>JANFOE010000081.1:1225000-3625000 GCA_025667525.1 Glebionis coronaria | reverse complement strand
TGAAATGGATTATTAAAAGTTAGGTTATGTCACTGTAAGTCCCATTAGGATGAATTGTGAACTACCAGGATTTGGTATACGCTTATGCATATAATAGTACTATTTATGGAAGAACACCCCAGTTCGCGCCTTGACGGTTGATCCCCGTCGTGGCATATTGATTGGTAAGAGAATTTATGTATGAGAAGATTTATATAGCATGATATTATTGACGACAAACTAATTTAGATGGGCACATATTTGTCGGGCGCGCGACCCGTTGTATTTAATAGAAAGGCAACAATATCATGTGGCTTATAATAATCCAACACCAACAACAATAACGATAATAATACCGATAATGGTAAATACTGAGGTTGCGGTCTTTCTAAATAATGTATGCTATACGAATGGAATTATAATATATTGCCTGACTAGCAATATGTGGTCTCATTACTGATATTAAGCTTGTGTTTCTGATTTATATAACTATTTTATATAACGGTTTTTGCTAAACTCTATGAATTCACTCGGTATTCGCTGATATATTTTCGCATATTTTATCTCAGGTGCTTGAAAGTAACTTGGATGAAGATCGACTCTGATGGCCCACATAATTAAAATATTCATTCGAACTATGTTTTGAAAACTTTATGACTGTGAAACTTGGGGACTTGATGTAAACTTTAAACTTGTACTCGAATGAATGTATGTTATACTTTATACAACCCTTTTTATGCGTTGTCTATGATTTGAGTTATTGTGCTATCCCGTAACACTCTATTGACCCTTCCGCTGTACCTATATGAAATTTGAGTGAGTTACATTGTATCTTTGGGAAGATGACCAAGTAACCTTTTAATAACAATATTGAAAGGGCTACTGATCTACTTGGCTTAATACATACTGATGTGTGTGGACCACTTAGACATTTGTCAAGGAAAGGTGCTAGCTACTTCTTAACATTTACAGATGATTATAGCCGTTATAGTTATGTTTATTTACTTAAGCATAAACATGAGGTATTTGAAACATTCAGAGTGTTTAAAGCAGAAGTAGAATTGCAACTAGGAAAGAAGATTAAAGCTCTTCGTTATGATAGAGGTGGTGAATATTTTAGTCAAGAGTTTATAGTTTGTATAAGTGAGAATGGAATTGTTCAGCATCTTACTTCTCCCTATACTCCACAACAAAATGGTGTATCTGAAAGGAGAAATCGTACATTATTAGATATGGTACGATCTAGGTTTAATCTTACAACTTTACCACTATCCATTTGGGATTATGCTTTAGAATCTGTTGTTCGCATTTTAAATATGGTTCCCACGAAGAAGGTGAATAAGACACCATATGAACTATTGCATGGCAAGAAGCCATACTTGTCTTATTTAAAGGTCTGGGGTTGCGATGCGTATGTGAAACGTGACTCGGGTGAAAACTCCAACAACGATCTGTTAAATGTATCTTTGTAGGATACCCTAAGGAAACTATGGGTTACTACTTTTATTTTCCACCTGAGAACAAAGTGATTGTTGTTATGTATGGAGACTTCCTTGAATGTGATCTTTTAAATCAAGAATTCAGTGGGAGAAATTCTGATCTTGAAGATGGTCATATAGATACATTACCTTCTGAAAACACTAGCGAAATAATTCCTGTAGAACCAGAAAGTCTGGCAGTTCCACCGGAACTAGATCCTCTGCGTAGATCCGAAAGGATTAAAAACGCAAATAGCAATATATGTCTTAATATAGAGGATGATGATGAAGTAGGGGATCTTGTAAAACCTGCTAATTATAAATCAGCCATGCTTGATCCTGAAAGGGATAAGTGGATGGTTGCTATGAATGAGGAAATGAAATCTATGAAAACTAATGATGTTTGGATTCTTGCAGATCCACCACCAAATGCTAAAGTAGTGAGACATAAGTAGATATACAAGAAGAAAACCGACATGGACGGTAGAATACAATCCTATAAAGCTCGTTCAGTAGCTAAAGCTTTTACTCAAACTTTTGGCGTAGACTACGAGGAGACATTTTCTCATGTAACAGACTTAAGACCTATTAGGATTCTCATAGCTATAGCAGCATAGTATGACTATGAGATATGGCAAATGGATGTTAAAACTTCCTTCTTGAACGGTTGCTTAGATGAAGATATCTATATGCAACAATCGGAAGGGTATGTTGATCCTAAGAATCCAAAACACGTGTATAAACTTCAAAGATATATTTATGGTTTGAAGCAAGCATCACATCAATGGAATAAACGATTTGATGAAGAAATAAAAAAGTTTAGATTTTTTCAAAATCGTGATGAGCCATGTGTATATCGTAAAGCTAGTGGGAGTGATGTAGTATTTCTAGTCCTATATGTTGATGACATACTAATAATGGGAAGTAACATTCCAAGACTTAAAATTGTTAAGGATTATCTTGGTAAATGTTTTTTTATGAAGGATTTAGGAGAAGCTACATATATTCTAGGAATTAAGATCTATCGAGATAGGAAAAGATGGTTAATTGGTCTAAGTCGAGATGCTTATATAGATAAGATATTGAAGAAGTATAGTATGCATAATTCAAATAAAGGTTTTCAACCTATGGAAGTTAAGCATAATGTGAGTCATGAGATGGATGCATCAACTCTTGAAGAGGAGGCATACATGCAGAAGGTGCCTTACGCTTCGGCTGTAGGATCTATTATGTATGATGTAAGATGCACAAGGACTGATATGGCGTTTGCTCAGAACTTGGTCAGTCGATACCAATAGAAACCAGGGAAGCTCCACTAGACCGTTGATAAATATATTCTTAAGTATTTAAGGAGTACGAAAGATATGTTTTTGGTATTTGGAGGGAAAACAGACACATAACTGAATGTGACAGGTTTCTGTGATGCGTCCTGGCAATGTGATAAAGATGATACAAATTCTCAGACGGGTTACGTGTTTGTTATCAATGGAGGAGCAGTTGACTGGAAGAGCAAGAAACAGACAACGATTGCAATGCATGCTACTCAATCTGAGTACATGGCTGCTTCAGAAGCTGCAATGGAAGCTGTTTGGATTAGGAAGTTTATTGGAGATCTTGGAGTGATGCCTTCAATAAAAGAACCTATTGATATTTATTACGACAATTCTGCTGCAATAATATTCGCCAATGATTCTTGAGTCATGAAAGGCGCCAGACACTTTAAGCGTAGACATCACTGCGTCTGAGAACAAGTAGAAGCTCGTGAAATCAAATTAATAAAAGTTCACACAGATAATAACGTAGATGATCCTTTTACTAAGGTTTTGCCTAGATCAAAGGTAGTTAAGCATGCCAAGGCTATTGGGCTACAACTAGCTAGCAAACTCATGCAATAAATCTGTGATTAGTATTTGGATAAAGGATGTTAAGATATTATTATTTAATAAAATAAAGATTGGGTTTCGTTTATTCTTATTACTTAATCTTGTATCCTATTTTACATGTTTTAATCCATGAATAAATTGTTATGCTAAATGTCCGTTGTCGATTAATAATATGGGAATATTATTAAATTAAGACAATTCAAAATTGCGATAGAGTATACTTGAAAGTATATTTATCGATTTTGGATGATATTCGATGAATCAAATATTGGACTTATCCCAACTATATGATTTTACTTTGTGGATCTTTGTCATCAAGTAAATCATAAATAGTTATCCTTAGACTTGAGATACCAAGAAACTGTTATGAATCTAGTGCGTCTCTGTGGAATAATCTAACGCTAAACGTAACTGGTAGCAATAAGGATTATTTTCAGAAGTGTTGCAAAATTCATAGGTTTTGCTTGTAGTCAATATGGAATTTATTACCTCCAATTTCATTTTGGAGTTTAATACAGCTGGGCCCCTCGTGGGATTAGTAAGATGCTTCTGCTGCCGCACCCAAATTTGTTTTGGTAATCTTGCTGAATCTATGAACGAGAAACAGAATGGTTAATGAAATGAATGACTGAGATACATATCCTTATTAACGTTGTATTAAAAATAAAAGGAGAATAATAACGATATACGAAATATGTCCACGTGGGAGCTGAAAGTTTATGGACTTATATTTAATTGTCGTGTAATAGGATCGAACTCGAGATTACGGGATTGCACACAATATGTAAAGAGTTAATTTATTTGATAAATATATTTATTATATTTATTAATTTATTTAATAAATATATATTTATTAAGTTAAACCGAGCTATGACTTTAACGATCCTTAAATAATTAAGAGTTAAGTATTAACGAGCGTTATGGAATAGATAGTAAGTAGAATAAATAGAAAGAAGAACGAAAGGTTCCGGAGTACCCCATGGGGGTGTTTGGGCCGTCGGTTATGGAGGCAAAGGGGAAGGGGAAAAAATTTCCTAATATTTGTTTTGGACTACAAGAATTAGGTCTATATAAACAAACCCCCACCCTCACAATTCACACACCATTCTCCTCCCTCTCTTCTCTCTTGCAACACACAACCCACAAAGGGTTTCTGTTTGTTTTTATGTTCTTTCGTTTTTACTTATAAGCTAGTCCTAACCCCTCTCTAGGGTTGTTGGGTAGATTTTTCCACTAGCGTAGAAACTCGGTTTCACGTGCTAGAATCACGGTTAGCTCGTTGTATTACGTGTGTACAAGAACGTAATATAGTCTTACTTTAGACTATATCTTGGTGAAGTACATTTTAAACCCGAATTGGTGATTCGTTCTTTATCTTGTGGATTTGCTTTAGCGTAAAGGTATGTAACCCTAATTCGATTTATTATAATTGTGTTATTACTATGATCTTGTTAAATCGCTTCTGCTATGTGTGCTTTAATCTCGTTTAGGGTTTTGTGTAATTGTTATGAACTATATAAACCTTCAACCCGACACAATCCTCGCGCGTCATGGATGACGATAACGAAATGGATGGTGGCATCGAACAAGTGTAAGATGGAAGTATAAGAAATCCCGCACTGTAAGTCTTAATTTTATATAGAAACAACTATCTTTACAACAATGTCAAATTATACATGCTAATATTTTTCAAGATAGCAACCACACATTCTCTTCTAGATTCTTCGACATACATGCCAGTCGAAAAAAGAGTTGCGTAGCCCGCCATGGGTGCGAGCTTATATACCCAAACCAAATAATCAAATGTGTGAATTTACCAAAAGTCGAAAGAAGAGGATTAATCCGGCATGGCTGGTCTAGTAGCCGAATTCAGTGGGTGATTAGTATTCACATTTTCTGAATTATATTATATTATAATTGTAATCTTAATAAACTATCAGGTTAAGAAGACCGCAATGTGACAACCCCGTCCTTTACAATCTGCTTATTTAGCAACAGATAACCCTTTTTAAAAACAAAAAAAATCCTAAACACATTCACTTAAACCCCAAAATCATTAACTCAAACAGGAGAATGTACAACTTTTTCTCAAGCTTAATAAGTCGTGAACATAATCAACAAAAGTAGCGAGAACTTAAATTGAGTGTGAAAACTTACCAGCCGAGAACTAAAAATACCATTGAAGAACCAAACCCCATAATAAATTTAGGATTTTAAGCAAATCCAAGAAATCAGGGCTTTCAAGCAAATATAATACCAATTAATTCCCCCACAATCAACAATAGGCAATTATAATCCAACAAATCAAGACAACTAACAAAACAAACCAGCCACCTAACCGACCCCTAGGTCACCAACCAATCACCAACGTCACACATTGTCAAAGGCGACAATGAAGTAATCAATGGAATCGAAGAGTTTGTGGTGGTAGGCAGATCTGGGATGAGAGAGAGATGAGAGAAGGAAATAAATAATTGAGACGTGTGCATTTTTTTGGTATACAGTTGCAATTTAGTTTCAAATGGAGATCTATGACCAGAAATGAGACAACGAATTGCCTAACACAAACCAAATGGGGGAGATTTACTAACCTTGATCAACGAGTTCCACCAATAGTTTTCTATGGATCTACGGCCTCAACTGTAGTTTTGCCTTCGTCCTTTCGCTCTACTCACAAACACTCACAAAGAGTTTTTTTAATACTTGTTTTATGTCACGTTTCTTTTCCCACACTCACACTCAGTATAAACTAATAGCATGGGGAATTGGGAGTTCCCCCTTATGATACAGGGGATACATTTTTACCAAATGTCAAATCTTGTAATTATGCATATTTCTGAAAGGCTCGCCATGCTTCGCAAAAGTCTCGCTGAGACGCGAGGCTTGACCTTTACGTCACGCTATAAACCAAGGCTTGAGGTTAAGGCTTTGCGTCAGATAATGAGTTAAAAACGTAATAAGACGCAATAAAATAAGATATGTGAAGGCATTATTGAATCCAATTTCGATAAAAATCGTATTTTTATATACACATGAAAAAGATTATATTGAAATCGTATTTTCATATATTAGTAACATACTTTCCGACTTTTACACATCTAGGTAATGAACTTCATATATTACTAATATCAACATTAAACTTTCAAATTTGTTTCAATATAGGTAATATGACCGTTTGGTGTCGGTTAAAACTAGAAAAATGATCGGCATTTTGACTGGCACCAAGCGGTCATATTACCTATATTGGAACAAATTTGAAAGTCTAATGACGATATTAGTAATATATAAAGTTCGTTACCTAGATGTGTAAAAGTTAGAAAGTAACTTACTAATATATGAAGTTAACGCAATTAAATAACATGAATATCTCAATTTATATATATTTTTATATTTTGTATTAATTTAATTCACGCTTTAAAAAAATAATATAACTTGCCAAAGCTTAAAAAGCGTGAAACTTAATTATATCATCGTTACGTATCACGCTATTTTTCTTTTTTTTGAACAATAACGTATCAGGCTATTGATTACCTTAAATACTAATGCAGTACCCGCCGGTGCGTGTCATGTTGAGTTTCGTTGAAATCTCTTGGACCTATACCAATCTACCATAGATTTGTAGTATATGGGTTATTTTACTACCATCCACAAATATATATGGGTTAGTCTACCATCCATACCACGTGCGTCTTACAATTCCAATACAACTGCTCTATAAATTGGCATATATCAAACTCCAACCCTGCTCACTTCACTAATTCATTTTACAAATATGACTAGCCAAATTGCAAATACACTCGAGCCATGGCACCATCTCACTGGAAAAGTGGTGTTCGTGACAGGAGCATCATCCGGTATAGGCAAAGATTTATGCCTTGATTTAGCTCGAGCTGGTTGTAAGATAATCGGTTGTGCTAGGCGAATTGAACTACTGAAATCGTTGTGTGATGAAATCAATGGACCGGAATGTGAAAAAGACGGCATTCGGGCCTTTGCACTTCAGCTGGACGTAGCTGCAGATGAGGACATAATCAAGGCCGCTGTCGACAAAGCATGGGGAGTGTTTGGACGCATTGATGCTTTGATTAACAATGCCGGAATTTCAGGTTCTTTTCGATCATTCTCATTGTTCTTTTTCTTTCTTTTGAACTTTTTCTTTTGAAAATACGAAATAACGTTGGATCTAACATTCTAGGTATACCGCGTAACCCGTTGGAATATGAAGAGAAAAACTGGAATTATATGTACAGAATAAACCTAACCGGATCATGGTTAGTCGCAAAGCATGTTTGCTTACACATGCGTAATGCTAAACAAGGAGGTTCAGTGATCAACATTTCATCCTTTGTTGGTGCTAATCGAATTTATACGCCTGGAGTCATTGCTTATGCCTCTTCAAAGGCAGCCATTAATACCATGACAAAGGTATCTTAATAATAATAACTCGACATAACAAGCTTCACGTACGTTTCATTACATAGAAAAACAATGCATTGTTCCCCGGATATTGTAGAAACTCAAGTGTTTTTTTTAACGAAAATTAGTATTACAAATTTACAAGGCAAAATTCTAAAATAACATGACCTGATGACCGACCAAGTTCCAACCCTAGTCAATAACAAGTGAATAACATATATAGTTAGGTTGAAACATGTCAATTTTTGGTACATGAGGAGTCAAATTTGGGAAACACGTAAAAACAAATTTGCGTTCACTTTTTGCTTCGTCTAAATATTTACTTATGAATAATACTTTTGTAGTAATTCGACTACAACCTGGATACTAGATGCGGAACATCGATCTATGAAGCCATCGACAGAAAAGATAAGAACCCACAAGGTATGTACCCTAATCCAACCGATTAGTTTTATTGATAAAGAAGCGTTGTGAATCTCGTTCCCCCTCATCTCCTTTTATAGAGATGAGGGGGAACCGACTATTACATAGACTACGGGTCGGGTTGGGCTGCGCCACAACCAACCGACCTTTATTGCTAGAAGCTATTTAGGAAACTCGGAACTTATACCCTAGACACGACTTTAGGCTAATAAAGACTATTACATAACAATTTCCACCTTAGGCTTATATTAGCCTATCCTAACACTCAGTAACTCCAAGCAGTGTTGTAACTTGCGTCCAGGTACCACCTTCGTCAAGGCATCCGCAGCATTGTGTTCAGTACTCACCTTCAGAACTTCAACCGTCTTCGCCAAGACTTCTCTGATAAAGTGATAACGCACATTGATGTGCTTAGTCCTATCATGAAAAACATGATTCCGCGATAACTGAATCGCGCCCTGATTATCACAATTAACTGCAACAGTGTTAAGCTTCACGCCTAACTCTTCCAAGAATCCCCTTAGCCAAATAGCTCCTTTCACAACCTCCGTAAGTTTCATATACTCCGCTTTAGTTGTCCACAAAGCCTCCTTGTGCTGCAACTTAGCTTCCCAGCTCCTCGCACATCCATGTATCAGTACCCCGTACCTTGTGATTGATCTACCCATGACAGTGATCGATCTCCCCATGGTGTAGTCAAAATCCACAAAAACTTGTACGTATGTCTGTAATCCACGATCAAACCTATCCAACATACTCACATCTGCAGATGCTATGTCAGGTCTCGTGCAGACCACCTGATACTCCTGGCTTTCAACTGCATATATATATGACCACTTACTATTCTTTACCACATCACAGTCCCCTGATAGACTATCCTCCAACGACAGTATGGAGTGTCCCTTCAACAAAGTCTGTACCAACTTTCTGTTGTAAAACCTGGACTGTGACACCCTCAGAGTATTACCACTCCGATTCCTGATGATCTTAATACCAAGTATATTTCCCTTTGCTTTAACCAGCAAACCCTTGGTAACCGAGATCTCAGCCTTGCATCCGCAAGAAAATACCATACAATCTATATAGAGAAATAGATGTATGAACATACATGGTGTATCCTCCCAGTAATAACCGTATCTGTCGTCACTGCTTTTCCTGCAACCGTTGCTGAGCACATGCACATCTAACCGAGTATCCATTTCTTCCTTCAATCCAGTCATCCACTTGGAAAGAACCTCACAAGCAACTATATCATTGAAAGTCAATGACTCGTGTGCATATATCTTCTCCACTGCAACAACTGCAAAAGCAGCATCATTACTGTCTTCTCTATACTTGAATAGTTCCCGTCCTAAGTGTTGCTCCCTATCACGTGCTTGATGATAGTATATCAAATCTTGAGTTTGTACTTTCTTTGGAACAACTACATGACCAACATTCCCCTGAGGTTCCACCTCAAGTGCTTGATCCTCCCGATATTCCATCTCAAACTCAACTCCTTGCAACACCTTCACTGAACTTGTACATACACCAGAACCAATGAAAGTTTTCTTGTATTGCCCACTTTCATTGAAACCCATATTCCTGTAAAGCACTCCCTTTGAAGTAACGTCATCTAACCTCCAAAGTTGATAAACATTCATACCCTTACGGTATCCCAGGAATATGCACTTGAACTTAACCGGTTCAAGCATCCCTTGCTCAATACTAGCAAGCCAACCAAAAACGCCAAACATATCTATAGTCTTCTTGAATCCAATCGTTGCTGATGGTGACCTATTATCTAGATATGTGGACATGGTTGTATCCTCTGTCCAAAAAACCTTGGACAGACCAGACTGAATCAGAAAACAACGTACCTTATCCAAGAGTGTCACGTTTGTCTTCTCAACCAACCCATTCTGCTGTTGTAACCCTGCAACATCCAAATGTTTGGCGACCCCACTCTTCATACATTGTTGTGTAGACTTCTGATTACAAGAATCAAGAACATCACCTGTCTTGATCTTCCACCCAGTCTGAAATTTTCCTAACTGCTTCCTACCCTTCATTGTCTTCCCGGTCATAGCCTGACCGTTCAGGGTATATACGCAATTAGCCCTTCTGGTTCCTGATAGTACCACCAGTGAACCCTTTATAACCTTGATCTTGCCCAACTGCATCTTCACGGTAAAACCCTCTTTTTCAAGAGTGCCCAGCGATATCAAGTTTCGTCTTAATTCCGGAACATACCTGACGTTGTCCAACAAGAAACTTGATCCATCCCTCATTCGTACTCGAACCTTTCCTGTCCCTCGTACACGACATTCCCTACCATCACCTAGTAGTACATTACCACCGTCATACTCCTTAAAATCAACCAAGTAATCTCTCCTGTGTGTCATATGGTATGAGCCCCCTGAATCCATGATCCAGTCCAAAAGTTCATCAACACTCATAGCCATCATAACATCAGCATTGTCATACCCATCAGCTCCAGAACCGGACACCTGATCTTTATCTTTGACAAAACCTTGAGATTTCTTGTGATTATACCTGGGACAATCCCTCTTCAAATGATCCTCAGACTGACATATATAACACCTGAGTTTGTTGCTCCTTCCTTGTGACCTTAACCACGAACTATTTTCACCATGCTCCATATCTCTCTGATTAGATCTCCCCCTCACATACAACCCTTCACCACCATCACCCTTTGCTTCCGTCATCTTCTGAAGTTCCCTAGAATTAAGTGTCGCGACCACGTCTTCTAGCTTCAAAATATCCTGACCATATAGCAAAGTCTCCACGAAATTATCGTAAGACGATGGTAAAGATGTGAGTAATAATAATGCCTGATCCTCATCCGATATAGCAGTATCTATAGCCGCTAAGTCACCCACGAGTTTATGAAACTCATCAATATGTTCAGACTGACTCCTACCTTGATGCATTTGAAAAGTATATAACTTTTTCTTCAAGTACAAACGATTAGCTAAAGACTTTGTCATGTATAAAGTCTCTAACTTTTTCCAAATCCCCGCTGCAGTCGTCTCCTTGGTGATCTCCCGTAGGACCCGGTCATCCAAACACAAGATCAATGCGCTGTAAGCCTTTTTCTGAATGACGTTATCGTAAGCCACTATTGTGGTGGCGGGTAATTCTTCCAATGCTGCATCTAATTCCAGATGTTCCAGCAAAGCCTTCATCCTTACCTGCCATAACCCAAAGTCATTCTTCCCATCGAATTTCTCGATGTCAAATTTGCTCAGCGTCATCTTATTTTAACCCTTTGCTAACCGCTTAACCTTTTGTGAATTTACCTACACAAAAAACACGATCTAGCAAAGTATCTCGTGTATGAAACACCCCTTGATTTATCGATATAACCCTAAGATAAAATCTCAGCAATCGATCAAACCAAGTAACCCTTCAAAAGAAACCGCTTTCTTACTCAAATACCGAATTAACCTTGGAAATTAACCTATCCAATAAATCGACAATCCTTGAATCAAGAAAGCACCCGACGCCTTTTGAAGTAACCCTTGTCGTACTTTTAATTTTGCAAACCGATCTCTAATAACCTAAGAAATCTTGCAACCTCGACAAGTCTTGAACGCTTCTTTATCCCTTTGTTGATTTGCTAAACCTTGTGAAAAACCTCACAATCACAAACCGACAAAGCCCCTTTATTAGTTTGCTAAACCTTGTGAAAAACCCCACAATCACAAACTAACAAAGTCCCCTTCGATAATTCGCTAAACCTTGTGATATATCCCTCACAATCACGAATCACGAAGTCCCCTTGTGCAAAAATACTACGAAATCCCTTGGCCCAGTATATATCTTATAATATAACCCAAAGTGATCAAACACTTTAACCCAAATACTATAATTTACTATTGGCCCAATATAATATTGGCCCAAGAAGCAAACTAAAAACCCTCGTAGTATTTTTTTTAGTGTTTGACTTTGGATAGCAGCCACAATACAATCAATTGTCTTCTTTCTCTGTCTCCCTGGTAAACCGACGATCCAAAAAAGAAAACAAAAACACCGGCGATGAAAAACCACCACCAATCCCTTTTTAGTCGATCTCCAACAACAACAACAATCTTTTTAATGTCGATCGTTGCTGCTGCTCCGTTGATGTTCGATAACCTCCAACACCAAGACCTTCAAGAATCGATCCTAGTAACCATAAGATACTCGTTTACCCGAGCTCTGATACCACTTGTAGTAATTCGACTACAACCTGGATACTAGATGCGGAACATCGATCTATGAAGCCATCGACAGAAAAGATAAGAACCCACAAGGTATGTACCCTAATCCAACCGATTAGTTTTATTGATAAAGAAGCGTTGTGAATCTCGTTCCCCCTCATCTCCTTTTATAGAGATGAGGGGGAACCGACTATTACATAGACTACGGGTCGGGTTGGGCTGCGCCACAACCAACCGACCTTTATTGCTAGAAGCTATTTAGGAAACTCGGAACTTATACCCTAGACACGACTTTAGGCTAATAAAGACTATTACATAACAACTTTCACAAAAATCATTTTATCTGAATAAAAATGAATTTATGGTTTAATCTGTTTGTAAGAAAAAAGTTTTCTACTGCTAGCAGGTTTCACCTACAATAATATTTTTGCGGTATACTGCTACTACATGTACTCGGATCATTCTAGTGTTCCTTATCTTGGCATTTACAAAACTTGATATAGGTGATGGCAATGGATTTGGGAACGAACAACATAAGAGTGAACTCTATAAGTCCCGGAATTTTCAGAACTGAGATCACTCAAGGGCTAGTAGACAAAGATTGGTTCAATAATGTCACGTTGAGGACGGTTCCGTTGAAAACGCTTGGCACGATAAATCCAGCCTTGACGTCTCTTGCACGTTATTTGATCCATGATTCTTCTCTATATGTGACAGGAAGTGATTTCATTGTAGACTCTGGCACGAGCTTGCCAGCTATCCCTATTTTCTCATCACTTTGAAATTCAGTTTTCTAAACTTTGCTGAAATAAAATCCATTAAAGTGTATCATTCTCGAGACATGCTTCTATTGTTGTTGAAGTGATGTTCAGTAATTTTATCATAGTTGATGTACATGGTTGGTCGATCTTTATGAACATCCAACATATGCTCACTATTGAGATCATGGAATAATACACTTTTGTTTTGTTTCTTACAAATCGCATTTGGTATTGGGCGGCTACTATGTGCACTAATTACCTAGCAGAACTTTCAATTCAGTATTTGCGCGTATATAACTTTATTGAGATAAGCAAGTCGAATAAAACAAAACGTAAAACACACACAAAATTATTAAAAACATTTACATTTTAGACAAAAGTTCAATCACTAAAAAAAAGTTTATTTAGTGACACACCTAGTGAAAATATATATTTACTTACATTTTGTAAAAGAAATATGAGCAATGGTTTAAGTTTATTTACGCTTTAAAAAAAGTGTGAGCAAAAATATAATTTTACTCACTTTTAAAAAATAGGGTTAAAGCCATAAATTACCAACATACTTTACTTTTTTTCTCGACATTACTAATATGGAACATATACTCTCGTTGTCACCATCCAAACTTTATAATTTGTTCTAACAATACAAACATTCTCATTGATGACCTTTGTTAACAGGTAACATAGTAAAAAATACCTACATGTCATCACATTTAACCGGTTAATATTTTTTTCCCAGACCTCATCATCTTTACACCTCACTCTCCACATCAGTATTCCACTAACACCTAATTAATTATTTAACCTACTAAAGTCAAACCACTACCCATCCCAGAAATCACTTTACCATTTTCCCCAAAATTGAACAAAAACCCTAATTACTTTAATCTCATGCTTGTTTCTTAATTGCTTCAATCCAATGTATAGAATATCAGGCAGATATTATCGAGAAAACTTATACCATCCACATCGAGAAGTAGACACTGTTAAGTGCGACTGGGAAGTCGATGATGATGTGGTATGGTGGCGGTTAAGTTTGCATATGGCGGCGATGTGATGGTAGTCTGATGGTGGTGCGGTGGTGTTTTAGAGCTATGGCATGTTGACTTTAATTGAAATCAAGTATCAAATTATCAAGGGTTTCAATATAATCTCTTCAAGTATCTCTCCAGATGACAAATTCATCCATATAATCAAATCCTACGCTTAGACAAATAACGAAAACTCAAAGGAATAATATCAGTCAACAAATCAAACCTCTCATGATTTTTATTCTTACTTATTCAGATAAAAACCCTATGAGATTTGGAGGAGATGGTTCTAGTTATATATATTCATGGAGTTTTTATTTGAACAAGTGACAATAAAAGTCTTATATTTGTAAACGAGATTAAGATTCAGCAACATATATGAATGTCGCAATTTTAGTCATGACGAATTTATTCAGGGACCATTTGCAGGTAGAAATTAATGTATAAAAAAAGGATTAGACCTTAGGTGGAAAAGGTAAATTAATGAGATGTAAATTATAAAAATAAATTAATTAGGTAGAAATTATAAAAATTATGTTACTTATATTAGCCGGTCATAACAAGTTTGGATGGTGATAACAAGATTATATGTTTCATATTGGTAATGTCGAGAAAAAAAATAAAGTACGTTGGTAATTTATGGCTTTAACCCTAAAAAATATGATAAGTTTAACTCTTACTCACACTTTTAAAAATGTATGAGAAAAAATCTTATTATTACCAACACTTTAAATAAAATGTAACTAAAAGTTTAATTTTGCTCACATTTTAAAAAATTTGTGAGCAAAAGTCTCATTTATACATACACTTTACAAAGAGTGTGAGAAAATACGTAGTTTTACTTACACTTTTTAAAATCTATAATTAATAGTCTTATTTTTATCCACTCATTTTATAAGAGTGCGAGTGAAAACACTTATTTTACTTACATTTCTTAAAAGTGTGAGCAAAAATTTATTTTTTTATATATAAAAAACAACGTGATGGGACCCAACCGGTTTTCGATGTTAAAACAACTTTAGTTTCTTTTTACTTTTCAACCTTTTTAATTACTGTAAATGTTTTGTAAAAGTCGACCATTGCACTTATCAGTCACCGGCCCGGTTCAGTTTCGTTCAAAGCCGACCATTATACTTATCGTACTGGATGGATCGAAACACCTGACTAAACACATTCGATCTGGTCATCAACATGTGATCTCATCCAATTTATTCGGTTATGTTCGAGTTTGAACATTATAATAATAAACCAAAATGTTATTTCAGATTAAAAAAATAATAATAATAAGAGTAATTAATAACTATTTAAAAGAAGTTTACAATAATAAAAAAATTACCTTTAAACATTATTTACCCAAAATAACAAACACGCATCCAAAATGAGCCCTCGCTTCAAATCTCCGCCTTAATCTTCAAATCACTATCGTTAATCACTATATTTCTTTAAATCGTGCTTCAAATTGTTAACCACTCTACTTCATCGCCTTAATCGAATCGTTAATCACTATTTCGTCAAATCAATCCGAGTTAGGTTTTGAAGTTGAATCGGAGTTAGTCGAATCGGAGCTAGGTTGAGTTAGGTTTCGAATCGGAGTTACGTTTCGAACTTGTTACTGATGAGACTCGTATTATTCATGTTTTCATACCCAAATGAGTCTTAAAATACAAAAAATGTTGATCCCAAACTCAGATCTTAAACCTTAGCTTGTTTAAGAGTTGTGATAGAAAGAATAAATTCAAACTAACACTAGAGAAACTTTGCAATACACAAAGTAACTAAACAAGATGCGGAAAATAGTGTTTAACACAAGAACAAGTATTAAGATCAAACGTTAAACTTTAATATATCAAAGATATACGAATACCCAATAATGGTATTAGGGTTCTACAACCTTAAAGTGTGAAATGAAATGAACAGAAAGAGATGATTTACATGAAACCCTAGTGAGTCCTTTTATAGCACCAGGACTCACGTACAAGATTACTACTAACAAACTAGGAATCTATCATGGAGTAGTAACATAAACTCGTTATAATCTCTTCCAATTTTATCTTAGTAGCAGGGTCTTTGACTTCCAGCAGGGGGACCAATCCCCCTGCCTTTGTTATTCAGCAGGAGGAACTTACTCTAGCTGGGGGTACTTCGACCAACCAGCAGGGGGAACATAAACTCATGTATTTATTCCCAAAAATCATCCCCTAAACTTGTGCTTTATCCTAAAGACAAGTTTCTAAATAAATGCTGGTAGATGAGGATGCTTACAAACTTCCTGGCCAAAGTTGACTATGAATGAATATTACCAAATTATAAGCAACAGGCTCCTTAGCATCCACAATTAAATCAGCATGTGCCATCTTCTTCAAAGTCTCTTGGGTTAAAGGATAATAACGATTTTTGAGCAAATAAACACTTACACCTTCCATGGCCACCTTATAAACACCAGAATTGGTAAACAGCTTCCAATACAGCATCTTTGCCCCATTCACTACATCAAAGAGAGGATCATTCAACTCATGCTCATACATCTTGTGCATGCTATCCCAAATTACCCAGTCTTTCTCTACACCATCCAAAGTAGGAGGATTTGCAGCAAATTCCCCTTTCAGAATCTTCCATATATCATCTAAGTCTTCTCTATACAATATTTGAAATAACAGATCTAGGCTTAGAAGGTTTTTGCTGTGTTGTCAGCCCTAGTGAGTTTCCACTAGGACATACCTTTATTCTCATGAACTGCGTACTCTACTGTGGTGTATTTCTTCCCAAACTCACTTGGTGCAATTTCATCATTCCCTTCCAAAATCAAATGCTGATCTATTTCTTCATTGGAAGGATACTGACTTTCTTTAGTGACTATACCAATCTTTTCCATCCTCTTAATCTTTTGGTTGCTCTTTGTGAATTAAGAACAGACCTTTCACCTGCTGGAAAACTTGCACCTGCTTGTTCTTCTACCTTTCTTTTTCTATCCTCCCTGGTTTTCTATACCATCTCCTTTTTCTTCTTCATATACTCAACATCTTTATGAGTGCCTATACCAATGAGACCCTCAACATTTGTCTTCTTAGTACTGGCATGGCTGCCTTCTCTATCTCCTCAAAAGTCATATCCTTGAAGTGAGCATCAGTCCACCTCTTGAATCATTTAAGCATAACCTTGTAATGTACCAGCCTCCCCTTTTCAGACTTCCAAGTACTTTTCCTTCTGAATCTGGCTTACTCTTCTTTCCAAATACTCTTTTTGATAGTTGAAGATCAGAAGAGTCGGTTCATACCTTTCTTCCAAAGGAGCATTCACTAGCTCCTTGTCCAACTGTTCCAGAAACTCCTTTACATGAGGTACCCTGTCATCTAGCTCTCTATGCATTATTTCAACCTGTTTGAGCATCTCTCTAGGCTTCATTTGTACCTATTTTTATTTTGAGAGATCTAGTTGTTATACCTCCTTTCCCCTTCTCTGTTCTTTCATGTGTAGCTCTTCTTCATGTACTCTTAGAGCTACCTGTTCATCATGTTCTGACGGAGCCCTTAGTTATTCAGGTGTTTTATGTTTGTACTTCCTCTTGGGATGTTCAATCATCTTCCCCTTTCCTTTGTCCCTTAGATCCACTGCTGGTTTTGCCTTGGGAGCAGCCTCTCCAATCTTTATCCCCTTCTGAGTTGGTTGCCTTCTCTTCTTCCTAGCAAATGTTTGAGTAATAGGTTTAGCAGGGGAAGGAATTACAATGGGGGGATCAACGATAGCAGGGGAAACTTTTGTAGAAGCAGGGGCTTCTTCTTAATTACCCATTTTCAACAAGGCTTGGGCTACATATTTTGTGGCACTCCCCTTATCACTCCCTTTTTCATCACTAGCCACCTTCTCTTTTCCTAGATCCCTACCAATAGGAAATGCATACCATTCCACTGATTCATCTGTCCTAGGTACTTCATCCCCTTTGGAAGCATCCTCATCTGTGTTTAGAACAAGTTGTGGCTTTTTCCTCCCCTCAAGCTTAGCAACTCTAGACTCTAATTTAGTAATACTAGACCTTGTTGTTTGACTGTTTGTACCAGTTGTGTATTTTGCTCTTTCAAGCTAATGCACATTTTCGTCAATTCCATTCTAGTGATTGGTTTCAGTCTGCTCTCAACCCTAGGAGGAGATTTCTCACCTCTTTGGGTATCACTGAGTGAGGAAGTGGACTTACCTATGGTGTCACTGTTAGCTCACCCCTTGAGGATGAGACAGTAGTGACAGCCAAATCCCTAAATTGCTCCAAACCCTTGGAGACTCTCCTCTCTGCTACTTGTGTAATCTCACTAGGCAAAGGAGACCTAGCAAACTTGGTTTTGGTTCTTCTTTCTTGTTGTGGGTTGGCAGGGGGAAGTTGGCTGGCAGGGGCATCAGTAGCAGGGGTATCAACATGAGTGGTTTGGGCTGCTCTTGGTTTGGAAGCGGCTTCTCTTCTGATTTGGTTCATCATGGTTTGTGTAAGGGGAACTGCCCTGCCAGAAAATTGTATGGTTGGTGCTGCCAGAGTGATGAAAAATTTGGTTGTATGGGGGTTAGCTTCAAAATAGTCCTTGTGACAAATTTTACCATGTTGCCTCATATCCAACAAAACTTCTATAAAGCTTGGATACATACAAAATTTTGAATTACTTTTTACATTTCTGACCATACCTTCAAAAATCATTTGAGAAAAACAATATTTTCGCCCTGTTGCTAAGCAAATCAGAGCAGAAGCAACTTTACTCCCATATTCATTAAAAGATGTAGTTTAAGATGATAAACATTGCAGAATAGTATGAACCAAATACTTCCAATAGGGTGCAAACTGACCTTTTGCAAATTTACATTTTTGATTATCAGAAATGTTGTACCCCAAATTTGTGAGACCCTCAAACATTTCAGCCTCTGGTAAGGTAACCACCCTACCCTCATCATTCAAGACTAATTTGTCTCGAATGGAGGCAAGTGTAACCACCTTGGGATGGCCATCAACGAGGCTCTTAATTATTATCTCTCCATCCACTGTTTCAGTCGTTGCATTCGACCAAAACTGTTGGATGTGTAAGGTGTAAATCCTTGGATTGGGTACCAGAGCTAACCTGAAATAACTGGATTTAAGGTAAGCAACAACATTAGTAAATTCAGCAGGCTCCCTAGATAAAATAGCAATTTGTTTATGGTTACGAGTAATTTTGAGAGTCGTGGAAGATATGTTAAGAATTGAAAGGTTTATATTTTATAAAAAGAAGTGAGATTTGATCGATAGAGAGAGTTAGGCCTGTTGGTTAAGAGAATTGAGTTTATATAGGCGAATTGAAGGACTGTGATTGGACCAAATTATCAATTTGCAAAAAGATCATAAATAAATCTTGTTAAGAAAGTAACTTTTTGAAATAATATTAAAAAGGTTATCAATCAGCAAAGAAAGCGCCTTAAATATATTTTGAAAAGAATAAAAGATTCCCTAACCAAAAAGTTAGCAAGTAGGCCCAACGGCTATAAGCAGGGCAACCGTATTGTCGGTCAACGGTCAAACAGGGGAATTTTTTTCAAAGCAGGGGAAAGTTGTACTAGCAGGGGTATAAAAAATTAAGGCAGAGGAAACTTTCCTAAGGATGTTAGGCTTAACCTGAATAAATCAATGCTAAACAGCTTTGCTCTAATGCACACACCTGTATAGACAAGTTAGACACATAGAAACTCAAGAGTCCTCCATTCAGCAAAGTTCCAAACAGAAAAATTTAACACATAAGCAACCCTGCACCTGGTCAACCCAATAAAATAAGCATACCCCAAACTCCATCCCTACCATTTCCTTTCTTAGGTCAATTTGTCTTGGCAATATGCACTCAAAATCTTAGATTTAGACAGAATGCTGCTCAATCAAGCATTTTGAGTATACATTACAGTGCCTCAAGGTTTCAGAACTCCAACAAGCTTTGCAGCAAGTCTTCATTGTCCCAAACCGTACTCACCATGGATATAATCTAGAATCATATATGAGTATCCTAAGGATACCCTGAGTCCTAAAGGTGTGACCTAACCTCCCCTAAAACCTAGAGCATATACCTGATTCTCCTATAATATAGTATGCTCCATTAGGATCTCTACATTGTTAGTCTAAAACCACATATAACCACTCATAAAAAGAACAAACCCAAACAAGGGAAAAACCCTTAGCAGGGGAAAATTTCCTTAGCAGGGGGATTAACCCCAGCAGGGGAAACTTTGTTCAAAACAGTAGAATAAAGAATACTGGAAAAAAGTGACTAACATATGTACAACAACAGCAATAATACAATCCTGAATACACAAGACATTTTAAACATCGAATATTAAGGACTGATCATTCTAATACTTGCAACCAAGTACTGAAACCTCCCTATGTCAAAAGCTTTTGTCAAAAGATCAACAACATTAAGTTCTGTGTTAATTGCCTCTAGGATAATTAATCCTTTTTCAAAACAATCTCTAATGAAATGATGTCTGATTTCAATATGTTTAGTCTTAGTATGAAAAACAGGATTTTTAATTATGCAGATAGTGCTGTTATTGTCAATGAATATCTTGGTTTTAAGAAAACTGTACCCATAATCAAGCAGTTGATTCTGAATACAGAGAACCTGTCCACAACATGCAGCAGCTGCCACGTATTCAGCCTCAGTTGTGGAAGTTTCCAGAATAGTCTGCTTTTTACACTGCCAAGATATAAGCTCGCTTCCCATAAACTGACATCCACCTGTTGTAGACTTTCTATCATTGTTGTCACCAGCATAGTCACTGTCTGAATAGGATACTAGCTCAAATGGTGACTCCTTGGGATACCAAAGTCCTAAAGTTTGATGACACTTCAGATACCTAAATATTCTCTTCACAGCAAACAGATGACACTCTGTGGGTGTCACTTGGTATGTTGCACATAAGAAGACTATAAACATGATGTCAAGTCTTGAAGCTATAAAGTACATGAGAGATCCAATCATGGACCTATAGTTCCTGACATCAATAGGCTTTCCTAGGCCATCTTTTCCCCAAGGATTATCTTTATCCATGGGAGTGGAGACTTTCTTTCCTTCACACATTCCAAACTTCTTCACAATTTCAGCAACATATTGGTCTTGTGAGATAAAGATCCCATCTTTCCTCTACTAAAATTGAAACCTCAATAAAAAGTTGAGTTCACCCATAGCTGTAAAACCTGCATGCTTTTACCATGAACAGTACATATATAATCGTACGTACATGATTAAAACTTTCCTTTTATAGCACGTTTATGTTTCACGAATAGGAATTACAAGTATTACGTGCGTGTTATTACACGATAAGTATTTATTACGTATTAAGACACGATAATTATTATCGACAATAATTATAATCACGAACATGAAAATCATGAACGTAAATAATCACAAACCTATTATTATGTATCTATGTATATTTATTACGATTACGTATAAATATATTTTACAACACGAACGATTAATAATTAAATCACGTAAACAACGACACGAGAACACGTAAATAAATAGAACACGTGAAAACAACGGGTTTCCCCTTGGGGGGCCCACATACCACGAAATATAGGAAGGGAAGGGGCCTAGCCCACTTTAAAATTTAACAAAAAGGAAAAAAAGAAGGAGATAGATTTTCATATTAAAGAGAATTAGAAAAAAATCAAAAACCCTAGCCTCCTCCTTTCTCTCCTTTTGGCCGCCACATATAATCACCACAAATGGGGTGATTGTTGATTTTGTTAGATCCGATTTATTGCAAGGTTGTTCGTGTTAGTAAATTCCTTATCCACGAATCGGTAATCTTCTTAAACCTTTTCTTTTTAATTATTATTAGATCTAAAAACATGAAAACATGGGGTTATTAAAACTAGTTAATAAACATGTAGATCTAATCAATTGGGATTAAAAACATATGGTTTAAGGGGGTGTGTTGGTTCGGCTAATGGGTAAACCGAGAGAAAGGCTCTCGGTGGTTGTGTGATCACCACCAACCGAGACCACAAGGTCTCGGTTTGGTTTTGGTGTTTCGACCGCAAGCAACCAAGGGACCCCGACGCATGTCGGGGTTAGCCTTGGTAGTCTTGGGGGGTCTCGGCTGTAGAACCACACGCACCACCGGTTTAGGTCGGTGGCGGTTTGCCATGGTTAAGGGTGTAGATCCGGTTCAAGGGGTCCACGGACCGGTTCATGACATGTTTAGGTTTAAAACACGGGTTCGGTTCACGGTTTATTTTTCAAGTTAATTATTTATTTTTACAAGTTAAATAATTACAAGGTTTAATTAAATTAATTTAACATGCAATGTAGTTAATTTAATTTGGAACATGACTTAGGTTAATTATTATTAGTAATAATAATACATGATTTTAACCTAAGTATTTTATGATTTAATTATTTAATTATTAAAACATGGCATAATTAATTAATTTCCAAGGCTTAGGTTATATTAATAATAAATATTAATACATGTTTTAACCTAAGTATTATTTATCTTTTATTTAATTAAATCATGTTATATTTAATTAAATCTTATAACCTATAGTTTATTTAATTTACACGTAGTAATTAATAAACTATATATATCACATGACTTAGAATATTAATCAGTAAAACTTAAGCTTATATTATTAGCTTAATAATCCAGCTTATTTCTAATTATGGAAACTTTCTATTTTTAGAAACTTATTTAATTAAGGCAGCTAATCTATTATGGAAACTCTCTATTTTTAGAAACTTATTTAATTAAGGCAGCTAATCTATTTTTGAAAACTTTCTATTTTTGGAAACTTTCTATTTTTGGAAACTTTCTATTTTTGGAAACAATCTATTTTTGAAAACTTTCTATTTTTGGAAACTTTCTATTTTTGGAAACTTTCTATTTTAGGAAACCTGCTATTTTTAGAAAGTTACTTATTATTAAACAACAAGTATAATAATACAAGAAATACAAGTAATAATTAATCAGAATAGATAGAATACATGATAAACACAGCATAACAATAAAATCAGTAGAACATGACATGAACATATAGAACAAGCTAAGACATTATATAAAACCAGTTACGTACTCAGTAATCAGAATACTTATACACATATATTATTTATGTAGCATTAGTGATATCGAAGTAGGACTCTCTTCCTTTCGTCTTCTTCGTTCACTGGACTTAAGGTACGGATTCTCCGTCCTTTCAGTATGGACATTCTTTCCTTATTAGGATTTCCCCGTATGCAGCCAACTGTTTTCCCAGTATATGTTTTATATGTTTTGATTGCTTATGTTTAATTAGATACCTAAACCCATATACATGCATGAATAGTTTCACCTAGTTATGGAGGTACCATAACCATAACACTGGAGGAACCAGTGTTATGACTTCACCACAGCGGAGTAATAGCTCGTGGCGTCCCTTTCAGCTTTTGGCCATATTATTATATTATCATGTGGGGCGTATGGGTGCATCTTAGGTTACATGTTTTCAGCAGATTATTCAGGTGAATGTGGTGTGTGCCTTGCATCCTTCACAAGGAGCTGATCCCTCCTACCCAAACTTATATTAATTAGAGGTAGCCCCTCTAATTGCATGATGAGGTCACCCCTCCAAGTATTCATGCACGTTGATATTTCATGACCTATATTGGCTAATGGTAAACATGTTAAACAGTTTTTATAAGATAAACATAAGGCTTTTCAAACTATAAAATCAGTTTTAGTAAGCTATTCCAGGTTTTCCAGGAATTATACATTTCCGCTGCTATTAGTCTTATCTATGTTTCAGCCATTCATACTATGTCGTATATCCGTGCACTGAGCGTTATGCTCAGCTGTTACTTTCCTTTCCATGTCCCAAAACGGCAGGTACCTAAAGTTAGACTGGAGCATTTGGAGGACACGCATAGGATGGGAGCTATCTTAGACTTCTTCTCCTCATGTCTTCATATATTTATTCTTGTTTAGTCTTCCTTTTGTTCATTTACTTTATTTATGTTTTGGGATTTTGTTTGGGAACCGATGTTTGATTTCGGTTTTCCCTATGGTCATGTATGTTTTAGTACATATTACCTTGCATGCTTTGATAACACGCCATAATCACGCGTGACATTCCATTTATCAAAATAGGGTGTTACAATTATGGTATCAGAGCCAAGGCTTCGACATGTAGGCTCTAAAACTTGACCTGTGACTAGTGGGTAGTCGCCAGGAGCTTCCTAAGCCAAAGCTTGTTCTTTCATGTATTGATGTGTTCATCACATTGTTGTTTTAACCATGATGTTTTCAACAACTTGATGTTTTAACCTTGATGTTTTCATCGATATTGTTTTACTAATATGGATGGACAACCGTCATTCATATTTAGTTATGTGTCATTGTTTCATGCATGATGTTCCTCGTGAACTGTGGCTATGTGGACTAAACCCCAGTAGTTCATAATTAGTCACATAAAAAAAATTGATAAGTTTTGACAGATGATTTTTACTTATTTATGTTTCATGTATCATTGTTCCAAGAATTATGACTAAGCAATGGTTGGTACAGGACTGGCCCTATTTAGTCGCATGTGCTTTTATCGAAACTTTTAAATTTGGGACCGACCCATAGGCGTCCCCTCGCCATTTCTTTTGTTTTGGGTAAACTGACCATAGGCGTTTACCCTCGCGCATATAAAGGATCACATAAACTGCATCATGCATTCACGCACTGTTTTTACGCATAAATTTTTTTCTCATGATTTATTGGCATAAAAATTTTTCATGTCCCTCATAAGTTACTAGGTTTTTATGGCAATTATGTTTTCATACTGTCATGGTTAACTTCAGTTTCATGCTGATTATGTTATATACTCCTTCATGTTTCTTCATGATGATTTCGTCTTCATGTTGATTACGTCTTACGTCTCTTTTGTTGTTTATGCTTTCATGCAAGACACTGTTGGAATTCATTTAAATCCTACTGTCATGATAGTCATGGTTGGTTTTCATAAATCATGCTTTCAGGAAAATCATCGTTGAAATTCGTTTAACCACACGTTAGTTTCTCTATGAAACCAGCATGAGGTATATACTGGCATTGCCAGGTTATCATGATTGATGACGTATAGTCCCCAGCCGGGTCATAAACCCAGCCCACGGGTACTACCCGCACCCGACCCATTACTGATGGGTGGGATTCATGTTATTTAAGCTTATGGGCTTAGATGAACAGTAACCGCACACACGTGTGCGGCCCATGGCCCAGCATGGCCGGTATAGGGTTAGACAGAATCATACTCTTACTATGATTAGGATTTACCCCAAAGAAGAGGATATTCACTCACCATAATTAGAAGATAACAATCAATCTAATTCTGGCACTTATCCTTTCCTTGGGGCCGAAGCATCAGTGACAACCCATTAGGGTTTCACTTCCTATATAAGGAACCCCCAAGGGTTCCACAAAGGTATTACATTCTACACACTCACATCTCATCCGATTCTCATAACCCTAACCGATTACTTACTCTCACGCCAAAGTCTAATCGTGGGATACATTCCCAAGGTAAGCCTAACGCGTGTTGTTTTAGTGTGCAGGATCCCAACCAGATAATTCACTTGGTGAGGAGCCGGAGTCCAGCCAACCCAAATTAAGCCTAATTCGGGTCTAGCAATGATCATCCAACTTTTGTATCAACAAGTTGGCGCCATCTGTGGGACCATTACACTAAGCTAGAGCAAATCTCATCTCGATCTCTCAATGACAAAAGGACATCCACAAGGAAACCCCAAGAACATAAATCATAGGAACCGGAAGTCCCTAGGGGACGGGATACTCATTCCCAACCGATCCCCTAGTAACCAAACAGGCGAACCGAATAACCGAAGTGGTCTTCAGTCCATGGGTATGACAAGCACGTTAGCTGTCACCCCACCACCTACTTCGACCTTAGATAACCCTGATCTAGGGAGTGCACCCAACCCCCCTAACAAGGAGCCGCGCAGACCATCGACTGAGGAAGAAGTGGAGGTCGAACCACTTAGTGAGGAAGATCTCACTCGAGTTCTCACGCAGAACTTCGAGAGGATCGTCCCAGGAATCGCATCCAGGTTGAACCTAGGGAGGGACCTCCAATCTAGGCTCAACTTTGGCAGTGCCGGACCAAGCACCTCTCCTAAAGTTCAGAGGAAGCGAAGGAAACGACCCCAAGAGCGAAACCTCTTTGAGGAAACTCCCCAACCTAGGAATGTGTTCGAACGCATAGGGGATCATATTATGTAGGAACTACTACAATCCCGTGAGGAGGGAGAGAGGTCCAACGGTTCACCCGAACGACCAGATCTGGAGCTAACCAGAACTAATCGCCGCACAAGCGTGTGGGACAGGATGAATACCAAGAAGAAGGCTCCTAGCTCTTCTCACAAGAGCGATCCTCAGCCAAAGGATGGGGCACCACCCCCTTCTCCCGGTCCATCAGGAGAGGATTCAGATGACCATCCACCCAAGCGTCGCCGACCCAGGCGTACTCCTCCACCGCCACCAGACAATGAAGAGTACTATGGCGGCCCCTATTACCGAGAGGTGGAAGCAGAAGATCTTTCCCGCCAATGGTGTGACCCTAATCTCACCCGTCCATGGGCTGATCCCAGGGAAGATCCTTTTACTCTCCGCATACGGAATTACTCCGAGGAAACAAAGCGTCGCATGCCGGCGTGTGTCAAGACTTATGATGGGACTGATGATCCGGATGATCACCTAAAGATATTTGACACGCAGGCGAAAAATTGAACGATGGCCCATGCCTATATGGTGCCAAATGTTCAATTCAACCTTGATCGGCAATGCTCGTGATTGGTTTGAGGGACTTCCTCCATGAAGCATTGATAGCTTCACTGAACTACGTACTGCGTTCAAGAACAATTATTCTCAGCGAAAGAAGTATAATAGGGACCCAGTCTCATTGGCAACCATCAAGCAACGCCCTGGGGAATCTACGGAGGCCTTCACTGAACGCTTCAATGAGGAGTGCACGCGCACAAAGACAATGCCGGAACTTCTGAAAATTTCCGATTACATGCACGCCATAACAGACAGGGAATTAATCAGACGTCTCAATGACAAGCGACCGGAGAGGTATGACGACCTTATGGAAAGGGTTAGGAACTTCATAGAGGGAGAAACCTCGGTAGCTGCGGCCTACCCTTCAAAAGGAAACAGCTACCAATTGAACGACCAGTCCAGGAGACAGTCGGGCGGTCAAAACAACCAGAGCAGTGGGAGGAGCTCGGACTACAAGAGTTAAAACAAAGGAGGGCGGTCGAAGGACAAATTTACCCCTCTAAAGATGTCCTACAGGGATATCTTGCTAACAGAAGGGGCCAATTTCCCGAGACCTCCCCCAATGACAACCCCGGTGGACCGTCGTCAAGGAAATCGCTTTTGTGAATTCCACAACGACAAGGGCCACGGCATGGAGGAATGTATCCAGCTCAAGAAGCACATTGAGTTACTGATCAAGTCAGGCAAACTCAAACATTTGGTCAAGGATTGGAAGGATGGAAAGGACAACAAGAAGTATGACAAGAAGGATTCTCAAAAGGACAAACCTTCAACTATATACATGATCCAATCTAGACAGCGCCGCTCAAGGCAGAAAATTAGTAAAAAAATTTCACGTGGCAGAGAAATCTCATTCCCTCCCATCACGACAAGTGATGTAGCCGATGCACCTCTCACGATTGAGATAAGCATTGGAACACACAATGTCCGCCGTATGTATGTGGATGGAGGGTCATCAGCAGAAGTACTATACGAACACTACTTCGTACAGTTACGACCAGAAATAAGAAGCCAATTAGTACCGGCCACGTCGCCGCTCATCGGCTTTAGTGGAGACACCATCTGGCCAATAGGACAGCTACGTCTGCTTGTAACCATTGGGAATGAAGAGCATTCCACCAAGTCGTGGATGAACTTTATGGTGATACACTCACACTCTCCATACAATGGGATAATAGGCAGACAGGCATCCTGGCCATACGGGCAGTACCCTCCACAGCTCACGGAATGATTAAATTCCCTGTGGAAGGAGGAATTGTCACTATCTATAACACAATCATACCAGCATCCGAGTGTCATGCTGTGACAACACCGATTCCACCTTTTCCCCCCAAGGATGGATCACCACCTCCCAATTGGAAGGTGGCAATCCATCCTGATTATCCGGAACAAGAGGTATCCATAGGGGGAACACTCTCGGATAGCGGCAAGAGGGCCATGTGCTCTCTCTTAAAAGCAAACTTAGATGTATTCGCATGGGAGCCCAAGCATACGACGGGCGTACCGCGTGCGATAGCAGAACATAAGCTCCAAATCCGCCAGGGATATCCTCCCGTTAAGGAAAAGAAGCGCGGCCAGGCACCAAAACGCAGCCAAGTAATATTGGATGAAGTACGGAAATTGGTGGATGCAGGTATCATGCGCGAGGTATACTACCACGAGTGGTTATCCAACCCGGTCATGGTCAAAAAGCATGACGGGAGCTGGCGCATATGTGTGGCCTTCACAGATCTGAACAAAGCCTGTCCGTAGGACTGCTATCCGTTACCGGAGATTGACTGGAAGGTGGAATCCCTATGTGGATATCCCTTTAAGTGCTTCTTAGATGCATACAAGGGATACCACCAAATCCAGATGGCGGAAGAGGACGCAGAGAAGACGACGTTCCATACTAGTCAAGGCGTATACTGTTAAACAAAAATGCCACTCGGACTAAAGAACATCGGGACAACATATCAGCGGCTTGTTGACAAAGCCTTTGCCTCACAGATAGGCCGCAATCTTGAGGTCTATGTTGATGATTTAGTCATCAAAAGTCATATAGAGGATGCACTTCTCCGTGACGTCCAAGAGACGTTTGACACCTTGAGGAGGATTAATATGAAACTGAATCCAAAGAAATGCACGTTTGGGGCAACTGAAGGGATATTGCTTGGATATATGATTGATCTGAATGCCATCAAGCCTTGCCCGGAAAAGACGGACGCGGTAATACAGTTACCATCTCCTCAGACACGGAAAGAGGTGCAATCATTAAATGGGAAGTTGGCCGGGCTAAACAGATTCTTATCGAAGTCCGCGGAGAAGTCACTCCCCCTATTCAAAACACTCAAGAAGTGCATCAAGAAGGGAGATTTCTGGTGGACAAAGGAAGCGGAGGAAGCTTTTGGTCAGCTCAAGCAACACCTCAGATCTCTTCCCATGCTAGTGGCCCCCTGACCCAAGGAGGAGCTCATCATGTATCTGTCAGCCACACATGGAGAAATAAGTACGGTACTCATGACGGATAGGGACACAGTCCAAACTCCGGTCTACTTCATAAGTAGAACACTACAAGGGCCGGAGTTGAATTATTCTTCTATGGAAAAATTGGTTTTGGCATTAGTGTTTGCTACAAAATGGTTACGCCGGTACTTCCAGGCGCACCCAATTGTGGTTATTACTGATCAACCAATAAAACAATGTTAGGTCAAAAAGTTGATGTGGCAGAAACTCAAAACCGAAGAAAACATGAAGTTAATTGTCTAAGCGTTGACAAGAGTATTCCAGGCGTTGACAAGAAGAATTTAGGCGTTGATGGAATCAAGCATTGTCAAGAGAAATCCAAGCATTATCACATGCAATTCAAGCATTGACAAAACGTAGACAAAGAAGCTTTTAGAAGATTCTATTTGGATATATATGCAGGATATATTCTGTATATAGTTATTTAAATAGAAGATTCACATGTTTATTTATTCTTATCTCTTGTAAAACCCTAATCCTTACACTATAAAAGGAACCAAGGGTTATTAGGTTTTTCATAACTTTCATATATAATGTAAACCTAAAGCGTGTGTCGACTAGGTGTGGGATTCAATGTACACACACCTAGTGGTTGTTAATTATTAATATAGTTAACAATCCCTTTTGTTTTAATTCATGTTATTCGTGCCTAAACACCTTGTTAATGTGTCGTGTTCTAATTCCGCTTTGATTGTATAATCATATGAACATGATGCATTCCTAGTTGCTTAAAAGATCTGGAAACCAAGGTTTCCACAATTGGTATCAGAGCCTCGTGGCTCGTGATGCTAGGACCAACAAGGTGTTCGTGTATGGTGAAGAAAAGAAAAATCCGTCTAGGGTTTTTCTGAATGTTTTTTTGTGCGCAGCAGTATTCAGAAGGTCATAACTTTTTATTGAACCGTTGGATCGTCATGAAATTTTATATGTGTGTTCTACATACATATATCTAAACATCCACCGGAGGGATTGTCATGTTTTATCCCCAGGTAAAACTTATTAAGCGTCAAAGTCAGTAGTGAGTGAATGCAGTTTTCTGTTGGACAGCCATGTTCAAAACACGTATTCTCCTTCGTTAAACGTTGGATCTTCATGATTTTTGAACTGTAGCTTCTCGGCAATTGTGTCTTGAATCTCACTGGAGCGATCTTCGATCTGAGCCTTCATGAAAAAGTTATAGCTCGTTGAAGTTGGTTGTTGGTGAAGATACAGTTTTTCTGATTTTGTTTTTGTCACATACGATTTAGAGTTTGATTCTCAAAACCCTAGATCACCATAAAAAGCAGAAAGATTGTGAAGTTATGGCTGTTATGATGGAAGAATCGAGCTAGGATTATTAACAAACCCTAATTAGGGTTTCGATGCATGAATCTGTTAAACCCTAAATCGATTAGTAGAAGATGATCAACGCTGAGTGTTTTGTGATCGTGTTGCTACAAAGAAGATCATGTTCTATGATCTGGATGCTCAATAGGTTGCTGTTTGCTTGTGTTCTTTAAAAATAGCAGCTATGGAGGAATGAAAGAGTTTGCAGCAAGTCGGTTTCTATCAGCAATATAAAGAATGACGTTGATACGTTTTAAATTAACGTTGACAAGAATGATATAATGATATCATCACATGTGGGTCATCACAAGATATAAAGGACAGGTTTGAAGTTTGATTCACGTGAGGTAAATGTTAAAGATTTGTTTATATGGAATGGGATATGTTTCAATATTAAAATCCCTAACTTCTAGGAAATCAGTTTGACCTATTCTGTCATTGGATGTGATTTATATGTGAGTAAAAAGGCTGCGTGTGAATACAAAGATACTTATGTTTGATTGTGAAAGCTGTCAAGCAACAAGATTAGCCTAATGTGGGACGTCATCAGATCATGATTTTTATGATTCATATGGAATGAATGTCACGTGGGATTGAGTGATTATTGGTCCAAAGCAACCAATTGACGTGGGACAATACATGGAGTGAATATCACATGGCATTATTCATATGAGATGTGGAGCTGTTTTTGGAATGTATATATCACATTTAAATGTGATATCAAAATTGGAATAGATGATGACGTGAGATTCACATTTGCGTTCACATGGTAATTGAATTGTGATTGGATGAAGCAAAGTAACATTAATATTCCTATTATGGATGCTATTTAGTTTGGGAATATTAGTGTAAAGAAGTGACGTTGATATTTATATTTTAAGACGCTGACAGAAGTAGACGCTAACGTTTGTTATTTTGACGCTGACAAGGAATAAGTGAACGCTGACAGAAATAGGCGTTGACATGCGTTGTCCGAGATATGGTTTTTCAAACGCTGATAAGTGTTGTTCGATATCGGATAATGCATGAGATTATGATATTGTACATTGAAGGTTCTCGGATGACAAAAGAATAGCTGCTATTGAGAAAATTAGTACGTTTTTAGCACACAAAAAGGTAGAATTTACACACGAAGGTACATGGAATCTCCGTTATAATATAGAATATCATGTTGATATTTATGGCTCGGATATCTTTAAACGGAATTAATGATCTTAAAGTAAGTTAGCAACAATTCATGAGGTAATGAAAGTCTTTATGAAGAGGTGTTGGCTTAAGGGGAAGAATTCTTATGGTAAGTTTGATGATTGAAGAAGATTTTCGCAAGTTTGTGTTCTATCATATCTTAAAGTCATGCGCTTGTGACTTTAAAGGTAACTTGTTCGTGCTTTACATGGTTGGTGATGAAGACTTGTCATAACACTTGAAGGAGTTACATTATCGTGCTCAGTGTCTCACATAGGATGAGAATATTGACAAGAGATCGAGGTCTGCTTATAATGCAAAAGGTATAAGTTCTTTATCACGTGGATAGTACAAGACATGGAACACAAGGTTGGGTTATTCTACTTCTACATCAAAAATATTATATTAATTGTTCTTCAAGATCATTACATAGAGCTACATTTGGAGAATCTTCAAAGATTGCAACATTGTTTACTTCCCTGTTGATGTGACAAAAAGGGGAAGATATACATGCTACACTTGAGGGGAAGCAGTTTGAAGATCATGTACAACTTACAAGAGATACACATAGAGTTTTGCCACTATCAACTAGGGGAAGATTGTTGGGTCAAAAAGTTGATGTGGCAGAAATTCAAAAACGAAGAAAACATGAAGTTAATTGTCTAAGCGTTGACAAGAGTATTCCAGGCGTTGACAAGAAGAATTTAGGCGTTGATGGAATCAAGCATTTTCAAGAGCAATCCAAGCATTGTCACATGCAATTCAAGCATTGACAAAACGTAGACAAAGAAGCTTTTAGAAGATTCTATTTGGATATATGCAAGATATATTCTGTATATAGTTATTTAAATAGAAGATTCACATGTTTATTTATTCTTATCTCTTGTAAAACCCTAATCCTTACACTATAAAAGGAACCAAGGGTTATTAGGTTTTTCATAACTTTCATATACAATGTAAACCTAAAGCGTGTGTCGACTAGGTGTGGGATTCAATGTACACACACCTAGTGGTTGTTAATTATTAATATAGTTAACAATCCCTTTTGTTTTAATTCATGTTATTCGTGCCTAAACACCTTGTTAATGTGACGTATTCTAATTCCGCTTTGATTGTATAATCATATGAACATGATGCATTCCTAGTTGCTTAAAAGATCCAGAAACCAAGGTTTCCACAAACAAGTCATCTCCAGACCAGACGTGGCCGGTAGGCTACAGAAGTGGAGCATTCTATTGGGAGAGCATAACATCTCTTATAGACCAAGGACGGCTGTTAAAGGCCAAATCTTGGCAGATTTCTTGATAGAGAAGTCGGATGAGGAGGGACCGGTCGTACAACGAGAGGAAACGCCAGCAGAACCATGGGTATTATTTACAGACAGATCCTCGTGCACGGATGGGTCAGGAGCTGGTCTCATCCCTACGAATCCGGAAGGAATGAAGTTTACATATTCCCTACGCTTTGAGTTCACAGCCACCAATAATGAGGCAGAATATGAAGCGTTGATTGCGTGTTTAAAAATCGCCGCTAGAATGGGAGTCCGCAACCTTGAGGCCTACGTGGACTCACGGCTTGTTGCGAACCACATTCTAGGGGGTTACGTAGCCAAGGAGGATAACATGGTTCGATACTTGGAGAAAGTCAAGTCACTCATCGCTGCTTTCAGCAAGTTTTCTATCAAGCAGGTACCAAGAGGTGAAAACAAGAAGGCGGACGCTCTTAGCAAGATCGCGTCTACAAGTTTCGCCCACTTATCCAAGCAAGTCTTGGTAGAAATACTAAAGGAAAAGTCTATAACGGAGGGGGAAGTCGCAGCTATAGTTGAGGAAGACGGACCTACATGTATGACCCCGATCATCAACTATTTGACTAATGAAACCCTTCCGGGCGAGGAAAAGGCGGCACAGCGTATAAGAAGGAAGTCGCAGCACTTCGAGCTTCGAGAAGGTATTCTTTACAAGCACTCTTTCTTACAGCCGTGGTTGTGGTGTGTTGGGCCACACCAGGCTACTTATGTGATCAGTGAGATACATGAAGGGTTATGCGGCATGCACGCGGGTCCCCAATCCGTAGTAGCTCGAGCTCTACGCACAGGGTATTATTGGCCTACTATGCATAGGGATGCACGCGACATGATTCGCAAATGCAGTGATTGCTAAGTGCACAGACCAGTACCACGACATCCGCAGCAGGAACTGACACCCATTACATCCCCATGGCCGTTCTATAAGTGGGGGATTGACATTGCAGGACCTTTCCCCGTAGCTGCAGGGGGAGTTAAGTTCTTGATTGTCGCAATAGACTACTTTACACCCTGGATAGAGGCTAAGGCAGTTAAATCCATCACATGCAAACAAGATAAAAAGTTTGTTTGGGAGAACATCGTGTGCCGTTTTGGCTTACCAGGAGAAATCATCTCGGACAACGGAAAGCAGTTCGCGGATAATCCATTCAAGGACTGGCGCAACATTGAATATAACGCGGTGCTTCGCATCTGTTAAACATCCGCAGACAAGTGGTCTTGTGGAACGAGCGAATAGAAGCTTGGGTGAAGGCATCAAGGCACGCTTGGATGAACGAAGTGCCAAATGGGTGGACGAACTGCCACATGTTCTATGGGCACATAGGACTATGATTAAAATAGCCAATGGGGACACTCCATTTGCATTGGCCTACGGCACTGAAGCGGTTATACCAGCAGAAATCGGAATGCCGACCATCCACACAGCGGAGGTTAATGTCGTCACATACGACGAGCAACACTGGATTAATTTGGACTTGTTGGAGGAAAAAAGAAAAATAGCGGCTATTAATGAGGCCAAGTCCAAGGCACGGATGAAGGCTTATTATGACGCCAAGGTTAAAGGTGTTTCTTTTCGACTGGGAGATTTTGTTTACCGTGCTAACGAGGCAAGTCGAGCGGAGAATACAAGCAAGCTAGGCCCTAAGTGGGAAGGACCGTATGAGGTTACGGAAGCCTTAGGACGGGGCGCGTACAAGTTGCGTGACATGGATGGCCGCGACCTGCAGCGCAATGGAATATCTGCAATCTTAAAAGGCGCTACCTTTGAAAAGCTACGGCTTCCGCATGGACACTTCGCTATATCTGGCTTCACTGGAGATCCATGTGTTATCTTTGTTTTGTTTTTTATGCTTTCTAGGTTCTCTTTATTTTTAGGATTTCCCATTCTTGTCAAAACAAAAAACTTAAACGTTCTAATAAATGTCGTGGTGCCTAGCTAGCTCCACGGCTCGTTCTTGTGTAAATTATTTTTTAGATTTTATGAACAAATTATTGTCGTATAGATTTAGTTGTTATTACTATAATGTGCTATCTATTATTCATATGCATTCATTCAATACCGTACATGTACTATGCGCCTCCAGGCGGGGTAAGATGATTAAGTGAACCTAATAATTCAACTTGTCGCATAAGAGGGATGCAACCCCAGTGACGCGGATCATGTATCCTTACTAGACACCTTACTCACAAGACGTTGTGATAAGTTTCTATATGCCGCACTCACGTAGTGCCTTGCATGGTAAAGACGCACGCCGCACGTCTAGCAAAATATAGACTTGGTTATATTCTAGGTAAGACGTGACACATCATGCGACACAGATATATGATATCTAAAAAGAATATAAGAAAGTTTCCAATTATCAAAATTGTCGTGACCACCACGGACTTATAAATATTATTCTAAATGTTTACAATAATGTTACAAAAGGATAAAATGTCGTGGACATCCACGGACGAATATTTAAGGTTACAAACCAAATTATCCAGGAGGTATAACATATTTAGGAACACCCTACATGGGGGGGAGAAACCTACCTATCTCCCATTGCTCCTCAGCTAGGTGGGGCAATACCTCACCACGTCCCTTCAATTCCAGAGCTTGAGCGCATTCATCTCCAGCACCTCACTTAATGGCTGTTCACCAACTACGATCCGGGTCACGTCTTCATAAATAGGGAGAGTGAGTTGGCTAGGGGAGGGAGTAAAGGGAGTCCGGGAATGTCCCTCATCCTGAGAAAAGGCACCAAGACTTAGTTTCTCCATGATCTCCTTATTTGATGCATCTTTTGTGGCTTCCAGCTCGGCCAAGAAGGGGTAGTTCAGATCTCGCATAGCGGCCATAGAGGCAGTCATCTTCTCAGCGGCTCCAGTATTGAAGAAGGCATGGTTTGTGAAGTTTTGTTTCTTCCTTATTAGCTCTGCGGCCATGACCATCCCTTCATGACGACCGTGATCGATGCCATCCGACACGAGGTCTGCAAACCGTTGAACAAATTGTGGGGCCTCCAACACCTTTGTGACGGCAAAGTGCGTCCCATTACCCACCTTCCACCTGCGGCCGGCAATGGCTGCTAGTAGTTGGGGGTACAAAACATCATCGCGCTCGGAGGCAAGGGCATTCACCAGTACGTCTTTTTGGGTGGACGCCTCCTTCAATTGTTCGGCCACGACCCTCTCATGAGCAAGCTTCTCTTTCAGTTTCTCCTCACCCTGACTCAATGCATGTGCGTCTTCAAGCTTCTTTGTGAGAATGGATACTTGGTCAGAGGAGGACTTAGCTGAAGCTTATGCCGCGGTCATCTGTATGTGATACATCAAGTATTAGGATGCAGGATAGTGCGCCATAGGTGTGATGCAGTGCGGATACATACCTTAGTTGTTGTAGCCTCAAGTTCAGTCTCGAGCTCGGCTACATGTTGGTCATGAACATTGGCATGTGCTGCTTGTTCTTTAATAGTAGCCTCGACAGTAGCAAGTTGGGACTGGAGGTCGGCAATCTGGGCCTCATTGTCTTCAGTCATCTTCTTTCTTCGACCAAATTTCCTCTTCAAGGAATCAACATGCTCTAAGGTAGCCTAAAATCTTACCCGCATGGAAGTACCCATGGCCATCTGGTGAACCAAGGCGCCGTTGTATTCATCCACCAGATCCACATGGTTTAGTTCATTTACATCTCTTACCAGACCAGGAGGGATGCAATTATTGAGATAATCACAACATTCTTCGGCCTGTCTCATCTGTAAAGCGGTAGTGATCTTCCAGTCGGGATTGAACTGTGTATAAGGGTCCGACGCCGGGACCTCTTGAGAAGCTGTGGGGGTACCTTCCTCAAAGGCGGGGCCAGATCTGGTCGCGGCCGTGTGTGGGGTAGGTTCCTTCTCCTTCTCATTCTCTTTCTCCTTCCCCTTCCGTGCATCTTGGGGAGGTGCGACACCAGCTTGTTCATCCCTGCAAACAACCATTGGAATAAGTATTAAATATTGTTTGTGGAAGTCCGTACCTCTTACTTGGTAATGGATATTTTGACCAAACAAATTCGGTAGACTTACATATTGGTTCTTTCTAGTTCTGATGTAGTGGGGGGAACTTGAGTGCTGGATCGGCATTGGTTAACGGCACATCCGGATTCACGGGTGCAGCCCGCACCGTCTCGGAGGCTTGGGTGGTGCTCTCAACAGACTGATAGTGGGGGTGATCCTTACGCAGTCTTTTCGGTGGGGCATTGTGTTCCCCGACCTCAGCCTGAGCAACTCTTCTTACCCGCTTGTTCTTCCTACGGGTACGCTTGGGGGCGGGCTGGGCTTCCCCTTCTTCTTCCTCCTCCTCTACTTGTTGCACTTCCTCCTCGTCATCGCCCAACATTTGGCGAAGACTGGAGCTGGTCCTCTCAATGTTGTCACCTTGCTCTTCCCTGTGTACGGGGGTAGCGGTCTTAGGCGGAGAGGAGGGCCCAACTTCATCTTCCAGCATCAGGTTGTCACCGTCTTCGTTGTCAAAGTCCACGGGGGTTCTCAAAAGTGTTATTTCTTCTTCGTCATAATGGGGGTCTGGTACGGCTGCTAGGGCAACTGTCATGTTCCGGGTATGCTCGAGGAGGGGTAGCTCATTCTCACGTCTAGGACGGGCTCCCTATGGTGTAAGTTTTGGATCACCCTGACGAAGGACTCCAAAGAAGTTCATTTCTGCCAAAACAAACAAAGTATGTTAGTTATTGCCAATAGGTGTATGCACGTCTTTCATGTGCGGATACTATACCTACCTTCACCACGCCTCCTCCAAAACACAGGATATCTGTTGGATGAGCCGAAGTAATTGCGGCTAATCCCTAGCAAACAAAGGAATGATTCGGGTAGATTCCTATGGAACCCTGTCCTATTCCTATCTATTTCTTGGGAATGTTAGGGATTATATGTACCAGCGCGCGGAGGAGGGTCAGGAGATAATCTATGTTTAAAAACGAAATCCGCCGGCCACACTATTGAGTCGATGAAAAAGTAATGGTCGTACCAATTTTTCAGCGAATCCATGGCCTTATTATGGGTTGTGGGCTGTTTGGGGATCGTTTCTTAAAGGAGAGCCAGACATTTACTAAACGAGGGGTATAAAATAGCCTGAATAACTCAAAGCTAGGAGGGATTCTTCTTGCACGACAAAGGATTTCAAACTGGCTAATCTTACATGCGCCTAAACAGTGTAGTTGGGTGATATGTACGCCATAATATCCTAAGAGATCTACGAGTAAACGAGTGAAAGGAATGCGGTAGTTGGCTGCATCGAACAGACGGGTGTATAGGCCAATCTTTCCCTAGGACGCCTCAGTTATGAGGTCTCCTGCACCCGGGAGAGAAGGGTGTAGGTTGCTAGGAATGAATAAATCAGTGCTGCAGTGCTCCAATTTCTCCTGGGTCATTACGTTGAGCACGAATCCAATAGAGGGGTTGTTTCTTTGAGCCATTACTAAATAAAAAAGATAAGGGCGTGGTATTCTAACCTGCGTAGGAAGGGATCCGTGCGTAAAAAGGTGGTAATAAGAAGGAAAGCTTTAATGGCAGAAATGAAGGAAAGGATTGTGTGTTACACACAGCCGTAGGGGCGACTTATTTATAGGGTTGTGTTGCAAGTCACGGTTTGTTGGATGCATGACACGTGTTTGCCAATATCCTAAATCGTGTGGTTGGGATGTAAGTGGAAAATGAACAGTCAGGTGGGACCCACGGGTCACTTTTGACTCAGTAGTTTACGTCGCTCGAGGTTCTGACTGTTTTCATTTTGTCAGTCAATTGGCAGGTGAACAATCAATTGTGTCAGGATATGCGGTCTTACGTAAGACCATATTCAATGCTACATTTAATTTGTCTCGGTCGTCACGTGCGGCTGAGGTATCATTGGAATAAAATCCTAATAAGGTTGCCACGTGCGGCCGAAACAAATTTTTGAAAATTTGTAATTCTCTAAAAGATCTTTCTTGGTACGTCTGGGGAGCATCTTGTTAGTCTTGATATTCCGCCTACGACCGTAACAACTAGACTGGGGGGACATGATGACGTATAGTCCCCAGCCGGGTCATAAACCCGGCCCACGGGTACTACCCGCATCCGGCCCATTACTGATGGGTGGGATTCATGTTATTTAAGCTTATGGGCTTAGATGAACAGTAACCGCACACACGTGCCTGGCCCACGGCCTAGCATGGCTGGTACAGGGTTAGACAGAATCATACTCTTACTATGATTAGGATTTACCCCAAAGAAGAGGATATTCACTCACCATAATTAGAAGATAACAATCAATCTAATTCTGGCACTTATCCTTTCCTTGGGGCCGAAGCATCAGTGACAGCCCATTAGGGTTTCACTGCCTATATAAGGAACCCCCAAGGGTTCCACAAAGATATTACATTCTACACACTCACATCTCATCCAATTCTCATAACCCTAACCGGTTACTTACTCTCACGCTGGAGTCTAATCGTGGAATACATTCCCACGGTAAGCCTAACGCGTGTTGTTTTAGTGTGCAGGATCCCAACCAGATAGTTCACTTGGTGCAGGAGCCGGAGTCCAGCCAACCCGAATTAAGCCTAATTCAGGTCTAGCAAGGATCACCCAACTTTTGTATCAATAATGATGGTCTTTCTAACCGTTTAACCAATTATTTTCCTTTAAAATCATGTCAGATGATTGACCCCATACCGATCATTTCATGTGCATTCCATGTGTACTCCATGTACCGTATCCCATGTGCGTATTCCACTTGCTGATACTCTACAAATTATTGATGCCACTCATAGCTTGGAGATGTTACTAAGGGTTGATGCTACGGATTTTAGAGACGCTACGAGATGCTGATGCTGTTCACAACCTGGAGATCTTACAAGACGAAGGCAAAGGTGTTAGATCAAAGCGATCGGACGAGAAGATGCTTCACCACCAGAAGATTCCCATAAATCATCCTCCCAAATTCTTAGTTACATGTCACACGTCATTAAGTTGTCGTTTCAGTCATATGAGTGCGAACCGGTACCAACCAGTCACTCAGCTGAATAGTTACACTAATCATAGTCATGAGAATGGCCGTCATGGAACTGACAGACAAGACGATAGTAACCACTAGTGTGACAGCAACTATCCTAACAATCACAACAGAAGTTCCGGCCGCGGACGTGATCAGACATACAAAGGATCAGTAGTCCAACCGATCCGCCAATTCTGGCATAATAACCTATTATTTGTAGTTCTATTTGTTTCACGTCTCGAGACACATGTCAAGACATCATTCAAGACACATGTCTCAAGTATACTTTCTAAAGACACATGTCAAGACACCAGTCAAGACACATGTCATGCTTATATTTCCCAAGACATGAGTCAAGACACATGACTCACTTCCAATTCTGGAACCTCCCTAAGAAATTCAGGGTACCCTCCAAAGGGTATATCCATTTTGTTGTGCCATGTATTAATCAGGACACAAGAATTTCAGTACCATTACCGACACATCAGTGAGAACTGTCACGTTGCCCGATGACACTTTCATTTCTTGTACCCATATCTCATAGATTCATGACCATGAAGTACGCCATTTGTATCACTCATGTATACGAAGGTTTTTCTTCAGTCTACTGATAAGATCCAAGTTGCTAACGCATTTCCTCGGACAGATGCGAGTTAAATTTAATCCTAATTGTGGACTACGAACCGCACACCATGCTACGATTCATGATTATGTACAGTGATGTTCAGGCTCCTAAATATATTCAGCATGATTTTCCATCAGGAAAATCTGTACAAATTATTTATGCTTTACAAGCACATGCGTTGTTAGCTATTAGTGCTAAAATATTCTAGCTGTCAGTTAAGACATGACCCCTTAAGTCCTTTTACGCATAACGAGCAGATTATTCAAAAATCTTCCCATATACTCCAGAAGAACCCTCAAGGAGAAGGACGGTAACATGAGATTATGTGTCGACTATCGTCGATTTTAAACAAATCACCATTCATAATCGTTACTCTCCTCCACGTATTGACAAGATCGGATTCATTTAGGGTGTAAGCACTTTCCAAGATCGGATTCATGATCATGCTACCAAAAGTGATAAATGAAAGAGCAGGACATGTCCATGACTGTTATTTGTCCACGACTCGGTCATGTTAGACTCATGATTTTGTTTTAGTCTCATAAATGCTCCACCAGCATTATAGGCTTAATAAATTGAGTTTCCATGAACTCATAAATAAATTAATCAGTGTTTTCATCTATGACAACTTAACCTTCTCTAAAGTCTAGAGAAGAGCAGGGAGACCATACTTACACTATGTTGCAAATTCTACGACAGGAGAAATTTCACCCTGAAATTCTCAATATAAATTCTGGTTGATTACAGTGACACGCTGAATCACATGGATTCGCACGGTAAATCATACCGTGACTCAGCTTATGCGTAAAGGTGAGAACCCTACACTACATTAGGTGTTCCAGAAAATCCTACGCTAAGAGAAGTCTATTTTCGGAGACTTATAGTTCCGCAAATATTCTATGTATCAACTTTCTACAAAGCAAGATACAGTTACGTTCATATCTAAGTACCGGACATACCAACAGGCTAAGATAGAACACCAACGGACTAGGATGTTTTCCATCATCTGAAATTGTGAATAGAAATGGGACAAGATCTCCAAGGATTTTGGTTACCAGATTGACGTAAACTGATAGTTGGATTTTGCTAGGTTAAAAGTTCGTTGTTCTCGGTGTCTAATCGAATTGATCTCCGGTTGAATGTGCGACTCAGTCGTCTTTGGTGAATAAAAGAAAAGGGTTGTCGTTGTTTAAACTAATGAAAGCACAAAAGTTGAAAGCGAGAATAGATTAAACTAAAAATAAAGACTCTTAATAATAAATAACGAGAAATTAAAACGTAATAAAAATGTAGACTTGAAAATAAAATACTTTAAAAATTAAACTAAGACAAATAAGTAAAAATAAATCTAAGTAAAAATAAGACAAAACAATTAAAATAAAGCTAAGTAAAAATGGCGGGAAAAATAAATTTAAAAATAAAATTGGACAAAACTGAAATAAATTCGCAATATATAAAAATATGAATTAAATTCGCAATTAAACAAATAATTCCGCAATTCACAAAACAAATAATTTCGCAATTGCTAGAAAATCAAAGATTTCGCAATGTTGCAAAATCAAAGACTTAGCAATGCTTGAAAAAGACACAAATTCGCAATAGTGAAAACCAAGATTTCGCAATCACTGAAAAGCCAAGATTTCGCAATGCAGAAAATATTCAATGTCGCAATAATTGCACAATGCCGCAATAATGCACAATGTCGCAATAATTGCACAATGTCGCAATAATTTCACAATGTCGCAATAATGCATAATGTCGCAATAATTGCACAATGTCGCAATAATGCACAATGTCGCATTAATTGCACAATGTCGCAGTAGTGCACAATATCGCAATAGTGCACAATGTCGCATTAATTGCACAATGTCGCAATAGTGCACAATGTCGCAATAATTGCAAATTCGAATCAGATTTCCTAAAAAATAGGAAATCGAAAAAAGACGAAAATAAGAACTTAAAACTCAAATTTTAAAGGACAATAAGCCAAGAAAAAACACCAATAAGCTAACCAAAACTAATAGATGAATGATAAAACTTATAAAAACTTTAAAAACAAACAAAGAAATGTAAAAAGACGCAAACTTTATGTAAAAAGTAGATGAAAAGGATTAAGATTAAGAACATGAAACAAACAAGAACAAATATTATGAAAAAGATTAAGATTAATCAATCAAGAAAGGAAGAATGAGATGATTAAAAAGCTGGAATTTAAAAGATTAAAGATTAAAGATTCAAAACAAGATTAAAGATTAAAGCTTTAGAACATGAAATAAAACTAGAGAGAGAAAGTAAAAACTACATTACTCCTAATCTAAACTAACTACTCCTAGACTAACACTCTCCTAATGTGTCATTAGGAGGGTATATATAGGAAGTGAGGAGTGCATGTGTTGCTTCCTTCTTTCTTTCTCTTTCTCGTTCTCGTCTTTTAATTCTTTGTCTTTCTCGACGTCGTCTCGAGATTTGTCGATATAAATTGAACTTGTCTTATAATTTCTTCAATAATTAGACTTGAGTTCTTCGACTTCATTAAACATCCGTCTTTAGACTTTTTCTTCGATAAATCTTCAGAATAGGCCTTGGACTTCCGTTCTTTTTTCACTCTTGATCTTTTGACTTCGTCTTTTGTCTTTTTCTTCGATAAAAGCCCGTGAAAGCCCGTGTTTTCTTCCCTTTTCACATTTTGATCCTAAATCACAACAAAAACACAAACCACACATAATTCCAACATTTACGACATAAAATACACGTTTTGGCTTGGTTATTATTATAATAAAGTGGTAAAAGGATAAGTGTTTTCACACTTATTAAATCCCCTAAACTTGACCATTGCAATGTCCTCGTGCAATGTATTAATTACAAAGCAAGTTTTACATTTTCCATCACAATCAATCCACATTGGCCTTTATTAAAGAGACAAAATATTTAAAGGAAGAAAACAAGTAAAAGATCAAAAACTTACCTTGGGGTTTTGGAATGTCATTAATGATTATCACACTCAAGTTTCACGTTCCCCATACCAAGCTTAAAAATGAGATCATTGTTATTATAAGTTAGCAAACTAACACAAACTCATGTGGACCAATTATTTACTTAGACTCCATTATTCCTAGGTGTATCTCTTATATTTTATTGTTGTCTTGAATGATCACGAGGATGCATTGTTGACTTATTTCGATAGTTTATTAGGCCAAAAATAAAGTAGGACGATTTAATCAATAGTTAGCTAAAGGACAAAATCTTTTAAAACTGCTTCTCGGGACCTCATAAAGTTCATATCTTGGCATAACTTGCTTTACGATTTGAGACCTTTCTCGGATCGATATTTGGCATTGACTTCATACTTCAAATCTTGAGAGACGTTCATGAAATAATGGTCTTCTCTTATAATAGGAATTTCTTCACTTGTACTTTTTGAGAGATTCTTCATATATGGACCACGACTTCTTCATTTTTCTCCAATCTTTATTTGGGATTTTGATATACAACGATCCGCCTCCTTTTAGGACTTGGATCTATTTATCCTCATACCTTGTTAGGGTCTTTTCGGATAGACTTCTCCATGATTTTTTGGGGAGTATTTGCTTTTCGTCGTGTGTCTCGATCCTTCATATTGATTTTTGATAAATGATTCTTCACATCACTTTTAGATCTTTAGCAACAAAATGTAGCCCTCATGCCTTGTTAGGGACTTTTCGGACTCGCCAATCTTCGCATCCCGCTTCAATAAGTTATGCCTTGGCTATGAACTCTAATTAATACCGAGCAACTTTTAAACGATCTTGTGCTAGAAGCTAAGTAACTTTTCAAATTGTACAACCTTAGTTATTGCAATTAAATTTATTAGCAAGCGATGGGAGAAAAAGCTCATAATTAACTCACATAAATTTATGAAAGAATACCAAACTTATAATTGACTCTATCATCTCTCGTTCTCCATAATTTAAAATCTCAAGGAATGAGACTTGTGGATGCTTAGCCAATTAAATCAAAGTTTTAGGTTTTCAAGTCATCTATAGGATCTTGCAACTTCTTAGACTTTTTTAAAGTTTAGAATTCGCATTTTAAAGTTCCCTTGATAAACGACTTTCTAGGATCAATTATAGGCACTTGCGAAAAGTTCTTGTTCTTAACCCGTGAGTTAAGACTTTCGCGTTTTAAAGTTCCCTATATAAAAGCCTAGCAAAACTTGACATAAACACGTTAAGGATACTAGCTAGAGTAAACTTAGATAAGTAAACTCGGGTTGAGTCAAAATATTCACAACGTTGAAAATTAAAACCACTTTATTAAACTTTATTGTTGCAACGAAAGAAAATAACTATAACAAAAGTAAATACTAATAGGCCAAAGTAGATCAAAAATTTTGAAAAATGTCGAAAAATCAAATTTTCCGGTTAAAATGAGGACAAATACAAGGAAAAGCCCACTTAACTTCGATAGAAGTCCCCCCTACACTTAATATAAACATTGTCCTCAATGTTTAAGCATGTGGGAGTAAACTCCCCTACACTTAGGAAACTGTGCACGTTGTTTAAATCTTGCTAAGGAACAGACAACTAAAGTGATTCCTATTTTAATATTGAAGAATATAAAATAGAGAATCAAAAGAGTTTAGGATAGAACCGGGAAGACAGGTACACGGAATCACGGGTCGTCAAAAGTCATCAAGAATGGGTCTTTGAAAGCTTGAATCCCTGCATATGATAAGAAAGAAAACAACAAACACATACTAGGGTCTCCCCCTACACTTATTAGAAAAACATAATAAAAGGATAGATAATTGGGTTGCCTTTCGAGAAGCGCTTGTTTTTGTTAACCGAGTCACGAGCCTGACTCGTCCCCGAATTAAATGGTCCATGGGGAAACCTCGAATGTAATACCAGGATCAAAGACCTTGTCCTCGTTCCCGGAGGACATTAATAAAGGAGAGGCCGGAGGATAAGTCTTAAAGGGTAGAAAAGTCCTCTCAACATACGAAAAGTATGTGAGATTATGATCCACGGGAGGTGGGGTGGGTAAAGGAAGCACATTGTCATCCCACAAAGATAATTGATGCTCAGAAAGTGGCAAATCCGTAAGGTCATCAATCATAAAATAATCAATGGCACCCCCCAGGTCAAAGCACTCATCCTCCATAATGGTGTCTAAAGGAGTGGATGAAAGGTGCTCGGGAGGGGGACTTGGGACAATACCTTCCTGCAGCAAATGATCAAAAATAATATCCCCCTCCGTGTCATCATCATCAATACCCGTAGGTATTGAGTGAATGTCGATTTCCTCCATAGCTGTATCATTATTCTCAACTGAAGTAATAGACGGAGGTGAAGATTCTTTAATAGGAGCATAATTCAACGCTTCAATTTTAGCAATAAGAAGATGAACTTTCAGTAATTTGTCGCGAAGAATAACGTCTTCCACCTCATCTAAAATACCAAGTTCAGGGGCGAACTTCTCATAAGTCGGAGAGAATAAATCAACATCGCCTCCATCGCCCGGAGGAGAAGGAGAAATTTCAAAAGTGAAATTCTCATAGCATGGAGAAAAATCATCCTCATTAAGAGCGACCTCTTCCGTAAACTCCTCAAAATTCGATGCATCACAAACCTCATCAAAGAATTTATCAAGACCAAAATCACTAATCTCACTCAATGTATCACAATCCTTAGGCGCATTAGGGATATCAAGAATAGGAGTAGTAATCTCAGAAGATGGGTTGAGATTGTAGATATCATCCTCGTCATCATCATCATAATAGACTAGACCATTCCAGTTAGGAGTGATATAATCGACTAACTCCTCCTTGATAACCTCCACATCTTTAAGAAGCTCATGAAGCAATTTCTGTTGATCATCTCCCTGAGTATGTTCAATTAAACCCATTCTATCCCACGCTGTAAGTAAACATTTTGGTGTAGAAAAGAAGGGAAAACGACCAAATTGGCTCAAAAAGGTGTAGGTGGATTTCAAGATTTGGTCACCATCAAGCAAAGGTGGCCTTTCCTGATGCAAGTCAGCTCGGAGTTGAGCTAAACTTTCAAGAATGTCATTCAAAGTAGTGAGTTGTTGGTCAAGACTAATTCCCTGAGAGGATTGATGATTGAGGGTGTGATGTGGGGGCTCAAAGTTATACAAACCGGAATCATAGCACGGAATTGGCTCAAAGATATTAATCGGTTGACAAGAAGAAGCATCGTGAGGGCCCCTATAAATATTGCACCACGGGTATGGAGAAAAACCCGATGCAGTTTGAGGATAAGGATCGTCATATTCGGGAGAGGGTGAGGAAGTATTGTAAGAGGAGAAGTGCGAATTTGTTGAATTGCAAAATGGACAAAATCCAAATTGTGTATTGTCGATATCAGAGCCGCACCGCTCACAAGTACACCATTGACATGTTTGATAACCATGCCATGGTCTCCCACACCGTACGCAAGACAAATCCATGAAGAATTAAAAATAAGAGGGGTAGAGAAAAGAATTAAACACAATAGAGGATAAAGAGGAATATTTTTGGTGCAAAACTTTGAAAAAGAGATGCTTTTTATGACTTTTTAAATGTTTTTGGATTTTTGAAATTTTTTATTTTTATGGATTTTTGAAAATTTTTGACACGAATAATAACGTTCACGAGTGAACGGATCCCAAAATCCAACGCGTCTCTCACAAAAAACCGTTAATCTTCACGAAAAAAGCCGGCAGCGGCGCCATTTGATAGTTGGATTTTGCTAGGTTAAAAGTTCGTTGTTCTCGGTGTCTAATCAAATTGATCTGCGGTTGAATGTGCGACTCACTCGTCTTTGGTGAATAAAAGAAAAGGGTTTTCGTTATTTAAACTAATGAAAGCACAAAAATTGAAAGCGAGAATAGATTAAACTAAAAATAAAGACTCTTAAAAATAAATAACGAGAAATTAAAACGTAATAAAAATGTAGACTTGAAAATAAAATACTTTAAAAATTAAACTAAGACAAATAAGTAAAAATAAATCTATGTAAAAATAAGACAAAACAATTAAAATAAAGCTAAGTAAAAATGGCGGGAAAAATAAATTTAAAAATAAAATTGGACAAAAATGAAATAAATTCGCAATATATAAAAATATGAATTAAATTCGCAATTAAACAAATAATTCCGCAATTCACAAAACAAATAATTTCGCAATTGCTAGAAAATCAAAGATTTCGCAATGTTGCGAAATCAAAGATTTCGCAATGCTTGAAAAAGACACAAATCCGCAATAGTGAAAACCAAGATTTCGCAATCACTGAAAAGCCAAGATTTCGCAATGCAGAAAATATTCAATATCGCAATAATTGCACAATGTCCCAATAATGCACAATGTCGCAATAATTGCACAATGTCGTAATAATTGCACAATGTCGCAATAATGCACAATGTCGCAATAATTGCACAATGTCGCAATAATGCACAATGTCGCAATAATTGCACAATGTCGCAATAGTGCACAATGTCGCAATAGTGCACAATGTCGCAATCATTGCACAATGTCGCAATAGTGCACAATGTCGCAATAATTGCAAAATCGAATCAGATTTCCTAAAAAATAGGAAATCGAAAAAAGACGAAAATAAGCACTTAAAACTCAAATTTTAAAGGACAATAAGCCAAGAAAAAACACCAATAACCTAACCAAAACTAATAGATGAATGATAAAACTTATAAAACTTTAAAAACAAACAAAGAAATGTAAAAAGACGCAAACTTTATGTAAAAAGTATATGAAAAGGATTAAGATTAAGAACATGAAACAAACAAGAACAAAGATTATGAAAAATATTAAGATTAATCAATCAAGAAAAGAAGAATGAGATGATTAAAAAGCTGGAATTTAAAAGATTAAAGATTAAAGATTCAAAACAAGATTAAAGATTAAAGCTTTAGAACATGAAATAAAACTAGAGAGAGAAAGTAAAAACTACACTACTCCTAATCTAAACTAATTACTCCTAAATGACTAACACCCTCCTAATGTGTCATTAGGAGGGTATATATAGGAAGTGAGGAGTGCATGTGTTGCTTCCTTCTTTCTTTCTCTTTCTCGTTCTCGTCTTTTAATTCTTTGTCTTTCTCGACGTCGTCTCGGGATTTGTCGATATAAATTGAACTTGTCTTATAATTTCTTCAATAATTAGACTTGAGTTCTTCGCCTTCAATAAACTTCCGTCTTTAGACTTTTTCTTCGATAAATCTTCAGAATGGCCTTGGACTTCCGTTCTTTTTGCACTCTTGATCTTTTGACTTCGTCTTTTGTCTTTTTCTTCGATAAAAGCCTATGAAAGCCCGTGTTTTCTTCCCTTTTCACATTTTGATCCTAAATCACAACAAAAACACAAACCACGCATAATTCCGACATTTACGACACAAAATACACGTTTTGGCTTGGTTATTATTATAATAAAGTGGTAAAAGGATAAGTGTTTTCACACTTATTATAAACTTAGAAGAAGCATGATGCTATCTTGGTTATTGTCAACGGTTTGATCAAGTCTGCAGAATCCTTACATCCGCAAGGATTTCAGAACCAACAGATTGATTGGACATGTTCCAGCCAAGGCTCATCTGATCACTTGGTAATCCCTCAGCTATTGGGCCAGACAAAGGTTCGCATTCGTGCTCCTTATTTACGTTCATGTTCTTGTTCTAATTTCACGACTTGCTTTCACGCTCACGTTCATGACACTATTCATGTTCATGATCGTATCATGGCTTACGATTTTACGTTCATTTTTGTTCTGGGAAGTTTTGTAAGAACTTGAGAGACCAGACTCAAGTCTAGTATAACTCTCTATGATCAGACAGGTGTTTAACGTCACATTCCACGTTTCATCTCATAGCGTTTGGTGTTATCGCCGTTATATTCCATGTTCACGATATGTTTCACATGTCATGTTCATTCCACGTTCCTCATATCACGTTCACGATATGTTACACGTATCATTGATCATGATATGTTTGCGTATACTACACCCACCATGTCTCCACGTATCACGTTCAAAAATTTTCACGTATCACGTTCAAAAATTTTAACGTACTACGTTTCAGTCTGTCTCGCGCATCGTTGCTAATTATCAGTTAGGTTAGATTATTTTGCATCGTAATGTTTCAGTTACCCTTGCACGTTAACTCTTATTTCCTCGATCGAACTCAGGGGATCTATCTTACGTAGATGACAATGAACTCTTCGTGTTTTCAAGTCAAGGTCAGGAGGACCAAGATTTATCATTTGTGTCAAGATCTTGTGAAGGAACCGTTCCAAGAGGGAAGCCACTTGGAAACTGACAAGTTCATCCGGACTTCTTATCCATTTTTCTCTTATCGATTAGATATGTCCTTTCAGTCACGTCACGTTCCATGTCCTTTCAAGACATTTCACGTTCCACGTTCCTTTCTAGCATGTCACCTGCATGTCCTTTTATCTTACATACCCTCTCAGTTTGATTCGGGTATGTTCCTCTTTCAACTTACTTTATCTATAATTCGGGGATGAATTATTCTTTTAGGGGGGGGGGGGGGGGAGAGTTGTAAAACCCGCATGCTTTTACCATGAACAGTACATATATAATCGTACGTACATGATTAAAATTTTTCTTTTATAACACGTTTATGTTTCACGAATAGGAATTACAAGTATTACGTGCGTGTTATTACACGATAAATATTTATTAAGTATTAAGACACGATAATTATCGATAATAATTATAATCACGAACATGAAAATCATGAACGTAAATAATCACGAACCTATTATTATGTATCTACGTATATTTATTACGATTACGTATAAATATATTTTACGACACGAACGATTAATAATTAAATCACGTAAACACGACACGAGAACACGTAAATAAATATAACACGTGAAAACAACGGGTTTCCCCTTGGGGGCCCACATACCACGAAATATAGGAAGGGAAGGGGCCTAGCCCACTTTAAAATTTAACAAAAAGGAAAAAAAGGAGATAGATTTTCATATTAAAGAGAATTAGAAAAAAATCAAAAACCCTAGCCTCCTCCTTTCTCTCCTTTTGGACGCCACATATAATCACCACAAAGGGGGTGATTGTTGATTTTGTTAGATCCAATTTATTGCAAGGTTGTTCGTGTTAGTAAATTCCTTTTGATCCACGAATCGGTAATCTTCTTAAACCTTTTCTTTTTAATTATTATTAGATCTAAAAATATGAAAACATGGGGTTATTAAAACAAGTTAATAAACATGTAGATCTAATCAATTGGGATTAAAAACATATGGTTTAAGGGGGTGTTTTGGTTCGGCTAATGGGTAAACCGAGAGCAAGGCTCTCGGTGGTTGTGTGATCACCACCAACCGAGACCACAAGGTCTTGGTTTGGTTTTGGTGTTTCGGCTCCGGGTTAGCCTTAGTGGTCTTAGGGGGGTCTCGGCTGTAGAACCACACGCACCACCGGTTTAGGCCGGTGGCGGTTTACTAAGGTTAAGGGTGTAGATCCGGTTCAAGGGGTTCACAGACCTGTTCATGACACGTTTAGGTTTGAAACACGAGTTCGGTTCACGGTTTATTTTTCAAGTTAATTATTTATTTTTACAAGTTAAATAATTACAAGGTTTAATTAAATTAATTTAACATGCTATGCAATTAATTTAATTTGGAACCTCACTTAGGTTAATTATTATTAGTATTAATAATACATGATTTTAACCTAAGTATTTTATGATTTACTTATTTAATTATTAAAACATGACATATAATTAATTAATTTCCATGACTTAGGTTATATTAATAATAAATATTAATACATGTTTTAACCTAAGTATTCTTTATCTTTTATTTAATTAAATCATGTTATATTTAATTAAATCTTATAACCTATAGTTTATTTAATTTACATGTAGTAATTAATAAACTATACTATATATCACATGACTTAGAATATTAATCAGTAAAACTTAAGCTTATATTATTAGCTTAATAATCCAGCTTATTTCTAATTATGGAAATTTTCTATTTTTAGAAACTTATTTAATTAAGGCAGCTAATCTATTATGGAAACTTTCTATTTTTAGAAACTTATTTAATTAAGGCAGCTAATCTATTTTTGGAAACTTACTATTTTTGGAAACTTTCTATTTTTTGAAACTTTCTATTTTTGGAAACACTCTAGTTTTAGAAACTTTCTTTTTTTGGAAACTTTCTATTTTTGGAAACTTTCTATTTTAGGAAACCTGCTTTTTTTAGAAAGTTACTTATTATTAAACAACAAGTACAATAATACAAGAAATACAAGTAATACTTAATCAGAATAGACAGAATACATGATAAACACAGCATAACGATAAAATCAGTAGAACATGACATGAACATATAAAACAAGCTAAGACATGATATAAAACCAGTTACGTACTCAGTAATCAGAATACTTATACATGTATATTATTTATGTAGCATTAGTGATATCGAAGTAGGACTCTCTTCCGTTCGTCTTCTTTATCCACTGGACTTAAGGTACGGATTCTCCGTCCTTTTAGTATGGACATTCTTTCCTTATTAGGATTTCCCCGTATGCAGCCAACTGTTTTCCCAGTATATGTTTTATATGTTTTGATTGCTTATGTTTAATTAGATACCTAAAGCCATATACATGCATGAACAGTTTCACCTAGTTATGGAGGTACCATAACCATAACACTAGAGGCACCAGTGTTATGACTTCACCACGGCTGAGTGATATCTCGTGGCGTCCCTTTCAGCTTTTGGCCATATTATTATATTATCATGTAGGGTGATGAGATGGCATTTATACATGATCTCATCGTTCTTTTCGGGCTTTAAATGCATATAAAATGTCATAAAATACCATATATATGCTTGTGTTTGTTTACTTGTGTATTTTAGGTATGGATATCGTGAAAAAGACAAAAGATCACAAGAAACAAGGAAAAACGGACACGAGAAACGAAGCCGTACAAAGAACCGGGCCCTAGTTCATGAATTATCCAACATTTACCCTTGAAGACTTGAAGATATGCAAGATTGATCCTCAAACAATGAAGAAATGACACTTAAAACCCTTATGAATTCATAATTACAAGTTTGGTCCCTTAAGTTTGTCAAAATTGCAAAAAGGTCCTTCAACTTTGAAGAAATGGCAAGATTAGTCCCTCATCAAATCTAATTTGTCAATTATGGTCCCTCATGAAGGCAAACATCTATTGAAGACCTTTGAAGATCAAGAATGTCCAAGATCAGCCCTTGAATTATGGAAAAATGGCAAAAACAACCCTTTAAAACCTTTTGCCAAAGTTTTGGGGCAAAAGTGTGAAAATACAAAGTTTATTAATGAAGGGAACACGTTTTTGTGGCTGAAATTCTTATTAAACATCTTTTGCCAAAGAACAAGGACCAAAGCTGCCATTCCCAAAGTTTGAATACACAAACACGCGCCAAACAAACACAATCCCCCATTTTCGGATCAAAACTTACCACTGTAGCACGTGATGAACCCAGTAACTCCACTCACTTAACCAAAGGGTAAAATGAAATTACCTTGGCACATGTGTGATTCACACATGCAGAAACCCATCCCAACCTTAAATCCCTCTTCTCCACTCACAATGGACCCCACACCTAAAATTGTTTCACCCATCACATGATAACTTATGCCCCAAGGATTGCCACGTGTCAAGATCAACGGCCAAGACTCTTAGCTTAACCCCAAAGCTAAGATAAACATCCATGATGCATTTGGACAGCTCATTCCATCAAATGATCTAGAAGACTTCAAAGGCATTTTTGATAATTCACTTCTAGGGTTTATGAATAGTGTTAGGCTAGCATTTGCCTATAAAAGGAGACCTCAACCTGTGAGAGTCCCTTTGTTCCAGTTTTACCTTTTAAACTTGTAATTCCTTTTTAAAATTTATAAAAGTTGGTATTTTCTAGAAAATTGTAATTCCTTTTTATGTTTTTAAAAGTTGGTGTTGTTTAAAGGTGATTCTGAGTTCCATTTGTTATTATAAGTGTGCTTGAATCATTTGGTTCAAGGACGTTTATGTTTGGTAAGGTTTTTCAAGTTTGAAAAAGCTTAGAAAGAGGTTTCTAAATTTGCTTATTTTTGTATACTTATCCTTAACCAAAAGCTATAACCTCTTGCAAGCTTGTTGACACCAAGCTTGTGAAGGGATTAGGGCCTTTGGTTGGGCTGTTTGTTCATTGTATTGAAGAAATCAAGCCCTTGAGTTTCTGCTTTGAAACATCAACCAAGGCATTCATCCATCTTTCTTGTTGAAGTACCTTGGTCTTGTTCTAGTTGTTGAACAAGGTCCAAGGAGCATTGTTGGTCCTCCTAGGATGTTGTGGAGGACAAGTATAACCTCTTGTTAAGATTCCTCTAAAAAATCATATGATCTTGTCTGTTTTGCATTTTGGTATGTGATTTGGTGATTCTGTGTTTATGCTTTATGTTTTATGGTTGCAATCTGTTAGTTGTTACCTAGTGTAGTTGTTTGAATGATAAAATCAGTAGGTTGTGTTTAAAAATCAAAAGTTGCTTTGAAAAGTGGTGGATTAAGGACTGTTTGGGATTACTGGTTCATAAGGCCTTGTGTCCTTGTTCCCTTGGTTCTTAGGGTTTGGAAAGTCTAAACAAGTCATTTTGAACAAGTTTTAGTCATTGGTTAAGTTTCTGAAAGTTTGGAAAAAGGATTGGAAGTTTTGCTAAAATCTGATAAAAGTGCTTTTGAGATTGGTCAAACACATCAGATCCAATAACTTCTTTGTTACTTGGATCTAAGGTCTGAAATCAGGTTTGGGAATAGTTTGGGTGATAAGCTATCTATTGGTTATCTGGTTGTTGAATTTGGTGGCTTATTGTGTTTGTTATAGCTTATCAAAGTTGGCTGAAGTGGTCAATTGCATCAACAAAGTAACTACCTCATTTGGTGATTGCATTGGTATTTCTAGTAGAAGGATTGTTGTTTTGTTGCTTGGATCCTATTTGTGTGCTGCTTGTGAGGTTATTTGGTTACTTGGATTCATTTGTTGATAGCTTATAAGCTTACTGGCTTATTGGCTTATTTGTGCCAAAACTTGTCAAGACTACTCAACTGGTAGGCCTTGATTCACAAGGTTTGCACTCAAACCATGACCAGCAGGGTGAAAAACAAGTCTAAACACTTCATTAAGTCTGTCAACGTCCAATTTGTGCTTGTCAGCATCTTAATTTCACTTATCAGCGTTTGACTTTTGGTCAAACTTGGTCACATAGCTTATTGAATCAGTTTTGCTTATTGGTACATGCAACAACTTAGTTTTTGTAATAGAACTCATTTTTCTCACCTTAATATCAAGTCTGGAAGGTTACAAGTCTTTTGGTTAAGCTTTTGCTAGGAAACTAGCTTATTTGGATTTTTCAGAGTGCTTATTGGTTCTCACAGCTTATTCTACTTGGCTTTTTTGTGATTTTCTTGATTGATTATTCTTAGTTAATCTATTTGTGTGCTTTTGCAAAAAACTAGAGCTTCTGAAACAACCTAGAACTTAAACCTGACTATTTTGTCTTTTAGTGGATTTGTACTTTGCTTATTTCTGGCTTATTGAGTGTGCTTTTTCAATATTTCTTTTTACAGATCTCTTTAGTATCCCAAAAGAAGGTTGTGTGTCAAATTAGAGCTTATGGCATTAGCTTATTGCTTAATGGGCTTAATTGTCCAATAAGGATAAGCTGTTTGATCATTAAGCTGTGATAAGCTCACTTTCAGCTTTTGGGCCTTCAGAGTTTTGTGTTTAGAATTAAATTTTGAGTCAGATAGTGCTTTTCCAAGTCATTTGGGCTTATTTTGACTTTTTGGGTTAAAAAGCCCATTAAGGTGGACTGTTTTTTATTTTAGCCCATTTGGGGGCCCAATAGGGGTATTCTGGTCTTTTCACTTTCATTTTCTGTTTAGTTAGGTCAAAATAAACTAGTTTGCAAGTTTTTAGAATTTTTTATAATTTTTGGATTTTTAATATTATTTATTATTATTTTTCAAATTTCACATTTTTGCACTTTTTATATTTTTCTTAGCTTAAATACATTAAAATAGGATTTTTGCAACTCTTAGTTTAATTTTATCATCTTTAGATTAATTTTTATAATTAATTTAAGTTTTAATAGTTTTTGAATCATTTTAAATAGTTTTTATTAGTTTAAAAATTGCTAAAAATAGTTTTTAATCTTTTTAGGTTATTTTAGAGGTTTACCAATTGAAAAAAACTTTATTTAGGCTTTTTGATAATTAATTTGATTTTTAGTGCTTTAATTAGCGTTTAAAAATTAATATTTAATTAATTAAAAGGTTTGAAAAAGTTTTGATCATTGGTAAACCCTTAGTTTATTTATTTTGATTTTTTGGTGAATTTTTGGTAATTTTTAGAATTAATTTTTATTTTAGCTTATTTTACGGTTTTACGTTGTCGTAGTAGTAATTAATTTCACGTCTTCGTCATCCTCTTTTCTCATCCCCTTTAACCAATATTAATCTCAAATCTTGCTAAATTTTAGTCACACGCATATACCTCCTTGGGAAACGAACTTGAACTTCATTAGGGTCATTTGTACACGGTTTTCCTAAACCGTTGTATTTAATACTTTCCCTATTTACCTCCTTTTCCTAAAGGTGTGGTAAAACACTGCAATCATTTTGGCGCCGCTGCCGGGGAGGTGTGTCGTGATTAATTTGTCTTGTTGTTTTTAATATTAACCATAAATAGTATTTGTATAGTAGAAATCTACTAATACGTATTATCGGTTTTTTGGTTTTTCTTGTGAAATTATTATTACTATATTGTATTAAGTATCACAATCAATTCAAAATATTTCCAAAAGTGTGAAAACACAACCTTAATTGGGATTTGATCTCCTAATTATTGTATTCGAATCTCAAACAAAAAGAAAAAGGCAAAAACAGATAAATACTTTCGTGAAGCTCGATTTTGAAAAATACGAACTATAAGGTGGGTATAAGGCGGGTATTATAAAATATACCCTAAGGAAAAAGGCTCTTAAGTGCTTCGCGCCGCCTCGTTTCCCTGCTTGCTTGTGAGTATTTTGAGATTGAAGGCTAATCGAGGGTTTTGCCGCCCAAAGTATTATTACGTATAATATATTTGCTTGGTTTTCTTTGTGATTAAACCCTCTTGAACAATTTGGTTTTCACCAAAGTTCTAAAGTCATTCGAAGGCGTTCACTCCACGTGATCGTTTTCATTCTTTTGAGGCTTCTTTAATCAAGAGTTTGATTCGAGGAGAGATTCGGTAGATTGTTGTCTACGAAGATACACCAAATCCAAAAAAAAAAATTAAAAACAATCAAAAACACAAAAAAATTGAAAATTCACAAAACACCCAAAAAGAATCTTCTTTGCTCACCTCCCATTCTTCGTGAAGTTTATGATCACTCGTAATCAAGCAAAACGAGCTCGTAAACGTCTTCAAAAGCAAGCCAATCAAGAGACGTTGATTGAAGAACAAACTCCAATTGTTGAACCTATTGTAGAACAAGAAGTCGTCATGGCTAATCGTACTATGATGGAGTTGCTACAAGCACCCACCGAGGGTTTTGGAGAGGCCATTGTGATTCCCGCTATCCTTGCGGAGAATTTCGAGATTAAGACGGGTTTAATGTCGATGTTGCAAGCTAATAAGTTTAGAGGTCATGAGAAAGACAACCCGAATTACCACATAAGGAATTTTAATCGTCTCACCGCTACTAGCAAGTTTAAGGATGTTTCACATGACGCCATTAAGATGATGTTGTTTGCATACTCGTTAGATGGACCCGCAAAAATTTGGCTTGAGAAAGAACCGCCAAATTCAATTTTGACATGGGGTGATCTCGTTTCTAAGTTTGTGAACAAATTTTTTCCACCATCTAAAACAACACATTTGAAAAATGAGATTTCAAGATTTGTTCAAAGAAATAATGAAAGTTTTTTAATGGCATGGGAACGCTTTAAAGAAATGTTACATGAATGTCCACACCATGATTTTTCGGAATTGCATCAAATTGATACTTTTTATAATGGGCTTAATGATCATGAACGAGATTACTTTAATGTCGCCGCGGATGGTAATTTTTTGTGCAAAACGACTGATGAAGCTTTAAAGATTATCGAGAATAGATCTAAGGTTTATAGCCCTTGTAACACACCGAGTGTTGCCAATTTGGGTTCGTCATCGTCGTCATCGTCTCGTAGCATTAATGCCTTACATGATGAAGCTAATGAGGAAAATCGGTTTTTCGATAGATTTGCTAATCTTATGACTCATTGGAAAGCTCAAGAGGCTTTGAATTCCGCTTCGGTTAAAGCGGTTGAAAAGAGTTGTTTGTCTTGTGGTGGAGCTCATGATCTTTCCGAGTGCATTATCGCCGGTGGTAACACTTCGAGTGCTTACGTAGCAATGGGAACTTACAACCAAAACGGCCAAGGTTCCCGCCCAAATCAAGCTCCACCAAATCAAAATGCTAATAACTATCGAAACAACAACCAAGGTGGTAATTATCAAGGCAATTCACGTAACTACAACAAAGGGAATTATCAAAGTGGGAATGGACAAATCACTAATCAAAACCAAAACCGTGATTTTCAAAACACTACACAAGGTTTTCAAAATGCTCACACTAAAAATCTTCAAGGAGAATTTTTGGATTATGCTAAAGCAAATGATGCTAAATTTGATAACATGCAACGTGAGATGATTAGCTTAAGACCCGAGTTGAAAAACGAGCTTAAAAACGAACTTGCTAATGAACTTAAAACTCATGCAAATAAAATGGAAGGAAATGATCAACGTCTTCAACAAAACCAACAAAAGATGGAACAAGGACAACATGAGATTAAGCAAGAATTGTTAAAAGCGGATTTAAGGCAATCAAAATTTGAGGACCGAATGGGAAAAATGTTTGAAGAAATCATGTGTAAACCCTCTTCCTCGGGTGGTCTTCATAGTGATACCATTGCAAACCCGAAGGGAGAAATGAAGGTTATTACTACACGAAGTGGTAAAACTTTCAAAGAACCCATTTCTCGTCCAAGTACTTCTACGGAGAAGGAAATCGAGAAAGAACCCGAGGTGATGGTCGAAAAGGAGCATATTACAATCCCACGAAGTACCGCTCATACCACACCTACGGTTGAACCAATACCAATAGTGGAACCCGAGTTTCCAAGGCCGTTGCCTAATGTCCAACACACACCACCCTTACCTTACCCTTCGAGACGAAACAAAGAGAAATTGCAAGAACGTAACAAACAACAAATCGAGCTTTTTATAAAAATGTTTCAACAAGTGCTTTTTGATGTGAGTTTAGCCGACGCGTTGTTGTATATGCCTCGTTTCGCTTCCACTTTTAAAAGTATGATGAGCGATAAGGAAAAGCTTTCAAAGCTTGCTAATTGTTCTTCGGTTTATCTTAACCGCATACCGGAAAAAGTTGGTGACCCCGGAAAGTTTCTCATTCCTTGTGACATACAAGATATGAAAGAATGCCTCGCCTTGGCCGATCTTGGTGCGAGCATTAATTTGATGCCATTTTCCATTTGGAAATCGCTTTCGCTTCCGGCTCTTACTCCTTCGAACATGTCTATCGAGATGGCCGATCATTCTACGATTTTAGCATGTGGAGTAGCCGAAGATGTTTTCGTGAAAGTGGGGAAGTTCTACTATCCCGTTGATTTTATAGTAGTTGACATCCTCGCGGATCCTCAAGTTCCTCTAATTTTAGGTCGTTCATTTTTAGACACCTCGAGATCGTTTATCGATGTTCATGCAAGAACTATCACTTTGAGATTCAACGAAGAGGAACTTGTTATAAACGCTACTCAAAACTCAAAACCTTCTCATGTTTATGCAATCGCTACCATCAATCACATTGACATAGTTTATGTGGTTTGCGATGAGTTTTCACAAGAAGTGTTAGGTTTTTCCGATAGCTCGTCAAGTGGTAATCCCACTATTTTGGATCCGATTCTTGCTAATTCTACACCAAATCTCACTCCATTCCAAGGAGGCGATTTTACTTCAAATGAAATCGACAATGAAGATGAGGTGTTGATTAGTGATGATACTTCTATTCCACCATTTCTTCCGCCGATGGAGGTTATGAGTGTTGAACCAAAATCTTCAATCGAGGAACCGCCTATCCTTGAATTGAAAGATCTTCCTTCTCACCTTGAATACGCATTCTTGGAAGGTGATGACAAGTTGCCGGTTATTATTGCAAGAGGTCTTGCTAATGATGAAAAAACCGAGCTCTTGAAAGTTCTTAAAGCTCATAAAGGGGCAATTGCGTGGAAAATTTCCGACATTAAGGGTAATGACCCAAAATTTTGTACTCACAAGATTTTAATGGAGGAGGACTACAAACCCGCAATTCAAAGTCAAAGAAGGGTAAACCCCAAAATTCACGATGTCATTAAAAAGGAGGTTTTAAAACTCCTTGACGCGGGAAAGATTTATCCTATCTCCGATAGCCCATGGGTGAGCCCAATCCATTGTGTCCCTAAAAAGGGAGGAATGACCGTTGTGCCTAATGAAAACAACGAGTTAATTCCCACTCGTGTTGTGACCGGTTGGAGGGTGTGTATTGACTACCGAAAGTTAAATGACGCCACTCGTAAAGACCACTTTCCTTTTCCCTTCATGGATCAAATGTTGGAGCGACTCGCGGTAAATGAATTCTATTGCTTGTTAGATGGTTTTTCCGGTTACTTTCAAATCCCAATCGACCCCCGTGATCAAGAGAAGACTACGTTTACGTGTCCTTATGGAAAGTTTGCTTATCGTAGGATGCCTTTCGGACTTTATAATGCACCGGGTACGTTTCAACGGTGTATGATGGCCATTTTTCACGATATGATCGAGAAGTCGATGGAAGTGTTTATGGATGACTTTTCGGTGTTTGGAAATTCGTTCACGTCATGTTTATCTAATCTCGAGCAAATGTTAAAACGTTGTGAAGAAACAAATCTTGTGCTTAATTGGAAAAAATGTCATTTTATGTGTAAACAAGGAATCGTCTTAGGACATAAGGTCTCGAAAGCGGGGATTGAGGTCGATAAAGCTAAGGTAGACGTCATCGCCAAGTTACCTCATCCCAAACCCGTTAAGGGAGTTAGGAGTTTCCTAGGCCACGCGGGCTTTTATCGTCGTTTTATCAAAGACTTTTCAAAAATCTCTCGACCTATGACACACCTTCTCGAGAAGGATGCTCCTTTTAATTTCAATGAGGATCGTGTTAGAGCTTTCGAAACTCTTAAAAGGAAACTTACCGAAGCTCCCATTCTTGTTGCTCCTAATTGGGAATTACCCTTTGAAATCATGTGTGATGCAAGTGATTATGCTATAGGGGCCGTCTTAGGGCAACGCTATGAAAAGCATTTCCGTCCTATCCATTATGCTAATAAGACGATGACCGAGGCTCAATTAAAGTACACCACAACAGAAAAGGAATTCCTTGCCGTGGTCTATGCTTTTGAGAAATTCTGACCTTATCTCGTCTTAACTAAAAGCATCGTGTATACCGACCATTCGGCTATCAAGTATCTCTTAGCTAAGCAAGATGCTAAGCCGAGATTGCTTCGTTGGATGCTCCTCCTCCAAGAATTTGATGTCACCGTGCTTGACAAAAAAGGAACCGAGAATCTAGCGGCTGATCATCTCTCTCGTCTAGAAGATCCTCACAAAGATGTTTTCGAGAACAAGGAAATCACCGAAACATTTCCTCTCGAGACTCTCGGTGTAGTGAATTCTAAAGACACCACCCCATGGTTTGCCGACATTTTAAACTACCATGCGGGCAATTTCATAATCAAGGGTATAACGACACAACAAAAGCGAAAATTCTTTCGTAACGTCAAGTTCTATTTTTGGGATGACCCTTATCTCTTTCGGGTTTGTGCGCCCGACGTTGTGTTTTTGGTGCCGAAGCTTCTAATATCCTTAGAGCTTGTCACGAGGGACCCACGGGTGGTCACCACGGTGCTAATCTCACGGCTAATAAAGTGTTCGATGCCGGCTTCTTTTGTCCTTCTATCTATCGTGATGCACACACACTTGTGAAGTCGTGTGATTCGTGCCAACGTCAAGGAAAATCGTCTCAACGTGATGAAATGCCGCAAAACGTAATTCAAGTGTGTGAGATTTTCGACATTTGGGGCATAGACTTTATAGGGCCGTTCCCATCGTCTCATGGTAACAAGTATATCCTCGTCGCGGTGGACTACCTTTCTAAGTTGGTGGAAGCTAAGGCTTTACCTACTAATGATGCTCGTGTGGTAGTGATGTTTTTGAAGCAACTATTCTCTCGGTTCGGAACCCCTCGTGCTATTATAAGCGATCGTGGAACCCATTTTTGTAATGACCAATTCGAGAAGGTCTTAAAGAAATATGGAGTTACTCATCGTCTTTCTACGGCTTATCACCCGCAAACGAGTGGGCAAGTCGAGGTTTCGAACCGAGCTTTGAAGAGGATTTTAGAGAGGTCGATTGGAGAAAACCGTGCTTCATGGTCCGACAAACTCGATGACGCTTTATGGGCCTTTAGGACCGCTTATAATGCACCTATCGGTTGCACTCCTTATAAGTTAGTCTATGGGAAGAATTGTCATTTGCCCATTGAATTGGAGCACAAGGCATATTGGGCCCTTAAGCATGCAAACTTTGACTTAAAGACCGCGGGAGATCACCGGAAAATACAATTGAATGAATTGGATGAATTAAGAGACAATGCTTATGAAAATTCATTGATTTGCAAATAAAAGACTAAAAAGTTTCATGATGAAAAGATTAAAAACCGGGTTTTTAACGTTGGTGATCAAGTGTTACTTTTTAACTCTAGACTTAAGATATTTTCCGGGAAATTGAAATCTCGTTGGTCGGGTCCTTTCACCGTTACACATGTGTTTCCTTATGGGACCATTGAGCTAGCTCAAGATGATGGTCCTAATTTCAAGGTGAATGGACATAGGCTTAAGCACTACTTTGGTGGGGAAATTCCTTCAATGGTTGACCTCGACCAAGTCACCTTCCCCAATGATAATTAGCATTGAGGGGATCGAGTCGAGCTCATGACTCAGTAATCAAAAACGAGGTGCCTCGTGGGGGAGATCCCATGCTTATCCTTTTATGCTTACCTAATAACTAATTAGAGGGGATTTGTTCCCTTCCAACTCGTTGTCTCGTGGTTGTTTGTGATTGTGTTATCTAGATCATCATCATCATCTACGATTGAAGACTTTCGTGTTCGTTTACGTGAGCCTCCATCGTTTGCTTGAAGAATTTTTTCACGAATCCATTGACATATCCTTTATTGTTCTCACAATTATCTTTTAGCATACTTAATAAACGGCTTTAGATATATTGTTGATCACCCTTTCCATGCTAGATCCTAAGCATTCGATTCCTCGTCTCTAGTATGGGGGTGCTCCACCTTTAGACTCGAAACATTGAGGACAATGTTTACTTTTAGTATGGGGGGGGTGAATAGATACTTGCTTTGCTACGCTCTCACGTTTTCCAACTTTCAATGTTTTGTTGCTAATAAGGCTAAAAATGGCCAAATTTTAAAAAATTTCTTAGTTTTCATAAGTGTTTTTAAGACACGAATGTATATTTTCCGATGGGTAGAATAAGAGATAATTTTTGACTTGATGGGCATTTGGAGCCATTTACATTCCTTAACCCGCTCAATTCAAGTTTTGCTAGACTTTTATATAGGGAGCTTTAAAACGTGAAAGTCTTAGCTCATTCGGGTTAAGAACAAGAACTTTTCGCAAGTTCCTATAATTGATCCTAGAAAGTCACTTATCAAGGGAACTATAAAATGCATTCCCTAAACTTGAAAAAGTCTAAGAAAGTGCAAGATCCTATAGGTGGCTTGAAAACCCAAAACTTTGATTTGATATAGTCTTAATGAAAGCTAATCCAAATTTGGCTTAATTTTGACTTGCATGGCTAAGTATTCACGAGTCTCTTTAATTAGAGGTCTTTATATAGTGAAGAACGAGAAGTGATAGAGTTAGACAAGTGATCATGCTAAACGTAGAACATGAAAATGTTCTTTCAAAAACTCATATGTTTTTAATTGTGGCTTTTCCTTCCCATAAGATCAATGCATTAGGAATAAAAATAATTGCAATAAGTAAGGTCGTACGATTTGAAAGGTTACTTAGCCTCTAGCGCAAGATCGTTTAAAAGTTGCTCGGGGTTGAATAGAGTTCATAGCCAAGGCATAACTTCTTGAAGCGGGACGCGAAGATTGGTGAAGATCCAAAAAGGCCCTAACAAGGCATGAGGAGCTCTATTTTGTTGCTAAAGATCCAAGATGATGTGAAGTATCATTATTCCAAAATCAATATGAAGGATCGAGACACACGACGAAAAGCAATTACTCCCCTAAAGATCATGGAGAAAGTCTATCCAAAAAAGACCCTTACAAGGTATGAGGTTAAATATATCCAAGTCCGAAAAGGAGGCGGATCGTTGTATATCAAAGTCCAAAATAGAGATTGAAGAAAAATGATGAAGTCGTGGTCCAAATATGAAGAATCTCTCAAAAACGTCAAGTGAATAAATTCCAAATATATGAAGAGAAGACCATAATTTCAAGAACGTCTTCCCAAGATTTGAAGTATAAAGTACATGCCAAATATCGGTCTGAGAAAGGTCTCAAATCGTGAAACGAGTTATGCCAAGATATGAACTTAAGGAGATACACGAGAAGCCGTTTTAAAAGATTTTGTCCTTCGGCTAACTATCGATTAAATCGTGCTACTTTGCTTTCGGACTAATAACTACTCAAATAAGTCAATATGAATCACTTGTGATCCATGACAAATAGTTAAAAAATGCTAGTAACCCATTTCCTTTTATAATAACTAGGATTGCGGGGAGAAAAAGTATTACACAATTTGGACGTATGAGTAGTGTTAGCATTGTGACTTGTACCAACAATGATCTCGTTTTTGCACTTAGCATGGAATGTATGACAATCAAGGATGACGAAATTTACTCTAAGGGACATTTACTTGTTTCTATCATTAACCCTAAAAGTCACATTCGTGATGAAAATCATACATTATGTCTTTACACATCTTTGTAGTATTGTTGCAAGTCTTTTACTTTTCAATAAAGGGTAATAAAATTGAATTTTGGTGATGCTTAGATACTTTATTCTAGCATTGCGTGAAGGCACGGCAATGGCTTAGTATGGGGGAGTGATGAGATGGCATTTATACATGATCTCATCGTTCTTTTCGGGATTTAAATGCATATAAAATGTCATAAAATACCATATATATGCTTGTATTTGTTTACTTGTCTATTTTAGGTATGGATATCATGAAAAAGACAAAAGATCACAAGAAACAAGGAAAAACGGACACGAGAAACGAAGCCGTACAAAGAACCGGGCCCTAGTTCATGAATTATCCAACATTTACCCTTGAAGACTTGAAGATATGCAAGATTGATCCTCAAACAATGAAGAAATGACACTTAAAACCCTTATGAATTCATAATTACAAGTTTGGTCCCTTAAGTTTGTCAAAATTGCAAAAAGGTCCTTCAACTTTGAAGAAATGGCAAGATTAGTCCCTCATCAAATCTAATTTGTCAATTATGGTCCCTCATGAAGGCAAACATCTATTGAAAACCTTTGAAGATCAAGAATGTCCAAGATCAGCCCTTGAATTATGGAAAATGGCAAAAACAACCCTTTAAAACCATTTGCCAAAGTTTTGGGGCAAAAGTGTCAAAATACAAAGTTTATTAATGAAGGGAACACGTTTTTGTGGCTGAAATTCTTATTAAACATCTTTTGCCAAAGAACAAGGACCAAAGCTGCCATTCCCAAAGTTTGAATACACAAACACGCGCCAAACAAACACAATCCCCCATTTTCGGATCAAAACTTACCACTGTAGCACGTGATGAACCCAGTAACTCCACTCACTTAACCAAAGGGTAAAATGAAATTACCTTGGCACATGTGTGATTCACACATGCAGAAACCTATCCCAACCTTAAATCCCTCTTCTCCACTCACCAATGGACCCCACACCCAAAACCGTTTCACCCATCACATGACAACTTATTCCCCAAGGATTTCCACGTGTCAAGATCAACGGCCAAGACTCTTAGCTTAACCCCAAAGCTAAGATAAACATCCATGATGCATTTGGACAGCTCATTCCTTCAAATGATCTAGAAGACTTCAAGGGCATTTTTGAGAATTCACTTCTAGGGTTTATGAATAGTGTTAGGCTAGCATTTGCCTATAAAAGGAGACCTCAACCTGTGAGAGTCCCTTTGTTCCAGGTTTACCTTTTAAACTTGTAATTCCTTTTTAAAATTAATAAAAGTTGGTATTTTTTAGAAAATTGTAATTCCTTTTTATGTTTTTGAAAATTGGTGTTGTTTAAAGGTGATTCTGAGTTCCATTTGTTGTTATAAGTGTGCTTGAATCATTTGGTTCAAGGACGTTTATGTTTGGTAAGGGTTTTCAAGTTTGAAAAAGCTTGAAAAGAGGTTTCTAATTTGCTTATTTTTGTATACTAATCCTTAACCAAAAGCTATAAGCTCTTGCAAGATTGTTGACACCAAGCTTGTGAAGGGATTAGGGCCTTTGGTTGGGCTGTTTGTTCATTGTGTTGAAGAAATCAAGCCCTTGAGTTTCTGCTTTGAAACATCAACCAAGGCATTCATCCATCTTTCTTGTTGAATTACCTTGGTCTTGTTCTAGTTGTTGAACAAGGTCCAAGGAGCATTGTTGGTCCTCCTAGGATGTTGTGGAGGACAGGTATAACCTCTTGTTAAGATTCCTCTAAAAAAATCATATGATCTTGTCTGTTTTGCATTTTGGTATGTGATTTGGTGATTCTGTGTTTATGCTTTGTGTTTTATGGTTGCAATCTGTTAGTTGTCACCTAGTGTAGCTGTTTGAATGATAAAATCAGTAGGTTGTGTTTAAAAATCAAAAGTTTCTTTGAAAAGTGGTGGATTAAGGACTGTTTGGGATTAATGGTTCATAAGGCCTTGTGGCCTTATGCCCTTGGTTCTTAGGGTTTGGAAAGTCTAAACAAGTCATTTTGAACAAGTTTTAGTCATTGGTTAAGTATCTGAAAGTTTGGAAAAAGGATTGGAAGTTTTGCTAAAATCTGATAAAAGTGCTTTTGAGATTGGTCAAACACATCTGATCCAATAACTTCTTTGTTACTTGGATCTAAGGTCTAAAATCAGGTTTGAGAATAGTTTGGGTGATAAGCTATCTATTGGTTATCTGGTTGTTGAATTTGGTGGCTTATTGTGTTTGTTATAGCTTATCAAAGTTGGCTGAAGTGGTCATTTGCATCAGCAAAGTGACCACCTCATTTGGTGATTGCATTGGTATTTCTAGTATAAGGATTGTTGTTTTGTTGCTTGGATCCTATTTGTGTGCTGCTTGTGAGGTTATTTGGCTACTTGGATTCATTTGTTGATAGCTTATAAGCTTACTGGCTTATTGGCTTATTTGTGCCAAAACTTGTCAAGACTACTCAACTGGTAGGCCTTGATTCACAAGGTTTGCACTCAAACCTTGACCAACAGGGTGAAAAACAAGTCTAAACACTTCATTAAGTCTGTCAACGTCCAATTTGTGCTTGTCAGCGTTTGAATTTCACTTATCAGCATTTGACTTTTGGTCAAACTTGGTCACATAGCTTATTGAATTAGTTTTGCTTATTGGTACATGCAACAACTTAGTTTTTGTAATAGAACTCATTTTTCTCAGCTTAATATCAAGTCTGGAAGGTTACAAGTCTTTTGGTTAAGCTTTTGCTAGGAAACTAGCTTATTTGGCTTTTTCAGAGTGCTTATTGGTTCTCACAGCTTATTCTACTTGGCTTTTTTGTGATTTTCTTGATTGATTATTCTTAGTTAAGCTATTTGTGAGCTTTTGCAAAGAACTAGAGCTTCTGAAACAGCCTAGAACTCAAACCCGACTATTTTGTCTTTTAGTGGATTTGTACTTTGCTTATTTCTGGCTTATTGATTGTGCTTTTTCAAAATTTCTTTTTACAGATCTCTTTAGTATCCCAAAAGAAGGTTGTGTGTCAAATTAGAGCTTATGGCATTAGCTTATTGCTTAATGGGCTTAATGGCCCAATAAGGATAAGCTGTTTGATCATTAAGCTGTGATAAGCTCACTTTCAGCTTTTGGGCCTTCAGAGTTTTGTGTTTAGAATTAAATTTTGAGTCAGATAGTGCTTTTCCAAGTCATTTGGGCTTATTCTGACTTTTTGGGTTAAAAAGCCCATTAAGGTGGACTGTTTTTTATTTTAGCCCATTTGGGGGCCCAATAGGGGTATTCTGGTCTTTTCACTTTCATTTTCTGTTTAATTAGGTCAAAATAAACTATTTTGCAAGTTTTTAGAATTTTTTATAATTTTTGGATTTTTAATATTATTTTAATATTATTTTATTATTATTTTTCAAATTTCACATTTTTGCACTTTTTATATTTTTCTTAGCTTAAATACATTAAAATAGGATTTTTGCAACTCTTAGATTAATTTTATCATCTTTAGATTAATTTTTATAATTATTTTAATTTTTAATAGTTTTTAAATCATTTTAAATAGTTTTTATTAGTTTAAAAATTTCTAAAAATAGTTTTTAATCTTTTTAGGTCATTTTAGAGGTTTACCAATTGAAAAATCTTTATTTAGGCTTTTTGATAATTAATTTGATTTTTAGGGCTTTAATTAGCATTTAAAAATTAATATTTAATTAATTAAAAGGTGTGAAAAAGTTTTGATCATTGGAAAACTCTTAGTTTATTTATTTTGATTTTGGTGAATTTTTGGTAATTTTTAGAATTAATTTTTATTTTAGCTTATTTTACGGTTTTACGTTAAGTCGTGGTAGTAATTAATTTCACGTCTTCGTCATCCTCTTTTCTCATCCTCTTTTAACCAATATTAATCTCAAATCTTGCTACATTTTAGTCACACACATATACCTCCGTGGGAAACGAACTTGAACTTCATTAGGGTCATTTGTACACGGTTTTTCTAAACCGTTGTATTTAATACTTTCCCTATTTACCTCCTTTTCCTAAAGGTGTGGTAAAACACTGCAATCATAGGGCGTATGGGTGCATCCTAGGTTACATGTTTTTAGCAGATTATTCAGGTGAATGTGGTGTGTGCCTTACATCCTTCACAAGGAGCTGATCCCTCCTACTCAAACTTATATTAATTAGAGGCAGCCCCTCTAATTGCATGATGAGGTCACCCCTCCAAGTATTCATGCACGTTGATATTTCATGACCTATATTGGCTAATGGTAAACATGTTAAACAGTTTTTATAAGATAAACATAAAGCTTTTCAAACTATAAAACCAATTTTAGTAAGCTATTCAAGGTTTTCCAGGACTTATACATTTCCGCTGGTATTAGTCTTATCTATGTTTCAGCCATTCATACTATGTCGTATATCTGTGCACTGAGCGTTATGCTCAGCTGTTACTTTCCTTTCCATGTCCCAAAACGGCAGGTACCTAAAGTTAGACTGGAGCATTTGGAGGACACGCATAGGATGGGATCTACCTTAGACTTCTTCTCCTCATGTCTTCATATATTTATGCTTGTTTAGTCTTCCTTTTGTTCATTTACTGTAATACCCGTGAATGTGCCATATGATGCTAAGCTATTGTCTCAAGAGTTGTTCAGTATGAGCATCTCTCTTAAGTTGTGGCTCACTTGTGGATGTGATATCCCGAGCCCAACGTCATTTATTTAATCCTATTTTACGAATATTTTTGAAGTTTTTAAGAAATTTCGTTTGCTATATATTCGACGGTTTATGTTGAAACCAACATTTACGGTCGTAATTTAACGTTTGACGATTTAAGAAGAACCGATAACGACTACGATACCGACGGATGCCCAAAACTTACATTTTATTATCGATTGATCGATATTTGAGTTTTTCGAGATTTTTATTTTTATTACGTGTCAAGTCGAGTCGGAACCATATGTATATTCGTTTTGTGTGCGTTTGAACCATTTAAAAGTATTTTCGAGTGTTCGGGGCGACTCCCGCAAAATTTTAAAACCGACTAGTGAGTCGTTTCCCGCTACTAAGTTGTTTCGTTTAAAAGTGAGGCCAAAAGAAAGCCCATTTGACAAAACAATCCCCTCTAATTTTTACAAAATGGAAGGAAGGAAAACATACATAAAAAAAACACATCAAAAAATTTCTCCTCTTCCTCCTTTCTCTCTTTCAACCGTCGGCCACACCAGCACCATGGAACCACCACCACCATTTTTCAAACTTGGTTTTTTTGAAAAACTAATCAAAGACCACCTCTTCTATCATCCTTGTAAGTGTTTTAATCAAACAATAACACACATGCAATCATAAAATCTTTTCAAAAATCTATGATTTTATAAAGTGGGTTTTGATCTAATTAAATGGTATACATGGTTCTAATTAGTGTTTATAATGGTAAATAATCAATAAAACAAAATGGAGGGCTGTTTTTCTTTGATGTTTTGGTCACCAAACCCCACGGCCAAAAGGGGGTTTGGTTTGATCTTTGATGTTTGATGATTTTTGTTGTGGGTTGATGTTTAAAAACATGTTTTTATCATTTCTAGTTGACTTAATTTGATTGCATGTTGGTTTTATGAAATGGGTTTTTGGGAATTGTTCATACAAGTGATTAAGGATAGTTAGGATGTTTTGGATTGATAAATTGATGTTAGAATAGGTCTAGGAATCATTAGGTGGGATTGGAATGATGATTTGTTATGATTTTGGAAGAGTGATTTTAGACCAGATTGTTTAGGAATGTTTTCGTGGGTTTAACTTTGTAAACAGGTCATAAAAATAGGATAGAGTTCTAGAGCTTTTTCTTAGCTTCGTTTTGGTATAAGGTAGAGCTTATGACTCAAAACGAGTCAAAAGTTATGATATTTTGAAAGTTCGTGTACCAGGAGATGAGAATCAACACAATCCGAATTTGTGTTTGGTTTTGGGTCAAGTCCCGGGTACCATAGATAGAGTTTGGTAAATGATTGAAAGTTGATTTTTAGTTTCAAACCTGCACTTGTGAGTCTATTTTTGGACTTATGAGTCAAATTTACTAATGGTGTCCTTTAAATGGGTCAAACAAGTCCAACATGGTCAAAGTGCAAAATCAGTCCTAAAAACTTATGTTTAGTAATGTGATGTGTAACGGGTCATAAAAGTGAAAACTTTTTATGGGATTTAAAATGGGTTTTCTACAGGTCATAAGAGATTTTTACAATTTTTCTTGTAATTTATAGAAATGCTTAAGTCATAGAAAACAGCCCGTACTTTTGGTAAGTACCGGCAAAGTTATAAAATTTGAAATATTTCTAAGTACATAGATATATAGTACGAGTCTAGTAATAATCGCTTGTATGGAATTTTGGCGTGAGTTTATACAAACTTTGAGTGACTTTAAATATATACATACAGTACTTGAAAGTACTTGAAGGAGTTTATTCATTAAGTGCTTATTTGTTAGGTGCTGTATTTGATTTCCCGGGGGCATCCACGTCGTCGGTGACATTTCTCGTTACGTCTTCGCTAGAACCACTACTACTACGGCAGGTGAGTCTATAGCCTCGCTCTTTACTTATTTCAAATGTTTTTACCCGCGAGGGGGATACATGCTAATTTAAATGAAAATGAACATAAGTCATGAATGATTGTTGGACCCGAATGTTGCCTTGAATTGTGTTGAGTACCTAGTTGCAAGAGTCCCTAAATTCGTGAACTATTAACTATTGTCTTGCCCTTGTGTGGGTTGGAGATAGCCGCTTAAACAATTGATAGTACTATGGGGTTGACGACCCTATCCGAGACGAGAGCTAGTACGTTGAGTACCCTCTGCGGACGGATAACCTGTGATAAGAAATAAGGTATAATTGCAACTAATGCCTTTAGAAGGGGCACTGGTTTCATCTTAATCATGTCGGTAAATGTACGCGGGTGATTGAGTTAACGGATTAGTGTCACGAGCTTAAACACAATTATTAGCTATTGCTAAAGATAATATCCTTGAATAATAGATTGTGAGTACGACAATGCTATTGAATGGTCATGATTGGTTTTAATACTTATGTTCAACCTATGATTTGATAAACCTATAGATTCGCTCAACCTTTGTGTTGACGGTTTTAAGCATGTGTTTCAGGTAATCTATGATGTGTAGCAAGGAGCATGCAAAGGATGGGAGTTGTGTGGCTTGGCGGTCTACTTGTTTTTCCACCCTTATTTAACTTAAAACTCTTTTATTTTTCTATCATGTGAACAAAATGTATCCTATGGGTTGAGATTCAGTGGGGACCTAACGCAAACTCTGTTTAATATTATCTTGGGATTTGGAAAACTGTAGACTTGTATGATTTTAATAATGTTAAATTTATGTTTAAACTTTTACGTCTCTTTGAGTCGTTTAATATAGCTTATGTGTGATGATAACTACGTAGCACCCAAATGTTGTAGTTCCGCTGCGCATAGCATTTGTTGGGGGTGTTATAGATTGGTAATCAGAGCCATGAGTTATAGAGAACTAGGTCATTTTGAAAAATCCTAAACTATAACTTTTGGTGTCGTAAGAAATTGTCCAAGCACACAACTATCCTGCATGGCTCCGGTAAGAATTCTTTAGCATTACTTTATATTTTAGATGTATCCCTCAAACTTATATGAATTCCCTAGTATTTAGTAAGTAAATACTATGATATATTGAGATATATTGTTGTGTACGTGAGTAATTATCATCGTAATTTGCAAATTCTTGTAAGATTATCTTATATGTTGCATGTAATTGGCATACGGGCTACATTGCGTTACATGGCAACACTGCGTTGTAATCCTACGTGTATGTAGGAATGATTGCATGTATAAGTATGTATATACGATGGTATTTAAAGGCATTGCACGTGAAGCAATGGTCCTTGCGTGATTATCATACATGTTATAATGCGGTTTTGTTGAGAATTCGGCCTCACCGCTAATTATCAATCTTGATAATTAATTTATTTTTCGGATAACCGGGTATGAACCTCGTTTGATACTCTAGATACGTAAATAACGCTTCGTAACATATTGTATATTGACTAGATTGATCTCGATTGTCGTTATAGCACCGTGATGTGTCATTTTGGACATTTTCTTTTGAAACGTAATTTACTTACGTATTACTTTATTTCCTTTATTCCTAATGGGTTTGATATGTTAGTTGGCGTAACTATAATATAGACGAAGTATAATCAACGATGCGTACATCGTAGCGACGAATCACATGTGTATGTTATAAAACGTGGTTGAGGCGTGTTGCCATTTAATCGTTGTTTACTATTCTACTTGAATTTAAAGATGTGTTTTAAAATAGACTAGCGTTGTGATCAATCGTGATAACTTGAATTTTGGTTGGTTTGTGTTAATTTTGTGGTGCACGATTTCAAGACTCATCCGAGGCCGATAACAACACTTAGTTGACATACGTATTCTCGCTTCGTTTATTTCATTTTATTTTTGTTGTTTCATTATTTTGAATTCGAATACATGACGAGGTTCGGCATTTGTGCGAGTTAAATAAGCATTAAATTTTGTTGATTGAATGATTTAAACATAAAGTGTTTTACATATTAAATAAATGGTGAATGAAACTTTTGGATAAAAATCGACCTATGATGTGTCTTGTAACCAGTAAAATATGTGTAGAGAATAAATGAATAAAGTGAAATTATTTTTCCTTTAACCTTGGTTGGTAGATCATAATAAGTAATTTATATTACTCGTAAAACCCTTGTTTTCATATATTAATAATTAATACTAGAAGCTTGTGATGGATTTGTCAAGAATTTGTTTAATATAATTTGAAAAAGGAGTTTATAATAAAATTTACGATATGACTGTTGAGTATATGTAACTTTGGATTTAGTATGAATTAATTTTCGGGTCAATGTAGCAAACTTTTGGCGTATCTTGTAATATAAAACATGAGTAGAAGAATTGGTCATGTGTTTTGGAGCTAGAGACTTTGAAAAATTGGTTTTATTTTAAACATAAGGTCAAGTTATATTTATGAATGCATTGGTATAAACTAGAACTCGTCACTTGTTGTAGTAAATAAATTGGGATAAAATCGGAATATACACTTTAAGTGAGAAATTCTAACGCTTGAAACGAATTTTTAAATATTGATGGAACGTTATTTTATTCCGCTGCGAGATGTATTAATTTTAAAATCGTTTGATAACGGGCTAAGGATTAAAAGTTGAATTTTATATATTTTAGAATTAATTAAAATAAGCATCTTAATTATTTATTATTATTATTATTATCATTGAGATTCAAGTGTCGACTAAAATCAGTAATTTATCTGAAATAATACTATGTGAAACCTCTTTATCATTTGAGTCGAATTGCGCGAATATGATTTAACAAATCAGTTTTAAGGAAGACATGTGGATAATAAAAAGTCAAGGTTAATTTTAAGAGTTAATTGGACTAGTTTGAGTCATGTTGGATATGTGTATATATGTGATAATATAAGTAGTAACAATAAAAACGTAAAACTTGGAAAATTCTTACTGTATACGTTTTTGGTACTTAAGATATGAACATTAACGAGATTTTGACACAAGTATGGAGATTTTCAAACATAATGATTTGTCAATTATGATAACCGAGTCACCGCATCTACTAATGTTAATAATTTCCGAGAGATTGAATTTTTTCCAGAAATTAAAACTTCGTAAAGATTGAAATGAAAGGACACTTGTCCTTGTTTCTTTCCAAACCACTAGCAACACAAAATAAGCTCCAACACACTCTTGATGTGTCAAGTTTACTTAAGTAAACAAGGACACTTGTCCTTGTTTCTTTCCAAACCACTAGCAACACAAAACTAGCCAAGACTAAACCATTATCTCATTTACAACATGCAAACCACACACAAACTCTCTTGGCTCCCTATGAACGTCCACCATGCTCCCAAAACATCCCATTTGATCAAAAATTCAACCATGAATCATGTGTTTAACTTGCACAAGTTGAATACCCTTTGAAGTTATGGAGATTGGAGGTGATTCTAACATCCAAAGAGGAGATTTCTTGGTGTCCTAGGGCTGATTTCCCACAAGGAGATTATAAAGATTGGTGGACTTGAAGATGATATTGGTTTATCACAAGTTTTGCCATCAAAATCAAAGCCTTGTTCATCAAAAACTCATCTTTTCATCACTAATGGTGGTATAGAGATTGTTTCTTCCTATCCTCTTGTTATTTTGATTATGTAATCTTGTATTTTCTTTATTTATGTATATGTATATGATGATTAATGATGACTAAAAATATTATGTGGGGATTTGGTGTTGATAAACATGGTTAATAAGATGGAAAACAATATGTAAAAAGGTTAAAATCTTGCTTAATAAGTTAGCTGTATAAAAACAGTAACTAACCATATGTTAAACTGATAAAATGGCAAAGTGGAATCAATATACAGTAAGTATTAGGTCTTGTACACATGTGAGAGTTGTCCATGCAATGGAATCATTATAATGAGTGAGATATGATCAAAACAAAATTAGTGTATCAATCTGAATAGTCTGTTTTGTGAGGACTGTTAGGGATACTTAGACTTGGATTGAGCAGTAGCTAAATCTAAGTTATTTGTAATACATAATATGAAGTTTATGTCATCCAAAATGAGCTTCTATCTCCTTGTAGAACTCAAGATATGGTAAAAATGGTGAAAATGAAACTAAAAATCAGATTTTGTGAAATTAAAGTTTAATAGTATTATAATAGCACTCAAATAAATATAGTATAAAATGTAAATTAAAACCCACTAACTTATATATTACATTTATATAAATATTTACAATAATAAATAAAAGGGACATTTGATAAAAATGGTAGTTTGATAAGTTTTATAAGTTATAAAACTATAAACATGCTTTTTACGTCTTTTCGGCTAAAACCGATAAATTAACGTTTTTGTCAATTAAAACTTAGACGGTCGGACCCGTCTAATGTAAACTTTTTATAACTCATGTACTGATATATGAGTACATATTACAAGTAAAAACCGATAAAACCCGAGCTTTATAACATACGGACATTAACGGGCCAAGTTAGCCTTATTGGACTATTAATCCAACTAATTTGGCTAAACACTTATAAACTTACTTATTGGGCTTAACCCACTTGGGCCTAACTTGTAAGTATAATACTGATATTAAAAGTGTAAAATGGATCAATATAAGGTAATGGACTTATAATGGGCCTAATGGGCCTTAACAAGTAAAGAAGATGAACTAGTGAAACAAGTATAAAAGTTGTCAACACATAACACTAAAATGAGTAAATGAGAATGTACAATCCCACTTGATCATCATCATACTCATGATATCATCATAGATATACATAGCCATTGTTTTTATAAAGTCACTGGACAAGAGTCTAAGACCGAGTATTATTTGTCTAGGTTTCCGTGATTGAAGCACGTACCGTACATCCAAATCGCCGATAACCGCCTTCCCACATCAACGTGAGTTCATAGCCTCGCACTCTTTTAAATGTTTTTATGAAATGTTTTATAAATCCGCGAGGGAGATAACATGTTAGTTTTAATGAAATAGGACACTAGTTGTCCCGATTGTTTGTTTATTGATTTGGACCCGAATGATTGTATGACCCGATGAATGATTATATGACCCGATGTATGAGATAAAATGGATTATTAAAGTTAGGTTATGTCACTAAAAGTCCCATTAGCATGAATTGTGAACTACCGGGATTTGGTAGACGCTTATGCATATAATAGTACTATTTGGGGACGATCACCCCAGTTCGCGCCTTGACGGTTGATCCCGTCGTGCCACATTGATTGGTAAGCGAATTTATGTATGAGAAGATTTACACAAGCGTGATTATTGTGACGGCACGCTAATTTAGATGGGCAAATTGAGTTTCGGGCTAGCTACCCGTTGTTTGTTGTAGTAAGGTAACAATGTCATGCGGCTTATAATAATCCAATTAACGAAATACTGCTTTATGCATTGAATTACGATATATTGCCTGACTAGCAATACAAGGTCTTATTATTGATATTATGTTCGTGTTTTGGTTTTATATAACCATATTCATATAACGGTTTTTATTTAATCTATACAACGTTATAAAACGTATCGGATGATGTTTTTAACGACAATGGTTCGTATAATGATTTTGAAGGCGAAAGCCTATATTATAATTTTGATAAGGATTTGTATAAAATGACTTTGGCTATTTTATGGCCTATTGAAATGATTTGTACAAAAAGATTTTCGGTAATAATTTTATATCGATGTTATATTGATGGATTTTATTAAACTCTATGAATTCACTCGACGTTATCGCTGACCTTTTCTTTTAACATGTTTTATCTCAGGTACTTGAAGGTAATTCTCGGGAAGACAACAAGAATTCATGGCCCGCACTTAAATAATAATTTCCATTCAAATTCTTTGTAAAACTTGTATGATATACAATGACTTGGGACCTATGTAAATTTGATATTTATGAATGGAAATGTTTTATTATTAAACGACGCGATTTTTAAGCGTTGTATATGATGTGAGTAATGTGCTATCCCGTAACACCAACTAGTAAACCGTTGTATTGAGTTGTATAAATTTGGGGGTGTTACAGTTTGGTACCAGAGCTCTCGTTATAGAGAACGAAAGATTTTTAAAACCAAGGTTTTGAATAAAATATTTCAAAATCTTTTAACTATAAACATTTTTCTCAAAATGTCTAAAAATCTTTTGACTATGACGGTGCCGTAGAATGCCCGAGTTACCGACAAGGCTAGACTGAGAAGTGTTATTTTTAATATATATATAACTTGGATTATAAATATATGTTGTAATTTGATTACATGATTGTTTGATGATTATTTTAATACGTATACGAGATATTTATACGACGTAGATTGTCACAAGGAACCCTAACTCCCCTGGCGAATCAATCGAATCTATTCCCGTAGGAATTCTAGCTATTCTAGATCTAAACCAAGTTGTGGATATTTATGATACGAACAAAATGGTTGATATTCGTAGAAATGTTAATAGTAGTTGATTAAGATCTTGAAGAAGAATTGGCGAGATTAAATCTGATATCGATGACATGACGATCTTTCCTTATAGAGTGGAGTTTGACAAAACGTTACCACCTGGAAAGGTGTCATCTGATTCGTTGTCACCCAATTCTTAAATTGAAATCAAAAAGGTGAATGTTGCACTTGAGGCTGTCATTGGAACCATTACCCAAAAGCCTCATGCCAATAGCACCTTTCTGAGAAGTCTGATTGAATGTGTGAGTCATTTCATACTAGTGACTCATTTGATAACTATTGTTGTAAGAGATATAGGATTGGAAATTAAGTGTTGATAATATCGAACTTTTATTGCCCTTTCAAGGTGTAAGAATAAGGATGAAAGTATTGGAGAATAAGGTAGGATATCGCATTGAGTATAAGTTGGTTGAAACTTGAATAAAGTAAAATTTAACCCGTATGGAATATGAGATTGTTAAGAGGAAGTCATTAAGTTTTGTGATGGAATTATTAGGTTTTAAATGATTGTTGGTTCGTGTTAAGGGTTGTTCCTAGACCATTGTCCACTAACGAGGATGCCCAGTGTCCAAGAAATAAATTGAAGAAATCTTCTTCTGAACTGGGACCGATGGATCTTCCGGGACAGGTGGAACCCCCATGACTCTTGTAGATTAGTATTCATTGTGGTATCTTTTAAAAATCCCTAACTTAACTGAGACATCAGTTGGTAGGATGAGTTCTTGGAATTGTATGACATAGTGACACGTAATGTGTTACGGTACAATTTTGACTTGTTTGTGATTAATGAAAAGACTATCTTTGATTGCTAAATTTTACATGTATCGATGTTATCTATCTTTTATTGCTTCATGCAAATGTTCGCATTAGTGATGCAATCATTGAACAAGTACTCATCTCGATTTGGGTTACGTTGTGGATTATTCTCTTTTGAGTGCCATCGAGGTCATGAACCTCATGATTAATTGGCTAAGCTCATTTCTTGATATATTGTAGTTAGTTCTTGGTGAACAATTTTTCATCACTCCTTTGCAGAGCACTCATTGTTTTTATAAGATAAAACAGTATCCTTGAGAAAAAATGAATTTTCATCACCATATGGATTACTTAAAGTGAGACTTATAAATAATCGTTATCAAAATAAAGTTTTTTATGAAACACTTTGTAAAACTTAATTGTTTCCGTAACAAAGAACATCTTTGTAAATATATTTTTGATTCTTATTCAAGAATTAAGCATGAAAATATTTTTATTTTAAACATGATGATAAAATTTTGACGAACTGAGTATTGCATCGTTAATCTTAAAATTGTATAGAGTTGCGCGCCTACATACAATTTGGAAGGGACCATGCAAGGCTGATTAGTAGTCATCATGAAATTATTAATAAACACTAAATTTTCTTTGAAGATTGGGAAAGATTGAATTTTTATGAGATCTGCAAGAAGTGCAAAATAGGGACATATTGTTAGGAACACCTACATATGTGCCCGTACTATTTATTCTTATGAATCAAATTAATCATCTATGGAAATTGTCTTAATTGACAATTGATATCCCCTCTTTGTCCATTTCTCCCGTGGTGAGATTCTTTGGAAAAGTATCTGATTACCGAGTGTTGATACCCGACTAGATGTATCAACGTTCCTATCATTTCTTTTGATTAGATTCCATTAGAATGACCTGGGTAACGATCCGAGGAGCTTTCGAATGCGTACTCAAATCATGAAAACATGGGATATATTCCTATTCGTTAATGTTTTCGTCTTTATTTGACTTGAAATTCGCTCGCGTAGATTATGCGTTGAAATTACTCTTTTGATGTTAGTTATATCTCCCAATATCCTTGAATTTGTGAAGGATTACGAGTTATTATTATTAGTATTTTGAGAAATTCACATCTTATGAACGGTGACGAAACTGGAAAGTTGATAATGCTAGTAGATTGGATTGATTGATTATGACATGACGACATTGTCTTAATTGATGGGAACTCGAGTAGATTTCCCCGAAAAGATAAGATGTTGATTATCAAAAGTGATCTAAATAATTCTTGATGGATGACCATATCCTGCATTTAGACTTGAAATTATACCATGAATGGTTATGAACTAGTCATAGATCTTGTAATCTAGAAAGAATTTAAAGTAAATTTATTAAAAGATGTTTCTATTATCTGAAACTTTAGGAGGTATTTGCTGGTGAATTACCTAGACTTTCGCCATTAAGGCAAGTTGAATTTGGTATTGATTATATTCCCGGTGCTGCACCTGTGGCGTGTGCACCCTACGTCAGCACCATCTGAATTAAAAGAATTATCGTACAACTGAGAGAGTTGTCAGAGAAAGCTTTTATTCTACCAAGCGTGTCATCATGAAGAGCTATGGTGTTATCATTCCTTATATTTGTTGATTACCGTGAATTGAATAAATTGACGATCAAAATTCATATCCATTACTCAATATGGAAGATTTGTTCGATCATTTACAAGGTTCTAGCGTATGTTCTAAAGTTTGATCCACGACATGGTTATCATCAACTTCGCGTCCGCGAAGAAGATTATCTATTCCAATCACTACATCTAGAACTTGTAATGAACATTATGAGTTTCACGCGATGTCGTTTGAATTGACTAATACACATGTAGCATCCATAAATTTGGTGAATCACGTGTGTAGGCTGTAATTTGATAAATTCATACTGGTGATTATTAAGGACCATTTGTTTTTTTATAAGAATAAGAATGAGTTAATAATTATTTGTAGAATGCCCTGAGTCGGCGGAGTAGTGAAAACCTGTACCTTGAATATTTAACATGTGAATAAAGGCTTAATCCTTTACAGTATTTGACCGTGTGATTAATAAATAATGGAATCTCTATTGACTTTTCAAAGATTATAGCCATTTAACACTTTGGGTTTTACCAAAAAGAAAGTGCAAATATGTTTTGACAAATATTTTATCAAAAGAATTTTTAAGGAATCATTCCCTTAAACCCAGAACATTTAACTAAACTCCTGTTTAGGTGTAACACCCCACTTGGATAAATGGACCGTTACGTGTATTTATGGCGTGTCATCAAAGCATGCAAGGCAATGTATTAAACATTAACTGACCAAACGGAAATACCGGAATCAAACATCGGTAGTCCAACAAGCCCAAAATATAAAGATTAAGTACTGAAAGGAAAAGGACGAAACAGTGTCCAAACAACCAAAGTAAAGTAACGTAAGGTATGCATAAAAATAAAGGAGTCTGGATAGCTCCCATCCAAATGCACGTACTCTCTTAGAAGTCCTAAGATCGTCCCTGTGTACCTGCCGTTTGGAAACATGAAAGGAAACTACGGCTGAGCATAACGCTCAGTGGACGGATATAGCATGATAAGAATGTACTGAAAGGTAATGAAATAGAAGTCAACAATGAAGCTATAAGACTGATATGTAACATGTGGTATAACCTTGCATAAAATCTGTAAGACCTGGTTCATATATACTGATACTGAAATATAACTCTAAATTCTGAAAACATGCATTTACTGTATTTTATTTGCCAGAGCTCATATAGGTCACGTGTTGTAACAACCGTGCATGAATAACTGGAGGGGTGACCTCGTCATGCTGTAGAGGGGTGACCTCTAAATAACTGTGCTGGGTGGAGGGATCAGCTCCAGTGTGAAGGATGTAGAGCACACACCACATTCACCCTGATAACTTGTAACACATATAAGCCTAGGATGCATCCATACGCCCCACTAAACATACATATAAAAATGGCCAACCTGAACATGAGTGGGACGATGCAGGATATCACTCTCCTGCATGTGAGTCACAACACCGGTGCCTCTAGTGCCGTGGTTACGGTACCTCCGTAACTAGTACATAAACTGGTCGTGCTTGTATATAACGCTCAGGCAATTCTATTTAGTTATTAACATGATTACTGATAAATTTAAACATACACTGGGGAAAACATTTGGCTGAAGATGGGAAACTCTAATCATGCATAGAAGGGAAGTCCTTACTGAAAGGACGGAAAATCCGTACCTCTAGTCCAGTAACTAACTGAATGGAAAACTGAACGAATACTACTCGGGCTTCACGCGTGCTACATAAATAAAGGACGCGAATAAGTTCAGATATCCGTTATTAAATTTTACTGACCTTATTGGTTTCTTATTTATTTATTTCTGAAATTTCATACGCATATTAACGGCTAAATCCGGTCTTATAGTAATTCCTTTTAATGTATTAACGTTCTACTAATAGCTACATATAACGTATATCTGGCGATAAGTATTTTTATAATAAGTATCCCGCTAAAAGTAGAAGTTTCTTAATTTAGAAAGTTCTTAAATTGTTTAATTCGTTTTCTAATAATATACCCTTTTAAATATTTAGGAATTTATTTAATTTAATACACTTGAAATATATATAAAATATTTATAAAACAATTTAATTTAAAAAGGTATAATATAAAAATATTTATTTTATTATTTATAAACATGTCCTGAGCCTACCGAGCCCATCTCGGTCGCACTAACCGAACCAACATATTATACAAAAATCTGTCCACAAGAATTAGCGACAGAATTTCTGTGTCACCAAAAACTGTCGCTAAACTACCTCTTTTAAAACAAAAAACTGCATAAATTCTAACAGTTTTGCGACAGAAAGATCTGTCGCTAAACTGTCGCTAATGTTTACAAAATACCTTGATTTTCTGTCCATTTTTCCCACTGCCTAAGTACCTAGTTCCCACTGTTCTAAATCACAGTTTCCCCCGCTTTTTCTGTTTTACAACCAAACGCACCCTTATGATTTGTGGCTCGGGTCTGGCAAGAAAAGAACCACCGAGACCGGTTGTGGTCTCGGCTGGGTCGTGCAGCAACACACCGAGACCTTATGGTCTCGGTTCTCCTGATGTAAACAAACCCGACACCCCTTACTTGTTGCGGCTGCACAAACCAAACACCCCCGAGACTCTAGGTCTCGGGTTTCTCTTTTTTTTTTTGTTGCGGCTGTAGAGAACAAACACCCCCCCCGAGACACATGATAACGTAGGAAAAGAAGAGAGCTAAGATTACCTTGGTTTAGGAGGGATAACCGGAACCCCCTTTTTTTTTCTTCCCGGCGGCCAACAAAAAAAAAAACCCTAATCTGTTCTTTTTTTTTTTTTTTGTTCGTGTGATATGGAAAAGAAAGGGGAGTCCCCGCTTGTTTTGTCTAACTCAAATGGGCTAAAGCCCAAGTCCCTTTTTTTTATTTTCTTTGTTTTCGAAACCGGCCCTTATAATATATTTTTATTTTTTATTTTTTTTTTAAAAACTTGTATTATAGTAATACTTGTAATAAAATATTACTTGTAATATTTTCTCGCGTTGTTCCGTTGATAATTTCTACGTATTAATATAAAAATAACCCGCGTATTAATATAAACCGCGTATTAATAATAAACCGCGTATTTATATTCTCGATTTAAATACGGGTTTTACAATTCTTCCCCTCTAAAAGGAATAATTCGTCCCCGAATTAAAATACGGCCGTACTGGGTTTTACAATTCTTCCCCTCTAAAAGAGAAATTCGTCCCCGAATTACAAGGTATTTAACTGACAGGTAAAAGCCGAAAATGCTAATAAGCTGGAAAACGTAGAAGCTGAAAGGACATACCCGAATTAAAACTGAAAGTGAGGATAAGAAGTCCGTATAGACTCCTCTGTTTCCCACGTGGCCTCCCGTTCGGTATGGTCCCTCCACAGTATTTTGACGAAAGGAATGGTCTTCCTTCTCATAACTCGATCCTGGCGATCTAAAACTGCTTCGGGTTCCTCAATATAAGATAAATCCTCTCGAATCTGATCGAGTGGATAATTTACTTTGTGAAGCTCATGATAGTTGTACCCCCTGAGTAGTGATACATGAAACACGTTGTGGACGTGTGAAAGCTGAGGCGGTAACGCCAATCGATATGACACTTCACCAATACGTTCAAGGATTTCGAACGGTCCGATGTAACGAGGGCTAAGTTTGCCTTTGAGGCCAAAACGTCTGACACCGCGTGCGGGTGATACTTTGAGGAACACACGATCCCCAGTCTGAAAAGATAGATCTCTGTGATGCTTGTCGGCGTAACTCTTCTGGCGAGTATGTGCTTCTTGCAGCTTTGCCCTAGCGATGGCGACTTTTTCATTGGTCAGTTCTATCAGTTCAGGTCCTTCAATCAAACGTTCTCCCACCTGATCCCAACAAATAGGAGCACGGCATTTTCTGCCGTATAACATCTCGAATGGAGCACGCTTGATACTAGCATGCCAACTGTTGTTGTATGCAAACTCGACCAAGCAAATATAGTCATCCCAATGTCCTGTCCATTCTAATGCACAGGCGCGTAGCATGTCCTCCAAGGTCTGGATGGTACGCTCTGACTGACCGTCCGTCTGTGGATGGAAAGCTGTGCTGAGCTTGAGCCTAGTTCCCCAAGCTTTATGCAAACCTCCCCAGAAATGAGAAGTGAAACGGGGATCCCTATCTGATATAATTTCCGAAGGTGTACCGTGTAATCGTACGATCTCCTCGGTGAATAGTTTCGCCAATTTACTGACTGCGAAATCTTTGCGAATAGGAATGAAATGTGCTGACTTGGTCAAACGATCGACAACTACCCAGATTGCATCATGTCTCCGCTGAGTCTGTGGTAGTCCGGTAACAAAATCCATAGAGATCTTGTCCCATTTCCACATTGGAATATCTAATGGCTGGAGAAGACCACTGGAACGCTGGTGCTCTATCTTAACCTGCTGACAGGTTAAGCATTTAGACACAAATGTTGCGACATCCTGCTTCATGCCGCTCCACCAGAAATGCTGCTTAAGATCGTGGTACATTTTTGTGGAACCCGGGTGGATAGAGAACGGAGAGCTGTGAGCCTCAGTCATCAAGGCTTCTCTGAGAGTAGGGTCTTCTGGAACGCAGAGTTTGGTACCCTGCCATACGATACCATCGTCATCGATGCGAAATTCGGTCTGCCGGTCAATGTTCTGGATAATCGCCCAGATTTCACCATCATCCTCTTGTGCGGCTTTAATCCTAGAGAGCAAATCTGGTTCTACCCTCAAACTAGCCCAGTATCCTCTTTGTCCGCGTACTAAGAGTTCAATATCGTAACGCTCTAAGTCCTGAATAATTTCTTTCTGAACTTTGATGCCATTTACCATACCCGACTTTCTGCTAAGGGCATCTGCCACTACATTCACTTTACCTGGGTGATACTGGATATTATTGTCGTAGTCTTTCAGTAGTTCTAACCATTGCCGCTGTCTCATGTTCAGCTCTCGCTGTGTAAATATATACTTGAGACTTTTGTGATCGGTGAAGATATCACACGACTCACCGTATAAATAATGCCTCCAGATTTTAAGAGCGAAAACAACTGCTGCGAGTTCTAGATCATGAGTAGGGTAATTTTTCTCATACGGCTTCAGTTGATGCGAAGCATAAGCAATGACTTTCCCATGCTGCATAAGAACACAACCTAAGCCCTTTCCTGATGCGTCACTGTAAATCTGATAACCGCCTGTACCGGATGGAAGAGTAAGTATCGGTGCTGAGATCAATCGATGCTTGAGTTCCTCAAACTCTTTTCTCTCTCCTCGGTCCATATAAAATTCTCACCCTTTCGCATAAGTTGGGTCAATGGTAACGCCAAACGTGAGAAGTTTTCCACAAACCTGCGGTAATAACCCGCCAACCCAAGAAAACTACGTATCTCTGTGACAGATGTCGGTCTTGGCCATTTGGTGATAGCCTCCACCGTTGCAGGATCCATAGTTATTCCTTCTGCGGAAACAATATGGCCTAGAAACGCCACTGTATTCAGCCAAAACTCGCACTTCGAAAATTTAGCGTATAGTTTTTCTCGTCTGAGAATCTGCAAAACTGTACGGAGATGGTTCTCATGTTCCTCTTTGGATTTGGAGAAAATGAGGATATCATCGATGAATACAATCACGAACTTGTCTAAGAATTCGTGGAAGACTCTGTTCATCAAGTCCATAAATACTGCAGGCGCATTCGTGAGACCGAATGGCATAACAACAAACTCGTAATGACCGTACCTCGTGCGAAAAGCAGTTTTGGATATATCCTGCTCTTTTACACGCAGCTGATGGTAGTCTGACCGTAGATCGATTTTTGAGAAGTGCTTGGCACCCTGAAGCTGATCGAATAAATCGTCAATACGAGGAAGTGGATAACGGTTACGAATAGTGAGCTTATTCAACTCACGGTAGTCAATACACAAACGCATACTACCATCCTTCTTCTTGACAAACAAAACGGTAGCGCCCCATGGTGACACGCTTGGACGAATGAAACCCCTTTCGAGAAGTTCCTGAAGTTGATCCTTCAGTTCCTTAAGCTCTACAGGAGCCATACGGTAAGGAGCTTTAGATACTGGTTCTGCACCTGGAATGAGATCGATGCCAAATTCTACCTCTCGCATGGGAGGTAAACCTAGAAGTTCCTCGGGAAAGACATCTGGAAAATCTGACACAACTGGCTGATCATGAATTGAAGGTGTCTCCGAAGTCGTGTCATGAACTGTGGCTAGGAAGCCCTCACAACCATGATATAGTAAGGTACGAGCCTGTAAAGCTGAAATGATCTGAACATGTTTTCCTTGTAGGAAGCCTCGGTGAATATACTCTGGTGTCTGGACATCCCCAAAGATGACCTGGTGAGCATGGCAATCTATGGTGGCATGATGAACCGATAACCAATCCATACCCAGAATAATATCGAACTCACACATATCCAAAAGAAGAGCACTGACTGGACGGATTTTATCATCAAACTCAAGAGGGAGATCCTTATATACTTGGGTAATGAGTACAGAGTCTCGCATGGGGGTAGATATACTAAGTGCACTGTCTAGTGGCGTAGGGGTCATGTTTATTCTAACAGCATATGAAGTAGATATAACCGAGTGCGTGGCGCCTGTATCGAAAAGAACGCATGCAGACTGTCCGTGTATAAACAAAATGCCAGTAATGGTACTTGCGGTCTTATTTGCTTGTTCACGGGTAGTAGTGTAGACACGACCAGTGGTTGGTGGTATCGGTGGTAGGGGAGGTAAAATCTGAGGAATCTGGCCTGAGGTACCGGCAGCATCCCCGCTCTTGCAATCCCTCTTCAAATGGCCCGGCTGACCACACTTGTAGCAATTACCCGAACCACGACGACAAGGTCCCGAGTGCTTCTTCCCACACGTGATGCAAGTGGGATATGTATACCCGGTGGAAGTAGCTCTGGTTTGCTGAGAACCTGATTTACGATGATATATACGTGTCACGATTTTGATAACTTAACTGAAATAAGGCTGACTGACTGAATTTTAAAATTACCAGAATTTGCCGGTCGGGCAACCTGTTGACCCCTGTTGTTTTGGTCACGCCCCTGTCCAGCATCTCTGTTGGAATTTACAAATAAATTTAAGATCTGTTTTACACGATAGTTTAGTATTCTTGGAGCTTAAAGGCTCACCTGTAGCTGCCAGAGGAGTTGGAGCTGCCGCGGTAATTATCACCGCCGTTCCTCTTATCTGACCGATTACGGTCATATGACTGACCGTGGTTCCTGTAGTTCTGATGAGGAGTAGCCGATTAGGATCGGTCTCCTCTTCTGTGTCTGTAAGATTTTAATAACATATAAGTTGCCAAGCAATAATGGGCTAAATTGTTTAAGTCTGTTGGGTGAGATGTACCTCTTCTCCGGGCGCTCTACATTCTCGAGCTCGTCCCTCTCAAAAAGCATCTCGATGTCCCGAGCTGCATTAGCTACTTGTGACACATTAGTGAATGTGGCACTCATCAATCTATCTGCAGTCCTAGTGTGAAGAGCCCAGCGAAATTGCTTCACTTGCTCCTCTACGGTACTCGCAGCCTCCCCTAAGAATCCAGCCATCCTGAGGTATCGGTGCATGAACTCTATACTGTTCTCTCCATTATTCTGACGAATAACGTGAAAGTCCCTCTTCATCTTAGCTTGCTCCGCATGCGGGAAAAACTGGTCATAGAACATCGTCTTGAAACGTGCCCAGGTCAATGCAAGCTCCCAAGCATCTCCCCCGTTGGACAGTTTCTGAGACCTCCACCAATCTAGAGCAGGACCCTCCAGCTTGTAAACTGCAAGCCTAACTTTGAAAACATCACCACAACCCATAGCTCCAAAAATTTTCTCTATATGGTAGATCCAGTCTTCTGCATCAGTTGGAGCTACAGTCTGCTCAAACAGTCGGGGCTTCTGCTTGTTGAACAGATCCAGCCAAGCGGGTAAAGTGGCAGGTGGTGGAGCAGGAGGGTTGTTATTCTGTTGAGGTCCATTTTGATATTCAGCTCAGATCTCATCACGAATTTGGGGTAACATGGCCTGTATAGCCGCCTGAACAGCAGCAGCAATGGCAGCTGCGTTAGGATCATTCTCGGTTTCGCGTTTGGGTGGCATCTGAAATATAAGAGGATGAGTTGACAAAACTGCTAAAATCTGGGGTAATATATCGGAATATGCTTAGTGTAATTCATGAAGGTATAGCTAACAAAATATGACATGAATACTGGTGAACGCCTAGGGTCAGTTCACAAAATGACAATTTCTGAAACATAAATCTGACATGAGTAAGGATGAACGCCTATGGTCAGTTCATCCATACAAAATTTAAGCGGGCAAGGGTGAACGCCTATGGTCAGTTCACCAAAACGAAATGTTCTTGAAAAGCACATGCGATTAAGTATGGCCAGTCCTGTACCAACCGTTTACTTAATCAAAATTTTGAAAATCCGACTGATAAATATCATGAGTAGCATGGAAAATAACGACGCCAAAATACAAGAAGTTCTTGGTGACTACCCACTAGCCACAGGTCAAGTTTTAGAGCCTACAGGTCGAACCTTGCGCTCTGATACCATAATTGTAACACCCCACTTGGATAAATGGACCGTTACGTGTATTTATGGCGTGTCATCAAAGCATGCAAGGCAATGTATTAAACATTAACTGACCAAACGGAAATACCGGAATCAACCATCGGTAGTCCAACAAGCCCAAAATATAAAGATTAAGTACTGAAAGGAAAAGGACGAAACAGTGTCCAAACAACCAAAGTAAAGTAACGTAAGGTATGCATAAAAATAAAGGAGTCTGGATAGCTCCCATCCAAATGCACGTACTCTCTTAGAAGTCCTAAGATCGTCCCTGTGTACCTGCCGTTTGGAAACATGAAAGGAAACTACGGCTGAGCATAACGCTCAGTGGACGGATATAGCATGATAAGAATGTACTGAAAGGTAATGAAATAGAAGTCAACAATGAAGCTATAAGACTGATATGTAACATGTGGTATAACCTTGCATAAAATCTGTAAGACCTGGATCATATATACTGATACTGAAATATAACTCTAAATTCTGAAAACATGCATTTACTGTATTTTATTTGCCAGAGCTTATATAGGTCACGTGCTGTAACAACCGTGCATGAATAACTGGAGGGGTGACCTCGTCATGCTGTAGAGGGGTGACCTCTAAATAACTGTGCTGGGTGGAGGGATCAGCTCCAATGTGAAGGATGTAGAGCACACACCACATTCACCCTGATAACTTGTAACACATATAAGCCTAGGATGCATCCATACGCCCCACTAAACATACATATAAAAATGGCCAACCTGAACATGAGTGGGACGATGCAGGATATCACTCTCCTGCATGTGAGTCACAACACCGGTGCCTCTAGTGCCGTGGTTACGGTACCTCCGTAACTAGTACATAAACTGGTCGTGCTTGTATATAACGCTCAGGCAATTCTATTTAGTTATTAACATGATTACTGATAAATTTAAACATACACTGGGGAAAACATTTGGCTGAAGATGGGAAACCCTAATCATGCATAGAAGGGAAGTCCTTACTGAAAGGACGGAAAATCCGTACCTCTAGTCCAGTAACTGACTGAATGGAAAACTGAACGAATACTACTCGGGCTTCACGCGTGCTACATAAATAAAGGACGCGAATAAGTTAACAGATATCCGTTATTAAATTTTACTGACCTTATTGGTTTCTTATTTATTTATTTCTGAAATTTCATACGCATATTAACGGCTAAATCCGGTCTTATAGTAATTCCTTTTAATGTATTAACGTTCTACTAATAGCTGCGTATAACGTATATCTGGCGATAAGTATTTTTATAATAAGTATCCCGCTAAAAGTAGAAGTTTCTTAATTTAGAAAGTTCTTAAATTGTTTAATTCGTTTTCTAATAATATACCCTTTTAAATATTTAGGAATTTATTTAATTTAATACACTTGAAATATATATAAAATATTTATAAAACAATTTAATTTAAAAAGGTATAATATAAAAATATTTATTTTATTATTTATAAACATGTCCCGAGCCTACCGAGCCCATCTCGGTCGCACTAACCGAACCAACATATTATACAAAAATCTGTCCACAAGAATTAGCGACAGAATTTCTGTGTCACAAAAAACTGTCGCTAAACTGCCTCTTTTAAAACAAAAAACTGCATAAATTCTAACAGTTTTGCGACAGAAAGATCTGTCGCTAAACTGTCGCTAATGTTTACAAAATACCTTGATTTTCTGTCCATTTTTCCCACTACCTAAGTACCTAGTTCCCACTGTTCTAAATCACAGTTTCCCCCGCTTGTTCTGTTTTACAACCAAACGCACCCTTATGATTGTGGCTCGGGTCTGGCAAGAAAAGAACCACCGAGACCGGCTGTGGTCTCGGCTGGGTCGTGCAGCAACACACCGAGACCTTATGGTCTCGGTTCTCCTGATGTAAACAAACCCGACACCCCTTACTTGTTGCGGCTGCACAAACCAAACACCCCCGAGACTCTAGGTCTCGGGTTTCTCTTTTTTTTTTTGTTGCGGCTGTAGAGAACAAACACCCCCCCGAGACACATGATAACGTAGGAAAAGAAGAGAGCTAAGATTACCTTGGTTTAGGAGGGATAACCGGAACCCCCTTTTTTTTTCTTCCCGGCGGCCAACAAAAAAAAAACCCTAATCTGTTCTTTTTTTTTTTTTGTTCGTGTGATATGGAAAAGAAAGGGGAGTCCCCGCTTGTTTTGTCTAACTCAAATGGGCTAAAGCCCAAGTCCCTTTTTTTTATTTTCTTTGTTTTCGAAACCGGCCCTTATAATATATTTTTTTTTTTATTTTTTTTTTAAAAACTTGTATTATAGTAATACTTGTAATAAAATATTACTTGTAATATTTTCTCGCGTTGTTCCGTTGATAATTTCTACGTATTAATATAAAAATAACCCGCGTATTAATATAAACCGCGTATTAATAATAAACCGCGTATTTATATTCTCGATTTAAATACGGGTTTTACATTAGGGGTAAATGTTTGTGTATACCTCAAGACAACCTAAGAGGGATTGAGGAAACCATTTAAACCAAGACTTGAGATTTAAAACGACAATTTTTGCTTTTCAACTAAGAAAATTTTGACCAAAGTATAAACGAACATTTACGGATCTTATTAATTATTTTCGATAAATCAACAAAATCGTATTAATTAAATTCAAATTTATTTTGAACATTTTTCTATAATTGGACGAACTAAGGAATTTAAAATTTTTACGTTTACATTTCATAAAAATTAAATATTTAGTATTTAATTACTTGTAATAATCGTCGACGCTTTAGACGTCGGGTTGATCAAAACTGATAAAAATGATAGTTGAGACGAAACTAAAACTTAGAAAATATGAAGAAAGAAATTTTTAATGAATACGGTCATGATAATTATTTCATCAGGGAAGGTGAATGTAGATACTGACACATTATGTAGAAATGATAAAGAATCAATTAGGATGTGTTCCTTAATAATGATTGTGCAAAATAAATTGCCGAGCAATTTAAAATATAGCTGATGCTTGTAAAAAGGATAATATAATTAATAAGAGGGGTTCGCGGCTAATGTGAACCATTAGAATTGAGAAGCCGATGGCGTTAAATGTTTTAAAGGCCACTTGTGGTTGCCTAAATACCGAGATTCTAAGATTTGGTCATACTAGAATCTCATAAGTATACTGATGAGACTGCTTTTATACATAGTCTCATCTTCCAAATAGGGCTTAAAATGCATTAAATATCATCAAAATACCCATATATATGCTTGTGTTTGTTACTTGTGTATTTTAGGTACGGATATTGAGAAAATGACAAAAGATCACAAGAATCATGCAAAAACGAACACGGGAAACGAAGCCGCACAATGAACCAAGCCCTAATGAAGACTATCCCAAGATCAACCTTTGAAGACTTGAAGAATTATGAAGAAGGGTCCTCCAATATGGAATAATTGACACTTTATACCCTTGTATCCTCATAATTACAAGATTGGTCCCTAAATTTTTTTAAAATTACAAAAAGGGCCCTCCACTTTGAAGATTTGGCAAGTTTAGCCCCTCAACAAAGCTAAATTGTCAACCAATATCATCTACAAAGTCAAATACATCATGAAGTCCTTCAAAGTACAAGAAATTACAAGTTTGGTCCTTTGAAAATTTCAAAATTACAAAAAGGACCCTCAACTTTCAACATTTGGCAAAAATGGTCCCTCATCAAACATGACTTGGCAATTTCAGTCCTCCAAAATGCTCATTATACAAGTCAAGACCATTATCCATCATCAAAATGCCAAATCAGCCCTTGAAGAATTCAAAAATGGCAAAAATTACCCCTGAATTCACTTTGTAAAAGTTTTTGGGCCAAAAATGCAAAAGTGCAAAAGTTGTTAAGACTAATATAGGCGTTGTTGGCTTTTAAAACTGAAAATACAAGAAGAAAGGAGGTGAGGGATTAAAGTTGTCCAGGCCTTTCCCACCAATGATGCTCGTGTGGTAGTCAAGTTTTTGAAAAGCTTGCTTTCTCGGTTTGGAACCCCTCGTGCGATCATAAGCGATCGTGGAACCCATTTTTGTAACGACCAATTCGAAAGGGTCCTAAGGAAATATGGGGTTACACATCGGCTTTCTACGGCTTATCACCCACAAACGAGTGGGCAAGTCGAGGTTTCAAACCAAGCGTTGACGAGGATCTTGGAAAGATCCGTTGGGGAAAACCGACAATTGTGGTCGGATAAGTTGGACGATGCTTTATGGGCCTTTAGGACCGCTCATAAGACACCCATTGGGTGCACTCCCTATAAGCTTGTGTTTGGAAAGAATTATCATTTGCCTATCGAGTTAGAACACAAGGCTTATTGGGCCCTAAAGCATTGTAATGATGATATGGAGACCGCGGGAAAACACCAGAAAATGCAATTGAATGAATTAGATGAATTGAGGGACATTGCTTATGAAAATTCATTGATTTACAAAGAAAAAACTAAAAATTTGCATGATTCTAAAATTAAAAACCGGGTTTTTAACATTGGGGATCAAGTTTTGCTTTTTAATTCAAGACTAAAAATCTTTTCCGGTAAGTTGAAATCCCGTTGGTCCGGTCCATTCACCGTGACTCAAGTATTTCCATATGGGACCATCGAGCTAGCTCAAGATGATGGTCCTAACTTCAAGGTGAATGGACATAGGTTGAAGCACTACTTTGGCGGGGAACTTCCATCCTTGAACTACCTCGACCAAGTCACCTTCCCCAATGATAATTAGTATTGAGGGGATCGATTCGAGCTCATGACTCGGTAATCAAAAACGAGGAGCCTCGTGGGGGAGTCCCATGCTTATCCTATGTACATATTATCGCTTTCTAATGTAGTTAACGTGTGGGGATTTGTGCCCTTCCAACCTTTGTTCCGTGGTTGTTTGTGAATTGTGGACTTTAGATGATCATGATCTTCACGATTGGAGCCTCTCGTGTTCGTTTTATGGGAGCACTCGATCGTTTGCTTTGAAGACTTTCTCAATATCCATGATATATCCTTTTGATGTTCTAACCTTAGGTTTATAGCACACTTCATAAACGGCTATTAATTTATTGGTTACACCCTTTCCATGCTAGATTAGGCATTCGACTACGTCTCTAGTATGGGGGTGTTTGCACCCCTAGACTCGAAACATTGAGGACAATGTTTAACTTTAGTATGGGGGGGTGAATAGATACTTGCCTTGCCAAACTTTCACGCTTTCCAAAGTTTATCTTTTTGTTTATCGTTTTTGTTTCAAAATAAGGCTAAAAATGGCCAAATTTTAAAAAATTTCTCATGTTTTATAAGTGTTTGAAGACACGAATGTAGATTTACCGATGGCGAGAATAAGAGTAATTTTTGACTCGACCGTGCGTGTTGAGCACTTAGCTTTGGTTCCTTAACTACACATTAGGCTAAGTCTCTTAAATGAGGACGAGAAATGATAGGGTTAATTATAAGTTACTATGCTAAACGTAGAGTACTAGTATTCTTTCAAAAACTCATGTGTTCTCGTTGTTTGCTTATTCTCCCTTCGCATGTAAATATTTTTTGCTTAATAAATATTGACTTAGAAGTTTAGTTAGGATTGTTGGGTTTCTAGTCTTTTCTAGTAGCTTCGGTGTAAATAAATTGGGAAGACATTAAGGTATCGCCAGCGTCACGGTTTTGAAGTATTGGCACCCGAATAATCGAAAGCTTCACCCAATAATAAGATTTCAAGTGCTCACCTAAATCAAGCAAACAATTTGAAGCCCCACAAGGCCGAAAAATCTATGCAAAATTGAAAGTGAATCAAGCCTTAATCTTCGAAGCTTTAAAGATCCAAAATTCGCTTTAGCGTGAGGATATACGTCTTTGGCTAATAAAACCACCGATGAGGCGGATAATAAAAGGCAAGGCAAGACCGAAGTCATAATAAAAGCTTCATGGCGAAGTTGAATAAAAGATGGAGGTAAACCAAAGATAATAAGGCCCTTCCGTTAGGGGGCGTATAAAATTCTTGGTAATAAGTCTCATGTTCAAAACCGTTATAAAACCGTGTTTATCGATTCTTCTTGTCAACTTAATTTTTTGACATCGTTGTCTATTAGGAGGGGTTATTGATTTGATGGTCTTAGTTACACCGTTAGGACTCTATTTTTAGACCTAAATCTCTATTATCGCATAAGTCAAACAATGTTTCCTCGTGAAACATTCAAGACAATATAAAATATAAGAGATACAACTTAGGAATAATGGGAGGATAAGTACGTGATTAGGACATATGAGTAGTGTTAGCATTACTAACTTATAATGACAATAATCTCGTTGCACTCTTGGCATGGAATTAGGGTGAAAATCGAGGACGATGAAATTATTTCTAACGAAGCATTCACGTGTTCTTATTCTATGAACTTAAATGTCCCATTTTGCGATGAAAATCATACATTATGTTTAAAACACGTGTAGTAGTTTATTTAAGTTTACGTTTTCAATAAATGTCATCATAAAATGAATTTTGGAGATGCTACGATACTTTATTCTAGCATTGCGTGAGGACACGGCAATGGTTTAGTATGGGGGAGTGATGAGACTGCTTTTATACATAGTCTCATCTTCCAAATAGGGCTTAAAATGCATTAAATATCATCAAAATACCCATATATATGCTTGTGTTTGTTACTTGTGTATTTTAGGTACGGATATTGAGAAAATGACAAAAGATCACAAGAATCATGCAAAAACGAACACGGGAAACGAAGCCGCACAATGAACCAAGCCCTAATGAAGACTTTCCCAAGATCAACCTCTGAAGACTTGAAGAATTATGAAGAAGGGTCCTCCAATATGGAAGAATTGACACTTTATACCCTTGTATCCTCATAATTACAAGATTGGTCCCTAAAGTTTTTCAAAATTACAAAAAGGGCCCTCCACTTTGAAGATTTGGCAAGTTTAGCCCCTCAACAAAGCTAATTTGTCAACCAATATCATCCACAAAGTCAAATACATCATGAAGTCCTTCAAAGTACATGAAATTACAAGTTTGGTCCTTTGAAAATTTCAAAATTACAAAAAGGACCCTCAACTTTCAACATTTGGCAAAAATGGTCCCTCATCAAACATGACTTGGAAATTTCAGTCCTCCAAAATGCTCATTATACAAGTCAAGACCATTATCCATCATCAAAATGCCAAATCAGCCCTTGAAGAATTCAAAAATGGCAAAAATTACCCCTGAATTCACTTTGTAAAAGTTTTTGGGCCAAAAATGCAAAAGTACAAAAGTTGTTAAGACTAATATAGGCGTTGTTGGCTTTTAAAACTGAAAAGACAAGAAGAAAGGAGGTGAGGGATTAAAGTTGTCCAGACACCAAACTTACCTTAACCAATCACTCACTGCCACCTCACCCCACTCACAATTTCAACCAATCACCTCTCTCCATTTTGCCACTTCACCAATCCACCCACCCGGTTTAAACTTAATTAATTAATTAAGTTAACTCGCGCCTAAACACTAATTTAAATCCTAAAACAGATCAAACAACCTGTTCTTCATGTTCTTGATAAAATTAGGGGTTTCTTAATTTCTTGTAATTAAGCCCTAATAACTTCCAGAATATTGATTAATGGCCTTCTAATCAAAACCCAACCCCTAAACTCCCATCACTCTCATGCATGTGATAATGCCAACCCTCCCCTGCCCCACTTTTCACGTCCAAACAAAAACAAACCAGCAATCCAACGTGGGAGAATTGTGCTTGTATCTTAAGCTTGTTTCACACCTTTGGATCAACTTTGCACTTGCCAACTCACATATACAGCAAAGAAGACATCACATGATCTTGAAGATATTCAAAATTCTCAAGCGCAAAATTGGGACTTCAGTAGTTAGGGTTTACACGTTTTTTAGCTTTGTAGAACTTGTAAGGCTCTATAAAAAGCCATTTAGGCCATCACATTTCAGTTTGCTTTTGATTTTTCCTTGTTCAAGTTTCTGTAAATCCCATTTCAAAGTTTAATAAAATTGTGTTTGAAACATTGAAGAGAAGTCATTGGCCAATCTTTGTTACTGCTTTCTATTGTTATATGCTTGTTAGTTTTATAAGTAAAAACCTGTTTTCACTTAGAGGTTGCAAAAGTTTGCAATTTTCCTCATTCTTGATATTTTGCTAAGTCTTGTTCCAATCTTGGAATTCTTGGGCTATAGGGCTGATCATAACATCCTAACTGAGTTAGTTAAGGTGTGGTGAGGCTTATAACTTGGGGATAATCAAGTGTGGGGTAACAAGTTTGCATCAATCAAGATTTTTAAAGTTTCTGATTTTTATGTTATTGTGCTTTAACCTTGTTCAATCTTAGCAGGCTTATTGTGGAAGCTTGTGCTTGTTCTTGCTAGCACATAAGCTCAAAATTCGTGGGTGTGGATGTACATCCATGAGGTTTGCATAATCAATCTCAAAATCTACTTAATTTGTGATTTTTGGTGATATTTGAATGAAAATTGTGTTCTTGTGAATTTTGTTGCTTGATCTTGCTTGAATCTGTTTATCTTATCTGTTTTAGTGTTAATTTATGCTTGGGTAGCCTTAAATCTCACTTTGCCTTTGAAAAATTTGATTTTGAAAAGATTAAGGGGTGTTTGGGACTAACTGTTTATGCTTGTAACTTGTTATTGTGTTAAGAGAAATTGGTGTTTATGCTTTGTATCTGATAAATACCTTGTTGAGAGTGTTTTGCTGCAAGTTTTTGGGTTTGAACACTTGAATCAAACAATCTGCTATATAGACCTTGTTTCTGCTTGTTTTGACCTAGGATTTTGGGAACACTTAGTGTGTATGCATTCTTAGGGATAAAAGTGGTTTAAACAAAGTTAATATAACCTGTTTGAAAGATTTGAGGTGTTGAATCTGGCTTAAGTGTCAAATACATCAGCAAAGTAGAAAACTGCATGTGTTAGTGTTCATCAGTAACTTTCATTGCTTGAATCTTGCTTAATTCTTTGAACCAGTGCATGAAACCTGTTTAGACTTGCTTATTGGAGTTTATAATAGCTTGTGTGTGCATTTGGTTGAATTTGGCTCGCTGATTTATGCTAAAACTGCTCATAAGTGCTTAACTGCTTATTATTCATGTCTGTGCAATGTCTGATGATTAATTGATTAAACTGTATCAATTGGGTGTTAGTGATTGTGTTATTTTGATTGTGATTGACTCCTTTTGATCCAAAGATCATTTGGGTGCCTTTGTGTAATCTGAATCTCCAAAAAAGTCACTAAAGACAAAAAGTCAAAATAGTCAAGCAGTGGAAAAAGTTTCCACTGCTCAACATCCAAAACTAGCCCCTGCTAGTGCAATTTTGTCATCAGCTTATCAATAAGCTATTCTAGCCTATCCAGACTTGCAACAACTTATTTTTTGTAATAGGTCTTCATTATTTGACCCATTTAAGTAGACTGGAGCTTATTGGACTTTGACTTTGACTTTTTACTAGAAAACCAACTACTTTGACTTTTAACATAAGTGCTTATTTGATTTTCCAGCTTATTGAGTGTGCTTATTTGAAAACTCTTTGTTGATTTTGCTTAATTAAGTCATTTAAAAGCTTTTGGAACTTGAATCAGCACTTGGGGTGGCCTAGAACTCAAAAACGACTATTTTGTCGTTTTGTGTAGATTGCTTATTACATTTTCAGGCTTATTCCTTGGGCTTATTTCAAATTTCTTTTTGCAGAGGTCTTTGTTAGGTCAAAAGAAGCTTGTGTGTCAAATTTTAGCTTATGGCATCAGCTTATAGCTTAATGGGCCAAAAAGCCCATTAAGAATAAGCTGCTTATTATAAGTTAGCTTATTTCACATTTTCAGCTTTTGGGCCTTTGGAAAAAGTTGTTTAAAATCAAATTTTGAGTCAACCTTTGCTTTTTGGGCTTATTTTGAACAATTTTTGTTATTGGGCCCAAATTTGGCCCAATAGTGTACTGTTTTGGGTTTAGCCCATTTTCTAGGCCCAATAGGGGTATTTAGGTAATTTCACTTTCATTTCTGAGTTACTTAGGTTAAATTAAGCTAGTTTGCAAGTTTTTAGAATTTTTTATAATTTTTGGATTTTTAATATTATTTTAATATTATTTTATTATTAAAAATTAAAAGTCTGATTTTCTAAGTTGTTATATTTTTACTAGGTTCTAAACACTTAATTAGGATTTTTGCAACTTTCCAAATATTTTTAGAGTCTTTTAATTATTTTCTAGAATTAATTTAAGTTTTAATTGATTTTAGGAGTTTTTAATTGTTTAAAAATAGTTTTTATTGATTTTAAAATTTTGAAAAATAGTTTTTAGCTTAATTAGAGTATTTTTGAGGTTTACAAACTTTTAAATCTTGTTTAGGGCTTTTTAATAATTAATTTTGATTTTTAGGGCTTTAATTAGCATTAAAAAGTCATTATCTAATTAATTAAAAGGTTTTTGCAAGTTTTGATTTTTTGTAAACTCTTAGAATACTATTGGGGATTTTTGGTAATTTTTAGGAATTTTTAGGGTAAAATTTTAATTTTGGTACTTTTTACGACTTTACGTGTATACCTTTTTCGACTTAGTTTAATCTGTCTTTGTAACCGTCATTCTCTTCTAGTCTCCTTTCTATCTTTCTTTCTCAAAAACATAATCACAAATCTAATCCATATCATTACACACATAACACACTAGCCTCCTTGAGAACGAACTCATTTTAGGGTCATTTACACACGGTTTTCCTAAATCGTCGTGCTTACTTGCCCTAATTACCATCCTTTTCCTAAAGGGGTAATTTTACAACTATCATTTTGGCGCCGCTGCCGGGGAGGCGTGTTGTGTTTTGATTGGAATTGTTGTTTTTATATACTAACCATAATTAGTATTTGTATTAGTAGCACTCTACTAATACGTATTATCGGTTTTCGGTTTTTGTGTGAATACTATTACTATATTGTATACGTAGAACAATAAATTCACAAGTACTCCAAATACGTGAGAAATCACAACCTTGACTTGGGAGGTCATTACCCAATCATTGTATTCGAATATCAAATGAAATTGTGTATAATGCAGTTCGTTTTTCTCAGTTCTTGCTAATTGAAAGTCCAACCAATATCGGGTTTTTAACTGTTTTTGGTTGTTAATCTTTTTTGGATATTCTATTTGCTAATTCAACAAAGCCTTGTAAAACTGAAAAATATTACCTACTTATATGTAAAACATAGTGCACTTACCAAATTTTTATTCAAGTAAAATTCAAAATGTAAATTTTTAAACTACAAGGACTAAAAATGTAAATCTAGGAAATATAAATGCTTGAAATGAAAATTCTAACAAGTTTAGGGACTAAAAATGAAAATCAGTAAACTAAAAGGATCAAAAATGTAAAACTAGTAACTAACTAACCAAATTGTAACAATATACCAAACTTTCTAACTAAATTTAAACAAACTCAAAACTGAAAGGACTAATATGAGCAAACCCTAAAAAGTTGGAAATTTAACCATGATTATAAACTACTTGAAACAAGGAGGACCAAATGGCAATTTTAAAAACTTATTAAGCAAAAACGGGTTATGAAGACAAATAAGCTATTGTGAGCTTATTACTGGACCAAATTGATTCAAACAAATTGCAAAACACTCTAAATCCAAAATAAGCTACGTCTGTAAGAGGATTTTGACTGAAAGTTCAAAATAAGCAAATAAGCACTTCAAGATAAGCCCAAAATAAGCTCTAGAACGAACTGAATAAGCACAACTTGATTATCTTGCCAAAACTGATTAAACGACTCAAATGATGAACGGGAAATCAAGTTAGAACGAATTTCATCAAGAAATAAGCTAGAAATTTGACTTAAGCTAAAATGTGCTTATCGTTGACCAGGCGTTGACCACAATTTTTGACAAAAAGCTGAATCTTTCAAAAATCATGTAATACCATATTCTAAGTGGATTTGTGAAGAAAAATGACTTGGTTAATGAAGAGAATCAAAAGATCTCAAAAAGCAGTTTCAAGTTACAGAAACTTAGCTTATCTCATGCTTCCTGATTTTTGCTTATTTCTCAATGCTTATTGAAAACTGTATAGAATGCTTTTGGAATCTTAAACTTTATGATATGAACTACAATTGAGAACTGGTTTGGTTCATTTTCATCAAGAATCCAACAAATGCAAGGCAAATGAATTTGAGAACTTTTTAAAGCAAAAACTGAATGGAAATGACCCAATCCTTTTAATGGCCAATTGCCTGTTTGACCTACAATTTGACTTGTAAATGACTTAAAACATTCTATAACCACCTAATGATTGTAAATGAACTTTAATATGCCAAGACTCAATACTTGAAAACTCTATAACAGCTAGTACCAAACACTCCTTTAACTGAGATTATTAAGAATTTCCAAAGACTTTTTAAAGGCTGATTAAAACTGAATGAAATCTTTTAGCTATCCAAACTAAGTGTTCAAAATGAAATGTTTCAAGACTACAAGCAAGCAATAAGAACAACTATCACTCAATTAAGATGCAAGACTGAAAATTGAATGAAATAAGCTATAACTAGACAAAATCCAAAATCAAAAGCAGGTAAACAAGATTAAGCTACAATCAAGTAAACAATCAAACAATCAGCCAACTAAACAACTTTGATCATGCATTCATCAACTTTACACTAGGAAAATAGCATGCCATTGACATATTCAGTGGAACCAAAATCAGAACTTTTGAAACCTTTTGTAGCAACCATTGGGAAGAAGAGGAGTGCTGAACTCTCTTATCCTAGTGATAACCACCACCTTATCACTAGATCATCAATCTACTATCAACATCAGCTACAAATCAACTAGAATTCATCATTATGGCATGATAACTTCAAATAGGCTAAGGCTTGGACTGAAATCACAACAACAGCTACAATTCTCCTTCTAAGTCAGTTATGATCATTCAATGATCATAACAAACTCAATTCAGCAACACAATGATCAAGTAGTAGCAGGGTATGAACAGTAGAATGAATATGAAATTTGGCGGGAAAAGGAGAATTCAAATTTCATTCATGGAAATTGGTTACAAAGTTGTTGGAATGAAGCTAACTAACTAACTAACTCAAGAGTGTGTCAAACTCTTGAGTAGTTAGGCTAAAAAGGAAGAAAGAGGAAAGGAAAATGTAAAGTGTGTGTTTTCTACAATTAGCTACTTCCTACAAATGAGGACCTAACAGCTATTTATAGGCTTGAAGAAGGAGTTTGTTGGGGATGATGACGTGTTGAGACCAATCCCAGGTCTCCACGTGGCATGATTCTGCAAAACTGATCTTCAAAGTATGAACAAGAATTGGGGATTTCTTCTAGAGTTGATTTCTTGTTAATTGGTTGTTACCATTGTGTTTGTCTCTTCAAAATAGGCACTTTTGGTGTTTACAACTTTTCATAATATTCAGTCTAGCTCAAAAACGATCCTGGAAAAATTTTAGTTTCTTGAAGAAGACACGTGGCAGGTTCTGACTGGCTAAAATAGAGTCACACGGATTGCACTGTTAGGATTTGGTTATTAATTGTGGCGGCTGATAGTGGATATTAAATGCATATGGCTGGCAATCCGTGTGCAATATATGCTTGCTTCTCATTGGCCCAAACTTGCATCACATGGATTGAACTTGTGAAACTTTCCAACTTTGGCAGTTTTAACCCTTGGACTTTGGCAGATTGCATTTAAAGGCTTGTATCTTTGTTTCTTTGACACTTTTAATCCTCCAAACTTCATCTTTGAGCAGAATTGGTCCTTTGACTTTTTTGACTTGATAGTTGACCAATTTTGACTTTGATCTTGACTTTGTTCAATATTTGCACTTTAGTCCTTCAACTTTGGCAGTTTGTCAAGATAGGTCCTTGTTCTTCAAAGTCTTGTCACTTTTGATCCTTCTTTGTCTTTTTCATCAATTTAAGCTTGATAATTCCTTGTTTGCTTGAAAATGTATCCTTTTACCTACACAAACACAAACATACCACATAATACTATTTTTGCAAGATAAATTGGTATTTTGCTTCACGTTTTAGGGTTATTTGTTGATAAAAGGATATGAGTTTAAGCTCATATCAAATCCCCTACACTTGAACATTGTCATGTCCTCATGCAATTATATATTAAAGCTCAAATTTACATTTTCCTCATAATTAACCCACCTTGGACATATGAGATGCATCTACACTACTCTAAACTACATGATGCATGATTTTGACTTTTAATAATGCAATGAACAAAATACAATTCTATCTATATCTTCTTGTTTTTTTTTAATTTTTCATGAAATGGTTTTGATGGAAATAACTCATAAAGAATTCAATGGCTTAAATTAGGGCTTGGGTACCATGGACATTTATCACCTTCAAGTTTCACTTTCCCCATACCAAGCTTAAAAATGGGATCATTGCATTCACAAGTAAAAAGTGCATCAACTTATTCATGACAATTAAATGTGGAACCGGTTATTATTTGAGCAAATTGCTTGTGGGAAAATTTGTCATTTATTCAAGTGTGAAGTATAAGAAGTGTAAAATCCAAAAATAAGGAAGCACGGTTTTAATCCTAAGTAATCCTCTCATCCATTACTTGAAAAACCTGCTCACAATTAATATAAGTCCGTTTCAAGAATAATAAGTCATTCGCCTTATGTGTAAAATCCTCATGTCATGCTTTCATAAGTAGCTACACACTCGCTAAGGAAAGAAAAATAAAACTCACGCAATAATTTACATCCGTCATCTTTTTGAGACTTTGGATCTTCAACCCCGCAACCCGTCAAGGTAATATTGGATTGGAGCAATCTATTGAATCCCCGCAACCCGTCAAGGTAATATTGGAACTCAATAGTCACTATAATTAACACCACACTGCCCCTCTTGGGAGTCTTGTATATATTTTTTTTCTTTTTTCTTTTTCTTTTTCTTCTCTTTTTTTCTAGCCACTCATTTTTTTTCATAAGCCGCTCTTATTTTTCTTTATTCCTCACAAAGAAAGTTCAAAAGAATAAAAGGAAAAACACCCGCTAAATATGAAGCATGACATAAGTCTAGTACACATAAAACGTTCTAACTTAGAATCTTAAGACGTACTTATATCAACCATAAATGATTAGTCAAAAATGCATAAGAGATTACAAACCAATTAAAACCGTTCTTGATTATTTATTAACAATTATATACATGCGAAGAAAATAGAGGTTAAGAAGAGAAGGGTTAAGCCACAAGTAATTATCATGAAGTTTATCTAGCCCTTTTATACTTGCTTCAACTCTATCATTTCCCATTCTCCACAAATTTAAAATCTCAAAGAATGAGATTGGTGGATTCTTAGCCTAATAGACCAATGAAGGACTACATGGTTAAGGATACTAGCTAGAGAATGCTAAGATAAGCAAACTCGGGTTGAGTCAAAATATCCATGGTGGGCCTAATATGTCAAAGAAATCTAAACTTGTTAAAACCATGTTTTATTTTATTTTTTTTCCTTTTTATATATTTTGATGCAAAATAAAAGAAGAAATATATATACAATGCAAATGTGATATGCAAAAGAAGAATGATTAATGCAAAAATTATGAATGCATATTTTTGGTGGCCAAAGTAGATTAAAAATTTGAAAAATGTCGAAAAATCAATTTTCCATGTTATCATGCAAGACAATGACAAGTTCTAGGTAAGGTCACTTCGATAGAAGACCCCCCTACACTTAAGCTAAACATTGTCCTCAATGTTTAAGAGCATGGAAGTATAAAAACTTCCCCTACACTTATGACAATAAATAGACTTTTCTTAACCCAAGTTAAGGAAAGGACAACTATAAGTGAAATCATGTTTAAGCACAAGGTATCAATGAAAAATCACTATAATAACGAAGTGAACCGGATACAAGGGCCTCCTCCATAAGCTCCAAAGCATGAGATGAGTGAGCAACCCTACAAACAATAATGAAGACAAAAGAAGGTCTCCCCTACACTTATCTCCAAGTCTATGCCTTTATTTCTAACCTACAACACTCTAAACCTAGTTATACGATGCTTGAGTTAATGAGTCTCTAGCTCGACTCGTCCCACACTTAAAAGTGTCTAAAACCTATCATGGAGAAGAAAACATTTGCCCCTTTTTAAGAAAAGTCTCCATGATGAGGTAAAACAAGTGTTCATTTATCAAAACTCCATAAATATCCCCCAGGATCAAATACATAATTACCCTCCCACTTATAACACAAGTCAACAACTAGCTTCCCAAGCAATGGTGAAAAGAATGAGGTGTAGTTCTCCAAAATGGATTCCCATATGTTCTTCCCAAGGTGATAGTATAAAGCTCTCAAATCTTTCACAAGGTTTCCTTTTGTTGCATCAGGTGGATACTGAGATGGTTTAGCAAGCTCTATGCCAGGATCAAAAATCCGTTCCTTGATGGGAAAACAACAAGTGTTGGTTGCCTTAGAAGATTCTCCTTTGTAAGTCACATTGTGAGAGAAAGGTTGTGAAAGCATGCGTAACAACAAGCTCTTGGAAGGAATCACCATGACTTGTTTTCCTTTATCACTTTGAAAGGTTGAGGTGGGCAAGGAAGAAGATAAAGGATCTTCATTCAATAAGGATTCTAAATAGAGTATGTCACCCTCCTCATCAAGGTAACCAAGAGTGTACTCAAAAGATATATCCACCTCGAAAAACTCATCACTCTCATCTATTATAGAATCCTCTTCATCACCATAAACATCATAAATAGGTCTATCAAAGATTGGTGATCCCTCAAAACCAAAGGAAGTATGATCATCAACAAATGGAGAGTCACAAGTAGAAAGCTCATCATCACTATAGTCATCATATGTTGGTGAATCACAAAGAAAAGATTCCCCATCACTTAAGTCCTCATGATTATGATTATCATTGTGGAACAGTGGGGTGTCATATGGGATTTCACTAAAGTTTAGCTCTTGAGGTTCATGAAAATCCAAGGAGGAAGTAATGGAAGCAATGGTCTCAATATGAGGGAAATCATAATCTCCACTTGAGCAAGCTTCATAAAAGTACTCATCACAAACTTCATCAAGAAGATCATTTTGTGATTCCTCCTCATGCACAACATCAATATGTTTTACCGCTTCGGGCTCATTAGACTTTTTAGACAACTTCCCCATGTTAAACACAACTCTCTCATCTCCTACCCGCATTGTAAGTTCTCCTTCCGCCACATCAATTAAAGTACGACCCGTCCTCAAAAATGGCCTACCAACAATCAAAGGCACTCTAGGATCCATATCATAATCAACCACCACAAAATCCGCAGGAAATGTAAATCTATCAACCCCAACAAAAACATCCTCCGCAATTCCCATCGGATAAGCTATAGTACGGTTGGCCAACTCAAGAGTCATCTTAGTAGGAGTGAGCTCGGGAAGTGAAAGTCTCTTCCAAACCGATAATGGCATGAGGTTTATACTTGCTCCTAAATCCGCTAAAGCCATACAATTTTCCACCCCCGGGAAATTGCAAGGAATCAAAAACCTCCCCGGATCTCCAAGCTTAGTAGGCAACTTCTTAAGCAAAACCGCGGAACAATTTTCATTCAAAGAAGCATTAGGCAAATCCACCAATCTTTCCTTGTTAGAAAGCAAGTCCTTAATCATCTTAGCAAACTTAGGCATATTGGCTAAAGCTTCCGCAAAGGAGATATTGATGTTAAGTTGCTTGAACATCCTCAAAAAGTTAGAAACTTGGATATCATCCTTGTTCTTAAGCTTTTCTTTTCTCAATCTTGAAGGATAAGGAAGACTTGGTTTTGGTTGTGGTTGATGAAGGATTTTCCTTATTAAGTGCTTCATGAGTAGGTGTTGAAGTTGGAGAAATGGGAGCATTTTGAGGAAGTGAAGTAGAGGTAGAGGGCTTGTCACAAGTAGGAGCACAAGTGGGTTGAACAATTGTAGGTTTAGGAGGTGAAGGATCCTTTGTTATTGTTCCACTCCTTGTTGTAATAGCATTGACATTGGCCCTTGGGTTTGTTTGTGTGTTGGAAGGTAAAGCCCCTTGTAGTCTTTGATTTAATGCCATCAAAACCCTATTGGTTTGTTCCTCCATATTACGTTTCATTTGATCATTCATTCTCTTCTCAATTTCACGCATTTTCTTGTCAACATACTCTTGAGTCTCTTGCATCCCATATCCTTGATTTTGAAGTTGAGGGTAAGCTTGATTTGGTATTGGAGCATATGCTTGATTGGGGAAAAGTGGAAGTGGTTGATTAAATCCTTGTTGTGGTGGATAAAAGGTATTTCCTTGATGTTGAACATTGTTGGGTGCCTTGTAGTTATTTCCTTGGTAAGGTGGTGTTTTCCCTTGATTCCTTGGTAAAATTTGAGGAGGATTTTGTTGAATTTGGGTGGGTGGGTGGGGTGGGAATCCGGGTGGAGTAAGGTAGTTTTGGTATTTGTAAGAAAGGTTATTTGGATTGATATTTGGCTTGAAGTGTTCACGATGTTCCTCTTGGTAAGCATAGCATTCCCCTTGATACACTTGCACCTTATCACATTGTTCATAAGAATGGGGACTTCCACAAGTAACACAAGAAAGGGCAATGGCATTCACATTATTTGAAGAATTGTTCAAGGACATGTTCTTAAAAGCTTGAAGTAGTTCTTGTTGTACTTTCAAATTCCTCTCACTATCTCTATCCATCCTTTGAAACATCTCTTGTTGAAACTTGAGGAGTTGGTTGTCACAAGGGGTTTGAGAATTGTTTTGGATAACATGAACCCTTTCTTCAAATTGATTGTTTGTTTGAACCATTGCTTTTGTCTCAATGATGTCCAAAGCCTCTTGGTAGGATTTAAGAAGAATGTTCCCTCCCGCGGAAGCATTGAGTGAATCTTGGTGGTGAGATTTAAGGCCATTATAGAAGATATTGATTTGGTGAACATCATCCAATCCATGATTAGGGCATCTCCTCAATAACTCACTATACTCTTCCCAAGCATCACTAAAGGATTGACTAGGTTTTTGTTGAAAGCCTATAATTAAGGTCCTCAAGGCCATAGTCTTATGTGGAGGAAAGAACTTGTTCAAAAACTTAGTGGTGAAACTATCCCATGTGGTGATACTATCGGGTGGTTGGGTGTCTAACCAATGCTTAGCGGGTCCCTCTAGTGAAAATGACACTAACATCATCCTAATAACCTCATGTGGAACTCCATTATGCTTAATGGTATTGCAAAGAGAAAGGAATCTCTTAAGGTGATCATGAGGATCCTCATTCTTGTTACCATAGAAAGGTGATTGTGAAACCATAGTGATTGTAGATGTATGTAGCTCAAATGTGTTTGCGGGAAAGTCGGGAATCTTAATAGCACTAGCATATCCATGAATATTGGTTTGCATACGTTCCAACAAAGAGCGATTATCAATAGCCATGGCTTCTTGTGGTGGAGGAGTCAAAGCACGATTCTCGTGATCGGCTTGATGGACGGTGGTAGTCTTACTCTTTCTCTTCTTCTTCCTTTTCGGAGGAAGAGGTTGTACACCAATCGGTATTTGTGCACGCCCGCGAGTGAGCATGCAACTCAAAACGAGGAATGAGAGAGAAGCTCTCGTGTGACTTTGAAGAGAAATGGATTATCCTCTTCGAGTTTTAATATTAAATATCCACAAGAAAATAACAATATACGTATGTACTACTTGGGTGCAAGACCCCCAATGAAGCCTTCCTTCTTAGAATACTTACAAGTGAACGGGGGGTTAGGTGGCGCGAAGCACTTAAGTACCTATTGACCCTTAGATGGCATTTTATAGCACATCGCCTTTCTATTCACTTAAATGTTCGTATTCTTCGAATTGTTGCTTATTGAGAGTATTTATCTATTCTTGCTTTATTTTGTTTGATCGATACACGTGTCAAGGACCGGAACGCCCCTCAACACGGTGTATTGCCTCGGCAATACTTATGGAAGATATGTAGATTGATTGTTCTTATACGTATACGTATTTACTTATAATAATATATAGAAAATATTTTTGTATTTATGAGTTTTTTAAGAGAAAATACTATATGTACATAAAAACCGAGAGAATCCAATAATATATATTTTTGGGTGCAATCTTTTAGGAAAAAGATTGCTTTTTGGATTTTTTAATTTTTTTGGTCAATTCTTTAGGAAAAGAATTGTTTTGTTAATTTTTTAGTTTTTATATATTTTTATATTTTTGATTTTTTATTTGTTTTTTATTTATGATACGTAAAAATAATGTTCACAATGTGAACGGATCCCAAAAGCCAATGAAAACCGTCAATCGATAGTCTCTCGTAAAGTCAAAGAACCGGCAGCGGCGCCATTTGATATTGTGTATAATGCAGTTCGTTTTTCTCAGTTCTTGCTAATTGAAAGTCCAACCAATATCGGGTTTTTTACTGTTTTTGGTTGTTAATCTTTTTTGGATATTCTATTTGCTAATTCAACAAAGCCTTGTAAAACTGAAAAATATTACCTACTTATATGTAAAACATAGTGCACTTACCAAATTTTTATTCAAGTAAAATTCAAAATGTAAATTTTTAAACTACAAGGACTGAAAATGTAAATTCTAGGAAATATAAATGCTTGAAATGAAAATTCTAACAAGTCTAGGGACTAAAAATGAAAAAGTAAACTAAAAGGATCAAAAATGTAAAACTAGTAACTAACTAACCAAATTGTAACAATATACCAAACTTTCTAACTGAATTTAAACAAACTCAAAACTGAAAGGACTAATATGAGCAAACCCTAAAAAGTTTGAAATTTAACCATGATTATAAACTGCTTGAAACAAGGAGGACCAAATGGCAATTTTAAAAACTTATTAAGCAAAAACGGGTTATGAAGACAAATAAGCTAGTGTGAGCTTATTACTAGACCAAATTGATTCAAACAAATTGCAAAACACTCTAAATCCAAAATAAGCTACGTCTGTAAGAGGATTTTGACTGAAAGTTCAAAATAAGCAAATAAGCACTTCAAGATAAGCCCAAAATAAGCTCTAGAACGAACTGAATAAGCACAACTTGATTATCTTGCCAAAACTGATTAAACGACTCAAATGATGAACGGGAAATCAAGTTAGAACGAATTTCATCAAGAAATAAGCTAGAAATTTGACTTAAGCTAAAATGTGCTTATCGTTGACCAGGCGTTGACCACAATTTTTGACAAAAAGCTGAATCTTTCAAAAATCATGTAATACCATATTCTAAGTGGGTTTGTGAAGAAAAATGACTTGGTTAATGAAGAGAATCAAAAGATCTCAAAAAGCAGTTTCAAGTTACAGAAACTTAGCTTATCTCATGCTTCCTGATTTTTGCTTATTTCTCAATGCTTATTGAAAACTGTATAGAATGCTTTTGGAATCTGAAACTTTATGATATGAACTACAATTGAGAACTGGTTTGGTTCATTTTCATCAAGAATCCAACAAATGCAAGGCAAATGAATTTGAGAACTTTTTAAAGCAAAAACTGAATGGAAATGACCCAATCCTTTTAATGGCCAATTGCCTGTTTGACCTACAATTTGACTTGTAAATGACTTAAAACATTCTATAACCACCTAATGACTATAAATGAACTTTAATATGCCAAGACTCAATACTTGAAAACTCTATAACAGCTAGTACCAAACACTCCTTTAACTGAGATTATTAAGAATTTCCAAAGACTTTTTAAAAGCTGATTAAAACTGAATGAAATCTTTTAGCTATCCAAAATAAGTGTTCAAAATGAAATGTTTCAAGACTACAAGCAAGCAATAAGAACAACTATCACTCAATTAAGATGCAAGACTGAAAATTGAATGAAATAAGCTATAACTAGACAAAATCCAAAATCAAAAGCAGGTAAACAAGATTAAGCTACAATCAAGTAAACAATCAAACAATCAGCCAACTAAACAACTTTGATCATGCATTCATCAACTTTACACTAGGAAAATAGCATGCCATTGACATATTTAGTGGAACCAAAATCAGAACTTTTGAAACCTTTTGTAGCAACCATTGGGAAGAAGAGGAGTGTTGAACTCTCTTATCCTAGTGATAACCACCACCTTATCACTAGATCATCAATCTACTATCAACATCAGCTACAAATCAACTAGAATTCATCATTATGGCATGATAACTTCAAATAGGCTAAGGCTTGGACTGAAATCACAACAACAGCTACAATTCTCCTTCTAAGTCAGTTATGATCATTCAAAACAAACTCAATTCAGCAACACAATGATCAAGTAGTAGCAAGGTATGAACTGTAGAATGAATATGAAATTTGGCGGGAAAAGGAGAATTCAAATTTCATTCATGGAAATTGGTTACAAAGTTGTTAGAATGAAGCTAACTAACTAACTAACTCAAGAGTGTGTCAAACTCTTGAGTAGTTAGGCTAAAAAGGAAGAAAGATGAAAGGAAAATGTAAAGTGTGTGTTTTCTACAATTTTAACTACTTCCTACAAATGAGGACCTAACAGCTATTTATAGGCTTGAAGAAGGAGTTTGTTAGGGATGATGACGTGTTGAGACCAATCCCAGGTCTCCACGTGGCATGATTCTACAAAACTGATCTTCAAAGTATGAACAAGAATTGGGGATTTCTTCTAGAGTTGATTTCTTGTTAATTGGTTGTTACCATTGTGTTCGTCTCTCCAAAATAGGCACTTTTGGTGTTTACAACTTTTCATAATATTCTGTCTAGCTCAAAAACGATCCTGGAAAAATTTTGGTTTCTTGAAGAAGACACGTGGCAGGTTCTGACTGGCTAAAATAGAGTCACACGGATTGCACTGTTAGGATTTGGTTATTAATTGTGGCGGCTGATAGTGGATATTAAATGCATATGGCTGGCAATCCGTGTGCAATATATGCTTGCTTCTCATTGGCCCAAACTTGCATCACATGGATTGAACTTGTGAAACTTTCCAACTTTGGCAGTTTTAACCCTTGGACTTTGGCAGATTGCATTTAAAGGCTTGTATCTTTGTTTCTTTGACACTTTTAATCCTCCAAACTTCATCTTTGAGCAAAATTGGTCCTTTGACTTTGTTGACTTGATAGTTGACCAATTTTGACTTTGATCTTGACTTTGTTCAATATTTGCACTTTAGTCCTTCAACTTTGGCAGTTTGTCAAGATAGGTCCTTGTTCTTTAAAGTCTTGTCACTTTTGATCCTTCTTTGTCTTTTTCATCAATTTAAGCTTGATAATTCCTTGTTTGCTTGAATATGTATCCTTTTACCTACACAAGTGTACACAAACACAAACATACCACATAATACTGTTTTTGCAAGATAAATTGGTATTTTGCTTCACGTTTTAGGGTTATTTGTTGATAAAAGGATATGAGTTTAAGCTCATATCATCAAACCAAAGAAAAAGGCAAAAATAGATAAATACTTTCGTGAAGCTTAATCTTGATAATACAAACTATAAGGTGGGTATAAGGCGGATATTATAAAATATATCCTAAGGAAAAAGGCTCTTAAGTGCTTAGCACCGCCTCGTTTCCCCGCTTGCTTGTGAGTATTTGATTTTGAGAGCTAATCGAGGGTTTTGCCGCCCAAAGTATTACTAAGTATCATATATATTTTCTTGGTTTTCATTGATTAAACCCTCTTGAATGTTTTGGTGTTCCACCAACGTTCTAAAGTCATCGAAGGCGTTCATTTCACGTGATCGTTTTCATTCCTTGAGGCTTCGTTAATCAAGAGATTTGATTAAGAAGGAGATTTGTAGATTTGCGTCTACTTGATACATTCACCAAGTTCCAAAAAAGGTTAATATAATCAAAAACCACAAAAAAATTGAAAAACACAAAACACCAAAAAGAATCTTCTTTGCTCGTCCCCTCGTTGTACGTGACGTTTATGCTAACTCGTAATCAAGCAAGACGTGCACGTAAACGAAAGAACAAAACTCCCACTCCAAACAATTCTAGTGAGGAGTCTCCTATTGACGAACCCATTGTAAGAGAAGCACCAACCATGGCGAATCGAACTATGATGGAGTTACTTCAAGCACCCACCGAGGGTTATGGAGAGGCTATTGTGATTCCCGCTATCCTTGCGGAGAATTTTGAGGTGAAAACGGGTTTGTTGTCGATGATCCAAAACAACAAATTCCATGGTGATGAGAAGGACAATCCACACAACCATATCCGCCAATTCAATCGTCTTACCGCCACTTGCAAGTTTAAGGATGTCTCGAATGACTCGGTTAAGATGATTCTTTTTCCGTATTCCTTAGCGGGGCCCGCTAAAATTTGGTTAGAGAAAGAGCCACCCAATTCTATATTGACGTGGAAGGATCTCGTGTCTAAGTTTGTGAACCAATTTTTTCCGCCCTCTAAGACTACGCACTTGAAAAACGAGATTTCAAAGTTTTCACAAGAATTTATTGAAAGTTTTTCAACGGCTTGGAATAGGTTTAAGGAAATGTTACATGAATGTCCTCATCACAGTTTTTCCGATTTGCATCAAATTGACACGTTTTACAATGGACTTAATGATCATGAAAGGGATTATTTGAATGCCGCCGCGGGTGGCAATTTTTTGTGTAAAACGGTTGAGGAAGCTTTGGTGATAATTGAAAATAGATCTAAGGTGTATAGTCCTCGTAGCACGTCTAGTGTTCGTAAGGCTTCGTCTCCGGCTTCACCTTCTTTGTCTACTACCATCGATGCTTGCCAAATTGAGGCGAACTTGGAAAATAAGATTTTTGATAAGCTTAAAGGACTTTTGATTGAGTTTAAAGTTGGTGAACAAAGTGCTCCCGCTACGGCTAAAGCGGTTGAGGTTTCTTGCATGTATTGTGGTGGAGGTCATGATTTCTTCGAGTGCATTACCAACGGTGGTAACACTTCGAGTGCCTTCGCGGCCACGAGAAATTACAACCAAAACGGTCAAGTTTCCCGCTCTAATCAAATGACTCCACCGGGTTTTGGTTCAAATCAAAATGCTAACAACAACTATCGCAACAATCAAGTTGGTTTCAAAAACAATTACAACAAGGGAAACTATGGGAATCAAGGGGCTAATAATCAAGTTTCAAACAAAAATGATTTTCAAAACAACAACAAAGGTTTGCAAACATTGAAAGATCTTCCAAGTGAATTTGTTGAATATGTTAGTGGGAATGATGCTAGGTTTGACAATATCCAAAGAGAAATCATTAGCCTAAGATCCGAGTTTAAGAACGACTTGAAGAAAGAGTTGAAAAATGAGTTAGCTAATGAACTTAAAATCCACACCAACAAGATGGAAGGAAATGTCACTAGGTTGCAACAAAACCAACAAAAAATGGAACAAGGGCAACATGAGATTAAACAAGAGATGATTAAGGTCGAGAAAAGGCAAACCGAAGCCGTATTGAGGCAATCTAATTTTGAAGATAAAATCTCGTCTATGTTTGAGGCAATAATGTGTAAACCGTCTTCGAGTGGTCTTCCTAGCAACACCATATCCAACCCTAAGGGTGAGATGAAAGTGATTACCACACGTAGTGGTAAGGCACTTAAGGAACCGACTCCTCAACCAATTGCTCCTACGGAGGAAGCAATTGAGGAAGAACCCGAGGTGGTGGTCCAAAAGGAGCATGTCCCAATCCCACAAAGTACCGCTCATGCCACACCTACGGTTGACCCATTACCATCATTGGAACCCGAGATTCCAAAGGCTATGCCTACTATGCCTCAACCCACACCACCTTTGCCCTATCCATCGAGACTTAGGAAGGAGAAACGTCAAGAGCGCGACAATTATCAATTTGAGCTTTTTATGAAAATGTTTCGTGATTTGCACTTTAATGTGAGTTTCGCCGATGCTTTGGTCATGATGCCTCGATTTGCCGCTAACTTTAAGAGTATGTTGAACAACAAGGAGAAATTGCACCAATTGTCTAGTTGTTCATCGGTTTATCTTAGTCGCATACCTCAAAAAGTCGGTGATCCTGGCAAATTCTTGATTCCTTGTGCAATCCAAGATATGGAGGAATGCTTCGCCTTGGCCGATCTTGGTGCTAGCATTAACTTGATGCCACTTGCAATCTTCAAGTCGCTCAATCTTCCTAATCTTACTCCTTCACTAATGTCTATCGAGTTGGCCGACCATTCCACGATTCCCGCATGTGGTTTGGCGGAAGACGTTTTTGTGAAAGTGGGGAAGTTCTACTATCCCGTAGACTTTATCGTCGTTGATATCCCCACGGATCCTCAAGTTCCTCTCATTTTAGGTCGTTCGTTTTTAGATACGTCTATGGCTTTAATTGATGTGCATGCTAGAAAGATCACCTTACGTTTCAACGACGAGGAACTTGTTATAAACGCAACTCAAAATTCTCAACTTTCTCATGTTTATTCCGTTGCTACCATAAACCTCGTTGATATGATCGACGTGGTTTGCGAGGAATTTTCACAAGAAGTTCTAGGGTTTGGCGATGAAGAAACTAGTGGCAATCCCACTATGTTAGATCCAATTCTTGATAATTCGACACCAACCTTCACTCCATTTGAAGGTGGTGGTTTTACGTTGTAAGAATACAATGTTCCACGTACTTGTGACGAAGACCTCGACAACGATGAGGACTTCTCGATTATCAAGGATTTTCTTAACGATTTCCCATTTCCTCCACCCGAGGAGGTTATGAGTATCGAGCCCAAATCTTCACTTGAGGAACCACCTATCCTCGAGTTGAAAGATTTACCTCCTCACCTCGAATATGTCTATTTGGAGGAGGACGACAAGTTGCCGGTTATTATTGCGAAGGAACTTTCGAATGATGAAAAAACCGCACTTGTCAATGTTCTAAAGGACCACAAAGGGGCAATTGCGTGGAAGTTATCCGACATTAAGGGAATCGATCCCAAGTTTTGTACCCATAAAATCTTAATGGAGGAGGATTTCAAGCCCACAATCCAAAGTCAAAGAAGGGTGAACCCCAAAATTCACGACGTCATCAAAAAGGAGGTCCTTAAACTCCTTGACGCGGGAATGATTTACCCTATTTCCGATAGCCCTTGGGTAAGTCCTATTCATTGTGTCCCTAAAAAGGGAAGAATGACCGTTGTGCCAAACGATGCCAACGAGTTAATTCCCACTAGACTCGTGACCGGATGGAGAGTGTGCATTGACTATCGAAAGTTGAATGAAGCCACTCGAAAAGACCATTTTCCCTTGCCCTTCATGGACCAAATGTTGGAGCGTCTTGCGGGAAACGATTTCTATTGCTTTTTAGATGGTTTTTCCGGTTACTTCCAAATTCCCATCGATCCTCGTGATCAAGAAAAAACTACGTTTACGTGTCCATATGGAACGTTTGCCTATCGTAGAATGCCATTCGGACATTGTAATGCACCGGGAACCTTTCAAAGGTGCATGATGGCTATTTTTCATGACATGATCGAGAAGACGATGGAAGTCTTCATGGATGACTTTTCCGTGTTTGGTAATTCGTTCACTTCGTGTTTGTCGAACCTTGAGAGAATGTTGAAACGTTGTGAGGAAACCAACCTTGTGCTCAATTGGGAAAAATGTCATTTTATGGTTAGAAGTGGAATCGTCTTAGGGCACAAGGTCTCGAAAGCGGGGATTGAGGTAGATCAAGCTAAGGTAGACGTCATCGCCAAATTACCTCATCCCAAAACCGTCAAGGGAGTTAGGAGTTTCCTAGGCCACGCGGGCTTTTATCGTCGATTCATCAAGGATCTTTTAAAGATCTCTCGACCCATTACACATCTTCTTGAAAAAAAGGCACGTTTTGTCTTTGACGAAGATTGTGTATGAGCCTTTGAAATCCTTAAGAGGAAACTTACCGAAGCTCCCATTCTTGTTGCTCCCAATTGGAACCTCCCCTTTGAACTAATGTGTGATGCTAGTGATTACGCTATTGGGGCAGTTTTGGGGCAACGTCATGAAAAGCACTTCTTGCCTATTCACTATGATAGCAAGACGATGACCGAGGCTCAACTAAAATACACTACAACGGAAAAGGAATTCCTTGCCGTGGTGTATGCATTTGAGAAGTTCCGACCTTATCTCGTCTTAGCTAAATGCATAGTGTATACGGACCATTCGGCTATCAAGTATCTCATGGCAAAGCAAGATGCTAAGCCTAGATTACTTCGTTGGATTCTCCTCCTTCAAGAATTTGATCACACCATCGTTGACAAAAAAGGAGCCGAGAATCTAGCGGCCGATCATCTTTCTCGTTTGGAAGATCCTCGCCAAAGTGTCTACGAGCCCAAGGAAATCACCGAAACATTTTCGCTTGAAACACTTGGTGTAGTGAATTCTAAGCTTGATCCTTCCACCCCATGGTTTGCGGATTTTGCAAATTAGCATGCGGGTAACTTCATCGTTAAGGGTATGACGACTCAAGAAAAACGAAAATTCTTTCGTGACGTCAAGTTCTACTTTTGGAACGACCCTTACTTGTTTCGAACTTGTGCAGATCAAATCATCCGACGTTGTGTATTTGGCACCGAAGCTTCTAACATCCTTAGAGCTTGCCATGAGGGACCCACGGGTGGTCACCACGGTGCTAATCTCACGGCTAAGAAGGTGTTTGATGCCGGCTTCTTTTGGCCTACTATTTACCGAGATGCACAAGATCTTGTGAAGTCATGTGATTCATGCCAACGGCAAGGAAAAGCCTCACAAAAAGATGAAATGCCACAAAATATCATCCAAGTGTGTGAGATCTTTGACGTTTGGGGTATAGACTTTATGGGGCCGTTCCCATCATCTCGTGGTAATAAGTACATCCTTGTTGCGGTTGACTACCTATCTAAGTGGGTGGAGGCCAAGGCCTTGCCCACCAATGATGCTCGTGTGGTAGTCAAGTTTTTGAAAAGCTTGTTTTCTCGGTTTGGAACCCCTCGTGCGATCATAAGCGATCGTGGAACCCATTTTTGTAACGACCAATTCGAAAGGGTCCTAAGGAAATATGGGGTTACACATCGGCTTTCTACGGCTTATCACCCACAAACGAGTGGGCAAGTCGAGGTTTCAAATCGAGCGTTGAAGAGGATCTTGAAAAGATCCGTTGGGGAAAACCGACAATTGTGGTCGGATAAGTTAGACGATGCTTTATGGGCCTTTAGGACCGCTCATAAGACACCCATTGGGTGCACTCCCAATAAGCTTGTGTATGGAAAGAATTGTCATTTGCCTATCGAGTTAGAATACAAGGCTTATTGGGCCCTAAAGCATTGTAATGATGATATGGAGACCGCGGGAAAACACCAGAAAATGCAATTGAATGAATTAGATGAATTGAGGGACATGGCTTATGAAAATTCATTTATTTACAAAGAAAAAACTAAAAAGTTGCATGATTCTAAAATTAAAAACCGGGTTTTTAACATTGGGGATCAAGTTTTGCTTTTTAATTCAAGACTAAAAATCTTTTTCGGTAAGTTGAAATCCCGTTGGTCCGGTCCATTCACCGTGACTTAAGTATTTCCATATGGGACCATCGAGCTAGCTCAAGATGATGGTCCTAACTTCAAGGTGAATGGACATAGGTTGAAGCACTACTTTGGTGGGGAAGTTCCATCCTTGAACTACCTCGACCATGTCACCTTCCCCAATGATAATTAGTATTGAGGGGATCGAGTCGAGCTCATGACTCGGTAATCAAAAACGAGGAGCCTCGTGGGGGAGTCCCATGCTTATCCTATGTACATATTATCGCTTTCTAATGTAGTTAACGTGTGGGGATTTGTGCCCTTCCAACCTTTGTTCTGTGGTTGTTTGTGAATTATGGACTTTAGATGATCATGATCTTCACGATTGGAGCCTCTCGTGTTCCTTTTATGGGAGCACTTGATCGTTTGCTTTGAAGACTTTCTCAATATCCATGATATATCATTTTGATGTTCTAACCTTAGGTTTATAGCAAACTTCATAAACGGCTATTAATCTATTGGTTACACCCTTTCCATGCTAGATTAGGCATTCGACTACGTCTCTAGTATGGGGGTGTTTGCACCCCTAGACTCAAAACATTGAGGACAATGTTTAACTTTAGTATGGGGGTTGAATAGATACTTGCCTTACCAAACCTTCACGCTTTCGAAAGTTTATCTTTTTGTTTATCGTTTTTGTTGCAAAATAAGGCTAAAAATGGCCAAATTTTAAAAATTTTCTCATGTTTTATAAGTGTTTGAAGACACGAATGTAGATTTTCCGATGGCGAGAATAAGAGTAATTTTTGACTCGACCGTGCATGTTGAGCACTTAGCTTTGGTTCCTTAACTACACATTAGGCTAAGTCTCTTAAATGAGGACGAGAAATGATAGGGTTAATTATAAGTTACTATGTTAAACGTAGAGTACTAGTATTCTTTCAAAAACTCATGTGTTCTCGTTATTTGCTTATTCTCCCTTCGCATGTAAATATTTTTTGCTTAATAAATATTGACTTAGCGGTTTAGTTAGGATTGTTGGGTTTCTAGTCTTTTCTAGTAGCTTCCGTGTAATTAAATTGGGAAGACATTAAGGTATTGCCAGCGTCACGGTTTTGAAGTATTGGCACCCGAATAATTGAAAGCTTCACCCAATAATAAGATTTCAAGTGCTCACCTAAATCAAGCAAACAATTTGAAGCCCCACAAGGCCGAAAAATCTATGCAAAATTGAAAGTGAATCAAGCCTTAATCTTTGAAGCTTTAAAGATCCAAAATTCGCTTTAGCGTGAGGATATACGTCTTTGGCTAATAAAACCACCGATGAGGCGGATAATAAAAGGCAAGGCAAGACCGAAGTCATAATAAAAGCTTCATGGCGAAGTTGAATAAAAGATGGAGGTAAACCAAAGATAATAAGGCCCTTCCGTTAGGGGGCGTATAAAAGTCTTGGTAATAAGTCTCATGTTCAAAACCGTTATAAAACCGTGTTTATCGATTCTTCTTGTCAACTTAATTTTTTGACATTGTTGTCTATTAGGAGGGGTTATTGATTTGATGGTCTTAGTTACACCATTAGGACTCTATTTTTAGACCTAAATCTCTATTATCGCATAAGTCAAACAATGTTTCCTCGTGAAACATTCAAGACAATATAAAATATAAGAGATACAACTTAGGAATAATGGGAGGATAAGTACGTGATTAGGACATATGAGTAGTGTTAGCATTACTAACTTATAATGACAATGATCTCGTTGCACGCTTGGCATGGAATTAGGGTGAAAATCGAGGACGTTGAAATTATTTCTAACGAAGCATTCACGTGTTCTTATTCTATGAACCTAAATGTCCCATTTTGCGATGAAAATCATACATTATGTCTAAAACACGTGTAGTAGTTTATTTAAGTTTACGTTTTCAATAAATGTCATCATAAAATGAATTTTGGAGATCCTACGATACTTTATTCTAGCATTGCGTGAGGACACGGCAATGGTTTAGTATGGGGGAGTGATGAGACTGCTTTTATACATAGTCTCATCTTCCAAATAGGGCTTAAAATGCATTAAATATCATCAAAATACCCATATATATGCTTGTGTTTATTACTTGTGTATTTTAGGTACGGATATTGAGAAAATGACAAAAGATCACAAGAATCATGCAAAAAGCGAACACGGGAAACGAAGCCGCACAATGAACCAAGCCCTAATGAAGACTTTCCCAAGATCAACTTTGAAGACTTGAAGAATTATGAAGAAGGGTCCTCCAATATGGAAGAATTGACACTTTATACCCTTGTATCCTCATAATTACAAGATTGGTCCCTAAAGTTTTTCAAAATTACAAAAAGGGCCCTCCACTTTGAAGATTTGGCAAGTTTAGCCCCTCAACAAAGCTATATTGTCAACCAATATCATCCACAAAGTCAAATACATCATGAAGTCCTTCAAAGTACAAGAAATTACAAGTTTGGTCCTTTGAAAATTTCAAAATTACAAAAAGGACCCTCGACTTTCAACATTTGGCAAAAATGGTCCCTCATCAAACATGACTTGGCAATTTTAGTCCTCCAAAATGCTCATTATACAAGTCAAGACCATTATCCATCATCAAAATGCCAAATCAGCCCTTGAAGAATTCAAAAATGGCAAAAATTACCCCTGAATTCACTTTGTAAAAGTTTTTGGGCCAAAAATGCAAAAGTGAAAAAGTTGTTAAGACTAATATAGGCGTTGTTGGCTTTTAAAACTGAAAAGACAAGAAGAAAGGAGGTGAGGGATTAAAGTTGTCCCGACACCAAACTTACCTTAACCAATCACTCACTGCCACCTCACCCCACTCACAATTTCAACCAATCACCTCTCTCCATTTTGCCACTTCACCAATCCACCCACCCGGTTTAAACTTAATTAATTAATTAAGTTAACTCGCGCCTAAACACTAATTTAAATCCCAAAACAGATCAAACAACCTGTTCTTCATGTTCTTGATAAAATTAGGGGTTTCTTAATTTCTTGTAATTAAGCCCTAATAACTTCCAGAATATTGATTAATGGCCTTCTAATCAAAACCCAACCCCTAAACTCCCATCACTCTCATGCATGTGATAATGCCAACCCTCTCCTGCCCCACTTTTCACCTCCAAACAAAAACAAACCAGCAATCCAACGTGGGAGAATTGTGCTTGTATCTTAAGCTTGTTTCACACCTTTGGATCAACTTTGCACTTGCCAACTCACATATAAAGCCAAGAAGACATCACATGATCTTGAAGATATTCAAAATTCTCAAGGGCAAAATTGGTACTTCAGTAGTTAGGGTTTACACGTTTTTTTAGCTTTGTAGAACTTGTAAGGCTCTATAAAAAGCCATTTAGGCCATCACATTTCAGTTTGCTTTTGATTTTTCCTTGTTCAAGTTTCTGTAAATCCCATTTCAAAGTTTAATGAAATTGTGTTTGAAACATTGAAGAGAAGTCATTGGCCAATCTTTGTTACTGCTTTCTATTGTTATATGCTTGTTAGTTTTAGAAGTAAAAACCTGTTTTCACTTGGAGGTTGCAAAAGTTTGCAATTTTCCTCATTCTTGATATTTTGCTAAGTCTTGTTCCAATCTTGGAATTCTTGGGCTATAGGGCTGATCATAGCATCCTAACTGAGTTAGTTAAGGTGTGGTGAGGCTTATAACTTGGGGATAATCAAGTATGGGGTAACAAGTTTGCATCAATCAAGATTTTTAAAGTTTCTGATGTTTATGTTATTGTGCTTTAACCTTGTTCAATCTTAGCAGGCTTATTGTGGAAGCTTGTGCTTGTTCTTGTTAGCACATAAGCTTAAAATTCGTGGGTGTGGATGTACATCCATGAGGTTTGCATACTCAATCTCAAAATCTGCTTAATTTGTGATTTTTGGTGATATTTGTATGAAAATTGTGTTCTTGCGAATTTTGTTGCTTGATCTTGCTTGAATCTGTTTATCTTATCTGTTTTAGTGTTAATTTATGCTTGGGTAGCCTTAAATCTCACAGTGCCTTTGAAAATTTTGATTTTGAAAAGATTAAGGGGTGTTTGGGACTAACTGTTTATGCTTGTAACTTGTTATTGTGTTAATGGAAATTGGTGTTTATGCTTTGTATCTGATAAATACCTTGTTGAGAGTGTTTTGCTGCAAGTTTTTGGGTTTGAACACTTGAATCAAACAATCTGCTATATAGACCTTGTTTCTGCTTGTTTTGACCTAGGATTTTGGGAACACTTAGTGTGTATGCATGCTTAGGGATAAAAGTGGTTTAAACAAAGTTAATATAACCTATTTGAAAGATTTGAGGTGTTGAATCTGGCTTAAGTGTCAAATACATTAGCAAAGTAGAAAACTGCATGTGTTAGTGTTCATCAGTAACTTTCATTGCTTGAATCTTGCTTAATTCTTTGAACCAGTGCATGAAACCTGTTTAGACTTGCTTATTCGAGTTTATAATAGCTTGTGTGTACATTTGGTTGAATTTGGCTGGCTGATTTATGCTAAAACTGCTCATAAGTGCTTAACTGCTTATTATTCATGTCTGTGCAATGTTTGATGATTAATTGATTAAACTGTATCAATTGGGTGTTAGTGATTGTGTTATTTTGATTGTGATTGACTCCTTTTGATCCAAAGATCATTTGGGTGCCTTTGTGTAATCTGAATCTCCAAAAAAAGTCACTAAAGACAAAAAGTCAAAATAGTCAAGCAGTGGAAAAGTTTCCACTGCTCAACATCAAAAACTAGCCCCTGCTGGTGCAATTTTGTCATCCGCTTATCAATAAGCTGTTCTAGCTTATCCAGACTTGCAACAACTTATTTTTTGTAATAGGTCTTTATTATTTGACCCATTTAAGTAGACTGGAGCTTATTGGACTTTGACTTTGACTTTTTACTAGAAAACCAACTACTTTGACTTTTAACATAAGTGCTTATTTGATTTTCCAGCTTATTGAGTGTGCTTATTTGAAAACTCTTTGTTGATTTTGCTTAATTAAGTCATTTAAAAGCTTTTGGAACTTGAATCAGCACTTGGGGTGGCCTAGAACTCAAAAACGACTATTTTGTCGTTTTGTGTAGATTGCTTATTGCATTTTCAGGCTTATTCCTTGGGCTTATTTCAAATTTCTTTTTGCAGAAGTCTTTGTTAGGTCAAAGAAGCTTGTGTGTCAAATTTTAGCTTATGGCATCAGCTTATAGCTTAATGGGCCAAAAAGCCCATTAAGAATAAGTTGCTTATTATAAGTTAGCTTATTTCACATTTTCAGCTTTTGGACCTTTGGAAAAAGTTGTTTAAAATCAAATTTTGAGTTAACCTGTGCTTTTTGGGCTTATTTTGAACAATTTTTGTTATTGGGCCCAAATTTCGCCCAATAGTGTATTGTTTTGGGTTTAGCCCATTTTCTAGGCCCAATAGGGGTATTTAGGTAATTTCACTTCCATTTCTGAGTTATTTAGGTTAAATTGAGCTAGTTTGCAAGTTTTTAGAATTTTTTATAATTTTTTATAATTTTTGGATTTTTAATATTATTTTATTATTAAAAATTAAAAGTCTGATTTTCTAAGTTTTTATATTTTTCCTAGGTTCTAAACACTTAATTAGGATTTTTGCAACTTTCCAAATATTTTTAGAGTCTTTTAATTATTTTCTAGAATTAATTTAAGTTTTAATTGATTTTAGGAGTTTTTAATTGTTTAAAAATAGTTTTTATTGATTTTAAAATTTTGAAAAATAGTTTTTAGCTTAATTAGAGTATTTTTGAGATTTACAAACTTTTAAATCTTGTTTAGGGCTTTTTAATAATTAATTTTGATTTTTAGGGCTTTAATTAGCATTAAAAAGTCATTATCTAATTAATTAAAAGGTTTTTGCAAGTTTTGATTTTTTGTAAACTCTTAGAATATTATTGGGGATTTTTGGTAATTTTTAGGAATTTTTAGGGTAAAATTTTAATTTTGGTACTTTTTACGACTTTACGTGTATACCTTTTTCGACTTAGTTTAATCCGTCTTTGTAACCGTCATTCTCTTCTAGTCTCCTTTCTATCTTTCTTTCTCAAAAACATAATCACAAATCTAATCCATATCATTACACACATAACACACTAGCCTCCTTGAGAACGAACTCATTTTAGGGTCATTTACACACGGTTTTCCTAAATCGTCGTGCTTACTTGCCCTAATTACCATCCTTTTCCTAAAGTGGTAATTTTACAACTATCATATACGTATTCTATTCATGCTATTCCTGATTAAATGTATCTTATCTGAAGAAGTTGTACTGATGGCAAATTATGAAGGCAGACATCGCCTCATACATTAGTAAATGTCTAACTACTACAAAGGTCATCATCTGAATTTGATTCGATTTGGGTCATCGTCGATAGACTGACCAAATCTGCTAATATCATTCTTGTTAATGATAGATTCTTGATGAGACTGCTTTTATAGATAGTCTCATCGTCCAAAAAGGGCTTAAAATGCATTAAATATCATAAAAATACCCATATATATGCTTGTGTTTGTTGCTTGTGTATTTTAGGTATGGATATTGAGAAAATGACAAAAGATCACAAGAATCATGCAAAAACGAACACGGGAAATGAAGCCGCACAATGAACCAAGCCCTAATGAAGAATTTTCCCAAGAAAACCTTGAAGATTTGAAGAATTATGAAAAAGAGTCCTCCAATATGGAAGAATTGACACTTTATACCCTTGTATCTTCATAATTACAAGTTTGGTCCCTAAAGTTTGTCAAAATTATAAAAAGGGCCCTCCACTTTGAAGAATTGGCAAGTTTAGCCCCTCAACAAAGCTAAATTGTCAACCATTACCCTCCACAAAGTCAAATATATCATGAAGTCCTTCAAAGTACAAGAAATTACAAGATTGGTCCTTTGAAAATCCCAAAATTACAAAAAGTACCCTTAACTTTCAACATTTGGCAAAAATGGTCCCTCAATCATCATGACTTGGCAAATTCAGTCCTCCAAAATATCAAATATGCAAGTCAAGACCATTATCCATCAACAAAATGCCAAAACAGTCCCTCAAAAATCACAAAATGGCAAGAAATACCCCTGGAAATACTTTGGAAAAGTATTTGGGGCAAAAGTGTGAAAACTGAAAGTTTGATTACAAAGGAAATTCAGTTTTAGGGTTTAAAACTGCAAATGACAAGTTGTGCAAAGATGAAGGTTCAATACTGGCCCACACACTTCTTACCTTGACCAACCAAATGGTGACATGTGTCCCACTACCACTCCACAACCAATCACAATCCACCAAACCTCCACCTCAGCTATCTACTCACTTATATTATTAACTAATCCTAACAGATTAGTTATAACTTGGCGCTAAACACCCATTTAAAAAACAAAACGGATTAAAAACATGTTCTAGGTGTTCTTGGTGCAAATTAGGCATTTGCTAATTACCAACAATTAAACCCCCATATGGTGCAGATTTGTGATTAAGGGTCTTGTTAACACATCGCAAACCTTAAACAAGACACCCCACCAACCCACATGTTTCATGGGACCTCCCCTGCTACGTCAAAGAGGAACAAGACAAAGAGAGCCAGCAATCCAACGTCCCATAATTGTGCTTGCATCCTAAGCTTCATTCAAGCCTTTGGATCACCTTTTTACTTGCCAGCTAACACAACACAACAAAAATCGTCACATGATTCTTTAAGATATTCAAACAAGACAAGGGCAATTTTGGAAGTTCAAGGCTAGGGTTTCACTTCTTTATCAGTTTTCTAGATACATTGTAAGGCTATATATAAAGCCATAGGTCTTTACATTTCAGTTGCTCTTGAATTTTCCTAAGTTCACTTTTCTATAAATCCTTTCAATATTAATGAAATGTGTTTGAAATGTTGAAGAAAGCTCAAGTGCCATTGTTATAACCTGTTTATTATTGTTCTTTGTTCATTGTTCTTGAATCAAAAACCTGTTTTCAAAAGCGGAGTGTGCAAAAGTTTTCACATTTTCTTGATATTTTGCTAAGTTCTTGGTCTATCTTGGAAATCTTGGGCTATAGGGCTGATCATAGCATCCTGATATTGTGTTATCAAGGTGTGGTGAATCTTATAACTTGGGAATAATCAAGTGTGGAGGACAAGAGTTGCATCAATCAAGGATTTTTCATCTTTCTATTTTTATAATTGTGCTTCTAACTTTGTTGATTCTTAGCAGGCTTTGTTGTGGAAGCTTGTGCTTGTTCTTGCTAGCACATAAGCTCAAAATCCGTGGGTGTGGGTGTGGATGTACATCCATGAGGTACACACCCTTAATCTCAAAATCTGGAAATATTTTAGATATTTGTGATATTTGAGTGTTGCCTATGTTCTTGTGTATTGTGTGGCTTAATCTTGCTTGAATTTGTTGTTCTAATCTGTTATTGTGTTAATTTGGGCTTGGTGGGTCTAAAATATCACTTTTGATTTGAAAAACTTGGTTTTGAAAAGTTAAAAGGGTGCTTAGGATTACCTGTTTGTGATTGAATCTTGTTATTGTGTTTGTGGAAGTTTGTATTTGTGCTCTATATCTAATATACACTTGTTTGAGAGTGTTTTGCTGCAAGTTTTGTGGTTTGAAACCTTGAATCAAAGATTGTGCTATAACTTATTGAGTTTGACTGTTTTTGATCTAAATTTTTGGGAAAACCTAGAGTTTATGCATGTTTAGGGATAAAAGCTGTTTAAACATCATTAATATAACATACTTGATAGATCTGAGGTGTTGAATCTGGCATGTGTGTCAAATACATCAGCAAAGTGAAAAACTGCATGTTCTTGTGTTCATCAGTAACTTAAGGTGCTTGAATCTTGCTTAATTCTTTGAATCACTACATGAAACCTGTTTAGACTTGTTTATTTGAGTTTAATATAGCTTGTGTATGCATTTGGTTGAATTTGGCTGGCTGAATATTGCTCTAAGTGCTTATTGAACCTGTTCTGCTTATTTGTTCATGTCTGTGCAACATCTCGTACTTTATTGATTAAACTGTATCAATTGGGTGTTTGTGGTTGTGATATTTTGATTGTTCTTGACTCCTTTTGATCCAAAGATCATTTGGGTGCCTTTGTGTAATCTGAATCTCCAAAAAAGTCACTAAAGACAAAAAGTCAAACAAGTCAAGCAGTGGAAAAAGTTTACACTGCTCAACACCCAAAACTAGCCCCTACTAGTGTTATTTTGAACTCAGCTTATCAATAAGCTATTTTAGCTTATCCAGACCTGCAACAACTTATTTTCTGTGATAGATCTTCATTATTTGACCCATTTGATTAGACTGGAGCTTATTGGACTTTGACTTTGACTTTTTACTAGAATACCAACTTATTTGACTTTTACATAAGTGCTTATTTGCTTTTTCTAGCTTATTGAGTCAGCTTATTTGAAAACTCTTTGTTGATTTTGCTTAATTAAGTCATTTGAAAGCTATAGAAACTTGAATCAGCACTTGGGGTGGCCTAGAACTCAAAAACGACTATTTTGTCATTTTCTGTAGATTGCTTATTGCATTTTCAGGCTTATTCCTTGGGCTTATTTAAAATTTCTTTTTACAGAAGTCTTATTTAGGACAAAAGAAGCTTGTGTGTTTAAATTCAGCTTATGGCATTGGCTTATAGCTTAATGGGCCAAAAAGCCCATTAAGAATAAGCTGTTTAGTATAAGCTAGCTTATTTCACACTTTCAGCTTTTGGGCCTTTGGAAAAAGTTGTTTAAAATCAAATTTTGAGTCAAGTAGTGCTTTTTGGGCTTATTTTGGACACTTTTTTATATTGGGCCCAAATTTGGCCCAATAAGGATCTGTTTTGGGTTTAGCCCATTAAGGGTATTTAGGTCATTTCACTTTCATTTCTGAGTTATTTAGGTTAAATAAAGCTAGTTTGCAAGTTTTTAGAATTTTTTATGATTTTTGGATTTTTAATAATATTTTAATATTATTTTACTGTTAAAAATTAAAAGTCTGATTTTCTAAGTTTTTATATTTTTCCTAGATTGTAGACACTTAAGTAGGAATTTTGCAACTTTCCAAACATTTTTAGAGTCTTTTAATTATTTTCTAGAATTAATTTAAGTTTTAATTGATTTTAATAGTTTTTAATTGTTTAAAAATAGTTTTTAGAGGTTTTAAAATTTTGAAAAGTACTTTTTAGCTTAATTAGGGTATTTTTAAGGTTTACAAACTTTAAGATCTTGTTTGGAACTTTTTAATAGTTAATATTTATTTTTAGGGCTTTAATTAGCATTAAAAGTCATTATTTAATTAATTAGAAGGTTTTGGCAAGTTTGGATTTTTTGTAAACTCTTAGAATATTTTTGTGGATTTTTAGTGATTTTTGGTAATTTTTAGGAAAAAAATTTTAATTTTAATGCTTTTTACGGTTTTACGTGTACACCTTTTTCGACTTAGTTTAATTCGACATCGTAACCGTCATTCTCTTCTTATCTCATTTCTATTTTTCTTTCTCACAAATATAATCACAAAGATAATCATTTCATTACACACACACTAAGCCTCCTTGAGAACGATTCCCCACTTTGGGTCATTTGTACACGGTTTTCCTAAATCGTCGTGCTTAACGCTTACCACTATTTTGCCTTCCTTTTCCTAAAGGGGTAAAAACCACTACATCAATTTTGGCGCCGCTGTCGAGTAGGCATGTTGTGTTTTGATTTGGAATTGTTGTTTTTATATACTAACCAAAATAGTATTTGTATTAGTAGCACTCTACTAATACGTATTATCGGTTTTCGATTTTTGTGTGAATACTATTACTATATTGTATACGTAGAACAATAAATTCACAAGTACTCCAAATACGTGAGAAATCACAACCTTGACTTGGGAGGTCGTTACCCAATCATTGTATTCGAATCTCAAACCAAAGAAAAAAGGCAAAAATAGATAAATACTTTCGTGAAGCTCAATCTTGAAAAATACAAACTATAAGGTGGGTATAAGGAGGATATTATAAAATATATCCTAAGGAAAAAGGCTCTTAAGTGCTTCGCGCCGCCTCGTTTCCCCGCTTGCTTGTGAGTATTTGATTTTGAGAGCCAATCGAGGGTTTTGCCGCCCAAAGTATTACTAAGTATCATATATATTTTCTTGGTTTCCATTGATTAAACCCTCTTGAACGTTTTGGTGTTCCACCAACGTTCTAAAGTCATCGAAGGCGTTCACTTCACGTGATCGTTTTCATTCCTTGAGGCTTCTTTAATCGTGAGATTTGATTAAGGATGAGATTTGTAGATTTTTATCTACTTAATACATTCACCAATATCCAAAAAGGTTAATACAATCAAAAACCACAAAAAAAATTGAAAAATACAAAACACCAAAAAGAATCTTCTTTGCTCATCCCCTCGTTGTATGTGACGTTTATGCTAACTCGTAATCAAGCAAGACGTGCACGTAAACGAAAGAACAAAACTCCCACTCCCAATGTTTCTAGTGAGGAGTCTCCTATTGACGAACCCATTGTAAGAGAAGCACCAACCATGGCGAATCGAACTATGATGGAGTTACTTCAAGCACCCACCGAGGGTTATGGAGAGGCTATTGTGATTCCCCCTATCCTTGCGGAGAATTTTGAGGTGAAAACGGGTTTGTTGTCGATGATCCAAAACAACAAATTCCGTGGTGATGAGAAGGACAATCCACACAACCATATCCGCCAATTCAATCGTCTTACCGCCACTTGCAAGTTTAAGGATGTCTCGAATGACTCGATTAAGATGATTCTTTTTCCGTATTCCTTAGCGGGGCCCGCTAAAATTTGGTTAGAGAAAGAGCCACCCAATTCTATATTGACGTGGAAGGATCTCGTGTCTAAGTTTGTGAACCAATTTTTTCCGCCCTCTAAGACTACGCACTTGAAAAACGAGATTTCAAAGTTTTCACAAGAGTTTAATGAAAGTTTTTCAACGGCTTGGAATAGGTTTAAGGAAATGTTACATGAATGTCCTCATGACGGTTTTTCCGACTTGCATCAAATTGACACGTTTTACAATGGACTTAATGATCATGAAAGGGATTATTTAAATGCTGCCGCGGGTGGTAATATTTTGTGTAAAACGGTTGAGGAAGCTTTGGTGATAATTGATAATAGATCTAAGGTGTATAGTCCTCGTAGCACGTCTAGTGTTCGAAAGGCTTCGTCTTTGGCTTCACCTTCTTTGTCTACTACCATCGATGCTTGCCAAATTGAGGCGAACTTGGAAAACAAGATTTTTGATAAGCTTAAAGGACTTTTGATTGAGTTTAAAGTTGGTGAACCAAGTGCTCCCGCTACGGCTAAAGCGGTTGAGGTTTCTTGCATGTATTGTGGTGGAGGTCATGATTTCTCCGAGTGCATTACCAACGGTGGTAACACTTTGAGTGCCTACGCGGCCACGGGAATTACAACTAAAACGGTCAAGTTTCCCGCTCTAATCAATTGACTCCACCGAGTTTTGGTTCAAATCAAAATGCTAACAACAACTATCGCAACAATCAAGTTGGTTTCAAAAACAATATCAACAAAGGAAATTATAGTAATCAAGGGGCTAATAATCAAGTTTCAAACAAAAACCAAAATGATTTTCAAAACAACAACAAAGGTTTGCAAACGTTGAAAGATCTTACAAATGAATTTGTTGAATACGCTAATGGGAATGATGCTAGGTTTGACAATATTCAAAGATAAATCATTAGCCTAAGATCCGAGTTTAAGAACGACTTGAAGAAAGAGTTGAAAAATGAGTTAGCAAATGAACTTAAAATCCACACCAACAAGATGGAAGGAAATGTCACAAGGTTACAACAAAACCAACAAAAAATGGGACAAGGGCAACATGAGATTAAACAAGAAATAATTAAAGCCGAGAAGAGGTAATCCGTGTTTGAAGATAAAATCTCGTCTATGTTTGAGGCAATAATGTGTAAACCGTCTTCGACTAGTCTTCCTAGCAACATCGTATCCAACCCTAAGGGTGAGATGAAAGTGATTACCACACGTAGTGGTAAGACACTTAAGGAACCGACTCCTCAACCAATTGCTCCTACGGAGGAAGCAATTGAGGAAGAACCCGAGGTGGTGGTCCAAAAGGAGCATGTCCCAATCCCACAAAGTACCGCTCATGCCACACCTACGGTTGACCCATTACCAACATTGGAACCCGAGATTCCAAAGGCTATGCTCAACCCACACCACCTTTGCCCTATCCATCGAGACTTAGAAAAGAGAAACGTCAAGAGCGTGACAACTATCAATTTGAGCTTTTTATGAAAATGTTTCGTGATTTGCACTTTAATGTGAGTTTCGCCGATGCTTTGGTCATGATGCCTCGATTTGCCGCTAACTTTAAGAGTATGTTTAACAACAAGGAGAAATTGCACCAATTGTCTAGTTGTTCGTCGGTTTATCTTAATCGCATACCTCAAAAAGTCGGTGATCCCGGTAAATTTTTTATCCCTTGTGCAATTCAAGATATGGAGGAATGCTTCGCCTTGGCCGATCTTGGTGCTAGTATTAACTTGATGCCACTTGCAATCTTCAAGTCACTCAATCTTCCTAATCTTACTCCTTCACTAATGTCTATCGAGTTGGCCGACCATTCCACGATTCGCGCATGTGGATTGGCGGAAGACGTTTTTGTGAAAGTGGGGAAGTTCTACTATCCCATAGACTTTATCGTTGTTGATATCCCCACGGATCCTCAAGTTCCTCTTATTTTAGGTCGTTCGTTTTTAGATACGTCTATGGCTTTAATTGATGTGCATGCTAGAAATATAACCTTACGTTTCAACGACGAGGAACTTGTTATAAACGAAACTCAAAATTCTCAAATTTCTCATGTTTATTCCGTAGCAACCATAAACCTCGTTGATATGATCGACGTGGTTTGCGAGGAATTTTCACAAGAAGTTCTAGGTTTCGGTGATGAAGAAACTAGTGGCAATCCCACTATGTTAGATCCAATTCTTGATAATTCGACACCAACCTTCACTCCATTTGAAGGTGGTGGTCTTACGTTGGAAGAATTCGATGTTCCACGTACTTGTAACGAAGACCTCAACAACGATGAGGACTTCTTGATTATCAAGGATTTTCTTAACGATTTCCCATTTCCTCCACCCGAGGAGGTTATGAGTATCGAGCCCAAATCTTCACTTGAGGAACCACCTATCCTCGAGTTGAAAGATTTACCTCCTCGTCTCGAATATGTCTATTTGGAGGAGGGCGACAAGTTGTCGGTTAGTATTGCGAAGGAACTTTCGAATGATGAAAAAACCGCACTTATCGATGTTCTAAAGGATCACAAAGGGGCAATTGCGTGGAAGTTATCCGACATTAAGGGGATCGATCCCAAGTTTTGTACCCATAAAATCTTAATGGAGGAGGATTACAAGCCCGCAATCCAATGTCAAAGGAGGGTGAACCCCAAAATTCACGACGTCGTCAAAAAGGAGGTCCTTAAACTCCTTGACGCGGGAATGATTTACCCTATTTACGATATCCCTTGGGTGAGTCCTATTCATTGTGTCCCTAAAAAGGGAGGGATGATCGTTGTGCCAAACGATGCCAACGAGTTAATTCCCACTAGACTCGTGACCGGATGGAGAGTGTGCATTGACTATCGTAAGTTGAATGAAGCCACTCGAAAAGACCATTTTCCCTTGCCCTTCATGGACCAAATGTTGGAGCGTCTTGCGGGAAACGATTTCTATTGCTTTTTAGATGGTTTTTCCGGTTACTTCCAAATTCCCATCGATCCTCGTGATCAAGAAAAAACTACGTTTACGTGTCCATCTGGAATGTTTGCCTATCGTAGAATGCCATTCGGACTTTGCAATGCACCGGGAACTTTTCAAAGGTGCATGATGGCTATTTTTCATGACATGATCGAGAAGACGATGGAAGTCTTCATGGATGACTTTTCCGTGTTTGGTAATTCGTTCACTTCGTGTTTGTCGAATCTTGGGAGAATGTTCAAACGTTGTGAGGAAACCAACCTTGTGCTCAATTGGGAAAAGTGTCATTTTATGGTTAAGAGTGGAATCGTCTTAGGGCACAAGGTCTCAAAAGCGGGGATTGAGGTAGATCAAGCTAAGGTAGACGTCATCGCCAAATTACCTCATCCCAAAACCGTTAAGGGAGTTAGGAGTTTCCTAGGCCACGCGGGCTTTTATCGTCGATTCATCAAGGATTTTTCAAAGATCTCTCGGCCCATTACACATCTTCTTGAAAAAGAGGCACGTTTTGTCTTTGACGAAGATTGTGTACGAGCCTTTGAAATCCTTAAGAGGAAACTTACCGAAGCTCCCATTCTTGTTGCTCCCAATTGGAACCTCCCCTTTGAGCTCATGTGTGATGCTAGTGATTACGCTATTGTGGCTGTTTTGGGGCAACGTCATGAAAAGCACTTCTTTCCTATTCACTATGCTATCAAGATGATGACCGAGGCTCAACTTAAATACACTACAACGGAGAAGGAGTTCCTTGCCGTGGTGTATGCATTTGAGAAATTTCGACCTTATCTCGTCTTGACGAAATGCATAGTGTATACGGATCATTCGGCTATCAAGTATCTCATGGCTAAACAAGATGCAAAGCCGAGATTACTTAGTTGGATCCTCCTCCTTCAAGAATTTGACCACAAAATTGTTGATAAAAAAGGAGCCGAGAATCTAGCGGCCGATCATCTTTCTCGTTTGGAAGATCCTCACCAAAGTGATTACGAGCCCAAGGAAATCACCGAAACATTTCCGCTCGAGACACTTGGTGTAGTGAATTCTAAGCTTGATCCGTCCACCCCATGGTTTGCGGACATCGCAAATTACCATGCGGGTAACTTCATCATTAAGGGTATGACGACTCAAGAAAAATGAAAATTCTTTCGTGACGTCAAGTTCTACTTTTGGAACAACCCTTACTTGTTTCGAACTTGTGCGGATCAAATCATCTGACGTTGTGTATTTGGCACCGAAGCTTCTAACATCCTTAGAGCTTGCCATGAGGGACCCACGGGTGGTCACCACGGTGCTAATCTCACGGCTAAGAAGGTGTTTGATGCCGGCTTCTTTTGGCCTACTATTTACCGAGATGCACAAGACCTTGTGAAGTCTTGTTATTCATGCCAACGACAAGGAAAAGCCTCACAAAAAGATGAAATGCCACAAAATATCATCCAAGTGTGTGAGATATTTGACGTTTGGGGTATAGACTTTATGGGGCCGTTCCCATCATCTCGTGGTAATAAGTACATCCTCGTTGCGGTTGACTACCTATCTAAGTGGGTGGAAGTTAAGGCTTTGCCCACCAATGATGCTCGTGTGGTAGTCAAGTTCTTGAAAAGCTTGTTTTCTCGGTTTGGAACCCCTCGTGCGATCATAAGCGATCGTGGAACCCATTTTTGCAACGACCAATTCGAAAGGGTCCTAAGGAAATATGGGGTTACACATCGGCTTTCTACGGCTTATCACCCACAAACGAGTGAGCAAGTCGAGGTTTCAAACCGAGCTTTGAAGAAGATCTTGGAGAGATCCGTTGGGGAAAACCGACAATCATGGTCGGATAAGTTGGACGATGCTTTATGGGCCTTTAGGACCGCTCATAAGACACCCATTGGGTGCACTCCCTATAAGCTTGTGTATGGGAAGAATTGCCACTTGCCTATCGAATTAGAACACAAGGCTTATTGGGCCCTAAAGCATTGTAATGATGATATGGAGACCGCGGGAAAACACCAGAAAATGCAATTAAATGAATTGGATGAATTGAGGGACATTGCTTATGAAAATTCATTGATTTATAAGGAAAAAACTAAAATTTTGCATGATTCTACAATTAAAAACCGGGTTTTTAACATTGGGGATCAAGTTTTGCTTTTTAATTCTCGCTTGAAAATCTTTTCTGGTAAGTTGAAATCCCGTTGGTCCGGTCCATTCACCGTGACTCAAGTATTTCCGTATGGGACCATCGAGCTAGCTCAAAATGATGGCCCCAACTTCAAGGTGAATGGACATAGGTTGAAGCACTACTTTGGCGGGGAAGTTCCATCCTTGAACTACCTCGACCAAATCACCTTCCCCAATGATAATTAGTATTGAGGGGATCGAGTTGAGCTCATGACTCGGTAATCAAAAACGAGGTGCCTCGTGGGGGAGTCCCATGCTTATCCTATGTACATATTATCGCTTTCTAATGTAGTTAACGTGTGGGGATTTGTGCCCTTCCAACCTTTGTTCCGTGGTTGTTTGTGAATTGTGAACTTTAGATGATCATGATCTTCAAGATTGGAGCCTCTCGTGTTCGTTTTATGGGAGCACTCGATCGTTTGCTTTGAAGACTTTCTCAATATCCATGATATATCCTTTGATGTTCTAACCTTAGGTTTATAGCACACGTCATAAACGGCTTTAAATTTAACGGTTATACCCTTTCCATGCTAGATTAGACATTCGACTACGTCTCTAGTATGGGGGTGTTTGCACCCTAGACTCGAAACATTGAGGACAATGTTTAACTTTAGTATGGGGGGGTGAATAGATACTTGCCTTGTTAACATTCACGCTTTCGAAAGTTTATCTTTTTGTTTATCGTTTTGTTGCAAAATAAGGCTAAAAATAGCCAAATTTTAAAATTTTCTCATGTTTTATAAGTGTTTGAAGACACGAATGTAGGTTTTCCGATGGCAAGAATAAGAGTAATTTTTTACTCGACCGTTCGTGTTGAGCACTTAGCTTTGATTCCTTAACTTCACATTAGGCTAAGTCTCTTAAATGAGGACAAGAAATGATAGGGTTAATTATAAGTTACTATGCTAAACGTAGAGTACTCGTATTCTTTCAAAAACTCATGTGTTCTTGTTGTTTGCTTATTCTCCCTTCGCATGTAAATATTTTTTGCTTAATAAATATTGACTTAGCGGTTTAGTTGGGATTGTTGGGTTTCTAGTCTTTTCTAGTAGCTTCCGTGTAATTAAATTGGGAAGACATTAAGGTATCGCCAGCGTCACGGTTTTGAAGTATTGGCACCCTAATAATCAAAAGCTTCACCCAATAATAAGATTTCAAGTGCTCACCTAAATCAAACAAACAATTTGAAGCCCCACAAGGCCGAAAAATCTATGCAAAATTGAAAGTGAATCAAGCCTTAATCTTCGAAGCTTTAAAGATCCAAAATTCGCCTTCGTGTGAGGATATACGTCTTTGGCTAATAAAACTACCGATGAGGTGGATAATAAAAGGCAAGACAAGACCGAAGTTATAATAAAAGCTTCATGGCGAAGTTGAATAAAAGATGGAGGTAAACCAAAGATAATAAGGCCCTTCCGTTAGGGGGCGTATAAAAGTCTTGGAAATAAGTCTCATGTTCAAAACCGTTATAAAACCGTGTTTATCGATTCTTCTTGTTGACTTAATTTTTTGACATCGTTGTCTATTAGGAGGGGTTATTGATTTGATGGTCTTGGTTACACCGTTAGGACTCTATTTTTAGACCTAAATCACTATTATCGCATAAGTCAAACAATGTATCCTCGTGAAACATTCAAGACAATATAAAATATAAGAGATACAACTTAGGAATAATGGGAGGATAAGTACGTGATTAGGGCATATGAGTAGTGTTAGCATTACTAACTTATAATGACAATGATCTCGTTGCACGCTTGGCATGGAATTGGGGTGAAAATCGAGGACGATGAAATTATTTCTAACGAAGCATTCACATGTTCTTATTCTATGAACCTAAACGTCCCATTTTGCGATGAAAATCATACATTATGTCTAAAACGCAAGTAGTAGTAGCAATAGTAGTAGTATAGCTAGTTTATCGTTCAATAAAGTGAATAAAATGAATTTTGGAGATGCTACGATACTTTATTTTAGCATTGCGTGAGGGCACGGCAATGGTTTAGTATAGGGGAGTGATGAGACTACTTTTATACATAGTCTCAATGTCCAAAAAGGGCTTAAAATGCATTAAATATCATCAAAATACCCATATATATGCTTGTGTTTGTTGCTTGTGTATTTTAGGTATGGATATTGAGAAAATGACAAAAGATCACAAGAATCATGCAAAAACGAACACGGGAAACGAAGCCGCACAATGAACCAAGCTCTAATGAAGAATTTTCCCAAGAAAACCTTGAAGATTTGAAGAATTATGAAAAAGGGTCCTACAATATGGAAGAATTGACACTTTATACCCTTGTATCTTCATAATTACAAGTTTGGTCCCTAAAGTTTGTCAAAATTACAAAAAGGGCCCTCCACTTTGAAGAATTGGCAAGTTTAGCCCCTCAACAAAGCTAAATTGTCAACCATTACCCTCCACAAAGTCAAATATATCATGAAGTCCTTCAAAGTACAAGAAATTACAAGATTGGTCCTTTGAAAATCCCAAAATTACAAAAAGGACCCTTAACTTTCAACATTTGGCAAAAATGGTCCCTCAATCATCATGACTTGGCAAATTCAGTCCTCCAAAATATCAAATATGAAAGTCAAGACCATTATCCATCAACAAAATGCCAAAACAGTCCCTCAAAAATCACAAAATGGCAAGAAATACCCTTAAAAATACTTTGGAAAAGTATTTGGGGCAAAAGTGTGAAAACTGAAAGTTTGATTACAAAGGAAATTCAGTTTTAGGGTTTAAAACTGCAAATGACAAGTTGTGCAAAGATGAAGGTTCAATACTGGCCGACACACTTCTTACCTTGACCAACCAAATGGTGACATGTGTCCCACTACCACTCCACAACCAATCATAATCCACCAAACCTCCACCTCAGCTATCCACTCACTTATATTATTAACTAATCCTAACAGATTAGTTATAACTTGGCGCTAAACACCCATTTAAAAAACAAAACGGATTAAAAACATGTTCTTGGTGTTCTTGGTGCAAATTAGGCATTTGCTAATTACCAACAATTAAACCCCCATATGGTGCAGATTTATGATTAAGGGTCTTGTTAACACATCCCAAACCTTAAACAAGACACCCCACCAACCCACATGTTGCATGGGACCTCCCCTGCTACGTCAAAGAGGAACAAGACAAAGAGAGCCAGCAATCCAACGTCCCACAATTGTGCTTGCACCCTAAGCTTCATTCAAGCCTTTGGATCACCTTTTTACTTGCCAGCTAACACAACACAACAAAAATCGTCACATGATTCTTCAAGATATTCAAACAAGACAAGGGCAATTTTGGAAGTTCAAGGCTAGGGTTTCACTTCTTTATCAGCTTTCTAGATACATTGTAAGGCTATATATAAAGCCATAGGTCTTTACATTTCAGTTGCTCTTGAGTTTTCCTAAGTTTACTTTTCTATAAATCCTTTCATTATTAATGAAATGTGTTTGAAATGATGAAGAAAGCTCAAGTGCCATTGTTATAACCTGTTTATTATTGTTCTTTGTTCATTGTTCTTGAATCAAAAACCTGTTTTCAAAAGAGGAGTGTGCAAAAGTTTGCACATTTTCTTCATTTTCTTGATATTTTGCTAAGTTCTTGGTCTATCTTGGAATTCTTGGGCTATAGGGCTGATCATAGCATCCTGATATTGTGTTATCAAGGTGTGGTGAAGCTTATAACTTGGGGATAATCAAGTGTGGAGGACAAGAGTTGCATCAATCAAGGATTTTTCATATTTCTGTTTTTATAATTGTGCTTCTAACTTTGTTGATTCTTAGCAGGCTTTGTTGTGGAAGCTTGTGCTTGTTCTTGCTAGCACATAAGCTCAAAATACGTGGGTGTGGATGTACATCCATGAGGTAAACACCCTTAATCTCAAAATCTGAAAATATTTTGGATATTTGTGATATTTGAGTGTTGCCTATGTTCTTGTGTATTTTGTGGCTTAATCTTGCTTGAATCTGTTGTTCTAATCTGTTATTGTGTTAATTTGGGCTTGGGTGGTCTAAAATCTCACTTTTGATTTGAAAAACTTGGTTTTGAAAAGTTAAAAGGGTGTTTGGGATTACCTGTTTGTGATTGAATCTTGTTATTGTGTTTGTGGAAGTTTGTATTTGTGCTCTATATCTGATATACACTTGTTTGAGAGTGTTTTGCTGCAAGTTTTGTGGTTTGAAACCTTGAATCAAAGATTGTGCTATAACTTATTGAGTTTGACTATTTTTGACCTAAAATTTTAGGAAAACCTAGAGTTTATGCATGTTTAGGGATAAAAGCTGTTTAAACATCATTAATATAACATAATTGATAGATCTGAGGTGTTGAATCTGGCTTGTGTGTCAAATACATCAGCAAAGTGAAAAACTGCATGTTCTTGTGTTCATCAGTAACTTAAGGTGCTTGAATCTTGCTTAATTCTTTGAATCACTACATGAAACCTGTTTAGACTTGTTTATTTGAGTTTAATATAGCTTGTGTATGCATTTGGTTGAATTTGGCTGGCTGAATATTGCTCTAAGTGCTTATTGAACCTGTTCTGCTTATTTGTTCATGTCTGTGCAACATCTGGTACTTTATTGATTAAACTGTATCAATTGGGTGTTTTTGGTTGTGATATTTTGATTGTTCTTGACTCCTTTTGATCCAAAGATCATTTGGGTGCCTTTGTGTAATCTGAATCTCCAAAAAAGTCACTAAAGACAAAAAGTCAAACAAGTCAAGCAGTGGAAAAAGTTTCCACTGCTCAACACCCAAAGCTAGCCCTGCTAGTGTTATTTTGAACTCAGCTTATCAATAAGCTATTTTAGCTTATCCAGACCTGCAACAACTTATTTTCTTTGATAGATCTTCATTATTTGACCCATTTGATTAGACTAGAGCTTATTGGACTTTGACTTTGACTTTTTACTAGAAAACCAATTTATTTGACTTTTACATAAGTGCTTATTTGCTTTTTCCATCTTATTGAGTCAGCTTATTTGAAAACTCTTTGTTGATTTTGCTTAATTAATTTATTTGAAAGCTATAGAAACTTGAATCAGCACTTGGGTGGCCTAGAACTCAAAAACGACTATTTTGTCGTTTTCTGTAGATTGCTTATTGCATTTCAGGCTTATTCCTTGGGCTTATTTCAAATTTCTTTTTACAGAAGTCTTATTTAGGACAAAAGAAGCTTGTGTGTTTAAATTCAGCTTATGGCATTGGCTTATAGCTTAATGGGCCAAAAAGCCCATTAAGAATAAGCTGTTTGGTATAAGCTAGCTTATTTCACACTTTCAGCTTTTGGGCCTTTGTAAAAAGTTGTTTAAAATCAAATTTTGAGTCAAGTAGTGCTTTTTGGGCTTATTTTGGACACTTTTTTATATTGGGCCTAAATTTGGCCCAATAAGGATCTGTTTTGGGTTTAACCCACTTTTTAGGCCCATTAAGGGTATTTAGGTCATTTCACTTTCATTTCTGAGTTATTTAGGTCAAAATAAAGCTAGTTTGCAAGTTTTTAGAATTTTTTATGATTTTTGGATTTTTAATAATATTTTAATATTATTTTATTGTTAAAAATTAAAAGTCTGATTTTCTAAGTTTTTATATTTTTCCTAGATTGTCGACACTTAAGTAGGAATTTTGCAACTTTCCAAACATCTTTAGAGTCTTTTAATTATTTTCTAGAATTAATTTAATTTTTAATTGATTTTAATAGTTTTAAATTGTTTAAAAATAGTTTTTAGAGGTTTTAAACTTTTGAAAAATACTTTTTAGCTTAATTAGGGTATTTTTAAGGTTTAAAACTTTAAGATCTTGTTTGGGACTTTTTAATAGTTAATATTGATTTTTAGGGCTTTAATTAGCATTAAAAAGTCATTATTTAATTAATTAAAAGGTTTTGGCAAGTTTGGATTTTTTGTAAACTCTTAGAATATTTTTGTGGATTTTTAGTGATTTTTGATAATTTTTAGGAAAAAAATTTTAATTTTAGTGCTTTTTACGGTTTTACGTGTACACCTTTTTCGACTTAGTTTAATTCGACATCGTAACCGTCATTCTCTTCTTATCTCATTTCTATTTTTCTTTCTCACAAATATAATCACAAAGATAATCATTTCATTACACACACACTAAGCCTCCTTGAGAACGATTCCCCACTTTGGGTCATTTGTACACGGTTTTCCTAAATCGTCGTGCTTAACGCTTACCACTATTTTGCCTTCCTTTTCCTAAAGGGGTAAAAACCACTAATCAATTCTCGATGAAGAAATTGACTCTTTTAAGGGAGATGTGTAAACACAGTGTGCCTGTATCGATCATCTCTATCAAGATCCTCGCTTCGCATTGAATTTCTAGAGACTTGCTCAGAAGTCATTGGGAACGAACCTTGATGAAAGTACTGTTTACCACCCCAAATCGAAGGGACGAGGTAAATTAATGATACAAAACACTAGAAGTGTTGTTTTATGCTTGAATGATTGACCTTTGGTAATGAACTGTATAATCATTTTTCCTTTGGAAAGATTATCATTGATAATTATCGTATTAGGATCGAGATCGAATCTTGTTAGGATCTATATATGAGAGCATCTGTAAGAAGGAGTTGGGATGAAGACACCCGACATACACCCATTGTGAGTTGGACATGTATTTTAGGTTTAAGGTTTCCTATGATGCCAAACCTAACCTTACAAAATACCCAACCCGCGAGACCTGAAATGATTGTTGAAATTAGGATCTAATTATTGACTGCCGGTAGTGGGCAGGAGGTTATGTGAATATGAAGTGTAGATCTTTGAAGTGCAGGATGGGTAGCGAAGTTATGCCAAAAATTTTCACCTTAGAAAAATGAATAGATGATCTGAAAGATCATGGGAAATAAGTCCCCGTTGTATGGGACCATTGAGATGATGTAAAAGATTGGATTGAAAGGCATATAAGCTGGATCTACCCTAGGACTTCAAGAGCTGCGTGAATTATGTTTCGAATATCGAACTTGATAAATTGTCTATCAAGTGAGAATCTGATTACTTCTTGATAAAGTTTAGATCGGCGAAAAGTTGCATTCATCAAAAACCCGTGAACATCATGGATAGAGAAAGTAAGTCAACATTAAGCCTGATCTTATTCCCGTAGTTATGTTTGATAAAATTCGCGTATTGTAATGAATTACACTTGTGAGAAAAGACCGAATGTGGAGGAAATACCCACATGGCTTTAACTCTATAAGAAGCGAGTAGTAAGATAAGATGATCTTTGAGGACAAAGATCCTGTTTAGGGGTAAATGCTGTGACAATCCGTTAATTTATGGTTGATATTTTATTCTCAAGTATTATTTAAAAACATTATTTTAATGTTATATTATGAACTCGCTTATTTTTGGGAAGAAATTTGGATTCACGTCTTGAAGTAGCATCGACTACGTCTAAACCGGAGGATTCTACGTTACGTGCTTACGTTTACATACACCGTTTTGGTGACAAGTCCGACACTTCAGGAAATAAATTTATCCGTGAATATTATTTTGAAATTTTAAATTTGTGTTGGTTCATAAACTCACAAATTTACGAGAAGAGATTAGGACTTACGATTATAATTTAACGTCCTTTACGACTAAACCGGAAACCTTAGGATTGTTTTGAACTCCGTTTTTGATGAGACAATTTTTATTAGATTCGTTTTGTGCCGTTGATTCATAATTTATAAAAACGTTTTTCGTAAAACGACCCGAGGGTACGTAAATCGAGGAAACTAGAATCGAGGAATACCCGTAAATTAGTGGGATGGGACAAGTTTTACACTTTCCCACCCCACTATATGGATGGCTAAATAAGCTCCAACACACTCTTGATGTGTCAAGTTTACTTAAGTAAACAAGGACACTTGTCCTTGTTTCTTTCCAAACCACTAGCAACACAAAACTAGCCAAGACTAAACCATTATCTCATTTACAACATGCAAACCACACACAAACTCTCTTGGCTCCCTATGAACGTCCACCATGCTCCCAAAACATCCCATTTGATCAAAAATTCAACCATGAATCATGTGTTTAACTTGCACAAGTTGAATACCTTTTGAAGTTATGGAGATTGGAGGTGATTCTAACATCCAAAGAGGAGATTTCTTGGTGTCCTAGGGCTGATTTCCCACAAGGAGATTATAAAGATTGGTGGACTTGAAGATGATATTGGTTTATCATAAGTTTTGCCATCAAAATCCAAGCCTTGTTCATCAAAAACTCATCTTTTCATCACTAATGGTGGTATAGAGATTGTTTCTTCCTACTCTTGTTATTTTGATTATGTAATCTTGTATTTTCTTTATTTATGTATATGTATATGATGATGAATTATGATTAAAAATATTATGTGGGGATTTGGTGTTGATAAACATGGTTAAAAAGATGGAAAACCATATGTAAAAAGGTTAAAATCTTGCTTAATAAGTTAGCTGTATAAAAACAGTAACTAACCATATGTTAAACGGATAAAATGGCAAAGTGGAATCAATATACAGTAAGTATTAGGTCTTGTACACATGTGAGATTTGGCCATGCAATGGAATCATTATAATGAGTGAGATATGATCAAAACAAAATTAGTGTATCAATCTGAATAGTCTGTTTTGTGAGGACTGTTAGGGATACTTAGACTTGTATTGAACAGTAGCTAAATCTAAATTATTTGTAACACATAATATGAAGTTTATGTCATCCAAAATGGGCTTCTATCTCCTTGTAAAAGTCAAGATATGGTAAAAATGGTGAAAATGAAACTAAAAATCAGATTTTGTGAAATTAAAGTTTAATAGTATTATAATAGCACTCAAATAAATATAGTATAAAACGTAAATTAAAACTCACTAACTTATATATTACATTTATGTTAATATGTACAATAATAAATAAAAGGGACATTTGATAAAAATGGTAGTTTGATAAGTTTTAAAAGTTATAAAACTATAAACATGCTTTTTACGTCTTTTCGGCTAAAACCGATAAATTAACGTTTTTGTCAATTAAAACTTAGACGGCCGGACCCGTCTAATGTAAACTTTTTATAACTCATATACTGATATATGAGTACATATTACAAGTAAAAACCGATAAAACCCGAGCTTTATAACATACGGACATTAACGGGCCAAGTTAGCCTTATTGGACTATTAATCCAACTAATTTGGCTAAACACTTATAAACTTACTTATTGGGCTTAACCCACTTGGGCCTAACTTGTAAGTATAATACTGATATTAAAAGTGTAAAATGGATCAATATAAGGTAATGGACTTATAATGGGCCTAATGGGCCTTGACAAGTAAAGAAGATGAACTAGTGAAACAAGTATAAAAGTTGTCAACACATAACACTAAAATGAGTAAATGAGAATGTACAATCCCACTTGATCATCATCATACTCTAGATATCATCATAGATATACATACCCATTGTTTTTATAAAGTCATTGGACAAGAGTCTAAGACTGAGTATTATTTGTCTAGGTTTCCGTGATTGAAGCACGTACCGTACATCCAAATCACCGATAACCGCCTTCCCACATCAACGTGAGTTCATAGCCTCGCACTCTTTTAAATGTTTTTATGAAATGTTTTATAAACCCGTGAGGGAGATAACATGTTAGTTTTTATGAAATAGGACACTAGTTGTCCCGATTGTTTGTTTATTGATTTGGACCCGAATGATTGTATGACCCGATGAATGATTATATGACCTGATGTATGAGATAAAATGGATTATTAAAGTTAGGTTATGTCACTAAAAGTCCCATTAGCATGAATTGTGAACTACCGGGATTTGGTAGACGCTTATGCATATAATAGTACTATTTGGGGACGATCACCCCAGTTCGCGCCTTGACGGTTGATCCCCGTCGTGCCACATTGATTGGTAAGCGAATTTATGTATGAGAAGATTTACACAAGCGTGATTATTGTGACGACACGCTAATTTAGATGGGAAAATTGAGTTTCGGGCTAGCTACCCGTTGTTTGTTGTAGTAAGGTAACAATGCCATGCGGCTTATAATAATCCAATTAACGAAATACTGCTTTATGCATTGAATTACGATATATTGCCTGACTAGCAATACAAGGTCTTATTATTGATATTATGTTCGTGTTTTGGTTTTATATAACCATATTCATATAACGGTTTTTATTTAATCTATACAACGTTATAAAACGTATCGTATGATGTTTTTAACGACAATGGTTCGTATAATGATTTTGAAGGCGAAAGCCTATATTATGATTTTGATAAGGATTTGTATAAAATGACTTTGGCTATTTTATGGCCTATTGAAATGATTTGTACAAAATGATTTTCAGTAATAACTTTATACCGATGTTATATTGATGGATTTTATTAAACTCTATGAATTCACTCGGCGTTATCGCTGACCTTTTCTTTTAACATGTTTTATCTCAGGTACTTGAAGGTAATTCTCGGGAAGACAACAAGAATTCATGGCCCGCACTTAAATAATAATTTCCATTCAAATTATTTGTAAAACTTGTATGATATACAATGACTTGGGACCTATGTAAATTTGATATTTATGAATGGAAATGTTTTATTATTAAACGACGCGATTTTTAAGCGTTGTCTATGATGTGAGTAATGTTCTATCCCGTAACACCAACTAGTCTTCCGTTGTATTGAGTTGTATAAATTTGGGGGTGTTACAATTATTCCGAAATCTTATAACTTGCATTATTCCGAGATCGTATAAGGCTATTATTCTGAGATCGTATAAATTTTTTTCAAAAAAGTGAATTAGAAATTTTTTAACAAATCGTGAGAAATTTGGTCTAAGAGATTTGGTTATTCAACAAGACAATTTTAGGGGATTTCATCAACTTTTCATCACTAATCAAGGACTCAAGAACTTTTGTGGTTTATTCGGTGGTTTGTAAAATCCCGCAAATTTAATTTTAGGTTTCTCCACGAATCGTAAAATCCCGTATTGTTCTTAAAACAACAAGCACAATTACTTTCTTTCATTGCTCGATCGATAAGTAATCCTTGCCTTCATCGAACTTTAATGGAACTGTTGAATTTGACTCTTAAGAGGGAGAATTGCGTCAAATGCAAGACAAAGCTAGAGAAAGTGGCATAAATTCATTTGGTCTACTGAAATTTCATCTAATGACTATTACAAAGCTCAAGGTAGGACGAGAATTTGTGGCACTCTTCAGTGAAATGCCCCATGCTTCCACCCAATAACTTGGTCCCGGTGAGTCAAGAGTCTCTATTAATGAGACTATGTATAGAGGCTTGATTGGGTCACTCATGTATCTCACAGCCAGTCGTCCTGATTTCCAGTTCTCCACATGTCTCTGTGCAAGGTACCAAGCTAACCAAAAGGAATCCCATCTAGTGGTTGTTAAGAAAACTTTTAGGTACCTCAAAGGAACAACCTCTCTAGGTCTGTGGTATCCCAAAGAATCAGGCTTGGATCTCAAGTTATACTCAGATTCAGACTACGCTGGGTGCTGCATTGACAGGAAAAGTACCTCAGGGAGCTGTCAAATCCTAGGAGGAAAGTTGGTTGGATGGAGTGCAAAGAAGCAAACCTCTGTGGCAATGTCATCAGCTGAAGCTGAATATGTTGCAGCTGCTAGTTGTTGTGCTCAAGTAGTTTGGATGAAGAGTCAACTAGCTGACTATGAGATTCTATATGACAAAGTACCCATCTTATGTGACATTACAAGTGCCATTGCTATCTCAAACAACCATGTGCTTCACTCTCGAACCAAACACATACATATCAGGTATCACTTTATCAGGGATCATATTATAAAAGGATATATTGAGCTGCATTTTGTTCCCACTGAGCTGCAACTAGCTGATATATTTACCAAGCCTTTGGCTGAACAATCGTTCAACAGGCTAGTTGCTGACCTAGGTATGCTTAATATCTCAAAGCCTGTGGAAGATATTTAATGTGTGTCATTAAGTCTGAGTAGATATTAAATGTTTTTCACATGAAACTAGGTAGTTACTTTCCAAGGTCAAGAGACCCACTTGTATGCAGTCCTTTTCCCACTACGCATTTAATGCGGTTGAATAACTGTTTCAAATATTGAATATATATATTATCTCAAGGTTTTTCACCTAACACTTTTCTCATTATTCACATTTGCATCTCTCTCTAAACCCTCTCACCATCTTCATCTTCACAATCCTCGAATCAATGGCGTTTCCAGTACCAAAGGCTTCTGACGTAACTTTCGAGATCAACGATAGCATTCTCGCCTCTAACAACTCAATAGGATGGCTCAAAGCTCCTAATGACTCATACTTGGATATGGTGAACTTTATGCAGAATTGTGATGTGAGCGAAGCATTCACTAGATCCCCATCCGTTTTCTACCAAGAATACCTTTGGTAATTCTTGTATTCTGCTGAAGTCCTTGATGATAACACCATTTCCTTCAGTTTATCTTGCAATGAACACCCCTTTTCCTTTTCTGTTGATGACTTCTCCTATGTGGCTGGGCTTAGACATGGTGATGAATGCCTGAAGAATGTCGATAAAAAGGATGTTAAGAATGCCCTTGCCACACTTTTCCCTGTCTCTCACACTCACCCAGCCCTTACACCTGCTGAAGTGGTCCTCAAGTCTCCTTTGAAGATCAAGTTTTTCCCTCCTATGTGGAGAGTGCTATTCACACATATTGTTAAGTCTTTAGGAGGTATGCAAGGCTCTCACGATCAGATGGCTTTTAATCACCAGGAGATTGCATATGGATTAATCTGGGGAACTGATGTGGATGTTGGTAGTGTCTTATTTTCCAACCTAGTGGAAAAGCTGAAGCGAACAAATCAAACAAGGGAGAAGAATATCTGTTATGTTCGTTTTCTTTCTCTTATCTTTGAAAGTCTTTTGGGAGATCGCTACAACAACTCTACACTTACAACCATGAAGCCGTATCACATCACATGGGCTATCTACAAGGTGATGGGACCAAATGATGTAGCTGTAACAGCCCACATGAGGAACGTGGCTGCTAAACAACAATCTGTTGATAAGTCCTTGCTCCCTTCCTCTGAGAAGGTGATTGCAGCTGGTGTGTCTGGTAAGTCAGCGTCTTTGACCTCTAGGCAACACACCATGTTGTCTAAGACAACAACTGGCCAACAACCTAAGAAGAAGAAAATCCCCTCTTCTTCCAAAACCCATATTGTTATTAATGCCAGAGTTAAAAAGCTTGTGACAATTCCTACTTCCTCTGTGCCAGAGACTTCTGTGGACACAGAGACTTCAGCTGATAAAAAAAAGAGTCTAGCATCTCTAACTTAGCAGAGACAACAGGGAACCAGCCTAACTCCGCTAGTATCTCACAGGTAATCAGTTTATAATTTTTAGAGGTACACAAGAAACCACTCTCAAATGTCTATAGGAGAGAGTGGTGAAGTTAGGGTTATCCTCTACCCATAGGAGTCTGTGTATGCACTTAGAATTATTTTAAGACTTTTGTACATCCTGTCATTGCACAAGGGAGTGATTCATTTGTGTTTATAAATCACCCCGATGATCCTGCACCCTCTAGACAGTATACATGGAAACAACAACCTGTATACATATATGTCTCGACCTAGAGTAGTTGTACTTCACACAGTCTCTAGGTTCCTTCATAAAAAGAATCCCAAAATTTTAACTTTTAAGGGGGAGTTGAATAATCACCCTCAGCTTTCATAGGGACAGTGAAAAATGACGATCTTAAACTACATCTTTTTCATAACTAAAAGAATCCCAAAGGATTTATCCTTTCAGGGGGAGCTGAATCATCACCCTCAGCTTTCCTAGGGGCATCGTAACAGGTGATCTTAACCCATATATGCTTCATAGATAAAAGAGTCCCAAAGGATTTATCCTTTGGGGGGGCTGAATAATCACACTCAACTTTCCTAGGGGCAGCGAATGGGGACCATTAATCTTATCATTTTCACACTTAAAAGAATCCCAAGGATTTATCATTTGGAGTGGCTGAATAATCATCCTCAGCCTCTCTAGGGCATCGTACATGCGACCATTCCCCTTATCTATTTCCCTGTTACTAATCTAAACCAATTGTAGGCTAATGTTGATCAGCCAAATGTAGAATCTCATGCTACAGCTGAAGGAGCTGATAATATGATTCAGGATTAGTCCAAAGAAGATGAGCTCATGCTAGATGCTGAAGATGATGTGCTTGCCTTCATTGAAAGCTTATATGAGCCTGAATCTATGTCGGATGATGAAATTCTCCCTGAGGGGATGATAGAAGAAGAGGATGAAGAGGATGATGAATAGCCTTCTCTGTCACCACCCCAAGCGAAAGTTGTTTCCACACCAGCTGATGAACCAACTCCACCTCCTAAAGAAGCTATTGTGACACCTACATCTGCTGAATCTGTCACCAAGGAGCTTCCAAAGGCTGTGTATGATCCCACGGCTGAATTTTTGTTATTTTACCATCCACAACAGACCAACTTTGATCTTTTTCCAAGGGAAGATGACTACGAGCAACAAAGCCTGAACATTCATGGCTTAAAGCCCTATCATCACGCCTCAGATATTGAACGCTTTTCACGTAAGTTGGATCGAATGGGGTCTGAAATACATACTTTCACAACCATTTTCCCAAAATAATCTCATAGGTTGTTCAAGATGCTATCACTGAACCTATCAAAGATGGCACTCGAAAAGGTGTTTCTCAGGGACTTAGCCATTTATCAACGCGAATCAAAGATGCCATCACTTTTGAAGTCCCTGACATGTTCTCAGCTCATGAGTTGGTTATGCACAAGGAATTTGAGGCTGTGTACAAGAGACAAAAATGTCACACTCACTTCTTGGCTGGACATGTTGATCGCTCTATAACCGCAATTGCAACAGGCTTCTAAGAATTGCCAGAGGATCAAGGAACAGGCAAAAGAAAATGGCTACATCTGTTGAACAGGTTGCTAGGTACCTTTAGTCACGTTCAGCTAAGCGTCTAGAGAGACAGGCTAAACGTGAGGGGGAGAAAATTACCTTACTTAAACTAGAACCTGTCAACACTAACACAAGTACAACTGATAACACCATCACTAAACCTATCCCTATTCAAGTTATCATACCCATCATTTTACCTGATGATGATGAAACTAAGGGGGAGCAACAGACCAAAGATGGAGCTAATACATCTAAATCCCTGTCTTTGGTTAACACCAATGAGGCTGTGGACGATGGTGAACCAGCTACCAAGAAACTCAAATTTACTGGTGGCTCCCTACCAAAGGTTGTCCAAGACCAAGCTCAGAAGGCATTTCTACAACATGTTGAAGAGCTGAAGAAAGCAAGTGAGTTATCCACTATCTCAAAGAAAGGAAAGGAAATAGTTGTGGTAGACTCAGACGCCAAACTAAAGAAAGTAGCTGCGATGCTAGAGACATGAGGATCAACCACTGAACTATCCCAATTCTCAAACTTTAAATCTGCAAATGAAAAACCTCTAACGGCTGAAGATATTGAAAAACAGACACTTGAATTCAAAAGTTTAAATGAAATCAAGAAGGCCAAAGAGCTGGATGAAGTCAAGCTAAAAGCTATGTCTCCTCAACTCAAAGAGGAGCAAAGAAAAAGGTTAAGGGAAATGGAGGTTAAACGCACAGAGGCTCTGAAAAATGTAAAGGCTGACTATGATGCATGCGTTAACTCTAGGTATGCTCCAGGAAAATTACCAAGTTCAAATATGCAATTCAAAAATCTACTCACACACCATAGATGGTAATTTGGAGAGACAAGCAACAGGCCAACATGGACATATTTGATAACATTAAGTTAAAAACACTTGGTCGTCTGAATGGTTTGAATTAGAGGCTTTAGATAAGAAAAGGACTGGACAGGCGAATTTTCTTCTGTTAAAGACTATCAGAGCTAAATTCAACTTGGTTAAAGAGAGTACAGCTAAGCTCAAAGTTGATCCACCCCCATAGCTATTTGAACCGGAACCAACAAAGACTAAGAAGAAAAGGAAAAGGATGACTAAATTCCTTAAAGAGACCTTCGTCACATACGGCATTCAAGTGGATGGAATGCACAGGGATCTTGTCTTACCAAATGGAATTGTTGGACCCATTGATGGACAAACTTACACAGAGCCTAAAAAAGGAATGGCATTCATGAACAAGGGATGTCAATATGTCTTTCAAAGGGAAAGTGAACTGGGGATGGCTTCAACTATTCAGCTTTTGGTGTTTCAGAGGGTGCTTAAAATTAACAATGAGTATTCCAAAGTGTTCGCCCAAGCTTTGCAAGCTGAATTAGATACCAGGACGGACGTCGCTAAAGCTGAAGAAAGAATAAATAATGATGATTATTGAAGTTTTTCACAGCCAAATTATCATACTCATATTTTGTTTTACTCATGTATTGTACTTTTAATTTTTCTAAGTATTAATGAATTATGAAGTTGTTTGTTAGATCTGTTATGTGTAAGAAGAAGCTGTTATCTCACATACTATAACTAATTTAGATCTAGCCGTATTTATGTTTATATAGAGGGAGATTGTTGGGAATCTAAGTTTGTTAGATTTCCCTTAGTCATAGATTTAAACTTAAATTAAGTTGTTTGATACTAACTTACCTGTGCCTAGGTGACAGGCAAGTAAGCCAAGACTCACAGAGTTCTAAGTCTCTGAGAGCAACCACAGAAAAGTCCATGTCAGAGACATTGTCAAGGAATTCGAAGATTTCTTGAAGACATACTCATTGGCTGTGATGGATGACAACCAAGATGTATCAGGGACTCTTTATGGTTGAGTGTTAACAGGGGTAGCAATACCCTGTTAATACTTAGTACACTTTGGACATACCTAAGTGTTTAGGCGGGAAGTTATGCAGCCTAAAGTACAAGGTATGAAGAAAAGGGAAACTATGTCAGCTATGTTTCCCTAAAGCGTTGTGGCAGACTACCAAGAATAGAAAAGCATCTTGTGACAGATGTCTAACATTGTCTGTTTTGTGTAGTCACCATCAACCATTACTAGAAGTCAACCTCGTACCACTATAAATAGGATATGTAGGCTAGAGTTAAACGGTTCACTTTGTTAGATTTCACACATTAACTCCTTAGAACTTATAAAACGAACAGTTGTGCCTGTGTTCTTAAGTTAGCTTTATTTTGTCCAAAGTATAAAATCCATGATTTTACCATGATAAAATGTAATAAAATTTTACCCAATGATGCTAGAACATTTTCTCATGTGTTATATTTCTATAAAATATGTAAACATGTCCATTGTGTACTTGTGCTCTTACATTTTATTTTGTCACAAATAATTACATGACATAATACCTTGTAAGTAAATGTGGCCTAATAATAAAATACATACACTTTGAATTAAACAAAACAGTTAACAAAATATAAACACATCACTACCCTATGTGTTCTAGCCGTGTATGCTACAACATGCATACATACACTTTCCTTGGAACCATACATGTACTCATTGCTTTGATGTTTATACACACAACACTTGGAAAACTCCTTTTGCCTCCCTTTTGATCACATATACACGGCAACAAAGAGGAGAAGGGCAAGGGTTACCTTGATCTTGGTGAAAACTTAACACATTGCCTTACCAAGGAGATTTCATTCTCTCCCTCTATCTTCTTTAAGCTAAAACACACACATCTCACACTCACTTCACATGCAAAACCAAATCTCACTTTTTCTCATCTCTTTATCTCTCAAATCATATGGCTAGAAGCCATATACATCCAAGAAACACATTTAATCCACAAGATCCTTGTCTTCATCTTTACTACTAATCATTTGGTAGTATCTTTACCAAATTGATTATCATGTCAACCCATATAAACCCTAGCCGAACCTATCTAGGTCACGACTTGGATTGTTATTAGGGTTTCATCTTCATCAAGATTAGAACACTAATCTCTATTGTTCTTTTGATCTTTCCTGGTTAACAATAACAAGAAGGTATAACTTATTGTATTTTCTTCATTTATGTTACTTTCATGCATAATCATCCACCTAATAAACACATATGATAAACTTGTTAAAATTCAAGATTTGGTGAAACCATCACGGCATATTTTTGAAATACCAAGAGTCATGCCTAAAAACTTTTGATAAGAAACCAATGATTATGTACCTATGTTTAAACTTGGTGAAAATCATATAAACCCATCTATGGATTTATTATTAGTCGTGGGCTATAAGTCCTATTTTTGGGATTTTGGTTAAACTTATAAACATAAATCATATGGGTAATATTTTGTAACTCACAAACTAGAAAACCATGACCTTAAAGGTCACGACTTGTTTAGGTACACATCAATGATTTGTGTAACAAGTTTTAATGATTGGAATATGTGTTTACCTATGTAAAATGAACTTCTAAAAATCATAAAAACATCTTGTGTGTAAAAAAATAAGCGTGGGCTATAAACATCATTGGATGGATCTCTAATGAACATGCATGCTCATGTTAGACCTAGATCTTGTGTTAAGACTTTAACTTAACTTAATAATCATGTAATAAGTATAAATCTTATGATAAGAACCACATGGGAAAAATAATATAGCTGTGGGCTATATGTTATATTTTTGGACTCATAATGAACTTGGAAACATGTAATAAATCTATATATTAATTTTTGAACTTTAATAATTATGAAGACATGACAAGCTTAAGTCTCATCTTGGGATACCAAGATTTAAAATATAGCCATGGGCTATATATATATATGTTTGTGGACTTATGATTGATTTCTAAACTTGTATATAGTTTAGATCTCATATTGGGACTTTTATACTTACATGCAAACCTAAAACAAGCTTAAACTTATCTTCATATGCTATAAATAAATCTAGCCGTGAGTTATAAGCTTATTCTAGGGCTTATGACTTACATGCAACTTGAAACTAATTTAGATCTCATTTGAAACACCAAATAAAATATTGTCGTGAGTTTTACTCGTTATTTTGGAGATCATGACTTAATTTTATCAAGCTAATATTAAGCTTGTAAAAGTACATAAATATTATACCTTGAAAAGATGTTAAGTAATGTTAATGGACTAATCAAACCCATGCAACCATAGCCTAAAACTTAAATAGGCCCAATAGGCCCATACAATATAGCCGTATATATATAAAAGCCCATTAGGCTCATTTAATGTTTTGAAAGCCCATTTAACTAATCTTAGTATATTAGTGGACTTAAAAATATGTTTAAGCTCATTTTAATATTTTGGAAAGCCCATTTAACTAATGTTATTATATTAGTGGACTTAAAATATGTTTAGGCCCATTAGATAGCCCATTAGTTCTTTTGGTCCATTTAATGAGCCCATTTAATATTTTAAATATTTAAATAAAGTTTTTATAACAAAAATATAACTTATAAAAACTTTTGGACTAAAAATGATAATCTATAAAACTTAGGGACTAAAACCATGACATTTGAAACTTGTTTTGATAAACCATTAAGCACAAGGACTAATATTGTAAATAACCAAAAGTCTAGGGCTTAATAAATGTCATCCGTGACATATTAAACCCTAAGGACCATTTTTGTAAATTCCCTAAAGTTGTTTTGTCATTTTATAACCCTAAAGACCATTTTTGTAATAAGCCGAAACATATAGAATCCCTAGGGACTGTTTTTGCCAATTAATGAAAGTTATAAAACCTAATTATAACTAGAGGGACTATTTCTACCATAACCCAAAAGTATTACAAGCCCTAGGTACCAAAAGTGTAAAATCCGAAAGTTTTACTTTAATAAAAATATGGAGGGACTAGTTTTGCACTTATCCGAAACTTAAACAAGCCCTAAACCCTTATTTCATTTTTATTTAGTAAAACTTAAATAAAACCTAAACCATAAGGACTAAAACTGTAATTTCTTAAACTGGTGATTTATAAATTATTTGTAAATGTTGGAAACTTTTGGGGACTTAAAGTTAAATAAATAATTATATTTTACTTTATAAAATAATTTTTATAAACTATATATAAATTACATACAAGTATACTTATACAAAAATTGTAAGTAAAACATTTTTACTTAAACAAGTAATTTATTTACAAGTTTGAATGAACGTTATTAATACTTGCACTACAGTCATTTAAATAAACACTGTAGCATTTTTAAACTAATTAAAAACTGTATAAGCATGCACATATGTTTTCTTGTATTATTTATTGAGACTGTACTATTTAATTAGGCAGTAGACTGTGACGTGAGCATTACTTGGATTTCTTTTATTTGCACAGCCATTACAAACTCCAAGGTGAGTTTACAGCCCCACACAAAATATTGATAAACTTTTCCTCTACCTGGGAGAAAACATGCAACTTATTTTATTGGACATAAACTGTATTGTATAACCTTTGATTACGATTGCCTATTGTAGAAACTGTTAAATTATTGTAATTGCCCGAATGTTATAAATAGATCTATTTGGGATTGACGATCCCCATCTGGGTGAGTAGCGCTCACTGTGCCTTAGTCGGGACAACAGATGTATACCACGTTGGAATTGGGAATGGGAGCCTTTTTGTAAGGCACCGGGTTCTCATCTGTTGAGAACTATAGAAAGTTAAGCTTCAATTTTGAGCAATAAGGAATGTAATTACCTCTTTAGTATGAATGCTTTGTGCATTGCTACTATCATGATCATTTAATGTCCAAACTTATTTTATTAAACTTGTAAATTCACCAACTTTATGTTGACCCTCTAAGCATGTTTTTCTCAGGAAAATGAAGCTAGTACGTGGTGTGTGCATGGACTCAAGCATCATAGTAGTCTGCATTGTAGGACTCATCAGGGGTTTATACTTGGAAAAATAAACAATTTATTTTTATCATGTTAAAACAATTTCTTTTTATAAATTTATACACTGTTCATGTAATATATGTTGGATAATCTCTTATCCTATGCTATATGTACTATTTCCTATCGATCCACCCCTGTGACATTCCAAACATTATTTCCGCTGCAATTGACCCAACCCGGGGTGTCACAGAGAATGGTATCAGAGCAATAGTTATAGAGAACCAGATAAATTTTTAAATAAAATTAAAGAGTAAATTTTTTTTTTATTTAAACTGGACTATAACATAACAAAAATCTTTTGGGGTTTTTTTTGGACTATATTAGTTAAGCATATAGAACGTAGGCATATATATATATATATATATATATATATATATATATATATATATATATATATATATATATATATATATATATATATATATATATATATATATATATATATATATATATATATATATATTCTATGTGAACTTGTTGGAAATACGTTTTACATATTAGAAAGGATCGGTCACTCCAACAATATTTCATGTAATAGCTTGTAGTTTAGTTATTTACATTTATTAAACAAAGCCCAAAACCGAGCCCATGAAATGTATGGGTCAGCGGCCTAATGTAAACCCAAGCCCATCTCATGGGCTTGGGTATATAAACCCTCTCCTTAGATGGAGAGGGTGGTGATTTCATTTCAAATAACACATAGTTCTTAAACTTTCTCTCTCTAGAAGTGTGAAATCATCTATCTTTCTCTCTCTACAATATAAGCAAGATTTACATATCCTACAAATGGTATCAAGAGCCATGGGATGATTGTATTGTTTATGTGTTTGTGTTCTTGATTCATACGCCTATTTTGATCCATTTTACACGAACCAAATTTTTTTGTGTTTTTTATGGCTTTTTCTTGATACAAATCTTCAACATAGTTGTGGTAGAGATTTGGTATATTTACTTTGGCTAAAACACAAAATTTTTGGGTGTTTTGATCATTTTTTGGCTTAAGATCTCGAATTGGTTGAGTTTTGTCCGAGAAAAGTAGGATATATTCCGACAGCTGCTTCCATCGGAAAAGGGTTTCTCATTTTGACCACTATTCCGACGAAGGGATTCCGATAGTATTCCGATTTGGTACATTCCGATTTGGGACATTCCGATTTGGGACATTCCGATTTGGGACATTCCGATTTGGGACATTCCGATTTAGGACATTCCGATTTGGGACATTCCGATTAGGGACATTCTGATTTGGGACATTTCGATTTGGGACATTCCGATTAGGGACATTCCGATTAGGGACATTCCGATTAGGGACATTCCAATCAGGGGTATTCCGATAGACTTATTCCGACGGTTTTTGATCCTTTATTCCGATCAACATTCCGACAACCCAAAAATTTAGGGGATTTTCCACATCATTTCTCGGATTTAACACAAAACAATAAATACATTTACTTTCTATCATTGTTCGATCAATATTTGTAAATCTTAACTTATCGAAATGGAGTACACATCTCTTACGGATAAGTCCATTCTCTCGAGTACAGATAATCGTCCACCAATGTTGGAAAAATCTATATACGAGGATTGGACTTCCCGAATGTGTTAGCCCTATATTTTATATAGTCGAACAAGAATGTAATAGGTCATCTTAGTCGTTATTGGTCTTGTATTGTAATAGGTTAGTCGGGAAAACCGGGCTTGGTATTTAAGCTAATATTGTATAAGTTAGGGGCGTAAGCCCAAGCAAAGCCAAGCCCAGCCCATGAACAAGCCCACTAAGGCCTTATGGCCGTGGCATATAAATACCCTCTTCCATGTGTGGAAGAGGGTGTTGGTTAACATTTGTTTCTCTCTCTAAAAGTGTTTATTCATCCATAATCTCTCTTATTTCTCTATCTACTTTTCTACTCTTTATCTCTCTAAATATCATCTTATATTGTGTTATGGATTAAAGTGGGATTTACATTTGGTATCAAGAGCCTATAGTGGATAGGTGATTGAAGATTCGTGGTTCATGTTCTTATTGATTTCATAAGGTATTTGATCCATAATCCTTGATCCAAATTTTTTTTTTTGTGTTTTTTATGGTTTATTATTGATACAAATCATCTACATAGTTGTAGTAGAGATTTGGTATTGTTTATTTGGGTAAAAACATAAAATTTTTGGGTTTTTGGATCAAATTTTGGCTTAAAGTTTCGTTTTTTATAAGTTTGTTCCGAGAATCACGTAATATCGATCAACAGTAAGAATTTCGGAAAAGGGTTTAGTTTTTCCGAAATTGTGGGCTTATTCCGAAGAATTTTTTTCGGAAAAGGGTTTATTTCTCTGAAAAAGTTGTGTTTTCCGAAAATTATTCCGAAGAAGTGTTAATTCTGAAAAGGTGAATTTTCTGAAAAAGTTAATTTTCTGAAAAACTGGTTATTCCGAAGAAGTTGGTTTTTCCGAAAAAATCCATATTCCGGAAAAGTAGTAATTCCGAAGAAGTTGTTTTTTCTGAAAACCTCAATATTCCGAAGATAATTCTGAAGAAGTGGTTTTTCTCTGAAAAACTTTATTCCGAAAAAGAGCATTTTCCGAAGTTTTTTCCGAAGAAGGACATTTTCCGAAGATTTTTCCGAAGAAGGTATTTTTCCGAAGAAAGGTATTTTCCGAAGATTTTTTCGAAGAAGGATATTTTCCGATGATTTTTACGAAGAAGGTATTTTTCCGAAGTTTTTTCCGAAGAAAGGCATTTTCCGAAGATTTTTCTGAAAAAGGTGTTATTCCGAAGATTATTCTGAAAAAGGGTGTTTTTCCGAAATTTTCAATTTCTCGGAAGAAGTGCTTTATTCCGAAGATTTTCATTTCTCTTAAAATTTCATATATTCCGAAGATATCATTATTCCGAAAAACTTCATTTTTCTGAAAAGATCGGTATTCCGAAAATTTAAGATTTTTACAAAAGTGATTGAAACTTCGAGTGTTTTTTTTGCCTTGGAATTTTTGGTTTCTGGAGAGACAATTCTTAGGGGATTTTAACATCTTTTCTCAACAACATCAACCACACCTCATCACAACACATCCACTAAGATCCAAATCCATTCACAATCATCGACAATGTCTAACAACAATATCAGCAATGCGACTGCAAATCAAATTCGTTTGGAACAAGGTGGCAATGGAAATCCACTTGTGCTCACTGCCGGTTTCTATGTTCAATGGAGATCTCGCTTTCTCAGATTTCTCGATGGAAAAGAGAACCGAACTGCTCTTCGTCACTGCCTTGAGAACCCTCCTCCAGTTTTCGAATTCAGACCCATTATCACACAAGCAGAGGATGGTACTTCATCAACTATACGAGCTATGGAAGATTTCGACACATGTTCTGCTGAGAAAAATAAACTCCTCCAAGCTAAAGCTGATGCTGTGAACTACATACTCACTGAGATTGATAACGGTATCTATTCCACGGTTGATGCATGTCCTAATGCTATGGAAATATGGAATGCAATTCATCGATTGAAGCAAGGTGAGTCAATCAATGTTCAAGATCTCGAGACTAATCTACTTTGGGAGTTTGGAAAATTCACATCTGAAGATGGTGAATCCATTAACTCATATTACTCGAGATTCTACAAAATGATGAATGAGCTTGTTAGAAACCAATGCACCATCTCCAATCATCATGCCAATGTTCAGTTTCTACTTCAACTCATACCAGAATGGGAAAGGTTTGTGACTTTGGTTAAACAAAGGGAAGATATCAAGACCATCTCCTATCACAAACTTTATGATATCCTGAAACAACATCAGAATGAAGTGAATGAACTAAGGGCTGAAAAGGCAGAACGGTCTGCTAACTCTATTGCTTTTGTGGCTACTACTTCAACAAAACCCGTACACCGTCAACAACCACCTACTCATTCCTCAAAGTCATTAAGCTCATCCACCAAACCTCCATCTACTGCTAAAAAGGCTAAAGCAATTGTCCCCACTCCACCTCCAAAGGGACAGTGATGATGAACAAACTTCAAGGGACAAGAAGATTGAAGAACTCATGTCTCTACTCACCACGACCTATAAGAAGATCTACAAACCTACCAACAAAAACCTCAGATCATCATCCAATGCTCGATATAAGGAAGTTGATCATGCACCTAGGTATGATCGTGAGGCTAGGTATGATAATCAGAGGATGCCGAATCAAGTTGGGGCTAGAGAAACTGTAGGCACTCCGGTTGTGCAGAAGACTGGGATTCAATGCTTCAATTGCAAGGAATTTGGGCACATGGCTAGGGAATGCAAGAAGCCAAAACGGGTTAAGGATTCGGGATATCACAAGGAAAAGATGTTGCTGTGTAAGAAAGAAGAAGCAGGAATTCCACTCACAGCAGATGAAGTTGACTGGCGTGATGACACTAATGATGAAGCCGATGATCAAGAGTTGGAGGCACATTATGTGTACATGGCAAAGATTCAAGAAGTGATCCCAGAGATTGATGATACTTCTGGACCCATCTATGATTCTGAGCCACTTGAAAAGGTACCATCACATGATAACTATAATGTGTTTGCTAATGAACGACGTCATCCTGAGCAACCCGAAAGCATCAATGACACATATGTAATGGACACGGAGGATAGCAATATCTCTACGGATTCACAGCATATGTGTAATGATGACGGAAAAGTTGTTCAGGATACTGACTCGGATGAGGACCGTGATTTGCTTGGGTCTATTATTGGTTATTTAAAACATGAAATTGAGGAAAACAAAGAGGCTAATAAACGTTTGAAGCAAGCAAACACATCCTTAGCCGAGGAGATAGACAGGCTTAAAGAGTGTGATTATGTAAAAGAAGCTGATCGACGGGTTGCGATAGCTAATGGTTTGGTATATGAACGTAAGGTTCTCAATGAACAATATTGTTCTGAAGTAACACACGAAATTCATATGTCAAAACAAAAGATATTGGACCTTGAAGAACAACTGCTGCTACATAAACTCCAAATTACTGAATTAGAGTCGGTTAACAAAGAACAAACTGAGCTTTATAAAACTCGTGAAGAAAAAGATATTGAAAAAATTATTGCTTTGGAAAAGAGAGTCGACACGTTAAACAACATCGTTTACAAAACGGGTCAGTCTATTAAAACTATGAATATGCTCAATAGAAATATGAAAACGAGTTTTGTCAAGCCTGAATATCTCAAGAAAGTTCAAAGTACCAAGCCTGCTCTTTATGATATCGGTTGTTATGTTGATAATCTTGCTCTTATGCTTTCCCCTGACTGCGACGAAATCATTCGTCAACAAGAAGAAAGTCGATCAAACTTAAGTGATTCAATAAACCTTTCTGATTTTGATAATTATATTAAGTTTGTTCCTCAAAAAGAACTTTCCAAAGAACAAAAGATGTACAATAGTGTTCCACCACTAAGTGATGAACCCCAAAAGAAAGTTTCTTTAATAAGGAGTTTCAAAAAGCAATCAATTTTGTTAGAAAAACAAATTTCGGATGAAAAACGTAAATGGGATGAGAAAAGCAAAAGTGTTCAGCAATTTGAGTTTATAAAACAAGGGGTTTTAAATTTGTACAAAGGTGTCGTCGACTATGAAAAAGTTTCTAGGGATACCATTTGGAACATTAAACCTAACCCACAAGTAGAAGTCGTCATTCAACAATGCATTGTTCCAACCATTGATGATCTTTCAAAAAATGTGGAAATGTTTTATAATGCTCTCACTGAGGAAATGTTAACTGATTTAAGCTATGTCAAATCTCTTGAAGATGAAGTTGATTTTCTTCAAATTAAATTAAAGACACAAGAACACCAACTTTCTAACAAAATTGATCGACTTTCTAAGGAATACTTTTATGCTGACCATATGAATGCTATACTTGGTGTGTATACCGATCTTGATCAATATTGTCATGTAGCATGTCTTGTGTCAGAATCGGACGAGAAATGCCACAATCTTGAAGTAGAGCTTTCGAAACAAATTCAGTCATATAACAAACTTTCGAAAAGTTTTTCCCAACTTGAGAAACAGTCTATTTCTCTTGAACTTGCTTTACAAAAAGGTGATAAAACTCCTAATCATAAAAAGTATCAAGAAATAACAGCTTCTTCATTTCGACAATTAAATGAAAAAGGTTTCGAAATAAATGATTTGAAAGCTCAGCTACAAGAAAGGGACATAGCCATCAGTGAGTTACAAAAACTCATTGAGAAAATGAAAGGAAAGTCTGAATTGGGTAAACCATCCGTCGTTCGTCAACCGAATGTGGTTAAATGCCCTAAATCATCTATTTTGGGCAAACCCCCACAGACTTTGCCTAAGCTAGGAACTGATAAGAGCACAAATGTGATAGCACCTGGAATGTACAAGATGAACACTAGGTCCACTCAAACTGGAACATCGGGGTTACCTCAGAATACTAGGAAAACTAATCAACGTGTGTCTTCTTCTACAGGAGTAACTCCCACTACTAGCATTAGCGGACCACAACTTAAGAGCACTAGAATTGAAGATAGAGTCATGCCTAACAATAGTCAAGGGAAGAAGAAGGAAGTAGAAGATCACCATAGGAATTTTAAGTTTTCTAAGAATAAAACGTTTGTAACTGCATGTAATGACAGTTTGAATGTTAAGACTTCGAATGTTGAATTTGTTTGTGTTAAATGTGGAAAATGTGTTCGTACTTTTAATCATGATGCTTGTGCTTTTAATCATAATGGTGTGAATGCTAGAACTAGGAAGCCTACTCTTGTGCCCACTAGTACTAGAAAACCCACAAGAACTTTGAACCAATCCACTGCTCAACCACTTAAGAAGCTAAGTGCGTTAGAATCCACTACTCTACGTAAACAAAAAATGTTAAAGAAGCTTTATGAGAACATGAGTAGGACATGTAAACATGGGTACTCAAGATTTACACCACCTGGATACAAATGGGTACCTAAGACAACCACTATTCTAATTGGGTCTATGAATGTTAGTTTGCCTTTTGAATCTATGTCTACTAATATTTTGGAACCCACTTCTATCAAGGGCTCCCAATTGTAACTCTACATTTTCTTCTAATGCTTATGCAGCTCGTCGAGATCATTCTCTTCATAATGGACTCTGGGTGCACAAAGCACATGACGGGCAATCTCAAGCTTCTAATTAACTTCGTGGAGAAGTTTCTGGGTACGGTACGGTTTGGAAATGATCAGTTTGCACCGATACTCGGATATGAAGACTTGGTTCAAGGGAATATCACTATAAAACGGGTTTATTACGTCGAGGGACTGAATCACAATTTATTCTCGGTTGGTCAATTTTGTGATGCGGATTTGGAAGTGGCTTTTCAGAAATCTACTTGCTATGTTAGAGACTACGATGGGAATGAACTTCTTACAGGTTCTCGTGGTTCTGATCTCTACACAGTAACTCTTCAAGATACATCTTCAACAAATCCAATTTGCTTAATGGCGAAAGCTACATCCTCTCAAGCATGGTTATGGCATCAACGATTGTCACATCTCAACTTTGACACCATCAACTTGCTTTCGAAGAATGATATTGTGACCGGTCTTCCTAAATTAAAATTCGTCGAAGACCATCTTTGTTCTTCTTGTGAGTTGGGGAAAGCAAAACGGAAGTCTTTCAAAACAAAGACTACCCCAAGCTCAAAAGGACGATTGGAACTTCTACACATGGATTTATGTGGTCCCATGCGTGTTGAGAGTATTAACGGGAAAAAGTATATTCTCGTGATTGTTGATGATTACTCTAGATATACATGGACTTTCTTCTTAAGGTCCAAGGATGAAACACCAGAGGTTCTCAAAAAATTTCTCAAGATGATACAACGCAATCTTCAAGCTCAAGTCTTAACCGTAAGAACGGATAGGGGTACTGAATTTCTGAACAAGAATTTGCAATCTTACTTTCAAGAAGAAGGCATCGAACATCAAACGTCTATTGCTCGAACTCCTGAACAAAACGGCGTTATCGAAAGACGGAACCGCACCTTGGTTGAGGCAGCTCGAACAATGCTTTCTGCTTCAAAATTACCACTATTCTTCTGGGCTGAAGCAATTGCAACTGCCTGTTATACTCAAAATCGTTCTCTCGTCATCCCAAGACATGAAAAGACACCTTACCACATCATCAATGGCAGGAAACCTACAGTTAAATTCTTTCACGTATTTGGATCTTTATGATACATTCTTAAAGACAGTGAGAATCTCGACAAGATGAAAGAAAAAGGTGTTGCATGTATTTTTGTGGGGTATGCTACATTGTCGAAAGGATATCGAGTTTACAACAAGAAAACAAAGATTATTATAGAAACAATTCATGTGAACTTTGACGAATTGCCACAAATGGTACTTGAACACAACAGCTCAAGTCCCGCACCTCATTGTCCAGCAATGGCACCTACACACAACAGTGTACGTCCCATGCAAGAATGTCAAGAAAATACTCCTACAGTAGAATCGACGGATACGACACATATGAATGAATTGGTTGATTTATATGATCCAATGTTTGATGAATATTACTATGGAAACAATCAAGTTGTGTCAAAGCCTGCCGCTGTTAATACTGCTGATGCACCTGAACAAAATCAACAAGACACAACTGCCTCTACCTCAGCAACCGTTGCTCAAGAGACAATTCCATTTGATACTCAACAAACTCAAGAAACCATCATACAACCAACATCACCAACCGTCAATGCTGAAGGAGGTAACAACGATCAAGCAGTCGATGCACAACCTGACGAAGAAGAATTTATCAACCCGTTCGGTACACCGGTACACAAAGTCGGAGAGTCTTCTACTCAACATATTGATCCGTCCAACATGTATACATTCTACCAAATATATCCATCCACTCACCATTGGACTCGTGATCATCCATTGGAGCAAGTAATTGGAAATCCTTCACAACCGGTTCGAACACGCAAACAACTCAACACCGATGGCGATGTGTGTATGTATGCACTCACCGTGAGTTCAACTGTACCTACAAACATCAAACAAGCCATGACTGATCATGCGTGGATTGAATCAATGCAAGACGAAATTCATCAGTTTGAACGCCTAAATGTTTGGGAACTTGTTGACAAACCTTATGGAATTTTGCTTTTAGATTTCAAATGGATTTGGAAAAACAAACTGGATGAAGAACAAACCATCATCAAAAACAAATCTCGTCTTGTGGTTAAGGGGTATCGTCAACAAGAAGGGATAGATTTCGATGAATCATTCGCTCCAGTTGCTCGTTTGGAAGCTTTCAGGATATTTCTTGCTTATGCTGCACATAAGGGCTTCACGGTTTTTCAGATGGACGTTAAAACTGCTTTTCTCAACGGTCATTTGAAGGAAGAAGTGTATGTGAATCAGCCGGAAGGATTCATCGATCCTCATCACCCTGACAAAGTCTATCGTCTCAAGAAGGCTGTATATGGACTTAAACAAGCTCCAAGGGCATGGTACGAAGAACTATCCAACTTCTTGGTCTCGAAAGGATTCTCTAAAGGTTCTATTGATCCTACTCTTTTTATTAATAAATATAGGGATGACATACTGCTGGTGCAAGTTTACATTGATGACATTAATTTTGGTTCTACGAACCCAAAACTTTCAAAACGTTTTGAAAAATTAATGCACAGCAGATTTGAAATGTCAATGATGGGGGAGCTAAAATTCTTTTTAGGCCTCCAGATTCATCAATCCCCACGTGGTATCTTCATAAACCAAGCTAAGTATGCTCAAGAGATACTTAAAAGCATGGTATGACCTCATGTGCTCGCGTTGGTACACCATTAAAGGGACCAACACAAAAGCTATGGTAGTTATGCAGGGTATTGATGGCGTTGGATTTATTGGAGCTTTCTGGACAAGAATGCGGTGGAGAACCAAGCTTTGGTTGCTGAAAAGGATGAAGAGAACGTTCAATATGCTCTCATGGACAGATCTTCTTCTTCATCAAATAATGAGGTATATGATGATGATTTTTGTAGCAAAGGTTGTAGACTAAACACTAAAAAAGTTAATAAAGAAATTTTAAAGTTACAATATGATATTCTTGATATAAACATCAAACTATCAAACTACAAAAGAGGGCGTGCACAATCAGATGAGATGGTGCAAGATTATAGGAATATGGAATTTGATCTAAAGGATCAAATAAATGTTTTGAAAAGAGACTTAATGCTAAATAATGAGGCCAAGGCTTCTTTAATAAAAGCTAACACTAAATTGCAACTTAAGCTAGACGAGGCAATTAAGTCTAAAGGGAATGTAGGGCTTAAAATTGAAAAGTTTGAAAAAGCTAGTCAAACCCTATAAAAAGTCATTAGTGAGCAAAGAAACCCTAAAGACATGTATGAGATTAGGATGCATGCAAAGGAATATGTTGTTGTTCCACCCCTAGCAGGTGATTTTTATGGGGTTCCTATGAGGAAGGATCTTTCTGGAACAGGTATTCCAGAATTCTAAGTATAAGAATTCATTCCTCCACCACGTGTGCTCACTCCAGTAGAGGAATATAAGCAAAGGGTGACTAATCTTGACCAATGGAAGAAAGCCAACCCTACTCTTTTGTCAAAGGTGGGCTTCTTGATGATGAATCAATTGACCCTAAGCCTATAGTTGTGACCAACCCTACTACTGGAAAACCTGTTAATCTTGACTCACCAACTAAAAGCAAATCTAGTGTTAAATATGTTGAAATGTATAGAAAACCTAGATCACCTCAGAGTCAAGCTAGTGTTAATGGGACAAGATTTTATAAATCTAGACCTAAGGTTATGTCTAGAAAGGCTTGTTACACATGTGGGAGTTTTACTCATCTGGACTATTGATATGGTAACAATACAAATCAGCCGTTGACAATAGGTCATCCACTGTCAACAATAAGCCTTATGTCCACACTAGACCACAGGCCACTAGACTAGCTGTTTTCTTCTCTAAGGCAACTAATACCCAAGGCCAATAACCCTTCCAAAAGACCAACACTTGGTCCAACAGACAATCAATTCCTGTAGCAAACCCTAATTCACCCGCTGACAGGAACATTTCATCCCCTAACAAGGCAAGACATGCCACTGACAGATCTAGGTTTGGTATGAAAATGTCACAACTAGCAGCTGTCAGGCCTCATGTTAGACCTATTAATACTAGGTATTTACAACCAAAGGGGCAAGGGTCTATGGCATCATCCAACTTAACATGGAGACCAAAAAAAGAACAATCACCAAATTTTAATGGTGTCCCCATGACTTGTAATAGGTTTAAATATCTTGAAAAGAATGTTGGAACAAACTAGATATTTAAGGCACAAAGGGATGAACAGGGGGTTGTTACAAGAAATAAAACCATTCTTGTTGAACAACCAAATGGATCCAAGTCTACCAAGTCTTGGGTTCCCAAAGAAAACTAATTTGTTTTCTTTATGTGTAGAGCATTCCAAAGTAGGTTAATGATCATGCATATTGGGATAGTGGATGCTCAAGGCACATGATAGGAAAGGAAGACTATTTGACTAATTTCACTCTTATTAAAGATGGTGATAAAGTGTACTTTGGAGGCGGTTTTGGAACTATCTCTGGCAAGGGAACTCATATCACTAACAACTTAAGATTTGATGAAGTCTTCCTGGTAAAAGAGCTTGACTATAACTTGTTTAGTGTGTCACAAGTTTGTGACAAAAAAAATAAAGTTCTTTTTACTGACACATAATGATTGGTGTTGAGCAAAGATTTTGTGATTCCTGCTCATAAGTTCATTGAGTTTAGAACACCTAGACATAAGGACATTTACAATGTTAATCTTCAAGGTATTAAAATGAATAATAACTTGTCATGTCTTTATGTTAAGGCTTCAGTAGATGAGAGTAGTTTATGGCATAGAAGGTTAGGACATATTAACTTTAAGAACATAAATAGACATGTAAGGCATGATCTTCTTAGAGGATTGCCTTCAAAAACATTCCACAATGATCATAATTGTGTTACATGTCTTAAGGGCAAACAACACAAGGCCTCATTTAAGTCTAAAAGTGTGCATTCTAGTTCTAAACCTCTTCACTTGCTTCACATGGACTTATTTGGACCTACTAATATCGAGAGTTTAAATGGTAAATCTTATTATTTTGTCGTAACTGGTGACCATTCTAGGTTTACATGGACTTTCTTTTTAGCCAAAAAGAGTGATACTGCCAAAACTTTGATTAATTTAATTAACCAAATGGAAAAGAAATCAGGGTTTACCGTCAACATTCTTAGAAGTGATAATGGTGGTGAGTTTAGAAATGATCTTTTAGATGCCTTCCATGTTGATAAGGGGATTTCTAAGCAGTTTAGTATAGCTAGAACTCCTTAGCAAAATGGTGTAGCTGAGAGAAGAAACAGAACACTCATAGAAGCAGTTAGGACCATGTTGGTAGATGCTAAGTTACCCATTGCTTTTTGGTTTGAGGCTGTGAATACAGCATGCTATGTTCAGAATAGAGCCCTGGTCAACAAAACTCACAATAAGACCCCTTATGAGCGATTTTGAAATAGGAAACCTAAAATAGACTTTCTTAGACCCTTTGGATGTCATGTAGTAATTTTGAATACTAGTGATAACCTAGGTAAGTTTAGTTCAAAAGGTGACAAGGAATACTTTGTAGGTTATTCTATGAACATCAAAGGGTATAGAGTTTACCACAAGAGGGATAAGGTTATAACTGAAAACGTGCATGTTGAGTTCTTGGATAGTAAACCAAGTAATCTTGAGAATGGACCAGATTGGCTTTTTGATTTAGAGTCATTATCTAGATCCATGAATTATTTGCCTGCTACTAATCCAGATGTCTTGGAGAACCCTCCAAAGATTATGGAAGCACCTATTGTTGATAATGCAGGTACACAAGCTACAAAGGTGACAAGATCACAAGCAGGTGAGCCCACTCCCACATTTTCCTTACTGGACTTGCCTATTTGGAGTGAAGAATTCATTAAAGCATCTGTTGCTGAAAGAGAAGTGGAGAGAAAGCAACAAGAAGAGCAAGTCAGCAAATCAATAACATCCGTTGACAGTCCTATTTCAGCCACTGACACACCAGATCTAGCCGCTGACAGCTTGCTTTCATCCGTTGACAAGGAAGTGCTTGAACTTGTTGAAGATTCCATGCCCAATAAAGGTGTTAACGTTATCAATCGAGGCGCTGACAACATATCTTCCAGTTCAAGTGGAATCTACTGTTCATGACAACACACTATTTGGGGGAGGGATTATTACTAAAGTTTCTAAAATTCATCCTCCTACCCAAATAATTTGTCTCATCAATTCACCAGTTCAAACAAGAAGACAAAAGAATCCCAAAGGAGGATTCATTGCCAACATTCACAAAAAGGAAGATACCCCTTTAGTTCAAGAATGTTTGTTTGCTTTTTTTCTATCCCAGAATGAGCCCAAGAAGATTTTTTATGCTCTTAAGAAACAAGCTAGGTTGAAGCAATGCAAGATGAGCTTCATCAGTTTGCTATACAGGATGTTTGGGAGCTTGTTGACTGTCCCAAGCATGTGAGACCAATTGGAGCATGTTGGGTCCTAAGAAATAAAATAGATGATAGAGGTATTGTGATCAGAAACAAGACAAGACTGGTTGCTCAAGGTTATACATAAGAAGAAGGCATTGATTATGAAGAGGTTTTTGCACCTGTTTCTAGGATTGAAGCAATAAGGATTTTCCTAGCCTATGCTTCCTGCATGGGTTTCACAGTCTACAAGATGGTATGTACCAAGCTTGAAGTTGATTACACAAGTGACGTTAGCATGGACTTTTTAAGGTTTATCTATTCCCAGATTAAGGAATATGTTTTATTTGTAAGAATCCTCTTTGTATTTTGTTTTTATTCAGAAACTTGATTATTAGAGTGAGTATCAAGTTTAGGGAAGGATTGTTGGGAATAAAATTAGCTAAGTCACTCAGCCGATGATAAAGGGATTCTTGACGCTGACAAGAGCAAATGAGGCGCTGACAGATTAAACACTGACAAGATATATCAAGACGCTAACAAAGGAATTCCCAGTCACAAACAAATACTTAGTCAACACGTTTTTTATATTTAGGAAAGATATGATCGAATATTGTATATTTATCTTTTCCTAAAATAGTTGATTAGTAGTTTATTGTTCAAGACTCCTTATGTTATGAGGTCTTAGGGTTTGTTATGAGATAGATGTTTTTATACTTTCATTGTACGCAGTTGGTATTATTAAAGTGAAAGTTTGGTATACATACTTTGTTTTGCTTTGTTCTTTGTTCTAAGTGTTAATTCCACATAACATATAGATTTTCAATCACACAAAGTTTCTCTACATATTATACTTGATTCAATCTCGATAATACAAAGCTAAACCGATCTAAGTTTGGGATCAACATATATGATATATCTATCATATATGATAAGTGGATGTATCATATATGATACATTTGTACAACATAAGTTGAACCTTCAACTTCGACTAACGCTTATCTCACAACTTTAACAAATGCTTATCCATGCTCTTACACTATAGTTCTGTTACTCAAACTAATTTTCTAGTTATGTTACATCTAATACTACACATTTCCAACAAACATCAAAAAGTATCATATATGATAATATGTGTAAATTGCTTATAAAACATATTCCAAAATAACATAAGCTTATAAGCCCATAATAAGTTAACTTATAATTCACTAACATTTCACATTATTCAAATCAGTCACCTAGTAAGTTAGCTTATCATTCAACAGGGGTAGATTCCTATAATTCGTTGAATAAGCTGGATTATAAGCTTATAAATCCAAATAATGACAAATTCATACACTTAATCACATCAAATAAGCTATAAAAGGATAAAAAGTTATCATCATTAATACAAGGTTCTTTTTTACACCAAGTATAAAAAGTTATCGTCTGATCTCTTCGAATTGATTTCCAGTCTAAAGGGCGACTCAATTGTCTTTTGGTGAACAAGAGAATGTTGTGGTTTGGTTTTCTAATTAAAACTAAAAGCAAGAATGAAAATGTCGTTGAGTGAAATTAAAGCGTTTAAATATTAAACTAAAAGCTATTTAGAAAAACTTTATGTAAAACTGTAAAACTTAAAAACATGTTCTATCGGAATATTGCAAATCATTTCTATCGGAATGCACCAAAGTCATAACCATCGGAATACAACTAAAACAAGTCATCGGAATAATCCATGTGCAGGTCCATCGGAATGCTAAGCTGAATACCCATCGGAATGTCAAATACAATTCTGTCGGAATATGGTCAATCACAATGATCACAATCGGAATGCCCTAGATCGTAATGTCAGATCGGAATAATCCAATTACCTTTGTTGCAATGTCCAGATCGGAAAGTTGTAAACTAAAATTGGGCAGAGTTTCGTCTTAAAAAGGACCTTAGTCCCGTCGGAATACGCGATCGCAATGAGCGATCGCAATCCCAGATCGGAATAAGGGGGAAATGACCAACTATCGTAAAGTAAAACCACAATGGGTTATTGCGATAAGCACAAGCAGCCGTCGGAATGTCTGAATCCCTTGTATTGCGATGGAATGCAATATTAATCCGCAATTTGTGGTAAGCTTAAAACTCAATAAGTACGTATAATAAGCTATCTTATCCGAATGTTAAACAACTCAAAAAGCTTGAATTCAACAACTTGTAAAACATACAAGATCATAAACTTTATGAAAGGAACTTTTAAATAACTAAAACCTTTGAGAAATCCGAAAACCAATAAGCCTAAACTTGAAATAAGCCAAGAAGCATTAAGAGCTTACAGCTTATACGTGAGTAAGCTTATGTAGGAACAAAAGGAACGAACTTTCTAACCACACAACCTCAAATTCAATCACGGATCATGAAGGATTCAGATCAAAAGAAAGGTTTCGGATTAAGAAATAAGCAAAATTCAAGAAATGTAGAAGGGGATTAAAGAACACAAAGCTCAAACTTAAACTTTTGATTAAAGAAACTCAAATACAAAGATTAATGAAAGCTTAAAAGAAAGGAAAGATGAAAAACTTAGTGAGAGAAAGTTTAGAACTTTCTCCCTCTAAAAAACTAGAAAGAAAACTTAAAAATAAAACTAGCTAACCACCCTCCTAATGTGATTAGGAGGGTATTTATAGGGAAATGGGAAGTGCATGTGTGGTGCTTCCTTCTTTCTTTTCTTCTCGACTCGATTTAATTCTTTGTCTTTTCTCGACGTCGTCTCGGGATTTGAACTTGTCTTAATAATTTTCTTCTTTAATTTAGACTTAAGTTCTTTAACTTCATTAAACTTCCGTCTTTAGACTTTTTCTTCGATAAATCTTCAGAATAGGTCTTGGACATCCGTTCTTTAAGCACTCTTGATCTCTTGACTTCGTCTTTTCTCGTTTTCTTCGATAAAAGCCCGTGAAAGCCCGTGTTTTCTTCCTTTTTCATCTTTTGGTCCTAAAACACAATAAAAACACAAACCACGCATAATTCCGACTTTTACGACATAAAGTACACGTTTTGGTCTTGTTATTATTGGAAATAAGTGGTAAAAGGATAAGTGTTTTCACACTTATTAAATCCCCTACATTTGACCATTGCAATGTCCTCATGCAATGCATTAATTTTAAAGCACGGTTTACATTTTCCATCATAAATAACCTACCTTGGCCTTTATTCAACACTTAAACAAAAAGATAAAAACAAGCAAAGAAATTAAAGACTTACATTGGGTTTTGGCTGCCATGAACGTTTTTCATCCTTAAGTTTCACGTTCCCCATACCAAGCTTAAAAACGAGATCATTGCTATTATAAGTTAGCAAACTAACACGAATTCACGTGGACCAATTATTTACTTAGACTCCCTTATTCCTAGGTGTAACTCTTATATTTTATTTTTGTCTTGAATGATCACGAGGATTCATTGTTTGACTTATTTCGATAGTTATTTAGGCCGAAAATAAAGTGAACGATTTAATCAATAGTTAGCTAAAGGATAAAATCTTTTAAAACTGCTTCTCGGGACCTCTTAAAGTTCATATCTTGGCATAACTCGCTTCACGATTTGATACCTTTCTCGGACCGATATTTGGCAGCGACTTCATACTTCAAATCTTGAGAGACGTTCTTGAAATTATGGTCTTCTCTTTATAATAGGAATTTCTCCACTTGAACTTTTTGAGAGATTCTTCATATTTGGACCACGACTTCTTCATTTTTCTCCAATCATTATTTTGGACTTTGATATACAATGATCCGCCTCCTTTTAGGACTTGGATTTATTTATCCTCATACCTTGTTAGGGCCTTTTCGGATAGACTTCTCCATGATCTTTTGGGGAGTTTTTGCTTTTTGTCGTGTGTCTCGATCCTTCATATTGATTTTTCGATAAATGATTCTTCACATCACTTTTGGATCTTTAGCAACAAACTGTAGCCCTCATGCCTTGTTAGGGCCTTTTCGGACTCGCCAATCTTCGCATCCCGCTTCAATAAGTTATGTCTTGGCTATGAACTCTAATTAATACCGAGCAACTTTTAAACAATCTTGGGCTAGAAGCTAAGTAACTTTTCAAATCGTACAACCTTAGTTATTGCAGATAAATTTATTAACAAGCGATGGGAGAATAGGCTCATAATTAACTCACATAAATTCACGAAAGAATACCAAACTTATAATTGACTCTATCATCTCTCGTTCTCCACAGTTTAAAATCTCAAGGAATGAGACTCGTGGATGCTTAGCCAATTAAATCAAAGTTTTGGGTTTTCGAGTCATCTATAGGATCTTGCATCTTCTTAGACTCTTTCAAGTTTAGAATTTGCGTTTTAAAGTTCACTTGATAAACGACTCTCTAGGATCAATTATAGGAACTTGCGAAAAGTTCTTGTTCTTAACCCGTGAGAGTTAAGACTTTCGCGTTTTAAAGTTCCCTATATAAAAGCCTAGCAAAACTTGACTTAAACACGTTAAGGATACTAGCTAGAGTAAACTTAGATAAGTCAACTCGGGTTGAGTCAAAATATTCATGACTTTGAAAAATTTAAAACCACTTTATTGAAAATTTATTCTAGCAAAGAAAGTAAATAACGATAACAAAGGAAAACTACAAGGCCAAAATAGATTAAAAATTTTGAAAAATGTCGAGAAATCAAATTTTCCGGTTAAAATGAGGACAAATTTATGGAAAAGACCACTTACTTCGATAGAAGTCCCCACTACACTTGATATAAACATTGTCCTCAATGTTTAAGCATGTGGGAGTAAACTCCCCTACACTTATGACATTGTGTACTTTGTTTAAATCTTGCTAAGGAAAGGACAACTATAGTGATTTCAATGTGAACATATAAGATATGAAATATTGAATCACGAGAGTTTAGGATAGAACCGGGAAGAAGGGTACACGAGATCACGGTTCGTCAAAAGTCATCGAGGTGATCTTTGAAGCTTGAATCCCTGCACAAAATAAGAAACAAGACAACCAACACATACGGGGCTCCCCCCCTACACTTATGATGAAAGCAGTAAAGGATAGATCACGGGTTGCCTCCCGAGAAGCGCTTGTTTTTTATAACCGAGTCACGAGCCTGACTCGACCCAATTTTAGTTCATGGGAAACTTGGTGAGGGATGGGATCATCTCATGAGAGATGTCCTTACCAATGTACAGCTTCAAACGCTAGCCATTCACCTTGAAACTAGGCCCATTTGGCTGAGAAAGATCAATGGTGTCGTATGGAAAGACTTTGGCGACGGTGAATGGACCAGACCAGCGGCTCTTCAACTTGCCAGAGAAGATCTTTAACCGAGAGTTAAAGAGTAAAACTTGATCACCAACGTGGAACTCTCGGTTCTTAATCCTTGCGTCATGGATGATCTTGGTCTTCTCCTTGTAGATCAGTGAGTTCTCGTAAGCTTCATTCCTCAGTTCGTTGAGCTCGTTGAGTTGAATCTTGCGAAGATCACCGGCTTTGTTGATGTCGAAGTTAGCCCACTTCAAGTCCCAGTACGCCTTATGTTCCAGCTCGATGGGGAGGTGGCATGCTTTCCCGTACACAAGACGATAAGGTGTACAACCAATCGGAGTCTTATATGCGGTACGGAAAGCCCACAGAGCATCATCTAACTTATCGGCCCACGCGGCACGATGCTCTCCCACAGTACGTTCCAGAATTCGCTTCAATCCACGGTTGGAAATCTCGGCTTGCCCATTGGTTTGGGGATGATAGGCGGTGGAAAGACGATGATTAACACCATACTTAGCCATGACTCTTTCAAATTGATCATTGCAAAAATGAGTCCCGCGGTCACTGATTATAGCATGAGGAACGCCGAAACGAGCGAAAAGCTGCTTCAAAAAGTTCACAACTACCCTCGCATCGTTCGTAGGAAGAGCCTTAGCTTCAACCCATTTAGAAACGTAGTCAACGGCTACGAGGATGTACTTGTTACCTTTGGATGATGGAAATGGCCCCATAAAGTCAATGCCCCATACGTCAAAGATTTCACATTCTTGTATGAAATTTTGAGGCATCTCATCTTTATGTGTGATCTTGCCTTGGCGTTGGCAAGCATCACAATGCTTAACCATTTCGTTAGCGTCACGATAAATGGTGGGCCAATAGAATCCAGAGTCAAACACTTTCTTAGCGGTGTAGTTGGGACCAAAGTGACCACCGGTGGGTCCTTTATGGCAAGCATCAAGGATTTGCAAAGCTGCCGGTCCATCAACACATCGACGAATGATCAGATCAGCACATTGTTTGAATAGATAAGGGTCATCCCAGAAGTAAGTCTTAACATCTTTAAAGAACTTCTTCTTTTCTTGGGATGTTAACCCTTTGATGAGAATACCACCCGCTAAGTAGTTTGCAATGTCCGCAAACCACGGGGTGTCATCAAGATTGGAGTGAATAGACATCAAGGTCTCAAGGGGAAAAGAGTCATTGATCTCTTGGTTTAGATGATCCCCTTGATATGGATCCTCAAGTCTACTCAGATGATCCGCTGCTAGGTTTTCGGCTCCCTTTTGTTCACGAATTTCAATGTTAATTCTTGAAGGAGCAAAACCCAACGAAGAAGTCTTGGCTTAGAATCTTGCTTAGATAACAAGTACTTCAACGCGGAATGGTCGGTATACACGATGGTGGTGGATAAAACAAGATAGGGGCGAAATTTTTCAAAAGCATAGACAACAGCTAAAAGCTCTTTTTCGGTTGTCGTATAATGCGATTGAGCCCCCGTCATTGTCTTGCTAGCATAATGGATTGGTTGGAAGTGTTTATTCACTCTTTAGCCCAAAACCGCTCCAATAGCAAAGTCGCTAGCATCGCACATCAACTCGAAAGGTAGCTCCCAATTAGGGGTAACCAAGATCGGTGCCTTAGTTAGCTTATCCTTGAGAAGATTAAAGGCTTCAATACACTCTTTGGAAAAGATAAAAGGAGTATCTTTTTCCAAGAGGTGGGTCATCGGGCGAGCGATTTTAGAGAAATCCTTAATGAATCGACGATAGAAGCCCGCATGACCCAAAAAACTTCTCACACCCTTCACGGTTGAAGGTGGAGGTAATTTGGCTATGACATCCACTTTAGCACGGTCCACTTCAAGACCGGCTTTTGAAATTTTGTGTCCTAGCACGATGCCTTCTTTTACCATAAAATAGCATTTTTCCCAATTTAGAACAAGGCGAGTGTCTTCGCACCGCTTAAGCATACGTTCTAAATTGGCAAGGCAAGAAGAGAAGGAATCCCCAAAGACCAAGAAATCATCCATGAAGACTTCCATGGTTTGCTCAACCATGTCATGAAAAATAGCCAACATGCACCTTTGGAAAGTCCCGGGGGCATTGCATAAGCCAAAAGGTATTCTTTTGTAGGCAAATGTGCCATAGGGACAAGTGAATGTTGTCTTCTCTTGATCTTGGGGATCGATGGGTATTTGGAAATAACCCGAGAAACCATCTAGAAAGCAGTAATATTCATTACCCGCTAAACGTTCAAGCATTTGGTCCATAAAAGGAAGAGGAAAATGATCCTTTCTCGTAGCATCATTGAGTTTGCGATAGTCTATACAAACTCTCCACCCTGTAACGAGACGAGTAGGAACCAACTCGTTGTTTTCATTGGGAACAACGGTGATTCTGCCTTTCTTAGGCACACAATGGACGAGACTAACCCACGGTGAATCCGAGATAGGATAGATAAAGCCCGCATCAAGAAGTTTGATAACCTCTTTTTTGATTACGTCATGGATCTTTGGATTCACCCTTCTTTAGCTTTGAATAGTGGGTTTAAAGTCGTCCTCCATGAGAATTTTATGTGTGCAAAAGTGAGGATCAATTCCACGAATATCGGAGATTTTCCAAGCAATCGCTTTCTTATGATTCCTCAGCACGGCGATAAGTCGGGATTTTTCTTCTTCTTTCAGGTCCTTTGCGATGATGACCGGTAACTTCTTGTTGTCTTCAAGGAAAACGTACTTGACATGAGGAGGTAGGTCCTTAAGCTCAAGAGTAGGAGGATCCTCAATAGATGGTGTAACTAACGATGGATCATCATTAGTCACCTCTTTAGGAGAAGGAGGAGAAAACGGGTCTTCATTGAGAAGTTTCTCAATTGTACGAATGTCTTCATCCCAATCGGTGGGAGAATCATCATACTTAAGATCGAGAGGACCCAAGCTAGCTTCAAAATCATCCAAGTCACTTTCTCCAAATGGAGTTAATGACGGAGCAATTGAGGCAACGGTCTCAACATTTGGTAGAGAGGAGAGATTACTTTTGCAAGCATCATGAAAGTGTTCTTCACAAGCCTCATCGAGAACATCAATAGCATTAACACTCTCATATGAATAAGGTTGCTTAGAAATCTTACCCATGTTGAAGACAATTTTAGCGTCACCAACTCTCATGATTATTTCGCCCGCGGCTACATCAATGAGAGTGCGACCGGTCCTCAAGAAGGGACGTCCAACGATTAATGGAACACGGGGATCCATCTCGTAGTCAACGACAACAAAATCCGCCGGGAAGGTGAATTTGTCAACGCCAACGAAGACGTCTTCGGCTATCCCCACTGGATAAGCAACCGTACGGTTAGCTAACTCCAAAGTCATTTTGGTGGGGACTAGCTCGGGGAGAGATAATTGCTTCCAAACACTTTAAGGCATTAAGTTTATACTGGCACCTAGATCGGCTAGGGCCATGCAATTCTCTACTCCCGGGAAGTTGCAAGGAATCAGGAAGTGACCCGGATCACTGATGTAGAGTTTTTGCTACCCTTTAGGAAAAGAGTACCAAAATAGTGGTAAGCGTTAAGTGTCGGTTTAGGAAAACCGAGCACTAATGACCCAATGTAGTTCAAGTTCGTTTCCCAAGGAGGCAAGTGCGTTGTGTAATGAATTGATTAATGGTTTGTGATTATATTGAGAAAAAGAAAATAGAAATGGGGTAAGAAGAGAATGCCGGTTACGAAGACGGATTAAGCTAAGACGAAAAGATCGTTCACGTAAAACCGTAAAAAGCTACAAATTAAAAATTTTAAACCTAAAAATTAATTAAAAGTTAAAAGTAAGTCAAAAATAATATAAATACGGATAAAAATCCAACAAAAATATTTTAGAACCTTTTATTAATTAAATATTCAATTTTAAATGCTAATTAAAGCCCTAAAATCAAATATAATTAACAAAATGTCCAAAATATTATTTTATTGAAAAAATAACTCACTTATATTATTTAAAGACTAAAAAGTATTTTTCCTAAATTTTAAAAACTATTTTTCTATTTTTAAATCACTAAAAACTATTTTTAAACTAAAATAATTATAAAAAATAATAAAATAATGCTAAAAATAATTTGACAATTTTAAAAATCCTAAATTACTCTAAAGAACAGTAGAAAAATGAAAAAGTTTGAAAAATATAAAAATTTTCACTAAAAGACAAAAACAGTTATAATAAAAAACCCTAATTAAACTAAATTAATTTTAAAAAATAAATAAAAGGTGAACAATAAAAACTTTTTGAACTAAAAATCTAAAAATGTTTTTCTAAGTCTAATAAAATTTTTGAAATCTAAAAATATTAATTTTCTACACTAAAAGACAAAAATCGGAATATTAAAAAGTATTTAAAAATGCAATTAAACCTAAAAAATAGCAAATGAACAGTAACAGAAAAATAAATTAAACTAAAAAATCCAAAATAAAATAAGAAAAATATAGAAACTGGTTTCAAGTCCTAATTCTTAATTAAGTCCACAAAAGACAAAAATCCTAAGTTTCTGATAGTGACACTTGCTAGGGTTTTGTCTGCTAGTCAAGCGGTACCAAGAGATACACTAGCAGGGGTAAATGAGTTCCCACTGCTAGTGTAATTTTTTGATCAGTTAAGTAATAAGCTTAGGAAAGCTTATTTGAGCTTTTCTTTGGACAATGGGGGCACCCCTACACTCAGTGGAGTGTAGAGAGTCTATCGAATAACAAAAACACACAAGTTCTTTCACAAGAATCAACACAAAATGCACAACTAAGTTACTGATTAAGCAATACCCTATCTGATGAACAGTCTGCTGATTCAAAGTGCACAAGAGTGGATTTTAAGGCCTCAAATCTTGCATACAACCCTATCAACTAGCTTATAAGCAATTACAAACCCTACTTTAACCCTACTTCTAACAGATAATCAAGTTCGATGAACAAATTTCCACAAAAACAGGCAGAAAAGGCACTTAATGTGTTTGAATGTTTTTACCAAAGATATGACATGCAAACTTTTGATTAAACACTCCAAACTAAAAAAGTACAATACACTTATACTAACTGAACCAAAGAGAGTGTGTGTGAGTGATTTTTAACAGATTTATAATTCTTTAAACCTATTAAATCCTTAATCCCAAACACCCCTTAAATACTGAAAACGAATTTTTAACACACCAAATGCTTTTCAAACTCAACCAAAGTAATCCTAATCTATCTAAACATGCATAATAAACAATATAAGGCCAAGCAGATAAAACAATCTTATAAACAGATTCTCACAAATTTCATGCCAAGTCACCAAATCACATAAATCAAAAACTTGAAAACTGAAAACAAGGTAACAAGGGATTTACCTTGTGGGACCTACAATCCAGGTCCCACAATGGCTGAAAAGCCACCTCCAAACAAGCCCGGGCTTGTGCTGAACTTGTGCAATGATGCACTTGAATGTAGAGAATGGTGGTGTGACTTTCCTAGTCACACCCAATATTTATTTAAAATGAAAGCCTTGGATTGATCCTGCTAAGAGAAAGCAAAAGCAAGAGTGAACTGGTACAAAAAGCTATAAAGTTGTAAGCATGGCTTATTGATTAAGCCGGCTTACAACTTATACCTTCAAAACTGAAAACTTGAAAGAATGTTTACTGAAAACTGTCAAAAACTTAGAAACCTTGAAAAATCAATCTAACAAACCTGAAATTCACACACACACATCCACTATCACTTCAATGTGTGTGTGTGGATTTCAGAATAAGATAAATAAACTCATTTTCAGAAAATAAAGATTTTCCTTCTTTAAAAACTTCAACACACAAATAACTCACAAGATTGATTTGGAACCAGATTTTCTTAACTCAAATACCAACTTTTAATTAAAGAAAAGGAATTACATTTAACTCAAACACCAACTTTCATTTATCTTAAAAAGGAATTACACTTAAATATTAGAAAATCTGGAACAAAGGGCCATACAAAAATTGTATGCTCCTTTTATACTACTTAACAGATCTTTCTAGAAAATAAATAAAATAATAAAAAGCTAAAACCCTAGCTAAGGGATTTCCTAAAATGCCCCTTGAATGTTGACTGAAAAATGGTCAAATTGGTTCATGTGATTTCTGAAATGGAATCTTGAAATGGCCAGCTGTTGATATTCAATCTTGGACGTTTATTTTGATTGGGGAACAAGGGAATGCTTGTGGGGCGTTCATTTGGTCAAGTACCATGTGATAGGGTAGCAGGGGAGGGGACAAGGGGTGGAGTGGTCGTTTTCTGGGTGGGGTTTTGTGTTGGGTGTGGGGTAACGAGTGAAACTCCCAAGGTTAATTGGGGTTTAGGTTAAACATTTAGGTAATTAGAACTGGGTTTATGTTAGGGTTTGTAGGATGAAGATGATAGCAGGAGGCGATTTGATTTATTTACAAGTTTAAAACTTGTTTCCCACCACTAATTGTAACTGATTAATAATAATTAGTTTAAAATTCAAAGTGGGAAATGACGTGGGTTTAAGTGGTGAGGTGTAGGGCTGTGAGTGGATGGTGGGGGTGATGTGGAGGCATGATTGGTGGTGGTGTGTTTGAGTGTCTGGCAAAAACAGTCCCCCTACTCTCTTGTTTTGTTTACTTTGTAAAAACAGCCATCAACTCAGTTTTCCTTTATAAATACTTTGGGCAGCTTGTCAAATTTGGCACAATAACTTTTCAAGCTATGAATAAGGACTATTCATGCACTTTTCTCATTCTTCAAGGGTTGTTCTTGTACAATGCCCAAACTTTAGGGACCCCATTGCATATAATGATAGATAGGGGGTATAAAGTGACAATTCTTCAAACTTGGAGGACCAATCTTGTATTTCTTCAATTCTTCAAGGGTAATTTTGGGAATTCTTGATTCGGGTCCGGTTCATTGTACGGCTTCGTTTCTCGTGTTCGTTTTTTATTGATTCTTGTGATCTTTTTGTCATTTCCTCAATATTCGTACCTAAAATACACAAGCAACAAACACGAGCATATATTTGGCAGTTTTAATGATATTTTATGCATTTAAGCCCAAATTGGACGATGAGACTATGTATAAAAGCAGTCTCATCACTCCCCCATACTAAACCATTGTCGTGCCCTCACGCAATGCTAGAATAAAGTATCGTAGCATCTCCAAAATTCATTTTTATTCACTTTATTGAACGATAAACGAGCTACACTACTACTATTACTATTACTTGTGTTTTAGACATAATGTATGATTTTCATCGCAAAATGGGACGTTTAGGTTCATAGAATAAGAACACGTGAATGCTTCGTTAGAAATAATTTCATCGTCCTCGATTTTCACCCCAATTCCATGCCAAGCGTGCAACGAGATCATTGTCATTATAAGTTAGTAATGCTAACACTACTCATATGTCCTAATCACGTACTTATCCTCCCATTATTCCTAGGTTGTATCTCTTATATTTTATTATGTCTTGAATGTTTCACGAGGATACATTGTTTGACTTATGCGATAATAGAGATTTAGGTCTAAAAATAGAGTCCTAACGGTGTAACCAAGACGATCAAATCAATAACCCCTCCTAATAGACAACGATGTCAAAAAATTAAGTTGACAAGAAGAATCGATAAACACGGTTTTATAACGGTTTTGAACATGAGACTTATTACCAAGACTTTTATACGCCCCCTAACGGAAGGGCCTTATTATCTTCGGTTTACCTCCATCTTTTATTCAACTTCGCCATGAAGCTTTTATTATGACTTCGGTCTTGCCTTGCCTTTTATTATCCGCCTCATCGGTGGTTTTATTAGCCAAAGACGTATATCCTCACGCAAAGGAGAATTTTGGATCTTTAAAGCTTCGAAGATTAAGGCTTGATTCACTTTCAATTTTGCATAGATTTTTCGGCCTTGTGGGGCTTTAAATTGTTTGCTAGATTTAGGTGAGCACTTGAAATCTTATTATTAGGTGAAGCTTTCGATTATTCGGGTTGCCAATACTTCAAAACCGTGACGCTGGCGATACCTTAATGTCTTCCCAATTTAATTACACGAAAGCTACTAGAAAAGACTAGAAACCCAACAATCCTAACTAAACCGCTAAGTCAATATTTATTAAGCAAAAAATATTTACATGCGAAGGGAGAATAAGCAAACAACGAGAACACATGAGTTTTTGAAAGAATACGAGTACTCTACGTTTAGCATAGTAACTTATAATTAACTCTATCATTTCTCGTCCTCATTTAAGAGACTTAGCCCAATGTGTAGTTAAGGAATCAAAGCTAAGTGCTCAACACGCACGGTCGAGTCAAAAATTACTCTTATTCTCGCCATCGGAAAACCTACATTCGTGTCTTCAAACACTTATAAAACATGAGAAAAAATTTAAAATTTGGCCATTTTTAGCCTTATTTTGCAACAAAACGATAAACAAAAAGATAAAGTTTAGAAAGCGTGAAGGTTTGGCAAAGCAAGTATCTATTCACCCCCCCCCCCCCCATACTAAAGTTAAACATTGTCCTCAATGTTTCGAGTCTAGGGGTGCAAACACCCCCATACTAGAGACGTAGTTGAATGCCTAATCTAGCATGGAAAGGGTGTAACCAATAAATTAATAGCCGTTTATGAAGTGTGCTATAAACCTAAGGTTAGAACATCAAAAGGATATATCATTTGGATATTGAGAAATGTCTTCAAAGCAAACGATCGAGTGCTCCCATAAAATGAACACGAGAGGCTCCAATCGTGAAGATCATGATCTAAAAACCACAATTCACAAACAACCACGGAACAAAGGTTGGAAGGGCACAAATCCCCTCACATTAAACTAATTAGAAAGCAATAATATGTACATGGATAAGCATGGGTCTCCCCCACGAGGCACCTTGTTTTTTATAACCGAGTCAAAAGCTCGACTCGAATCCCCATAAATGTGATCATTTAGGGATAATCATGGTATGGTCAATTTTTAGTGGGGCTTACATGATAAACAAGGCCCAAAAACAACCGGTATTAAGGACTAAGTCCTTTGATGGTGCAAAATACCGGGATCGAAGATGGCGTTCTCGTTTTCATTGGAAAAACAAATCAACGCCACTTCATCATGTGTCAACAAAAACCCAAAGGGTTTCAAGAAAATAGATGAGAAGAAATAGAAGGGTGGGACAATGGGTAAGTCATAAAAACATTGAGATACTCGAGGTAGACTCGCACCAATAGAAAGATTTTCCATTTATTGCATCGGTGGAAGACCGAGATTTACCTTTATAAGCAATTCCGGGATCAAATATCTCGTCCTCGGTGGAGAAAGGGGAGGGAACATAAGGGGCTTCCCCCACACTAGGTCCACACAAAGCATCGTCAAAAGGAGAAGACGAGCTTGTAGTACTCAATACACGTGGTGATGACGGAGTTAGCATTGTAGAAAAATCTTTTAAATCCAATTTAAAATCTTTTCCTTTTTCATCTTTTAAACTCTCCTTATGAAAACCCGACTTAATTATGTCAAAAATATTTGGTGTTTCTAAAGCAATATTAGTCATACTAAAAATTCTCACATTTGAAAAGCGTTTTGGTAAAGGTGGTGGTAAGTTCTCAAAACGTTTGTCAACAAAGAAAACTTCCCCATCGGGATTAACATATTCATCATCCGAAGAATCATTCGTGATTGGAATCGTAGGCTTAACACTCTTAACCTCCACCGGTGGAGGGGACGGAAAATCGTTTTTATCATCAACTCCTAGAACTCTTTTTGAAATCCTTTTACAAATTTTTTTGATGGGACTAACATTGTTCAAAGACGTGATAGAATACACATGAGAAAGTGTTGCATTTATGACGAGTTCTTCCTCATTAAAACGAAGAGTGATTTTCCTAGCATACACATCGATAAGTGCTCTCGAGGTATCCAAAAATGATCGACCTAAAATTAGAGGAACTCTAGGATCGATAGGAATGTCAACAACAATAAAGTCTACGGGATAGTAGAACTTTCCAACTTTCACGAAGACGTCCTCGGCTACTCCACAAGCTAGAATCGTAGAATGATCGGCCATTTCGATTGACATTCTTGAAGGAGTGAGATTGGGAAGATTGAGTGACTTAAAAATCTCAAGAGGCATCAAATTAATACTAGCACCAAGATCGGCCAAGGCGTAGCATTCTTCCATGTCTTGTATACCACATGGGATTAAAAACTTGCCAGGATCACCGACTTTTTGAGGTATGCGGCTAAGAAAAACCGATGTACAACTAGACGATTTTTGCAATTTTTCTTTGTTATTCAACGTACTTTTGAAGTTCGCGGCAAATCGAGGCATCATGACCAAGGCGTCGGCAAAACTTATATTAAAATGCAAGTCACGAAACATTTTCATAAAAAGTTCAAATTGATAATTATTTCGTTCTTGTGCCTTTTCCTTGTCTCGTCTTGAAGGGTAAGGTAAGGGTGGTGTGGGTTGGGGCATGGGCAACGGCCTTGGAATCTCGGGTTCCATGATTGGTATTGGTTCAACCGTAGGTGTGGTTTGAGCGGTACTTCGTGGGCTTGGAATTTGCTCCTTTCCTACCACCACCTCGGGTTCTTTCTCTTTTTCCTTCTCCATAGAAGTACTTGGACGAGAAATGGGTTCTTTGAAAGTTTTACCACTACGAGTAGTAATAACCTTCAATTCTCCTTTCGGGTTCACGATGGTATCACTAGGAAGACCACCCGAAGAAGAAGGTTTACACATGATAGCTTCGAACATTTTTCCCATTCGGTCTTCAAACTTAGATTGCCTAGCATCCGCTTTTAACAACTCTTGCTTAATCTCATGTTGACCTTGCTCCATTTTTTGTTGATTTTGTTGGAGTCGTTGGACATTTCCTTCCATTTTATTAGCATGAATTTTAAGTTCATTAGCAAGTTCGTTTTTAAGCTCGTTTTTCAACTCGGATCTTAAGCTAACTATTTCACGTTGCATATTATCAAACTTAGCATCGTTTGCTTTAGCATAATTCAAAAATTCTCCTTGAAGATTTTTGGTGTGATCATTTTGAAAACCTTGTGTGGTAGTTTGAAAATCACGGTTTTGGTTTTGGTTTGAAATTTGCCCATTTCCACTTTGATAATTACCCTTGTTGTAGTTACGTTGATTGCCTTGATAATTACCACCTTGATTGTTGTTTCGATAGTTATTAGCATTTTGATTTGGTGGAGCTTGATTTTGGCGGGAACCTTGACCGTTTTGGTTGTAAGTTCCCGTTGCTATATAAGCACTCGAAGTGTTACCATCCGCGTAATGCACTCGGAAAAATCATGAGCTCCACCACACGAAATACAACTCTTAGCAACCGCTTTAACCGAAGCAGAATTTGAAGCTTCTTGAGCTTTCCAATGGGACATAAGAGTCGAAAACTTATCGAAAAACTGATTCTCCTCATTTGCTTCATCTTGCAAGGCATTAATGCTACGAGACGATGACGAACCCAAATTGGCAACACTCGGTGTGTTACGAGGGCTATAAACCTTAGACCTATTTTCAATGATTTTCAAAGCCTCTTCGGTTGTTTTGCACAAAAAATTACCACCCGCGGCGGCATTTAAGTAATCTCATTCATGATCATTAAGCCCATTATAAAAAGTGTCAATTTGATGCAATTTGGAAAAATCATGGTGTGGACATTCATGTAACATTTCTTTAAACCTTTCCCAAGCCATTGAAAAACTTTCATTAGATCTTTGTGTAAATCGTGAAATTTCGTTTTTCAAATGTGTTGTTTTAGATGGTGGAAAAAATTGATTCACAAACTTAGAAACGAGATCAGCCCACGTCAAAATCGAATTTGGGGGTTCTTTCTCTAACCATATCTTGGCGGGTCCATCTAACGAGTATGGAAACAACATCATCTTAATGGCATCGTGTGGTACATCCTTAAACTTGCTTGTCGCGGTGAGACGATTAAATTGCCTAATGTGATAATGTGGGTTGTCTTTCTCGTGTCCGCGAAACTTGTTGGCTTGAAGCATTGACATTAAACCCGTCTTGATCTCGAAGTTCTCCGCAAGGATGGCGGGAATCACAATGGCCTCTCCAAAACCCTCGATGGGTGCTTGAAGCAACTCCATCATAGTACGATTAGCCATGATAGCTTCTTGTTCTACAACGGGTTCCTCACTTGGAGTCTCTTCACTAGAAAAATTAGGAGTAGGAGTTTTGTTCTTTCGTTTACGTGCACGTCTTGCTTGATTACGAGTTAGGATAAACGCCACGTACAACGAGGGGACGAGCAAAAAAGATTCTTTTTGGAGTTTTGTATTTTTCAATTTTTTTGTGGTGTTTGATTGTATTAACCTTTTTGGATTTTGGTGAATGTATTAAGTAGACACAAATCTACAAATCTCCTCCTTAATCAAATCTCTCGATTAAAGAAGCCTCAAGGAATGAAAACGATCACGAGAAGTGAACGCCTTCGATGACTTTAGAACGTTGGTGGAACACCAAAACGTTCAAGAGGGTTTAATGTTTTTGTATTTTTGAAAAGTTTTTAAATTTTTATGGGTTTTTGAAAAAATTTTGTACTAGAAAATAACGTTCCCGAAAGAACGGGTCCCAAAATTCAATGCGTCTCTCACTAGAAACCGTTAATCTTAACGAAAAGAGCCGGCAGCGGCGCCATTTAATACAAGGTTTTTTTTACACCAAGTATAAAAAGTTATCGTCCGATCTCTTCGAATTGATTTCCAGTCTAAAGGGCGACTCAATTGTCTTTTGGTGAACAAGAGAATGTTTTGGTTTGGTTTTCTAATTAAAACTAAAAGCAAGAATGAAAATGTCATTGAGTGAAATTAAAGCGTTTAAATATTAAACTAAAAGCTATTTAGGAAAACTTTATGTAAAACTTTAAAACTTAAAAACATGTTCTATCGGAATATTGCAAATCATTTCTATAAGAATGCACCAAAGTCATAACCATCGGAATACAACTAAAACAAGTCATCAGAATAATCCATGTGCAGGTCCATCGGAATGCTAAGCTGAATACCCATCGGAATGTCAAATACAATTCTGTCGGAATATGGTCAATCGCAATGATCATAATCGGAATGCCCTAGATCGTAATGTCAGATCAGAATAATCCAATTACCTTTGTTGCAATGTCCAGATCGGAAAGTTGTAAACTAAAATTGGGCAGAGTTTCGTCTTAAAAAGGACCTTAGTCCCGTCGGAATACGCGATCGCAATGAGCGATCGCAATCCCAGATCGGAATAAGGGGGAAATGACCAACTATCGCAAAGTAAAACCACAATGGGTTATTGCGATAAGCACAAGCAGCCGTCGGAATGTCTGAATCCCTTGTATTGCGATGGAATGCAATATTAATCCGAAATTTGTGGTAAGCTTAAAACTCAATAAGTACGTATAATAAGCTATCTTATCCGAATGTTAAACAACTCAAAAAGCTTGAATTCAACAACTTGTAAAACATACAAGATCATAAACTTTATGAAAGGAACTTTTAAATAACTAAAACCTTTGAGAAATCCGAAAACCAATAAGCCTAAACTTGAAATAAGCCAAGAAGCATTAACAACTTACAGCTTATACGTGAGTAAGCTTATGTAGGAACAAAAGGAACGAACTTTCTAACCACACAACCTCAAATTCAATCACGGATCATGAAGGATTCGGATCAAAAGAAAGGGTTCGGATTAAGAAATAAGCAAAATTCAAGAAATGTAGAAGGAGATTAAAGAACACAAAGCTCAAACTTAAACTTTTGATTAAAGAAACTCAAATACAAAGATTAATGAAAGCTTAAAAGAAAGGAAAGATGAAAAACTTAGTGAGAGAAAGTTTAGAACTTTCTCCCTCTAAAAAACTAGAAAGAAAACTTAAAAATAAAACTAGCTAACCACCCTCCTAATGTGATTAGGAGGGTATTTATAGGGAAATGGGAAGTGCATGTGTGGTGCTTCCTTCTTTCTTTTCTTCTCGACTCGATTTAATTCTTTGTCTTTTCTCGACGTTGTCTCGGGATTTGAACTTGTCTAATAATTTTCTTCTTTAATTTAGACTTAAGTTCTTTGACTTCATTAAAATTCCGTCTTTAGACTTTTTCTTCGATAAATCTTCAGAATAGGTCTTGGACATCCGTTCTTTAAGCACTCTTGATCTCTTGACTTCGTCTTTTCTCGTTTTCTTCGATAAAAGCCCGTGAAAGCCCGTGTTTTCTTCCTTTTTCATCTTTTGGTCCTAAAACACAATAAAAACACAAACCACGCATAATTCCGACTTTTACGACATAAAGTACACGTTTTGGTCTTGTTATTATTGGAAATAAGTGGTAAAAGGATAAGTGTTTTCATACTTATTAATCATACTTACATCAAAACTAAAAATTCGTTGATAATTTCACATCAAATAAGCTAAAAAGTATTAATTCATAAGCTTATATATATCAAATAAGCTAAAAAATGTATAAATAAAAACAAATCAGGACGACTGACTTGATGTTGATGAACTCGAATGGATGATTGATGATTCGTCGATGATTTTTATTATATGTGTTTTAATTGTATTTTTTAGATCGAGATGATGGATTGAATAAGGTATTGTGTATTTGTGTGTGTTTGTGTGTGTGTGTGTGTGTGTGTGTGTTAAGATCAGATAAAAGAGACGAAGGGATAATCTGGGCTCTTGATTTCATTAATTGTGTTTTTAGATCGAGATGATGGATTGAATAAGGTATTGTGTGTGTTTTTTGTGTGTGTGTGTGTGTTAAGACCAAAATACCCCTTCGGTTTTTTATTGATAAAAAAGGGATAATTTGGGCTCTTGATCTTTGTTGGATGGAAGGTGGGGATTGGTCCCTTTGTATCCAAAGGATACAAGGTACCCAAAATAACACTTCTCATAAGGGAGATGATTTGCACACTTCTTTAATTGATTGGCACACTCAAAAGTATAGTGTGTTGACATATATATCATTGTAAGATAAACATGAGTACACATGATGTAAGGGTATATATGTAATAACTTATTATTATAATAAATTTGAAAAATTATCGATTGTTACACTTATCATGCTACTCCACGGTCGATCAGTTACACCGCTCGTTAGAAGCGCTTTAATTATGTAAAGTTAGCTAAACATAAATTTAAAAGTTAAATTAAAGTTATCCGCACTATAAACGCACATTAATGATATCACCTCAAAATCCAAAGCTATTAATAATTTAATATAAAATCTTATATAATTTTACGCATGGTTGCAAAAATCGTGAATCGATAGCCGGTCAATCGACCATTTTGTAACTTCTAATTGTTTTAAGCGGGATTAATCGGTAATTAGTTGGATTGGCATTTTTAGCAAATTTATGGTATTTTCGGCAAGTTTTGGATATTTCTAATAAGTTTTAGGTATTTTATGTAATATTATTCTTAATATACAACTTATCATACATATAAATAGTTACTATAAGTGATAAACATAAATTTACAGTGAATTTTCGGTATTTTTGGCCAAATTTGTAGGTTTTCGGCAAGGTTGACCTCCCTTGACCGTCGTTGACCATTGTTGACCGCACTTAATTTCCTTTTCATTAATCGAGAAGGTTGAGGGCCTTGTAGCTATTAACCGGTGATTAATCGCCTTTGTAAACCTTGTTTTGCAAAATTGATTTTACGTATACACTTTATTTGATATTTATAATCAAGAAGCATTAAAATTAAATGATTTATAAATTTCATAATCCAAATGGAGAGATATTGCTCATAAACCGAACCATCGACTTAGGAGGTGTTTGTTTTAGCTTATACAGTGGGCTTATAAGCTTATTAGCTTATATAAGCTCATAAACCAAAACCAAGTATTTGGTTAAGCTTATATAAGTGGGCTTATAAGCTTATATGTGGATGTTTTGGTAAGCAAAAAAATATGGCTTTTTTTGTGAAGGTTTGGTCTTATATAACACACCCCAATATAAATTAAAATTTTATCCCTCACTTACAAAATAATATAACGTTCATATATTTTCGTAACATCTATTGTTGGAGCTGTTTCTTTGAAAGTAAGGGTGCGTTTGGTATGGGCTATGGGAATCGAGGAATCATTGTTGGAATGATAGCTTATGTTTGGTAAGTGAATGTCGTATTCAAAAATTGGAATCATATCCTAATATTTTCTCTTTTTCATTGGAGGGTAGAGAGGCTCCTTTTAGATACCATTCCTTTTCTTTCTTCCTTGTTGTATCATACTTTATCCCCACACTCAGTAAATCAGACAAAATGATGAAGCTTTGCATCAGTGACCACGACAAAATTCAATGAAGACACAACAATTATTGAATTAATCTCCAAATCAAGAAGGTAATTCACTTTATCTTAACTTTTTTATTGATTAGTCAATTTTGTTCAAGAAAATAAAGAATTTAATGTAAGAATAAAAATTGAGGCTTGAGAATTTCTTAGCTATTTGATTGTTTTTCTTATAATTTAGTATATTTCTACCCACCCAATTATAACGAGATCTTTTTCAATTTAATAAATCGTTCTCACCGAATTGCGATATTTATGCAACACTATTTTCATGTTTTGTATTAATGGTAGGTGATGGTTGTTGCTCGATGACTCCAGTAGGTTTAGTAGTCCTTTATGACTATGCTATTTGTAGCCATATTTCTTTCTTGTATGTATTAAAAGTTTCCTGTATTTTGGTTTGTTCGTGTAGTAACTTGTTAAAGGCACTTTCATTTGTGACATTGTGTCGTATGCATCAATATTTTGGCATAACAATTGTGTTACAAAAACAGTTTAATATCTTCGTAATATTATGTTTCTTCATATTTTATTTTCTAAATAAACATCATATCTAAAATTCCACTTTCAATCCTTTACTCAAACTGTAAAACCCGCATGCTTTTACCATGAATAGTACCCTTAAGATCGTACGTACTAGATTAAAACTTTCCTTTTATAGTATGATTACGTTCACGTGTTAGAATTTTACGTATTACGTACGTGTTAGAACACGATAAGTATTTATTACGTATGAACACACAATAATTATTTAAACAATAATTAATCACGAACATGCGATCATGAAATCATGAACGTAAATTAAGCACGAGCTGATATTAATTACGTATATATATATATTTCAGTATCCACTGGAACAGATACGTGAAGATCTCACCTTCATAGAAGAACCCGAACGAGTTCTTGACAGACAAGAACGAGTCATGAGAAGGAAGACGATTCCATTCGTCAAAATCCTTTGGAGGGATCATACCGAGCGGAAAGCCACTTGGGAAACAGAGGAGTCTATCCGGGCTTCTTACCCTCATTTCATATTTTGAATTCGGGTATGTTCTTCTTTTCCAGTTTACTTTATCTATAATTCGGGGACGAATTATTCTTTTTAGGGGGGAAGAGTTGTAAAACCCGCATGCTTTTACCATGAATAGTACCCTTAAGATCGTACGTACTAGATTAAAACTTTCCTTTTATAGTATGATTACGTTCACGTGTTAGAATTTTACTTATTACGTACGTGTTAGAACACGATAAGTATTTATTACGTATGAACACACAATAATTATTTAAACAATAATTAATCACGAACATGCGATCATGAAATCATGAACGTAAATTAATCACGAGCTAATATTAATTACGTATATATATTTATTACGAACACGAATAAATATATTAAGTCACGGTTAATATTTAACGAGAACACATAAAACATGAACACGACTAAACACGGACGAACACTAAAATAAATAGACTCGGAAAAAGGTACGGGTACCCCATGTGGGGCCCCTACCCACGGCTACACCAAGAGATGGGAAGCCCATCTAAATTTTAACTAACAAGGGGGTTAAGGTAAATCTTTTGGCCACTTTTCACTTTACAGTAAAATAATCAAAAACCTAAAAAGTTTTTTCCTTCTCCTTGTCCTCTCCTTTTGGCCGCCGCACATAAACACAAGAAATGGGGTGTTTGTTTGATTTTTGATCTTGAATTTGGTGCAAGTGTTCGTGTGTGTTCATCCTCGTTTGATCCACGCATTCGGTATACCTTTTTAATCCTTTTTCTTTTATGTTTTGATTTAATAAATTAAATAAGAACATGATGTTTTTAAAAAGCTAATTAAAAACATAAATTAAACATGTAAATGGTTATGGGGTAAATCAAAACATGGGATTTAGGGGTGTTTTGTTGTGGCCGGCGCCTAAACCGAACCCCAAGGGGGTCTCGGCTTGGCTTATGGACCACCACCGAGACCTCAAGGTCTCGGTTTGGTGGTGTGGGTCCCACGGCAGCAGCAAACAGGGGAGAATCCCGAAGTGGTTCGGGGTATGGTGTTGATTTCGAGTCCGGTTCATGGTTTCTAGTCACGATCCGGTTCATGTTTTATGTTAAGGTTATGTTTTTAATAATCATATGTTAAAAATTAAATTAATAAAATATGACATGATTAATGTAATAAACATGACTTAGGTTATAATTTAATTATTAGATCATGGAATTTTAACCTAAGTATTTATATTTTCTAGACTTTATAATTAATTAATTGTTAAAAATCATGGCTATAATTAATTAATTAACATGACTTAGGTTATATTATTAATAATTAATAATACATGTTTTAACCTAAGTATTTAACTTTATTTAATTAAAAAACATGATATATTTAATTAAATACTTTTAACCTATAGTTTATTTAAATTATATGTAATAATTAATAAACTATACCTTATATCAATATGACTTAGAAAATAATCAGAAAACACTTAAGCTTATATACTTAGCTTATTTAACCAGCTTATATCTAATTATGGAAACTTTCTATTTTTAGAAACTTATTTAATTAAGGCAGCTAATCTATTTATGGAAACTTTCTATTTTTAGAAACTTATCTATTTTAAGCAGTAATTCTATTTTTGGAAACTTTCTATTTTTGGAAACTTTCTATTTTTGGAAACTTTCTATTTTTGGTAACTTTCTATTTTTGGAAACTTTCTATTTTAGGAAACCTGCTATTTTAGAAAGTTACTTATTATTACACAGTAAGTATAATAATACATGAAATACAAGTAATACTTAATCAGGATAGACAGAATATAAGATAAACACAGTTTAAAGCTTAAAACAGTAAAACATGACATGAACATATAAAATAAGCTAAGACATGACATAAAACCAGTTACGTATTTAGTAATCAGATACTTATACACGTATGTATTTATGTAGCATTAGTGATACCGAAGTAGGACTCTCTTCAGTTCGTCTTCTTCGTTCACTGGATATAAGGTACAGATTCCCGTCCTTTCAGTATGGACATTCTTTCCTTATTAGGATTCCCCGTATGCAGCCAACTGTTTTCCCGTAGTATAAGTTTATATGTTTGATTTGCTTATGTTTAATTTATAATACCTATAGCCATATACATGCATGACCAGCTTCACCTAGTTATGGAGGTACCATAACCATAACATTAGAGGCATTGGTGTTATGACTTCCCCACGACAGAGTGATTGCTCGTGGCGTCCCTTCAGCTTTTGGCCATATTATTATATTTATCATGTGGGGCGTATGGGTGCATCTTAGTTACATGTTTTCAGCAGATTACTCAGTGTGAATGTGGTGTATGCCTTGCATCCTTCACAAGGAGCTGATCCCTCCTACCCAAACCAGTATATTAAGTTAGAGGCAGCCCCTTTAATTTGCATGATGAGGTCACCCCTCCAAGTATTCATGCACGGTGGATTTTCATGACCTATATTGGCTAATGGTAGAATATGTTAAACAGTTTTTATAAGATAAACATAAGGCTTTTCAAACTATAAAACCAGTTTTACCAAGACTTAACCGGGTTATTCGGGACTTAGTTTCTTCCGCTATTATATGCATATATGCTTGTATTATTCATGATTTATTGTACATCCGTGCACTGAGCGTATTGCTCATCGTTTTCCTTTTCTATGTTCCCAAAACGACAGGTACACATGGACGCTCGTAGACTTTAAGCGTACGTGCATATGGACTGGAAGCTTTCTAGCCTTTCTTTACTTTATGCATTATCTTGACTTTGATACTCTTGCCATGGACATTGTTTAGTCCTTTCATTTACAGTACTTATGTTTGTGTGTGATGAGCTTTACTTTTGGACTACCGATGTTTGATTCCGGTATTTTCCTTTTATGGTCATGTAATGTTTAGACATTTATCCTTGTATGCTTTGATGACACGCCATAATTACGCGTGACATTCCATTATCAAAATGGGGTGTTACACAAACCAAACATATGTTTTCAAGTTATGATACCTATACACAATCCACTATACTATCAAACTTATACCGATAGTGATTTCCTACTGTAAACTAAACACACCCTAATACTATTAATTGATTTTGAATTTTAATAATAAAAGTACATGATCGCCTTTGATAATAGAAATCCTATTTTGCTTAATTTTTACTTTGAACGTAACTCTATTTTCACTCTTCACAGTTTTATCAAGGGTTTTATTTTTATTTTTTTATTTATACTATAATGAGTCTAACATGAATTTATGCAATTAAATTTTTTGACATTTTGACTAAGTCTTAAGTTTGTAACATTTAACATTTAATTTTTGAAATATCATAAACTTGAATAAACATGTCTTTTTTTTGTCATTTAACAACATAAGCCAAACCAAACACTTAAGCTTATAAGCTTATAAAACATAAGCTAAATCAGACACTAAAAATGAGCTTATAAACTTATATTAAATAAGCAAAAAATGACTTACATAATATAAGCTAAGCCCCAATCATAAGCTTAACCAAACACTCCTAAAGTTGCTTAATTCGTTTTCTAAAACATACTACTATTATATTTGATATGCAAGCCACACATCTGTGAGAGAAGAAGTGAAATTGAAGTTTATAAGAAATAAGAATTACTAGTATTCAAACTAAAGAATATATATAAATTGAAACGTTAAAAAAATAAAATTTTTTTTGCTTCTTTCTTAAAAAATTAAAATAAACTTACTAACGTTTTTTTGTCTTGGTAGATAAAAGAGAAAACAACAACCACTTTAAAAAGACTATTATTCGCTTTTATATTTAAAAAAAAATAAGGATGATCGTTGTCCAAATGTACCAAAAATCGATTTAGTTCAAAACATCGAACCGATGACTTAATCGTAATGCGTGTGTCTGATCCATTCTAACAAAGCATATCAGCGGGTATTCTAACATGATTGAACCGTAGACCAAATATGATTAAGAAAATGATGGACCGAACACCGGAACACATTCCATCCGGTCGGGGTCAAGCCGGTTTGTTGGTCCAAACATTAAAGGGTCACTTTGTTACAATTTCTAAAAACACATACCACAAATGACAACTTGGACAACTAGTTTTGAAAAGTTTGACTAATAAAAAAATCTAATAAAAGTCAGATTAAGGATTCATTTCATTATTAATCATAGAAACCCACGCCACAAAAACCAGTGTTCCACTCTCACTTGGATTTGATCTTGTCAACAACTAACGACACCATCATTGACTAACGCCGTTAATCTTTTGTCATTTCAAATGTATGTTCTTTTTTTTATACTAAATTGTGTTTGAATTTATAAGAAATAATTAGATCTATTTTTTCCAAGATTTGTTTTCTTGATTTTAGTAGTGTAATTTAGCTTAATTTTGTTAAGTTTGCTTTATTTGTTTTTTGTTGACTTTATTTAGAGAAAGATTTATGATTGTTTTTAGTAAAGATGACTTTTTCTTTATTGTTTTTATTTTATTTTAAAAAAAGGTTTATGATTAGATTTTGTATTGTAAAGGTTAAGGAATCTTTAGAAATGTCATTTTAAGGTTGTGGTTTAGCAATGATCTTTAGAATATCAGAATCAGTTTGTTTGCGTGACGTTGTTTGCAGAATAAAGGGTTTAAGTGTACTCATGCTGTCATGCAGATTGGAAGTTGTTACCTTTACGCAATTTGATATTTAAGTGTTTGGCTAATATGATTATCTACAAATTTGATAGATAGAATGACCAGAAATGATTAATCAGAACATGATTTGCCATATACAAGAAAATATATGCCAAAACGTAAATCTAACATCCCCTTAGAATCTGAAGTAGACAAGAACATGTGCATTTTATCATGAGTGACGAAACTTCAAGCATCAGACACTTACATAACTTCTTTGTGAGAGTGACATCACTTTCACAGGATTTTGCTGGCCTAACCGAAAAATAGCGTGCTTAATTTACACTCTTTATATTGTTGTTTTCTTTTTTTTTTCCTTTATTTTATGCATGTGTTCGGAGGGACCTTAGCTATCTGTTCAAAATTCTAACGTACTTCTTGTTGTGAAAATAATTGGTTTTATATATAGTAGGATAAGATATAAATTGACTAGTAAAAGGTGTCGTCTTGCAGATGTTTTGATAGTGTTTGGTGAGGTGGAAGGTGCTGCATTGGTGTTAAGTCACACCTCAGCCTACGAGAAAGGTGTATCCTCTTTGAACTAAGGTAAAGATTGTATAGACGGCATTTAACGATTTGATATTGGAGTCAATTTATATGTTTCTTTTTAACATTTTTCTCGTCTTTTAACATTATCATTTCGAGCATATAAGAAGTATTTATGCATAAACTATATCAAGTATACTACTCTATTAAGGACAACAACAAGAAGATAGAACTATAGAAGAGCATAGTGAAAAGTTGTTGGTTTCAAACCAGGCAGCATTTCTTATTATTGTAGTAAAAATAGAAAATGGTAATATCTGTTGTGTCAACTTGTTTGGCATTGCATTAAGAAATGAAAGCTTTGAGTAAAGTTTTAGTTGTGCTTTCAATTAATTTTCACCAATTATAGGGATTTAACGAATCTCAGTTTGTGGAATTGTGATATAACTATAACAATATGATGCCACCCTCTCGCAACATAAGAACAACACTATTTTACCTGGGTAACCCTTTAACCAAAAAATACATAGGAACAACATACAAACATGTAATTGGGAATAATACTCTTATTTGCATGTGTGTCGATGTAAATTAAAAGTATGGAAACTGATAGTTCTACACTTAAGTCCATTTGATTGTTTACCAAAGGTTTTTTTACAAATTAAATGCATGTGTTTTATGACTTTTGTTTTCTTGAAAACGAAGTTGAGCAACTTTTGACCAGTTGAAGTGTATAATTATGACTTTTATTGGCCAATAGGGTGGCTCGATTTTGCCACGTGGCAAAATCGAGCTTTTCTATTGGCCCAATTTGGGTTTGGTCATTTATTTAATCTTCTGAGATGGCTCTGAATTGATGTTTTCCTCTATTATATAAAAGGATATATCATATATTCCAAATTTATGCCCGTACTCGAATAAATATGGATTGTTATGGCTTAGAAAAACGTATACGTGTATTATAACTCATTCTCATTGTGTGTCAATACTCCATCTGAGCTTCACTCTTGTCTGTTTTCGCAATAATCAGGTTCTTTGTGTTGCATTTTTTAGGTGAGGACTTCACAGGAACGAAGTTAACCTTCGAAGAGAAACATCTCTCTGGTTTAATACTTTGGTTTCAAAATATCCAAAATAAAACCGGAATCTTCTGTTGTGATGCATTCATACTAAATGAAGACAGGTAGAGCATGGCGTGTAGGCATAAAAGACTTTCTAATGATGTCTGGTAATCGACAACGACCACATCTCAAAGGACCAAATTGGCTTATTCTACTAGTGTGTTTCGTCAGCATTTTTTTGATTGGATTATACATATATCCACCTAGGAACACTGCTGCCTGTTATATCTTTTTTTCCAGTGGCTGTTCCGGCCATGGAAACGGTCCATCAGTTCCTTCTAGAGAGTTGACGGATGAAGAGACTGCGGCTAGAGTAGTCATCACAGAAATTTTGAAGTCACCTCTTGTTGAGTCAAAGAACCCGAAAGTTGCTTTTATGTTCTTGACTCCTGGTCCATTACCATTTGAAATGCTTTGGGATAAGTTCTTTCAAGTAAGCTTCTGCTCTTTATCAAAATGTTATGTGTATTTAAATTTATTTTTTTTAGAGGTGGCAAGATGGGCGGGGTCAGATGGTTTGAGTAACAGATCAAATTGTTCTATAAATAACTTAGTGTGCAAATATGATTATAAAACTTACTATTGTTAAGTCATCTAGTTTTTAGAATAACATGAACTTTGGAGTTGTATGCATTACAAAAAATAAATATTGGACGACTTTCAGCCTGTTTTGACCGCTAGAGTTTAAACATAAACCAAGCCTACCTATTCAGTATTCACAGGGAAATGGTAGAACTACACTAATTATTTCTTATTTTTTTTGTTTCACTATTTCTGTAGCTATTGTGTCCATTGTTAGCATAACTTTTTATATCTTTCTTTCACTGGAATATTGGATTTAGGGCATCTCCAATGCATAGTGCAGTAAAGAGTTCAATACACTGCCACGTCAACATATCGACTTTTATAAAAAATACCCACAATGCATTGAACTTATCACAGGTTAATACATTTCCACATCATTATATTTTTTCAATAACTAAATTTTGATAAACTAATAAAATTATTTTACAAAATACATAAATATAAAAGACATTATTTATAAACTATATACCAGTAGATATTTTTAAAATCAATAGAATCCATATACTGTTATTCAAATAGTTTATATTATGAGATTTTAAATTTTTATCATAGCGTGTCAGTGTGTTAAACTGATTTACTTATATCGTTTAACGGAGAAATATTCAAGTTCTAACTTTCTAATGTTTGTAAAAACAAACTGTCCACAGCTACATGTTATTTGTTTTGTAAACAAATTTTGAAATAAACAAGAAAGCATAGTAGCATACTAATGTAATAAATAATATCATATGGGCCTACTATTTGAGTTTATTAGCCATATGTTCAGAGAAGCACTCTCTTTTGTGCGTATGTTGAAGTGGAGATTCACAATGAGATTGAACACTTAATGCCCTGACATATTTTTCCATTGCACCATGCCACATATGATGATTGTGGATGCCCTTATATGTGCTCCTGTAATACGCAATTATTATTTAGCTAAATAGTCTATGAAAGACTGTATATGGCATCAAATTGTGTATTGCTGACATATAATATTCTTAATTTATGTTATGATGGTATTTAGGTCATTTTGTAACTTGTGAGACAATACGGACAATAGAGAAAACTAGTGTTTGCTCTCTAATTTCATGTTGTTGTTTTCTTTTTTTCCTTTGTAAGATTTAGCTTAAGTGATCAAATATACGTGTTTTCCAATAGTGGTAGTTCATTGTATGGATGTATGTGTTAGCTATTGTGTTAGAAAAACATTGTCTCAACTTAATAATGGATGAATTTTCCACCAAAGGAAACTTATACCCTAATGAATTATGCTTTTAACTCTTTTCAGGGCAACGATGGCAGGTTCACAGTTTATGTGCATGCGTCAAGAGAACAAGCTAACTTTGTTAGTCCACATTTCGTTGGACGAAATATACGAAGTGAAAAGGTATCTATTTTTGAGAGCTATTTTCTGTTACATGCATTTCTTCTTTTATGATTTTGTTGTTCTAGCATTATAATTAGAGGTCCCGATTTTGACTCATTTACTTTAAAATGAGTTGATTTGAATTGTGTTTATGTTAGAACATCAATTTTTTCCGGGTGTAAGACCCTTTGCCCAGAAATACGCGTAAAATGCTTCTGATAAGAAATTAGTTGAAAGGCGAACTAGTCATATGGTGAAAGTCGGCCACAATATATTTTCAAGGCAGACAAACTATACAGTTTTCTAAGTTCTAAATCAAAATTTCCAAAACTTTATATTATTATTTTTGTAATAATGGTTTTATATAATTAACACATTGATCATTTATTAATATATAGTATCGGCACCCAGCCAATGTGCTTCAACTGTTACTAAAGATCAGTTTAACCAGAACCCATGTTTACTCGTTATCAACCCACTCATCCTAAAACGTCTAATTGAAATTGTTAATGTTGAAAGGAAATTAGCTTATTTTATTATAATAGTTCGCGGATATTGTGCCTTGAAGTCCCTAAAACTTGCAATCTAATGGAAATTGGAATAGGGGATGAAAAAACTTAGAACACAAAAACAAGTAGTAAGGAACTTTGGTGGGCTTCATTTTTTTTTTTTTTTCTGATTCGTGTGGGCTGCCACACCCTTTTTCTTAAATATATATAGAAAGATAAAAGATTCTGGCTTTACTTTAAAAATATTGGCATGGAATTGGTAGGTCGATTGGGGGAAAATATCCATGATTGATGCAGAGAAGAGGCTGTTGATGAACGCACTTCAAGATTCAGACAATCAACACTTCGTTTTGCTATCTGACAGGTACATAGATTATTGGCTGTATTTCACTTATTGGTATGATGAAGGTAGCAATTTTATCCCATTTACTTATAACTCTGTCAGTTTGGGATGTGTTTTATATCAAACGGGCCAATTAAAAATATGTAGCTAAAAGGGAAACCAGTCAAAGAGCTACATTTTGCCCAAAGTGTATGTTCAATAAATACAATCTCCAACATTATTTTTGGTCATTAACTTAAAGTATATACTGTTTCTGTATTAATATTTAGCGTATAGATTGTTCATAAGAATATTTTAAGAAGGACAAAAATTGTTTGCCACGGGTCAGTGCACAACCTCTACTATGTTTGGACATGCTCAATCTCAAACGCATTTTTAACCGTTACCCGACCTACCCATCTTGTAACATCTAAAGAGATGCATTATGTGCCACATGTGCTATATGCTAATATATATGTTTTCTTGCAGCTGTGTACCCCTGCAACCCTTTGATTATGTGTACAACTACTTAATCTTCACAAACGTTAGTTTCATTGATTGGTAAGACTTTTACTTCTTTCCAACAAATGACTTGTTTTGCTTTTACTGTTTTTTTTTCTTTTGTGAAAAACTTACCAAATATCATTCATGCTGTCTCTAGTTATGATGATCCAGGTCCACATGGTGCAGGTGGTAGGTATACAGAACCTATGCTACCTGAGATTGAATATAAGTATTTCCGCAAGGGCTCACAGGTATTCTCCAAGAATAATAATTTGCCATCTATTTTGTGAAGTGTTTGTTTAATTGGAAAAGAATTATTTTGTTTCTATGTACATTTGCAGTGGTTCACTATGACCCGCCGGCATGCTTTGATAATTATGGCTGATAGTCTCTACTACAAGAAGTTCCGGCTTTACTGCAGGGTAAGTAATTTTTCGACACTCCCATTTTTATAGATCTGAAGTTATGAGATTATTCAAGGTTGTAAATAGCGTGAAGCGTAGCGTAGCGGTATTGCTAAGCTTCAAGCTACAGAAGCTATAGCGAAGCTACTGCTTCTTCTGAAGCGTGATATATAGCGGCACAAAATATTTATAAATTAATATTTATAAAGCGATACTTTAATTCAAATTTAAAACAAAATCGGCTATTAGTTACTCAAGGATTTATCTCCATAGTAAAATTACTAAGCTCAAGTCTACTAAATAGCCCAAAACTAGTAAACAAGCCCAGTTCTTGTAAATCTGCCAAAAGATTAAAAAAAAGCGCCACACCTATATCACGCTTTATGCCGCTTTTTAGAACGCTACGCCTAGAGACGGCGCCTTAGTTTGTTTCGTAACGTGGAGACCACGCTTCACGCTATAACTCGCTATAAGGCGCGCTATAGCGCGCTATTTAGAACCATGAGATTATTCAAACCCTAAGCTACTTATTTAATACAAACTTAAGCCCAAAAAATAAGTTTAGACAAACACCACCACCTTGTAGCACTGATTTCGGTTATATCAAAATATATTGTAGGTATTTTAATTTGCAATAAACAATCAAATGAAATAAGTTTATGTCAAACATTACATTATTGATATATCACGTTCGATCTAATAACAAATTTTTAAGAAATACTTTATCTTGAAGTGTAGTATTTGGTTTTGACCTTAACAGCCAGGTATGCCGGAGGGACGAAACTGCTATGCTGACGAACATTACTTCCAAACACTATTCTATGTTAGTTTTTGTAACCCTTCCTTTTTTCTTTTGTTTACTTTCAGTACCTTGATTTTAATTCTAGTTGATAACATGCTTTTTCATGGCTTTTCTTAGATGGTCGATCCCGCTGGTATTTCAAACTGGTCTGTAACATATGTTGATTGGTCAGAGAGAAAGTGGCACCCTAGGTCATATAAACCTCAAGATATTACTACAAAGCTTCTGAGAAACATTACGGTACACTCACTTCATTTTTCCATATTTAGTAACATTAATCGGATAATAATCATTTATAATTTGAAGATGATTTAAGAAAAAATTTATGACCAAACATAGAAATAATGATTGTTGTCACAAGTTGTTGTTAACACTCCTTTATAACTACTTATCAATCTTTTGTATTGTAGGCCTTTGATACTAGCCTTCATTACACAAGTGATGAAAAGGTAAGAATTTATCACCACTTGTAACTCAGCATACTTTCATGCGTGGAAAAGAATTATTTTACTCCATGGGTAAAAAAGACTACTTTTTAGGTTAAATAGTCTAGAATTAATTATTAATAACATGGATTTGCAAGTGTACTGCATTTTGAAATTGTTTTTTTCTAGTTTTCAAACCTATCTTTAAATTAAAAAACATATATGTCATCTCTTAAATAGTATGTGTTACTTTGGACCTCAAATTTTACCGTTCAATGGTGGTCGATTTGACCGTTCTACTTATGAATGATTGATTTGGGTTATGCTTTATTTCTAACGGGTCAAAACGGTCACTAAAAAGGAAAGGGTTCACATATTCAAAGGCAGCCCAAAGTATATATTTTAAAATGACTTGAAAGTTGAAACCTTTAAAATCAATTTATTGAGAGTTTGATTCTGTTTGGATAATATTCGTTAGTAATCATGTATGACACTAGTTACAGAAGTCACAATTTTTGGGACAAAAAATGTTTGTGGTCAACCCAACTATCAACTCCTTATGGGCATGTAACGCTGCATTCCCATTTTGCCCTGTGATCCAACCCATTAACTTGTGTGCCATGTCTACAGTCTTTTAGTGAAGGGAGTAATAATAATCACATTTGTTGACTTTTGCAGAAAACTGTGTTGACAACGCCTTGCATATGGAATGGAATGAGACGCCCTTGTTTCCTATTTGCAAGAAAGTTCTTTCCTGAAACGTTGGATAACTGGATGAAGATTTTTCCAAACTCTACAACAGTCTGAAAATTACTTGGAAATTATTATCTTATGGATGGTTTAGCAAGAGAATCCAACCCTGTCTCCATATGATCCCCATATCCTAACGTGTGATGCCTACACTCGTGCTGCAGATTGAGGAGGCTTAATGATGTTGTATGGATTTCATTTTTGAAACTATTTGAATTGTAAAAGTTTTGGCCTTTCTTCATTATACTTATTCACCAAGAATTTGACAATTGTATCGTGGTGTTGTACCGCTGATGGCGATTGTGTAAGTTCTTTATAGTTTACAAGATCGGTATGTTGGGTGCCTACATTAAAGCTTGTTATAGAATAAGATTTCTAAGTTTTTTAGAAACAAAATTAAGTTTACTGGGACTGTAAATGAAAATTATTTCTAGAAAAATTAGCTTTAGCTATTAGGTTTCTTGCTTCTTTTTTGTATTCAAGGGTGAGCAAAACCGAACGACGACCGAAAACCGACACAAACCGACTGAAACTAACACCGATCGACACAAACCGACTTTACTCGGGTTGTGACTCGGGATGGGTTTTCCTCGATGTCGGGACTCGGTTTGGTTTGTGATAGTTGTAAAATACGTCTTTTAGGCAAAAGAGCGTAATTAGGGAAAATATTAAGTGTCGGTTTAGGAAAACCAAAGCACTTATGACCCAAAGTGGGGATCGTTCTCAAGGAGGCAAGTGTGTTGTGTTAAGAGATGATTAACTTTTGTGATTATATTGATGAGAAATGAAAAGAAGAAAAGAGATTAGAAAATAATGACGGTTACGATTATGAATTAAACTAAGACGAATAATCGTACACGTGAAACCGTAAAAAGTAACAAAATTAAAAATTTACCCTAAAAATTCCTAGAAAATTGCAATAAATCCTAAAAAATTGTAATTAGAGTTTATAAAAAATCAAAAATCACACAAACCTTTTATTTAATTAAATAATAATTTTTTAATGCTAATTAAAGCCCAAAAAATCAATTTAATTAATAAAAAGCCCAAAATGAGATTTTTTCACTTGTAAACCTCTAAAGTACCTTAACTAAATTTAAAACTATTATTGAAAATTTTAAAATTAATTAAAACTATTTAAAAACAATTAAAGACTATTAAAATTTAAAATAATTCTAAAAATTAATCTAATGACAATAAAAATATTCTAAAAATTGTAAAATTCCTACTTAATGTGTTTGAACTAAGAAAAATGAAAAATCTTGAAATATCTAAATTTTAAATTTTAATAATAAAATAATAATAAAATATTAATAAAAATCCAAAATTTATAAAAAATTCTAAAAAGCTGCAAACTAGTTTATTTTAACCTAAATAATACAGAAATGAAGTTTAAATTACAAAATACCCCTATTGGGCCTAGAAATGGGCTAAAAGTTCACACAGACCCCTTAATGGGCCCAAATAGGCCCAATAAGAAAAATGTTGTCCAAATAAGCCCAAAATCTCTTATCTGACTTAGAATTTGATTTTAGAACAAAACTCTGAAGGCCCAAAAGCTGAAAATATGTTTAAGCTAGCTTATTTCAAAGCAGCTTATTCTTAATGGGCTTTTTGGCCCCCATTAAGCTATAAGCTGATGCTATAAGCTCAAGTTTGACACACAAGCTTATTTTGATTTACTCAAGAGATATGTAAAAAGAAAATTGGAAAAAGCACAAGAAATAAGCCTGAATAAGCTAAAAGCTATCTTCACAAAACGACAAAATAGTCGTTTTCGAGTTCTAGGCCACCGCAAGAGCTGATTCAACTTTCAAAAGCTTTTAAATGACTTAACTAAGTAAAATAATCAAAAAGTTTTCAAATAAGCACAAGCAATAAGCCAGAATAAGCAGATAAGCACTTGTTTAAAAGTCAACTAAATGAGTTTTCTAGTAAAAAGTCAAAGTCAAAGTCTAATAAGCTCCAGATCAAATAAATGGGTCAAATGAGGAAGATCTATCACAAAAAATAAGTTGTTGCAAGTTTGGATAAGCCAATTTGGCTTATGAATAAGCTGAATGAGAAATTACACTAGCAGGGCTAGTTTTGGGTGTTGAGTAGTGGGAACTTTTCCCACTACTTGACTTAATTGACTTTTTGTCTTTAGTGACTTTTTTGTAGATTCAAGTTAAGCAAAGGCACCTAAATGATCAGTTAATCATAAGGAGTCAATAACAATAAAAAAAACACAATTACAAACAGCCAATCAGTGCAGTGAATTCAGTTTATCACCAGATCTCACACAAACATGAACAATAAGCAGATTTCACTCAATAAGCAGTTTTAGCTAAAATCAGCCAGCCAAATTGCACCAAAAGCATACACAAGCTATAATAAATTCAAATGAACAAATCTAAACAAGTTTTATTCAATGGTTCAAGGTCTAGATCAAGATTCAAGCTTACAAAAGTTACTGATGAACAAGAACAAGCAGATTTTTCACTTTGCTGATATACTTGACCACCAAGCCAATTTTAAACACTCAAATCTTCAAATCAGGTTACACAAACTTTGATTTAACACCTTTTAGCCCTAAACATGCATATACTCTAGGTATTTCCAAAATTTTAGGTCAAAATCAGTCAAATCTAGTGAGATATAGCACAATCTTTAAATTAATGTTTCAAGGCTGAAAGCTTGCAGGTTTTAGCATATAAACAAGTGTTAAACAGATACCAACTCAAATAAGCAACAAACACACACTCAAATCCAACTTGTGCACTTAAACAGGTAATCCCAAACACCCCTTATCTTTTTCAAATCAAAATTTAAACAAGTATAAGTGTATTCCAATACTACCCAAGCCCAATCAAACACAATAAAGATGTATTATGCAGTATTAAGCAAGATCAAGCCACAAATTCCACAAGAACACAAGCAATGCACCAAATCACCAAAAATCAAGTAGTTAAGCAGATTTTGGGTAAAAAGGTTCAAACCTCATGGATGTACATCCACACCCACGAATTTTTGAGCTTATGTGCTAGCCAGAACAAGCACAAGCTTCCACAAACAACCCTGCTAAGATTCAACAAAGTTAGGAGCAAAAATAATAAACAGAAAGGTGACAAATCCTTGATTAATCAACCCTTGTACCCACACTTGATTATCCCCAAGTTATAAGCCTCACAACACCTTGATATCACAATATCAGGATGCTATGATCCACTTATAGCTCAAGAATTCCAAGGTGTACCAAGGACTTAGCAAAATATCAAGATTTAGGAAAATATGCAATTTCTTGCACACTCCTTGAAAACACGTTTTAAGATTCAAGTTTAGCAAATATTAAACAATATCAAGCAGTAAATAAGATTGGCACTTGTTTTTTTTTCACAATTTCAAACACAATTCATTAACATGAAAATGAGATTTACAGAAAAGTGAACAAGGAAAAATTCAAGAGCAGGGCTCAAAGTGAAACCCTAATGCCTTTATATAGGCTACAAACTAAGCTAATGAAGCATAAAAACGTAACCCTAATGCTGGTGAAGTCCCTGAAATGCCCCTTGAGCTTTTGAATATCTTGGACTCATGTGAGGAAGAATTGGCTGTTTGTGTGAGGTGTTAAGGCTGCAATTGTGATCAAAGGCTTATATGAAAGCTTAGGATTGAAGCTAAATCTTGGGCGTTGGATCATTGGTACTGTTTTGGCTTCTTCCCAAAAGGTGGTATAGCAGGGGTTTTACATGTGACCATGGAGTGACGTGGCAAGGGTTTTAGTGATTGGGTTATGATTAAGACTAGCTTAATCATTAATCTGGAGGTTTTGGTGGTTTAATTTCAAGTAATAAGCAAATGCCCAATTTTGCTTAAGAACATGAAGAACACACGTTTGATCTTTGTTTGTGTTTAAACGTGGTGTTTAGCACCTTAATTAAATAATTAATTAAGGTTTGTTCAGGCAGTTGTGGGTGGAAGATGACGTGGAAGGATGGTGAAAGCTGATTAGTGGAAAAGTGGTAGTGGGGCACGTGTCACCTCACTACTGGTCTAGGTAAGTATTGTGTCTGCCATGATTAACCCCTTATCTTTTCTTTCTTTGTCACTTGTAAATAAAACAGCCCAAACTCATTTTCTGTTGTTATTCAAGTTTCACTTTTCACACTTTTGCCCCAAATACTTTTCCAAAGTATTTTCAGGGGTTTTTCTTGCCATTTGTTGATTCTTGAAGGGTTGTTTTGGCATTTTCTTCATAGTTAATGGTCTTGACTTGTATTGTTGACTTTTTGGAGGACTAATATTGGCAAGTCATGATTTATAAGGGACCATTTTTGCCAATTCTTCAAAGTGGAGGGCCCTTTTGTAAATTTGACAGACTTTACGGAACAAACTTGTAATTATGAATATACAAGGGGTTAAAGTGTCAATTCTTCAATATTAGAGGACCCTTCTTGCATAATCTTCAAATCTTCAAGGTTTTTTCTTGGAAAATCTTCATTAGGGCTTGGTTCATTGTGCGGCTTCGTTTCTCGTGTTCGTTTTTGCATGATTCTAATGATCTTTTGTCATTTTCTCAATATCCGTACCTAAAATACACAAGTAACAAACACAAGCATAAATTTGGCCATTTTCATGATATTTTATGCATTTAAAGCCCGTTTTGGACGATGAGACTATGTATAAAAGCAGTCTCATCACTCCCCCATACTAAACCATTGCCGTGCCCTCACGCAATGCTAGAATAAAGTATCGTAGCACCTCCAAAATTCATTTTTACTCACTTTTATTGAATGATAAACTAGCTACACTACTACTATTGCTACTACTTGCGTTTTAGACATAATGTATGATTTTCATCGCAAAATGGGACGTTTAGGTTCATAGAACAAGAACACGTGAATGCTTCGTTAGAAATAATTTCATCGACCTCGATTTTCACCCCAATTCCATGCTAAGCGTGCAACGAGATCATTGTCATTATAAGTTAGTAATGCTAACACTACTCATATGCCCTAATCACGTACTTATCCTCCCATTTTCCTAAGTTGTATCTCTTATATTTTATTTTGTCTTGAATGTTTCACGAGGATACATTGTTTGACTTATGCGATAATAGAGATTTAGGTCTAAAAATAGAGTTCTAACGGTGTAACCAAGACCATCGAATTAATAACCCCTCCTAATAGACAACGATGTCAAAAAATTAAGTCAACAATAAGGATCGATAAACACGGTTTTATAACGGTTTTAAACATGAGACTTATTACCAAGACTTTTATACGCCCCCTAACGGAAGGGCATTATTATCATAGGTTTACCTCCATCTTTTATTCAACTTCGCCATGAAGCTTTTATTATGACTTCAGTCTTGCCTTGCCTTTTATTTAACCTCGCCATGAGGTGTTTATTGTGGCCAAAGACGTATATCCTCACGCTAAAAGCGAATTTTGGATCTTTAAAGCTTCAAAGATTAAGGCTTGATTCACTTTCAATTTTGCATAGATTTTTTGGCCTTGTGAGCTTCAAATTGTTTGCTTGATTTAGGTGAGCACTTGAAATCTTATTATTGGGTGAAGCTTTCGATTATTCGGGTTGCCAATACTTCAAAACCGTGACGCTGGCGATACCTTAATGTCTTCCCAATTTAATTACATGGAAGCTACTAGAAAAGACTAGAAACCAACAATCAAGACTAAACCGCTAAGTCAATATTTATTAAGCAAAAAATATTTACAAGCGAAGGGAGAATAAGCAAACAACGAGAACACATGAGTTTTTGAAAGAATGCGTGTACTCTACGTTTAGCATAGTAACTTATAATTAACTCTATCATTTCTCGTCCTCATTTAAGAGACTTAGCCTAATATAAAGTTAAGGAATCGAAGCTAAGTGCTCAACACGCACGGTCGAGTAAAAAATTACTCTTATTCTCGCAATCGGAAAATCTACATTCGTGTCTTCAAACACTTATAAAACATGAGAAAAATTTTAAAATTTGGCCATTTTAGCCTTATTTGCAACAAAACGATAAACAAAAAGTTAAACTTTGGAAAGCGTGAAGGTTTGGCAAGGCAAGTATCTATTCACCCCCATACTAAAGTTAAACATTGTCCTCAATGTTTCTCGTCTAAGGGTTGGAAAACGCCCATAGACGTAGTCGAATGCTTAATCTAGCATGGAAAGGGTGTAACCGTTAAATTTAAAGCTGTTTATAAGGTGTGCTAAAAACCTAAGGTTAGAACATCAAAGGATATATCATGGATATTGAGAAAGTCTTCAAAGCAAACGATCGAGTGCTCCCATAAAACGAACACGAGAGGCTCCAATCATGAAGATAATGATCATCTAAAATCCACAATTCACAAACAACCACGAAACAAAGGTTGGAAGGGCACAAATCCCCACACGTTAATACATTAGAAAGCGATAATATATACATAGGATAAGCATGGGACTCCCCCACGAGGCACCTCGTTTTTGATTACCGAGTCATGAGCTCGACTCGATCCCCTTAATACTAATTATCATTGGGGAAGGTGATTTGGTCGAGGTAGTTCAAGGATGGAACTTCCCCGCCAAAGTAGTGCTTCAACCTATGTCCATTCACCTTGAAATTGGGGCCATCATTTTGATTTAGCTCGATGGTCCCATATGGAAAAACTTGAGTCACGGTGAATGGACCGAACCAACGGGATTTCAACTTATCGGAAAAGATTTTCAATCGTGAGTTAAAAAGCAACACTTGATCCCCAATGTTAAAAAGCCAGTTTTTAATTTTTAAATCATGAAACTTTTTAGTTTTTTCCTTGTAAATTAATGAATTTTCATAAGCAATATCCCTTAATTCATCCAATTTATTTAGTTGCATTTTCTGGTGATTTCCCGCGGTCTCCATATCATCATTACAATGATTAAGGGCCCAATAAGCTTTGTGTTCAAGTTCAATTGGCAAGTGACAATTCTTCCCATACACAAGCTTATAGGGAGTGCACCCGATGGGCGTCTTATGAGCGGACCTAAAGGCCCATAAAGCATCGTCCAACTTATCCGACCAAGATTGTCGGTTTTCCCCAATCGATCTCTCCAAGATCCTCTTCAACGCTCAGTTTGAAAACTCGACTTACCCACTCGTTTGTGGGTGATAAGCCGTAGAAAGACGATGTGTAACCCCATATTTCCTTAGGACCCTTTCGAATTGGTCGTTACAAAAATGGGTTCCACGATCACTTATGATCGCACGAGGGGTTCTAAACCGAGAAAACAAGCTTTTCAAAAACTTGACTACCACACGAGCATCATTGGTGGGCAAAGCCTTAGCTTCCACCGAATTAGATAAGTAGTCAACGGCGACAAGGATGTACTTATTACCACGAGATGATGGGAACGACCCCATAAAGTCAATGCCCCAAACGTCAAAGATCTGGCATTTCATCTTTTTGTGAGGCTTTTCCTTATCGTTGGCATGAGTCACACGACTTCACAAGCTCATGTGCATCTCGGTAAATAGTAGGCCAAAAGAAACCGACATCAAAAACTTTCTTAGCGGTGAGATTAGCACCGTGGTGACCACCCGTGGGTCCCTCGTGACAAGCTCTAAGGATGTTAGAAGCTTCGGTACCAAAGACACAACGTCGAATAATTTGATCCGCACAAGTTCGAAACAAGTAAGGGTCGTTCCAAAAATAGAACTTGACGTCACGAAAGAATTTTCGTTTTTCTTGAGTCGTCATACCCTTGATGATGAAGTTGCCCGCATGGTAATTTGGGATGTACGCAAACCATGGGGTGGAAGAATCAAGCTTAGAATTCACTACACCAAGTGTCTCAAGCGGAAATGTTTCGGTGATTTCCTTGGGTTCGTAAACACTTTGGTGAGGATCTTCCAAACGAGAAAGATGATGGGCCGCTAGATTCTCAGCTCCTTTTTTGTCAACGATTTTGAGATCAAATTATTGAAGGAGGAGAATCCAACGAAGTAATCTCGGCTTTGCATCTTGTTTAGCCATAAGATACTTGATAGCCCATGATCCGTATACACTATGCATTTAGTCAAGACGAGATAAGGTCGGAATTTCTCAAATGCATACACCACGGCAAGGAACTCCTTCTCCGTTGTAGTGTATTTTAGTTGAGCCTCGGTCATCGTCTTGCTAGCATAGTGAATAGGCAATAAGTGTTTTTCATGACGTTTCCCCAATACGGCCCCAATAGCGTAGTCACTAGCATCACACATGAGCTCAAAGGGGAGGTTCCAATTGGGAGCAACAAGAATGGGAGCTTCGGTAAGTTTCCTCTTAAGGATTTCAAAGGCTCGTACACAATCTTCGTCAAAGACAAAACGTGCATCTTTTTCGAGGAGATGTGTAATAGGTCGAGAAATCTTTGAAAAATCCTTGATGAATCGACGATAGAAGCCCGCGTGGCCTAGGAAACTCCTAACTCCCTTAACGGTTTTGGGATGAGGTAATTTGGCGATGACGTCTACCTTAGCTTGATCTACCTCAATCCCCGCTTTCGAAACCTTGTGCCCTAAGACGATTCCACTTTTAACCATAAAATGACATTTTTCCCAATTAAGCACAAGGTTGGTTTCCTCACAACGCTTCAACATTTCTCAAGATTCGACAAACACGAAGTGAACGAACTACTAAACACGGAAAAGTCATCCATGAAGACTTCCATCGTCTTCTCGATCATATCATGAAAAATATCCATCATGCACCTTTGAAAGGTTACCGGTGCATTGCAAAGTCCGAATGGCATTCTACGATAGGCAAACGTTCCATATGGACACGTAAACGTAGTTTTTTCTTGATCACGAGGATCGATGGGGATTTGGAAGTAACCGGAAAAACCATCTAAAAAGCAATAGAAATCGTTTCCCGCAAGACGCTCCAACATTTGGTCCATGAAGGGTAAGGGAAAATGGTCTTTTCGAGTGGCTTCATTCAACTTTCGATAGTCAATGCACACTCTCCATCCGGTCACGAGTCTAGTGGGAATTAACTCGTTGGCATCGTTTGGCACAACAGTCATTCCTCCCTTTTTAGGGACACAATGGACAGTACTCACCCAAGGGATATCAGAAATAGGGTAAATCATTCCCGCGTCAAGGAGTTTTAGGACTTCCTTTTTGATGACGTCGTGAATTTTGGGGTTCACCCTCCTTTGACATTGGATTGCGGGTTTTTAATCCTCCTCCATTAAGATTTTGTGGGTACAAAATTTGGGATCGATCCCCTTAATGTCGGATAACTTCCACGCAATTTCCCCTTTGTGATCCTTTAGAACATCAACAAGTGCGGTCTTTTCATCATCCGAAAGATCTTTCGCAATAATAACCAGCAACTTGTCGTCCTCCTCCAAAAATACATATTCGAGATGAGGAGGTAAATCTTTTAACTCGAGGATAGGTGGTTCCTTAATTGAAGATTTGGGCTCGATACTCATAACCTCCTCGGGTAGATGAAATGGGAAATCGCTAAGAAAATCCTTGATAATCGAGAAGTCCTCATCATTTTCGAGGTCTTCGTCACAAGTACGTGGAACATCGAATTCTTCCAACGTCAAACCACCACCTTCAAATGGAGTGAAGGTTGGTGTCGAGTTATCAAGAATGGGATCTAACATAGTGGGTTTGCCACTATTTTCATCATCACCAAAACCTAGAACTTCTTGTGAAAATTCCTCGCAAACAACGTCAATCATATCAACGAGGTTTATGGTTGCAACGGAATAAACATGAGAAATTTGAGAATTTTGAGTTGCGTTTATAACAAGTTCCTCGTCGTTGAAACGTAAGGTGATCTTTCTAGCATGCACATCAATTAAAGCCATAGACGTATCTAAAAACGAACGACCTAAAATGAGAGGAACTTGAGGATCCGTGGGAATATCGACAACGATAAAGTCTACCGGATAATAGAACTTTCCTACTTTCACAAAAACGTCTTCCGCCAATCCATAATCGGGAATCGTGCAATGGTCGGCCAACTCGATAGACATTAGTGAAGGAGTAAGATTAGGAAGATTGAGCGACTTGAAGATTGCAAGTGGCATCAAGTTAATACTAGCACCAAGATCGGCCAAGGCATAGCATTCTTCCATATCTTGGGTTGCACAAGGAATCAAGAATTTACCGGAATCACCGACTTTTTGAGGTATGCGGTTAAGATAAACCGATGAACAACTAGACAATTGTTGCAATTTCTCCTTGTTGTTCAACATACTCTTGAAGTTAGCGGCAAATCGAGGCATCATGACTAAAGCATCGGCAAAACTCACATTAAAATGAACGTCACGAAACATTTTCATAAAAAGCTCAAATTGGTAATTATCGCGCTCTTGACGTTTCTCCTTTCTAAGTCTCGATGGATAGGGCAAAGGTGGTGTGGGTTGAGGCATATGCATAGCCTTTAGAATCTCGGGTTCCAAATGTGGTAATGGGTCAACCGTAGGTGTGGCATGAGCGGTACTTCGTGGGATTGGGACATGCTCCTTTTCGACCACCACCTCGGGTTCTTCCTCAATTCCATCCTCCGTAGGAGCAATTGGTTGAGGATTCGGTTCCTTAAGTGTCTTACCACTACGTGTGGTAATCACTTTAATCTCTCCCTTAAGGTTCGATATGGTGTTACTAGGAAGACTACTCGAAGACGGTTTGCACATAATAGCCTCAAACATAGATGAAATTTTGTCCTCAAACATGGATTGCCTCTTCTCGGCCTTAATCATCTCTTGTTTTATTTCATGTTACCCTTGTTCCATTTTTTGTTGGTTTTGTTGTAACCTAGTTACATTTCCTTCCATTTTGTTTATATGGATTTTAAGCTCATTTGCTAACTCGTTTTTCAACTCCTTCTTCAAGTTGTTCTTAAACTCGTATCTTAGGCTAATGATTTCTCTTTGAATGTTGTCAAACCTAGCATCGTTTCCACTAGCGTATTCAACAAATTCATTTGGAAGATCTTTCAAAGTTTGCAAACACTTGTTGTTGTTTTGAAAATCATTGTTTTGATTTTTGTTTGAAACTTGATTATAAGCCCCTTGATTCCCATAGTTTCCTTTGTAATTGTTTTTAAAACCAACTTGATTGTTTCGATAGTTGTTGTTAGCATTTTGATTAGGAGCAAAACCCGGTGGAGTCAATTGATTAGAGCGGGTAACTTGACCGTTTTGGTTGTAAGTTCCCGTGGCCGCGTAGGCACTCGAAGTGTTACCACCGTTGGTAATGCACTCGGAGAAATCATGACCTCCACCACAATACATACATGAAACCTCAACCGCTTTAGCCGTAGCGGGAGCACTTTTTTATCCAACTTTGAATTCAATTAAAAGTCCTTTAAGCTTATCAAAGATTTAGTTTTCCAAGTTCGCCTCAATTTGGCAAGCATCGATGGTATTGGACAAAGAAGATGAAGCCAAAGACGAAGCCTTACGAACACTCGATGTGTTACGAGGACTATACACCTTAGATTTATTCTCAATTATCAACAACGCTTACTCAACCGTTTTACACAAAAAATTACCACCCGCGACGGCATTTAGATAATCCCTTTCATGATCATTCAATCCATTGTAAAACGTGTCAATTTGATGAAGTCGGAAAAACCGTGATGAGGACACTCATGTAAATTTCCTTAAACCTATTCCAAGCCGTTGAAAAACTCTCATTAAATTCTTGTGAAAATTTTGAAATCTCGTTTTTCAAATGCGTAGTCTTAGAGGGCGGAAAAAATTAGTTCACAAACTTAGAAACGAGATCCTTCCACGTCAATATAGAATTAGGTGGCTCTTTCTCTAACCAAATTTTAGCGGGCCCCGCTAAGGAATACGGAAAAAGCATCATCTTAATCGAGTCATTAGCAACATCCTTAAATTTGCAAGTGGCGGTAAGACGATTGAATTGGCGGATATGGTTATGCGGGTTGTCCTTTTCATCACCACGGAATTTGTTGTTTTGGATCATCGAAAACAAACCCGTTTTCACTTCAAAATTCTCCGCAAGGATAGCGGGAATCACAATAGCCTCTCCATAACCCTCGGTGGGTGCTTGAAGTAACTCCATCATAGTTCGATTCGCCATGGTTGGTTCTTCTCTTACGATAGGTTCGTCAATAGGAGACTCCTCACTAGAAAGATTAGGAGTAGGTGTTGACTCCTTTCGGTTTCTTCGTTTACGTGCACGTCTTGCTTGGTTGCGAGTTTGCATAAACGTCACGTACAATGTGGGGATGAGCAAAGAAGATTCTTTTTGGTGTTTTTAATTTTTCCAATTTTTTTTGTGGTTTTTGATTGTTTTTACTTTTTTTTTTGGATTTTTGTGATTGTATTAAGTAGACAAAAATCTACAAATCTCCTCCTTAATCAAATCTCTTGATTAAAGAAGACTCGAGGAATGAAAACGATCACGTGAAGTGAACGCCTTTGATGACATTAGAACGTTGGTGGAAGACCGATTGTAGCTTTTTGCAACCCTTTAGGAAAAGAGAGGCAAAGTAGTGGTAAACGTTAAGTGTCGGTTTAGGAAAACCGAGCACTAATGACCAAATAAGTTCAAGTTCGTTTCTCAAGGAGGCAAGTGCGTTGTGTAATGAATTGATTTTGATTTGTGATTATATGATTGAGAAAGAAAGAAATGAGATTAGAAGAGAAAGACGGATACGAAGACGGATTAAACTAAGACGAAAAAGGCGATCACGCAAAACCGTAAATAGTGCAAAAATTAAAATTTTAACCTAAAAATTCCTAAAAATTACTAAAAATCCCCAATAATATTCTAAGAGTTTACAAAAAATCCAAACTTGTTAAAACCTTTTAATTAATTAGATAATGACTTTTTAATGCTAATTAAAGCCCTAAAAATCACAATTAATTATTAAAAAGCCCTAAACAAGATCTTAAAGTTTGTAAACCTCAAAAATAACCTAATTAAGCTAAAAAGTATTTTTTAAAATTTTAAAACCAAATTAAACTATTTTTAAACACTTAAAAACTATTAAAATCACTTAAAACTTAAATTAATTCTAGAAATTAATTGAAAAGTCCTAAAAATATTTGGAAAGTGAAAAAACTCCTAATTAAGTGTCTTCAATATAGGAAAAATGAAAAAACTAAAAAAATCAAACTTTCAATTTTTAATAATAAAATAATAATAAAATATTCAAAAAAATTCAAAGTTCATAAAAAAATTCAAAAAAATTACCAAAAATCTAAAATAATGTAACTAAGACAAAAATGCAATCAAAATTTTCTGAAACCTATTTAATAATTTTATATTGAATTTTAAAGTTGGTTAACAACCTTAAAATCCAATAAAATAAAAAATTAGACTTTTTGAAAACTTAAATGGCTGTAAACCTCAAAAATATAAATCAAAACCTAAAAACTATTTTTTCAGATTTTTAAAATGCTTTTTCCTATTTTTAAATTACTTTCTAAAATTTAAACTAAAAATAATCCTAGAAAATAAATTAAGCAAGGGAAAAATAAACTTTGTGAACCAAAAAGTCCCTAAACTGAATAAAAACAAGAGAAAAATGCTAACTTGGAAAAAGCCCTAAGGAATAAGCTGAAAACAGCTTAAAACTAAGCTGATTGTTTTGATAAGCTACAAATTAAATGCCCTTAAATATCACACCTTATGACCTTGTGACATAGAAAGTCACATAGATCACTGGTAAAACACTTCACTCCTGCACGACAGGTCGAGTGTTCGAGCCCATGCTATGGAGGCTTTTTGCAAAACCTTTTTTTTACTTTAAAACTCAATACCAGTTACTTAAATATACTCTAAACAAACTTTTTAATCAACACTTAACTAGATTCAAGCTTATGAGATCAAAACAAGTGCCCAGTATGATTTGTGTTTCTGATGAACACAAAGGTAATTCTTCACTTGTGAAGAAATGACAAGAGGAGCTTGTCAAGGACTTTTGTGGATGTTTGATTGGACAAATGGGGCACCCCTATACTCAGTTGAGTATAGGGAGTCAGAATCAACACAAAAACACACAAGTGAAACACACCAAATTCACAATTAAACAAAAAAATGTGTTACTGATATGCTTATGTTTCTGATGAACAATTGCTGGTTCAAATGGCACACAAGTGAATTTCCAAGGCTCAAAACTTGCACAATAATTACTCAAATAGCATATAACCAATGCACAATCTTATATAGACCTAAGATCTAACAGACTTAAAGATTTAAAGCACCAATTTCCACAAAATCAGTCAAAAATTTAGCTTTACTGATTTAGGCTATTTTTCAACTTTTTATCATGCAATTTTGACTTAAACTCTTCCAAATGGAAAGCTACATGCATATATCACCTACCAACCAGCAAATGAGTGAATACAACAGGTTTTAACTCAAAAACTTGGTCACAAATCTCAATTATACAGCTAATCCAAACACTCCTTTAAAAATCTGAAAATCAATATTTCAAAGCAAATCTTAACAAATCTCAACCAAATCAAACCTAGACTATCTAAACACACATAAAACTATCCAAGAAGCAAGAACAAACAGCTTTAACCACAAACAAGCAGATTTCACAATTTTCATTCAAAATCACAAATAACTGAATATTCTTTAAAAACTGAAAAGGGAACAAGTAAGCTACCTTGTTGGGCCTACATCCAGGCCCAACAGTGACTGAAAAGTCACCTCCAAACAAGCCCGGGCTTGTGCAGACTTTTGGTAATGGAAGTACAAAGTGATGATGATTATTATGAAGATATTCTAAGATCTTGTTTTGAACCTGCCAAGAATAAACCACAACAACAAGAGTGACCTGGTATGAGAGCCAATGAGCTATAAGAATGACTTATTGACAAGTCACCTTATAGCTTATAGCTTTTTTAAATGAAACAGTAATGTTAAAAACGGGTTTTTATGGCTTTCTGAAAATTTCCAATGATACTAAATCAACAAACACCTCAAACCTTACTTGAGCTTGATATTCAACAAGAATATCAGGCTCATGTAATCAGTTTAAAGCACTTGGATGGGTAAATTACAACTAGTCAACTTGAGTCTCCAAACAACACAAAAACAGGAAATGAAATTTTTAACTTGAAAACTTAAAAATGCAAAATGGAAAGTAAGTGGGCTCTTTTGTTTCTCGTCACAAACTCAATACCATTTCATTTCATTAAATAAAACTGGATTTACAAGGCTATGACCCAGGAGAAGGAAAAAAGAACAACAACATATGAAAGTCCTATATGCCTTTATATAGAGGCTACAAACTCATTCTAGAACTCAATAGAAACTTAAACCCTAATAACTTGAACTCCCAACTTTGCCCTTGACGAATATTTGAAGATGCCAGTTAGATGCCTTTTTTTGAATTTGTCAAGAGTGCCATGTGAGGATCTTTGGACTATTGTGGGGGTGCCAGCAGTGGAAAAGAGATCTTGGACGTCCAACATTTAGCTTAGGATGTAAGCAAGGGCGTGGGTCGTTGATTTTCTGCACTTTGTTTGTTTGGGAGTGAATAGTGGGGCAGGGGAGGGTGGTACAAGCATGTGAGGATGAGGGTGACGTTTTTTTGGGAGTGGGGATGGGATTAGGGTTAGGTTAATCAGTGATCTGGAAAGTATTACCCAAAAACCCTTTGTTTTAATTAAAGTTCATCCTGGAAATATTAGGGTTTATGTGGGTAATTAGCAGGGTTTTAATCCATTTTGGGGGAAAGATTAGTTTGAAAACGTGTTTGGAGGGAAGATTAAAATAACTGATTAAATCAGTTATTTATATGGGTGGAGTGTGACATGGAGAGGAGGGAAGATGTGATTGGTGGAGAGTTGATGGTGGGTGATGTGTCAAGCAGGGAGTGGTGGGGGAGAGTTTAGATGTCTGACTGAATTGGCCCCTCAAGTCTTTATTTATCTTCACTTTGTATTTAATCAGCAAATAAACTTAATTCCTTTGTAATCATCTTTGACAACTTGGCAATTTTGTCACAAAATGTTTTCTAAACTTGAAACTAGGGCTAAACATGCAATTTCTTCATATTTGAAGGACTGATTTTGGCATTGTCTTCATTCTTAAAGGTTTGACTTGTTTGTTGACTTCTTGGAGGACCAATATTGACAATTTAGTTTTGTTGAGGGACTAAATTTGCCAATTCTTCAAAGTTAAGGGTCCTTTTTGTAATTTTGACAAACTTTAGGGACCAAACTTGTAATTATGAAGATACAAGGGTATAAAGTGTCAATTCTTCCATATTAGAGGACCCTTCTTCATAATTCTTCAAATCTTCAAGGGTTTTCTTGGAAAATTCTTCATTAGGGCTTGGTTCATCGTGCGGCTTTGTTTCCCGTGTTCGTTTTTGACTGATTCTTGTGATCTTTTGTCATTTTCTCAATATCCGTACCTAAAATACACAAGCAACAAACACAAGCATATATTTGGGTATTTTGATGATATTTAATGCATTTTAAGCCCTATTTGGACGATGAGACTATGTATAAAAGCAGTCTCATCACTCCCCCATACTAAACCATTGCCTTGCCCTCACGCAATGCTAGAATAAAGTATCGTAGCATCTCCAAAATTCATTTTTATTCACTTTATTGGAATGATAAACTAGCTACACTACTACTATTGCTACTACTTGTGTTTTAGACATAATGTATGATTCTCATCGCAAAATGGGACGTTTAGGTTCATAGAATGAGAACACGTGAATGCTTCGTCAGAAATAATTTCATCGTCCTCGATTTTCACCTTAATTCCATGCCAAGCGTGCAACGAGATCATTGTCATTATAAGTTAGTAATGCTAACACTACTCATATGCCCTAATCACGTACTTATCCTCCCATTATTCCTAAATTGTATCTCTTATATTTTATTTTGTCTTGAATGTTTCACGAGGATACATTGTTTGACTTATGCGATAATAGAGATTTAGGTCTAAAAATAGAGTCCTAACGGTGTAACTAAGACCATTAAATCAATAACCCCTCCTAATAGACAACGATGTCAAAAAATTAAGTTGACAAGAAGAATCGATAAACACGGTTTTATAACGGTTTTGAACATGAGACTTATTACCAAGACTTTTATACGCCCCCTAACGGAAGGGCCTTATTATCTTTGGTTTACCTCCATCTTTTATTCAACTTCGCCATGAAGCTTTTATTATGACTTCGGTCTTGCCTTGCCTTTTATTATCCGCCTCATCGGTGGTTTTATTAGCCAAAGACGTATATCCTCACGCTAAAGCGAATTTTGGATCTTTAAAGCTTCGAAGATTAAGGCTTGATTCACTTTCAATTTTTGCATAGATTTTAGGCCTTGTGTGGCTTCAAATTGTTTGCTAGATTTAGGTGAGCACTTGAAATCTTATTATTGGGTGAAGCTTTCGATTATTCGGGTTGCCAATACTTCAAAACCGTGACGCTGGCGATACCTTAATGTCTTCCCAATTTAATTACACGGAAGCTACTAGAAAAGACTAGAAACCCAACAATCCTAACTAAACCGCTAAGTCAATATTTATTAAGCAAAAAATATTTACAAGCGAAGGGAGAATAAGCAAACAACGAGAACACATGAGTTTTTGAAAGAATACGAGTACTCTACGTTTAGCATAGTAACTTATAATTAACTCTATCATTTCTCGTCCTCATTTAAGAGACTTAGCCTAATGTATAGTTAAGGAATCAAAGCTAAGTACTCAACACGCACGGTCGAGTAAAAAATAACTCTTATTCTCGCCATCGAAAAATCTACATTCGTGTCTTCAAACACTTATAAAATATGAGAAAAATTTTAAAATTTGGCCATTTTTAGCCTTATTTTGCAACAAAAATGATTAACAAAAAGATAAACTTTGGAAAGCGTGAAGGTTTGGCAAGGCAAGTATCTATTCACCCCCCCATACTAAAGTTAAACATTGTCCTCAATGTTTCGAGTCTAGGGGTGCAAACACCCCCATACTAGAGACGTAGTCGAATGCCTAATCTAGCATGGAAAGGGTGTAACCATTAAATTTAAAGCCTTTTATGAAGTGTGCTAATAACCTAAGGTTAGAACATCAAAAGGATATATCATGGATATTGAGAAATGTCTCCAAAGCAAACGATCGAGTGCTCCCATAAAACGAACATGAGAGGCTCCAATCGTGAAGATCATGATCATCTAGAGTTCACAATTCACAAACAACCATGGAACAAAGGTTGGAAGGGCACAAATCCCCACACGTAAGCTACATTAGAAAGCGATAATATGTACATAGGATAAGCATGGGATTCCCCCACGAGGCACCTCGTTTTTGATTACCGAGTCATGAGCTCGACTCGATCCCCTCAATACTAATTATCATTGGGGAAGGTGACTTGGTCGAGGTAGTTAAAGGATGGAACTTCCCCGCCAAAGTAGTGCTTCAACCTATGTCCATTCACCTTGAAGTTAGGACCATCATATTGAGCTAGCTCGATGGTCCCATACGGAAACACTTGAGTCACGGTGAATGGACCGGACCAACGGGATTTCAATTTACCGGAAAAGATTTTCAATCTTGAATTAAAAAGCAAAACTTGATCCCCAATGTTAAAAACCCGGTTTTTAATTTTAGAATCATGCAACTTTTTAGTTTTTTCTTTGTAAATCAATGAATTTTCATAAGCAATATCCCTCAATTCATCTAATTCATTCAATTGCATTTTCCGGTGTTTTCCCGCGGTCTCCATGTCATCATTACAATGCTTTAGGGCCCAATAAGCCTTGTGTTCTAACTCGATAGGCAAATGACAATTCTTTCCATACACAAGCTTATAGGGAGTGCACCCAATGGGCGTCTTATGAGCGGTCCTAAAGGCCAATAAAGCATCGTCCAACTTATCCGACCAAGTTTGTCGGTTTTCCCCAACGGATCTCACCAAGATCCTCTTTAATGCTCGGTTTGAAACCTCGACTTGCCCACTCGTTTGTGGGTGATAAGCCGTAGAAAGCCGATGTGTAACCCCATATTTCCTTAGAACCCTTTCGAATTGGTCGTTACAAAAATGGGTTCCACGATCGCTTATGATAGCACGAGGGGTTCCAAACCGAGAAAACAAGCTTTTCAAAAACTTGACTACCACACGAGCATCATTGGTGGGCAAGGCCTTGGCCTCCACCCACTTAGAAAGGTAGTCAACCGCAACGAGAATGTACTTATTACCACGAGATGATGGGAACGGCCCCATAAAGTCTATACCCCAAACGTCAAAGATCTCACACACTTGGATGATATTTTGTGGCATTTCATCTTTTTGTGAGGCTTTTCCTTGTCGTTGGCATGCATCACACGACTTCACAAGATCTTGTGCATCTCGGTAATAGTAGGCCAAAAGAAGCCGGCATCAAACACCTTCTTAGCCGTGAGATTAGCACCGTGGTGACCACCCGTGGGTCCCTCATGACAAGCTCTAAGGATGTTAGAAGCTTCGGTGCCAAATACACAACGTTGGATGATTTGATCCGCACAAGTTCGAAACAAGTAAGGGTCGTTCCAAAAGTAGAACTTGACGTCACGAAAGAATTTTCGTTTTTCTTGAGTCGTCATACCCTTAATGATGAAGTTACCCGCATGGTAATTTGCAAAATCCGCAAACCATGGGGTGGAAGAATCAAGCTTAGAATTCACTACACCAAGTGTCTCGAGCGGAAATGTTTCGGTGATTTCCTTGGGCTCGTAAACACTTTGGTGAGGATCTTCCAAACGAGAGAGATGATCGGCCGCTAGATTCTCGGCTCCTTTTTTGTCAACAATGGTGTGATCAAATTCTTGAAGGAGGAGAATCCAACGAAGTAATCTAGGCTTAGCATCTTGCTTTGCCATAAGATACTTAATAGCCGAATGGTCCGTATACACTATGCATTTAGTCAAGACGAGATAAGGTCGAAATTTCTCAAATGCATACACCACGGCAAGGAACTCCTTTTCCGTTGTAGTGTATTTAAGTTGAGCCTCGGTCATAGTCTTGCTAGCATAGTGAATAGGCAAGAAGTGCTTATCATGACGTTGCCCCAAAACGACCCCTATGGCGTAATCACTAGCATCACACATAAGTTCAAAGGGGAGGTTCCAATTTGGAGCAACAAGAATGGGAGCTTCGGTAAGTTTCCTCTTAAGGATCTCAAAGGCTCGTACACAATCTTCGTCAAAGACAAAACGTGCCTCTTTTTCAAGAAGATGTGTAATGGGTCGAGAAATCTTCGAAAAATCCTTGATGAATCGACGATAAAAGCCCGCGTGGCCTAGGAAACTCCTAACTCCCTTGACGGTTTTGGGATGAGGTAATTTGGTGATGACGTCTACCTTAGCTTGATCTACCTCAATCCCCGCTTTCGAGACCTTGTGCCCTAAGCCGATTCCACTCCTAACCATAAAATGACACTTTTCCCAATTGAGCACAAGGTTGGTTTCCTCACAACGTTTTAACATTATCTCTAGATTCGACAAACACGAAGTGAACGAATTACCAAACACGGAAAAGTAATCCATGAAGACTTCCATCGTCTTCTCGATCATATCATGAAAATAGCCATCATGCACCGTTGAAAAGTTCCCGGTACATTGCAAAGTCCGAATGGCATTCTACGATAGGCAAACGTTACATATGGACACGTAAACGTAGTTTTTTCTTGATCACGAGGATCGATGGGAATTTGGAAGTAACCGGAAAAACCATCTAAAAAGCAATAGAAATCGTTTCCCGCAAGACGCTCCAACATTTGGTCCATGAAGGGCAAGGGAAAACGGTCTTTTCGAGTGGCTTCATTCAACTTTCGATAGTCAATGCACACTCTCCATCCGGTCACGAGTCTAGTGGGAATCAACTCGTTGGCGTCGTTTGGCACAACGGTCATCCCTCCCTTTTTAGGGACACAATGAATAGGACTCACCCAAGGGCTGTCGGAAACAGGGTAAATCATTCCCGCGTCAAGGAGTTTAAGGACCTCCTTTTTGATGACGTCGTGAATTTTGGGGTTCACCCTCCTTTGACTTTGGATTGTGGGCTTGAAATCCTACTCCATTAAGATTTTGTGGGTACAAAACTTGGGATCGGTTCCCTTAATGTCGGATAACTTCCACGCAATCGCCCCTTTGTTCTCCTTTAGAACATCGACAAGTGCGGTTTTTTCATCATTCGAAAGTTCCTTCGCAATAATAACCGGCAACTTGTCGCCCTCCTCTAAATAGACATATTCGAGGTGAGGAGGTAAATCTTTCAACTCAAGGATAGGTGGTTCCTTAAGTGAAGATTTGGGCTCGATACTCATAACCTCCTCGGGTGGAGGAAATGGGAAATCGTTAAGAAAATCCTTGATAATCGAGAAGTCCTTGATACAAGACTTTTGACACCCCGTATAAAAAGATTAAAATTCTAAGTTCGTGTTCTCGGTATCTTAACGAATTGATCTAGGCTCTGTATGTGAATCTATTGTTTTTGGTAAAAAAAGAATATTTTTGGTTGTTTTTAATTAAATATACAAAAACTTAAAAGTAAAGGTGCTCTTAAAGTAAATCTAAGTCTAATTAAAATAAAGGTGCAAGTATTAAAAAAAACATGACTGAAATTAAAGGGCACTAAAGCAAAGACGTAAACTTAAATCTATCTAAGGCAAACTTAAAATGCAACTAAAACTTAAACTAAGGCAAAACTAAAATAAAACTAAGGCAAATTAACTTAAAGTGCAATTAAAATAAAGGCGGGAAAAATAAAGATTGAAAATACAAATCAAAGACAAAAACTAATAAGAACCTGAATACAACTCATTCGGAATAAACCTTCGTTTGGAACAATCACTCGTCCGGAATGTCACCTTCGGATGAAATGATTCTTCTTTGCTTAGAATATAGCCAAAATCCTTGATCCGGAACAAATTGATCTGAATATGTCACTTATCCAAAACAATCCTTCGTTCGGAACTTTACTGATTCGGAACTTCTAAAACTTGCCTTGATTCGGAACTATTTGGTCACCCTTGATTCGGAAGTTTCCGAATGAAGCCCCTTGATTCGGAAGTTTAGAACTTCCGAATGAACACCTCTTGAGTCGGAAGTTGCCTCTTGATCCGGAAGTTTATTCGGAACTTTTAAGTTCCGAATGAACAACTCTTGGTTCGGAACTTTGGAAACTTCCGAATGAATACCCACTGATCCGGAACTTTTGAGTTCCGAATGAACAGTGCTTGATCCGGAACTTTTAAGTTCCGAATGAAGCTTTTCTGGTTCGGAACTTTGGAAGTTCCGAATGAATGGTTCTTGAGTCGGAAGTTTTCCTTCGTCCGGAACTTTGAATGTTCCGGATGAACAGCTTGACTCGGAAGTTTTGCTGACCCCAAAATCTTCCGGATGAAACCTTGATTCGGAACTTTGGAAGTTCCGAATGAGCACTTTCCCTCCTTCTTGGTTCGGAACTTTTCCTGGAAAGATCAGAAACAAGACAAACACTCCCGAAGAACAAGGAGATACAGTAACAGCAGATATAACCACAAATTTATCAAAATAACACAAACGATTAAATAAAAATATCTACGAATCAACAGTAAGTATAAACGAACAATTTAAATCAAGAAATCAAACAACTTTTACCACAATAATCAAAAACCACTTGGATCAAAATAAAAGCATGAACATGAACATAAACATAAACACATAAATCAAAGATTAAGAAAGGTAGATAAGAGATTGACAAGATAAAGTAAAGATTAACAATAATTAAATGAAAACTTACTTGAAATTAAATGAATTAAAGGTGCAAGACAAGGTATTTAAATTTGACAAGAAATTAAATGATAAGGTATTTAAATGGTGGAAGAGCTAATTGTCACACTTAGCCAACAAAATGAAATGTTTACATCTAATGACTATTTATAGGGGAGGATTAGGAAGCTTCCTCCCCTCCTTCATTTCTTCTTAATTACAAGCTTAAGTCCCTCCTTTTATTAATCTTCATTAATTGCGTCATTAGTCCTTTTCTTCTAATCTTCTTTAAACTTGGACTTAAGGGACTTTTGGCTTCGGGATTTCTTCGAACTCGTCTTTAAATTCTTCAATAGAATAGACTTGAATTCTTCGGCTTTTGACAAACTTCCGTCTTTTGACTTTTTCCTCGACAAATCTTCAGAATTGGTCGTGGACTTCCGTTCTTTTTGCACTTTTGACTTCTTGACTTCGTCTTTCATCCTTTTCTTCAATAAAAGTCCGTAAATGCCCGTGAATGTCCGTGTTTTCTCCACTTTTCACCTTTTCGTCCTAAATCACAACAAAAACACAAACCACGCATAATTCTGACATAAAAGACATAAAATACACGTTTTGGCTCGGTTATTATTGTACTTAAGTGGTAGAAAAGATGGGTGTTTACACACCTATCAAATCTCCTACACTTGACCATTGCAATGTCCTCATGCAATGCATTAGTTACAAAGCAAGATTTCACTTTTCATCATAATTAATTCACGTTGGCCTTTATTAAAGAGATAGAAAATTAAAGACATGCAAAATAAAGAAATCAAAAGCATACCTTGGGTTTTGAAAATGTTATGAATAATCATCATCCTCAAGTTTTCACTTTCTCCAGACCAAGGTTAAAAACGAGATCATTGTTATTATAAGTTAGTAGACTACCACGAACTCATGTGGACCAATTACTCACTTAAACTCCCTTATTCCTAGGTGTATCTCTTATATTTTATTGTTGTCTTGAATGATCACGAGGATGCATTGTTTGACTTATTTCGATAGTTATTTAGTCTGAAAATAAAGTGAACGATTTAATCAATAGTTAGCTAAAGGACCAAATCTTTTAAAACTGCTTCTCGGGACCTCATAAAGTTCATATCTTGGCATAACTCGCTTCGCGATTTGAGACCTTTCTCGGACCGATATTTGGCAGCGACTTCATACTTCAAATCTTGAGAGACGTTCATGAAATAATGGTCTTCTCTTCATAATGGAATTTCTTCACTTGAAGTTTTGAGAGATTCATACTTGGACCACGACTTCTTCATTTTTCTCCAATCTTTATTTTGGACTTTGATATACAACGATCCGCCTCCTTTTATGACTTGGATCTATTTATCCTCATACCTTGTTAGGGTCTTTTCGGATACACTTCTCCATGTCTTTTGGGGAGTTTTGCTTTACGTCGTGTGTCTCGATCCTTCATATTGATTTTCGATAAATGATTCTTCACATCACTTTGGATCTTTAGCAACAAAATATAGCCCTCATGCCTTGTTAGGGCCTTTTCGGACTCGCCAATCTTCGCGTCCCGCTTCAATAAGTTATGCCTTGGCTATGAACTCTAATCCATACCGAGCAACTTTTAAACGATCTGGGGCTAGAAGCTAAGTAACCTTTCAAATCGTACAACCTTATTTATTAGCAGATAAATTATTAGCAAGCGATGGGAGAATAGGCTCATAATTAACTCACATAAATTCACGAAAGAATACCGAACTTATAATTGGCTCTATCATCTCTCGTTCTCCACAATTTAAAATCTCAAGTAATGAGACTCGTGGATACTTAGCCTATTAAATCAAAATTTTGGGTTTTCGAGTCGCCTATAGGATCTTGCAAATTCTTAGACTTTTTCAAGTTTAGAAATCGCATTTTAAAGTTCCCTTGATAAACGACTCTCTAGGATCATTTATAGGAACTTGCGAAAAGTTCTTATTCTTAACCCGTGAGAGTTAAGACTTTCGCGTTTTATAGCTCCCTATATAAAAGCCTAGCAAAACTTGACTTAAACATGTTAAGGATACTAGCTAGAGTAAACTCGGATTGAGTCAAAAGATTCACAACGTTTGAAAATTAAAACCACTTATTCAAAGATTTATTATAGCAAAGAAAGAAAATAACTATACAAAGGAAAAACTAATAGGCCAAAATAGATCAAAAATTTTGAAAAATGTCGAAAAATGGATTTTCCGGTTAAAATGAGGACAAATACAAGGAAAAGGCCACTTAACTTCGATAGAAGTCCCCCCTACACTTAAGATAAACATTGTCCTCAATGTTTAAGCATGTGGGAGTAAACCCCCCTACACTTAGGACATTGTGTACGTTGTTTAAATCTTGCTAAGGAAAAGACAACTAAAGAGATTCCTATTTTAATATTGAGAAAATATAAAATAGTGAATCGAAAAGAGTTTAGGATAGAACCGGGAAGAATTAGAACACGAAATTAAGGGGCCGTCAAGAATCATCAAGAGTGGATCATTGAAGCTCGAATCCCTAATTAAGAAGTGAGGAGAGGAAATAGCAAACCAAAGGGTCCCCCTTACACTTATGATAAAGAAAGCGAAAAGATAGATGCATGGGTTGCCTCCCAAGAAGCGCTTGGTTTTTGTTAACCGAGTCGTGAGCCTGACTCGACCTTGATCATCAACGGAAAAAGCATAAAACATATCCACCAGGATCGAAGACATAGTTTTCATCCATCAAATAACACAAGCTTAAGGCGAACAAGGCAAGCCAAAGAAGAGTAGGCAAGGTTCCCTTAAGCAGCGATGGAGCACGGTGGAAGCAAAGTTGAAGTGGAGCAAGCATGTCTTCAAAATTTCCAAAGATTTTTCCTTTTATTTCATTAGGTGGATACTGAGATGGCTTAAAAACTTCAATACCGGGGTCGAACACCTTTTCCTTCAGGGGAAAATAGCACTCAGGCTCAGCCGAGTGTGAAGAAGATCCGCAAAGAAGCACAACCTCGTCCTCAGAAGGGGGACAAAGAGGTGTCAAATCATAAGTGCAACGGATTTCGGTGTCGACCGGTTTCTTCTCCTTTGACAGAATGCTCTTCAAATCCAAAGTAGGATCAAGACGATAATCTTCAAAGTCCAAAGGAGGAGCATCACTCTCATGAGGGAAGTAAGTGTTGAGAAATTCAGAGAAATCTTCCTCAAATGAGTAATCGTCCAAAGTAGGATCGAGTGATGGCGGAGGATCTTCATCATGTGAAGAATCACTCGAGAGAGTATCGGCCTCATCGAAATCATCGAAAGTGGGCCGCTCGGGATACTCAGAAGTACAATCAAAATCATCCGAATCTGAGCTAGAATCATTATCATCATAAGCATCAAAGACCGGTGGAGAATCAAAAATGGGAGAAGCGTCCAAAGTAGAGTGAGAATCATCCACATTATCTTCAAAGAGTGGATTATCAGTGGAAGACTCGAATAGAGGATTGTCACAGACGGTAAAGTCATCGAGCACATTTATCATATTCACTGATTCTCGGATTCCAAAGGATTTGCCTGTAAGCTTCCCCATTTTAAAAACTTTTGAATCATCCCCGACTCGTAAGATTAACTCACCTTCGGCCACATCTACTAAAGCACGTTCGGTCCTCAAGAATGGCCGACCAAGTATTAAAGGAATACGAGGGTCCATTTCATAATCAACTACGACAAAATCGACCGGGAAAGTAAATGTGCCAACTTTGATAAACACGTCTTCGGCTATACCAACGGGGTAAGCGAGAGTGCGATTAGCAAGTTCGAGAGTCATCTTTGTTGGAATGAGGTCGGGTAATGATAGTGTTTTCCAAACACTTAGTGGCATCAAATTAATACTAGCCCCGAGATCACCAAGGGCAGTAAATTCTTCAGTTTTGTTGAACACGCAAGGCAACACAAAACGACCGGGATCTCCAAGCTTTTCCGGAAGTTCTCTAAGAAGAACTGCAGAGCAGTTTTCATTTAAGCGTGTGTTGGCGAGTTCAATCAGCTTCTCTTTCTTGCTAAGCAATTCCTTGAATGCTTTGACAAATTTTGGCATGTGGCAAAGTGCTTCAACAAGGCTAATGTTGATGGTCATTTTAGATAGCATATCCACATATTTCGATACTTGACAGTCATTCTTGGTTAGCTCGTTGGTCTTGCCTATGCGAGAAGGGTATGGGATTCTAGGTTGATAGGGAGACGGTGAAGGTGTAGTTGGTAAAGGTTGTGATGTTGAAGGGTCCTTCCGAGATACATCGTCATGACGAGTGATAGGTGTGTAAACACCCATCTTTTCTACCACTTAATTACAATAATAACCGGACCGAAACGTGTATTTTATGTCTTTTATTTCGGAATTATGCGTGGTTTGTGTTTTTGTTGTGATTTAGGATGAAAAGGTGAAAAGTGGAGAAAACACGGACATTCACGGGCATTTACGGACTTTTATTGAAGAAAAGGATGAAAGACGAAGTCAAGAAGTCAAGAGTGCAAAAAGAACGGAAGTCCACGACCAATTCTGAAGATTTATCGAAGAAAAAGTCAAAAGACGGAAGTTTATCAAAAGCCGAAGAATTCAAGTCTATTTTATTGAAGAATTTATAGACGAGTTCGAAGAAATCCCGAAGCCAAAAGTCCCTTAAGTCCAAGTTTAAAGAAGATTAGAAGAAAAGGACTAATGATGCAATTAAATGAAGATTAAAGAAGGAGGGACTTAATTACGCAATTAAGAGAAAAGGAAAGAGGGGAGGAAGCTTCCTAATCCTCCCCTATATATAGACTAGGATGTTTATCATTTCTCTTTGTTGGCTAACTTGACAAATTAGCTCTTCCACTTTTATTTTATGCTCCTTTAATTACTTGTCATTTTTAATACATGTTTTGCACCTTAATTACCTTTTAATTCCAAGTAAGTTTTTAATTTGTGTTCTTTAAATTCTTGTCTTTTACCTTTCTTTATCATTTGATCAAGTTCTTTTTATCTATCTCATTCTACTTTTCTTTCTTTTTGATTCGGTTACAAGTTCGGATTAAGCAAGATTTGCTTAATCCATTTGCTTATTTTGATTAAAGTCTCGACTTTTCTTTCTCCTTTTTAGTCCTCATACGAAATAAGCCACGAGTTTGACAACCTTGTGTGCTTATTTGGTATTTTGCTTAAGTATTTTCAAAGTTTTCTTAAAAGTTTTGATTTTTAAGTTTTGATCTCATTTAAGTTTCGTCCTTTAAAATTTTGAAAGCTTTTAACTTTTTAGCTTATTATCATGTTTTGATTCCATTTCATTCAAATTATTGGTCACGGCTTATTAGAAGTAACTTATTTAGAATTGTGCTTATTACGAAGTTGGTTCCATCGGAAAGTAAGGGTTTTTGATTGCGACGGCTAGTAACACCACATTGCGACAGCCTGCTTCTCCTCATTCCGATAGTGACAGTATTGGTCCAAGGGTTTTGCATTCCGATCCGGGATTGCGATTGGTGTATCTTTTCCTCATTCCGATCTGGAGATTGCGATCGCATATTGCGATCGCTCTTTCCGACGGCTCTTGAGGCTTACTTAGACGAAGTGCTGCCCAAATTTCCTTAGCCACATTCCGATTGGTGATATTCTGATAGGACACATTCCGATAGCATCATTGCGATCTGGGGTGTTGTGTACATTCCGATCGGGGTTTGATTGGTATTGCGATCAGGAGGTAAGTGACAGCTATTCCGATCTGGATCCATTCCAATCTGAAAGGTAGGTACATTCCGATTGCATCGATCGGAATATATTCCGATGGTGGGTTTACTTTTTATATTTTGTCTTGTTTAATTTTTACGTTCTCATTTTATTACTTTGTCGAATTTTAATTTCCGTCACGCTTTTACTTTTAGTCATTTAATTATTTTACTTTTTGTCACGTTTTTAATTACCTGCACCATTATCTTAATTAGACTTAAATTTAAATTACTTGCCCTTTACTTTAACGACATTTACTTTTAAGTCTTTGCACTTTTAAATTTAAAAACAACCAAAATAAAACATAGTCACATAGAGAACTAAGATCAATTCGATTAGATCAGACACTTAAACAAATCTTTTTAATTAGGCAAAAAGCCCAGTTATCAACGAGGCGGAGACGGTAATGGTGCACTACTACTAGGTGTAGGAGGAGTAGGGATACCTGGTGGTGGAGGAGGTGTAGATGATGGTGGTGGGATAGGTGGATCGACAATGGTAATTCCACTACGCGTAGTTATAGCACTCACATTAGCTCGCGGATTAGTGACGGTGTTTGAAGGTAGAGAACCCGAAGAAGAAGAAGGTTGAGCTTCGGGCAAGAAACTAGCCAACAGATTCTTTAATTCAGTTGTTTGAGTGATGAAGGAGGATTGAAGATTATCACGAACCTCGGTTCTGATGTCATTACCTTGCTTCAAGATATCTCCTTTCAAATTGATTATTTGGCTCTATAGATTCTTGATTTGCTCACCTTGAGTTCTCATGATGGTGTCAACATCGGGATTAATGGGTGGGTGTTGTTGGGTGGGTGGTTGATAAGGGTTAGAAGCACGAGGTGGGATTTGGTTGCTTCTACTGTAGTTGTTGGCGGGATTTTGGTTTTGAGGAGAAAAACCGGGTGAAAGGTAGTTGTTGGAACGGTAGCTCAGCAGATTTCTATCCCCTTGTTGTCTAGCTTGGTAATTTTCCGGTGAATAATTACCGTAAGCTGCATACACATTTTCCGGATTTCCTTGTGTCGAAGGACAATCGGTGTATGACTGAGGACCGCCACATGTTTCACAAGGATTAGAAACCGCTTTAACTTGTTGTTGTTGTTGGTTTGAAGCGAGAAGCGTAATACTTTTGCTCATTTCGGCCATCATGCGGGTGAGTTCGGTCATCTCAGGGTTTGCTGAGGTAGAAGAAACATTGACTCTCGGGTTGTTCCTAGAAGAAGCAGAGGAATCCCAGTTCTTGTGATGAGTAGTCATGTTCTCTATTAACTCTCTACACTCCTCGGGTCTACTTTTCATGAATGTGCCACCGGCGGCTGCATTAATCGTATCACGATCTCAAAAAGTCAAACCGTTGTAGAAAGTATCAATCAATGTGACAGGGAGCATGTTGTGGTTTGGACATCTATCGATCAAGACATTATATCTCTCCCAAGCGTCAAAAAGAGATTCATCGGGATCTTGCATGAAACCGCTGATCTGATTGCGAAGGCTAGTGACCATGGATGGTGGAAAGTAGCGCGATAGAAAGCGTTGAGTCATATCATCCCAAGTGTGAATAGAATTCTTCGGGAGACGATCAAACCATTTCTCGGCATGATGCGATAAAGTATGTGGAAAGAGTTGTAGGCGGAGAACATCCATTGTGGCCCCAGGCAACTTCATGCTTTGGGTGATTGTAATGAACTTGTCGAGGTGTTTGTTGGCATCATCATCAGGAAATCCTCTAAATGGGTTTGTTTGCACTTGCTGAATCATGTGGTGCTTCAACGAAAACTCAGGAGCGTTTATTTGCATCGGCGCAATCGGTCCTCCTCGTCCAAACATGGTTGGTTGACAAAGTTCCTCCATGGTCCGAAGATCGGGCCGTGGAAGAGCATTGTTGTTATTATTATTATTGAGGTTCGGTGGAATGTTGTTGTTGTTAACACCTGCCATACTTAAATCTTCTTGAGTCTCGGGCTCTTGATAATTAGAAGATCTAGTACGCATACACCTGAAAATGCAAAAGAAAACAAAACCAAACGCAAAGACAATATATATACACAATAAAGATAAAATCTTTTTGGATTTTTGAAATTTTTATTTTTTTTATGGATTTTTATCAATTTTAAATTTTTATGATTTTTTGAATTTTTTTATGCAAGAAAAGTAACACTCACAAGTGAACGGATCCCAAAAAGCAACGTGTCTCTCACAGAAAACCGTCAATCTTAACGAAAAGAGCCGGCAGCGGCGCCATTTGATACAAGACTTTTGACACCCCGTATAAAAAGATTAAAATTCTAAGTTCGTGTTCTCGGTATCTTAACGAATTGATCTAGGCTCTCTATGTGAATCTGTTGTTTTTGGTAAAAAATGAATATTTTTGGTTGTTTTTAATTAAATATGCAAAAACTTAAAAGTAAAGGTGCTCTTAAAGTAAATCTAAGTCTAATTAAAATAAAGGTGCAAGTATTAAAAAAACGTGACTGAAATTAAAGGGCACTAAAGCAAAGACGTAAACTTAAATCTATCTAAGGCAAACTTAAAATGCAACTAAAACTTAAACTAAGGCAAAACTAAAATAAAACTAAGGCAAATTAACTTAAAGTGCAATTAAAATAAAGGCGGGAAAAATAAAGATTGAAAATACAAATCAAAGACAAAAACTAATAAGAACCTGAATACAGCTCATTCGGAATAAACCTTCGTTTGGAACAATCACTCGTCCGGAATGTCACCTTCGGATGAAATGATTCTTCTTTGCTTGGAATATAGCCAAAATCCTTGATCCGGAACAAATTGATCTGAATATGTCACTTATCCAAAACAATCCTTCGTTCGGAACTTTACTGATTCGGAACTTCTAAAACTTGCCTTGATTCGGAACTATTTGGTCACCCTTGATTCGGAAGTTTCCGAATGAAGCCCCTTGATTCGGAATTTTAGAACTTCCGAATGAACACCTCTTGAGTCGGAAGTTGCCTCTTGATCCAGAAGTTTATTCGGAACTTTTAAGTTCCGAATGAACAACTCTTGGTTCGGAACTTTGGAAACTTCCGAATGAATACCCACTGATCCGGAACTTTTGAGTTCCGAATGAACAGTGCTTGATCCAGAACTTTTAAGTTCCGAATGAAGCTTTTCTGGTTCGGAACTTTGGAAGTTCCGAATGAATGGTTCTTGAGTCGGAAGTTTTCCTTCGTCCGGAACTTTGAATGTTCCGGATGAACAGCTTGACTCGGAAGTTTTGCTGACCCCAAAATCTTCCGGATGAAACCTTGATTCGGAACTTTGGAAGTTCCGAATGAGCACTTTCCCTCCTTCTTGGTTCGGAACTTTTCCTGGAAAGATCAGAAACAAGACAAACACTCCCGAAGAACAAGGAGATACAGTAACATCAGATATAACCACAAATTTATCAAAATAACACAAACGATTAAATAAAAATATCTACGAATCAACAGTAAGTATAAACGAACAATTTAAATCAAGAAATCAAACAACTTTTACCACAATAATCAAAAACCACTTGGATCAAAATAAAAGCATGAACATGAACATAAACATAAACACATAAATCAAAGATTAAGAAAGGTAGATAAGAGATTGACAAGATAAAGTAAAGATTGACAATAATTAAATGAAAACTTACTTGAAATTAAATGAATTAAAGGTGCAAGACAAGGTATTTAAATTTGACAAGAAATTAAATGACAAGGTATTTAAATGGTGGAAGAGCTAATTGTCACACTTAGCCAACAAAATGAAATGTTTACATCTAATGACTATTTATAGGGGAGGATTAGGAAGCTTCCTCCCCTCCTTCATTTCTTCTTAATTACAAGCTTAAGTCCCTCCTTTTATTAATCTTCATTAATTGCGTCATTAGTCCTTTTCTTCTAATCTTCTTTAAACTTGGACTTAAGGGACTTTTGGCTTCGGGATTTCTTCGAACTCGTCTTTAAATTCTTCAATAGAATAGACTTGAATTCTTCGGCTTTTGACAAACTTCCGTCTTTTGACTTTTTCCTCGATAAATCTTCAGAATTGGTCGTGGACTTCCGTTCTTTTTGCACTTTTGACTTCTTGACTTCGTCTTTCATCCTTTTCTTCAATAAAAGTCCGTAAATGCCCCTGAATGTCCGTGTTTTCTCCACTTTTCACCTTTTCGTCCTAAATCACAACAAAAACACAAACCACGCATAATTCTTACATAAAAGACATAAAATACACGTTTTGGCTCGGTTATTATTGTACTTAAGTGGTAGAAAAGATGGGTGTTTACACACCTATCAGTCCTCATCGTTGTCGAGGTCTTCGTCACAAGTACGTGGAACATTGTATTCTTCCAACGTAAAACCACCACCTTCGAAAGGAGTGAAGGTTGGTGTCGAATTATCAAGAATTGGATCTAACATAGTGGGATTGCCACTAGTTTCTTCATCACCAAACCCTAAAACTTCTTGTGAAAATTCCTCGCAAACCACGTCGATCATATCAACGAGGTTTATGGTAGCAACGAAATAAACATGAGAAAGTTGAGAATTTTGAGTTGCGTTTATAACAAGTTCCTCGTCGTTGAAACGTAAGGTGATCTTTCTAGCATGCACATCAATCAAAGCCATAGACGTATCTAAAAACGAACGACCTAAAATAAGAGGAACTTGAGGATCCGTGGGGATATCAACAACGATAAAGTCTACAGGATAGTAGAACTTCCCCACTTTCACAAAAACGTCTTCCGCCAAACCACATGCACGAATTATGGAATGGTCGGCCAACTCGATAGACATTAGTGAAGGAGTAAGATTAGGAAGATTGAGCGACTTGAAGATTGCAAGTGGCATCAAATTAATGCTAGCACCAAGATCGGCCAAGGCATAACATTCTTCCATATCTTGAATTGCACAAGGGATCAAAAATTTACCGGGATCACCGACTTTTTGAGGTATGCGATTAAGATAAACCGACGAACAACTAGACAATTGATGCAATTTCTCCTTGTTGTTCAACATACTCTTAAAGTTAGCGGCAAATCGAGGCATCATGACCAAAGCATCGGCGAAACTCACATTAAAGTGCAACTCACGAAACATTTTCATAAAAAGCTCAAATTGGTAGTTGTCGCGCTCTTGTCGTTTCTCCTTCCTAAGTCTCGATGGGTAAGGCAAGGGTGGTGTGGGTTGGGGCATAGGCATAGCCTTTGGAATCTCGGGTTCCAATGTTGGTAAAGGGTCGACCGTAGGTGTGGCATGAGCGGTACTTTGTGGGCTTGAGATATGCTCCTTTTCGACCACCACCTCGGGTTCTTCCTTAATTTCCTCCACCGTTGGAGTAATTGGTTGAGGAGTCGGTTCTTTAAGTGCCTTACCACTTCGTGTGGTAATCACTTTCATCTCTCCCTTCGGGTTTGAAACGGTGTTGCTAGGCAAACTTCCCGAAGTAGAGGCTTTGTTTCCCATGACGGCTTCTAAAATGGCATTAAGCTTAGCGTCTTGACTATTAAACTTAAGATCTTGACTAGCGGCTTTTTGGTCAATTCTTTGTTCAAGCCTAGCATGACTTTGTTCAATTTTATTGTTTTGACCTCTAATTTGATTAGCAAAATCATTTTTCAACTCATTTCTCATGTTAAGATTTTCCTTCACAAAATTAGCCAACTCCTTGGTGTTTTTAGCCGTGTCCCTAGCTTGACTAGCCAATTGCTCTTGAATGTTTTCCAAAATCTTATCATTTACCGTGGCGTAATTCAGAAAGTCCATTGGAAGTTCTTTAGTGTAAACATTTTGAAGACCTTGACTCGTGTTTTGAAAATTACGGTTTTGATTTTGATTTTGCAATTGGCTACTACTTCCTTGATTCCCATAGTTGTTATTACCCTTGTAATTGTTCCTTTGATTGCTTTGGTAACCAACTTGATTGTTTCGATAATTGTTAGCATTTTGATTTGGTGGAAAACCCGGTGGAGTCAATTGATTAGTGCGAGGAACTTGACCGTTTTGGTTATAAGTTCCCGCGGCCGTGAAGGCACTCGAAGTGTTACCACCGTTGGTAATGCACTCGGAATAATCGTGAGCTCCACCACAATACATACAAGAAACCTCAACCGCTTTAGCCATAGCGGGAGTGGGTTGTTCACCAACTTTAAACTCAATTAACAATCCTTTAAGCTTATCAAAAATCTTGTTCTCCAAATTAGCCTCGATTTGGCAAGCATCAATGGTGTGTGACAATGAAGGCGAAGGCGAAGACGAAGTCTTACGAACACTCGACGTGCTACGAGGACTATAGACCTTAGACCTATTCTCAATGATTAACAATGCTTCCTCGACCGTCTTACACAAAAAATTACCACCCGCGGCGGCATTAAGATAATCACGCTCATGATCGTTCAAGCCATTGTAAAACGTGTCAATTTGATGCAAGTCGGAAAAACCATGATGAGGACATTCGTGCAACATTTCCTTAAACCTATTCCAAGCCGTTGAAAAACTCTCATTATACTCTTGCGAAAACTTTGAAATCTCGTTTTTCAAATGCGTAGTCTTAGAGGGCGGAAAAAATTGGTTCACGAATTTTGAAACGAGATCCTTCCACGTCAATATAGAATTGGGTGGCTCTTTCTCTAACCAAATTTTTGCGGGCCCCGCTAAGGAATACGGAAAAAGCATCATCTTAATCGAGTCGTTTGAGACGTCCTTAAACTTGCAAGTGGCGGTGAGACGATTAAATTGGCGAATATGGTTATGAGGGTTGTCCTTTTCGTCACCTCGAAACTTGTTGTTTTGAATCATGGACAACAAACCCGTCTTAACCTCAAAATTCTCCGCAAGGATAGCGGGAATCACAATCGCTTCTCCATAACCCTCGGTGGGTGCTTGAAGTAACTCCATCATAGTTCGATTAGCCATGGGTGCTTCTTTCACTACGATGGGTTCGTCAATAGGAGACTCCTCACTAGAAGGAGTGATTGATTTGTTTCTTCTTTTACGAGCACGTCTTGCTTTGGAGCGAGTTTGCATAAACGTCACGTACAACGAGAGGGCGATCAAAGAAGATTCTTTTTGGTGTTTTTACTTTTTCAATTTTTTTGTGGTTTTTGATTGTTTTTACTTTTTTGGATTTTTGGAATGTATTAGGTAGACAAAAATCTACAAATCTCCTCTTTAATCAAATCTCTCGATTAAAGAAGCCTCAAGGAATAAAAACGATCACGTGGAGTGAACGCCTTCGATGACTTTAGAACGTTGGTGGAACACCAAAACGTTCAAGAGGGTTTAATCTTGAAAACAAGCAAATATAATATACGTAGATAATACTTGGGCGGCAAACCCTCGATTAGCCCTCTTTCTCAAAACACGCACAAGCAAGCAGAGGAAACGAGGCGGCGCGAAGCACTTAAGAGCCTTTTTCCTTTAGGTCGTGAAATACAACCGCCTTATACCCACCTTATAGTTTGTGTTAATTGAAATTAAGCCTCACGAAAGTATTTATCTATTTTGCCTTTAAACTTTTGCTTTAGATTCGAATACAATGATCGAGTGATGAAATCCCGAATCAAGGTTGCGTTTTCACGCTTTTGGAGTACTTGTATTTTTATTGTTCTTACGTAGATACAATATAGTAATAATATATTCACAAGAAAAACGAAAACCAATATATCTACAATATAGTAAAAGATTGTTTTGTGTTTAATTTAGGAAAATTAAACACGATTTATTTGGATATTATAATATAATAGATAAAAATAACAAAAATGAGTATGTACGTTATATACGCTTTTCAAAAATTGAAAAGCAAAAACGCACTACTCACACAAACACGATAAATAAATATGGCTAAACACACCTCCCCGGCAGCGGCGCCAAAATGATTGTAGCTTTTTGCAACCCTTTAGGAAAAGAGAGGCAAAGTAGTGGTAAGCGTTAAGTGTCGGTTTAGGAAAACCGAGCACTAATGACCAAATAAGTTCAAGTTCGTTTCCCAAGGAGGCAAGTGCGTTGTGTAATGAATTGATTTTGATTTGTGATTATATGATTGAGAAAGAAAGAAATGAGACTAGAAGAGAAAGACGGTTACGAAGACGGATTAAACTAAGACGAAAAAGGCGATCACGCAAAACCGTAAATAGTGCAAAAATTAAAATTTTAACCTAAAAATTCCTAAAAATTACTAAAAATCCCCAATAATATTCTAAGAGTTTAAAAAAAATCCAAACTTGTTAAAACCTTTTAATTAATTAGATAATGACTTTTTAATGCTAATTAAAGCCCTAAAAATCACAATTAATTATTAAAAAGCCCTAAACAAGATCTTAAAGTTTGTAGACCTCAAAAATAACCTAATTAAGCTAAAAAGTATTTTTTAAAATTTTAAAACCAAATTAAACTATTTTTAAACACTTAAAAACTATTAAAATCACTTAAAACTTAAATTAATTCTAGAAATTAATTGAAAAGTCCTAAAAATATTTGGAAAGTGACAAAACTCCTAATTAAGTGTCTTCAATATAGGAAAAATGAAAAAACTTAAAAAATCAAACTTTCATAATAATAAAATAATAATAAAATATTCAAAAAAATTCAAAGTTCATAAAAAAATTCAAAAAAATTACCAAAAATCTAAAATAATGTAACTAAGACAAAAATGCAATCAAAATTTTCTGAAACCTATTTAATAATTTTATATTGAATTTTAAAGTTGGTTAACAACCTTAAAATTCAATAAAATAAAAAATTAGACTTTTTGAAAACTTAAATGGCTGTAAACCTCAAAAATATAAATCAAAACCTAAAAACTATTTTTTCAGATTTTTAAAATGCTTTTTCCTATTTTTAAATTACATTCTAAAATTTAAACTAAAAATAATCCTAGAAAATAAATTAAGCAAGGGAAAAATAAACTTTGTGAACCAAAAAGTCCCTAAACTGAATAAAAACAAGAAAAAAATGCTAACTTGGAAAAAGCCCTAAGGAATAAGCTGAAAACAGCTTAAAACTAAGCTGATTGTTTTGATAAGCTAAAAATTAAATGCCCTTAAATATCACACCTTATGACCTTGTGACATAGAAAGTCACATAGATCACTGGTAAAACACTTCACTCCTGCACGACAGGTTGAGTGTTCGAGCCCAGGCTATGGAGGCTTTTTGCAAAACTTTTTTTTTACTTTAAAACTCAATACCAGTTACTTAAATATACTCTAAACAAACTTTTTAATCAACACTTAACTAGATTCAAGCTTATGAGATCAAAACAAGTGCCCAGTATGATTTGTGTTTCTGATGAACACAAAGGTAATTCTTCACTTGTGAAGAAATGACAAGAGGAGCTTGTCAAGGACTTTTGTGGATGTTTGATTGGACAAATGGGGCACCCCTATACTCAGTTGAGTATAGGGAGTCAGAATCAACACAAAAACACACAAGTGAAACACACCAAATTCACAATTAAACAAAAAAATGTGTTACTGATATGCTTATGTTTCTGATGAACAATTGGTGGTTCAAATGGCACACAAGTGAATTTCCAAGGCTCAAAACTTGCACAATAATTACTCAAATAGCATATAACCAATGCACAATCTTATATAGACCTAAGATCTAACATACTTAAAGATTTAAAGCACCAATTTCCACAAAATCAGTAAAAAATTTAGCTTTACTGATTTAGGCTATTTTTCAACTTTTTATCATGCAATTTTGACTTAAACTCTTCCAAATGGAAAGCTACATAAATATATCACCTACCAACCAGCAAATGAGTGAATACAACAGGTTTTAACTCAAAAACATGGTCACAAATCTCAATTATACAGCTAATCCAAACACTCCTTTAAAAATCTGAAAATCAATATTTCAAAGCAAATCTTAACAAATCTCAACCAAATCAAACCTAGACTATCTAAACACACATAAAACTATCCAAGAAGCAAGAACAAACAGCTTTAACCAACAAACAAGTAGATTTCACAATTTTCATTCAAAATCACAAATAACTGAATATTCTTTAAAAACTGAAAAGGGAACAAGTAAGCTACCTTGTTGGGCCTACATCCAGGCCCAACAGTGACTGAAAAGTCACCTTCAAACAAGCCCGGGCTTGTGCAGACTTTTGGTAATGGAAGTACAAAGTGATGATGATTATTATGAAGATATTCTAAGATCTTGTTTTGAACCTGCCAAGAACAAACCACAACAACAAGAGTGACCTGGTATGAGAGCCAATGAGCTATAAGAATGACTTATTGACAAGTCACCTTATAGCTTATAGCTTTTTTAAATGAAACAGTAATGTTAAAAACGGGTTTTTATGGCTTTCTGAAAATTTCCAATGATACTAAATCAACAAACACCTCAAACCTTACTTGAGCTTGATATATAACAAGAATATCAGGCTCATGTAATCAGTTTAAAGCACTTGGATAGGTAAATTACAACTAGTCAACTTGAGTCTCCAAACAACACAAAAACAGGAAATGAAATTTTTAACTTGAAAACTTAAAAATGCAAAATGGAAAGTAAGTGGGCTCTTTTGTTTCTCGTCACAAACTCAATACCATTTCATTTCATTAAATAAAACTGGATTTACAAGGCTATGACCCAGGAGAAGGAAAAAAGAACAACAACATATGAAAGTCCTATATGCCTTTATATAGAGGCTACAAACTCATTCTAGAACTCAATAGAAACTTAAACCCTAATAACTTGAACTCCCAACTTTGCCCTTGACGAATATTTGAAGATGCCAGTTAGATGCCTTTTTTTGAATTTGTCAAGAGTGCCATGTGAGGATCTTTGGACTATTGTGGGGGTGCCAGCAGTGGAGAAGAGATCTTGGACGTCCAACATTTAGCTTAGGATGTAAGCAAGGGCGTGGGTCGTTGATTTTCTGCACTTTGTTTGTTTGGGAGTGAATAGTGGGGCAGGGGAGGGTGGTACAGGCATGTGAGGATGAGGGTGACGTTTTTTGGTAGTGGGGATGGGATTAGGGTTAGGTTAATCAGTGATCTGGAAAGTATTACCCATAAACCCTTTGTTTTAATTAAAGTTCATCCTGGAAATATTAGGGTTTATGTGGGTAATTAGCAGGGTTTTAATCCATTTTGGGGGAAAGATTAGTTTGAAAACGTGTTTGGAGGGAAGATTAAAATAACTGATTAAATCAGTTATTTATATGGGTGGAGTGTGACGTGGAGAGGAGGGAAGATGTGATTGGTGGAGAGTTGATGGTGGGTGATGTGTCAAGCAGGGAGTGGTGGGGGAGAGTTTAGATGTCTGACTGAATTGGCCCCTCAAGTCTTTATTTATCTTCACTTTGTATTTAATCAGCAAACAAACTTAATTCCTTTGTAATCATCTTTGACAACTTGGCAATTTTGGCACAAAATGTTTTCTAAACTTGAAACAAGGGCTAAACATGCAACTTCTTCATATTTGAAGGACTGATTTTGGCATTGTCTTCATTCTTCAAGGTTTGACTTGTTTGTTGACTTCTTGGAGGACCAATATTGACAATTTAGTTTTGTTGAGGGACTAAATTTGCCAATTCTTCAAAGTTAAGGGTCCTTTTTGTAATTTTGACAAACTTTAGGGACCAAACTTGTAATTATGAAGATACAAGGGTATAAAGTGTCAGTTCTTCCATATTGGAGGACCCTTCTTCATAATTCTTCAAATCTTCAAGGGTTTTCTTAGAAAATTCTTCATTAGGGCTTGGTTCATCGTGCGGCTTCGTTTCCCGTGTTCGTTTTTGACTGATTCTTGTGATCTTTTGTCATTTTCTCAATATCCGTACCTAAAATACACAAGAAACAAACACGAGCATATATTTGGGTATTTTGATGATATTTAATGCATTTTAAGCCCTATTTGGACGATGAGACTATGTATAAAAGCAGTCTCATCAAAGACCAACACGTTCAAGAGGGTTTAATCAAATGAAACCAAGAAAATATATATGATATGTAGATAATACTTTGGTTGGCAAACCCTCGATTAGCCCTTTTTATCTAAACACGCACAAGCAAGCGGGAAAACGAGGCGGCGCGAAGCACTTAAGAGCCTTTTTCCATAGGGTATATTTTATAATACCCGCCTTATACCCACCTTATAGTTTGTGTTTTTTTAAAATTAAGCTTCACCAAAGTATTTATCTATTTTGCCTTTGATTTCTTGTTTGAGATCCGAATACAATGATTGAGTAATGACCTCCCAATCAAGGTTGTGTTTTCACACTTTTGGAGTACTTGTGAATTTATTGTTCTACGTATACAATATAGTAATAGTATTCACAAAAAAAAACGAAAACCGATAATACGTATTAGTAGAGTGCTACTAATACAAATAGATATTATGGCTATATATAAAAACAACAATTTCCAAATCAAAACACAACACGCCTCCCCGGCAGCGGCGCTAAAATGATAGTTGTAAAATACGTCTTTTAGGAAAAAGAGCGTAATTAGGGAAAGTATTAAGTATCGGTTTAGGAAAACCAAAGCACTTATGACCCAAAGTGGGGATCGTTCTCAAGGAGGCAAGTGCGTTGTGCTAAGAGGTGATTAACTTTTGTGATTATATTGATGAGAAATGAAATGAAGAAAAGAGATTAGAAGAGAATGACGGTTACGATTATGAATTAAACTAAGACGAATAGTCGTACACGTGAAACCGTAAAAAGTTACAAAATTAAAAATTTACCCTAAAAATTCCTAGAAAATTGAAATAAATCCTAAAAAATGTAATTAGAGTTTACAAAAAATCAAAAATCACTCAAACCTTTTATTTAATAAATAATTTTTTAATGCTAATTAAAGCCCAAAAAATCAATTTAATTAACAAAAAGCCCAAAATGAGATTTTTTCACTTGTAAACCTCTAAAGTACCTTAACTAAATTTAAAACTATTTTTGAAAATTTTAAAATTAATTAAAACTATTTAAAAATAACTAAAAACTATTAAAACTTAAAATAATTCTAAAAATTAATCTAATGACAATAAAAATATTCTAAAAATTGTAAAATTCCTAACTTAATGTGTTTGAACTAAGAAAAATGAAAAATCTTGAAAAATCTAAATTTTAAATTTTAATAATAAAATAATAATAAAATATTTATAAAAATCCAAATTTTATAAAAAATCCTAAAAAGTTGCAAACTAGTTTATTTTAACCTAAATAATACAGAAATGAAGTTTAAACTACAAAAATACCCCTATTGGGCCTAGAAATGGGCTAAAAGTTCACACAGACCCCTTAATGGGCTCAAATAGGCCCAATAAGAAAAATGTTGTCCAAATAAGCCCAAAAGCTACTATCTAACTTAAAACTTGATTTTAAGAACAAAACTTTGAAGGCCCAAAAGCTGAAAATGTGTTTAAGCTAGCTTATTTCAAAGCAGCTTATTCTTAATGGGCTTTTTGGCCCCCATTAAGCTATAAGCTGATGCCATAAGCTCAAATTTGACACACAAGCTTATTTTGAGTTACTTAAGAGATATGTAAAAAGAAAATTGGAAAAAACACAAGGTTAATACATTTCCACATCATTATATTTTTTCAATAACTAAATTTTGATAAACTAATAAAATTATTTTACAAAATACATAAATATAAAAGACATTATTTATAAACTATATACCAGTAGATATTTTTAAAATCAATAGAATCCATATACTGTTATTCAAATAGTTTATATTATGAGATTTTCAATTTTTATCATAGCGTGTCAGTGTGTTAAACTGATTTACTTATATCGTTTAACGGAGAAATATTCAAGTTCTAACTTTCTAATGTTTGTAAAAACAAACTGTCCACAGCTACATGTTATTTGTTTTGTAAACAAATTTTGAAATAAACAAGAAAGCATAGTAGCATACTAATGTAATAAATAATATCATATGGGCCTACTATTTGAGTTTATTAGCCATATGTTCAGAGAAGCACTCTCTTTTGTGCGTATGTTGAAGTGGAGATTCACAATGAGATTGAACACTTAATGCCCTGACATATTTTTCCATTGCACCATGCCACATATGATGATTGTGGATGCCCTATTATGTGCTCCTGTAATACGTAATTATTATTTAGCTAAATAGTCTATGAAAGACTGTATATGGCATCAAATTGTGTATTGCTGACATATAATATTCTTAATTTATGTTATGATGGTATTTAGGTCATTTTGTAACTTGTGAGACAATACGGACAATAGAGAAAACTAGTGTTTGCTCTCTAATTTCATGTTGTTGTTTTCTTTTTTTTCCTTTGTAAGATTTAGCTTAAGTGATCAAATATACGTGTTTTCCAATAGTGGTAGTTCATTGTATTGTATGGATGTATGTGTTAGCTATTGTGTTAGAAAAACATTGTCTCAACTTAATAATGGATGAATTTTCCACCAAAGGAAACTTATACCCTAATGAATTATGCTTTTAACTCTTTTCAGGGCAACGATGGTAGGTTCACAGTTTATGTGCATGCGTCAAGAGAACAAGCTAACTTTGTTAGTCCACATTTCGTTGGACGAAATATACGAAGTGAAAAGGTATCTATTTTTAAGAGCTATTTTCTGTTACATGCATTTCTTCTTTTATGATTTTGTTGTTCTAGCATTATAATTAGAGGTCCCGATTTTGACTCATTTACTTTAAAATGAGTTGATTTGAATTGTGTTTATGTTAGGAACATCAATTTTTTCCGGGTGTAAGACCCTTTGCCCAGAAATATGCGTAAAATGCTTCTGATAAGAAATTAGTTGAAAGGCGAACTAGTCATATGGTGAAAGTCGGCCACAATATATTTTCAACACAGACAAACTATACAGTTTTCTAAGTTCTAAATCAAAATTTCCAAAACTTTATATTATTATTTTTGTAATAATGGTTTTATATCACACATTGATCATTTATTAATATATAGTATCGGCACCCAGCCAATGTGCTTCAACTGTTACTAAAGATCAGTTTAACCAGAACCCATGTTTACTCGTTATCAACCCACTCATCCTAAAACGTCTAATTGAAATTGTTAATGTTGAAAGGAAATTAGCTTATTTTATTATAATAGTTCGCGGATATTGTGCCTTGAAGTCGCTAAAACTTACAATCTAATGGAAATTGGAATAGGGGATGAAAAAACTTAGAACACAAAAACAAGTAGTAAGGAACTTTGGTGGGCTTCATTTCTTTTTTTTTTCTGATTCGTGTGGGCTGCCACACCCTTTTTCTTAAACTAGCATGGTAGCCGCGCAATGCAGCGGCGGGTATCCGATAACCATTTTTTAGCGAACAAATGTTACATTTTAACTCATCAAATATATATTCAAAGTAAAAAATTAAATCAAATTAAAATAAACTCATTATCATTGAAAAATTTAAAATTTAACAAAAATATATTAAAATGGATGTTAAATTAAAGAGAACGAAATTTTAAAAAATATGGCAAAATTAGATTATAAAAAAGATAAATAAATAAAAAGATAGTTTAATTTAAAAATAAAAGTTTTTTAAATAGTTTGTTACAAAAGTTGTTACAAAAGTTGTTACAAAAGTTTGTTTCAAAAAATGAATGGAAGAGATTAATTTAACAAATATGATTTAATGGCTTAAATCTAAAGTTCTTATATTAATTTTTGGCTTAGAGTTAGGTTTGGTAATTTTAGGTTCGGGATTAAGATCGGAGTTAGGTTTGGAGTAAGCCTCTTTATATAATAGTATTGAAGTATAGAAGTATAGATATATATAGAAAGATAAAAGATTCTGGTTTTACTTTAAAAATATTGGCATGGAATTGGTAGGTCGATTGGGGGAAAATATCCATGATTGATGCAGAGAAGAGGCTGTTGATGAACGCACTTCAAGATTCAGACAATCGACACTTCGTTTTGCTATCTGACAGGTACATAGATTATTGGCTGTATTTCACTTATTGGTATGATGAAGGTAGCAATTTTATCCCATTTACTTATAACTCTGTCAGTTTGGGATGTGTTTTATATCAAACGGGCCAATTAAAAATATGTAGCTAAAAGGGAAACCAGTCAAAGAGCTACATTTTGCCCAAAGTGTATGTTCAATAAATACAATCTCCAACATTATTTTTGGTCATTAACTTAAAGTATATACTGTTTCTGTATTAATATTTAGCGTATAGATTGTTCATAAGAATATTTTAAGGGAATTTATATGTACACATAATATTTTTATTTGCACACATAATATATAAGTTGAAATGACATTCATGCCCATATTTATTTTCCCCGATCTGTTTGATTTGGTTTCCTTTGTTTTTTTTCCTCCAAACTCCGGTACACCATAACTATTATTCTTTTGTTCAGTAATTTTGCGAGAGAGCCTCAAATTGAATCCCAAAATAAAGGTATAACGATTCATGATAGAATAAATTAAACAAGACTAATCTGTCAAAAAGTAATAAACCAAACTTAATCATATTTGTAATAACCTATGCAGATTATCCTTATCATAAATGTTAATTCAATCTCAAAGACATGGCTCTTGATTCAGTCTCAAAGACATGGCCCTGTTTGATTGATCAAAGTCGTTGTCTACCATAAACTCATACATGCCACAAGGTCCACAACCGGTGGTCTAGCTAGGAATCGACCGGGACAATGTTCTCCGAAACGAATCACACTACACCCTAAAATTTTCATGCACTATACATCGTGTGTAAGTCGACCATCATTTGTGATTGTCTTACTTGTAGGGATGATTATTCGTGTAGTTAACTGTTCAATCGAAATCCGTATCAAAATTATGGTGTTGTATGAACCAAAAGAAACAACACAAGACGAAGATGTCCATGATAACAAATATTCTTTGAACTGTAAGTTTGTAATGAACATGAATTAGTTTTTGATATAGCCATCTCAAGGTCTCTGTTTTATATGAATGATGGATTAGTATTGGATTTTAAAACCATTTTGATAGGCACTGGAGGAAGACATCGAAATCAGAAATAGAGATAGCTACAAAAGTTGGATAAAGGTACAAGGGTACGATGGTCTTTTAACATTAAAAATATGTGTACTGATCAAAAGAGCCAGTGTACATATCAATTCTCATATTTTAAGAAGGACAAAAATTGTTTGCCACGGGTCAGTGCACAACCTCTACTATGTTTGGACATGTTCAATCTCAAACGCATTTTTAACCGTTACCCGACCTACCCATCTTGTAACATCTAAAGAGATGCATTATGTGCCACATGTGCTGTATGCTAATATATATGTTTTCTTGCAGCTGTGTACCCCTGCAACCCTTTGATTATGTGTACAACTACTTAATCTTCACAAACGTTAGTTTCATTGATTGGTAAGACTTTTACTTCTTTCCAACAAATGACTTGTTTTGCTTTTACTGTTTTTTTTTTCTTTGTGAAAAACTTACCAAATATCATTCATGCTGTCTCTAGTTATGATGATCCAGGTCCACATGGTGCAGGTGGTAGGTATACAGAACCTATGCTACCTGAGATTGAATATAAGTATTTCCGCAAGGGCTCACAGGTATTCTCCAAGAATAATAATTTGCCATCTATTTTGTGAAGTGTTTGTTTAATTGGAAAAGAATTATTTTGTTTCTATGTACATTTGCAGTGGTTCACTATGACCCGCCGGCATGCTTTGATAATTATGGCTGATAGTCTCTACTACAAGAAGTTCCGGCTTTACTGCAGGGTAAGTAATTTTTCGACACTCCCATTTTTATAGATCTGAAGTTATGAGATTATTCAAGGTTGTAAATAGCGTGAAGCGTAGCGTAGCAGTATTGCTAAGCTTCAAAGCTACAGAAGCTATAGCGAAGCTACTGCTTCTTCTGAAGCGTGATATATAGCGGCACAAAATATTTATAAACAAATATTTATAAAGCGATACTTTAATTCAAATTTAAAACAAAATCGGCTATTAGTTACTCAAGGATTTATCTCCATAGTAAAATTACTAAGCTCAAGTCTACTAAATAGCCCAAAACTAGTAAACAAGCCCAGTTCTTGTAAATCTGCTAAAAGATTAGAAAAAAGCGCCACACATATATCACGCTTTATGCCGCTTTTTAGCACGCTACGCCTAGAGACGGCGCCTTAGTTTGTTTCGTAACGTGAAGACCACGCTTCACGCTATAACTCGCTATAAGGCGCGCTATAGCGCGCTATTTAGAACCATGAGATTATTCAAACCCTAAGCTACTTATTTAATACAAACTTAAGCCCAAAAAATAAGTTTAGACAAACACCACCACCTTGTAGCACTGATTTCGGTTATATCAAAATATATTGTAGGTATTTTAATTTGCAATAAACAATCAAATGAAATAAGTTTATGTCAAACATTACATTATTGATATTTCACGTTCGATCTAATAACAAATTTTTAAGAAATACTTTATCTTGAAGTGTAGTATTTGGTTTTGACCTTAACAGTCAGGTATGCGGGAGGGACGAAACTGCTATGCTGACGAACATTACTTCCAAACACTATTCTATGTTAGTTTTTGTAACCCTTCCTTTTTTCTTTTGTTTACTTTAAGTACCTTGATTTTAATTCTAGTTGATAACATGCTTTTTCATGGCTTTTCTTAGATGGTCGATCCCGCTGGTATTTCAAACTGGTCTGTAACATATGTTGATTGGTCAGAGAGAAAGTGGCACCCTAGTTCATATAAACCTCAAGATATTACTACAAAGCTTCTGAGAAACATTACGGTACACTCACTTCATTTTTCCATATTTAGTAACATTAATCGGATAATAATCATTTATAATTTGAAGATGATTTAAGAAAAAATTTATGACCAAACATAGAAATAATGATTGTTGTCACAAGTTGTTGTTAACACTCCTTTATAACTACTTATCAATCTTTTGTATTGTAGGCCTTTGATACTAGCCTTCATTACACAAGTGATGAAAAGGTAAGAATTTATCACCACTTGTAACTCAGAATACTTTCATGCGTGGAAAAGAATTATTTTACTCCATGGGTAAAAAAGACTACTTTTTAGGTTAAATAGTCTAGAATTAATTATTAATAACATGGATTTGCAAGTGTACTGCATTTTGAAATTGTTTTTTTCTTGTTTTCAAACCTATCTTTAAATTAAAAAACATATATGTCATCTCTCGAATAGTATGTGTTTGGACCTCAAATTTTACCGTTCAATGGTGGTCGATTTGACCGTTCTACTTATGAATGATTGATTTGGGTTATGCTTTATTTTTAACGGGTCAAAACGGTCACTAAAAAAAAAAGGGTTCACATATTCAAAGGCAGCCCAAAGTATATATTTTAAAATGACTTGAAAGTTGAAACCTTTAAAATCAATTTATTGAGAGTTTGATTCTGTTTGGATAATATTCGTTAGTAATCATGTATGACACTAGTTACAGAAGTCACAATTTTTGGGACAAAAAATGTTTGTGGTCAACCCAACTATCAACTCCTTATGGGCATATTAACGCTGCATTCCCATTTTGCCCTGTGATCCAACCCATTAACTTGTGTGCCATGTCTACAGTCTTTTAGTGAAGGGAGTAATAATAATCACATTTGTTGACTTTTGCAGAAAACTGTGTTGACAACCCCTTGCATATGGAATGGAATGAGACGCCCTTGTTTCCTATTTGCAAGAAAGTTCTTTCCTGAAACGTTTGATAACTGGATGAAGATTTTTCCAAACTCTACAATAGTCTGAAAATTACTTGGAAATTATTATCTTATGGATGGTTTCGCAAGAGAATCCAACCCTGTTTCCATATGATCCCCATATCCTAACGTGTGATGCCTACACTCGTGCTGCAGATTGAGGAGGCTTAATGATGTTGTATGGATTTCATTTTTGAAACTATTTGAATTGTAAAAGTTTTGGCCTTTCTTCATTATACTTATTCACCAAGAATTTGGCAATTGTATCGTGGTGTTGTATCGCTGATGGCGATTGTGTAAGTTCTTTATAGTTTACAAGATCGGTATGTTGGGTGCCTACATTAAAGCTTGTTATAGAATAAGATTTCTAAGTTTTTTAGAAACAAAATTAAGTTTACTGGGACTGTAAATGAAAATTATTTCTAGAAAAATTAGCTTTAGCTATTAGGTTTCTTGCTTCTTTTTTGTATTCAAGGGTGAGCAAAACCGAACGACGACCGAAAACCGACACAAACTGACTGAAACTAACACCGATCGACATAAACCGACTTTACTCGGGTTGTCACGACATCGAGGAAAACCCATCCCGAGTCACAAACTGACTGAAACTAACACCGATCGACACAAACCGACTTTACTCGGGTTGTGACTCGGGATGGGTTTTCCTCGATGTCGGGACTCGGTTTGGTTTGTGATAGTTGTAAAATACGTCTTTTAGGCAAAAGAGCGTAATTAGGGAAAATATTAAGTGTCGGTTTAGGAAAACCAAAGCACTTATGACCCAAAGTGGGGATCGTTCTCAAGGAGGCAAGTGCGTTGTGTTAAGAGATGATTAAATTTTGTGATTATATTGATGAGAAATGAAAAGAAGAAAAGAGATTAGAAAATAATGACGGTTACGATTATGAATTAAACTAAGACGAATAATCGTACACGTGAAACCGTAAAAAGTGACAAAATTAAAAATTTACCCTAAAAATTCCTAGAAAATTGCAATAAATCCTAAAAAATCGTAATTAGAGTTTACAAAAAATCAAAAATCACACAAACCTTTTATTTAATTAAATAATAATTTTTTAATACTAATTAAAGCCCAAAAAATCAATTTAATTAACAAAAAGCCCAAAATGAGATTTTTTCACTTGTAAACCTCTAAAGTACCTTAACTAAATTTAAAACTATTTTTGAAAATTTTAAAATTAATTAAAACTATTTAAAAACAATTAAAGACTATTAAAACTTAAAATAATTCTAAAAATTAATCTAATGACAATAAAAATATTCTAAAAAATTGTAAAATTCCTAACTTAATGTGTTTGAACTAAGAAAAATGAAAAATCTTGAAAAATCTAAATTTTAAATTTTAATAATAAAATAATAATAAAAATCCAAAATTTATAAAAAATTCTAAAAAGCTGCAAACTAGTTTATTTTAACCTAAATAATACAGAAATGAAGTTTAAATTACAAAATACCCCTATTGGGCTTAGAAATGGGCTAAAAGTTCACACAGACCCCTTTATGGGCTCAAATAGGCCCAATAAGAAAAATGTTGTCCAAATAAGCCCAAAAGCTCCTATCTGACTTAAAATTTGATTTTAAGAACAAAACTCTGAAGGCCCAAAAGCTGAAAATGTGTTTAAGCTAGCTTATTTCAAAGCAGCTTATTCTTAATGGGCTTTTTGGCCCCCATTAAGCTATAAGCTGATGCCATAAGCTCAAATTTGACACACAAGCTTATTTTGAGTTACTCAAGAGATCTGTAAAAAGAAAATTGGAAAAAGCACAAGAAATAAGCCTGAATAAGCTAAAAGCTATCTTCACAAAACGACAAAATAGTCGTTTTCGAGTTCTAGGCCACCTCAAGAGCTGATTCAACTTTCAAAAGCTTTTAAATGAATTAACTAAGTAAAATAATCAAAAAAATTTCAAATAAGCACAAGCAATAAGCCAGAATAAGCAGATAAGCACTTGTTTAAAAGTCAACTTAATGAGTTTTCTAGTAAAAAGTCAAAGTCAAAGTCTAATAAGCTCCAAATCAAATAAATGGGTCAAATGAGGAAGATCTATCACAAAAAATAAGTTGTTGCAAGTCTGGATAAGCCAATTTGGCTTATGAATAAGCTGAATGAGAAATTACACTAGCAGGGGCTAGTTTTGGGTGTTGAGTAGTGGGAACTTTTCCCACTACTTGACTTAATTGACTTTTTGTCTTTAGTGACTTTTTTTGTAGATTCAAGTTAAGCAAAGGCACCCAAATGATCAGTTAATCATAAGGAGTCAATAACAATAAAAAAAACACAATTACAAACAGCCAATCAGTGCAGTTAATTCAGTTTATCACCAGATCTCACACAAACATGAACAATAAGCAGATTTCACTCAATAAGCAGTTTTAGCTAAAATCAGCCAGCCAAATTGCACCAAAAGCATACACAAGCTATAATAAATTCAAATGAACAAATCTAAACAAGTTTTGTTCAATGGTTCAAGGTCTAGATCAAGATTCAAGCTTACAAAAGTTACTGATGAACAAGAACAAGCAGATTTTTCACTTTGCTGATATACTTGACCACCAAGCCAATTTTAAACACCCAAATCTTCAAATCAGGTTACACAAACTTTGATTTAACACCTTTTAGCCCTAAACATGCATATACTCTAGGTATTTCCAAAATTTTAGGTCAAAATCAGTCAAATCTAGTGAGATATAGCACAATCTTTAAATTAATGTTTCAAGGCTGAAAGCTTACAGGTTTTAGCATATAAACAAGTGTTAAACAGATACCAACTCAAATAAGCAACAAACACACACTCAAATCCAACTTGTGCACTTAATCAAGTAATCCCAAACACCCCTTATCTTTTTCAAATCAAAATTTAAACAAGTATAAGTGTATTCCAATACTACCCAAGCTCAATCAAACACAATAACAGATATATTATGCAGTATTAAGCAAGATCAAGCCACAAATTCCACAAGAACACAAGCAATGCACCAAATCACCAAAAATCAAGTAGTTAAGCAGATTTTGGGTAAAAAGGTTCAAACCTCATGGATGTATATCCACACCCACGAATTTTTGAGCTTATGTGCTAGCAAGAACAAGCACAAGCTTCCACAAACAACCCTGCTAAGATTCAACAAAGTTAGGAGCAAAAATAATAAACAGAAAGGTGATAAATCCTTGATTAATGCAACCCTTGTACCCACACTTGATTATCCCCAAGTTATAAGCCTCACAACACCTTGATATCACAATATCAGGATGCTATGATCCACTTATAGCTCAAGAATTCCAAGGTGTACCAAGGACTTAGCAAAATATCAAGATTTAGGAAAATATGCAATTTCTTGCACACTCCTTGAAAACACGTTTTAAGATTCAAGTTTAGCAAACATTAAACAATATCAAGCAGTAAATAAGATTGGCACTTGTTTTTTTTTCACAATTTCAAACACAATTCATTAACATGAAAATGAGATTTACAGAAAAGTGAACAAGGAAAAATTCAAGAGCAGGGCTCAAAGTGAAACCCTAATGCCTTTATATAGGCTACAAACTAAGCTAAGGAAGCATAAAAGCGTAACCCTAATGCTGGTGAAGTCCCTGAAATGCCCCTTGAGCTTTTGAATATCTTGGACTCATGTGAGGAAGAATTGGCTGTTTGTGTGAGGTGTCAAGGCTGCAATTGTGATCAAAGGCTTATATGAAAGCTTAGGATTGAAGCTAAATCTTGGGCGTTGGATCATTGGTACTGTTTTGGCTTCTTCCCAAAAGGTGGTATAGCAGGGGTTTTACATGTGACCATGGAGTGACGTGGCAAGGGTTTTAGTGATTGGGTTATGATTAAGACTAGCTTAATCATTAATCTGGAGGTTTTGGTGGTTTAATTTCAAGCAATAAGCAAATGCCCAATTTTGCTTAAGAACATGAAGAACACACGTTTGATCTTTGTTTGTGTTTAAACGTGGTGTTTAGCACCTTAATTAAATAATTAATTAAGGTTTGTTTAGGCAGTTGTGGGTGGAAGATGACGTGGAAGGATGGTGAAAGCTGATTGGTGGAAAAGTGGTAGTGGGGCACGTGTCACCCCACTACTGGTCTAGGTAAGTATTGTGTCTTCCATGATTAACCCCTTATCTTTTCTTTCTTTGTCACTTGTAAATAAAACAGCCCAAACTCATTTTCCGTTGTTATTCAAGTTTCACTTTTCACACTTTTGCCCCAAATACTTTTCCAAAGTATTTTCAGGGGTATTTCTTGCCATTTGTTGATTCTTGAAGGGTTATTTTGGCATTTTCTTCATAGTTAATGGTCTTGACTTGTATTGTTGACTTTTTGGAGGACTAATATTGGCAATTCATGATTTATAAGGGACCATTTTTGCCAATTCTTCATAGTGGAGGGCCCTTTTGTAAATTTGACAGACTTTAAGAACCAAACTTGTAATTATGAATATACAAGGGGTTAAAGTGTCAATTCTTCAATATTAGAGGACCCTTCTTGCATAATCTTCAAATCTTCAAGGGTTTTTCTTGGAAAATCTTCATTAGGGCTTGGTCCATTGTGCGGCTTCGTTTCTCGTGTTCGTTTTTGCATGATTCTTATGATCTTTTGTCATTTTCTCAATATCCGTACCTAAAATAAACAAGTAACAAACACAAGCATATATTTGGCCATTTTCATGATATTTTATGCATTTAAAGCCCGTTTTGGACGATGAGACTATGTATAAAAGCAGTCTCATCACTCCCCCATACTAAACCATTGCCGTGCCCTCACGCAATGCTAGAATAAAGTATCGTAGCACCTCCAAAATTCATTTTTACTCACTTTTATTGAATGATAAACTAGCTACACTACTACTATTGCTACTACTTGCGTTTTAGACATAATGTATGATTTTCATCGCAAAATGGGACGTTTAGGTTCATAGAACAAGAACACGTGAATGCTTCGTTAGAAATAATTTCATCGTCCTCGATTTTCACCCCAATTCCATGCTAAGCGTGCAACGAGATCATTGTCATTATAAGTTAGTAATGCTAACACTACTCATATGCCCTAATCACGTACTTATCCTCCCATTTTCCTAAGTTGTATCTCTTATATTTTATTTTGTCTTGAATGTTTCACGAGGATACATTGTTTGACTTATGCGATAATAGAGATTTAGGTCTAAAAATAGAGTTCTAACAGTGTAACCAAGACCATCGAATTAATAACCCCTCCTAATAGACAACGATGTCAAAAAATTAAGTCAACAAGAAGGATCGATAAACACGGTTTTATAACGGTTTTAAACATGAGACTTATTACCAAGACTTTTATACGCCCCCTAACTAAAGAGCATTATTATCATAGGTTTACCTCCATCTTTTATTCAACTTCGCCATGAAGCTTTTATTATGACTTCAGTCTTGCCTTGCCTTTTATTTAACCTCGCCATGAGGTGTTTATTGTGGCCAAAGACGTATATCCTCACGCTAAAAGCGAATTTTGGATCTTTAAAGCTTCAAAGATTAAGGCTTGATTCACTTTCAATTTTGCATAGATTATCTGGCCTTGTGAGCTTCAAATTGTTTGCTTGATTTAGGTGAGCACTTGAAATCTTATTATTGGGTGAAGCTTTCGATTATTCGGGTTGCCAATACTTCAAAACCGTGACGCTGGCGATACCTTAATGTCTTCCCAATTTAATTACATGGAAGCTACTAGAAAAGACTAGAAACCAACAATCAAGACTAAACCGCTTAGTCAATATTTATTAAGCAAAAAATATTTACAAGCGAAGGGAGAATAAGCAAACAACGAGAACACATGAGTTTTTGAAAGAATGCGAGTACTCTACGTTTAACATAGTAACTTATAATTAACTCTATCATTTCTCGTCCTCATTTAAGAGACTTAGCCTAATATAAAGTTAAGGAATCGAAGCTAAGTGCTCAACACGCACGGTCGAGTCAAAAATTACTCTTATTCTCGCCATCGGAAAATCTACATTCGTGTCTTCAAACACTTATAAAACATGAGAAAATTTTTAAAATTTGGCCATTTTAGCCTTATTTGCAACAAAACGATAAACAAAAAGTTAAACTTTGGAAAGCGTGAAGGTTTGGCAAGGCAAGTATCTATTCACCCCCATACTAAAGTTAAACATTGTCCTCAATGTTTCTCGTCTAAGGGTTGGAAAACGCCCATAGACGTAGTCGAATGCTTAATCTAGCATGAAAAGGGTGTAACCGTTAAATTTAAAGTTGTTTATAAGGTGTGCTAAAAACCTAAGGTTAGAACATCAAAGGATATATCATGGATATTGAGAAAGTCTTCAAAGCAAACGATCGAGTGCTCCCATAAAACGAACACGAGAGGCTCCAATCATGAGGATAATGATCATCTAAAATCCACAATTCACAAACAACCACGAAACAAAGGTTGGAAGGGCACAAATCCCCACACGTTACTACATTAGAAAGCGATAATATATACATAGGATAAGCATGGGACTCCCCCACGAGGCACCTCGTTTTTGATTACCGAGTCATGAGCTCGACTCGATCCCCTTAATACTAATTATCATTGGGGAAGGTGATTTGGTCGAGGTAGTTCAAGGATGGAACTTCCCCGCCAAAGTAGTGCTTCAACCTATGTCCATTCACCTTGAAATTGGGGCCATCATTTTGAGCTAGCTCGATGGTCCCATATGGAAAAACTTGAGTCACGGTGAATGGACCGAACCAACGGGATTTCAAATTACCGGAAAAGATTTTCAATCGTGAGTTAAAAAGCAACACTTGATCCCCAATGTTAAAAAGCCAGTTTTTAATTTTTGAATCATGAAACTTTTTAGTTTTTTCCTTGTAAATTAATGAATTTTCATAAGCAATATCCCTTAATTTATCCAATTCATTTAGTTGCATTTTCTGGTGATTTCCCGCGGTCTCCATATCATCATTACAATGATTAAGGGCCCAATAAGCTTTGTGTTCAAGTTATACACAAGCTTATATGGAGCGCACCCGATGGGCGTCCTATGAGCGGTCCTAAAGGCCCATAAAGCATCGTCCAACTTATCCGACCAAGATTGTCGGTTTTCCCCAATCGATCTCTCCAAGATCCTCTTCAACGCTCGGTTTGAAAACTCGACTTACCCACTCGTTTGTGGGTGATAAGCCGTAGAAAGACGATGTGTAACCCCATATTTCCTTAGGACCCTTTCGAATTGGTCGTTACAAAAATGGGTTCCACGATCACTTATGATCGCACGAGGGGTTCTAAACCGAGAAAACAAGCTTTTCAAAAACTCGACTACCACACGAGCATCATTGGTGGGCAAAGCCTTAGCTTCCACCGAATTAGATAAGTAGTCAACGGCGACAAGGATGTACTTATTACCACGAGATGATGGGAACGACCCCATAAAGTCAATGCCCCAAACGTCAAAGATCTCACACACTTGGATGATATTTTATGGCATTTCATCTTTTTGTGAGGCTTTTCCTTATCGTTGGCATGAGTCACACGACTTCACAAGCTCATGTGCATCTCGGTAAATAGTAGGCCAAAAGAAACCGGCATCAAAAACTTTCTTAGCCGTGAGATTAGCACCGTGGTGACCACCCGTGGGTCCCTCGTGACAAGCTCTAAGGATGTTAGAAGCTTCGGTACCAAAGACACAACGTCGAATAATTTGATCCGCACAAGTTCGAAACAAGTAAGGGTCGTTCCAAAAATAGAACTTGACGTTACGAAAGAATTTTCGTTTTTCTTGAGTCGTCATACCCTTGATGATGAAGTTGCCCGCATGGTAATTTGCGATGTACGCAAACCATGGGGTGGAAGAATCAAGCTTAGAATTCACTACACCAAGTGTCTCGAGCGGAAATGTTTCGGTGATTTCCTTGGGCTCGTAAACACTTTGGTGAGGATCTTCCAAACGAGAAGATGATCGGCCGCTAGATTCTCAGCTCCTTTTTTGTCAACGATTTTGAGATCAAATTATTGAAGGAGGAGAATCCAACGAAGTAATCTCGGCTTTGCATCTTGTTTAGCCATAAGATACTTGATAGCCGAATGATCCGTATACACTATGCATTTAGTCAAGACGAGATAAGGTCGGAATTTCTCAAATGCATACACCACGGCAAGGAACTCCTTCTCCGTTGTAGTGTATTTTAGTTGAGCCTCGGTCATCGTCTTGCTAGCATAGTGAATAGGCAATAAGTGTTTTTCATGACGTTGCCCCAATACGGCCCCAATAGCCTAGTCACTAGCATCACACATGATCTCAAAGGGGAGGTTCCAATTGGGAGCAACAAGAATGGGAGCTTTGGTAAGTTTCCTCTTAAGGATTTCAAAGGCTCATACACAATCTTCGTCAAAGACAAAACGTGCATCTTTTTCGAGGAGATGTGTAATAGGTCGAGAAATCTTTGAAAAATCCTTGATGAATCGACGATAGAAGCCCGCGTGGCCTAGGAAACTCCTAACTCCCTTAACGGTTTTGGGATGAGGTAATTTGGCAATGACGTCTACCTTAGCTTGATCTACCTCAATCCCCGCTTTCGAAACCTTGTGCCCTAAGACGATTCCACTTTTAACCATAAAATGACATTTTTCCCAATTAAGCACAAGGTTGGTTTCCTCACAACGCTTCAACATTTCTCAAGATTCGACAAACACGAAGTGAACGAACTACCAAACACGGAAAAGTCATCCATGAAGACTTCCATCGTCTTCTCGATCATATCATGAAAAATAGCCATCATGCACCTTTGAAAGGTTCCCGGTGCATTGCAAAGTCCGAATGGCATTCTACGATAGGAAAACGTTCCATATGGACACGTAAACGTAGTTTTTTCTTGATCACGAGGATCGATGGGGATTTGGAAGTAACCGGAAAAACCATCTAAAAAGCAATAGACATCGTTTCCCGCAAGACGCTCCAACATTTGGTCCATGAAGGGTAAGGGAAAATGGTCTTTTCGAGTGGCTTCATTCAACTTTCGATAGTCAATGCACACTCTCCATCCGGTCACGAGTCTAGTGGGAATTAACTCGTTGGCATTGTTTGGCACAACAGTCATTCCTCCCTTTTTAGGGACACAATGGACAGTACTCACCCAAGGGCTATCAGAAATAGGGTAAATCATTCCCGCGTCAAGGAGTTTTATGACTTCCTTTTTGATGACGTCGTAAATTTTGGGGTTCACCCTCCTTTGACATTGGATTGCGGGTTTGTAATCCTCCTCCATTAAGATTTTGTGGGTACAAAATTTGGGATCGATCCCTTTAATGTCAGATAACTTCCACGCAATTTCCCCTTTGTGATCCTTTAGAACATCAACAAGTGCGGTCTTTTCATCATCCGAAAGATCTTTCGCAATAATAACCAGCAACTTGTCGTCCTCCTCCAAAAATACATATTCGAGATGAGGAGGTAAATCTTTCAACTCAAGGATAGGTGGTTCCTCAATTGAAGATTTGGGCTCGATACTCATAACCTCCTCGGGTAGATGAAATGGGAAATCGTTAAGAAAATCCTTGATAATCGAGAAGTCCTCATCATTGTCGAGGTCTTCGTCACAAGTACGTGGAACATCGAATTCTTCCAACGTCAAACCACCACCTTCAAATGGAGTGAAGGTTGGTGTCAAGTTATCAAGAATGGGATCTAACATAGTGGGTTTGCCACTATTTTCATCATCACCAAAACCTAGAACTTCTTGTGAAAATTCCTCACAAACAACGTCAATCATATCAACGAGGTTTATGGTTGCAACGGAATAAACATGAGAAATTTGAGAATTTTGAGTTGCGTTTATAACAAGTTCCTCGTCGTTGAAACGTAAGGTGATCTTTCTAGCATGCACATCAATTAAAGCCATAGACGTATCTAAAAACGAACGACCTAAAATGAGAGGAACTTGAGGATCCGTGGGAATATCGACAACGATAAAGTCTACCGGATAATAGAACTTTCCCACTTTCACAAAAACGTCTTCCGCCAATCCACAATCGGGAATCGTGCAATGGTCGGCCAACTCGATAGACATTAGTGAAGGAGTGATAGGTGTGTAAACACCCATCCTTTTTACCACTTAATTATAATAATAACCGAGCCAAAACGTGTATTTTATGTCCTTTATGTCGGAATTATGCGTGGTTTGTGTTTTTGTTGTGATTTAGAACGAAAAGGTGAAAAGTGGAGAAAACACGGGAATTCACAGGCATTTACAGACTTTTATTGAAGAAAAAGATGAAAAGACGAAGTCAAGAGGTCAAGAGTGCAAAAAGAATGGAAGTCCAAGACCAATTCTGAAGATTTATCGAAGAAAAAGTCAAAAGACGGAAGTTGACTAAAAGCCGAGGAACTGAAGTCTATTTTATTGAAGATTTAAAAGACTAGTTCAAAAGAAATCCCGAGCCACAAGTCATTAGAGTCCAAGTTTAAAGAAGATTAGAAGAATAAAGGACTAATGGTGCAATTAATGAAGATTAAAGGCTTAAGGACCTAAAGACGCAATTAAGAAGAAATGAAGGAGGGGAGGAAGCTTCCTAATCCTCCCTTATATATAGATTAGTCTTAATCACTTTTCATGTTGTTGGCTAACTTGACAAATTAGCTCTTCCACTTTTATTTTATGCACCTTTAATTACTTGTCATTTTTAATGCATGTTTTGTACTTTATTTATCCTTTTAATTCCAAGTAAGTTTTTAATTTGCGTACTTTAAATTCGTGTCTTTAATCTTTCTTTATCATTTGATCAAGCTTATTTTTACCAATCTCATTCTACTCTTCTTCTTTTTGATTCGGTTACAATTTCGGATTAAGCAAACTTTTGCTTAAACCATTTGCATATTTGATTAAAAGTCTTGTCGTTTCTTTTTCTTTTTAAGTCCTCATACGAAATAAGCCACAAGTTTGACAACCTCGTGTGCTTATTTGGTATCTTGCATAAGTGTTTTCAAGTTTTCTTAAAAGTTTTACTTTTTACGTTTTTAATTTCATTAAGTTTCGTCTTTTAAATTTTGAAAGGTTTTAACTTTTTAGCTTTTTGTCTCGCCTTGTTTTCATTTCATTCGAATTTATTTTGTTACTGCTTATTAGTTATAGCTTATTTAGTTCGTGTGCTTATTACGAATTTGTATCCATCGGAAAGTAAGGGTTCTCCACACATTGCGACGGCTTGCTTTACCACATTCCGATAGTGACAGTTTTGGACAAGGGTTTTGCATTCCGATCCAGGATTGCGATAGGAGTAACATCACCCTCATTCCGATCTGGGGTTGCGATCGCACATTGCGATCGCACATTCCGACGGCTCTTGAGGTTTACTTGGTCAAAGTGCTGCCCATATTTTCTTAGTATCATTCCGATCTGAACTGTATTGCGATCTGACACATTGCGATCTGGGCCATATTCCGACAGGTGACATTCCGATCTGGAGGTAGTTTTCATTCCGATCAAAGGGTTTGTTTGGACATTCCGATCTGAATAAGTGACAGGGTATTCCGATCTACGGTTCCGATCAACATTCCGATTGTGAGGTTTGTATACATTCCGATGGTGAGTCTCATCGGAATATATTCCGACGGTGGGTTATTTTCTATGTTTTGTCTTGTTTAATTTTACGCTTTCATTTTAATACTTTGTCTAATTTTAATTCTCGTCACGCTTTAATTTTAAGTCACTTAATTTCTAGTTATTTACTTTTCAAAGTTTTAAATATTGCAATCTTTACTTTTAATTAGACTTAGATTTATTTTAGCGCCTTTTAAATTAACGCCTTTTTACTTCAACGTCATTTACTTTTAAGTCTTTGAACATTTTAATTATACTACAACGACAAATCTATTGTTTCCACCAAAGAACGACTGAGTCACATAGTGAACCTAGATCAATTCGATTAGACCAACACAACGAACTTTAATTTTTATACGGGCAAAACCCTAATATCAAATGGCGCCGCTGCCGGCTCTTTTCGTAAAGATTAACGGTTTTCTGTGAAAGACGCGTTGCTTTTTGGGATCCGTTCACTTGTGAGCGTTACTTTTCTTGCATAAAAATTAAAACTTGATAAAAACCCATAAAAATTAAAAATTTCAAAAATACAAAAAGATTTTATCTTTATTGTGTATATATATATTGTCTTTGTGTTTGGTTTCTTTTTCTTTTGAATTTTCAGGTGTATGCGTACTAGATCTTCTAATTATCAAGAGCCCGAGACTCAAGAAGATTTAGCTATGTCAGGTGTCAACAATAATCATCCACCGCACCTCAATAATAACAACAATGTTCTTCCACAGCCCGATCTTCGGACAATGGAGGAGCTTTGTCAACCTACCATGTTTGGACGAGGAGGACCGATTGCGCCGATGCAAATCAACGCTCCGGAGTTTTCGTTGAAGCACCACATGATTCAGCAAGTGCAAACTAACCCATTCCGTGGATTGCCTGATGATGATGCTAACAAACACCTCGACAAGTTCATTACAATCACCCAAAGCATGAAGTTGCCCGGTGCCACAATGGATGTTCTTCGCCTACAACTCTTTCCACATACTTCATCACATCATGCCGAGAAATGGTTTGATCGTCTCCCGAAGAATTCTATTCACACTTGGGATGACATGACTCAACGCTTTTTGTCACGCTACTTTCCACCATCCATGGTCACAAGCCTTCGCAATCAAATCAGCGGTTTCATGCAAGACCCTGATGAATCTCTTTTTGATGCTTGGGAGTGATATAATGTCTTGATTGATTGTTGTCCAAACCACAATATGCTCCCTGTGACCTTAATTGATACTTTCTACAACGGTTTGACTTTTCGTGATCGTGATACGATTAATGCAGCCGCCGGTGGCACATTCATGAAAAGGAGACCCGAGGAGTGTAGAGAGCTAATTGAGAACATGACTACTCACCACAAAAACTGGGATTCCTCTGCTTCTTCAAGGAACAACCCGAGAGTCAATGTTTCTTCTACTTCAGCAAACCCTGAGATGACCGAACTCACCCGCATGATGACTGAAATGAGCAAAAGTATCACGCTTCTCGCTTCAAACCAACAACAACAACAATTTAAAGCGGTTGCTAATCCTCGTGAAACATGCGGCGGTCCTCACTCATACACCGATTGTCCTTCTACACAAGGAAATCCAGAAAATGTGTATGCAGCTTATGGTACTTATTCACCGGAAAATTACCAAGCTCGACCTCAAGGGGATAGAAATTTGCTGAGTTACCGGTCCAACAACTACCTTTCACCCGGTTTTTCTCCTCAAAACCAAAACCCCGCCAACAACTACAATAGAACAACCAAATACCACCAAGAGCTTCTAATCCTTATCACCCACCCGCCCAACAAACCCCACCCATTAACCCCGATGTTGAAGCCATAATGAGAACCCAAGGTGAGCAAATCAAGAATCTTCAGAGCCAAATTATCAATCTTAAAGGAGATATCACCAAGCAAGGAAATGAGATTAGATCCGAGCTTCGAGATAATATTCAATCCTCCTTCAGCAATCAAACAAATGATTTGAAGAATATGCTTGCTAGTTTCTTGCCCGCCGCTCAACATTCTTCTTCAAGTTCTCTACCTTCAAACACCGTCACCAATCCGCGAGCAAATGTGAGTGCTATTACTACTCGTAGTGGAATTACCATTGTCGATCCACCAATCCCACCCCCATCATCTACACCTCCTCCACCACCATTTATCCCTACTCCTCCTACACCTAGTATTTGTGCACCATTACCGTCTCCGCCTCGTCATGACGATGTCTCTAGGAAGGAACCTTCAACATCTCACCCTTCAACATCTCAACCTTTACCTACACCTGCACCTTCCCCACAAAAACCCAATATCCCTTATCCCTCTCGTTTAGGCAAGACCAAAATGCTAACCAAGGAGGACTCTGAAGTGACACGCTATGTGAAGATGATCTCTCAGATGAACTTCAACATTATCTTTCTTGAAGCACTTGTCCACTTGCCCAAATTTGTTAAAGCATTTAAGGAATTGCTTAACAAGAAGCAGAAGCTGATTGAACTCGCCAACACACGCTTAAATGAAAACTGCTCTGCAGTTATTCTTAAAGAACTTCCGGAAAAACTTGGAGATCCCGGTCGTTTTGTGTTGCCTTGCGTTTTCAACAAAACTGAAGAATTTACTGCCCTTGCTGATCTCGGGGCCAGTATTAATTTGATGCCTTTGAGTGTTTGTAAAACACTATCATTGCCCGACCTCACACCAACAAAGATGACTCTTGAACTTGCAAATCGCACTCTCGCTTACCCCGTTGGTATAGCCGAAGACGTGTTCATAAAAGTTGGCACATTTACTTTCCCGGTCGATTTTGTCGTTGTTGATTATGAAATGGACCCTCGTATTCCTTTAATACTTGGTCGGCCATTCTTGAGAACCGGACGAGCTTTAATAGATGTGGCCGAAGGTGAGTTAATCTTAAGAGTCGGGGATGATGCACAAGTTTTCAAAATGGGGAAGCTTACTAGCAAATCCTTTGGAGGCCGAGAATCAGTGAATATGATTAATGTGCATGATGAGTTTGTTGTCTACGACAATCCTCTATTCGATTCTTCCATTGATAATCCACTTTTTGAAGATGATGTGGATGATTCTCTCTCCAATTTGGAACCTTCTTCCATGTATGATTCTCCACCGATCTTTGATGCTTATGATGATGATTCTAGCTCAAATTCGGATGATTATGATGACCTTACTTCTGAGTATCCCGAGCTGCCCACATATGATGATTTTGATGAGGCCGATACTCTTTCGAGCGATTCTTCACATGATGAAGATCCTCCGCCATCACTCGATCCTACTTTGGACGATTACTCATTTGAGGAAGACTTCTCTGAATTTCTCGAACACTTACTTCCCTCATGAGAGTGATGCTCCTACTTATGATTTTGAAGATTATCGTCTTGATCCTACTTTGGATTTGAAGCACATTCTTTCAAAGGAGAAGAAACCGGTCGACACCGATATCCGCAGCATGTATGAGTTAACACCTCTTTGTCCCCCTTCTGAGGACGAGGTTGTGCTTCTTCGCGGATCTTCTTCCCATTCTGCTGAGCCTGAGTGCTATTTTCCCTTAAAGGAAAGGGTATTCGACCCCGGTATCGATATTCTGCAGCCATCTCAGTATCCACCTGATTAAATAAAAGGAAATATCTTTGGAACTTATGGAAATCTGCTTGCACCACTTCAACCTTGCTTCCACCATGCTCCATCGCTGCTTAAGGGAACCTTGCCTACTCTTCTTTGGCTTGCCTTGTTCGCCTTAAGCTTGTGCTACTTGATGGACGAAAACTATATCTTTGATCCTGGTGGATATATTTCATGCTTCTTCCTATGATGATCAAGGTCGAGTCAGGCTCACGACTCGGTAATCAAAAATCAAGCGCTTCTTGGGAGGCAACCCATGCATCTATCTTTTCGCTTTCTTTATCATAAGTGTAGGGGAGACCCGTTGGTTTGTTATTTCCTCTCCTCGCTTTATCAGGGATTCTAGCTTCAATGATCCACTCTTGATGATTCTTGACGACCCGTGATTCCGTGACCACTTCTTCCCGGTTCTATCCTAAACTCTTATCAATTCACTATTTTATATTTTCTCAATATTAAAATAGGAATCTCTTTAGTTGTCTCTTCCTTAGCAAGATTTAAACAACGTGCACAATTTCCTAAGTGTAGGGGAGTTTACTCCCACATGCTTAAACATTGAGGACAATGTTTATGTTAAGTGTAGGGGGGACTTCTATCGAAGTTAAGTGGTCTTTTCCTTGTATTTGTCCTCATTTTAACCGGAAAATCAATTTTTCGACATTTTTCAAAATTTTTGATCTATTTTGGCCTATTAGTTTTCCCTTTGTATAGTTATTTTCTTTCTTTGATAGAATAAATCTTTAATAAAGTGGTTTTAATTTTCAAACGTTGTGAATCTTTTGACTCAACCCGAGTTTACTTATCTAAGTTACTCTAGCTAGTATCCTTAACGTGTTTAAGTCGAGTTTTGCTAGGCTTTTATATAGGGAGCTATAAAACGCGAAAGTCTTAACTCTCACGGGTTAAGAACAAGAACTTTTCGCAAGTTCCTATAATTGATCCTAGAGAGTCGTTTATCAAGGGAACTTTAAAACGCGATTTCTAAACTTGAGAGAGTCTAAGAGTTTGTAAGATCCTATAGGCGACTCGAAAACCCAAAACTTTAATTTAATAGGCTAAGCATCCACGAGTCTCATTACTTGAGATTTTAAACTATGGAGAACGAGAGATGATAGAGCCAATTATAAGTTTGGTATTCTTTCGGGAATTTATGTGAGTTAATTATGAGCCTATTCTCCCATCGCTTGCTAATAAATTTATCTGCAATAAATAAGGTTGTACGATTTGAAAAGTTACTTAGCTTCTATCCCAAGATCGTTTAAAAGTTGCTCGGTATGAATTAGAGTTCATAGCCAAGGCATAACTTATTGAAGCGGGATGCGAAGATTGGCGAGTCCGAAAAGGCCCTAACAAGGCATGAGGGCTATATTTTGTTGCTAAAGATCCAAAGTGATGTGAAGAATCATTTATCGAAAATCAATATGAAGGATCGAGACACACGACGAAAAGCAAAAACTCCCCAAAAGTCATGGAGAAGTGTATCCGAAAAGACCCTAACAAGGTATGAGGATAAATAGATCCAAGTCATAAAAGGAGGCGGATCGTGGTATATCAAAATCCAAAATAAAGATTGGAGAAAAATGAAGAAGTCGTGGTCCAAGTATGAATCTCTCAAAATTTCAAGTGAAGAAATTCCTATTATGAAGAGAAGACCATTATTTCATGAGCGTCTCTCAAGGTTTGAAGTATGAAGTCGCTGCCAAATATCGGTTCGAGAAATGTCTTAAATCGCGAAGCGAGTTATGCCAAGATATGAACTTTATGAGGTCCCGAGAAGAGTTTTAAAAGATTTTGTCCTTTAGCTAACTATTGATTAAATCGTTCACTTTATTTTCGGACTAAATAACTATCGAAATAAGTCAACAATGCATCCTCGTGATCATTCAAGACAACAATAAAATATAAGAGATACCCCTAGGAATAAGGGAGTCTAAGTGAATAATTGGCCCACATAAGTTCGTGTTAGTTTGCTAACTTATAATAACAATGATCTCGTTTTTAAGCTTGGTTTGGAGAAAGTGAAAACTTGAGGATGATGATTATTCATAACATGTCCAAAACCCAAGGTATGCTTTTGATTTCTTTACTTTGAATATTTATAGTTTTCTATCTCTTTAATAAAGGACACTATGGATTGATTATGATGAAAAGTGTAAACATGCTTTGTAACTAATACATTGCATGAGGACATTGCAATGGTCAAGTGTAGGGGATTTGATAGGTGTGTAAACACCCATCCTTTTTACCACTTAATTACAATAATAACCGAGCCAAAACGTGTATTTTATGTCCTTTATGTCGGAATTATGCGTGGTTTGTGTTTTTGTTGTGATTTAGGACGAAAAGGTGAAAAGTGGAGAAAACACGGGAATTCACAGGCATTTACAGACTTTTATTGAAGAAAAAGATGAAAAGACGAAGTCAAGAGGTCAAGAGTGCAAAAAGAACGGAAGTCCAAGACCAATTCTGAAGATTTATCGAAGAAAAAGTCAAAAGACGGAAGTTGACTAAAAGCCGAGGAACTCAAGTCTATTTTATTGAAGAATTAAAAGACTAGTTCAAAAGAAATCCCGAGCCACAAGTCATTAGAGTCCAAGTTTAAGGAAGATTAGAAGAATAAAGGACTAATGGTGCAATTAATGAAGATTAAAGGCTTAAGGACCTAAAGACGCAATTAAGAAGAAATGAAGGAGGGGAGGAAGCTTCCTAATCCTCCCCTATATATAGATTAGTCTTAATCACTTTTCATGTTGTTGGCTAACTTGACAAATTAGCTCTTCCACTTTTATTTTATGCACCTTTAATTACTTGTCATTTTTAATACATGTTTTGCACTTTAATTATCCTTTTAATTCCAAGTAAGTTTTTAATTTGCGTACTTTAAATTCGTGTCTTTAATCTTTCTTTATCATTTGATCAAGCTTATTTTTACCAATCTCATTCTACTCTTCTTCTTTTTGATTCGGTTACAATTTCGGATTAAGCAAACTTTTGCTTAAACCATTTGCTTATTTGATTAAAAGTCTTGTCGTTTCTTTTTCTTTTTAAGTCCTCATACGAAATAAGCCACGAGTTTGACAACCTTGTGTGCTTATTTGGTATCTTGCTTAAGTGTTTTCAAGTTTCCTTAAAAGTTTTACTTTTTACGTTTTTAATTTCATTAAGTTTCGTCTTTTAAATTTTGAAAGGTTTTAACTTTTTAGCTTTTTGTCTCGCCTTGTTTTCATTTCATTCGAATTTATTTTGTTACTACTTATTAGTTATAGCTTATTTAGTTCGTGTGCTTATTACGAATTTGTATCCATCGGAAAGTAAGGGTTCTCCACACATTGCGACGGCTTGCTTTACCACATTCCGATAGTGACAGTTTTGGACAAGGGTTTTGCATTCCGATCCGGGATTGCGATAGGAGTAACATCACCCTCATTCCGATCTGGGGTTGCAATCGCACATTGCGATCGCACATTCCGACGGCTCTTGAGCTTTACTTGGTCGAAGTGCTGCCCAATTTTTCTTAGTATCATTCCGATCTGAACTGTATTGCGATCTGACACATTGCGATCTGGGCCATATTCCGACAGGTGACATTCCGATCTGGAGGTAGTTTTCATTCCGATCAAAGGGTTTGTTTGGACATTCCGATCTGAATAAGTGACAGGGTATTCCGATCTACGGTTCCGATCAACATTCCGATTGTGAGGTTTGTATACATTCCGATGGTGAGTCTCATCGGAATATATTCCGACGGTGGGTTATTTTCTATGTTTTGTCTTGTTTAATTTTACGCTTTCATTTTAATACTTTGTCTAATTTTAATTCTCATCACGCTTTAATTTTAAGTCACTTAATTTCTAGTTATTTACTTTTCAAAGTTTTAAATATTGCAACCTTTACTTTTAATTAGACTTAGATTTATTTTAGCGCCTTTTAAATTAACGCCTTTTTACTTCAACGTCATTTACTTTTAAGTCTTTGAACATTTTAATTATACTACAACGACAAATCTATTGTTTCCACCAAAGAACGACTGAGTCACATAGTGAACCTAGATCAATTCGATTAGACCAACACAACGAACTTTAATTTTTATACGGGCAAAAGCCTAATATCAAGGAGTAAGATTAGGAAGATTGAGCGACTTGAAGATTGCAAGTGGCATCAAGTTAATACTAGCACCAAGATCGGCCAAGGCATAGCATTCTTCCATATCTTGGGTTACACAAGGAATCAAGAATTTACCGGGATCACCGACTTTTTGAGGTATGCGGTTAAGATAAACCGATGAACAACTAGACAATTGTTGCAATTTCTCCTTGTTGTTCAACATACTCTTGAAGTTAGCGGCAAATCAAGGCATCATGACTAAAGCATCGGCAAAACTCAATTAAAATGAACGTCACGAAACATTTTCATAAAAAGCTCAAATTGGTAATTATCGCGCTCTTGACGTTTCTCCTTTCTAAGTCTCGATGGATAGGGCAAAGGTGGTGTGGGTTGAGGCATAGGCATAGCCTTTGGAATCTCGGGTTCCAAATGTGGTAATGGGTCAACCGTAGGTGTGGCATGAGCAGTACTTCATGGGATTGGGACATGCTCCTTTTCGACCACCACCTCGGGTTCTTCCTCAATTCCATCCTCCGTAGGAGCAATTGGTTGAGGAGTCGGTTCCTTAAGTGTCTTACCACTACGTGTGGTAATCACTTTCATCTCTCCCTTAAGGTTCGATATGGTGTTACTAGGAAGACTACTCGAAGACGGTTTGCACATAATAGCCTCAAACATAGATGAAATTTTGTCCTAAAACATGGATTGCCTCTTCTCGGCCTTAATCATCTCTTGTTTTATTTCATGTTACCCTTGTTCCATTTTTTGTTGGTTTTGTTGTAACCTAGTTACATTTCCTTCCATTTTGTTTATATGGATTTTAAGCTCATTTGCTAACTCGTTTTTCAACTCCTTCTTCAAGTTGTTCTTAAACTCGTATCTTAGGCTAATGATTTCTCTTTGAATGTTGTCAAACCTAGCATCGTTTCCACTAGCATATTCAACAAATTCATTTGGAAGATCTTTCAAAGTTTGCAAACACTTGTTGTTGTTTTGAAAATCATTGTTTTGATTTTTGTTTGAAACTTGATTATAAGCCCCTTGATTCCCATAGTTTCCTTTGTAATTGTTTTTAAAACCAACTTGATTGTTTCGATAGTTGTTGTTAGCATTTTGATTAGGAGCAAAACCCGGTGGAGTCAATTGACTAGAGTGGGTAACTTGACCGTTTTGGTTGTAAGTTCCCGTGGCCGCGTAGGCACTCGAAGTGTTACCACCGTTGGTAATGCACTCGGAGAAATCATGACCTCCACCACAATACATACATGAAACCTCAACCGCTTTAGCCGTAGCGGGAGCACTTTTTTCTCCAACTTTGAATTCAATTAAAAGTCCTTTAAGCTTATCAAAGATTTAGTTTTCCAAGTTCGCCTCAATTTGGCAAGCATCGATGGTATTGGACAAAGAAGATGAAGCCAAAGACGAAGCCTTACGAACACTCGATGTGTTACGAGGACTATACACCTTAGATCTATTCTCAATTATCAACAACGCTTACTCAGCCGTTTTACACAAAAAATTACCACCCGCGACGGCATTTAGATAATCCCTTTCATGATCATTCAATCCATTGTAAAACATGTCAATTTGATGAAGTCGGAAAAACCGTGATGAGGACACTCATGTAACATTTCCTTAAACCTATTCCAAGCCGTTGAAAAACTCTCATTAAATTCTTGTGAAAATTTTGAAATCACGTTTTTCAAATGCGTAGTCTTAGAGGGCGGAAAAAATTAGTTCACAAACTTAGAAACGAGATCCTTCCACGTCAATATAGAATTGGGTAGCTCTTTCTCTAACCAAATTTTAGCGGGCCCCGCTAAGGAATACGGAAAAAGCATCATCTTAATCGAGTCATTAGCAACATCCTTAAATTTGCAAGTGGCGGTAAGACGATTGAATTGGCGGATATGGTTATGCGAGTTGTCCTTTTCATCACCACGGAATTTGTTGTTTTGGATCATCAAAAACAAACCCGTTTTCACTTCAAAATTCTCCGCAAGGATAGCGGGAATCACAATAGCCTCTCCATAACCCTCGGTGGGTGCTTGAAGTAACTCCATCATAGTTCGATTCGCCATGGTTGGTTCTTCTCTTACGATAGGTTCGTCAATAGGAGACTCCTCACTAGAAAGATTAGGAGTAGGTGTTGACTCCTTTCGGTTTCTTCGTTTACGTGCACGTCTTGCTTGGTTGCGAGTTTGCATAAACGTCACGTACAACGTGGGGATGAGCAAAGAAGATTCTTTTTGGTGTTTTTAATTTTTCCAATTTTTTTGTGGTTTTTGATTGTTTTTACTTTTTTTTTGGATTTTTGTGATTGTATTAAGTAGACAAAAATCTACAAATCTCCTCCTTAATCAAATCTCTTGATTAAAGAAGCCTCGAGGAATGAAAACGATCACGTGAAGTGAACGCCTTTGATGACATTAGAACGTTGGTGGAAGACCAACACGTTCAAGAGGGTTTAATCAAATGAAACCAAGAATATATATATGATATGTATATAATACTTTGGTTGGCAAACCCTCGATTAGCCTTTTTATCTAAACATGCACAAGCAAGCGGGGGAACGAGGCGGCGCGAAGCACTTAAGAGCCTTTTTCCATAGGGTATATTTTATAATACCCGCCTTATACCCACCTTATAGTTTGTGTTTTTCTAAAATTAAGCTTCACGAAAGTATTTATCTATTTTGCCTTTGATTTCTTGTTTGAGATCCGAATACAATGATTGAGTAATGACCTCCCAATCAAGGTTGTGTTTTCACACTTTTGGAGTACTTGTGAATTTATTGTTCTACGTATACAATATAGTAATAGTATTCACAAAAAAAAAAAACGAAAACCGATAATACGTATTAGTAGAGTGCTACTAATACAAATAGATATTATGGCTATATATAAAAACAGCAATTTCCAAATCAAAACACAACACGCCTCCCCGGCAGCGGCGCTAAAATGATAGTTGTAAAATACGTCTTTTAGGAAAAAGAGCGTAATTAGGGAAAGTATTAAGTGTCGGTTTAGGAAAACCAAAGCACTTATGACCCAAAGTGGGGATCGTTCTCAAGGAGGCAAGTGCGTTGTGCTAAGAGATGATTAACTTTTGTGATTATATTGATGAGAAATGAAAAGAAGAAAAGAGATTAGAAGAGAATGACAGTTACGATTATGAATTAAACTAAGACGAATAGTCGTACACGTGAAACCGTAAAAAGTTACAAAATTAAAAATTTACCCTAAAAATTCCTAGAAAATTGAAATAAATCCGAAAAAATGTAATTAGAGTTTACAAAAAATCAAAAGTCACTCAAACCTTTTATTTAATAAATAATTTTTTAATGCTAATTAAAGCCCAAAAAATCAATTTAATTAACAAAAAGCCCAAAATGAGATTTTTTCACTTGTAAACCTCTAAAGTACCTTAACTAAATTTAAAACTATTTTTGAAAATTTTAGAATTAATTAAAACTATTTAAAAACAATTAAAAACTATTAAAACTTAAAATAATTCTAATAATTAATCTAATGACAATAAAAATATTCTAAAAATTGTAAAATTCCTAACTTAATGTTTTTGAACTAAGAAAAATGAAAAATCTTGAAAAATATAAATTTTAAATTTTAATAATAAAATAATAATAAAATATTAATAAAAATCCAAATTTTATAAAAAATCCTAAAAAGTTGCAAACTAGTTTATTTTAACCTAAATAATACAGAAATGAAGTTTAAACTACAAAAATACCCCTATTGGGCCTAGAAATGGGCTAAAAGTTCACACAGACCCCTTAATGGGCTCAAATAGGCCCAATAAGAAAAATGTTGTCCAAATAAGCCCAAAAGCTCCTATCTGATTTAAAATTTGATTTTAAGAACAAAACTCTGAAGGCCCAAAAGCTGAAAATGTGTTTAAGCTAGCTTATTTCAAAGCAGCTTATTCTTAATGGGCTTTTTGGCCCCCATTAAGCTATAAGCTGATGCCATAAGCTCAAATTTGACACACAAGCTTATTTTGAGTTACTTAAGAGATATGTAAAAAGAAAATTGGAAAAAACACAAGGTTAATACATTTCCACATCATTATATTTTTTCAATAACTAAATTTTGATAAACTAATAAAATTATTTTACAAAATACATAAATATAAAAGACATTATTTATAAACTATATACCAGTAGATATTTTTAAAATCAATAGAATCCATATACTGTTATTCAAATAGTTTATATTATGAGATTTTAAATTTTTATCATAGCGTGTCAGTGTGTTAAACTGATTTACTTATATCGTTTAACGGAGAAATATTCAAGTTCTAACTTTCTAATGTTTGTAAAAACAAACTGTCCACAGCTACATGTTATTTGTTTTGTAAACAAATTTTGAAATAAACAAGAAAGCATAGTAGCATACTAATGTAATAAATAATAGGGTAAAAGCTATAAAATACCATCTTACTTATTAATTTGTGCCGACTTTAAACACTTACTATTTAATCTCGGGACTTTACCATCGTACTTTCAAATTCGTTCCGACTATACCAATATGAACATAAAATGACTATATTACCCTTGTCTTCTTTAATATAATTACATGTCTTGCCACCTAGCCACAACTTCACAAATCATGAAATATATAACAAAATCAGGGAAACAAAAATTGTGAAAGTGAATCCGGTGATCAAGATATTGAGGAGATTCTCATACAAGCCAAAGCTTTAAAGGCCGAAAATCTACAATCTTCATCATTTACCCAAGAAGGACCAAATCATATAGATACACAAAATGGAAACCTTCAAACTCCTGCTAGAAAATTGTTTGACTATTTTAAATACAATAACCTCAATGATTCTCCTAGTAAAGTTAGAAACATCCTTCTTGTGATAGTTATACTTATCATAAACAAAAAAAAACAATTGAATTCACTCCCGACATCCTTAAAAACACGTTCTCCAAGATCGACTGAAAAGCCTTGTTTCAAGATCCGAAGTTCATGGGATATGCTTACCTCCAGAAGATGTCTTCGACTAAAGATATTTAAACTCATCCTCGGATCTTGAATATAAATTTTAATGGTGACTCCACCGTCGGTCGAATCAGAAACAACCATCGTCAGCACATCTACATGTTGAACAACATAGTTTATATTTCTCAGCAGATCTACTGGGTTTTGTATGTATGTTTTTTTGTTGATTTGGATGGTGAAAAGGATTCATATCTGTATGGACGGTGAAAAGGATTATTGGATGGTGAAAAACCATATCTGTATACCTTTGGTACACTTTGTCAGATCGTTTGTTGTGTTCTATGGCTTGTATGCACTTTGACCATAAGGTGGCCTTTTGTGGTGATGTTAATTGTCGTGGCTTTTAATAAATCTAAAGACTTCTTATATGCAATAATTCGTCTCTTACTGTGAGTAGCTTGCATACTATCTGGGTTCTAAATTTAACACAGAAAGGGATAGGTATTCTTTAATGAAATAAATATGAAAAGATAAAGGGTATTTTAGTCATTTAAAAGGGTAATATAGTCATTTTATGGTCATATTGGTATAGTCGGAACAAATTTGAAAGTACGATGGTAAAGTCACGAGATTAAATAATAAATGTTTAAAGTCGGCACAAATCAATAAGTAAGATGGTATTTTATAGCTTTTACCCTAAATAATATCATATGGGCCTACTAATTTGAGTTTATTAGCCATATGTTCAGAGAGCACTCTCTTTTGTGCGTATGTTGAAGTGGAGATTCACAATGAGATTGAACACTTAATGCCCTGACATATTTTTTCATTGCACCATGCCACATATGATGATTGTGGATGCCCTTATATGTGCTCCTGTAATACGTAATTATTATTTAGCTAAATAGTCTATGAAAGACTGTATATGGCATCAAATTGTGTATTGCTGACATATAATATTCTTAATTTATGTTATGATGGTATTTAGGTCATTTTGTAACTTGTGAGACAATACGGACAATAGAGAAAACTAGTGTTTGCTCTCTAATTTCATGTTGTTGTTTTCTTTTTTTCCTTTGTAAGATTTAGCTTAAGTGATCAAATATACGTGTTTTCCAATAGTGGTAGTTCATTGTATTGTATGGATGTATGTGTTAGCTATTGTGTTAGAAAAATATTGTCTCAACTTAATAATGGATGAATTTTCCACCAAAGGAAACTTATACCCTAATGAATTATGCTTTTAACTCTTTTCAGGGCAACGATGGTAGGTTCATAGTTTATGTGCATGCGTCAAGAGAACAAGCTAACTTTGTTAGTCCACATTTCGTTGGACGAAATATACGAAGTGAAAAGGTATCTATTTTTGAGATCTATTTTCTGTTACATGCATTTCTTCTTTTATGATTTTGTTGTTCTAGCATTATAATTAGAGGTCCCGATTTTGACTCATTTACTTAAAAATGAGTTGATTTGAATTGTGTTTATGTTAGGAACATCAATTTTTTTCGGGTGTAAGACCCTTTGCCCAGAAATATGCGTAAAATGCTTCTGATAAGAAATTAGTTGAAAGGCGAACTAGTCATATGGTGAAAGTCGGCCACAATATATTTTCAACGCAGACAAACTATACAGTTTTCTAAGTTCTAAATCAAAATTTCCAAAACTTTATATTATTATTTTTGTAATAATGGTTTTATATAATTAACACATTGATCATTTATTAATATATAGTATCGGCACCCAGCCAATGTGCTTCAACTGTTACAAAAGATCAGTTTAACCAGAACCCATGTTTACTCGTTATCAACCCACTCATCCTAAAACGTCTAATTGAAATTGTTAATGTTGAAAGGAAATTAGCTTATTTTATTATAATAGTTCGCGGATATTGTGCCTTGAAGTCCCTAAAACTTACAATCTAATGGAAATTGGAATAGGGGATGAAAAAACTTAGAACACAAAAACAAGTAGTAAGGAACTTTGGTGGGCTTCATTTCTTTTTTTTTCTGATTCGTGTGGGTTGCCACACCCTTTTTCTTAAATATATATAGAAAGATAAAAGATTTTGGTTTTACTTTAAAAATATTGGCATGGAATTGGTAGGTCGATTGGGGGAAAATATCCATGATTGATGCAGAGAAGAGGCTGTTGATGAACGCACTTCAAGATTCAGACAATCAACACTTCGTTTTGCTATCTGACAGGTACATAGATTATTGGCTGTATTTCACTTATTGGTATGATGAAGGTAGCAATTTTATCCCATTTACTTATAACTCTGTCAGTTTGGGATGTGTTTTATATCAAACGGGCCAATTAAAAATATGTAGCTAAAAGGGAAACCAGTCAAAGAGCTACATTTTGCCCAAAGTGTATGTTCAATAAATACAATCTCCAACATTATTTTTGGTCATTAACTTAAAGTATATACTGTTTCTGTATTAATATTTAGCGTATAGATTGTTCATAAGAATATTTTAAGAAGGACAAAAATTGTTTGCCACGGGTCAGTGCACAACCTCTACTATGTTTGGACATGCTCAATCTCAAACGCATTTTTAACCGTTACCCGACCTACCCATCTTGTAACATCTAAAGAGATGCATTATGTGCCACATGTGCTATATGCTAATATATATGTTTTCTTGCAGCTGTGTACCCCTGCAACCCTTTGATTATGTGTACAACTACTTAATCTTCACAAACGTTAGTTTCATTGATTGGTAAGACTTTTACTTCTTTCCAACAAATGACTTGTTTTGCTTTTACTGTTTTTTTTCTTTTGTGAAAAACTTACCAAATATCATTCATGTTGTCTCTAGTTATGATGATCCAGGTCCACATGGTGCAGGTGGTAGGTATACAGAACCTATGCTACCTGAGATTGAATATAAGTATTTCCGCAAGGGCTCACAGGTATTCTCCAAGAATAATAATTTGCCATCTATTTTGTGAAGTGTTTGTTTAATTGGAAAAGAATTATTTTGTTTCTATGTACATTTGCAGTGGTTCACTATGACCCGCCGGCATGCTTTGATAATTATGGCTGATAGTCTCTACTACAAGAAGTTCCGGCTTTACTGCAGGGTAAGTAATTTTTCGACACTCCCATTTTTATAGATCTGAAGTTATGAGATTATTCAAGGTTGTAAATAGCGTGAAGCGTAGCGTAGCGGTATTGCTAAGCTTCAAGCTACAGAAGCTATAGCGAAGCTACTGCTTCTTCTGAAGCGTGATATATAGCGGCACAAAATATTTATAAATTAATATTTATAAAGCGATACTTTAATTCAAATTTAAAACAAAATTGGCTATTAGTTACTCAAGGATTTATCTCCATAGTAAAATTACTAAGCTCAAGTCTACTAAATAGCCCAAAACTAGTGAACAAGCCCAGTTCTTGTAAATCTGCCAAAAGATTAAAAAAAAGCGCCACACCTATATCACGCTTTATGCCGCTTTTTAGCACGCTACGCCTAGAGACGGCGCCTTAATTTGTTTCGTAACGTGGAGACCACGCTTCACGCTATAACTCGCTATAAGGCGCGATATAGCGCGCTATTTAGAACCATGAGATTATTCAAACCCTAAGCTACTTATTTAATACAAACTTAAGCCCAAAAAATAAGTTTAGACAAACACCACCACCTTGTAGCACTGATTTCGGTTATATCAAAATATATTGTAGGTATTTTAATTTGCAATAAACAATCAAATGAAATAAGTTTATGTCAAACATTACATTATTGATATTTCACGTTCGATCTAATAACAAATTTTTAAAAAATACTTTATCTTGAAGTGTAGTATTTGGTTTTGACCTTAACAGCCAGGTATGCCGGAGGGACGAAACTGCTATGCTGACGAACATTACTTCCAAACACTATTCTATGTTAGTTTTTGTAACCCTTCCTTTTTTCTTTTGTTTACTTTCAGTACCTTGATTTTAATTCTAGTTGATAACATGCTTTTTCATGGCTTTTTTTAGATGGTCGATCCCGCTGGTATTTCAAACTGGTCTGTAACATATGTTGATTGGTCAGAGAGAAAGTGGCAACCTAGGTCATATAAACCTCAAGATATTACTACAAAGCTTCTGAGAAACATTACGGTACACTCACTTCATTTTTCCATATTTAGTAACATCTATACATTCTATTAAAAGGGACTTTGTGCTGACCTCATTTTGCTAAGGTGTCATTCAATCAGAGTATCTATTTGGTTTGGTCTGATGTCATAATCCACCAAAGGTATTTTATTATAAAAATGTACATCTTATTCTTTTTTCAAACAACTGTATAAGCATATTTCATATAAAGCACATTTGTGCATATCCTCTTTTACCCTTTCTTTTTCTATTTAATTCTATTCATTAAAAATTTCAAGAAAATTATCTCTATATATGATATTTTTGTTCAGATCTATGATTTGAAATTCACCTCATTCAACCAAATTCAGATAAAGCAAGATCTGTGTATCTTCTTCTCTCATTCATATACTTAAACATGTATGTTTGTTCTTTTAAATATTACATGTTTAATTTTTGTTTTTATGTTTTATGGTTGCAGAATTTTGTTGTTTCACGTTATTTAGATTCTATAGACGAAGATATATAAGCGCGTCTTCTTACGAATTAACAAGTATGTGCAAGTAGGTGTACTTTATCTTTGATGCACTCCAAGTGTTTGTAAAAATGTCAATTCAGTTTTTGGTTGTTGATTCAATATCTTTGTTGTGTGTGTGTGATATTTTAGGTGGAAGGATCAATTTCACCCATCATGTTTCAAGTTCCATAGACCAACAAAGATTAATAACTTTTTATCCGATTATAGAAGGTACGCACTGGTTTTCATGATACAAGATTAATAACTTTTACAATGCTTTTTATGATTATGAAAGATTAATAACTTTTTATCCGATGATATCTATGGTTCCTCGATACATTGGTTTATGAGTTTTCATTGTTTTTCCATTTGTAATTTTGGATTCTACCTGGTGTCTTTGAATGACTTGAAGATGTTAAAAAGCATTGTGTTTACATAAATGACTGAAGGGTGTTGGGAGCAGAAAATAGTCATACAACCAAATATAAAACAATTTTTTCCTAGAAAAGTTGAACATATTTTTCTTACACCTCTAAAGTAAAGCTTTGATAATTCACCTTTAAAATAATTATCTTTTGACAAAACTATGCAGTTTGTAATTTCTGTTAATGCTTGGATCTGTTAATAATTTGTGTCTCTACTACTTTGTGAAAACACTCGTACCAATCTTTAACGAGATAACCAATTTTGCCATTTTGGGAGAACAATATTTGAAAGCATTTGCTGCCATGATATGAATTAAACGTGGTTTTGTTCATTTGCTTTACACTTACAAGTATTATTACATAATTAAACGTGGTTTGTACAGTACCTACTCATATCTTTCAAGTGTTTCGTCTTTGATTTTGTTAAATTTGGTCCATCGTTTCCCTTCATTTAATTTAGGATTGTTCGTTTTAGTTAATTTAGGATTGTTCGTTTAAGATCCTTAATGGGTGCAATCTGCAAAGTCGTTATCATTTGTGATATATAGATGCCCTACTCATCTTTTTGTCGGTTGTCTGTGCAAATCAGGGGATGAAGAAGACTCTAAAATAGCATCTTCCTAAAGATTGTTATAGCGACTGAGCAATGTCACTTGAATATTCTCGAGACCGAGCAGGGAGAAACAAAAAATATTATTACCAACAGCTTATGAACCGTTCTCTCATTGTTGCTTCAGGTAATGCCTATTTGGTTTACTTTCATTCCCGTTCAACCTATTTACCCATTACCCTTTTAGTTAAACTTTCAATTTCACGTGATTGGAACTTTCAGTTTCACGTGATTGGAACGCAACTTTTAATTAACCAATCTATGGTTTATTACAAGTTGCAGTAGGAGCTGATGTTGCCATTGCACTGACGGTGTACTGAACCAATGTTATTCAAAGAGGTATGTCGAATTAAGTAGCTCTGCTAAATGCGCCATTGAAGCTAGAACAAGCAATTTGTTACTTTTAGTAATTTACCTACAACCGTAAACTATCATTTATAGAAACAAAATGGATAGTTGGGTGAAATTGTGATCTTTATTTAAGGGCTATAAAGGTTAAAAAAATATGGTCATATAGGATGTGTCTCAATGGTTAAAAAGTTTTTGAACCTAAATACACAATGGAACATACATTTTTTATATCAGTAATTATGCATATTGGATGTATCCCAATTGATAAATTTTTGTTATCAGCTTTGATAAACATAGTGGCTGTGATTTGATTATACATAATGGAACATACATTAGGGCTAGGTATACTGAAATGGGTATGGCATGTTGTTGATAATTTTGTTATCATCTTTGTCAAACATAAAAGTGTCAATATGATTTGATTACACACTTGCTACTGTTTTATTTTTGGTTCACCCTTTTTCAGTACTCACAAGTGAACAGATATTCTAGGAGTAACTTTTTTCTTTTGTACCTATTTCAAAGTCAAACAATGTAACATCTTTTTCAATTTACTTGACAAAAGTACATCTCATAATCTGAAACATATTAAAATACATCTTTCTTGGAAATGTCATAGCTCTTTAACCAAGAATTCAAATTTTAAATCTCCTTGACATCTTCTGACAATGTACAAATCTTTTCTTATTTTAAAGTTTTACAAAATTGAATGAGTTTAGCAACTGTATATTCAATCGCCTTTTCTTTATGCTTTATTCTTTTATAAAATGTTTTTATATCAGTTTCATTAATTGTAATTTGTTGGTTCCTACAAGTTTTTTTGAACCATTTGTGGAGGTTTTTTGTGTGGTGACGTGATATTCCATCGACACCATGATGCATGTATGTGGCTTTCGATTTCTAAATTTATGGATTAATTACAAATTTTTTTGTTTTTCTATCATTTTCTTGAATTTTTTTAGGGTTAAGCAGCGCTGAAGAGAAGCAGGTTGTTTGAATGAAGCACTTTGACATATCTGTAACGTGGATAAGGTAATGATTTAATTTGATGCATATTGATTATTTGTGTTCTGTAAATATCCGATGGGTTTTATAGGATCTTAAATTCTATCTTTTGTTTCTTGATAGATTGGCGAATTCACTACTTTATTCACAAACGATTCAAAAGATCGTAGTTGCAGGTCACTAACCAAGGCAACCTGAAAATCCTGTTAAAATAATTATACAATAATAATATTTCCTGTCTAAGGAGTGTATTTGCGCGGTGAAAGAGTGATTAACTGCATTTGACAGAATGCTGGTATTAAAAGGAATCTGTTTAATATGGGTTTGAGTTTTACAGATTAAATATCCCTTATGTTGTCACAGTTTTACACTTAACTTAAGGTATTAGGGATTGCGTTTTGGAGTAAATGAACGTAGTATTCGAAATATTGTGTTTGGTAAATTGGTTAACGGTGGTATTAAAAGGATTTATTGGGAAAGAAGATTAAGGGCCATGAAGAAAATATTTAATATTTGAGGACTTATAAGAATATTTTACATAATGCAATCTATGATATGCAAGGTATATTGTAGTTTACTGAATTTGTACACGTACATTTTTTTTATTCACAATGATTTTTAATTTATCATATTTATTTGTGTATTATTTACTTTGAGGAAGTATTTGGTTTCTTACTATGAAAGGACTGACTTTGAGGAGTGGTAAAGCAGAAATACCCCCTGAAGAGCAAAAACTTTACCATCAACAGTTATTTGAGATGAAACGATATGATGAAGATTATAGCTATCGATGCCATTGAATAGTTCGGTTCTCATGTGGCTACTGGAAATGATACAAGCACCACAACATCAGATGCTGCTGAAAGACCTATTAGAAGCTTTGTTCGTACCTATGTAATCAAACACAAAAGGTAAAATAACTTTTCGTACAATTTATCTTTTGTGTACCATGATAGTATTATGCAATCGTTACCTCTTTACTCTAAGTATGTCTTAGAGCGGTCAAGGTTTGTGTGTTTTACAGATTTCGAAGCAAGATTACTGGTTTGCGGTTTGTTTCTAGAGGTTAATTATTTTATTCAATTTACTAAATGATTATAAGTAAATTGGACGGATCATTTGTGTTAGTTAATGATTATAAGCAAATGTTTGTTGTAGTATTGTAGTAAAAATTCTTGTGGTGATCTATATTTTTCCAAAACTAAATTTTTGATGATTTCTTTAGATGTTCAATTACAGTTTTGGATTTTTTTAGCATGTTTTTCTCGTGTTAATTTGGTTCTTATTGTTCAGAAGAGGCCTATTTATTGTTGGGTTTTATTTTGTGGATTGAGTAGAATTGTTTTGGTAGATTTTTTGCAGGTCAGATATTTTTTTATCCATATTGATTAAAACCGATCTTTTGCAGGTTCTCTTACTTCGTAAAAAATATTGCTTGGTTGGAAGCTTCAAATTGCAATTATAGGTGGATGTTTTGTTAGTTTCATTTTCATTTGTATCATGTATAAGGATTTGAGATGGCTCTGTTTATGTACATATTACTTAGATGACTTCGTACATTATTTTTATTGGTTTCTGGACTTTTCTTAGATCTATCCTTTTTTCTAATACCTTATACAAACCAAAGACATTTTTTTCAAATATATTTATATGCCCGTGTTGAACACGGGTTATGAGCTAGTTAATCGGATAATAATCATTTATAATTTGAAGATGATTTAAGAAAAAATTTATGACCAAACATAGAAATAATGATTGTTGTCACAAGTTGTTGTTAACACTCCTTTATAACTACTTATCAATCTTTTGCATTGTAGGCCTTTGATACTAGCCTTCATTACACAAGTGATGAAAAGGTAAGAATTTATCACCACTTGTAACTCAGAATACTTTCATGCGTGGAAAAGAATTATTTTACTCCATGGGTAAAAAAGACTACTTTTTAGGTTAAATAGTCTAGAATTAATTATTAATAACATGGATTTGCAAGTGTACTGCATTTTGAAATTGTTTTTTTCTAGTTTTCAAACCTATCTTTAAATTAAAAAACATATATGTCATCTCTTAAATAGTATGTGTTTGGACCTCAAATTTTACCGTTCAATGGTGGTCGATTTGACCGTTCTACTTATGAATGATTGATTTGGGTTATGCTTTATTTCTAACGGGTCAAAACGGTCACTAAAAAGGAAAGGGTTCACATATTCAAAGGCAGCCCAAAGTATATATTTTAAAATGACTTGAAAGTTGAAACCTTTAAAATCAATTTATTGAGAGTTTGATTCTGTTTGGATAATATTCGTTAGTAATCATGTATGACACTAGTTACAGAAGTCACAATTTTTGGGACAAAAAATGTTTGTGGTCAACCCAACTATCAACTCCTTATGGGCATATAACGCTGCATTCCCATTTTGCCCTGTGATCCAACCCATTAACTTGTGTGCCATGTCTACAGTCTTTTAGTGAAGGGAGTAATAATAATCACATTTGTTGACTTTTGCAGAAAACTGTGTTGACAACCCCTTGCATATGGAATGGAATGAGACGACCTTGTTTCCTATTTGTCAAACCTAGCATCGTTTCCACTAGCGTATTCAACAAATTTATTTGGAAGATCTTTCAAAGTTTGCAAACACTTGTTGTTTTGAAAATCATTGTTTTGATTTTTGTTTGAAACTTGATTATAAGCCCCTTGATTCCCATAGTTTCCTTTGTAATTGTTTTTAAAACCAACTTGATTGTTTCGATAGTTGTTGTTAGCATTTTGATTAGGAGCAAAACCCGGTGGAGTCAATTGATTAGAGCGGGTAACTTGACCGTTTTGGTTGTAAGTTCCCGTGGCCGCGTAGGCACTCGAAGTGTTACCACCGTTGGTAATTGATTGTTGTAAATTACACCCTTTAGGAAAAAGGCGTAAAAGCGGTAAGTATCGAACAAATGATTTTAGGAAAAATCAAGTGTTAATGACCCTTAATGGTGTGAAAGTTCGTTTACCAAGGAGGTATATGTGTGTGAAAAACTTGCCAAATGTTTGTGATTAATGATTGGTTTAGAAGGGGATTAGAAGAGAAAATGACGAAGACGTAAAAATAAAAATTAACACAAAATCACTACTAGAAAGTTAAAACGTACAACCTTAAAAACCACAAAAATAAAAATAAATTTTAAAAATTACCAAAAATTCACCAAAAATAAAAAATAATACACTAAGAGTTTACCAATGATCAAAACTTTTTCAAACCTTTTAAATAATTAAATATTCAATTTTTAAATGCTAATTAAAGCCCTAAAAATAAAATAAATTATCAAAAAGCCCAAATAAAGATTTTTCAATTGATAAAACTCAAAAATGACCTAAAATGATTAAAAACTATTTTTAGAAATTTTAAAACTAATAAAAACTATTTAAAATGATTTAAAAACTATTAAAACTTAAAATAATTATAAAAATTAATCTAAAAGTGATAAAATTATTCTAAAAGTTGCTAAATTCCTATTTTAATGTATTTGACCTAAGAAAAATATAAAAAGTTGGAAAAAGTGAAAATTTAAAAATAATAATAATATAATAATAAAATAATATTAAAAATCCAAAATTTATAAAAAATTCTAAAAACTTGCAAACTAGTTTATTTTAACCTAAACAATCAGAAAATCAAAGTGAAATTACCAAAATACCCCTAATTGGCCCTCAAATGGGCCAAATCCAAATTCAGTCAACACAAATGGGCTTTTGGGCCCAAAAAGTCAAACTTGGCCCAATTGACTTGGAAAGGCCCTATCTGACTTAAAATTCAATTCTAAGAACAAAACTCTAAAGGCCCAAAAGCTGAAAATGTGCTTATCACAGCTTATTGAACAAAAAGCTTATTCTTATTGGACTTTTCAGCCCATTAAGCCATAAGCTAATGCCATAAGCTCTAATTTGACACACAACCCTCTTTTAGAATGCTTAAGAGATCTGTCAAAAGAAATTTCCAATAAGCACACTCAATAAGCTAGAAAATAGAAAAGCAAAAATTCACTAAACGACAAAATAGTCGTTTTTGAGAAATAATGCACCTCAGAAGCTGATTCAACTTGCAAAAGCTTTCAAATGGACTCAATAAGCAATATCAATCAACAAAAATCCAATAAGCACAAGCAATAAGCCAGAATAAGCACAAATGAACTTATGTAAAAGTCAAAGGACTTGGTTTTCTAGTCAAACCTAAAAGTCAACCACCCAAATGCTCCAGGATGAACAAATGGGTCAAAATATGAGCACCTATTACAAAAACAAAGTTATTGCTGGTTAAAATAAGCTATTATATCTTATTGATAAGCTGACACCGAATTTGCACTAGCAGTGGTAACCAGCAGGGGAAAGGAGTTCCCATTGCTTTGACTAATTGACCAAGCTTATTTGAGAGTTCTGGTTTGATTCAATTGGAAACAAAGGCACCCTTGTGATCAGTGAACCACAAGGAGTCAATAGCAACAATAAAATCACAAAATGATCCAAACAATAAGTCACAATAAGCCAAACAGTCCACAAATAAGCACCAGATATGCAAATAAGCAGTTAAGCACTTAATAAGCAGATTTAAGCAAAATAAGCCAACCAAACTTAACCAGATGCACACACAAGCTGTATAAACTAACAATAAACACAAAGCAACAAGAATCAAACACTGAATCAAAGAAATCAACAAGATCAAAGCACTAGAAGTTACTGATGAACAAAGAACAATATGCAGAAACAGTTTGCTGATATACTTGACACTTGATCCAATTTCAAGCCTCAAATCCTTTTACCCTGGTGTGATTAACTATGATTTAGCACTTGTTAGCCCTAGCCTAAGCCTAGATCTAGGTGTCCTCAAAATCCTAGCCAATTTTACCAAGTTATGAAGATTTTATAGCCAAAACAAGAATCTATGTGATCAAAGCCTCAAAACCTGCAAACAGATGAACAAAAACACCCAACAAACAGATACCAATACTTGAAAACAACACACAAGCACTTAACAAGCCACAAATCCAACTTATACAGTAATCCCAAACACCCTTTAAAAACCTATTTTCACAAATTTTCAAAGGCTTATGAAGATTCAACCCACAAATCAGATTAGTAACACCTCATTAACATCAAACAAAGCCAAATCAACAATAATCAACCACAATAACACATATTCAACCATAAACATGCAAATTCACCAAAAATTCAGAAAATAAAAGAGAAATTGAAAAAGGAGAAGGGTGAAAACCTCCAAGACCTACATCCAGGCCCTGGATTGTTTGAGCTGAGGTACTAGCAGAACAAGTACCAGCTTCCAATGCTGCTAAGATGAACAAACACAAAGTGAGATAAAAAATAATGCCAACTTTCTGATTTTTGAAACCCAAGTTTTATCAACTAAAACCTTGCCTCAAAAACCTTCAAACATATAAATGGAACTCAGAATTAGGCTATTCCAACACCAACTTTTAATAAACAAGAACAAGATTTCTCAAAATTCAGAAAATCAAAATTTTATTACTTAAAAAGGAATTACAAAGATTGATAGCCTAAAACTGGAACAAAGGGACTCTCACATGTTGAGGTCTCCTTTTATAGGCAAATGCCTGGCTAAACACTATTCACAAACCCTAGATGTGATTTCTCTAAAATGCCCTTGGTCTTCTAGACGTTTTCTTGGTGTGAGCTGTCCAAAATGCATCCAAACCTGTTGGGAATCTAAACTTATTAGATTCCCTGATCATTGATTTAAACATAATTAGGCTGATAGATAGTCCCTTGCCTGTGCCTAGGAGGCAGGCAAGTTTCGCAAGACTCACAGAGATCCAAGTCTCTGTGAGCAATCTCAGAGGAGTCCATGTCAGAGACATTGTCAGGGAAGTCGAAGATTACCTGAAGACATACTCCTTGGCTGTGATGGATAACAGCCAAGATGTATCAGGGACTCTGAGGGGTTGAGAGTTAACAGGGGTGGCAATACCCTGATAACTCTCAGCACACTTTGGACATGCCATTTGTGTGTTCGAGACTATGAAGAATAAGGAAACTGTTTTTGACAACTGTTCCTTAAAGCATAATGGAAGACTACCAAGAATAGAAGGACATCATGTGACTGATGTGGGAACTTGTAAAAGCTTGTGTAGTCGACATCAAGTACTGTTTAAGTCAAACTCGTAACACTATAAATAGGATGTGTATCCATGCATTAATGTTAAACACTTTGAGATTTCAAGAACATTAGTGCGTATAACTTAGTGAATCAAACAGCTACGACTGTATTCATAAGTTAGGGTTTATTGTTGTTCAAAGTGTGCACAACACATTGTCATCAAACGGTGTTATCCATAATACTTGTAATTCTTTATTATACAATAATAAGATTACGTTTGAAAAGTAATACCTTGTGTTAATTAAGTTAGGATTAGGGTTTCTTGCATTGATTAGGGACTTTCAATTGGTATCAGAGCGGTGTTTGATATTAAAACCTTCAAGAAACATCGTTCTCAGTTTTATAATCAAGATCCACCATGCCGGAAACTTCTAGCCCACAATCACATTCCACAAACCCATCTTCACCAAGACTTAACCCTCCAGCCAATGACGATGATCTACCCCAACTTCTTGACTCAAGAGGTGGATCACACGTAACCAGTGTACCAGTCTTTGATGAAGAAGACTTTGCCAGTTGGAAGAGTCAATTTCTTGTATACCTTGATGGACTTGAACCTTTTCTCTTAGAAATTTTAGAAAATGGTCCATATATTCCCATGGCGCTTACATCTACTGAAGAAAACCCTCTTCCCAAACCTGTCAAACAATGGACCTCAGCTGATAGGAAATTAGCAAACCAAGATAAACGTCTCAAAAGCATCATAATTTCCTGTCTTCCCAAGCATATCATGAAGTCTGTCATTCAGTGTCCCACAACTAAACAAATGTGGACAGACCTCATTCTTGGCCATGAAGGACCCTCTGAAACAAGAGAGACAAAGATTCAGGCACTCAGACTTCAGTTTAATGCCTTTAAGTCACTTGAAGGTGAAAAGGTTCAGCAAACCTATACTAGGCTGAAGATTCTTCTAAATGACCTTGCTATGAATGATGTCACTATTGGTCAAGCTGAGATCAATGCTACTTTTGTCAACAGCCTTCCAAGAAAGTGGCTGAGCATGAATCAGACTCAGAGAGCTAACAACTCAATCAAAAATGATACCCTTGCTCAGCTCTATGGTAAGTACAATTATGAAGAAGGGCTGATCGATACTATCTACAAATCAGAGACTGAAAAATTTGTAGTCCAAGGAGCATCTTCCAAAGCTTTGATCTCTGCAACACATCCTCATGACAACGATTCTGATATTGAAGAAGATACCCGTAGCAGCCAAGAGTTCTTGTCAGACCTCAATGCAGAATTCCATGAAAGAGCATTGCTAGCCAACCAAAGAAGATACTATAAAAGATCTGGAAGAGTAGGATCAGCTAGCAAACCAACTGACAGGTCAAAAGAAACATGTTTTGCCTGTGGAAAGCTTGGACATTATCAAAAAGATTGTCCTTCCACCAAGACATCCTCACCCTCCTATCCATCATCTTCATCCAAACCATACAAGTTCAAACAACATAACAACTCATCTCAATCCAATTCTTCAGACACTGAGAAGAAAGATTACAAAAATAAGTACAAGGCACTTAAAGCTGAGTTAGAACAAATGAACTTGAAGATTGAAGCTATGTCCAAAAAGAAAGGTGGTGAGAAAAAGACAGAGAAAGGGTTGGTTGCTGAAACTTATGATTGGAATGATGAACCACTGACCTCAGATGAAGAAGACACCACAAGCGTCAGGGCTTTTATGGCGATAGCTGAGGATGAACCAGCTGTTGGAAAAGGTGATGCAAGATCAGGACAATGGGTTGACATCACAATGAAAAAGGTACACAGGCTTTTATCTATGTCTGATAGTGATGAACGTAAGCATGTCCTTGATTACACCATTGTTGATTTGCACTTTGTTGAGGAACAAAGGAAGAACCTACTTGATAAGTTTCACTCTGTTAAATCTGAAATGATAAATGCTAAGGCTGAATGTGAAACTCTCAGGCGGGTTAACTTAGAGAAAATATCTATGCAAAATGAAGTAGCTAGATTAACCTTGAAAAACATAGCTTTAAATGATCAAGTCACTGAATTGAACAAGATTATTGAAAAATGGCTGTGTGCTAGGTTTACTATTGATGAATTGCTTAGGGATGAAGTGCCTGCTGACTTAAACAGGGATATAACTGCTAAGAATAAAAAGCTAAGGATTCTCACCAAACCCAAAGACATTGTCTTTAAATCTACAGAGACTATTCATATGTCAGATACCTCTTTGACTAATGACCCTGTCTCTGAAGATGTGGCTGAGCTACCACCTTTGCCCAAACTCTCTGGAGTTGAACCTAGCAGTTCTTCTAGATCTGCTAAGGACGAACTTAGGACAGATATTGAGAATCCTCCAGCCAAAGTTTTTCGTGTGCCTGCTAAACAAACTGGTAAACAAGTAGCTTTTAAGCCTGTTACTACTAAAGCTGTGAATAAGGTTGACCCCACCACTGAAGATCGCCTGTTGTCTCTTATGAAAGAAGTAGAACTCTTGAAACAACACATTAAGCCTTCCGCTGAATGCTCTACTTCTCATGAACCTAAGTCAGTCCTAGGTGAACCCAAAGGGGAAAGGTTAATCAAACCTTATTGCATTGTTTGTAAAAATTCTCACCATTCGACCTTAGATCATGACAGACACATGGCAGCTAAAAGAGCTCAGACACCCTCTAGGGACAGACCACAGAGTTCCAAAAGACAACAGGGAAATTACAAATCTTATCCTCCCTGTAAATTCTGTGGGTTCACAGACCATCACTCAGACGAGTGTGGTGACTTCCCTGGGTGTGATATCTGTGGGAGTTATAACCATGAAACAATGAACTGTCCATCCCAACGCCAAAAGTTTTTTAGGAACACAAGAATTGCTAACAAGCAATTCAGGGAACCCACTGGAAAGTGGGTTCACCATAGGAACTAATCTGTTTCTATGTATCTGTGCAGAAATATCTCAAGGAATCGGTATGGTATCTAGATAGTGGCTGTTCTAGACACATGACAGGGATTCAACAATACCTGCACAGATACTCAAAGGATCCAGGTCCCAAAGTGGTGTTTGGAGATAACTCTTCAGGTGACACAGAAGGATATGGCTCAGTGAATTGCAATGGGATCACATTTACCAGGGTTGCATATGTGAATGGTCTTAAACACAATCTTATTAGCATCAGCCAATTATGTGATGCTGACTATAAGGTTTTGTTTACTAAGACTCAGGGAACCATATTCAACAAAACCAATGATGTTGTGCTGATTGCACCCAGAAGGAGAGATGTTTATGTCATCAACATGGCTGTGTGCTCTGAAGACAGTTCAAATTGTTTTCTTGCCAAAGCCTCTGAAAGTGTCAACTGGCTGTGGCACAAAAGACTGTCTCATCTCAACTTCAAGAACATCAATAAGATAGCCACTCAAAACTTGGTTGCTGGTCTACCTTCAGTAATGTTTTCCAAAGACAAAACATGTTCTGCCTGTGTCAAAGGAAAACATCACAGGTCTTCATTCAAGACTAGGCAATCAATCTCTATTGACAAGTGCTTACATCTCCTTCACATGGATTTGTTTGGGCCTGTCAAACCTCAAACCATTAATCACAACAAATACACCTTGGTCATAGTTGATGAATTTTCAAGATATACATGGGTGTTCTTCCTCAGAAGGAAAAGTGATGCTGCTGAAACCATCATGTCCTTCATCAGACAGGTTGAAAATATGAATGATGTTAGAGTCAAAGCTCTAAGAAGTGATAATGGTACAGAATTCAAGAATCATCAACTTGAATCTTTTTGTGATGAAAAAGGAATTTCTCAGAACTTCTCTTCAGCTGGCACTCCTGAACAAAATGGTGTGGCTGAAAGAAGAAATAGGACTCTGATTGAAGCAGCAAGAACTATGTTAAATGGTGCAGCCTTACCAAAGCAATTTTGGGGAGAAGCTGTTCACACTGCCTGCTACACTCAAAACAGATCAATCATTGTCAAAAGACATGGTAAAACCTCCTATGAAGTTTTCAGAAAAAGATCACCAGACGTCAGCTATTTTCATGTGTTTGGATGTCCTGTGTTTATTTTTAACTACAGGGATAAACTTGGAAAGTTTGATGAAAAAGCTGATGATGGTTTCGTTTTGGGATACTCTCCAACAGCCAAAGCCTTCAGAGTATTCAACATCAGAAGACAAGAAGTAGAAGAAACTTTCCATGTCAGATTCAATGAAGATGATGAAGTCATACAGAGGACAGGAACAGAGGGTGATGAAGTAGATTTTAATGAAAATATTTCTTTCCCAAGTGATGAGTTCACAGAACCCAGACCTACCAGTCATCATCACTCCAACACTCTCACTCCTTATGTCCCTGCTTTTGACCCTCTGTCTACTCACAACATAGAAGTTCCTACTTCTCAGGAACTTGATGAAGAAGAACCTCAAATCTCTGATGGTCCTTCTCATGATATTGATGACTCACCAATTCTTCAAATCTCTGAAGATTCTCCTGCTGATAATGTAATAGTTTCCCTTGATATGGCTGAAGAAGACTCTGACACTGAAGTAGTCTTTGAAGAAAGCCCTCCTAGTTAGCAGGATGAGACTCAAATTGTACCAGCTGTGCCCTCAAGTACCCCTGCTCTTGAATCCCCTGCTCCTCAAAATAAGTGGTCAAGAGATCAACACATTCTTCTTGTCAACATTATTGGGGAACCAAATGCAGGGGTCACAACCAGACAGCGAATCCAAGACTCAGAGTCAGCCTCAGCCAATGAATGTCTGTTTGCTGAATTTCTTTCACAAATTGAACCTAAAAGAGTTGCTGAGGCTCTGGTAGAAGAATGATGGGTAGCTACTATGCAAGAAGAAATCAATCAGTTCAAAAGGAACAAAGTATGGACACTAGTGCCATCTACACCTGGAAAGAATATCACAGGCACTAGATGGATCTATAGAAATAAGATGGATGAAATTGGGAACATCATCAGGAACAAGGCAAGACTGGTAGCACAGGGGTTCTCTCAGACTGAAGGAATTGATTATGATGAAACTTTTGCACCTGTTGCTAGACTGGAGGCCATCAGAATCTTTCTTGCTTATGCTGCCTATATGAACATCACTGTGTATCAGATGGATGTTAAGAGTGCCTTCCTCAATGGTGATTTGGCTGAGGAAGTGTATGTTGCACAACCTGAAGGATTTGAGAACAGTGAGTTTCCCAACCATGTGTACAGACTTCACAAGGCAATGTATGGTCTGAAACAAGCTCCAAGAGCATGGTATGAAACTCTTTCAAATTTCTTATCTGAAAATAAATTTATCAGGGGTTCTATTGATAAAACACTCTTTACCTTCAAGGACAAGAGTGATTTCATCATTGTGCAGATTTATGTGGATGATATCATCTTTGGGTCAACAAATGTCAATCTTAGTAAACGTTTTGCTAAATTAATGACCAAGAAATATGAGATGAGTATGATGGGTGAATTAACTTACTTTTTTGGCTTTCAAATTAAACAATGTCCTAAGGGAATTTCTATTTGTCAAGAAAAGTATGTTAAGGATTTACTTAAAAAATATGACTTAGCTGACTGTGCATCAGTGAAATGCCCCATGCTTCCACCCAACAACTTGGGCCCTGATGAGTCAGGGGTCTCTATCAATGAGAATTTATATAGAGGTATGATTGGGTCACTGATGTATCTAACAGCCAATCGTCCAGATATCCAATTCTCCACATGTCTCTGTGCAAGGTACCAAGCTAACCCAAAAGAATCCCATCTAGTGGCTGTCAAGAGAATTTTCAGGTATCTCAAAGGAACACCATCCCTAGGTCTATGGTATCCAAAGGAATCAGGCTTTGATCTCAAGGCCTATTCAGATTCAGATTATGTTGGATGCTGTATTGACAGGAAAAGCACTTCAGGCAGCTGTCAAATCCTAGGAGGAAAATTGGTTGGATGGAGTGCTAAGAAGCAAAACTCTGTGGCTATGTCTTCAGCTGAAGCAGAATATGTCGCTGCAGCCAGCTGTTGTGCTCAGGTGCTCTGGATGAAAAGTCAATTGGCTGACTATGAAATCTTGTATGACAAAGTACCAATCTTTTGTGACAACACCAGTGCCATTGCCATATCCAACAACCCTGTTCTTCACTCTCGCACCAAACACATTGATATCAGGTATCATTTTATCAGGGATCATATAATGAAGGGAGATATTGAGCTGCATTTTGTTCCCACAGAGCTGCAACTAGCTGATATATTTACAAAGCCTTTGGCTGAACCTTCGTTCAACAGGCTAGTTGCTGAGCTAGGGATGCTCAATATCTCAAAGCCTGTGGCTTGATATTAAATGTGTTCATTAAATGATTGATTCTATATTAAATGTTTTTCACATGAAACTAGGTAGTTACTTTCCAAGTAAATGCAAAAAACATTCTCAAATATTTAATCATTTATTTTTCGGATAACGAGGAGACAAACTTTTTGAAAGGTCAAGGGGACCCACTTGAGCAGCCATTTTCGCACCTTGCATTTAATACGGTTGAATAACTGTTCACTTAAGTTTGAATATATATTGTCTTCTTTCTCTTCTCACCCACCACCATTCTAAAAAATCTACTTCTCTCTCTAAGCTCTTATCTCTCTCAACCATCCGCCATTTTCATTCACCTTCAACCTCAAATCCATGGCGTTTCCCGTTCCAAAAGCCTCCAATGTTAACTTCGAGATCAACGAGAGCATCCTCGCCTCCAACAACGCCATTGGATGGATTAAGGCACCAAACGACACCTATTCAGATCTGGTAAATTTCATGCAGAATTGTGACCTAAATGAAGCTTTCACCAAAACACCATCCACATTTTACCAAGAATACCTTAGGGAATTCTGGTATTCTGCTGAAGTAGTTGAAGACACAATAACCTTTAGCCTTTCTTGCAATGAACACCCTTTTGCCTTCTCCCTCAATGATTTTTCAAGTGTGGCCGGATTAGAACATGGAGAAGAATGCCTGAAGGTTGTTGACAAAAAGGCTGCCAAGGAAGCCCTGGCCACACTAAACCCTTGCCATGATGTTAATCCTGCCCTTACACCAGCTGAGGTCCTCGCCAAATCCCCTCTGAAGATTAAGTATTTCACCCCTATGTGGCGTGTCCTCTTCACCCACATTGTGAAGTCCCTGGGAGGAATGCAGGGATCACAGGATCAGATGTCGTTCAATCATCAGGCGATTGCTTATGGATTAATCTGGGGAGTTGATGTGGACGTTGGAAGCATTCTATTCTCAAACCTGGTAGAACAGCTAAAAGGAAGAAATCAGGTCAGGGAAAAGAATATATGTTATGTGCGCTTCCTGTCCCTGATCTTTGAGAGTCTACTGGGAGATAACTACCACAACAAGGCTTTGACTGCCCTTAAGCCTTATCGCATCACTGGCGCCATCTACAAGGAAACAGAAGATGAGGATATCCCTGTCACCGCCCATATGCTAAACGTGGCCAACCAGGTACCTAACGCTGAGAAGCCCTTGCTCCCTTCCTCTGAGAAGGTGAATACTTCTAGTGTTGCTGGCAAGTCTATGTCTTTGACCTCTGGGCAGCACACTACTAAGTCCAAGGCTTCATCTGGCCAACAGCCAAAGAAGAAGAAAATCCCCTCTTCTTCCCACTCCAAAGCTGTTAGTAAGGCCAAGGAAAAGAAGACTGTCACCGCCTCTGGTCCAGATACTCTTGTGGATTCAGAATCTTTGGCTGACAAACACCAGGCGTCTAGTGTCTCTAAGTCAGCTGAGACAATAGGAAACCAGCCAAATCAAGCTGATATCTCACAGGTAATCAGTGTACATTTTTAGAGGTTCACAGCAGCCACTCTCATTTGTCTGTAGGAGAGAGTGGTGAAGTTAGGGTAATCCTCGACCCATAGAAGTCTGTCATTACACTTAGAATACTTTAAGACTTCTGTACACCTTGTCTTTGCACCAGGGAATGATTCATTTGTGTTTATAAAGCACCCTGATGACCCTGAACTCTCTAGACAGTATTCAGGCTAACAACAACCTGAATATATTAATGTCTCAACCTTGATCAGCTGTACTTCACACAGCCTCTTGGTTCCCTCCTTAAAAGAGTCCCAAAGGATTTATCCTTTCAGGGGGAGCTGAATCATCACCCTCAGCTTTCCTAGGGGCAGCGTAACAGGCGACCCACAACAACATATGTTTCACTCTTAAAAGAGTCCCAAAGGTTTTAACCTTTTGGGGGGGGCTGAATAATCACACTCAGCTTTCCTAGGGGCAGCGACTGGCGATCCATAACAACATATGTCTCACACTTAAAAGAGTCCCAAAGGTTTTTACCTTTTGGGGGGGCTGAATAATCACACTCAGCTTTCCTAGGGGCAGCGAATGGCGATCATTAACCACATTTTATTCACAATTAAAAGAATCCCAAGGATTTATCCTTTGGAGTGGCTGAGAAATCACCCTCAGCCTCTCTGGGACAGCGTAATGGCGACCATTCCCCTTATACTTTTTCCCTGTTACTAATTACAACAAATTTGCAGGCTGATGTTATACAGCCAGTCAAAGAGTCTCAGGTACACGAGAAGGAGGCTGAAACAATGACTCAGGACAAACCAAATGCTGAAGAGCCTGTGTTAAATGTTGATGAAGAAATGCTCTCAGTAGAAGATTATGTCTCTGAGTTTGAGCCCATGCCTGAGGATGAATTACCTGAGGGGATGTTCGATGAAGAGGAAGAAGAAGATGAGGAGGACCAGCTGTCTGTCTCTCCTCCTAAAGAAATAGCTGTGTCCACACCAGCTGATGACAAGACTTCTCCTCTCAAGGAAGCTGTTGACACTCCCAACTCTGCTACCTCAGCAACAACAGTCTTCCAAAGACCAACATATGATCCAACAGCCGAATTCCTCATGTTTGATCATCCTGCCCAGACCAACTTTGACTTAATTCCAAGGGGGGATGATTTTGCTCAGCAAAGCCTCAATATCAAGAATCTTCAGCCCGTACATCATCAATCTGATATTGAGCGCTTATCAAGGAAGCTGGATGTGATCAAGTCAGAGATGCACAATTTCACTGTCACATTTCCAGGCATCATAAAGAAGGCTGTGACTGAGGCTGTCACTGAGCCAATTCAGGATGGTGCAAGAAAAGGTGTAGCCCAGGGACTCAGTCATCTCTCAACACGAATCAAGGATGCTATTGACTCAGTTGTCCCTGCTATGTTCCATGCACAGGAAAACACCATGAACAGGCACTTTAATGCGGTTCGCAACAGGCAATACAATCATGCTAACTTTATTGTCAGGCGTGTTCAGGCGAATACTAATGCCAATGCCAACCTCTTGCTGAAGATTGCCAGGGCTTCAAGAAAAAGACAACGTGCCATGGCTGCCTCTGTGGAGCAGATTGCAAGACGTTTTCAGGCACGTTCATCCAAGCATCAGCGAAGTAAGGATGAACGTGAGGGGGAGAAGAATACTACACTCAGCCTTGCATCTGCTGAACAAGGCTCATCATCAGCTAATCCCTCAACTACACCTGTTCCTCTACAAGTCATCACACCAGTTATAGTACCTGATGATGAGGATGATACTCAGGGGGAGCAACAAACTGAAGATGGAGCTGACCCATCAAAGTCTCTGGTTTTGGTTAACACCAGCAAGCCTGAGGATGATGATGAACCAGCGGCCAAGAAGTTAAAATTTACTGTTAGCTCCCTCCCCAAAGCAATTCAAGCTCAGGCTCAGACAACGTTTATCAAAAGAGCTGAGGTTTTGAAAAACATAAGTGTGGAGTCCTCTGTCTCGAAGAAAGGAAAGGAAATAGTTTTGTCTGACACAGACACTAAACTTAAGAAGATAGCTGCGATGCTAGAGACAGGAGGATCCACCACAGACCTTTCCCAGTTTTCAACCTTTACACCTTCTGATGAGATTCCTTTGACCCCTGAAGAAATAGAGCAACAGGCTGAAGAATTCAAAAGATTAAATGAACTCAAGACAGCCAAAGAATTAAATGAAGCGACTCTGAGGAAGATGACACCACCTGAAAGGGAAAAACAAAAACAAAGGTTGAGGGAAATGGAACTAAAACGCGCTGAGGCATTAAAGAAAGTCAAAGCTGACTATGATGCCTGCGTGAACAACAGGTATGCTGCTGGCAAGATAACCAAGTTTAAATACACCATTCACAAATCCACAAACACCCCACAGATGATCTTATGGAGGGAAAACCAACAGAGGAATATGGATGTGTTTGACAACTTCAGGTTAAAGACACTTGGGTTATCAGAATGGTTTGAACTCGAAGCCTTAGCTGCCAAAAAGTCTGGACAGGCAAATTTCCTTCTGCTTAAAACTCTTAAGGCTAAGTTTAACTGGATCAAGGAAACAGCAGCCAAACTCAAGATTGATCCCCCACCACAGCTTTTTGAACAAGAACCCCCAAAGACAGGCAACAAAAGAAGAAGAATTTCACAAGTTGTTAATGAAACTTTTGTTACTGAAGATGTTCATGTGGATGGTATGCACAGGGACTTGATCCTCCCAAATGGTATTGTTGGCCCTGTTGATGGTCAGACATACTCTGAGCCTAAAAGAGGAATGACATTTATGAACAAGGCTTGCCAGTATGCTTTTCAGAGGGAAGATGAGCTGTGCTTGGCTTCAACTATTCAGCTACTCTGTCACAAGAAGTGTCTCAAGATCAACACAGAGTATTCCAAGAAGTTTGCAAAGACTTTGCAGGATGAAATTGATAACAGATTAGACGTGGCCGAAGCTGAAGAAAGAATAAAAAATGATGACTATTGAAGATAGTCTCAGCCCCTTTTACCTTCATCTTTTATTTTACTTATGTAATGAACTTGTAATTTTCTTTAAGTATTAATAAAATCATGAGGTTTGTTTGTTTAGATCTGTTATGTGTAAGAAGAAGCTGTTAAACTCACTTACCTTAACTTAGTTAGATCTAGCATTATTTATGTTTAAATAGGGGGAGATTGTTGGGAATCTAAACTTATTAGATTCCCTGATCATTGATTTAAACATAATTAGGCTGATAGATAGTCCCTTTCCTGTGCCTAGGAGGCAGGCAAGTTTCGCAAGACTCACAGAGATCCAAGTCTCTGTGAGCAACCTCAGAGGAGTCCATGTCAGAGACATTGTCAGGGAAGTCGAAGATTACCTGAAGACATACTCCTTGGCTGTGATAGATAACAGCCAAGATGTATCAGGGACTCTGAGGGGTTGAGAGTTAACAGGGGTGGCAATACCCTGATAACTCTCAGCACACTTTGGACATGCCATTTGTGTGTTCGAGACTATGAAGAATAAGGAAACTGTTTTTGACAACTGTTCCTTAAAGCATAATGGAAGACTACCAAGAATAGAAGGACATCATGTGACTGATGTGGGAACTTGTAAAAGCTTGTGTAGTCGACATCAAGTACTGTTTAAGTCAAACTCGTAACACTATAAATAGGATGTGTATCCATGCATTAATGTTAAACACTTTGAGATTTCAAGAACATTAGTGCGTATAACTTAGTGAATCAAACAGCTACGACTGTATTCATAAGTTAGGGTTTATTGTTGTTCAAAGTGTGCACAACACATTGTCATCAAACGGTGTTATCCATAACACTTGTAATTCTTTATTATACAATAATAAGATTACGTTTGAAAAGTAATACCTTGTGTTAATTAAGTTAGGATTAGGGTTTCTTGCATTGATTAGGGACTTTCAAAACCGTTTAAAATAGCTTTGTGATGAAGCAAATGATGTGGGCTGTTGATCTTGACACGTGGCAAGTCTTGGTGAGGAAGTTGTCACATGATGGTGAAACGGTTTTGGTGGTGGGGCCATTTGGTGAGTGGGAGTGAGTGTTTTAAGGTTGGGATGAGATTATAGGCGTGTGAATCAAGTGTGGGTAAGGGTAATTTCATTTTACCCTTTGTTTAAGTTGGTGTAAAATCTGGGTTCTTGACTGCTACAGTAATACCTTTTGATCCGTTTTTGTAGGATTGCGGAAGTGTTTGGCGCATTTTGTGTTTAAATGTTTCAAATGCCCATGTTTAACCCTTCTTTTTCCTTTCTTTTGTCATTTGTGTTTAAAAACCCATCAGCGTCTAAATCCTTTGTAACAACTTTTCACCACTTGTCATTTTTGGCACATAACTTTTCAAAAGGATTTTCAAGGGTTCTTTTTGCCATTTTGAGATATTTCAAGGACTGATCTTGGACAATGTTGATCTTCAAAGGTCTTCATTGTATCTTTGACTTCATGAGGGACCATTATTGGCAATTTTGATTTGTTGAGGGACTATTCTTGCCATTTCTTCAAAGTTGAAGGACCTTTTGTGTAATTTTGACAAACTTAAGGGACCAAACTTGTAATTATGAATATACAAGGGTTTAAAGTGTCAATTCTTCAATAAATGAGGATCAATCTTGTTTGTCTTCAAGTCTTCAAGGGTATTTGTTGAGAATTCCATGATTAGGGCCCGGTTCTTTGTACGGCTTCGTTTCTCGTGTCCGTTTTTCCTTGTAACTTGGGATATTTTGTCTTTTTCACGATATCCATACCTAAAATACACAAGTAAACAAACACAAGCATATATATGGTATTTTTATGACATTTTTATGCATTTAAAGCCCGAAAAGAACGATGAGATCATGTATAAATGCCATCTCATCACTCCCCAATACTAAGCCATTGCTGTGCCCTCACGCAATGCTAGAATAAAGTATCTAAGCATCACCAAAGTTCAATTTTATTCACCTTTATTGAAAAGTAAAAGACTTGCAACATACTATGATGATGTGTAAAGACATAACGTATGATTTTCATCACAAAAAAGTGACTTTTAGGGTCAAAGAATAGAAACAAATAAATGTCCCTTAGAGTAAACTTCGTCATCCTTGATTGTCATACATTCCATGCTAAGTGCAAAAACGAGATCATTGTTGGTACAAGTCACAATGCTAACACTACTCATACGTCCAAATTGTGTAATACTTTTTCTCCCCGCAATCCTAGTTATTATAAAAGGAATTGGGTTACTAGCATTTTTTTATCTATTTGTCATGGATCACAAGTGATTCATATTGACTTATTTGAGTAGTTATTAGTCCGAAAGCAAAGTAGCATGATTTGATCAATAGTTAGCCGAAGGACAAAATCTTTTAAAACGGCTTCTCGTGTATCTCCTTAAGTTCATATCTTGGCATAACTCGTTTCACGATTTGAGACCTTTCTCGGACCGATATTTGGCATGTACTTCATACTTCAAATCTTGGGAAGACGTTCTCGAAATTATGGTCTTCTCTTCATATATTTGGAATTTCTTCACTTGACGTTTTTGAGAGATTCTTCATATTGGACCACGACTTCATCATTTTTCTTCAATCTTTACTTTGGATTTTGATATACAACGATCCGCCTCCTTTTCGGACTTGGATATATTTATCCTCATACCTTGTTAGGGTCTTTTTGGATAGACTTTCTCCATGATCTTTAGGGGAGTAATAGCTTCTCGTCGTGTGTCTCGATCCTTCATATTGATTTAGGAATAATGATACTTCACATCATCTTTTGATCTTAAGCAAAAATAGAGCTCCTCATGCCTTGTTAGGGCCTTTTTGGATAATCGCCAATCTTCTCGTCCCGCTTCAATAAGTTATGCCTTGGCTATGAACTCTATTCAACCCCGAGCAACTTGTAAACGATCTTGTGCTAGAGGCTAAGTAACCTTTCAAATCGTACGACCTTACTTATTGCAATTATGATTTATTCCTAATGCATTGATCTTATGGGAAGAAAAAGCCACAATTAAAAACATATGAGTTTTTGAAAGAACACTTTCATGTTCTACGTTTAGCATGATCACTTGTCTAACTCTATCATTTCTCGTTCTTCACTATATAAAGACCTCTAATTAAAGAGACTCGTGAATACTTAGCCATGCAAGTCAAAATTAAGCCAAATTTGGATTAGCTTTCATTAAGACTATATCAAAATCAAAGTTTTGGGTTTTCAAGCCACCTATAGGATCTTGCACTTTCTTGGACTTTTTCAAGTTTAGAGAATGCGTTTTAACGTTCCCTTGATAAGTGACTTTCTAGAATCAATGATAGGAACTTGCGAAAAGTTCTTGTTCTTAACCCGAATGAATTAAGACTTTCGCGTTTTAAAGCTCCCTAAATAAAAGTCTAGCAAAACTTGAATTGAGCGGGTTAAGGAATGTAAATGGCTCCAAATGCCCATCAAGTCAAAAATTAACTCTTATTCTACCCATCAGAAAATATACATTCGTGTCTTAAAAACACTTATGAAAACTAAGAAAAATTTTAAAATTTAGCCATTTTTTAGCCTTATTAGCAAAACAAAACATTGAAAATTGGAAAGCGTGAGGGCGTAGCAAAGCAAGTATCTATTCACCCCCCCATACTAAAAGTAAACATTTTCCTCAATGTTTCGAGTCTAAAGGTGGAGCACCCCCATACTAGAGACGAAGAATCGAATGCTTAGGATCTAGCATGGAAAGGGTGATCAACAATATATCTAAAGCCGTTTATTAAGTATGCTAAAAGATAATTGTTAGAACAATAAAGGATATGTCATGGAATCGTGAAAAACTTCTTCAAACGAACGATGGAGGCTCACGTAAACGAACACGAGAGTCTTCAATCGTAGATGATGATGATGATCTAGATAACACAATCACAAACAACCACGAGACAACGAGTTGAAAGGGTACAAGTCCCCTTATTAGTGAATAGTGAGCATAAAAGATAAGCATGGGATCTCCCCCACGAGGCACCTCGTTTTTGATTACCGAGTCATGAGCTCGACTCGATCCCCTCAATGTTAATTATCATTGGGGAAGGTGTCTTGGTCGGGGGCAACCATTGAAGGAATTTCCCCACCAAAGTAGTGCTTAAGCCTATGTCCATTCACCTTGAAATTAGGACCATCATCTTGAGCTAGCTCAATGGTCCCATAAGGAAACACTTGTGTAATGGTGAACGGACCCGACCAACGAGATTTCAATTTCCCGGAAAATATCTTAAGACGAGAGTTAAAAAGCAACACTTGATCACCAACGTTAAAAACCCGGTTTTTAATCTTTGAATCATGAAACTTTTTAGTCTTTTCTTTAAAAATTAATGAATTTTCATAAGCATTATCCCTTAATTCATCCAATTCATTCAATTGTATTTTCCGGTGATCTCCCGCGGTCTTCAAGTCAAAATTAGCATGCTTAAGGGCCCAATATGCCTTATGCTCCAACTCAATGGGCAAATGACAATTCTTCCCATAGACTAACTTATAAGGAGTGCAACCGATAGGTGTCTTATAAGCGGTCCTAAAGGCCCATAAAGCGTCATCGAGTTTGTCGGACCATGAAGCACGGTTTTCTCCAATTGACCTCTCTAAAATCCTCTTCAAAGCTCGGTTCGAAACCTCGACTTGCCCACTCGTTTGCGGGTGATAAGCCGTAGAAAGACGATGTGTAACCCCATATTTCTTTAGAACCTTTTCGAATTGGTCATTACAAAAATGGGTTCCACGATCGCTTATAATAGCACGAGGGGTTCCGAACCGAGAGAATAGTTGCTTCAAAAACTTCACTACCACACGAGCATCATTAGTAGGCAAAGCCTTAGCTTCCACCCACTTAGAAAGGTAGTCTACCGCGACGAGGATATATTTGTTGCCATGGGACGATGGGAACGGCCCCATAAAGTCTATTCCCCAAATGTCGAAAATCTCACATACTTGAATTATGTTTTGCGACATTTCATCACGTTGAGACGATTTTCCTTGACGTTGGCACGAATCACACGACTTCACAAGTGCGTGTGCATCACGATAGATAGAAGGCCAAAAGAAACCGGCATCGAACACTTTCTTAGCCGTGAGATTAGCACCGTGGTGACCTCCCGTGGGTCCCTCGTGACAAGCTCTAAGGATATTAGAAGCTTCGGCACCAAACACACAACGTCGAACGAGTTGATCCGCACAAATCCGAAAAAGATAAGGGTCGTCCCAAAAATAGAACTTGACGTCACGAAAGAATTTTCGTTTTTGTTGTGTCGTCATACCCTTGATTATGAAATTGCCCGCATGGTAATTTGCAATGTCGGCAAACCATGGGGTTGTGTCTTTAGAATTCACTACACCGAGAGTCTCAAGAGGAAATGTTTCGGTAATTTCCTTGTTCTCGAAAACATCTTTGTGAGGATCTTCTAGACAAGAGAGATGATCGGCCGCTAGATTCTCGGCTCCTTTTTTGTCAAGCACGGTGTCATCAAATTCTTGGAGGAGGAGCATCCAACGAAGCAATCTCGGCTTAGCATCTTGCTTAGCTAAGAGATACTTGATAGCCGAATAGTCGGTATACACGATGCTTTTAGTTAAGACGAGATATGGTCGGAATTTCTCAAAAGCATAGACCACGGCAAGGAATTCCTTTTCCGTTGTGGTGTACTTTAATTGAGCCTCGGTCATCATCTTACTAGCATAGTGGATAGGACGAAAATGCTTGTCATAACGTTGCCCTAAGACGGCCCCTATAGCATAATCACTTGCATCGCACATGATTTCAAAGGGTAATTCCCAATTAGGATCAACAAGAATGGGAGCTTCGGTAAGTTTCTTTTTGAGAGTTTCGAAAGCCTTAACACAATCCTCATTGAAATTAAAAGGAGCATCCTTCTCGAGAAGGTGTGTCATAGGACGAGAAATCTTTGAAAAGTCCTTGATGAAACGACGATAAAAGCCCGCGTGGCCTAGGAAACTCCTAACTCCCTTAACGGTTTTGGGATGAGGTAACTTGGCGATGACGTCTACCTTAGCTTTATCGACCTCAATACCCGCCTTCGACACCTTATGTCCTAAGACGATTCCTTGTTTACACATAAAATGACATTTCTCCCAATTAAGCACAAGATTGGTTTCTTCACAACGTTTTAACATTTGCTCGAGATTAGATAAACATGACGTGAACGAATTACCAAACACCGAGAAGTCATCCATAAACACTTCCATCGACTTCTCGATCATATCGTAAAAAATCGCCATCATACACCGTTGAAACATACCGGGTGCATTGCAAAGTCCGAAAGGCATCCTACGATAAGCGAACGTTCCATAAGGACACGTAAACGTAGTCTTCTCTTGATCACGAGGGTCGATAGGGATTTGAAAGTAACCGGAAAAACCATCTAACAAGCAATAGAATTCATTTCCCGCAAGTCGCTCCAACATTTGATCCATGAAGGGCAAAGGAAAGTGGTCTTTACGAGTGGCGTCATTTAACTTTCGGTAGTCAATACACACCCTCCAACCGGTCACAACACGAGTCGGAATTAACTCGTTGTTTTCATTAGGCACAACGGTCATTCCTCCCTTTTTAGGGACACAATGGATTGGGCTCACCCATGGGCTATCAGATATAGGATAAATCATTCCCGCGTTAAGGAGTTTAAGGACCTCCTTTTTAATGACATCGTGAATTTTGGGATTCACCCTTCTTTGACTTTGAATTGCGGGTTTGTAGTCCTCCTCCATTAAAATCTTGTGAGTATAAAATTTTGGGCCAATACCCTTAATGTCGGATATTTTCCACGCAATTGCCCCTTTATGAGGCTTAAGAACTTTCAAGAGCTCGGTTTTTTCATCATTAGCAAGACCTTTTGCAATAATAACCGACAACTTGTCATCACTTTCCAAGAATGCGTATTCAAGGTGAGAAGGAAGATCTTTCAATTCAAGGATAGGTGGTTCCTCGATTGAAGATTTTGGTTCAACACTCATAACTTCCATCGGCGAAAGAAATGGTGGAATAGAAGTATCATCACTAATAAACACCACATCTTCATTGTCGATTTCATTTGAAGTGAAATTGCCTCCTTGGAATGGAGTGAGATTTGGTGTGGAATTAGCAAGAATTGGATCCAAAATAGCGGGATTGCCACTTGACGAGCTATCGGAAAAACCTAACACTTCTTGTGAAAATTCATCGCAAACCACATCAACGATGTCAATGTGATTGATGGTAGCGATTGCATAAACATGAGAAGGTTTTGAGTTTTGAGTAGCGTTTATAACAAGTTCCTCTTCGTTGAATCTCAAAGTGATAGTTCTCGCATGAACATCGATAAGCGATCTCGAAGTGTCTAAAAATGAGCGACCTAAAATTTGAGGAACTTGAGGATCCGCGGGGATGTCAACTACTATAAAATCAACGGGATAATAGAACTTCCCCACTTTCACGAAAACATCTTCGGCTACTCCAAATGCCATAATCGTAGAATGATCGGCCATCTCGATGGACATGTTCGAAGGAATGAGAGCCGGAAGCGAAAGCGATTTCCAAATGGAAAATGGCATCAAATTAATGCTCGCACCAAGATCGGCCAAGGCGAGGCATTCTTTCATATCTTGTATGTCATAAGGAATGAGAAACTTTCCGGGATCACCAACTTTTTCCGGTATGCGGTTAAGATAAACCGAAGAACAATTAGCAAGCTTTGAAAGCTTTTCCTTATCGCTCATCATACTTTTAAAAGTTGAAGCGAAACGAGGCATATATAACAACGCGTCGGCTAAACTCACATCAAAATGCACTTGTTGAAACATTTTTATAAAAAGCTCGATTTGTTGTTTGTTACGTTCTTGCATTTTCTCTTTGTTTCGTCTTGAAGGGTAGGGTAAAGGTGGTGTGGGTTGGTCATTAGGCAACGGCCTTGGAAACTCGGGTTCCACAATTGGTATTGGTTCAACCGTAGGTGTGGTATGAGCGGTACTTCGTGGGATTGTAATGTGCTCCTTTTCGACCATCACCTCGGGTTCTTTCTCGATTTCCTTCTCCTTAGAAGTACATGGACGAGAGATTGGTTCTTTGAAAGTTTTACCACTTCGTGTTGTAATAACCTTCATTTCTCCCTTCGGGTTTGCAATGGTATCACTAGGAAGACCACCCGAGGAAGAGGGTTTACACATGATTGCTTCAAACATCTTAGCCATTCGGTCTTCAAATTTTGATTGCCTAGCATCCGCTTTTAATAACTCTTGCTTAATCTCATGTTGTCCTAATTCCATCTTTTGTTGATTTTGTTGAAGACGTTGGACATTTCCTTCCATTTTGTTTGCATGAGTTTTAAGTTCATTAGCAAGTTCATTTTTAAGCTCGTTTTTCAACTCGGATCTTAAGCTAATCATCTCACGTTGCATATTATCAAATTTAGCATCATTTGCTTTTGCATAATCCAAAAATTCTCCTTGCAAATTTTTAGTGTGAGCATTTTGAAAACCTTGTGTAGTGTTTTGAAAATCACGGTTTTGATTTTGATTAGAAATTTGTCCATTACCACTTTGATAATTCCCCTTGTTGTAATTGCGTGTATTGCCTTGGTAATTACCTTGGTTGTTGTTTCGATAATTGTTAACATTTTGGTTTGGTGGAGCTTGATTTTGGCGGGAACCTTGACCGTTTTGGTTGTAAGTTCCCGTTGCTACATAAGCACTCGAAGTGTTACCATCCGCGGTAATGCACTCGGAAAGATCATGAGCTCCCCCACAAGATAAACAACTCTTAGCAACCGCTTTAACCGAAGCGGAATTGGAAGCTTCTTGAGCCTTCCAATGGGACATAAGATTAGCAAATCTATCAAAAAACCGATTTTCCTCATTAGCTTCATCATGTAAGGCGTTAATGCTACGAGACGATTGTGACGAAGATGACGAACCCATATTGGCAACACTCCGTGTGTTACGAGGGTTATAAACCTTAGATCTATTTTCAATGATTTGTAAAGCCTCATTTGTCATCTTGCACAAAAAATTACCACCCGCGGCGGCATTCAAATAATCTCGTTCATGATCATTAAGCCCATTATAAAAAGTATCCACTTGATGCAATTCCGTAAAATCATGGTGTGGACATTCATGTAACATCTCTTTAAAGCGTTCCCATGCCATTGAAAAACTTTCATTATTTCTTTGCACAAATCGTGAAATCTCATTTTTCAAGTGTGTTGTTTTAGATGGTGGAAAAAACTTGTTCACAAACTTAGAAACGAGATCGGCCCATGTCAAAATCGAATTTGGCGGTTCTTTCTCGAGCCAAATTTTTGCGGGTCCATCCAACGAGTATGGAAACAACATCATCTTAATGGCGTCATGTGGAACATCCTTAAACTTGCTAGTGGCGGTGAGACGGTTAAAATTCCTAATGTGGTAATGCGGGTTGTCTTTCTCGTGACCTCTAAACTTATTTGCTTGCAACATCGACATTAAACCCGTCTTAATTTCGAAATTCTCCGCAAGGATGGCGGGAATCCCAATAGCCTCTTCAAAACCCTCGGTGGGTGCTTGTAGCAACTCCATCATAGTACGATTAGCCATGACGACTTCTTGTTCTACAATAGGTTCAACAATTAGAGGTTCTTCAACAATCAACGTCTCTTGATTGGCTTGCTTTTGAAGTCGTTTACGAGCTCGTTTTGCTTGATTACGAGTGATCATAAACTTCACGAAGAATGGGAGGTGAGCAAAGAAGATTCTTTTTGGGTGTTTTGTGAATTTTCAATTTTTTTTGTGTTTTTGATGATATTTAATTTTTTTGGATTTTGGTGTATCTTCGTAGACAACAATCTACAAAATCTCTCCTCGAATCAAACTCTTGATTAAAGAAGCCTCAAAGGAATGAAAACGATCACGTGGAGTGAACGCCTTCGAATGACTTTAGAACTTTGGTGAAAACCAAATTGTTCAAGAGGTTTTAATCACAAAGAAAACCAAGCAAATATAGTATACGTAATAATACTTTGGGCGGCAAAACCCTCGATTAGCCTTCAATTTCAAAATACTCACAAGCAAGCGGGGAAACGAGGCGGCGCGAAGCACTTAAGAGCCTTTTTCCTTAGGGTATATTTTATAATACCCGCCTTACACCCACCTTATAGTTTGTATTTTTCAAAATCGAGCTTCACGAAAGTATTTATCTATTTTTGCCTTTTTCTTTTTGTTTGAGATTCGAATACAATAATTAGGAGATCAAATCCCAATTAAGGTTGTGTTTTCACACTTTTGGAGATATTGTAAATTTATTGTGATACTTAATACAATATAGTAATAATATTTGTACAAGAAAAACCAAGAAAACCGATAATACGTATTAGTAGAGTTCTACTAATACAAATACTATTTGGTTAATATTAAAAACAACAATGCAAATTAATCACGACACACCTCCCCGGCAGCGGCGCCAAAGTGATTGTTGTAAATTACACCCTTTAGGAAAAAGGCGTAAAAGCGGTAAGTATCGAACAAATGATTTTAGGAAAAATCAAGTGTTAATGACCCTTAATGGTGTGAAAGTTCGTTTCCCAAGGAGGTATATGTGTGTGAAAAACTTGCCAAATGTTTGTGATTAATGATTGGTTTAGAAGGGGATTAGAAGAGAAAATGACGAAGACGTAAAAATAAAAATTAACACAAAATCACTACTAGAAAGTTAAAACGTAGAACCTTAAAAACCACAAAAATAAAAATAAATTCTAAAAATTACCAAAAATTCACCAAAAATCAAAAATAATACACTAAGAGTTTACCAATGATCAAAACTTTTTCAAACCTTTTAAATAATTAAATATTCAATTTTTAAATGCTAATTAAAGCCCTAAAAATAAATAAATTATCAAAAAGCTCAAATAAAGATTTTTCAATTGATAAAACTCAAAAATGACCTAAAATGATTAAAAACTATTTTTAGAAATTTTAAAACTAATAAAAACTATTTAAAACGATTTAAAAACTATTAAAACTTAAAATAATTATAAAAATTAATCTAAAAGTGATAAAATTATTCTAAAAGTTGCTAAATTCCTATTTTAATGTATTTGACCTAAGAAAAATATAAAAAGTTGGAAAAAGTGAAATTTTAAAAATAATAATAATTTAATAATAAAATAATATTAAAAATCTAAAATTTATAAAAAATTCTAAAAACTTGCAAACTAGTTTATTTTAACCTAAATAATCAGAAAATCAAAGTGAAATTACCAAAATACCCCTAATGGGCCCTCAAATGGGCCAAATCCAAATTCAGTCAACATAAATGGGCTTTTGGGCCCAAAAGGTCAAACTTGGCCCAATTGACTTGGAAAAGCCCTATCTGACTTAAAATTCAATTCTAAGAACAAAACTCTAAAGGCCCAAAAGCTGAAAATGTGCTTATCACAGCTTATTGAACACAAAGTTTATTCTTATTGGGCTTTTCAACCCATTAAGCCATAAGCTAATGCCATAAGCTCTAATTTGACACACAACCCTATTTTAGGATGCTTAAGAGATTTTTCAAAAGAAATTTCCAATAAGCACACTCAATAAGCCAGAAAATAGAAAAGCAAAAATTCACTAAATGACAAAATAGTCGTTTTTGAGAAATAATGCACCTCAGAAGCTGATTCAACTTGCAAAAGCTTTCAAATGGACTCAATAAGCAATATCAATCAACAAAAATCCAATAAGCACAAGCAATAAGCCAGAATAAGCACAAATGAACTTATGTAAAAGTCAAAGGACTTGGTTTTCTAGTCAAACCTAAAAGTCAACCACCCAAATGCTCCAGGATGAACAAATGGGTCAAAATATGAGCACCTATTACAAAAACAAAGTTGTTGCTGGTTAAAATAAGCTATTATAGCTTATTGATAAGCTGACACCAAATTTGCACTAGCAGTGGTAACCAGCAGGGGAAAGGAGTTCCCACTGCTTTGACTAATTGACCAAGCTTATTTGAGAGTTCTGGTTTGATTCAATTGGAAACAAAGGCACCCTTGTGATCAGTGAACCACAAGGAGTCAATAGCAACAATAAAATCACGAAATGATCCAAACAATAAGCCACAATAAGCCAAACAGTCCACAGATAAGCACCAGATATGCAAATAAGCAGTTAAGCACTTAATAAGCAGATTTAAGCAAAATAAGCCAACCAAACTTAACCAGATGCACACACAAGCTGTATAAACTAACAATAAACACAAAGCAACAAGAATCAAACACTGAATCAAAGAAATCAACAAGATCAAAGCACTAGAAGTTACTGATGAACAAAGAACAATATGCAAAAACAGTTTGCTGATATACTTGACACTTGATCCAATTTCAAGCCTCAAATCCTTTTACCCTGGTGTGATTAACTATGATTTAGCACTTGTTAGCCCTAGCCTAAGCCTAGATCTAGGTGTCCTCAAAATCCTAGCCAATTTTACCAAGTTATGAAGATTTTATAGCCAAAACAAGAATCTATGTGATCAAAGCCTCAAAACCTGCAAACAGATGAACAAAAACACCCAACAAACAGATACCAATACTTGCAAACAACACACAAGCACTTAACAAGCCACAAATCCAACTTATACAGTAATCCCAAACACCCTTTAAAAACCTATTTTCACAAATTTTCAAAGGCTTATGAAGATTCAACCCACAAATCAGATTAGTAACACCTCATTAACATCAAACAAAGCCAAATCAACAATAATCAACCACAATAACACATATTCAACCATAAACATGCAAATTCACCAAAAATTCAGAAAATAAAAGAGAAATTGAAAAAGGAGAAGGGTGCAAACCTCCAAGACCTACATCCAGGCCCTGGATTGTTTGAGCTGAGGTACTAGCAGAACAAGTACCAGCTTCCAATGCTGCTAAGATGAACAAACACAAAGTGAGATAAAAAATAATGCCAACTTTCTGATTTTTGAAACCCAAGTTTTATCAACTAAAACCTTGCCTCAAAAACCTTCAAACATATAAATGGAACTCAGAATTAGGCTATTCCAACACCAACTTTTAATAAACAAGAACAAGATTTCTCAAAATTCAGAAAATCAAAATTTTATTACTTAAAAAGGAATTACAAAGATTGATAGCCTAAAACTGGAACAAAGAGACTCTCACATGTTGAGGTCTCCTTTTATAGGCAAATGCCTGACTAAACACTATTCACAAACCCTAGATGTGATTTCTCTAAAATGCCCTTGGTCTTCTAGACGTTTTCTTGGTGTGAGCTGTCCAAAATGCATCCAAACCGTTTAAAATAGCTTTGTGATGAAGCAAATGATGTGGGCTGTTGATCTTGACACGTGGCAAGTCTTGGTGAGGAAGTTGTCACATGATGGTGAAACGGTTTTGGTGGTGGGACCATTTGGTGAGTGGGAGTGAGTGTTTTAAGGTTGGGATGAGATTATAGGCGTGTGAATCAAGTGTGGGTAAGGGTAATTTCATTTTACCCTTTGTTTAAGTTGGTGTAAAATCTGGGTTCTTGACTGCTACAGTAATACCTTTTGATCCGTTTTTGTAGGATTGCGGAAGTGTTTGGCGCATTTTGTGTTTAAATGTTTCAAATGCCCATGTTTAACCCTTCTTTTTCCTTTCTTTTGTCATTTGTGTTTAAAAACCCATCAGCGTCTAAATCCTTTGTAACAACTTTTCACCACTTGTCATTTTTGGCACATAACTTTTCAAAAGGGTTTTCAAGGGTTCTTTTTGCCATTTTGAGATATTTCAAGGACTGATCTTGGACAATGTTGATCTTCAAAGGTCTTCATTGTATCTTTGACTTCATAAGGGACCATTATTGGCAATTTTGATTTGTTGAGGGACTATTCTTGCCATTTCTTCAAAGTTGAAGGACCTTTTGTGTAATTTTGACAAACTTAAGGGACCAAACTTGTAATTATGAATATACAAGGGTTTAAAGTGTCAATTCTTCAATAAATGAGGATCAATCTTGTTTGTCTTCAAGTCTTCAAGGGTATTTGTTGAGAATTCCATGATTAGGGCCCGGTTCTTTGTACGGCTTCGTTTCTCGTGTCCGTTTTTCCTTGTAACTTGTGATCTTTTGTCTTTTTCACGATATCCATACCTAAAATACACAAGTAAACAAACACAAGCATATATATGGTATTTTTATGACATTTTTATGCATTTAAAGCCCGAAAAGAACGATGAGATCATGTATAAATGCCATCTCATCAGTAATGCACTCGGAGAAATCATGACCTCCACAACAATACATACATGAAACCTCAACCGCTTTAGCCGTAGCGGGAGCACTTTTTTCTCCAACTTTGAATCCAATTAAAAGTCCTTTAAGCTTATCAAAGATTTAGTTTTCCAAGTTCGCCTCAATTTGGCAAGCATCGATGGTATTGGACAAAGAAGATGAAGCCAAAGACGAAGCCTTACGAACACTCGATGTGTTACGAGGACTATACACCTTAGATCTATTCTCAATTATCAACAACGCTTACTCAACCGTTTTACACAAAAAATTACCACCCGCGACGACATTTAGATAATCCCTTTCATGATCATTCAATCCATTGTAAAACGTGTCAATTTGATGTAGTCGGAAAAACCGTGATGAGGACACTCATGTAACATTTCCTTAAACCTATTCCAAGCCGTTGAAAAACTCTCATTAAATTCTTGTGAAAATTTTGAAATCTCGTTTTTCAAATGCGTAGTCTTAGAGGGCGGAAAAAATTAGTTCACAAACTTAGAAACGAGATCCTTCCACGTCAATATAGAATTGGGTGGCTCTTTCTCTAACCAAATTTTAGCGGGCCCCGCTAAGGAATACGGAAAAAGCATCATCTTAATCGAGTCATTAGCAACATCCTTAAATTTGCAAGTGGCGGTAAGACGATTGAATTGGCGGATATGGTTATGCGGGTTGTCCTTTTCATCACCACGGAATTTGTTGTTTTGGATCATCGAAAACAAACCCGTTTTCACTTCAAAATTCTCCGCAAGGATAGCGGGAATCACAATAGCCTCTCCATAACCCTCGGTGGGTGCTTGAAGTAACTCCATCATAGTTCGATTCACCATGGTTGGTTCTTCTCTTACGATAGGTTCGTCAATAGGAGACTCCTCACTAGAAAGATTAGGAGTAGGTGTTGACTCCTTTCGGTTTCTTCGTTTACGTGCACGTCTTGCTTGGTTGCGAGTTTGCATAAACGTCACGTACAACGTGGGGATGAGCAAAGAAGATTCTTTTTGGTGTTTTTAATTTTTCCAATTTTTTTGTGGTTTTTGATTGTTTTTACTTTTTTTTTTGGATTTTTGTGATTGTATTAAGTAGACAAAAATCTACAAATCTCCTCCTTAATCAAATCTCTTGATTAAAGAAGCCTCGAGGAATGAAAACGATCACGTGAAGTGAACGCCTTTGATGACATTAGAACGTTGGTGGAAGACCAACACGTTCAAGAGGGTTTAATCAAATGAAACCAAGAAAATATATATGATATGTAGATAATACTTTGGTTGGCAAACCCTCGATTACCCCTTTTTATCTAAACACGCACAAGCAAGCGGGGAAACGAGGCGGCGCGAAGCACTTAAGAGCCTTTTTCCATAGGGTATATTTTATAATACCCGCCTTATACCCACCTTATAGTTTGTGTTTTTTTAAAATTAAGCTTCACGAAAGTATTTATCTATTTTTCCTTTGATTTCTTGTTTGAGATCCGAATACAATGATTGAGTAATGACCTCCCAATCAAGGTTGTGTTTTCACACTTTTGGAGTACTTGTGAATTTATTGTTCTACGTATACAATATAGTAATAGTATTCACAAAAAAAAAAAAACGAAAACCGATAATACGTATTAGTAGAGTGCTACTAATACAAATAGATATTATGGCTATATATAAAAACAACAATTTCCAAATCAAAACACAACACGCCTCCCCGACAGCGGCGCTAAAATAATAGTTGTAAAATATGTCTTTTAGGAAAAAGAGCGTAATTAGGGAAAGTATTAAGTGTCGGTTTAGGAAAACCAAAGCACTTATGACCCAAAGTGGGGATCGTTCTCAAGGAGGCAAGTGCGTTGTGCTAAGAGATGATTAACTTTTGTGATTATATTGATGAGAAATGAAAAGAAGAAAAGAGATTAGAAGAGAATGACGGTTACGATTATGAATTAAACTAAGACGAATAGTCGTACACGTGAAACCGTAAAAAGTTACAAAATTAAAAATTTACCCTAAAAATGCCTAGAAAATTGAAATAAATCCTAAAAAATGTAATTAGAGTTTACAAAAAATCAAAAGTCACTAAAACCTTTTATTTAATAAATAATGTTTTAATGCTAATTAAAGCCCAAAAAATCAATTTAATTAACAAAAAGCCCAAAATGAGATTTTTTCACTTGTAAACCTCTAAAGTACCTTAACTAAATTTAAAACTATTTTTGAAAATTTTAAAATTAATTAAAACTATTTAAAAATAATTAAAAACTATTAAAATTTAAAATAATTCTAAAAATTAATCTAATGACAATAAAAATATTCTAAAAATTGTAAGATTCCTAACTTAATGTGTTTGAACTAAGAAAAATGAAAAATCTTGAAAAATCTAAATTTTAAATTTTAATAATAAAATAATAATAAAATATTAATAAAAATCCAAATTTTTTAAAAAATCCTAAAAAGTTGCAAACTAGTTTATTTTAACCTAAATAATACAGAAATGAAGTTTAAACTACAAAAATACCCCTATTGGGCCTAGAAATGGGCTAAAAGTTCACACAGACCCCTTAATGGGCTCAAATAGGCCTAATAAGAAAAATGTTGTCCAAATAAGCCCAAAAGCTCCTATCTGACTTAAAATTTGATTTTAAGAACAAAACTCTAAAGGCCCAAAAGCTGAAAATGTGTTTAAGCTAGCTTTTTTAAAAGCAGCTTATTCTTAATGGGCTTTTTGGCCCCCATTAAGCTATAAGCTGATGCCATAAGCTCAAATTTGACACACAAGCTTATTTTGAGTTACTTAAGAGATATGTAAAAAGAAAATTGGAAAAAACACAAGAAATAAGCCTGAATAAGCTAAAAGCTATCTTCACAAAACGACAAAATAGTCGTTTTCGAGTTCTAGGCCACCTCAAGAGCTGATTCAACTTTCAAAAGCTTTTAAATGACTTAACTAAGTAAAATAATAAAAAAGTTTTCAAATAAGCATAAGCAACAAGCCAGAATAAGCAGATAAGCACTTGTTTAAAAGTAAACTTAATGAGTTTTCTAGTAAAAAGTCAAAGTCAAAGTCTAATAAGCTCCAGATCAAATAAATGGGTCAAATGAGGAAGATATATCACAAAAAATAAGTTGTTGCAAGTCTGGATAAGCCAATTTGGCTTATGAATAAGCTGAATGACAAATTACACTAACAGGGGCTAGTTTTGGGTGTTGAGTAGTGGGAACTTTTCCCACTGCTTGACTTAATTAACTTTTTGTCTTCTAGTGACTTTTTTGTAGATTCAAGTTAAGCAAAGGCACCGAAATGATCAGTTAATCATAAGGAGTCAATAACAATCACAAAAAAACAATTACAAATAGCAAATCAGTGCAGTTAATTCAGTTTATCACCAGATCTCACACAGACATGAACAATAAGCAGATTTCACTCAATAAGCAGTTTTAGCAAAAATCAGCCAGCCAAATTGCACCAAAAGCATACACAAGCTATAATAATATCAAATGAACAAATCTAAACAAGTTTCATGCAATGGTTCAAGGTCCAGATCAAGATTCAAGTTTACAAAAGTTACTGATGAACAAGAACAAGCAGATTTTTCACTTTGCTGATATACTTGACCACCAAGCCAATTTTAAACACTCAAATCTTCAAATCAGGTTACACAAACTTTGATTTAACACCTTTTAGCCCTAAACATGCATATACTCTAGGTATTTCCAAAATTTTAGGTCAAAATCAGTCAAATCTATTGAGATATAGCACAATCTTTAAATTGATGTTTCAAGGCTGAAAACTTGTAGGTTTTATCATATAAACAAGTGTTAAACAGATACCAACTCAAATAAGCAACAAACACACACTCAAATCCAACTTGTGTACTTAAACAGGTAATCCCAAACACCCCTTATCTTTTTCAAATCGAAATTTAAACAAGTATAAGTGTATTCCAATACTACCCAAGCCCAATCAAACACAATAACAGATGTATTATGTAGTATTAAGCAAGATCAAGCCACAAATTCCACAAGAACACGAGCAATGCACCAAATCACCAAAAATCAAGTATTTAAGCAGATTTTAGGTAAAAAGGTTCAAACCTCATGGATGTACATCCACACCCACGAATTTTTGAGCTTATGTGCTAGCAAGAACAAGCACAAGCTTCCACAAACAACCCTGCTAAGATTCAACAAAGTTAGGAGCAAAAATAATAAACAAAAAGGTGACCAATCCTTGATTAATGCAACCCTTGTACCCCACAACTGAGTATCCCCAAGTTATAAGCCTCTCAACACCTTGATATCACAATATCAGGATGCTATGATCCACTTATAGCCCAAGAATTCCAAGGTGTACCAAGGACTTAGCAAAATATCAAGATTTAGGAAAATATGCAATTTCTTGCACACTCCTTAAAAACACGTTTTAAGATTCAAGTTTAGCAAACATTAAACAATATCAAGTAGTAAATAAGATTGGCACTTGGTTTTTCTTCACAATTTCAAACACAATTCATTAACATGAAATGAGATTTTACAGAAAAGTGAACAAGGAAAAATTCAAGAGCAGGGCTGATACAAGGATTTTAGATGGGGGTTCAAGATTATTCTCGGAATCTCCTCGAATTGATCACGGTTCAAAGTGGAATGATTTGTTCTTGGTTAATAAAAAGGTGTTGGTTTGTTTATCTATTTTAAACTAATAACAATTAAGTAAGTGTCGAAGAATAAAATTAAAGCTTTAAAAGATTAAACTAAAAAGACGAGTTTAAAAATAAATGCTTGAAAACTTAAAGATAAGATTAGAAAAATACTTGAATAATTAATAAAACTAACACTTGAAAACTTTGCAAAAACAAGAAATTAAACAAACAATTTATGCCAAATCGGAATATCACTAAAAGACCTAGATCGGAATATATTCCGATCTTATGATCGGAATGTATAGGAGTACCACTGATCGGAATAAGGGACTAAATCGGTGCAATCGGAATAATTGAAAACTAGCCAATCGGAATATGGGGATTAATTCACAATCGAAATATATCAAAACTAGTCTTAATCGGAATGCTTAAATAAAGTCCCAGATCGGAATATTGCCAAAATAAGCTACAATCGGAAAAACCTAAACCCTTTTCCGATCACACGATCGGAATAAGGGTGTGGTGTGCTGGTCGGAATGACCCAATCGGAAAAGGGTTTTACCCTTTCCGATATCCCTTTGATCCGTAATACAAGCAAGGAGATAAGCTTATAGAATAAGCTAACTCCAAAACTAAAACGAATCTAATATAAAACAAATCAAATAAGCCCAAATTAAAACTTATCTAAACTTCAAATAAGCAAACTCATAAATCAAACAATAAAAAGATGAACTTTTTATGAAAACTTTAAAAAGTAAATAAGCTAAACTTACAAATAAGCCAATAAGCACAAAGATCTTAAAGCTTATTCGTATAGAAACTTAAGGAAACATAAAAAGATTAACTTTTTAAGCACAAAAACATTGATGAACAACACGGATCATAAGTATTTTTCACCAAAAGTTAACTAAAATCAAGAAAGGTAGAATGAGATTAAAGATTAAAAGCTTGAATTTAAAATTGATTAATGAAAAACAATACAAAAGTTTGATCTTGAAGGAAAGAAAGATGAAAACTAGTGAGAGAAAGTTTAGAACTTTCTCTCTCTAAAACTAGAGAGAATGAAAAACTAAAAACTAACTAAGACTAACTAGCTCCAAATTTTGTGAAGTAAAGTCCTATTTATAGGCGTGTGATGGTGGGCTTGTGAATGGGCTTTGGTTTGGGCTTCTTTTCTTCTTCTTCTTTAGTCTTCACGGTTCTTTACATAAACGTTTCCGACTTTGGATTTTTAGAAGTGTCGGTGAATAATTCCAACTCGTCTTATAATCTTTTGTTTAATAGACTCGAGTTCTTCGACATATAAGAATCTTCCATCTTTGGCTCTATTCTTCGATAAATCTTTAAATAGGCACAATGGCTTCAAATCTTTTGCATCTCTTGGACAATAGACTTTGTCTTGAGTCTTTTTCTTCGATAAAACCCGTGTAATCCCATGTTTTCTTCAATATTCATCCGGTTGACTCTGAAAACACAATAAATGCAAAAACCACGCATAATTCCAAACAAATGATATTAAATACGTGTTTTGGTCTTGTTTTAGCCAGAAATAAGTGGTAAAGGATGGGTGTTTTCACACCTATCAAATCCCCTACACTTAACCATTGCCATGCCCTCATGCAATGCTTAGTGATAAAGCAAATTTACACTTTTCTCATAATCAATCAACCTTGGCCTTTTTAACATATTACTAAACAAAAAATTAAAGCACCAAGAAAAATTAAAACTTTAAAGTAAACAAAGGGATGGAAATAACTTGCAAAGAGATCAAGGACTTACATTAGGGCTTTGGTGCTGCGAAGATTTATCACCCTCAAGTTTCACGTTCCCCAAGCTAAGCTTAAAAACGAGATCATTGTTATTATAAGTTAGCAAATCAAACACTTACACACATGGCTTAATTATATGCTTAAACTCCCTTATTCCTAGGTGTATCTCTTATATTTTATTTTTGTCTTAGAATGATCATGAAGATTCATTTTTGGACTTATTTCGATAGTTCATTTAGGCTGAAAGCAAAGTAGGACGATTTGATCAATGGTTAGCTAAAGGACAAAATCTCTTAAAACTGCTTCTCGGGATATCAAAAAGTTCATATCTTGGCATAACTTGGTTCACGATTTGAGACCTTTCTCGGGCCGATATTTGGCATGTACTTCATACTTCATATCTTGAGAGACGTTCTTGAGATAATTCTTCTCTTCGTAATAGAGTTTCTTCACTTGGAGACTTTTGAGGGGTACTCCAACTTTGTTGACCACGACTTCATGATTATTTCTTCAATCTCTAATTGGGATTTTGAGATACAACGATCCGCCTCCTTTTCGGACTTGGATCTATTTATCCTCATACCTTGTTAGGGTCTTTTCGGATAGACTTCTCCATGATCTTTGTGGGAGTTGATTGCTTTTCGTCGTGATTCTTGATCCTTCATATTGATTTTGGGAATAATGCTTTTCACATCACTTTGGATCTTCAGCAATAAAATGGAATCCTCATGCCTTGTTAGGGCCTTTTCGGACTCGCCAATCTTCGCGCCCCGCTTCATAAGTTATGCCTTGGCTATGAACTCTTATCATTACAGAGCAACTTTTAAACGATCTTGGGCTAGAAGCTAAGTAACTTTTCAAATCGTACGACCTTACTTATTGCAGATAAATTATTAGCAAATGATGGGAGAATAGGCAAATAATTACACCAAGTGAGCTTGTGCAAGAATACCGACTTATAATTGACTCTATCATTTCTCGTTCTCCACAATTTAAAATCTCAAGTAATGAGACACGTGGATGCTTAGCCTAATAAACCAATCAAGGTCTACATGGTTAAGGATACTAGCTAGAATAAACTTGGATAAGTCTATTCGGGTTGAGTCAAAATAATCGCAACGGGCCTAATATATCAAAGACTTCTAAACTAGCTAAACCACTTTATTAATATTTTTGACTTTATTGTGGAATATATACATATGAAAGCAACGATAAAAATTTAAAAATTACGACTAAATGGCCAAAGTTAATTAAAAATTTGAAAAATGTTGAAAAAGATGATTTTCTGGTTAAATGAAGGCATTTTCATGGAAAAGTCCACTTAAAACTTCGATAGAAGTCCCCCCTACACTTAAGATAAACATTGTCCTCAATGTTTAAACATATGGGAAAAGTCTCCCCTACACTTATGACATTGTGCACGTTGGTTAAATCAAGCTAAGGGAGAGACGACTAACGTGATCAATTTCAAATGTGAGTATGAAGAAAATTGAACCACGATAGTTGAGAGATAGACCCGGATTTCGGATAACACGGGAGCACGGTTCTTCAAAGGTTCCAAAAGTGCATTCATCCCTGTAATCACATCACCACACAAATACAAACACCTATAAAGGTCCCCCTACACTTAGGAGGTTAAAACCAAAAAGGATAGATACTCGGGCTGCCTCCCGAGGAGCGCTTGTTTTTTATAACCGAGTCACGAGCCTGACTCGACCCAAAATTAGTTCATGGGAAACATGGTGAGGGATGGAATCATCTCATGAGAGATGTCCTCACCAAAGTACAACTTCTCTCGTTGGCCATTCACCTTAAAATTAGGTCCATTAGGTTGAGCAAGCTCGAGAGTACCATATGGAAAAATTTGGGCAATGGTGAATGGGCCGGACCAACGAGATTTCAGCTTGCCCGAAAAGATTTTCAACTGAGAGTTAAAAAGTAAAACTTTGTCTCCAACTTGGAACTCTCGGTTCTTAATCTTAGAGTCGTGAATGAGCTTAGTCTTTTCCTTATAGATCAAAGAATTTTCATAAGCCTCATTACGGAGTTCATTCAGCTCATTCAGTTGGATCTTGCGTAGGTCACCGGCTTTGTTGATATCAAAATTAGTCCACTTCAAGGCCCAGTAAGCCTTGTGCTCCAACTCAATGGGGAGGTGGCATGCCTTTCCGTACACGAGACGATATGGTGTACAACCAATCGGAGTCTTGTAAGCGGTACGAAAAGCCCACAAAGCATCATCAAGTTTATCAGCCCATGAGGCACGATGCTCTCCCACGGTTCTTTCAAGAATTCGCTTTAATCCTCGGTTAGAGATTTCAGCCTGGCCATTAGTTTGTGGGTGGTAGGCGGTGGAAAGACGATGATTTACACCATACTTAGCCATGACTCTAGCAAATTGATCATTGCAAAAATGAGTCCCGCGATCACTAATAATGGCACGAGGCACACCGAATCTAGCGAATAGCGACTTCAAAAAGTTACAAACCACCCTTGAGTCATTAGTGGGTAAAGCTTTGGCTTCAACCCATTTAGAAACGTAGTCAACGGCTACAAGGATGTATTTGTTTCCTTTAGAGGAAGGGAATGGCCCCATAAAGTCGATACCCCAAACATCAAAGATTTCACATTCTTGTATGAAATTCTGAGGCATCTCGTCTTTATGTGTGATCTTGCCTTGTTTTTGGCAAGCATCACAACGTTTAACCATCTCGTGAGCGTCACGATAGATGGTGGGCCAATAAAATCCCGAGTCAAACACTTTTTTGGCGGTGTAGTTGGGACCAAAGTGACCACCGGTGGGTCCTTTGTGGCAAGCGTCAAGGATTTCGAAAGCTGCCGGTCCATCAACACATCGGCGAATAATCAAATCAGCACATTGTTTGAATAGATACGGGTCATCCCAAAAGTAAGTCTTAATGTCGTTAAAGAACTTCTTCTTTTTCTGGGATGTTAACCCGTCAACGAGAATTCCACCCGCCAAGTAGTTTGCAATGTCCGCAAACCACGGGGTTTCATCAGAAGTCGAGTTGATAGACATTAAGGTCTCCAGGGGAAAAGAATCATTGATTTCTTTGTTCGGATGATCCCCCTGGTAAGGATCCTCAAGTCTACTGAGATGATCCGCGGCTAGGTTTTCAGCTCCTTTTTTATCGCGAATTTTGATTTTAAATTCTTGGAGTAGCAAAACCCAGCGAAAAAGTCTTGGTTTAGAATCTTGTTTAGTCAACAAGTACTTCAACACGGAATGATTGGTATAAACGATTGTGGTAGAAAGGACAAGATAGGGGCGGAACTTTTCAAAAGCATAGACAACAGCTAAAAGCTCTTTTTGGTTGTCGTGTAATGCAATTGAGCCCCAGTCATTGTCTTGCTAGCGTAATGGATCGGTTGGAAGTTTTTGTTCACTCTTTGTCCCAGAACCGCTCCAATAGCATAGTCACTAGCATCGCACATCAATTCGAAAGGCAGCTCCCAATTAGGGGTAACCAAGACGGGTGCCTTAGTACGCTTATCCTTAAGCAAGTTGAAGGCTTCAATACACTCTTTGGAAAAGATAAAAGGAGTATCTTTTTCTAAGAGGTGGGTCATCGGGCGAGCGATTTGAGAAAAATCTTTGATGAATCGACGGTAGAAGCCCGCATGACCGAGAAAACTTCTCACACCCTTCACGGTTGAAGGTGGAGGCAACTTAGAAATAACATCGACTTTAGCACGGTCTACTTCAAGACCGGCTTTGGAGATCTTGTGTCCTAGCACGATGCCCTCTTTTACCATGAAATGGCATTTTTCCCAATTAAGAACAAGGCGAGTGTCTTCACACCGCTTAAGCATACGTTCTAAATTGGCAAGGCAAGCAGAGAATGAATCGCCATAAACCGAGAAATCATCCATGAATACTTCCATAGTTTCTTCAACCATGTCATGGAAGATAGTCATCATACACCTTTGGAACGTCCCAGGAGCATTGCATAAACCGAAAGGCATACGTTTGTAAGCGAATGTTCCGTAGGGACAAGTGAATGTGGTCTTTTCTTGGTCCTTGGGATCGATGGGAATTTGAAAATACCCGGAGAAACCGTCTAAGAAGCAGTAATAGTCATTACCAGCTAGACGCTCGAGCATTTGATCCATGAAAGGAAGAGGAAAGTGATCTTTTCTCGTGGCATCATTGAGTTTGCGATAGTCGATACAAACTCTCCACCCAGTAACGAGACGAGTGGAAATCAACTCGTTGTGTTCATTGGGAACAACGGTTATTCTGCCCTTCTTGGGCACACAATGGACGGGACTTACCCACGGCGAATCCAAAATAGGGTAGATCAAGCCGGCATCTAGAAGTTTGATAACCTCTTGTTTGATGACGTCATGAATGCGAGGATTAACCCTTCTTTGGCTCTGGATTGCGGGTTTAAAGTCATCATCCATGAGAATCTTGTGAGTACAAAAGTTCGGATCAATTCCGCGGATATCGGAAATTTTCCCAGCAATTGCCTTCTTATGATCTTTAAGCACGGCGATGAGGCGAGATTTCTCTTCTTCTTTCAAGTCCTTCGCGATGATAACGGGCGACTTCTTCTTCTCTTCAAGAAACACGTACTCGAGATGGGGCGGCAACTCCTTAAGGTCTAAATCCGGAGGATTTTCGATGGTAGGCGTATTCAAAGTCGGAGCATCGATAGCAATAATCGTGGGAGATGGTGGAGAAATATTGTCTTCTTTAAGAATGTTCTCAATGAGGCGAAGATCTTCATCCCAATCGGTGGGAGAATCGTAATTTTCTAAGTTCACATCTCCCATGGTGGCTTCCAAATCTTTCCAAAGGAAATCACTTTCTCCAAATAGAGATAGTGATGAATCAATAGAGGAAACGGTCTCAACATTGGGAAGAGAGGCATGAATACTTTTACAAGCATCTTTGAAGTGTTCTTCACAAGCCTCATCAAGAACATTAATACAATTAACACTCTCGTAGGAATAAGGCTGTTTAGACAACTTTCCCATGTTGAAGACAATTTTATCGTCACCCACTCTCATGATAAGCTCACCGGCTTCAACATCGATGAGAGTGCGACCGGTCCTCAAGAATGGACGACCAACGATCAATGGCACACGAGGGTCCATGTCGTAGTCAACGACAACGAAATCGGCAGGAAAAGTGAATTTGTCGACTCCTACAAAAACGTCTTCGGCTATCCCCACTGGATAAGCAACCGCACGGTTAGCTAATTCCAGAGTCATTTTGGTGGGGACTAGCTCAGGGAGAGATAATTGCTTCCACACACTTAAAGGCATTAAGTTAATACTGGCACCTAGATCGGCTAGGGCCATGCAATTCTCTACTCCCGGGAAGTTGCAAGGGATTAAGAAACGACCCGGATCACCAAGCTTGGTTGGCAATTTCCTTAAGGGCACTGCAGAGCAATTCTCATTAAGTTGGGTGTTAGTAATATCAAGAAGCTTCTCCTTGTCGCTAAGAAGATATTTGAACATTTTCGCGTATTTAGGCATGTGAGCGAGAGCCTCAGCGAAGGACATGTTGAAATTCAATTGTTTAAACATTTTAAGAAAGTTCGAAACTTGAATATCATCCTTGCTTTTGAGCTTCTCTTTCCTCAACCTTGAGGGATAAGGTATATCGGAAGAAGAGGAAGGCTTTGGGAGAATAGGATCACTCACATCCTTGGGTGGAGGAAGGGTAGAAGTAAGAGGTGGAGAAATTAGGGAAGTAGAAGGATGAGGAATATGAGCAGGTGACTCGTTTTCCTTAATCACAATCACCGGTGGAGGTATAGGAAGCTCGGGTTCCTTGGTACCTTTGCCACTGCGAGTGGTGATTGCTTTCATCTCCCCTCTTGGATTCGCAACGGTGTTACTCGAAAGAGTACCCGAAGAAGAGGGTTGATTACCTTGGAAGAAACTAGCCATCATGTTCCTTAAGTCATTCGTTTGACTATCCAAAGTGTTTCTCATATCAGCTCTCAGATCTTCCCTTGTTTCACCAGGTCTGCTTTCAAGTTGCGCACTTCCTGTTGGAGATTGTACACGATCACATCGTTAGTCCTCATGTAGGTTCCATTGTCTTGGTGTAATGCGGTGGGTTGGTTGGGAGGAGCATTGTATGCGGGTGGTTGATAAGCAGGTTGCTGGTAAACTTGGTTGTTTCTTTGAGGTGGATGTGGTTGTTTGTGAGGTGGTATGTATGGTCCACGAGGTTGTTGTTGTTGAGGAGGGCGGTTGAGGTTTTGTTATTGGTTTGGGTTGTTAGGAGTAAAACCGGGTGGTGATAGATAGTTGTTTGAGCGGTAGCTAAGCAGGTTGCGGTCACCTTGAGGACGAGCTTGATAAGCGGCCGGAGGATAGGTACCGTATGCTGCATTCACATTCTCAGAAGGGTAGTATTGGGTGGCGGTACAAGTGGTGTAAGAGTGAGGACCCCCGCATATCTCACATGGTTGGCTAACAGCATTGACTTGAGCGTCTTGAGCGTTTTTAGCATTGATGCTATTGGTGTTGTTGGCGGTGTGGGCAACAAGCGATTCAAGAAGCGTAGTAATTTTTTCAAGTCGCTTGTCGCTGTCACTAGTACTAGCACTAGCGACATTGGTCCGAACACTCTTGGTTTGCACACGAGACTTATTTTCAATAATATCCCAAGCGGCATTAGAAGTCTTAGCCAAAATATTACCCCCCCGAGGCACTATTTAGTGAATCTTGGTCATTCATGCTTAAACCATTATAAAAAGTGTTAATTTGGAGCACTTTGGTAAAACCATGTTGTGGGCATTTTCTCAAAAGATCTTTGAAACGGTCCCAAGATTCACTAAAAGACTCATCGTACTTTTGTTCAAAATTAATGATTTCATTCCGCAAAGCGGTAGTACGAGAGGGTGGGAAAAAGTAGTTGATAAACTTGGTCTCCAAATCCGTCCACGTAAGAATACTTTGTGGCGGTTCCTTGGCAAGCCAATGCCGGGCTTGTCCCTCTAAAGAAAAGGGAAAAAGTTGTAAACGGATTACCTCTTGTGGAACACCATTGAATTTGACCGTATTCGTGAGTTGCAAGAATCTCTTGATGTGGTCATGTGGATCATCAATGGTACGCCCCAAGAATGGTTGAGCACAGACCATCTGGATAAAGCCGGATTTGAGCTCAAAGTTGTTGGCTGCAATCGCGGGTATGACAATTGGATCATTGTTACCATCTACATGTGCTTGCAAAAGTTCAATCATCAGGCGATTATCCGGTAGAGGCTCATTGTTGTTGTTATTATTGTTGTTGAGAGGTGGGTTGTTATTATTATTGTTTTGAGGTGGGTTATTGTTGTTGTTTTGTACACCGGCCATGTCTAAGTCTTCGAGAGGCTCGGGCTCTTTATAAGACGTTGATCGTGTACGCATGCACCTGCAAAAGAACTAACAAGGCAAAAACAAAGCAAAAATATTTTTGGTTTTTATGTTTTTTAATTTTTAGGATTTTTGAAAATTTTATATTTTTTTGTGTTTTTGAAGTTTTTTTATGAAAAAGTAACGTTCACGGGGAACGGATCCCAAAATCCAAGTTCTCACAAAAAACTGTTGATCTTAACAAGAAGAGCCGGCAGCGGCGCCATTTGATACAAGGATTTTAGATGGGGGTTCAAGATTATTCTCGGAATCTCCTAGAATTGATCACGGTTCAAAGTGGAATGATTTGTTCTTGGTTAATAAAAAGGTGTTGGTTTGTTTATCTATTTTAAACTAATAACAATTAAGTAAGTGTCGAAGAATAAAATTAAAGCTTTAAAAGATTAAACTAAAAAGACGAGTTTAAAAATAAATGCTTGAAAACTTAAAGATAAGATTAGAAAAATACTTGAATAATTAATAAAACTAACACTTGAAAACTTTGCAAAAACAGGAAATTAAACAAACAATTTATGCCAAATCGGAATATCACTAAAAGACCTAGATCAGAATATATTCCGATCTTATGATCGGAATGTATAGGAGTACCACTGATCGGAATAAGGGACTAAATCGGTGCAATCGAAATAATTGAAAACTAGCCAATCGGAATATGGGGATTAATTCACAATTGGAATATATCAAAACTAGTCTTAATCGGAATGCTTAAATAAAGTCCCAGATCGGAATATTGCCAAAATAAGCTACAATCGGAAAAACCTAAACCCTTTTCCGATCACACGATCAGAATAAGGGTGTGGTGTGCTGGTCGGAATGACCCAATCGGAAAAGGGTTTTACCCTTTCCGATATCCCTTTGATCCGTAACAAGCAAGGAGATAAGCTTATAGAATAAGCTAACTCCAAAACTAAAACGAATCTAATATGAAACAAATCAAATAAGCCCAAATTACAACTTATCTAAACTTCAAATAAGCAAACTCATAAATCAAACAATAAAAAGATGAACTTTTTATGAAAACTTTAAAAAGTAAATAAGCTAAACTTACAAATAAGCCAATAAGCACAAAGATCTTAAAGCTTATTCGTATAGAAACTTAAGGAAACATAAAAAGATTAACTTTTTAAGCACAAAAACATTGATGAACAACACGGATCATAAGTATTTTGCACCAAAAGTTAACTAAAATCAAGAAAGGTAGAATGAGATTAAAGATTAAAAGCTTGAATTTAAAATTGATTAATGAAAAACAATACAAAAGTTTGATCTTGAAGGAAAGAAAGATGAAAACTAGTGAGAGAAAGTTTAGAACTTTCTCTCTCTAAAACTAGAGAGAATGAAAAACTAAAAACTAACTAAGACTAACTAGCTCCAAATTTTGTGAAGTAAAGTCCTATTTACAGGCGTGTGATGGTGGGCTTGTGAATGGGCTTTGGTTTGGGCTTCTTTTCTTCTTCTTCTTTAGTCTTCACGTTTCTTTACATAAACGTTTCCGACTTTGGATTTTTTGAAGTGTCGGTGAATAATTCCAACTCGTCTTATAATCTTTTGTTTAATAGACTCGAGTTCTTCGACATATAAGAATCTTCCATCTTTGGCTCTATTCTTCGATAAATCTTTAAATAGGCACAATGGCTTCAAATCTTTTGCATCTCTTGGACAATAGACTTTGTCTTGAGTCTTTTTCTTCGATAAAACCCGTGTAATCCCATGTTTTCTTCAATATTCATCCGGTTGACTCTGAAAACACAATAAACACAAAAACCACGCATAATTCCAAACAAATGATATTAAATACGTGTTTTGGTCTTGTTTTAGCCAGAAATAAGTGGTAAAAGGATGGGTGTTTTCACACCTATCAAGGGCTCAAAGTGAAACCCTAATGCCTTTATATAGGCTACAAACTAAGCTAAGGAAGCATAAAAACGTAACCCTAATGCTGGTGAAGTCCCTGAAATGCCCCTTGAGATTTTGAATATCTTGGACTCATGTGAGGAAGAATTGGCTGTTTATGTGAGGTGTCAAGGCTGCAATTGTGATCAAAGGCTTATATGAAAGTTTAGTATTGAAGCTAAATCTTGGGCGTTGGATCATTGGTACTATTTTGGCTTCTTCCCAAAAGGTGGTATAGCAGGGGTTTTACATGTGACCATGGAGTGACGTGGCAAGGGTTTTAGTGATTGGGTTATGATTAAGACTAGCTTAATCATTAATCTGGAGGTTTTGGTGGTTTAATTTCAAGTAATAAGCAAATGCCCAATTTTGCTTAAGAACATGAAGAACACACGTTTGATCTTTGTTTGTGTTTAAACATGGTGTTTAGCGCCTTAATTAAATAATTAATTAAGGTTTGTTAAGGCAGTTGTGGGCGGAAGATGATGTGGAAGGATGGTGAAAGCTGATTGGTGGAAAAGTTGTAGTGGGGCACGTGTCACCCCACTACTGGTCTAGGTAAGTATTGTGTCTGCCATGATTAACCCTGTTGATGCAAAAGTTGGGTGATCCTTGCTTGACCCGAATTAGGCTTAATTCGGGTTGGCTGGGCTTCGGCTCCTGCACCAAGTGAACTGTTTGGTTGAGATCCTGCACACTAAACAACACGCGTTAGGCTTACCGTGGGAATGTTTCCCACGATTAGACTCTGGCGTGAGAGTAAGTAATCGGTTAGGGTTTATGTGAGTTGAGAGTATAGAACGTAATACCTTTGTGGAACCCTTGGGGGTTCCTTTTATAGGCAGTGAAACCCTAGTGGGCTGTCACTGACACTTCGGCCCCAAGGAAGGGATAAGCACAAGAATTAGATTGATTGTTATCTTCTAATTATGGTGAGTGAATATCCTCTTCTTTGGGATGAATCATACTCAGAGATAGAATATGATTCTGTCTAACCTATACCGGCCATGCCGGGCCGTGGGCCGCACGCGTATGTGCGGTAACTGTTCATCCAAGCCCATAAGCTTAAATGGCATTATTCCCACCCATCTGTGATGGGCCGGATACGGGTAGTACCCGTGGGCCGGGTTCCTGACCCGGCTGGGGACTATACGTCATCATGTCTCCCCAGTCTAGTTGTTACAGTCGTAGGCGTAACCTCTACACTATCAAGATGCTCTCCGGACATACCAAGAAAGACCCAGGGAATGAGAAATATTGAAAATTTTGTTTTAGCCGCACGTGGCTGCCGGCCTTAGGAATATTATTCAAATAGCACCTCAGCCGCACGTAACGGCCGAGACAAATTAAATATAGCATTGAATATGGTCTTACGTAAGACCGCATAACCTAACACAAGAATAAATGCATTAATGATAGTCAACTGGTCAGCCACACTTCTGCAAAAGTGCACCATTAATGCCCACCATTGAGCCACGTAAAACTGCCAAGAAGTGACCCGTGGGCCCCTTCTGATTTTGCAGAAGTGTCAGAAATCCCATCCGTTGGATAGGCGTGGTGGCCGACACGTGTCAAACATCCACGTTACCTCGGGAACCGAGGCAACCCTATATAAGAGTTGGTGTGTGTGTTTTTTACACACACAACTCATCTTTCCTTCCGCCATTGTTATTTTCAAGCTTCAACCTCCAAAACTTTGCCTTCGATTCCACGGATTCCCTCCGCCGCAGGTTAGATCATCACGCCTTTCAAAACCTTTTTATAAAACATGGTAAAGGACAACCCACTTATCACGGATGTCCTTAACGTGATGTCGGCGGAAAAATATATCGACTTTCTGTCGAAGTATTACATTCCCGAAAGCGTACACCCCACCTATCCAGGTGAAGGTGAGGCAATTACGGATGCACCGGCGGGGAAAATAGGCGTGTACACGCTCCTATTTGATTCGGCCAACTACCGTATCCCCCTGTCCAAATTCTTGGCTGATCTGCTATTGTATTACGACTTCCACATAACCCAGCTTCACTGCATAGGGGCGTGTAAAATCAATCAGTTTGAAATTGCATGCCATACCTGCGGAGTGACTCCAACCGTGAACCTATTTAGGGCTTTTTACTTCCCCCAGTTAGTGAATGGGTGGCTACCGTTTAAAAAGCGACCCGGGAACGCCCCCATGACGTATAGGAAGCCATTAGACTCCCTTAAGAACTGGTACGACCATTACTTCTTTGTTGATGAGAAGCTATTCCCTACTCCTTTCGTACTCAAAACCAAAGCACCCAAAGACTTTCCGCCCAAATCTAAAGACTATAGTAGCAAAGACTTAAAAATACTAGATACCCACCGCACAGAATTCCATAGGGGGTTGCCGGAACACTTTCTGTGCTTAGTAGGAATAAGCCGCCGCTACTTTGGGAGGGATGACTTATATCCGTGCTTCCTGACAGAACAGGGAGAGGGTAGGTTTACTTATACCTTGTAAATGTGAAATGTCAAGCGTATTTGTAGAACCGCACTAACCCGTGTATTTATAAATGTCCGCAGAAATGAACCTACACGGATTAATACGCCAGGGCGACCCAATGAAGGTGCCTGAAGGGTTCCGCCCTTTGAAGGAGAATGAGCTCCCCCTGCTTGAGGCGACCGCTGACCGCACCATTCCACTCGAAGAGACGTCCGAGCAAAGATCAGATGAAGGGGAGCCTATCATTGAGAAATCCCCATTGGACTTTCATAACGAAGATGGTGGAGAACTACTGTTGGAGGGAACCGCGACCCACCAGGAAGATGAAAATGATTTCCTCAACGAAGACACCACTCAAGCTTCCGGGTCCGCCCCGCTCACATCTAGGAAGAGAAAGACCACCAGGAGGGTGGCAAAGAAGATAGGGGATGAGGCCGGGGCCTCGAATGCCCCCAAAAGAAACTGAGGAAGGACCATCCGCAGTACCAGGAGGGAAGTGGTACTACGACTGCTCAGGCCGACTCTACCCTGCACATGGGAGAGCCAGTCTGGCGAGCTACCCCCGTGAGTGCCGTAGCTCCTACCGGCCCAGAACCTGCAATTGGTACCACGTAAGTGCCCTTCGAATGTTAGTCGTGCCACTATACTTGTGAAATATATAATGCCTAAACAAAATTTGCAATGTCAATAACAGGGAGGATCCGTCGGCCGTAGCCCAAGAGGAAGAAGTAGAGAGGAATCCATCCCCCGCCCCATCAAACAAGCGCCCATCCCCTGCTGCGACACACGCCGAGGAAGCACTCCCTGAAGGGACAAAAATAGCCTGCGCCTAGCATGGAACCTCTCGAGTTTAACAAGGTTGGAGGCGGAATCTGAGTGTTCGGAATTCATGGAGCACATCACCCCTCCAGCCCTTGCACAAGACTTAGATAAGCTGGATCATGAATCCCTTCTGGAGTAATTTGATGTGTCGTTCGCGCATCAAGTGACGGTAGGTGCCGCACTAAGACGCCGTCTGATCAAGGCCCTGGCGAATGTGAAGCGGGCAGACAAAAGGATAGCTCGTCGAGAGGCAATGGTTGTGAAGAATGAGAAGACCATGGCATCCTTGCAAGCAGCGCTGGTGACAGCCGAGGCTACAGTGAAAGAGCAAGCTCATCACGCCGACAACCAAGAAAAACGCATTGCCGAGCTCGAAGCCCTTGTAGCCGCATCGAATGAGAAGGTATGCTTTCAAAAATTTTATACATTTACTCTTGCCTTGATTTTTATTCGACCGAAGAAAAAGAATATATCAACTTTTGTGATAACGCAAAGTTCTATATGCAGGTGTCTGCGGCCGAAGCTTCCACCAAGGCCGTGACCGTACAAGCCTTCAACATCGCCCAAGAGCGCGATGCGCTGAAGGATGAGCTAACACAAGTGCGAGCCAATTTGGAAGAGCAAACTGCAACGGCGGAGGAAGAGCTGAGCAAGATGGCCACAAGTTGTGCTAAAAGACTGTGTCCTCCCTTGCTATCCGCCATAGCTGGACGCAGGTGGATGATTGGGCAAGGAATGTGCCTCGCCGTAAGCAAGGCCATGGAAGCTCCGCACCTACTACAAGCATTTGCCGGGGTCGTATCCGATGGAATCGACCGTGGTAGGCATGAGGGTCTGGTCAAGGCTGCGGAACTGATAGGTAAGAACGAAGACATCATGCAGCATCCATACCATAATCCCTCAGCTGCGGACAATATGACCGCATCGATGAATGCACTGGCAGAAATCCAGCACCCTCTCCTGGATGAGCTTGTGGCACTTAAAGACGCTCCGAACGAGGCGATAATGTCCCAGCTTACTGCGGATCCCATCCCTTTAACCTTGCCCACTTATGACTCTGTATCAAAAACGATGAAAGGTGAAAAGCTGCTTGCGGAGGCATTGGATGTGACTGCGGTTAAGGCACGAGATGGGAAGGATGCTCGCGGGGAGGCCCTCTGTGCTCTGATTGAAGAAGGAAAGAAAGACATAGGGGAATTTTTACCTCCCTTGTAATTTATCAGCTTTAAACATTTGTGATGTATATTCGTCCGTGCATGTACACGGCTAAGACATGTGCGAAATAACTGTCCTTTGTATGTTAGTCCGTGATGACCACGACCATTTTGTTTATTTATTTGGAAACTTGTGTATTTTTATTTTGTTAAATACCGTATACCGATACTGCATGACATGTCACGTCTTACACAAAAGGAAAAAATACATTCAAGCCTGTAATTTACTAGACATGCGACATGCGTCTTTATTATGCAAAGCACTACGTGAGTACGACATACGGAAACTTATCACAACGTCTTGTGAGTAAGGTGTCTAGTAAGGATACATGATCTGCACCGCTGGGGTTGCATCCCTCTTATATGGCAAGTTGAATTAGTAGGTTCACTTAATCCTCTTACCCCGCCTGGAGGCGTATAGTACACGTACGGTGATTTGAATGAATGCATATGAATGAAACATGACATATTATAATAAGTAAAATTCATATGACTAACAAAATCCTAAAAGATAATTTGCACAAAACAAGCCGTGGAGCTAGCTAGGCACCACGGCATTTTATTAGAACGTTTACATTTTGAACAAGCATGATAAGTCCTAAGAAACAAAAAAGGAACCTAGATAAAACATAAGAAGCAAAACAGATAGAGTGCATGGATCTTCATTAAAGCCATATATAGCGAAGTACCCATGCGGAAGCCGTAGCTTTCAAAGATAACACCTTTTGAGATTGGAGATGTTTCACGTGCGCTCCAGGTCGCGGCCATCCATGTCTCGTAACTTGTACGCGCCTCGTCCCAAGGCTTCCGTGACCTCATACGATCCTTCCCACTTAGGGCCCAGCTTTCCTGTATTCTCCGCTCGACTTGCTTCGTTAGCACGATAGACATAATCCCCCGGTCGAAAAGAAACACCTTTAACCTTGGCGTCATAATAAGCCTTCATTTTAGCCTTGGACTTAGCCTCATTAATGGCTGCTATCTCCCTTTTTTCTTCCAACAGATCTAGGTTGATTCGCAGCTGCTCGTCGTTCGTGACGACATTAACCTCCGCCATGCGGATGGTAGGCATTCCTATTTCGGCTGGTATAACAGCTTCAGTGCCGTAGGCCAATGCAAATGGAGTATCTCCGTTGGCTGTTTTGATCATAGTCCTATGTGCCCATAGAACATGTGGTATCTCATCCACCCATTTGGCACTTCGTTCATCCAGACGTGCCTTGATGCCGTTTCCCAAGCTTCTATTCGCTCGTTCCACAAGGCCATTTGTCTGCGGATGCTTGACAGACGCGAAGCGCCGCTTGATATTCAATGATGCACACCAGTCCTTGAATGGATTATCCGCGAACTGTTTACCGTTGTCCGAGATGATTTCTCCTGGTAGGCCAAAACGGCACACAATATGCTCCCAAACAAACTTTTTAACTTGTTTGCCTGTGATGGATTTGACTGCCTTGCCTTCTATCCATCGTGTGAAGTAGTCCATCGCGACAATCAAGAACTTAACTCCCCCCGCTGCTATAGGAAATGGTCCTGCGATGTCGATTCCCCACTTATAGAATGGCCATGGGGATGTGATGGGTGTAAGCTCCTGCTGCGGATGTTGTGGCACTGGTCTATGCACTTGGCAATCACTACACTTGCGAATCATGTCGCGCGCGTCCCTATGCATGGTAGGCCAATAATATCCTGTCCGTAAGGCTCTAGCTACCACAGATCGTGGACCTGCGTGCATGCCGCATAGCCCTTCATGTATTTCACTGATTACGTAGGTAGCCTGACGTGGTCCAACACACCGCAACCACGGCTGCAAGAAAGAGCGCTTATAAAGGATGCCTTCTCGTAGTTCGAAGAGTTGCGACTTCCTTCTGATGCGCCGCGCCGCTTTTTCATCGTCCGGAAGGGTTTCACTCGTCAAATAGTTGATAATCGGGGTCATCCATGTAGGTCCATCCTCTTCAACTATAGTAGCGACCTCCCCTTCTGTTATAGACTTCTCCTTAAGTATTTCCACCAAAACTTGCTTGGACAAGTGGGCGAAGCTTGTGGATGCGATCTTGCTAAGAGCGTCCGCCTTCTTGTTCTCACCTCTTGGCACCTGTTTGATGGAAAACTTGCTGAAAGCCGTGATGAGCGACTTGACTTTCTCCAAGTATCGGACCATGTTGTCCTCCTTAGCCACATATCCACCTAGAATGTGGTTCGCGACAAGCCGTGAGTCCATGTAGGCCTCAAGATTGCGGACTCCCATTCTAGCGGCGATTTTTAAACCCGCAATTAATAATTCATATTCCGCTTCGTTGTTGGTGGTTGTGAACTCAAAACGGAGGGCGTACGTAAACTCCATTCCTTCCAGATTTGTGAGGATGAGGCCAGCTCCTGACCCATCCGTACACGAAGATCCGTCCGTAAATAACACCCATGGTTCTGTTGGAGTCTCGTCTTGTTTTACGATTGGTCCTTCCTCATCCGGCTTCTCTATCAAGAAATCTGCCAAGATCTGGCCTTTAACAGCCGTCCTTGGCCTATAAGATATATTATGCTCCCCTAATAGAATACTCCATTTTTGTAGCCTTCCTGCTACGTCCGGTCTAGAGATAACTTGCTTTAATGGTTGGTCAGTAATGACTACGATTGGGTGCGCCTGGAAGTATCGGCGCAACCGCTTTGTAGCAAACACTAGTGCCAAAACCAATTTTTCCATAGAGGAGTAATTCAACTCCGGCCCTTGTAGTGTTCTACTTATGAAGTAGACCGGAGTTTGTACCGTATCCCTATCCGTCATGAGTACCGCACTTATTGCTCCATGTGTGGCTGAGAGATACATAATAAGTTCCTCCTTTGGCCGGGAGCTACTAGCATAGGGAGAGATGCTAGGTGCTGCTTGAGTTCGCCAAAAGCTTCCTCGGCTTCCTTTGTCCACCGGAAGTCTCCCTTCCTAATGCACTTCTTGAGTGTCTTAACAGGGGTAATGACTTCTCTGTGGACTTTGATAGGAACCTATTTAGCCCGGCCAGCTTCCCATTTAAGGATTGTACATCCTTCCGTGTTTGAGGGGATGGCAGCTGTATTACTGCGTCCGTTTTCTCTGGGCAAGGTTTGATGCCATTTGGATCAATCATATATCCAAGGAACATTCCCTCCGTTGCCCCAAACGTGCATTTCTTTGGGTTTAGCTTCATATTGATCCTCCTCAGTGTGTCGAATGTCTCTTGGACATCCCGGAGAAGTGCATCCTCCGTATGACTTTTTATGACTAAGTTATCCACATAGACTTCCAGGTTGTGGCCTATCTGTGAGTCAAAGGCTTTGTCCACAAGTCGCTGGTATGTAGCACCGACGTTCTTTAGTCCAAACGGCATTTTCATATAGCAATATACGCCCTGACTAGTATGGAATGCCGTTTTTTCTACGTCCTCCTCCGCCATCTGGATCTGGTGGTATCCTTTATATGCGTCTAGGAAGCACTTAAAGGGATATCCACATAGGGATTCCACTTTCCAGTCAATCTCCGGTAACGGGTAACAATCCTGTGGACAGGCTTTGTTTAAATCCGTGAAATCCACACACATGCGCCAACTTCCGTCATGTTTTTTGACCATGACCGGATTGGATAACCACTCGTGGTAGTATACCTCGCGCATGATACCTGCGTCCACTAGTTTCCGTACTTCCTCCAATATCACTCGGCTGCGCTCAGGCGCCTGGCCGCGCTTCTTTTGCTTGACGGGTTGGTACCCCTGGCAGATTTAGAGCTTATGTTCTGCTATTGCGCGTGGCACGCCCGTCATATGCTTTGGCTCCCATGCGAATATATCTAGATTTGCACTTAAAAGAGAGCACATGGCCCTTTTGCCGTCATCCGAGAGCGCTCCCCCAATGGATATCTCCTGTTCCGGGTAGTCAGGGTGGATTGCCACCCTCCAATTGGGAGGTGGTGATCCATCCTTGGGTGGAACAGGTGGAGCCGGTGTTGTCACGGTATGACACTCGGATGCTTGTACGATTGTGTTGTAGATGGTCATGATTCCTCCCTCAACAGGGAACTTGATCATTCCGTGTGCCGTGGAAGGTACCACCCGTATAGCCAGAATACCTGGTCTGCCTATGATCCCATTGTACGGAGAATGTGAGCGTATCACCATGAAGTTCATCCACGCCGTAGTGGAGTGTTCCTCATTCCCAATGGTTACAAGCAGACGCAGTTTCCCTATCGGCCAGATGGTGTCTCCACTAAAGCCAGTGAGCGGCGCCGTGGCCGGTACTAATTGGCTTCTTATTTCTGGCCGCAACTGCACAAAACAGTGTGCGTACAGTACTTCTGCTGATGACCCTCCATCCACGTACATGCGACGAACATTGTGTGTTCCAATGCTTATCTCAATAGTGAGAGGCGCATCAATCACATCGCTTGCTGTGATGGGAGGGAATGAGATTTCCCTGCCGCGTGAAAATTTTTGGCCAATTTTCTGCCTAGTGCGGCGTTGTCTGGATTGGATCATGTATATGGTCGAAGGTTTGTCTTTTTGAGGATCCTTCTTGTCATACTTCTTGTTGTCTTTTCCATCCTTCAATCCTTAACCAAATGCTTGAGTTTGCCTGATTTGATCAGTGACTCAATGTGCTTCTTGAGCTGGATACACTCCTCCGTGCCATGGCCCTTGTCATTATGGAACTCGCAGAAGCGATTTATTTGCCGACGGTCCGGCGGAGTTGTCATTGGGGGAGGCCTCGGAAAATTTGCCCCTTCCGTCAGCAAGATCTCCCGGTAGGACATCTTTAGGGGGGTAAACTTATCATCTGGCCGTCCTCCTTTGTTTTGGCTCTTATAGTCTGAGCCCCCAACTACTGTTTTGATTACTTTGCCCACCCGACTGTCTCCGAGACTGGTCGTTTGATCGGTAGCCATTTCCTTTGGAAGGGTAAGCTGTGGCAACCGCTGTTTCTCCCTCTATGAAGTTTCTGACCCTTTCCATGAGATCATCATACTTCTCTGGACGCTTGTCATTGAGACGCCTGATCAACTCCCTATCTGTTATGGCGTGCATGTAGTCGGAGATTTTCAGGAGTTCCGGCATCGTCTTTGTGCGTGTGCACTCGTCGTTGAAGCGTTCAGTGAAGGCTTATGTAGACTCCCCCGGCCGTTGCTTGACAGTTGCCAATGAAACCGGATCCCTATTATACTTCTTCCTCTGAGTATAATTATTCTTGAACGCAGTGCGTAGTTCCGTAAAGCTATCAATGCTTCGTGGAGGGAGTCCCTCAAACCAGTCACGGGCATTGCCGATCAAAGTCGAATTGAACATTTGGCACCATATAGGCATGGGCCATCGCTCAATTTTAGCCTGCGTATCGAATATTTTGAGGTGGTCATCCGGATCACCAGTTCCATCATAGGTCTTGACACACGCCGGCATGCGACGTTTGGTCTCCTCAGAGTAGTTCCGTATACGGAGGGTGAATGGGTCTTCCCTGGGATCCGCCCATGGACAGGTAAGCCTAGGGTCATCCCATGGGTCACACCACGGGCGGGAAAGATCCTCCGCTTCTTCCTCTCGATAATAAAGGCCCCCATAATACTCATCATTGTTTGGTGGTGGTGGAGGGGTACGCCTAGGTCGGCGATGCTTGGGCGGATGGTCATCCGAGTCCTCTCCCGATGGATCTGGAGACGGGGGTGGTGCCCCATCCCTTGGGTGAGGACCACTCTTTTGAGAAGAGCTAGGAGCCTTTTTTCCAGTGTCCATCCTATCCCACACACTTGTGCGGCGAGCGGCTCTGGTCAGCTCTCGATCTGGTCGCTCGGGTGAACCGTCGGACTTCTCTCCCCCTTCTCGAGACTACGCTAGTTCCTGTATGAGGCGATCTCCTATGCGCTCGAACACATTCCTAGGTTGAGGAGTTTCCTCAAAGATGCTCTGCTCCTGAGGCCGGGTTTTCCTTTTCCTCTGATTTTAGGAAGAAGTGATTGGTCTGGTATTGCCAAAGTTGAGTCTAGATTGGAGGTTCCTCCCTAGATTGAGCCTTGATGCAATCCCTGGGACGATCCTATCAAAGTTCTACGTGAGAACCCGAGTGAGATCCTCCTCGCTGAGTGGTTGGACTTCTACTTCCTACTCAATCGATGGTCTGCACGGCTCCTTGTTAGGAGGATTGGGCGCACTCCCTGGATCAGGGTTACCAGGGTTGAAGTAGGTGGGGGTGTTATGGAGATCGTGCTCGTCACCCCCATGGACTAAAAACCACCGCGGTTGTTTGGCCCGCCCACTGGTCGGCTAGGGGATTGATTGGGGATGAGTATCCCTTCCCCTTGGGACTTCCGATTTCCACGATTCGTGTTCCTGGGGTTAGCTTGAGGACGCCCCTTCGTCATTGGAGATTCAAGATGAGATTTCGCTCTAGCTTAGTGTAATGGGTCCCACGGATGGCGCCAACTTGTTGATGCAAAAGTTGGGTGATCCTTGCTTGACCCGAATTAGGATTAATTCGGGTTGGCTGGGCTCCGGCTCCTGCACCAAGTGAACTGTTTGGTTGAGATCCTGCACACTAAACAACACGCGTTAGGCTTACCGTGGGAATGTTTCCCACGATTAGACTCCAGCGTGAGAGTAAGTAATCGGTTAGGGTTTATGTGAGTTGAGAGTATAGAACGTAATACCTTTGTGGAACCCTTGGGGGTTCCTTTTATAGGCAGTGAAACCCTAGTGGGCTGTCACTGACACTTCGACCCCAAGGAAGGGATAAGCACCAGAATTAGATTGATTGTTATCTTCTAATTATGGTGAGTGAATATCCTCTTCTTTGGGATGAATCATACTCAGAGATAGAATATGATTCTGTCTAACCTATACCGGCCATGCCGGGCCGTGGGCCGCACGCGTGTGTGCGGTAACTGTTTATCCAAGCCCATAAGCTTAAATGGCATTATTCCCACCCATCTGTGATGGGCCGGGTTCCTGACCCGGCTGGGGACTATACGTCATCAAACCCCTTATCTTTTCTTTCTTTGTCACTTGTAAATAAAACAGCCCAAACTCGTTTTCCTTTGTTATTCAAGTTTCACTTTTCACACTTTTGCCCCAAATACTTTTCAAAGTATTTTCAGGGGTATTTCTTGCCATTTGTTGATTCTTGAAGGGTTGTTTTGGCATTTTCTTCATAGTTAATGGTCTTGACTTGTATTGATGACTTTTTGGAGGACTAATATTGGCAAGTCATGATTTATGAGGGACCATTTTTGCCAATTCTTCAAAGTGGAGGGCCCTTTTTGTAAATTTGAAAAACTTTAAGGACCAAACTTGTAATTATGAATATACAAGGGGTTAAATTGTCAATTCTTCAATATTGGAGGACCCTTCTTGCATAATCTTCAAATCTTCATGGGGTTTTCTTAGAAAATCTTCATTAGGGCTTGGTTCATTGTGCGGCTTCGTTTCCCGTGTTCGTTTTTGCATGATTCTTGTGATCTTTTGTCATTTTCTCAATATCCGTACCTAAAATACACAAGTAACAAACACAAGCATATATTTGGCCATTTTCATGATATTTTATACATTTAAAGCCCGTTTTGGACGATGAGACTATGTATAAAAGCAGTCTCATCAGTTCGGGTCTCGGATTAAATCGAGATCGCACAAACAAAAACACACAAACCGAGATTAACTTGGGCCTAACTCGGTTTGGTTTGAGATTCGGGATTAAAATTTGGTCGAGATTCGGTTTGAGTTTTTCACGATGTCGGTTTCGGGATGTGTTGATCCCAAACTTAGATCGATTTAGCTTTGTGTTAACAAGAGTAAATTAAGTTTAACACTTAGAGAAACTTTGTGTATTCAACAATCTAAGTGTTATACGGAATTAACACTTAGAACAAAGAACAAAGCAAAACAATATAACCCACACTTTCACTTTGATTGATGATAAACCTTGCGTACAATGAAAGTGTAAAACTGTTAAAACTTATGTAAACTAAGAACCCTAGGACCTCCTTTTATAACATAAGGAGTCGTGTACAATAGTTTACCTATCAACTATTCTTGGTAAAGATAAACATAGAAAATACAATATTGAATATATTTTTACTAGAATTACAAAACGTGTAGACTAAGTATTCCATCAGTGGTTGAACTTCCTTTTGTCAGCGCTCAAATATGCTTTGTCAGTGTTCACCTGTCAGCTCCTCTTTTCCTCTTGTCAGCGGCGTCGTGACTTAGTTAATTTTGTTCCCAACAATCCTCCCCTAAACTTGATATCTACTCTAGTAATCAAGTTTCTGAATAAAAACTAAGTACAAGGAGGATTCTTACAAATACAAACTAATACTGAATTTGAGTATAAATAAATCTAACAAAATCCTTACTAACATCACTGGTATAGTCAACCTTTAACTTTGTGGATACCATTATCTTCAAAACCTCTTGAGACATAGGATATGGAACATCAACCAAAAGATATTCTGCAAATTTTGAAGTACTAAGATAGTATACACCAGCAGCTGAAAACAAACACCACTTCAAACCACTGAGGTCATCTAGATCCAACCAAATTGGATCAGCTTTATCTGGAAAGATCATTCTCTTGAATGTGGTCCAGATCTTTATTTCATTTACTAAAGAAGGCTCTTCAGCTTCATACTTAGCTTTCATCAAATCCCATAAAGCTACCAAATCCTCTCTATCCATACTTGCAAACAAAGAAATCAAAGAAGTGAATGTGTGTACCTTGTCACCAGCTCTGGTGACCACCTAGAAACCACTTGCATCTTCTTCATATTTGACTATGGGGTTTCTGAAATCCAAAGGTAACACTTCTGCATAATCTGAAGCTTCCAATGGGGAGAGCTTCATAGTCTTCCTTATCATAGCTTCACTTGGATTTAATTGATCAAGTACTGGAAATCTAATCTTCAACCCCTTCTTCACTGGCCTTGGAATCACAAATTCTTTCTTCATTCTCATATGTTCCTCCATTTCCTCTTGCCTTTCCTTGGAGAGTAGCCCAAAAGTCCTGTTATTGCATAAGAAATCTGAAATTGGATAAGCCAAATGCTCCAAATGGTCAAAAGTAAGCTTTTTGAGCTTTGTGTAGGTCCACACAGTCTGGTGACACCTTAACATCATGTAATATAACTCTCTCCTTGTTGTCTTGTTTTGTTGAAGAATGTTGCAAGCTCTATTTTTCTCAAACACTTTAATATCTCTCTACAGCCTCAAAAATTATTCTAAACACCAAATCTTCTCAAACAAAGAAATATATGGATCGTTCAAGACATGCTCTTCATACTTAAAATAGAGCTCAGCAATCTTGGGCATGTCAAGATTAAATTGCTGCTTCAACTTTCTAAGCTTCTCCCTAGCTTATTTATCATCCCCATACTCTAACCTTTCTGGCTCCTTAAGTATCATCACACTAGAACTGGAGCCCTCATCATCACTACCAACTTCATGACTCTCAGACTCTGAAGAAGTCACAATTTGTGACTCAATAGCAGTCTTAGTAATAGCAGTCTTAGCAGACTTTATTCCTTCCTGCTCTTGAAGTTGTGCAGCCAAAACAGAGTCAAACTGTACCTAAGCTGCATCCTTAGGTACCTGTCCTTCTACCATAATTCCTTTTCCCTTATCCAATGCTCCAATAGTTGGTAAAGTTGTTGATGGTGCCTGTGTAGAAACATCCTTGATAATAGCTTGTGGTTGGGATATACCAGCTATACTTGCAAGTCTGTCAGCGTCTGATTTGTTCATGTCAGCGTTGAAAACTTGAGTGCCAGTGGCTGACTCTGTAACTTGCCTCATCATCTCTACAAAAGATAGCTGCTTAGGAGTAATCAAAGAAGTATCAAAACCTGACTTCTCCTTCAAACCTGTTAGCAACTCAGCTATCTCCACATCCTTGTTCCCATAAGAAACACCTTCTTGTGAGCCCTTGTCCTCCTCCCCTTTGTAAGAATCCTCCCCTGAAGAAAGGACTCTAAACTGTCTTTTCCTAGTATAGGCAGACTCCAAAGTAACCAACCTCTCCCTCAAAGTTTTGAGTTCAAGGCATTAAGCTGTGACAATCTGTACAAGATCTGCATTTTGCTTTTGCAAGCGCATGCAAATCGCCGTCAATTCTAAAGCTGATAAAGGTTCCATTCTACCCTCCTCTATCATGGGGATTTGACCCCCCATAGAGATTCATTGGGCATGGGTGTGGTCTTAAGGATGTTGGGACTGTCTTGACCTGCTTCTAAGCTAGTGCCAATAGTCCCAGCCCTACCCATGTCACCAACCACACTTGTGGTGGTGGTTCCCTCTGCTACATGGCTAGGACCACTAGAGGAGAACACTCTAGTAGTCCTTTGGTGTTTCTCAAACCTAAAATCTGGTTGTTCTGATGAGGAAGTGGAATGTGGGTCAGTTTGGGTGTGAGTGGTAATGATGTTAGCTTCTGGGTTAGGTGTGTTAGCGCCCACATTGTGAATGTCAGTGCCTGAGGGTTGAGGGTCAATATCCATGTGTTGTGGTGATGGAGTTTGTTTTGGGATAGGGTCTGGTTGTGGCTGGGGTTTTGCAACTGCCTCAATGACATCTAGCATGGATGGAGTGAGTGGAAGGTCTCTAAATGGAGGGGTGTTCATGTTACCAAAAATAGTTTTCTTTTGAGTAGGGACCTCATAAAAGTGGTCATGATTCCTACGGCAATATTGTTGTGCATCAAAGATCATTTGTAAAAACCTTGGATAAGTAAGAGTCATCTTGTTACCCTTGTTGTGACATATGCCATCAAAAATCAGTTTAGAAAAATTATATTTTTGCCCATTTGCAAGGCAAACAAGAGCACAACCAATTGATCGATTGATTTCATTGAAAGACGAGCATTTGGGACTCAAACATTGTAGAATGACATATATTAGGTACTTCCAGGCTGGGGGAAATTGTGGTTTAGAATATTTGTTTATATGCCCAACTGGGGACAATTCATATCCCAAGCCTCGAAGCCCTAACTCTAGCTCTTCTAAGGGAAGCGTAGTTATACCATCAGCGTCGTAAAAATGTAAAGCTTGACGAACTAAAGCCTCAGTAACTATCAATCTAGCCCCATGAACAGTGCAAACTAATGTAATCACTCCATAAATTGTTTTAGAACGTACATAGTTCCAAAACTGCTTGATGTGTGTGATAGGGACGAGTAAAGTATGAGAACTTGCATACCTTAAAGGAGACACCATCAAATACTCAATCATCTGAGTGTATTGGGGGGTGCAAAACATCATCTTCAACAAAATAAGCCACCATATTGTGTTGACTTCTGAACCCCAACTCTACACTAGCAGGTTTAAACTTTGGTGCCATTTGAATGATATATGAAAACTTAAGATGGTTAACAATGGAGATGTGAAGGTTTGAGAAGTCTAGAAGACAAGAATAGTAGTTACCCTGTTTAAAAAAGTGAGCCTAATAGGAGTGGTATAAGCACACGATTGGTTGAAAAAGAAGGCAGTTATAGTCAAAAAGTAATGATTACAATCGTGAAAATATATAACTTATCTCTTTCATTAATAAAAGATACCAACTCTCTAAAATTACGGCCCAAATTTTCATCAAAAATAACAACTGGGTGGGACCCAATGTTTTTCAACGGTCAAAAACTAAATATTAGCGGGTAACGGCTATATTTTGTTAGCGTGTAAATTTTGCCATGTCAGCGTTTAAATTGGTCTTATCAGCGTTGGAGATAAACTATGTCAGCGGCAAAAAAATAAAATAAAAAGACCTTAACAAAGAAGTTTACCCTAATGAAGATAACTCTTACTCTGAAAATGACTGTAGGGTGGCAAACACTGTCCAATCATGCACACTTGCATAAACAAGATATACATAATTTTCCTCAAGTGTCCCTTGCTTTCTAAAGTTCTTAACATTGAAGAAATATCATATAAACTCTTTGTAACTTCCCAGGTAAGCCCAATTAAAATTTACAACAAGTCTCCCAACCGACCAATCCCAATTCTAGGCCAAAACGTCTTGGCAACATGCACAATATATCAACTTTGCATACTACAGTGCCTCAAGAACTAGAAATTCCAACAATTCTTAAAAGAAAAGCATTCATGATTTCTAATTCCCACTCACTTGTGGACACAATCTAGAATTGTGATAAGAGCATTCTAAGAATACCTAAGATCCTAAAGGTTTCCTAAACCTCCCCTTAAACTATGATACACACAGTTGAAAAATAATATGTATATGGCAAATTTTTATTTCAAGATAGGAATGTAAACATTCCAACCATCATATATAAACTTTTGACACATTCCTTGTAAGCTCCAAAGACCCATAAGCAACTCTGTATCCAATTTTACAATGCTCACAATGCCTGCATGATTAGATGAAAAACCACAAAAACTAACATGTTGCTGTCAGCGGCCATTTTTACACTTGTCAGCGTTAAAATAACCTCTGTCAGCGTTAGAAAATAAAGTGGAAAATCTAATACTTTACAAAGATAAATAACAGTGCACATCCTGTACATACTATACAATGATTTCAAAAACACATTTAGGTGAGATTGATCATTTCAATATTTGTTACCAAGTACTAGAACCGCCCAACATCAAAAGGTGTAGTGGAAAGATCAGCCACATTTTCTTCTGTGTCTACCCTATGTGGATGTATTAAACCTTTTTCAAAACAATCTCTTATAAAATGATGCCTAATTTCTATATGTTTAGTTTTAGAGTGATGTACAGGATTCTTAATAATGCATAATGTACTGTTATTATCTACAAAAATTTTGGTATGCATAAAATTATACCCATAATCCAACAACTGGTTTTGAATTCATAGAACTTGTCCACAACATGCAGCTGTAGCCACATACTCAGCTTTAGTTGTAGAATTTGCCACCACTGTTTGTTTCTTGTATTGCCAAGATATAAGCCTACTCCCAAGAAATTGGCATCTACCAGTTGTGGACTTCTTATCAAATTTATCACCTCCATAGTCACTGTCTGAATAGCCAATAAGCTCCAATGGAGAATCTCTAGGATACCATACATAATCCCAAGGTGGGATAGCACCAAGGTATCTAAAGATCCTTTTAACAGCATGAAGATGACACTTTTTGGGAGTCACCTGATGACGTGCACATGCACACACAGCAAACATGATGTTAGGTCTAGAGGCTGTAAGATACATCAGTGATCCAATCATTGATCTATAATGCCTAACATCAACATCTTTTCCATCTCCAGTCTTTCCCCAATGGTGTTCTGATGTAGACTAAAAAACAAAGTAACAAAGATAAGTAATTGGATCTGTTGATTCAACAAGAATGCCAGAAACAATTCTGCTAATAATCGTTGATTCTGAAGAATGCCCGAAAATCAGGGTAAAATACGGCAACACAACGACCAGTGGTTTAACTTTTATTAAACTGATAACTGTCTTGCTAGGGTTACATCAGATTCATTAAGTAATGACTGCAAACAAAGAAAAACCCTAAAAATCCAACGGGCTGGACCGTAGCCCAATGACAAAGTCCAACTGAAAGTGAAAAAAACATAAAAATGCAAAAAACTGATAGTAAAAAGGCTTTTAGGGCCTTGGAAAATCTGCAACCAGCTAAAAGGTGGTTACAGCATCGTCGGTCTTCTTTTTACGCACGTTTTGACAGGTCACGGGCTGAAAAGGGACTTAGGATGAAAAATTTATGCCCATTTTACTAAACCCCTCTTCGTCACGCGATCTCGGGCCTCCAGAAACAAGTCAGCCCGTTCTTCAATACTTGGGCCTCCATCATTCCCCCATGGATAAGAAAAATTCGCCCTCGAATTCCCAACTGTATCATCATCTGAAGAATCACCATGGTAAGGCAACAAGTGCTTCACATTAAAAACATCAGAACAACGAATATGACTTGGCAACTTCAAACGATAAGCATTTGAGTTCATCTTATCCACTATTTCCACTGGACCAATCTTCTTAGCAGACAATTTATTATATTCACAAACTGGAAAACGATCCTTAGTCAAAACAGCCCACAGAAAGTCTCCTACTTCAAAGTCAACATGTCTCCTCTTTTGATCTGCATCCTGCTTGTACTTCGAATTAGCGCGAACCAAGTTGTCACGAACAGATTTATGAACATCATGCAACCCCTCAATAAAATCCTGCACTTTCTTCGGAACAGACCTAGAAATCTGAGGAGTCATAAGATCAAGAGGACCACGTGGCTGAGCAGAATAAACCACCTGGAAAGGACTGAACCCAGTGCTCCGATTAACAGCATGATTATGAGCAAACTCAGCTTGATACAACTTCTGATCCTATGCCTTCACATGATCACCTACCAAACACCTTAACAGGTTACCAAGGGACCTGTTAACAACTTCGGTTTGCCCATCAGTTTGAGGATGATAAGCACTACTAAAATTGAGTTGAGTATTCACCATCTTCCATAAACTACGCCAAAAATAACTCAAAAACCTGGTGTCCCGATCAGAAACAACGGAGGAAGGTAAACCATGTAAACGGTACACATCCCTAAAGAAAATTTGGGCTACATTAACTGCATCTGTTGTCTTCTTGCAAGGAATAAAATGAACCATCTTATAAAAACGATCAACAACAACAAATATTGAATCATTACCCCTTTGAGTACGAGGTAGCCCCAACACAAAATCCATGCTAATATCAACCCAGGGGTGCAAAGGAACTGGAAAAGGCATATAAAGACCTGCATTAGTAGCCGTACCCTTTGAAACTTGAAAAATACGACACCTCTTGACGTAACGATCCACTTCCTTCCTCATAGTAGGCCAAAAATAAGAAGCTTGAACCAACTGTAAAGTGCGATCACGACCAACATGTCCTTCACCATGCAACTCCTTAATAATTTGCAAGCGAAGACTTGAATCAGGAATACAAAGTTGATTCCCTTTGAATAGGAACCCATCATGCATAACAAAATCTGTTTTCTCTCCGGATTGCAAATCCTACAGAACAATTGAAAAGTATGGATCCACAGTCACCATGTCACGAATGACATCCAGTCCAGGAACATCAACCTGCATGGTTACAAGTAAATTACTTCTCCTGCTTAAGGCATCAGCAGCACGATTGGAAGCACCCGTTTTGTGTTTCACCACAAAAGTAAATTTCTCAAGAAAAGCCAACCAACGCCCATGTTTATGTGAAACCTTATCTTGAGTACGAATATGCCTTAAGGAATCATGGTCAGTGAACAAAACAAACTCCTTATGAAAAAAATAATGGCGCCAATGCTTCACTGCTTGGACCACTGCATAAAACTCCAAGTCATAAGTAGAGTACCTCGACTTCGGCCCTGTCAATTTCTCGCTAAAATAGGCAACAGCCGCCCACCCTGACTAAGAACTCCACCAATTGCAACCTTAGAAGCATTAGTATGAAGCTCAAAAACTTTAGAAAAGTCAGGCAATACCAGGATTGGCACTATAGTAAGCTTTTCCTTGACAACCTGAAAAGCCATCTCTGCTTCCTCCGTCCGCACAAATGACTTAGCCTTCATACAGTCTGTCAAAGGGGCCATAATGGAACTGAAATTAGGGATAAACCACCTATAGAAAGAAGCAAGACCATGGAAACTCCAAACTTCAGTAATGGTAGTTGGAGTTGGCCACTCCTGAACAGCTGCTACCTTAGATTCATCCACCTGTATGCCATCACCAGAAACAACATACCCTAAAAACAAAACTTTAGGGGTCATGAACACACACTTCTTCGTGGCTGCATAAAAATTATCCTTCCGAAGCAAGGTCAAGACCTTCCTCACATGATTGACATGCTCATTATAAGAAGCACTATAAATAAGAATGTCATCAAAATAAACAACCACAAACTTGCCAATAAAAGGCCTGAGCAGTTAATTCATCACACGCATAAATGTGCTTGGTGCGTTTGATAAACCAAAAGGCATGACCAACCACTCATACAACCCTTCACGGGTCTTGAAAGCGATCTTCCACTCGTCACGAGGTCTAAGACGAATCTGGTAATACCCACTCTTCAAATCCAGCTTCGTGAAAATGGTAGCACCACTAATCTGGTCAAGCAAATCATCAAGGCGAGGAATAGGAAACCAGTACCTCACAGTAATCTTATTGATGGCTCGACTATCAACACACATACGCCATGTACAATCCTTCTTTGGAGTTAATAGGACAAGAACAACACACGGGCTCATACTCTCACGAACATGACCCTTGGAAACCAGCTCATCAACCTGCCTGCGCAACTCCTCATGTTCTCCCGGGCTCATCCTATAATGTGGCCTGTTAGGCAATTGTGACCCAGGCTCTAGATCAATATGATGTTGTATGTCACGCAATGGTGGCAAACCATCAGGTAATTCATCAAGGAAAACATCAGAGAATTCATCAAGTAAAGGGATCACGGCTTCAGGAACTTCACCGTCTTTAGAAACCTCCTTCCCTATTAATACAAAAACAACACCTCCCACCTCCAGCTCGTCTTCGAACTGCGAAAGAGTTAGTAAAGTACCAGTAGGTTTATTAACTACTTCCTTAGGTTTATTTGGCATCAAAGTAATCTTCACACCCCCAAACAGGAAACTATAAGTATTAGTTCTCCCATGGTGAGTTACATCACGGTCATACTCCCAAGGTCTACCCAATAATAAGTGACAAGCATCCATAGGTATCACATCACACCAAATATTATCCTTATAAGTTGTTCCTACAGAAAACGGAACTTGGACACGCTTGGAAACTGTTATCTCCCCACCCTTTTTAAGCTACTATAACTTATAAGGTTTGGGACGATCTTCAGTTTTCAACCCTAATTTCTGGACTGCTCCTTCAGCTATCAAATTATCACAACTACCTGAATCACATACAAAAGTGCAAACCTTACCCATAATGGTACAAGTTGACTGAAAGATGTTGTGTTTGAGCCAATCATCACCATCAACTTTACGTGTTAAACATGAGCGCCTTACCACCAAATTCACCCCCACATCTCCAGACACATACTCCTCCTCATTCTCAGGTTCTCCATCATACACTGCGTCTCCCACGTAGTCATCATAAGCCACATCATCATCTTCCTCAGGTTCAATAAATAATTGCCTCTTCCCAGCCTTCTTACACTCTGATTGTCGGTGACCAGGTTCACCACAGTTAAAGCACTTGAACCCACCACTGCCGGCCGCTTTAGGAACTGGTCCAGTATTCTCACCAACTGCTTTAGCCTGAGTTGGGACAAAACACGATGCCGCATTATCCGAACCAGAAGCACTTGTTATTGCAGGAGAAGAAGAACTCCCACTCGTCGGTTCTGCTTCTCAAAAGTCAGTGCTCGTTGATACGCTTCAGAAAGTGTCATCGGATCAAACATGTTAACAGAATCCATGATCTGGACTCTTAAACCACCAATGTATGGAGAGACAAGCTGATCTTCTGTCTCTTGGACGTCATTTCTTGCAATTAGTTGGTAAAATTCGGTCGTGTAATCTTCAACAGACTTGGCCCCCTGTTTCACATTCTGTAACCGTTGGTACATCATTCGCTGGTAGTTATGAGGAATAAAATTATCCCTCATGACTTTCTTCATCTTCTGCCAACTCGTGATCTTTGACTTCCCAACTCTGTTCCTCGTCAGTTTCAATTGTTGCCACCACGCGGATGCCCGACCACGTAACTTGGTAGCGATCAACGAAACCCTTTTGTTTTCTGGAACTTCTTTGAATTCAAATACTTCTTCAACAGCAACAAGCCAATCAATAAACTCATCAGGCTTTAAAGTGTCCTCATTAAACTCGGGAATTGTAACACCCCATTTTGATAAATGGAATGTCACGCGTAATTATGGCGTGTCATCAAAGCATGCAAGGTAATATGTAGTAAAACATACATGACCATAGGGAAAACCGGAATCAAACATCGGTTCCCAAACATAAGCCCAAAACATAACAAAGTAAATGAACTGAATAAAAGACTAAACAAGCATAAATATATGAAGGAAACAGGAGAAGAAGTCTATGGCAGCTTCCATCCTATGCATGTCCTCCAAATGCTCGAGTCTTGGGTACCTGCCGTTTTGGGACATGGAAAGGAAAGTAACGGCTGAGCAAAACGCTCAGTGCACGGATATACAATATAGCATGAAATAGGATAAGCATGTAACATATAACAGCGGAAGACTAAGTTCTGAGTAAACTGGTTAAGTATTAAGAAAACTGGTTTTATAGTTTGAAAAGCCTTATGTCTTATGAAAACTGTTTTAACATAAATATACCATAGCCCATATAGGTCATGAAAAGGTCACGTGCATGAATACTTGGAGGGGTGACCTCATCATGCTGATTAGAGGGGATGCCTCTAATTAATATACTGGTTTGGGTAGGAGGGATCAACTCCTTGTGAAGGATGCAAGGCACACACCACATTCACCATGAAATACTGAATAAACATGTAACTAGGATGCACCCATACGCCCCACCTGATATAATAATATGGCCAAAACTGAAAAGGGACGCCACGAGCAATCACTCCGCCGTGGGGAAGTCATAACATTGGTGCCTCCAATGTTATGGTTATGGTACCTCCATAACTAGGTGAAACTGGTCATGCTTGTATATGGCTATAGATTATGCTAATTAAACATAAGCAGTTCAAAACAATAAAACAAATGCTGGGGAAAACAGTTGGCTGCATACGGGGAAATCCTAATAAGGAAAGAATGTCCATACTGAAAGGACGGGAATCCGTACCTCAAGTCCAGTGAATGAACGGAAGAAAGACTCCTACTTCTGGATCACTAAAGCTACATGAATACACACGTGTATAAGTATCGAATCACTGATTACGTACTTGGTTTTATGTCTCACCTTAGCTTACTTTGTATGTTTTAGGTCATGGTTTACTGTTTAAAGCCTTAAACTGTGTTTATCTTGTATTCTGATTAATCTGATTAAGTATTACTGATATTTCATGTATTATTATACTTACTGTGTAATAATAAGTAACTTTCCAAAAATAGCAGGTTTCCAAAAATAGAAAGTTTCCAAAAATAGAAAGTTTCCAAAAATAGAAAGTTTCCAAAAATAGAAAGTTACCAAAAATAGAAAGTTTCCAAAAATAGAAAGTTTCCAAAAATAGAAAGTTTCCAAAAATAGAAAGTTTCCAAAAATAGAAAGTTTCCAAAAATAGAAAGTTTCCAAAAATAGAAAGTTTCCAAAAATAGAAAGTTTCCAAAAATAGATCAGTTGCCTTAATTAAATAAGTTTCCATGTATAGAAGGTTTCCATGATTAGATTAGCTGCCTGAAATAGATAGATTTCCATATATAGAAGATTTCCATTAATAGATTAGTTGCCTTATTTAATTAAGTTTCTATAAATAGAAGTTTCCATATTTAGAATTAAGCTGGTTACATAAGCTAACATATAAGTCTAAGTGTTTATAAGCTTATTTCTTAAGTCATATGATATAGTGTATAGTTTAATTATTATTTCATGTATTTTAATTAAACTATAGGTTTAGCATTTTAATTAAAGTATAACATGTTTTAATTAAAATGGAATAAAATACTTAGGTTAAAATGTGTATTAATATGTATTAATAATATAACCTTAGTCATGTCTAAATTAATTAATTATAAGCATGTTTTAAATAATTAATTAATTATAACTTATAACATAAAATACTTAGGTTAAATTAATATCATGCTAAATTACTAATTAAAAATAACCTAAGTCATGGTTTAATTAATATCTCATGTTATTAATTAATTTATATCCTAAGTTCATAATTCATAATATTAACATGTAGCATAAATCATGATTTAACCAACGAACCGTGAACCGGGCATGAAATCAACACCGTACCCCGAACCAAATCAGGGTTCCCCTTGGTTCCTTGCTACCGTGGGACCCACACCACCAAACCGGGACCATAAGGTCTCGGTGGTGGTTTCTAGGCCAAGCCGTGACCCCCTTGGGGCACGGTCTAGGCGTCGGCTAAACCAATCACCCGTAAAACACCCTTTTGATTTTACCTCTTCACCAAATACATGTTTATTTTATGTTTTTAAAATAGGTTTTAAAAACATCATGTTCTTAATCAATTTTACCAAATCAAATCAAAAGAAGGAATTAAAAAGAAAGGTTAAAAAGATATACCGAATGTGTGGATCAATAGAGGATGAACAAACACGAACACTTGTACAATATTCAAGATCAAAATCAACAAGAACACCCCCTCTTGGTGTGTTATAGGTGGCGGCCACAAAAGGAGAGGAAGAACAAAATTAGGGTTTTAATTGTTTTCAATAAAATGTGATAAATGAATGACTTTTTCCCTTAACCCCTTGTTTAGTAAAAATGATGGGCTAGGCCCTTTTCTTGTCCCTAATTTCGTGGTTCATGGGGCCCACATGGGGTAATCCAAATGTTTTTCGTGTCTAAATAATAAGTGTGTTCTCGTGTTCGTGTTTTACGTGTTTTAATTAGTTAAGTGTTCATTCGTGTTTATTGGTGTTCGTGTTTAGTGTGTTCTCGTTAATTATTTACCGTGCCTAATATATTTATACGTGCTCGTAATTATATTATATGTATTTACGTGATTATTTTAGTTCGTGTTTTAATGGTGATCATGATTTAATTATGTTCCCGTGAAATACTTATTAACTGCTTATCATGAGTTCGTACGTAAACGATACTTATCATGTTATACACGTATGTACTTACTTGATTAATAGCACATGAATGTGATCAATACTGAATAAGGTAAGTTTTAATCTAGGACGTACGATCTTAAGGGCACTATTCATGGTAAAAGCATGCGGGTTTTACAATTCTTCCCCCCTAAAAAGAATAATTCGTCCCCGAATTATAGATAACGTAACTGGAAGCGAAACATACCCGAATCAAACTGGAAAGGTATGCAAAATAACGGAAATGAAGGTGACATGGTAGAAGGGAACGTGGAACGTGACATGTCTTGAAAAGACATGGAACGTGACGTGACTGAAAGGACATATCTAATCGATAAGAGAAAAATGGATAAGAAGTCCGGATGAACTTGTCCGTTTCCAAGTGGCCTCCCTCTTGGAACGGTTCCCTCAGAAGATCCTGACACTAATGATAAATCTTGGTCCTCCTGACCTTGAATTGGAATACGAAGAAATTCTTGGTTATCAACGGAAGGTAGATCCCCTAAATTTGATCGAGGAAAATAAGAGTTAACGTGCAAGGGTAACTGGAACGTTACGATGCAAGACAAACTGACTTAACTGATAATTAGAAACGATGCGCGAGACATAAAGAAACGTAGTACGTGAAAAATTTTGAACGTGATACGTGAAAAATTTTGAACGTGCTACGTGGAGATATGGCGAGTGTAGTATGAGTAAACATATCGTGATACATGATACGTGTAACATATCTTGATCATGATATGAGGAACGTGAAATGAACATGACATGTGAGACATATCATGATCATAGAATATAATGGCGGTAACGCCAAACGCTACAAGGTGAAACGTGGAATATGACGTGAAACGTCTATCTGATGATGGAGAGTTATACTAAACTTGGGTCGGGTCTCGCAAGTTCTTGCAAACTTCCCAGAATGAGAAAAGAAATGAACGTAAAATCGTAAGCCAAAATACGATCATGAACGTGAATGGTGTCATGAACGTGAGCGCGAAAGCAAGTCGTGGAATTAGAATGAAGACGTGAAGTAAGTTAGGAGTACAATTACGAATCTTTGTCTGACCCGATAGCTGAGGGATTGCCAAGTGATCGGATGAGCCTTGGCTGGAACATGTTCGTTCAATCTGTTGGTTCTGAAATCCGTACGGATGTAAGGATTCTGCAGACTTGATCAAACTGTTGACAATAACCCATATAGCATCATGCTTCTTCTGAGTTTGCTGAAATCTGGTAACTAAAATCCATGGAGATCTTGTCCCTTTTCGATTCACAATTTCATATGATGAAAACATACCAGTCTGTTGGTGTCCTATCTTAGCCTGTTTGTATAACAGGTATGAAGATATGAACGTAACTGTATCCTGCTTCGTAGAAACTTGATACATAGAAGGTTGCGAAACTCTGAGTCTCTGAATCTAGAATTCTCCTAGCGTAGGATTTTATAGAACACCTAATGTAGTGTAGGGTTCTCTCCTTTACGCATAAGCTGAGTCATGGTAAGATTAACCATAGAAACCCATGTGATTCAGCGTGTCACTGTAATGAAACAGAATTGATATTGGAAAATTTTCTGGGTAAAATTTCTCTTGTCATAGAATTTGTAACATAGTGCAGATATGGTCCTCCTGTTCTTCTCTGGGCTTACAGGAAATCAGGTTATCCTCAATGAAAATGCTGATAAATTTGTTTAGGAGTTCATGGAAACTCAATTTATTAAGTCCATAATGCTGTTGGAGCATTGATGAGACTGAATCAAAATCATAAATCTAGCATGACCGAGTCGTGCACGAATAGCAGTCACAGACATGTCCTGCTTTTTCACTCGTCACTGTTGGCAGCATGATCATGAATTCGATCTTGGAAAAGTGATTAACACTATACGGTTGATTGGACATGTTGTCAATACGTGGAGGAGAATAATGGTCATGAATGGTGATTTGTTTAAGTCGACGGTAGTCGACACATAATCTCATGGTACCGTTCTTCTCCTTGTAGGTTCTTCTGAAATGTATAGGAAGATTTTGGAATAATCAACTGGCTATGCGTAAAAGGACTTAAGTAGTCGTGTCTTACTGACAGCTAAAAAATTTTAGTAATATGGCTAACAAAGCACGTGCTTGAAAAGCATAGATAATTTGTACAGATTTTCCCGATGGAAAATCAAGCTGAATGTATTCAGGAGCCTGAACATTACTGTACATAATTATGAATCATAGCATGGTGTGGTGTTCATAGTACATAATTAGGATAAAATTCATCTCGTGTCCGTCCGAGGAAATGCGTTAGCAGCTTGGATCTTATCATTAAGCTGAAGGAAAACCTTCGTATGCGTGGGAATACGAAAGGCGTCCTTCATGGTTATGAATATATGAACTATGGTGAAAGAAATGAAAGTGACGTCGGCAACGTGACAGTTCTCTCTGATGCGCCGATAATGGTATTGAAATTCTTGTGGCCTGATTAATACATGGCACAACAACATAGATATACCCTTGGAGGGTACCCTGAATTTCTTAGAAATGTTCCATAATTAGACGTGAGTCATGTGTCTTGACTCGTGTCTTGAGAAATGTAAGCGTGACATATGTCTTGACTGGTATCTTGACATGTGTCCTCAGAAAGTATACGTGAGACATGTGTCTTGACTGATGTCTTGACATGTGTCTCGAGATGTGAAACAATTAGAACTACAAATATTAGGTTAATATGCCAGAATTGGCGGATCGGTTGGACTACTGATCGTTTGTATGTCTGATCACGTCCGTGGCCGGAGCCCCGGTTGCGATTTCTAGGATAGTTGCTGTCATAGTAGTGGTTACTATCATCTTGTCTGTCGGTTCCATGACGGTCATTCTCATGACCGTGACTCATGTAACTATTTAGTTGAGTGGCCGGCTGGTACTGGTTTGCACTCATATGGCTGAAATGACAGCCGAACGACGTGTGACATGTAACTATGAATTTGGGACAATGATTGATGGGAATTGTCTGATGGTGAAGCATCTTCTCGTCCAATTGCTTTGCTCCGACGCCTTTGTCTTCGTCTTTTAGAATCTCCAGGTTGTGAACAGCATCAACATCAGCATCTCGTAGCGTCTCCCAACATCAGCAGCATCAACCTTCAGTAACATCTCCAAGCTATGAGCGGCATCGACAATTTTGTAGAATATCAGCAAGTGAACATACGCCTGGGATGATTTAGAATCGACTAGCGAATACTCGTGAAGTATTGCAAGTGGAATACACATGGATTAAGGTACATGTAATACACATGAAATACGGTACGTGGAGTACACATGAAATGCACATGAAATGATCGGTATGGACTCGATCATTTGTCATGATTTAAGGAAAGTAAACCGGTTAAACGGTTAGGAAAACCATCATGATAACCTGGCAGTATTAGCATAGACATCATTCTGGTTGCATAGAGAAACGCTAAAGAGTGGTTACACAAAATTCAACGATGATTTGCCTGACAGCATGATCAATGGAAACCAACCATGACTATCATGAAAGCATGATTCAAGAAATCTAACAATGTCTTGCAGGACAACGTAAATAACAAAAGAGGCGTGAAACATAATCAACATGAAGACGGAATTATCATGAGGAAACATGAAACCATCTATTACGAAGAAGTGTATAACATAATCAGCATGAAACTGAAGTTAACCATGACAGTATGAAGGCATACTTGACATAAAAACATAATAACTTATGATGGGACATGAAAAAAAATTTATGCCAATTTAAATCATGAGAAAAATTTTATGCAAGAAAAACAGTGCATGAATGCGTAATGTAGTTTATAAAACCTTTATATGTGCGAGGGAACGCCTATGGGTCGGTTCCAAAACAAAAGACATGGCGAGGGGACGCCTATGGGTCGGTCCCAAAGTTAAAAGTTTCGATAAAAGCACATGCGACTAAATAGGGCCAGTCCTGTACCAACCATTACTTAGTCAAAATTCCTACAACAGATGACATATGATATAAATGCATGAATGCATGAAACATAAATAATTAAAATCATTGTCAAAACTTAACAGAAAAATTTTTATGTGAAAAATGTGAACTACTGGGGTTCAGTCCACATAATCACAGTTCACGAGGAACGTCGTGCATAGACACTGACACATAACTAAATATGGATGACGGTTGTTCATTCCATATTGGTAAAACGATACTGGTGAAAACATCATGGTTAAAACAACAAGGTGCTGAAAACGTAATGGTTAAAACAAAAGGTGCTGAAAACGTCAATACGTGGAATAACAAGCGTTGACTTAGGAAGCTCCTGGTGACTACCCACTAGTCACAGGTCGAGTTTTAGAGCCTACAGGTCGAAACCTTGGCTCTGATACCATAATTTAAGACCCCATTTTGATAAATGGAATGTCACGCGTAATTATGGCGTGTCATCAAAGCATGCAAGGTAATATGTAGTAAAACATACATGACCATAGGGAAAACCGGAATCAAACATCGGTTCCCAAACATAAGCCCAAAACATAACAAAGTAAATGAACTGAATAAAAGACTAAACAAGCATAAATATATGAAGGAAACAGGAGAAGAAGTTTATGGCAGCTTCCATCCTATGCATGTCCTCCAAATGCTCGAGTCTTGGGTACCTGCCGTTTTGGGACATGGAAAGGAAAGTAACGACTGAGCAAAACGCTCAGTGCACGGATATACAATATAGCATGAAATAGGATAAGCATGTAACATATAACAGCGGAAGACTAAGTTCTGAGTAAACTGGTTATGTATTAAGAAAACTGGTTTTATAGTTTGAAAAGCCTTATGTCTTATGAAAACTGTTTTAACATAAATATACCATAGCCCATATAGGTCATGAAAAGGTCACGTGCATGAATACTTGGAGGGGTGACCTCATCATGCTGATTAGAGGGGATGCCTCTAATTAATATACTGGTTTGGGTAGGAGGGATCAACTCCTTGTGAAGGATGCAAGGCACACACCACATTCACCATGAAATACTGAATAAACATGTAACTAGGATGCACCCATACGCCCCACCTGATATAATAATATGGCCAAAACTGAAAAGGGACGCCACGAGCAAACACTCCGCTGTGGGGAAGTCATAACATTGGTGCCTCCAATGTTATGGTTATGGTACCTCCATAACTAGGTGAAACTGGTCATGCTTGTATATGGCTATAGATTATGCTAATTAAACATAAGCAGTTCAAAACAATAAAACAAATGCTGGGGAAAACAGTTGGCTGCATACGGGGAAATCCTAATAAGGAAAGAATGTCCATACTGAAAGGACGGGAATCCGTACCTCAAGTCCAGTGAATGAACGGAAGAAAGACTCCTACTTCTGGATCACTAAAGCTACATGAATACACACGTGTATAAGTATCGAATCACTGATTACGTACTGGGTTTTATGTCTCACCTTAGCTTACTTTGTATGTTTTAGGTCATGGTTTACTGTTTAAAGCCTTAAACTGTGTTTATCTTGTATTCTGATTAATCTGATTAAGTATTACTGATATTTCATGTATTATTATACTTACTGTGTAATAATAAGTAACTTTTCAAAAATAGCAGGTTTCCAAAAATAGAAAGTTTCCAAAAATAGAAAGTTTCCAAAAATAGAAAGTTTCCAAAAATAGAAAGTTACCAAAAATAGAAAGTTTCCAAAAATAGAAAGTTTCCAAAAATAGAAAGTTTCCAAAAATAGAAAGTTTCCAAAAATAGAAAGTTTCCAAAAATAGAAAGTTTCCTAAAATAGAATTTACTGCTTAAAATAGATTAGTTTCTAAAAATAGAAAGTTTCCAAAAATAGATCAGTTGCCTTAATTAAATAAGTTTCCATGTATAGAAGGTTTCCATGATTAGATTAGCTGCCTGAAATAGATAGATTTCCATATATAGAAGATTTCCATTAATAGATTAGTTGCCTTATTTAATTAAGTTTCTATAAATAGAAGTTTCCATATTTAGAATTAAGCTGGTTACATAAGCTAACATATAAGTCTAAGTGTTTATAAGCTTATTTCTTAAGTCATATGATATAGTGTATAGTTTAATTATTATTTCATGTATTTTAATTAAACTATAGGTTTAGCATTTTAATTAAAGTATAACATGTTTTAATTAAAATGGAATAAAATACTTAGGTTAAAATGTGTATTAATATGTATTAATAATATAACCTTAGTCATGTCTAAATTAATTAATTATAAGCATGTTTTAAATAATTAATTAATTATAACTTATAACATAAAATACTTAGGTTAAATTAATATCATGCTAAATTACTAATTAAAAATAACCTAAGTCATGGTTTAATTAATATCTCATGTTATTAATTAATTTATATCCTAAGTTCATAATTCATAATATTAACATGTAGCATAAATCATGATTTAACCAACGAACCGTGAACCGGGCATGAAATCAACACCGTACCCCGAACCAAATCAGGGTTCCCCTTGGTTCCTTGCTGCCGTGGGACCCACACCACCAAACTGGGACCATAAGGTCTCGGTGGTGGTTTCTAGGCCAAGCTGTGACCCCCTTGGGGCACGGTCTAGGCGTCGGCTAAACCAATCACCCGTAAAACACCCTTTTGATTTTACCTCTTCACCAAATACATGTTTATTTTATGTTTTTAAAATAGGTTTTAAAAACATCATGTTCTTAATCAATTTTACCAAATCAAATCAAAAGAAGGAATTAAAAAGAAAGGTTAAAAAGATATACCGAATGTGTGGATCAATAGAGGATGAACAAACACGAACACTTGTACAATATTCAAGATCAAAATCAACAAGAACACCCCCTCTTGGTGTGTTATAGGTGGCGGCCACAAAAGGAGAGGAAGAACAAAATTAGGGTTTTAATTGTTTTCAATAAAATGTGATAAATGAATGACTTTTTCCCTTAACCCCTTGTTTAGTAAAAATGATGGGCTAGGCCCTTTTCTTGTCCCTAATTTCGTGGTTCATGGGGCCCACATGGGGTAATCCAAATGTTTTTCGTGTCTAAATAATAAGTGTGTTCTCGTGTTCGTGTTTTACGTGTTTTAATTAGTTAAGTGTTCATTCGTGTTTATTGGTGTTCGTGTTTAGTGTGTTCTCGTTAATTATTTACCGTGCCTAATATATTTATACGTGCTCGTAATTATATTATATGTATTTACGTGATTATTTTAGTTCGTGTTTTAATGGTGATCATGATTTAATTATGTTCCCGTGAAATACTTATTAACTGCTTATCATGAGTTCGTACGTAAACGATACTTATCATGTTATACACGTATGTACTTACTTGATTAATAGCACATGAATGTGATCAATACTGAATAAGGTAAGTTTTAATCTAGGACGTACGATCTTAAGGGCACTATTCATGGTAAAAGCATGCGGGTTTTACAATTCTTCCCCCCTAAAAAGAATAATTCGTCCCCGAATTATAGATAACGTAATTGGAAGCGAAACATACCCGAATCAAACTGGAAAGGTATGCAAAATAACGGAAATGAAGGTGACATGGTAGAAGGGAACGTGGAACGTGACATGTCTTGAAAAGACATGGAACGTGACGTGACTGAAAGGACATATCTAATCGATAAGAGAAAAATGGATAAGAAGTCCGGATGAACTTGTCCGTTTCCAAGTGGCCTCCCTCTTGGAACGGTTCCCTCAGAAGATCCTGACACTAACGATAAATCTTGGTCCTCCTGACCTTGACTTGGAATACGAAGAAATTCTTGGTTATCAACGGAAGGTAGATCCCCTAAATTCGATCGAGGAAAATAAGAGTTAACGTGCAAGGGTAACTGGAACGTTACGATGCAAGACAAACTGACTTAACTGATAATTAGAAACGATGCGCGAGACATAAAGAAACGTAGTACGTGAAAAATTTTGAACGTGATACGTGAAAATTTTTGAACGTGCTACGTGGAGATATGGCGAGTGTAGTATGAGTAAACATATCGTGATACATGATACGTGTAACATATCTTGATCATGATATGAGGAACGTGAAATGAACATGACATGTGAGACATATCGTGATCATAGAATATAATGGCGGTAACGCCAAACGCTACAAGGTGAAACGTGGAATATGACGTGAAACGTCTATCTGATGATGGAGAGTTATACTAAACTTGGGTCTGGTCTCGCAAGTTCTTGCAAACTTCCCAGAACGAGAAAAGAAATGAACGTAAAATCGTAAGCCAAAATACGATCATGAACGTGAATGGTGTCATGAACGTGAGCGCGAAAGCAAGTCGTGGAATTAGAATGAAGACGTGAAGTAAGTTAGGAGTACAATTACGAATCTTTGTCTGACCCGATAGCTGAGGGATTGCCAAGTGATCGGATGAGCCTTGGCTGGAACATGTTCGTTCAATCTGTTGGTTCTGAAATCCGTACGGATGTAAGGATTCTGCAGACTTGATCAAACTGTTGACAATAACCCATATAGCATCATGCTTCTTCTGAGGTTGCTGAAATCTGGTAACTAAAATCCATGGAGATCTTGTCCCTTTTCGATTCACAATTTCATATGATGAAAACATACCAGTCTGTTGGTGTGCTTTCTTAGCCTGTTTGTATAACAGGTATGAAGATATGAACGTAACTGTATCCTGCTTCGTAGAAACTTGATACATAGAAGGTTGCGAAACTCTGAGTCTCTGAATCTAGAATTCTCCTAGCGTAGGATTTTATAGAACACCTAATGTAGTGTAGGGTTCTCTCCTTTACGCATAAGCTGAGTCATGGTAAGATTAACCATAGAAACCCATGTGATTCAGCGTGTCACTGTAATGAAACAGAATTGATATTGGAAAATTTTCTAGGGTAAAATTTCTCTTGTCATAGAATTTGTAACATAGTGCAGATATGGTCCTCCTGTTCTTCTCTGGGCTTACAGGAAATCAGGTTATCCTCAATGAAAACGCTGATAAATTTGTTTAGGAGTTCATGGAAACTCAATTTATTAAGTCCATAATGCTATTGGAGCATTGATGAGACTGAATCAAAATCATAAATCTAGCATGACCGAGTCGTGCACGAATAGCAGTCACAGACATGTCCTGCTTTTTCACTCGTCACTGTTGGCAGCATGATCATGAATTCGATCTTGGAAAAGTGATTAACACTATACGGTTGATTGGACATGTTGTCAATACGTGGAGGAGAATAATGGTCATGAATGGTGATTTGTTTAAGTCGACGGTAGTCGACACATAATCTCATGGTACCGTTCTTCTCCTTGTAGGTTCTTATGAAATGTATAGGAAGATTTTGGAATAATCAACTGGCTATGCGTAAAAGGACTTAAGTAGTCGTGTCTTACTGACAGCTAGAAAATTTTAGTAATATGGCTAACAAAGCACGTGCTTGAAAAGCATAGATAATTTGTACAGATTTTCCCGATGGAAAATCAAGCTGAATGTATTCAGGAGCCTGAACATTACTGTACATAATTATGAATCATAGCATGGTGTGGTGTTCATAGTACATAATTAGGATAAAATTCATCTCGTGTCTGTCCGAGGAAATGCGTTAGCAGCTTGGATCTTATCATTAAGCTGAAGGAAAACCTTCGTATGCGTGGGAATACGAAAGGCGTCCTTCATGGTTATGAATATATGAACTATGGTGAAAGAAATGAAAGTGACGTCGGCAACGTGACAGTTCTCTCTGATGCGCCGATAATGGTATTGAAATTCTTGTGGCCTGATTAATACATGGCACAACAACATAGATATACCCTTGGAGGGTACCCTGAATTTCTTAGAAATGTTCCATAATTAGACGTGAGTCATGTGTCTTGACTCGTGTCTTGAGAAATGTAAGCGTGACATATGTCTTGACTGGTATCTTGACATGTGTCCTCAGAAAGTATACGTGAGACATGTGTCTTGACTGATGTCTTGACATGTGTCTCGAGATGTGAAACAATTAGAACTACAAATATTAGGTTAATATGCTAGAATTGGTGGATCGGTTGGACTACTGATCGTTTGTATGTCTGATCACATCCGTGGCCGGAGCCCCGGTTGCGATTTCTAGGATAGTTGCTGTCATAGTAGTGGTTACTATCATCTTGTCTGTCGGTTCCATGACGGTCATTCTCATGACCGTGACTCATGTAACTATTTAGTTGAGTGGCCGGCTGGTACTGGTTTGCACTCATATGGCTGAAATGACAGCCGAACGACGTGTGACATGTAACTATGAATTTGGGACAATGATTGATGGGAATTGTCTGATGGTGAAGCATCTTCTCGTCCAATTGCTTTGCTCCGACGCCTTTGTCTTCGTCTTTTAGAATCTCCAGGTTGTGAACAGCATCAGCATCAGCATCTCGTAGCGTCTCCCAACATCAGCAGCATCAACCTTCAGTAACATCTCCAAGCTATGAGCGGCATCGACAATTTTGTAGAATATCAGCAAGTGAACATACGCCTGGGATGATTTATAATCGACTAGCGAATACTCGTGAAGTATTGCAAGTGGAATACACATGGATTAAGGTACATGTAATACACATGAAATACGGTACGTGGAGTACACATGAAATGCACATGAAATGATCGGTATGGGCTCGATCATTTGTCATGATTTAAGGAAAGTAAACCGGTTAAACGGTTAGGAAAACCATCATGATAACCTGGCAGTATTAGCATAGACATCATTCTGGTTGCATAGAGAAACGCTAAAGAGTGGTTACACAAAATTCAACGATGATTTGCCTGACAGCATGATCAATGGAAACCAACCATGACTATCATGAAAGCATGATTCAAGAAATCTAACAATGTCTTGCAGGACAACGTAAATAACAAAAGAGGCGTGAAACATAATCAACATGAAGACGGAATTATCATGAGGAAACATGAAACCATCTATTACGAAGAAGTGTATAACATAATCAGCATGAAACTGAAGTTAACCATGACAGTATGAAGGCATACTTGACATAAAAACATAATAACTTATGATGGGACATGAAAAAAAATTTATGCCAATTTAAATCATGAGAAAAATTTTATGCAAGAAAAACAGTGCATGAATGCGTAATGTAGTTTATAAAACCTTTATATGTGCGAGGGAACGCCTATGGGTCGGTTCCAAAACAAAAGACATGGCGAGGGGACGCCTATGGGTCGGTCCCAAAGTTAAAAGTTTCGATAAAAGCACATGCGACTAAATAGGGCCAGTCCTGTACCAACCATTACTTAGTCAAAATTCCTACAACAGATGACATATGATATAAATGCATGAATGCATGAAACATAAATAATTAAAATCATTGTCAAAACTTAACAGAAAAATTTTTATGTGAAAAATGTGAACTACTGGGGTTCAGTCCACATAATCACAGTTCACGAGGAACGTCGTGCATAGACACTGACACATAACTAAATATGGATGACGGTTGTTCATTCCATATTGGTAAAACGATACTGGTGAAAACATCATGGTTAAAACAACAAGGTGCTGAAAACGTAATGGTTAAAACAAAAGGTGCTGAAAACGTCAATACGTGGAATAACAAGCGTTGACTTAGGAAGCTCCTGGTGACTACCCACTAGTCACAGGTCGAGTTTTAGAGCCTACAGGTCGAAACCTTGGCTCTGATACCATAATTGTAAGACCCCATTTTGATAAATGGAATGTCACGCGTAATTATGGCGTGTCATCAAAGCATGCAAGGTAATATGTAGTAAAACATACATGACCATAGGGAAAACCGGAATCAAACATCGGTTCCCAAACATAAGCCCAAAACATAACAAAGTAAATGAACTGAATAAAAGACTAAACAAGCATAAATATATGAAGGAAACAGGAGAAGAAGTCTATGGCAGCTTCCATCCTATGCATGTCCTCCAAATGCTCGAGTCTTGGGTACCTGCCGTTTTGGGACATGGAAAGGAAAGTAACGACTGAGCAAAACGCTCAGTGCACGGATATACAATATAGCATGAAATAGGATAAGCATGTAACATATAACAGCGGAAGACTAAGTTCTGAGTAAACTGGTTAAGTATTAAGAAAACTGGTTTTATAGTTTGAAAAGCCTTATGTCTTATGAAAACTGTTTTAACATAAATATACCATAGCCCATATAGGTCATGAAAAGGTCACGTGCATGAATACTTGGAGGGGTGACCTAATCATGCTGATTAGAGGGGATGCCTCTAATTAATATACTGGTTTGGGTAGGAGGGATCAACTCCTTGTGAAGGATGCAAGGCACACACCACATTCACCATGAAATACTGAATAAATATGTAACTAGGATGCACCCATACGCCCCACCTGATATAATAATATGGCCAAACTGAAAAGGGACGCCACGAGCAAACACTCCGCCGTGGGGAAGTCATAACATTGGTGCCTCCAATGTTATGGTTATGGTACCTCCATAACTAGGTGAAACTGGTCATGCTTGTATATGGCTATAGATTATGCTAATTAAACATAAGCAGTTCAAAACAATAAAACTAATGCTGGGGAAAACAGTTGGCTGCATACGGGGAAATCCTAATAAGGAAAGAATGTCCATACTGAAAGGACGGGAATCCGTACCTCAAGTCCAGTGAATGAACGGAAGAAAGACTCCTACTTCTGGATCACTAAAGCTACATGAATACACACGTGTATAAGTATCGAATCACTGATTACGTACTGGGTTTTATGTCTCACCTTAGCTTACTTTGTATGTTTTAGGTCATGGTTTACTGTTTAAAGCCTTAAACTGTGTTTATCTTGTATTCTGATAAATCTGATTAAGTATTACTGATATTTCATGTATTATTATACTTACTGTGTAATAATAAGTAACTTTCCAAAAATAGCAGGTTTCCAAAAATAGAAAGTTTCCAAAAATAGAAAGTTTCCAAAAATAGAAAGTTTACAAAAATAGAAAGTTACCAAAAATAGAAAGTTTCCAAAAATAGAAAGTTTCCAAAAATAGAAAGTTTCCAAAAATAGAAAGTTTCCAAAAATAGAAAGTTTCCAAAAATAGAAAGTTTCCTAAAATAAAATTTACTGCTTAAAATAGATTAGTTTCTAAAAATAGAAAGTTTCCAAAAATAGATCAGTTGCCTTAATTAAATAAGTTTCCATGTATAGAAGGTTTCCATGATTAGATTAGCTGCCTGAAATAGATAGATTTCCATATATAGAAGATTTCCATTAATAGATTAGTTGCCTTATTTAATTAAGTTTCTATAAATAGAAGTTTCCATATTTAGAATTAAGCTGGTTACATAAGCTAACATATAAGTCTAAGTGTTTATAAGCTTATTTCTTAAGTCATATGATATAGTGTATAGTTTAATTATTATTTCATGTATTTTAATTAAACTATAGGTTTAGCATTTTAATTAAAGTATAACATGTTTTAATTAAAATGGAATAAAATACTTAGGTTAAAATGTGTATTAATATGTATTAATAATATAACCTTAGTCATGTCTAAATTAATTAATTATAAGCATGTTTTAAATAATTAATTAATTATAACTTATAACATAAAATACTTAGGTTAAATTAATATCATGCTAAATTACTAATTAAAAATAACCTAAGTCATGGTTTAATTAATATCTCATGTTATTAATTAATTTATATCCTAAGTTCATAATTCATAATATTAACATGTAGCATAAATCATGATTTAACCAACGAACCGTGAACCGGGCATGAAATCAACACCGTACCCCGAACCAAATCAGGGTTCCCCTTGGTTCCTTGCTGCCGTGGGACCCACACCACCAAACCGGGACCATAAGGTCTCGGTGGTGGTTTCTAGGCCAAGCCGTGACCCCCTTGGGGCACGGTCTAGGCGTCGGCTAAACCAATCACCCGTAAAACACCCTTTTGATTTTACCTCTTCACCAAATACATGTTTATTTTATGTTTTTAAAATAAGTTTTAAAAACATCATGTTCTTAATCAATTTTACCAAATCAAATCAAAAGAAGGAATTAAAAAGAAAGGTTAAAAAGATATACCGAATGTGTGGATCAATAGAGGATGAACAAACACGAACACTTGTACAATATTCAAGATCAAAATCAACAAGAACACCCCCTCTTGGTGTGTTATAGGTGGCGGCCACAAAAGGAGAGGAAGAACAAAATTAGGGTTTTAATTGTTTTCAATAAAATGTGATAAATGAATGACTTTTTCCCTTAACCCCTTGTTTAGTAAAAATGATGAGCTAGGCCCTTTTCTTGTCCCTAATTTCGTGGTTCATGGGGCCCACATGGGGTAATCCAAATGTTTTTCGTGTCTAAATAATAAGTGTGTTCTCGTGTTCGTGTTTTACGTGTTTTAATTAGTTAAGTGTTCATTCGTGTTTATTGGTGTTCGTGTTTAGTGTGTTCTCGTTAATTATTTACCGTGCCTAATATATTTATACGTGCTCGTAATTATATTATATGTATTTACGTGATTATTTTAGTTCGTGTTTTAATGGTGATCATGATTTAATTATGTTCCCGTGAAATACTTATTAATTGCTTATCATGAGTTCGTACGTAAACGATACTTATCATGTTATACACGTATGTACTTACTTGATTAATAGCACATGAATGTGATCAATACTGAATAAGGTAAGTTTTAATCTAGGACGTACGATCTTAAGGGCACTATTCATGGTAAAAGCATGCGGGTTTTACAGGAATATTAACCCTCATTCCGGTCTCCCAACGCCTATCATTATTCCCACTGCGATCTCTCATCCGTCGCCCTACTGATTGTTCATCATCAGACAAACCATCACCAAACGGATTTTCTTCCAGATCTGCATCTTCTTCCTCATGACGGCGATTACGAGGCCTCCTATTGCTCATCAAAGTGTTCATCTGGTCGGTCAATTGATCAAACATTTGATCGAATCGCTCCTCCATTCTCTCCATCATACGCTGCTCAAATTCCTGTTCATTCACATCGTGAATAGACCTAGTTCTCCTTGGAGGCATCTTGATCAGGAACTTTGGCTCTTGATACCAACTGATGTAGACTAAAAAACAAAGTAACAAAGATAAGTAATTGGATCTGTTGATTCAACAATAATGCCAGAAACAATTCTGCTAATAATCGTTGATTCTGAAGAATGCCCGAAAATTAGGGTAAAACACGGCAACACAACGACCAGTGGTTTAACTTTTATTAAACTGATAACTGTCTTGCTAGGGTTACAGCAGATTCATTAAATAATGACTGCAAACAATGAAAAACCCTAAAAATCTAACGGGCTGGACCGTAGCCCAATGACAAAGTTCAACTGAAAGTTAAAAAAACATAAAAATGCAAAAAAAATGATAGTAAAAAGGCTTTTCGGGCCTTAGAAAATCCGCAACCAGCTAAAAGGTGGTTACAATGTCGTCGGTCTCCTTTTTACGCACGTTTTGACAGGTCACAGGCTGAAAACGGAATTAGGATGCAAAAGTTATGCCCATTTTACTAAACCTCTCTTTGTCATGCGATCTCGGGCCTCCATAAACAAGTCAGCCCGTTCTTCAATACTTGGGCCTCCATCAATCCCCCCTAGATAAGAAAAATTCGACCTCGAATTCCCAACTGTATCATCCTCTAAAGAATCACCATGGTAAGGCAACAAGTGCTTCACATTAAAAACATCAGAACAACGAATATGATGTGACAACTTCAAACGATAAGCATTTGAGTTCATCTTATCCACTATTTCCACTGGACCAATCTTCTTAGCAGACAATTTATTATATTCACCAACTAGAAAACGATCCTTAGTCAAAACAGCCCACACAAAGTCTCCTACTTCAAAGTCAACATGTCTCCTCTTTTGATCTGCATCCTGCTTGTACTTCGAATTAGCGCGAACCAAGTTGTCACGAACAGATTTAAGAACATCATGCAACCCCTCAACAAAATCCTGCACTTTCTTCGGAACAGACCTAGAAATCTGAGGAGTCATAATATCAAAAGGACCACGTGGCTGAGCAGAATAAACCACCTGGAAAGGACTAAACCCAGTGCTCCGATTAACAGCATGATTATGAGCAAACTCAGCTTGATACAAATTCTGATCCCATGCCTTCACATGATCACCCATCAAACACCTTAACAGGTTACCAAGGGACCTGCTAACAACTTTGGTTTGCCCATCAGTTTGAGGATGATAAGCACTACTAAAATTGAGTTGAGTATTCACCATCTTCCACAAACTACGCCAAAAATGACTCAAAAACCTGGTGTCCCGATCAGAAACAATGAAGGAAGGTAAACCATGTAAACGGTACACATCCCTAAAGAAAATTTGGGCTACATTAACTGCATCTGTTGTCTTCTTGCAAGGAATAAAATGAACCATCTTAGAAAAACGATCAACAACAACAAATATTGAATCATTACCCCTTTGAGTACGAGGTAGCCCCCAACACAAAATCCATGCTAATATCAACCCAGGGCTGCAAAGGAACCGGCAAAGGCATATAAAGACCTGCATTAGTAGTCGTACCCTTTGAAACTTGACAAATACGACACCTCTTGACGTAACGATCCAATTCCTTCCTCATAGAAGGCCAAAAATAAGAAGCTTGAACCAACTATAAAGTGCGATCACGACCAACATGTCCTTCACCATGCAACTCCTTAATAATTTGCAAGCGAAGACTTGAATCAGGAATACAAAGTTGATTCCCTTTGAATAGGAACCCATCATGCATAACAAAATCTGTTTTCTCTCCGGATTGCAAATCCTGCAGAACAATTGAAAAGTATGGATCCATAGTCACCATGTCACGAATGACATCCAGTCCAGGAACATCAACCTGCATGGTTACAAGTAAACTACTTCTCCTGCTTAAGGCATCAGCAGCACGATTGGAAGCACCCGTTTTGTGTTTCACCACAAAAGTAAATTTCTCAAGAAAAGCCAACCAACGCCCATGTTTATGTGAAACCTTATCTTGAGTACGAATATGCCTTAAGGAATCATGGTTAGTGAACAAAACAAATTCCTTACGAAACAAATAATGGCGCCAATGCTTCACAGCTTGGACCACTGCATAAAACTCCAAGTCATAAGTAGAGTACCTCGACTTCGGCCCTGTCAATTTCTCGCTAAAATAGGCAACAGGCCGCCCACCCGGACTAAGAACTCTACCAATTGAAACCTTAGAAGCATCAGTATGAAGCTAAAAAACTTTAGAAAAGTCAGGCAATACCTAGATTGGTGCTGTAGTAAGCTTTTCCTTGACAACCTGAAAAGCCATTTGTGCTTCCTCCGTCCACACAAATGACTTACCCTTCATACAGTCTGTCAAAGGGGCCATAATGGAACTGAAATTAGGGATAAACCGCATATAGAAAGAAGCAAGACCATGGAAACTCCGAACTTCAGTAATGGTAGTTGGAGTTGGCCACTCCTGAACAGCTGCTACCTTAGATTCATCCACCTGTATGCCATCACCAGAAACAACATACCCTAAAAACAAAACTTCAGGGGTCATGAACATACACTTCTTCGTGGCTGCATAAAAATTATCCTTCCGAAGCAAGGTCAAGACCTCCCTCACATGATTGATATGCTCATTATAAGAAGCACTATAAATAAGAATGTCATCAAAATAAACAACCACAAACTTGCCAATAAAAGGCCTGAGCAGTTGATTCATCACACGCATAAATGTGCTTGGTGCGTTTGATAAACCAAAAGGCATGACCAACCACTCATACAACCCTTCACGGGTCCTGAAAGCGGTCTTCCACTCGTCACCAGGTCTAAGACGAATCTGGTAATACCCACTCTTCAAATCCAGCTTCGTGAAAATGGTAGCACCACTAATCTGGTCAAGCAAATCATCAAGGCGAGGAATAGGAAACATGTACCTCACAGTAATCTTATTGATGGCTCGACTATCAACACACATACGCCATGTACAATCCTTCTTTGGAGTTAATAGGACAAGAACAACACACGGGCTCATACTCTCACGAACATGACCCTTGGAAACCAGCTCCTCAACCTGCCTGCGCAACTCCTCATGTTCTCCCGGGCTCATCCTATAATGTGGCCTGTTAGGCAATTGTGACCCAGGCTCTAGATCAATATGATGTTGTATGTCACGCAATGGTGGCAAACCATCAGGTAATTCATCAGGGAAAACATCAGAGAATTCATCAAGTAAAGGGATCACGGCTTCAGGAACTTCACCGTCTTTAGAAACCTCCTTCCCTATTAATACAAAAACAACACCTCCCACCTCCAGCTCGTCTTCGAACTGCGAAAGAGTTAGTAAAGTACCAGTAGGTTTATTAACTACTTCCTTAGGTTTATTTGGCATCAAAGTAATCTTCACACCCCCAAACAGGAAACTATAAGTATTAGTTCTCCCATGGTGAGTTACATCACGGTCATACTCCCAAGATCTACCCAATAATAAGTGACAAGCATCCATAGGTATCACATCACACCAAATATTATCCTTATAAGTTGTTCCTACAGAAAACGGAACTTGGACACGCTTGGAAACTGTTATCTCCCCACCCTTTTTAAGCTACTATAACTTATAAGGTTTGGGACGATCTTCAGTTTTCAACCCTAATTTCTGGACTGCTCCTTCAGCTATCAAATGATCACAACTACCTGAATCACATACAAAAGTGCAAACCTTACCCATAATGGTACAAGTTAACTGAAAGATGTTGTGTTTGAGCCAATCATCACCATCAACTTTACGTGTTAAACAGGAGCGCCTTACCACCAAATTCACCCCCACATCTCCAGACACATACTCCTCCTCATACTCAGGTTCTCCATCATACACTGCGTCTCCCACGTAGTCATCATAAGCCACATCATCATCTTCCTCAGGTTCAATAAATAATTGCCTCTTCCTAGCCTTCTTACACTCTGATTGTCGGTGACCAGGTTCACCACAGTTAAAGCACTTGAACCCACCACTGCCGGCCGCTTTAGGAACTGGTCCAGTATTCTCACCAACTGCTTTAGCCTGAGTTGGGGCAAAACGCGATGCCGCATTACCCGAACCAGAAGCACTTGTTATTGCAGGAGAAGAAGAACTCCCACTCGTCGGTTCTGCTTCTCAAAAGTCAGTGCTTATTGATACGCTTCAGAAAGTGTCATCGGATCAAACATGTTAACAGAATCCATGATCTGGACTCTTAAACCACCAATGTATGGAGAGACAAGCTGATCTTCTGTCTCTTGGACGTCATTCCTTGCAATTAGTTGGTAAAATTCGGTCGTGTAATCTTCAACAGACTTGGCCCCCTGTTTCACATTCTGTAACCGTTGGTACATCATTCGCTGGTAGTTATGAGGAATAAAATTATCCCTCATGACTTTCTTCATCTTCTGCCAACTCGTGATCTTTGACTTCCCAACTCTGTTCCTCGTCAGTTTCAATTGTTGCCACCACGCGGATGCCCGACCACGTAACTTGGTAGCGATCAACGAAACCCTTTTGTTTTCTGGAACTTCTTTGAATTCAAATACTTCTTCAACAGCAACAAGCCAATCAATAAACTCATCAAGCTTTAAAGTGTCCTCATTAAACTCGGGAATATTAACCCTCATTCCGGTCTCCCAACGCCTATCATTATTCCCACTACGATCTCTCATCCGTCGCCCTACTGATTGTTCATCATCAGACAAACCATCACCAAACGGATTTTCTTCCAGATCTGCATCTTCTTCCTCATGACGGCGATTACGAGGCCTCCTATTGCTCATCAAAGTGTTCATCTGGTCGGTCAATTGATCAAACATTTGATCGAATCGCTCCTCCATTCTCTCCATCATACGCTGCTCAAATTCCTGTTCATTCACATCGTGAATAGGCCTAGTTCTCCTTGGAGGCATCTTGATCAGGAACTTTGGCTCTTGATACCAACTGATGTAGACTAAAAAACAAAGTAACAAAGATAAGTAATTGGATCTGTTGATTCAACAATAATGCCAGAAACAATTCTGCTAATAATCGTTGATTCTGAAGAATGCCCGAAAATTAGGGTAAAACACGGCAACCCAACGACCAGTGGTTTAACTTTTATTAAACTGATAACTGTCTTGCTAGGGTTACAGCAGATTCATTAAATAATGACTGCAAACAATGAAAAACCCTAAAAATCCAACGGGCTGGACCGTAGCCCAATGACAAAGTTCAACTGAAAGTTAAGAAAACATAAAAATGCAAAAAATGATAGTAAAAAGGCTTTTCGGGCCTTAGAAAATCCGCAACCAGCTAAAAGGTGGTTACAATGTCGTCGGTCTCCTTTTTACGCACGTTTTGACAGGTCACAGGCTGAAAACGGACTTAGGATGCAAAAGTTATGCCCATTTTACTAAACCTCTCTTTGTCATGCGATCTCGGGCCTCCATAAACAAGTCAGCCCGTTCTTCAATACTTGGGCCTCCATCAATCCCCCCTGGATAAGAAAAATTCGACCTCGAATTCCCAACTGTATCATCATCTGAAGAATCACCATGGTAAGGCAACAAGTGCTTCACATTAAAAACATCAGAACAACGAATATGATGTGGCAACTTCAAACGATAAGCATTTGAGTTCATCTTATCCACTATTTCCACTGGACCAATCTTCTTAGCAGACAATTTATTATATTCACCAACTGGAAAATGATCCTTAGTCAAAACAGCCCACACAAAGTCTCCTACTTCAAAGTCAACATGTCTCCTCTTTTGATCTGCATCCTGCTTGTACTTCGAATTAGCGCGAACCAAGTTGTCACGAACAGATTTAAGAACATCATGCAACCCCTCAACAAAATCCTGCACTTTCTTCGGAACAGACCTAGAAATCTGAGGAGTCATAATATCAAGAGGACCACGTAGCTGAGCAGAATAAACCACCTGGAAAGGACTAAACCCAGTGCTCCGATTAACAGCATGATTATGAGCAAACTCAGCTTGATACAACTTCTGATCCCATGCCTTCACATGATCACCCACCAAACACCTTAACAGGTTACCAAGGGACCTGTTAACAACTTCGGTTTGCCCATCAGTTTGAGGATGATAAGCACTACTAAAATTGAGTTGAGTATTCACCATCTTCCACAAACTACGCCAAAAATGACTCAAAAACCTGGTGTCCCGATCAGAAACAATGAAGGAAGGTAAACCATGTAAACGGTACACATCCCTAAAGAAAATTTGGGCTACATTAACTGCATCTGTTGTCTTCTTGCAAGGAATAAAATGAACCATCTTAGAAAAACGATCAACAACAACAAATATTGAATCATTACCCCTTTGAGTACGAGGTAGCCCCAACACAAAATCCATGCTAATATCAACCCAGGGCTGCAAAGGAACCGGCAAAGGCATATAAAGACCTGCATTAGTAGCCGTACCCTTTGAAACTTGACAAATACGACACCTCTTGACGTAACGATCCAATTCCTTCCTCATAGAAGGCCAAAAATAAGAAGCTTGAACCAACTATAAAGTGCGATCACGACCAACATGTCCTTCACCATGCAACTCCTTAATAATTTGCAAGCAAAGACTTGAATCAGGAATACAAAGTTGATTCCCTTTGAATAGGAACCCATCATGCATAACAAAATCTGTTTTCTCTCCGGATTGCAAATCCTGCAGAACAATTGAAAAGTATGGATCCATAATCACCATGTCACGAATGACATCCAGTCCAGGAACATCAACCTGCATGGTTACAAGTAAACTACTTCTCCTGCTTAAGGCATCAGCAGCACGATTGGAAGCACCCGTTTTGTGTTTCACCACAAAAGTAAATTTCTCAAGAAAAGCCAACCAACGCCCATGTTTATGTGAAACCTTATCTTGAGTACGAATATTCCTTAAGGAATCATGGTTAGTGAACAAAACAAATTCCTTACGAAACAAATAATGGCGCCAATGCTTCACAGCTTGGACCACTGCATAAAACTCCAAGTCATAAATAGAGTGCCTCGACTTCGGCCCTGTCAATTTCTCGCTAAAATAGGCAACAGGCCGCCCACCCGGACTAAGAACTCTACCAATTGAAACATTAGAAGCATCAGTATGAAGCTCAAAAACTTTAGAAAAGTCAGGCAATACCTGGATTGGTGCTGTAGTAAGCTTTTCCTTGACAACCTGAAAAGCCATCTCTGCTTCCTCCGTCCACACAAATGACTTACCCTTCATACAGTCTGTCAAAGGGGCCATAATGGAACTGAAATTAGGGATAAACCGCATATAGAAAGAAGCAAGACCATGGAAACTCCGAACTTCAGTAATGGTAGTTGGAGTTGGCCACTCCTGAACAACTGCTACCTTAGATTCATCCACCTGTATGCCATCACCAGAAACAACATACCCTAAAAACAAAACTTCAGGGGTCATGAACACACACTTCTTCGTGGCTGCATAAAAATTATCCTTCCGAAGCAAGGTCAAGACCTCCCTCACATGATTGATATGCTCATTATAAGAAGCACTATAAATAAGAATGTCATCAAAATAAACAACCACAAACTTGCCAACAAAAGGCCTGAGCAGTTGATTCATCACACGCATAAATGTGCTTGGTGCGTTTGATAAACCAAAAGGCATGACCAACCACTCATACAACCCTTCACGGGTCCTGAAAGCGGTCTTCCACTCGTCACCAGGTCTAAGACGAATCTGGTAATACCCACTCTTCAAATCCAGCTTCGTGAAAATGGTAGCACCACTAATCTGGTCAAGCAAATCATCAAGGCGAGGAATAGGAAACCTGTACCTCACAGTAATCTTATTGATGGCTCGACTATCAACACACATACGCCATGTACCATCCTTCTTTGGATTCAATAGGGCAGGAATAGCACACGGGCTCATACTCTCACGAACATGACCCTTGGAAACCAGCTCCTCAACCTGCCTGCGCAACTCCTCATGTTCTCCCATGCTCATCCTATAATGTGGCCTGTTAGGCAATTGTCACCCAGGCTCTAGATCAATATGATGTTGTATGTCACGCAATGGTGGCAAACCATCAGGTAATTCATTAGGGAAAACATCAGAGAATTCATCAAGTCACGGCTTCAGGAACTTCACCGTCTTCAGAAACCTCCTTCCCTATTAATACAAAAACAACACCTCCCACCTCCAGCTCGTCTTCGAACTGCGAAAGAGTTAGTAAAGTACCAGTAGGTTTATTAACTACTTCCTTAGGTTTATTTGGCATCAAAGTAATCTTCACACCCCCAAACAGGAAACTATAAGTATTAGTTCTCCCATGGTGAGTTACATCACGGTCATACTCCCAAGGTCTACCCAATAATAAGTGACAAGCATCCATAGGTATCACATCACACCCAATATTATCCTTATAAGTTGTTCCTACAGAAAACGGAACTTAGACACGCTTGGAAACTGTTATCTCCCCACCCTTTTTAAGCTACTATAACTTATAAGGTTTGGGACGATCTTCAGTTTTCAACCCTAATTTCTGGACTGCTCCTTCAGCTATCAAATTATCACAACTACCTGAATCGCATACAAAAGTGCAAACCTTACCCATAATGGTACAGGTTGACTGAAAGATGTTGTGTTTGAGCCAATCATCACCATCAACTTTAGGTGTTAAACATGAGCGCCTTACCACCAAATTCACCCCCACATCTCTAGACACATACTCCTCCTCATACTCAGGTTCTGCATCATACACTGCGTCTCCCACGTAGTCATCATAAGCCACATCATCATCTTCCTCAGGTTCAATAAATAACTGCGTCTTCCCAGCCTTCTTACACTCTGATTGTCGGTGACCAGGTTCACCACAGTTAAAGCACTTGAACCCACCACTGCCGGCCGCTTTAGGAACTAGTCCAGTATTCTCACCAACTGCTTTAGCTTGAGTTGGGGCAAAACGCGATGCCGCATTACCCGAACCAGAAGCACCTGTTATTGCAGGAGAAGAAGAACTCCCCACTCGTCGGTTCTGCTTCTCAAAAGTCAGTGCTCGTTGATACGCTTCAGAAAGTGTCATCGGATCAAACATGTTAACAGAATCCATGATCTGGACTCTTAAACCACCAATGTATCGAGAGACAAGCTGATCTTCTGTCTCTTGGACGTCATTCCTTGCAATTAGTTGGTAAAATTCGGTCGTGTAATCTTCAACAGACTTGCCCCCTGTTTCAGATTCTGTAACCGCTGGTACATCATTCGCTGGTAGTTATAAGGAATAAAATTATCCCTCATGACTTTCTTCATCTTCTGCCAACTCGTGTACTTTGACTTCCCAACTCTGTTCCTCGTCAGTTTCAATTGTTGCCACCACGCGGATGCCCGACCACGTAACTTGGTAGCGATCAACGAAACCCTTTTGTTTTCTGGAACTTCTTTGAATTCAAATACTTCTTCAACAGCAACAAGCCAATCAATAAACTCAGCAGGCTTTAAAGTGTCCCCATTAAACTCGGGAATATTAACCCTCATTCTGGTCTCCCAACGCCTATCATTATTCCCACTGCGATCTCTCATCCGTCGCCCTACTGATTGTTCATCATCAGACAAACCATCACCAAACGGACTTTTTCCAGATCTGCATCTTCTTCCTCATGACGGCGATTACGAGGCCTCCTATTGCTCATCAAAGTGTTCATCTGGTCGGTCAACTGATCAAACATTTGATCGAACCGCTCCTCCATTCTCTCCATCATACGCTGCTCAAATTCCTGTTCATTCACATCGTGAATAGGCCTAGTTCTCCTTGGAGGCATCTTGATCAGGAACTTTGGCTCTTTATACCAACTGATGTAGACTAAAAAACAAAGTAACAAAGATAAGTAATTGGATCTGTTGATTCAACAAGAATGCCAGAAACAATTCTGCTAATAATCGTTGATTCTGAAGAATGCCCAAAAACTAGGGTAAAACACGGCAACACAACGGCCAGTGATTTAACTTTTATTAAACTGATAACTGTCTTGCTAGGGTTACAGTAGATTCATTAAATAATGACTGAAAACAAAGAAAAACCCTAAAAATCCAACGGGCTGGACCGTAGCCCAATGACAAAGTCCAACTGAAAGTGAAAAAAACATAAAAATGCAAAAAACTGATAGTAAAAGGCTTTTCGGGCCTTGGAAAATCCGCAACCAGCTAAAAGGTGGTTACAGCGTCGTCAGTCTCCTTTTTACGCACGTTTTGACAGGTCACAGGCTGAAAACGGACTTAGGATGCAAAAGTTATGCCCATTTTACTAAACCCCTCTTCGTCACGCGATCTCGGGCCTCCAGAAACAAGTCATCCCGTTCTTCAATACTTGGGCCTCCATCATGTTCCCTATCAATGGGTGTGCTAGCCCATTTTTATGAGGAGAAAAATTAAATTTCTTCAAGATCTCAGCCACATATTTGTCTTGAGAGATAAAGATACCATCTTCTTTATGTTTTACTTGTAAACCTAGAAAGAAGTTCATCTCTCCCATAGCACTCATCTTGAATTTGTCTGTCATGATCTTGGAAAAGTCTTCACTCATCGTTGGATTTGATGATCCAAAAATAATATCATCCACATAGACCTGTACAAGAAGAAAATCCTTGCCAGTCTTCTTAGTAAATAGGGTTTGGTCTATGATGCCCTCTTGAATCCATTTTCCACAAGGTAAGTGGATAATGTACCATACCGTGCTCTAGGGGCTTGATGAAGTCCATACATTGCTTTCATGACTTTATACAACTTATTTGGATGCTTTGAATTTTCAAAACCTGGAGGTTGCATAACATACACTTCCTCCTCAATTGTGCCATATAAGAAAGAACTTTTCACATCCATTTGATAAACTATGAAACCCATGCAAGAAGCATAGGATAGGAAAATCCTTATTGCTTCAATCCTTGCAACAGGTACAAAAACCTCTTCATAGTCTATCCCTTCTTCTTGTGAATAGCCCTGAGCAACTAAACGTGCCTTGTTTCTAACCACAATACCTCTTTCATCCTTTTTTTCTTAGAACCCAACGTGTCCCAATAGGTCTGACATGGTTTGGACAGTCCACAAGCTCCCAATCATCTTGAATTGCAAACTGATGAAGCTCATCTTGCATTGCTTCAACCCAACTTGGTTCTTTAAGAGCCTCAAAAATCTTCTTGGGTTCCTTTTGTGACAGAAAACAAGCAAATAAACATGCTTGCATAAGAGGGGTATCTTCCTTCTTGTGGATGTTTGCAATGAATCCTTCTTTAGAATTCTTTAACTTTTGTCTTCTGGTTTAAACTGGTGAAGTAATAGGTCTAATTATTTGAGAGATAGGATGAGTTTTTGCTAATTGAGTAGAAGTTCCCTCTCCAAATAATGTAGGATGTGGAGCAGTGGAGTCAAGAAGTCCATTGTCCCACTCATCATTACTATCATCCCCATTAGATCTAGGAGAATCATTGTCAGCGTCTGAATTGATAACGCTGACACCTTCATTGGGTGTGATATCATCACTTTGTTCAGATCCTTCTTTGGAAGAGGATGAAAGCAAGCTGTCAGCGGCTGATTTATTCTTATCAGCGTCTGATATAGACCTGTCAGTGTCCTCTGGACTGTCAGCGTCTGGTTCTGGTTTGTCAGCGTCTTTGCTTTCACTAACTTTCTCTTCTTGAAGCTTTCTCTCCTCTTCTCATGCAATAGAAGATGCTTGGATGAACTCATCACTCCATAGTGATATGGTTATATAATTAAATAAGGGAGTGTGCTCATCCTCTTGTGGTCCTTGCACATCTTTGACCTGTGTACCTGTATTTTCAATAACAGATTCTTCCAAAACATTTGGATCCTTTTCCACAATGTCTGGATTAGGGACATGCATATAATTCAAGGTACTAGATAATGGTTCCAAATCAAATAACCAATCTGGTCCATTTTCAGGATCACTAGGCTTACTTTCTAAGAATCTAACATGCACTTTTTTCAAGAATACGTTTTTCTTTCTTGTTGTAAACCCTGTACCCTTTGCTATTCATATAATAACCCACAAAATATACCTCATCACCTTTTGAACTAAATTTACCTAGGTTATCACTAGTATCTAATATCACTACATGATATCTAAAAGGTTTAAGAAATTCTATATTAGGCCTCCTTTTCCAGAATAGCTCATAAGGTGTCTTATTGTGGATTTTGTTGACCAAGGCTCTATTTTGAACATAGCAAGCTGTGTTCACAACCTCAGCCCAAAAAGCAATGGGAAACTTAGCATCTGCCAACATGGTCCTAGCTGCTTCTATAAGTGTTCTATTTCTCCTTTCAGCTACACCATTTTGTTGTGGAGTTCTAGCAATACTAAAGTCCCTAGAAATTCCCTTATCAGCACAAAAGGTATCTAATAGAGTATTTCTAAACTCACCACCATTATCACTTCTAAGTATATTAACTATGTACCCTGATTTCTTCTCTATTTGGGTGATAAAGTTAATGAAAACCTTGTCAGTGTCACTTTTCAAAGCTAAAAAGAAAGTCCAAGTAAACCTAGAATAATCATCAGTGATGACAAAGGAAAAAGATTTACCATTTAAACTCTCTATATTAGTAGGACCAAACAGGTCCATGTGTAGCAAGTGAAGTGGTTTAGACCTAGACTGCACACTTTTAGACTTAAAGGAGACCTTATGTTGTTTTCCTTTAAGGCATGCAACACAAGTATAATCATTGTGGAAAGCTTTTGAAGGCAAACCACTGACAAGATTATGTCTCACAAGTCTATTAATGTTCTTAAAATTAATGTGCCCTAACCTTCTGTGCCATAAATCACTCTCATCTACTGAAGCTTTAGCATAAAGACATGACAGCTTTTTGTTCATCTTAATTCCTTTTAGATTAACATTATAAATGTCCTTATGCCTAGGTGTTCTATACTCAATAAACTTTTCATCAGGAACTTTAATCCTTACTTAACACCAAACATTCAATATCAGTGAAAATAACTTTATTTTTGTTGTCATAAACTTGTGACACACTAAACAAGTTAGAGTCAAGTTCTTTTACTAGGAAGACTTCATCAAACCCTAGGTTGTTGGTGATTAGAGTGCCTTTTCTAAAGATGGTACCAAAACCTCCTCCAAAATACACTTTATCACCATTCTTGATAGGAATGAAATTAGTAAGATAGTCTTCCTTCCCTGTCATGTGCCTTGAGCATCCACTGTCCTAATATCCTTTATCATTGACCTACTTGTGAATACCCTGCACATGAAGAAAACAAATTAGTTTTCTTTGGGAACCCAAGCCTTTGCAGACTTGGAATCATTTGGTTGTTCAACAAGAATCGACTTATTCCTTGTAACAACCCCCTGTTCATCCCTTTGTGCTCTAAACACCCAATTGACCCCAATTGGTTTAGTGATGACCTTAGAAAGAAAAATAAATCTATTACAGGTCATAAAAATGCCATATGAATTAGGGTTTTGGTCTTGTTTAGGTCTTCATGTCAAACTGGATGAAGCTTTAGACCCTGACCCCTTAGGTTTTAAATACATATCAACTGGTTTAACATAAGGTCTAACAGAAGCTAGTTGTGTCATTTTCATACAAAACCTAGATCTATCAGCGGCTGATTTTGTCTTGTCAGCGAACGATTTGTTCCTGTCAGCGTCTAAATTAGGGTTTGCTACAAGAACCGATTGTCTGTTAGACCAAGTGTTGGTCTTTTGAAAGGGTCTTTGTCCATGAGTATTAGTCCCTCTAGAAGAGAAAGGAGCTGGTTTAGTGGTCTGGGGACTTGTTTGGACAAAAGGTCTAGGTTTGACCATGGTTGACTTATTGTCAGCGGTGAATTTAGAGCCGCTGACACACTTATAAGCCAAGTGAGAAAAACTCCCACATGTGTAACAAGCCTTTCTAGACATAACCTTAGGTCTAGATTGAAAGAACCCTGTCCCATTAATGCTTGCTTGATTTTGAGGTGATCTAGGTTTCCTATACATTTCAGCATATTTAACCCTAGATTTGGTCTTAGTTGTAGAGCCAAGGTCAATAGTTTTTCCAGTGGTAGGGTTAGTGATGACTATGGGCTTAACTTTGGTTTCTTCATCACAAAGAATCCCCCCTTAACAAACAACATATGGTTGGCTTTCTTCCATTGTTCAAGATCAGTCACCTTCTACTTATACTCTTCTACTGGGGTGAGCACTCTAGGTGGAGGAATAAATTCCTCTTCTTGGAGTTCTGGAATGCCAGTCCAAGAGAGATCCTTTTTCGGGACACCATAGAAGTTCCGAGCAGGTGGTGGAGTGGCAACATACTCTTTTATCCCAATCCCCGACATGTCCCTAGGGTTTCTTTGTTCACTAACACACTTTTCTAGGGTTTGGCTGGCTTTATCAAATTTTTCAATTTTAATCCCTACATTTTCTTTATCCTTAATGGCTTCACTTAACTGAAGTTGCAAGTTAGCACTACATTTCATTAAGGATTCTATAGCTTCATTGCTGACTCTCAAATCTCTAGTTAAAACATTAATTTGATCTTTTAGGTCATATTCCATTTTCTTATATTCCTTAACCATTCCATCAGATTGTGCAAGCCCCCTTTTATAGTTTGCAAGTCTAACTTTTACATCAAAAATATCTGATTTTAATTTTAAAATTTCTTTGTTAAGTTTTTTAGTGTTTAACCTGCAACCTTTGCTACAATAAGCATCATCATATACCTCATTATCTGATGAAGACGAGGAATTGGCCATGAGAGCAAAATGAACATGCTTTTCTTCTTTCTTTTCAGCAACCAATGCTTGATTCTCTACCACCTCTTCTGTCGTAAAGCTCCTGTCCCATCCAATGCCATCAATACCTTGCATGGCAACCATACCCGTTCACTCAGGGTTCCTAATAGTGACCATTTGTCTTGATTTCTTTCCAGCATCATCACTCCGTGGAGATCTACACTCTCTCATGAAGTGTCCCATCCTATGACAATTATAGCATTCAACCTTGGATTTATCAAATCTAGTTGTGTCTTTATCATTAAAAATCATCTTTCTACCAAACCTCATGTTCCATCTATTAGCCCTTATGCTTGCAAGTGACATATTCCACTTGATATCCATCTCTTCTAGGTCATCATCACTTATTTGCTCAAGATCCTCATAGGTAACTAAGGAACCATTGGGTAATGCAACAATGTATGCACATACTGTATCCAAATTAATACCAGCAGGTTTAAGACTTGGTGAGCCAACATTATATGTGTCAGCGTCAAAATTCGAACCACTGACAAAGGTTGATCCACCGCTGACAAGAGTTGATCCAGTAACAGGATGTACACTCAATGCATTGACATATGAGTCTTTGTCAATAGTTTGAGATACACTGTGTGAGATGAAGGCCATATTTCCATATGTTGACTTCTTCCCATATTCAAGTAAGGTCTCATTCTCCATAATATTTAGCTTATTGTAGATATCATCAAAAGAAACACTCTAATGAGCATTAGTAGCAACAATTGATCTGGCTTCAATTTTCCATGCATCACCAAGACCTCCAAGGAATGTAGCAATGATATCAGCATCTTCAAGCTCTGTTCCCATAAAATCTAATTTGCTAGTGATGTCTTTAAGCTTGCTTCTTACATCACTTAGCTTCTCATTGGGATGAGCCTTAAACACAACATATTCACTCAACAGTTTCTTCTTCCTTTCTTTGGCTGTATCTTCATTACCGCCATAGGTAACTTGAAGGGCTGCCCAAAGATCTTTAGCAGATTCATAGCTTTTGTATTTGTGCTGGTTCTTTGGACCCAAGGAAAGTTTAAGAATGTTCAAAGTCTTCATGTCATTCTTTCTCAAGGCTATCTCAGCGACTGAGACAGCTCTTCCATCTTCAGGTATTTCATTAAGAGCATCACCAAATTGTCCAGCTGTTCTTCGTGCTCCAATAGCAGTCTGAATCTTAGGTGCTATATCGAATTGATTGCCATATTCAATGACTTCCTAAAGAGCATAGTCATTGACTTGAAGACACTATTCAAAATTAAACTTTCATTATTCAAAGTTGTCAGGGTCGAGCATAGGAATTTTGAGGTTGTGATTTGACGAGGATGAAGATTCTGTGGTAGACATCTTGTTTGGTTTTTAAGGTTTTTCAACGATTTAGGGTTTTTGGTGATTTAGGGTTTTTAGGGTTTACTGTTCTTTAGATCAAAGTTCCTCAACAAGCTCTGATACCACTTGTTGATCCCAAACTTAGATGATTTAGCTTTGTGTTAACAAGAGTAAATCAAGTTTAACACTTAGAGAAACTTTGTGTATTCAACAATCTAAGTGTTATACGGAATTAACACTTAGAACAAAGAACAAAGCAAAACAATATAACCCAAACTTTCACTTTGAGATGATAAACCTTGCGTACAATGAAAGTGTAAAACTGTTAAAACTTATGTAAACTAAGAACCCTACGACCTCCTTTTATAACATAAGTAGTCGTGTACAATAGTATACCTATCAACTATTCTTGGTAAAGATAAACATAGAAAATACAATATTGAATATATCTTTACTAGAATTACAAAACGTGTAGACTAAGTATTCCATCAGTGGTTGAACTTCCTTTTGTCAGCGCTCAAATATGCTTTGTCAGTGTTCACCTGTCAGCGCCTCTTTTCCTCTTGTCAGCGTCCCAGTGACTTAGTTAATTTTATTCTTAACAGGATGAATCGAGATCGGGTCGGGACATGCCGGTTTCGTCCCGATGCTCACCCCTATTCAAAACTATACTATGTTCTTATATTTATTGTTGGAAAATTTGGTTGGCTAAAATGATTTTGATAAACTTTGAATAGTATTATCTATATGTACTTGTTATATATAAGTAATAGTTTGAAAGTTTATGTTCTTTTCGTAGAGAACTTCACAATGAACTTTTACGTATAAAATGAAGTTGATGTCAGTGAGGTGTGCAAAATGCAGTCGATGTGAATGAGATATTGGGTTTTAAAGGTTGCCATTTGGTACCTGCTTAAAGAGGGATTTATTTTTATTTTCTATCACACCTCGACGGGATGGATAAACGTATTGGACTCTATTGTGTATAAATAGAGGTCATAATACCGTAATATTCTGTTAAAAATTAATAATACCATAATCTTAATATATATAAAATCAATAAATATTATTAATATCCAAATGGAGTACACATGTGAAACAGTAAAATCTCATGCAATTTTGCTAAGTCCGACATTACAATTTACTGTTTTGAATGTTGTACCATAGGAATAGACGATGGATCTGTCTTAAGGGAAGCGTGTCAAACACGTGCCTTGGCTCTCTTTTGTGCTAAACGTAACGCGTTCCTCGATTCGTTGGTGATCTGGTAAGTTATTATTGAATATTAGATTGCGTACTCTGATGTAGTAGTTTTACTACTCTTTAGGAAAAGAGAGCAAATAGGGTAAGTAATGAATACGACGATTTAGGAAAACCGTGTATTAAAGACCCTAAAATGAGTTCGTTCTCAAGGAGGCTTAGTGTGTGTGTAATGAATTGATTATCTTTGTGATTATATTTTTGAGAAAGAAAAATAGAAATGAGATTATAAGAGAATGACGTTTACGAAGACGGATTAAACTAAGTCGAAAAAGGTGTACACGTAAAACCGTAAAAAGTACCAAAATTAAAATTTTACCCTAAAAATTACCAGAAATCCACAGTAATATTCTAAGAGTTTACAAAAAATCCAAACTTGCTAAAACCTTTTAATTAATTAGATAATGACTTTTTAATGCTAATTAAAGCCCTAAAAATCAAAATTAATTATTAAAAAGTCCCAAACAAGATTTTAAATTTTGTAAACCTCAAAAATATCCTAATTAAGCTAAAAAGTATTTTTCAAAATTTTAAAACAACTAAAACTATTTTTAAACAATTAAAAACTACTAAAATCAATTAAAGCTTAAATTAATTCTAGAAAATAATTAAAAGACTCTAAAAATATTTGGAAAGTAGCAAAATTCCTAATTAAGTGTTTAGAACTTAGGAAAAATATAAAAACTTAGAAAATCAGACTTTTAATTTTTAACAATAAAATAATATTAAAATATTATTAAAAATCCAAAAATCATAAAAAATTCTAAAAACTTTCAAACTAGCTTAATTTAACCTAAATAAATCAGAAATGAAAGTGAAATTACCTAAATACCTTTAATGGGCCTAGAAAATGGGTTAAACCCAAAACAGACCCTTATTGGGCCAAATTTGGGCCCAATAACAAAAAGTGTTCAAAATAAGCCCAAAAAGCACAGGTTGACTCAAAATTTGATTTTAAACAGCTTTTTTCAAAGGCCCAAAAGCTTAAAGTGTGAAATAAGCTAGCTTATACCAAACAGCTTATTCTTAATGGGCTTTTTGGCCCATTAAGCTATAAGCCAATGCCATAAGCTAAAATTTGACACACAAGCTTCTTTTGACCTAAATAAGACTTATGCAAAAAGAAATTTGAAATAAGCCCAAGGAATAAGCCTGAAAATGCAATAAGCAATCTACAGAAAACGACAAAATAGTCGTTTTTGAGTTCTAGGCCACCCCAAGTGCTGATTCAAGTTTCTATAGCTTCTAAATGACTTAATTAAGCAAAATAACAAAGATTTTTCAAATAAGCTGACTCAATAAGCTGGAAAAAGAAAATAAGCTCTTATGTAAAAGTCAAATAAGTTGGTTTTCTAGTAAAAAGTCAAAAGTCAAAGTCTAATAAGCTCCAGTCTACTTAAATGGGTCAAATAATAAAGACCTATCACAAAAAATAAGTTGTTGCAAGTCTGGATAAGCTAGAATAGCTTATTGATAAGCTGAGTTCAAAATTACACTAGCAGGGGCTAGTTTTGGGTGTTGAGCAGTGGAAACTTTTTCCACTGCTTGACATGTTTGACTTTTTGTCTTTAGTGACTTTTTTAGAGATTCAGATTACACAAAGGCACCCAAATGATCTTTGGATCAAAAGGAGTCAAGAACAATCAAAATATCACAATCACAAACAGCCAATTGATACAGTTTAATCAATCAATCACCAGATATGATACAAACATGAACACTTAAGCAGTTAAGCACTTATGAGCAGTTTTAGCACAAATCAGCCAGCCAAATTCAACCAAATGCATACACAGGCTATTATAAACTCCAATAAGCAAGTCTAAACAGGTTTCATGCAATGGTTCAAAGAATTAAGCAAGATTCAAGCCAATGAAAGTTGCTGATGAACACTAACACATGCAGTTTTACACTTTGCTGATGTATTTGACCCTTAAGCCAGATTCAACACCTCAAATCTTTCAAACAGGTTACAATGACTTTGTTTAAACCACTTTTAACTCTAAGCATGCATACACACTAAGTGTTCCCAAAATCCTAGGTCAAAACAGGCAGTAACAAAGATTATATAGCAGATTGTTTGATTCAAGGCTTCAAACCCAAAAACTTGCAGTAAAACACTCTCAACCAAGCATATATCAGATATAGCACACAAACTCAAACTTTCCACAACACAATAACAAGTTACAATAAAAAACAGATAGACCCAAACACCCCTTAATCTTTTCAAAATCAAATATTTCAAAGGCAAAGTGAGATTTAAGGCCACCAAGCATCAATTAACACAATAACAAGTAAGATTAACAGATTCAAGAAAGTATAAGCCACAAAATACACAAGAACTAAAGCAACACTCAAATATCACAAAAATCCAAAGTATTATCAGATTTTGGGATTAAGGGTGTGTACCTCATGGATGTACATCCACACCCACGGATTTTGAGCTTATGTGCTAGCAAGAACAAGCACAAGCTTCCACAATAAATCCTGCTAAGAATCAACAAAGTTAGAAGCACAAGTATAACATCAGAAACTTGAAAAATCTTGATTAATGCAACCTTGTTACCCCACACTTGATTATCCCCAAGTTATAAGCCTCACCACACCTTAATCAACTCAATTAGGATGCTATGATCAGCCCTATAACCCAAGAATTCCAAGATAGAAACAAGAACTTAGCAAAATATCAAGAAAATGAAGAAAATGTGCAAACTTTTGCACACTCCTCTTTTGAAAACAGGTTTTAAACTTCAAAATCAGTAAACTAAGAACATAAACAAGCAGAAATAAGATGGCACTTGGTCTTTCTTCAAAACACTTAACTCAAATTCATAAAACTGAAAAGGGATTTACAAGTGCTTGAACAAAGGAAAACCCAAAAGCAAACCTCTATGTTGGACCCTATACCCTTTATATAGAGGGTGTACATGGTCAGTTTAAACCTAAAAACTTAAAACCCTAACTTGTAGAAGCCCAAAAATGCCCTTGAGGATTTGAACTTCTTAGCTTCATGTGACTGATTTCTTGGCTGTTTGTGGAGCTGGCAAGAGTGGAATTTGCATCTAAAGGCTCATATTGAGCTTAGAAAGTAAGCATCAATCCCACACGTTGGATGGCTGGTGGTTTTTGGTAGTATCCCCTTTATGTGTAGCAGGGGAATCTAATGTTGGACAAGGGAGTGAGGTGGCAGCTATTTTTGAAGTTAGGTTATGATTAAAACAAGCTTAATCACAAATTTGGAGGTTTTGGTGGTTTAATTACAAGAGGATTAAGAAAACCCAAATGTGTTCTTGAGATGAATAGTTCATGTTTTGATCCGGTTTAATGTTTAAATGAGGTGTTTAGCGCCAAAGATTAAACTAACTTACTTAGTTAGTTAAACCTGGTGAGTGGAAAGGTGATGTGGAAGAATGGTGGGAGCTGATTGGTGGAAAAGGGTGAGTGGGACACGTGTTGGGTGTGGGTTGGTCTAGGTAAGTTAGGCTGTCTGCCAGAATAAGTCCCTCACTTTCCTTTGTTCTTTCACTTTGTAAATAAATCCCACAAATCTAATTTCCTTTGTTATTTAAGTTTCCTTTTTCACACTTTTGCCCCAAATACTTTTCTAAAGTATTTTCAGGGGTATTTCTTGCCATTTTTGAATTCTTCAAGGGCTGATTTGGCATTTTGATGATGGATAATGGTCTTGACTTGTATGTTGAGCATTTTGGAGAACTGAAATTGCCAAGTCTTGTTTGATGAGGGACCATTTTTTCCAAATGTTGAAAGTTAAGGGTCCTTTTTGTAATTTTGGGATTTTCAAAGGACCAAACTTGTAATTTCTTGTACTTTGAAGGACTTCATGATGTGTTTGACTTTGTGGAGGATAATGGTTGACAATTTAGCTTTGTTGAGGGGCTAAACTTGCCAATTCTTCAAAGTGGAGGGCCCTTTTTTGTAACTTTGACAAACTTTAGGGACCAAACTTGTAATTATGAAGATACAAGGGTATAAAGTGTCAATTCTTCCATATTGGAGGACCTTTCTTCATAATTCTTCAAATCTTCAAGGGTAAATCTTGGAAAAGTCTTCATTAGGGCTTGGTTCAGTGTGCGGCTTCGTTTCCCGTGTTCGTTTTTGTATGATTCTTATGATCTTTTGTCATTTTCTCAATATCCGTACCTAAAATACACAAGCAACAAACACAAGCATATATATGGGTATTTTGATGATATTTAATGCATTTTAAGCCCTATTTGGAAGATGAGACTATGTATAAAAGCAGTCTCATCACTCCCCCATACTAAACATTGCCGTGCCCTCACGCAATGCTAGAATAAAGTATCGTAGCACCTCCAAAATTCATTTTTATTCACTTTATTGAACGATAATTTAGCTGTACTACTACTATTGCTACTACTACTTGTGTTTTAGACATAATGTATGATTTTCATCGCAAAATGGGACGTTTAGGTTCATAGAATAAAAACACGTGAATGCTTTGTTAGAAATAATTTCATCGTCCTCGATTTTCACCCCAATTCCATGCCAAGCGTGCAACGAGATCATTGTCATTATAAATTAGTAATGCTAACACTACTCATATGCCCTAATCACGTACTTATCCTTCCATTATTCCTAAGTTGTATCTCTTATATTTTATGTTGTCTTGAATGTTTCACGAGGATACATTGTTTGACTTATGCGATAATAGAGATTTAGGTCTAAAAATAGAGTCCTAACGGTGTAACCAAAACCATCAAATCAATAACCCATCCTAATAGACAACGATGTCAAAAAATTAAGTTGACAAAAAGAATCGATAAACACGGTTTTATAACGGTTTTGAACATGAGACTTATTACCAAGACTTTTATACGCCCCCTAACGGAAGGGACTTATTATCTTTGGTTTACCTCCATCTTTTATTCAACTTCGCCATGAAGCTTTTATTATGACTTCGGTCTTGCCTTGCCTTTTATTATCCACCTCATCGGTAGTTTTATTAGCCAAAGACGTATATCCTCACGCTAAGGCGAATTTTGGATATTTAAAGCTTCGATGATTAAGGCTTGATTCATTTCAATTTTGCATAGATTTTTCGGCCTTGTGGGGCTTCAAATTGTTTGCTTGATTTAGGTGAGCACTTGAAATCTTATTATTGGGTGAAGCTTTTGATTATTCGGGTGCCAATACTTCAAAACCGTGACGCTGGCGATACCTTAATGTCTTCCCAATTTAATTACACGGAAGCTACTAGAAAAGACTAGAAACCCAACAATCCCAACTAAACCGCTAAGTCAATATTTATTAAGCAAAAAATATTTACATGCGAAGGGAGAATAAGCAAACAACGAGAACACATGAGTTTTTGAAAGAATATGAGTACTCTACGTTTAGCATAGTAACTTATAATTAACCCTATCATTTCTCGTCCTCATTTAAGAGACTTAGCCTAATGTGTACTTAAGGAATCAAAGCTAAGTGCTCAACACGCACAGTCGAGTCAAAAATTACTCTTATTCTCGCCATCGGAAAACCTACATTCGTGTCTTCAAACACTTATAAAACATGAGAAAAATTTTAAAATTTGGCCATTTTTAGCCTTATTTTGCAACAAAAACGATAAACAAAAAGATAAACTTTGGAAAGCATGAAGGTTTGGCAAGGCAAGTATCTATTCACCCCCCATACTAAAGTTAAACATTGTCCTCAATGTTTCGAGTCTAGGGGTGCAAACACCCCCATACTAGAGATGTAGTCGAATGCATAATCTAGCATGGAAAGGGTGTAACCAATAAATTAATAGGCGTTTATGAAGTGTGCTAATAACCTAAGGTTAGAACATCAAAAGGATATATCATGGATATTAAGAAAGTCTTCAAAGCAAACGATCGAGTGCTCCCATAAAACGAACACGAGAGGCTCCAATCGTGAAGATCATGATCATCTAAAGTTCACAATTCACAAACAACCACGGAACAAAGGTTGGAAGGGCACAAATCCCCACACGTTAACTACATTAGAAAGCAATAATATGTACATAGGATAAGCATGGGACTCCCCCACGAGGCTCCTCGTTTTTGATTACCGAGTCATGAGCTCGACTCGATCGCCTCAATACTAATTATCATTGGGGAAGGTGACTTGGTCGAGGTAGTTCAAGGATGGAACTTCTCCGCCAAAGTAGTGCTTCAACCTATGTCCATTCACCTTGAAGTTAGGACCATCATCTTGAGCTAGCTCGATGGTCCCATACGGAAACACTTGAGTCACGGTGAATGGACCGGACCAACGGGATTTCAACTTACCGGAAAAGATTTTCAAGCGAGAATTAAAAAGCAAAACTTGATCCCCAATGTTAAAAACCCGGTTTTTAATTTTAGAATCATGCAAATTTTTAGTTTTTTATTTATAAATCAATGAATTTTCATAAGCAATGTCCCTCAATTCATCCAATTCATTCAATTGCATTTTCCGGTGTTTTCCCGCGGTCTCCATATCATCATTACAATGCTTTAGGGCCCAATAAGCCTTGTGTTCTAACTCGATAGGCAAATGACAATTCTTTCCATACACAAGCTTATAGGGAGTGCACCCAATAGGCGTTTTATAAGCGGTCCTAAAGGCCCATAAAGCATCGTCCAACTTATCCGACCACAATTGTCGATTTTCCCCAACGGATCTCTCCAAGATCCTCTTCAAAGCACGGTTTGAAACCTCGACTTACCCACTCGTTTGTGGGTGATAAGCCGTAGAAAGCCGATGTGTAACCCCATATTTCCTTAGGACCCTTTCGAATTGGTCGTTACAAAAATGGGTTCCACGATCGCTTATGATCGCACGAGGGGTTCCAAACCGAGAAAACAAGCTTTTCAAGAACTTGACTACCACACGAGCATCATTGGTGGGCAAGGCTTTGGCCTCCACCCACTTAGATAGGTAGTCAACCGCAACGAGAATGTACTTATTACCACGAGATGATGGGAACGGCCCCATAAAGTCTATACCCCAAACGTCAAAGATCTCACACACTTGGATGATATTTTGTGGCATTTCATCTTTTTGTGAGGCTTTTCCTTGTCGTTGGCATGAATCACACGACTTCACAAGATCTTGTGCATCTCGGTAAATAGTAGGCCAAAAGAAGCCGGCATCAAACACCTTTTTAGCCGTGAGATTAACACCGTGGTGACCACCCGTGGGTCCCTCATGGCAAGCTCTAAGGATGTTAGAAGCTTCGGTGCCAAATACACAACATCCGATGATTTGATCCGCACAAGTTCAAAACAAGTAAGGGTCATTCCAAAAGTAGAACTTGACGTCACGAAAGAATTTTCGTTTTTCTTGAGTCTTCATACCCTTAATGATGAAGTTACCCGCATGGTAATTCGCAAAATCCGCAAACCATGGGGTGGAAGAATCAAGCTTAGAATTCACTACACCAAGTGTCTCGAGCGGAAATGTTTCGGTGATTTCCTTGGGCTCGTAAACACTTTGGTGAGGATCTTCCAAACGAGAAAGATGATCGGCCGCTAGATTCTCGGCTCCTTTTTTTTCAACGATGGTGTGATCAAATTCTTGAAGGAGGAGAATCCAACGAAGTAATCTAGGCTTAGCATCTTGCTTTGCCATGAGATACTTGATAGCCGAATGATCCGTATACACTATGCATTTAGCTAAGACGAGATAAGGTCGGAACTTCTGAAATGCATACACCACGGCAAGGAACTCCTTTTCCGTTGTAGTGTATTTTAGTTGATCCTCGGTCATCGTCTTGCTAGCATAGTGAATAGGCAAGAAGTGCTTATCACGACGTTGCCCCAAAACGGCCCCAATAGCGTAATCACTAGCATCACACATGAGTTCAAAGGGGAGGTTCCAATTGGGAGCAACAAGAATGGGAGCTTCGGTAAGTTTCCTCTTAAGGATTTCAAAGGCTCGTACACAATCTTCGTCAAAGACAAAACGTGCCTCTTTTTCAAGAAGATGTGTAATGGGTTGAGAAATCTTCGAAAAATCCTTGATGAATCGACGATAAAAGCCCGCGTGGCCTAGGAAACTCCTAACTCCCTTGACGGTTTTGGGATGAGGTAATTTGGCGATGACGTCTACCTTAGCTTGATCTACCTTAATCCTCGCTTTCGAGACCTTGTGCCCTAAGACGATTCCACTCTTAACCATAAAATGACACTTTTCCCAATTGAGCACAAGGTTGGTTTCCTCACAACGTTTCAACATTCTATCAAGGTTCGACAAACACGAAGTGAACGAATTACCAAACACGGAAAAGTCATCCATGAAGACTTCCATCGTCTTCTCGATCATGTCATGAAAAATAGCCATCATGCACCTTTGAAAGGTTCCCGGTGCATTACAAAGTCCGAATGGCATTCTACGATAGGCAAACGTTCCATATGGACACGTAAACGTAGTTTTTCTTGATCACGAGGATCGATGGGAATTTGGAAGTAACCGGAAAAACCATCTAAAAGCAATAGAAATCGTTTCCCGCAAGACGCTCCAACATTTGGTCCATGAAGGGCAAGGGAAAATGGTCTTTTCGAGTGGCTTCATTCAACTTACGATAGTCAATGCACACTCTCCATCCGGTCACGAGTCTAGTGGGAATCAACTCGTTGGCATCGTTTGGCACAACGGTCATCCCTCCCTTTTTAGGGACACAATGAATAGGACTCACCCAAGGGCTATCGGAAATAGGGTAAATCATTCCCGCGTCAAGGAGTTTAAGGACCTCCTTTTTGATGACGTCGTGAATTTTAGGGTTCACCCTCCTTTGACTTTGGATTGCGGGCTTGTAATCCTCCTCCATTAAGATTTTGTGGGTACAAAACTTGGGATCGATTCCCTTAATGTCGGATAACTTCCACGCAATTGCCCTCTTGTGGTCCTTTAGAACATCGACAAGTGCCGTTTTTTCATCATTCGAAAGTTCCTTCGCAATAATAACTGGCAACTTGTCGTCCTCCTCCAAATAGACATATTCGAGATGAGGAGGTAAATCTTTCAACTCAAGGATAGGTGGTTCCTCAAGCGAAGATTTGGGCTCGATACTCATAACCTCCTCGGGTGGAGGAAATGGGAAATCGTTAAGAAAATCCTTGATAATCGAGAAGTCCTCATCGTTGTCGAGGTCTTCGTTACAAGTACGTGGAACATCGAATTCTTCCAACGTAAAACCACCACCTTCAAATAGAGTGAAGTATGGTGTCGAATTATCAAGAATTGGATCCAACATAGTGGGATTGCCACTAGTTTCTTCATCACCAAAACCTAGAACTTCTTGTGAAAATTCCTCGCAAACCACGTCAATCATATCAACGAGGTTTATGGTTGCAACGGAATAAACATGAGAAATTTGAGAATTTTGAGTTGCGTTTATAACAAGTTCCTCGTCGTTGAAACGTAAGGTGATCTTTCTAGCATGAACATCGATCAAAGCCATAGGCGTATCTAAAAACGAACGACCTAAAATGAGAGGATCCATGGGGATATCAACAACGATAAAGTCTACGGGATAGTAGAACTTCCCCACTTTCACAAAAACGTCTTCCGCCAAACCACATTCGGGAATCGTGGAATGGTCGGCCAACTCGATAGACATTAGTGAAGGAGTAAGATTAGGAAGATTGAGCGACTTGAAGATTGCAAGTGGCATCAAGTTAATGCTAGCACCAAGATCGGCCAAGGCGAAGCATTCCTCCATATCTTGGATTGCACAAGGGATCAAAAATTTACCGGGATCACCGACTTTTTGAGGCATGCGATTAAGAAAAACCGATGAACAACTAGACAATTGGTGCAATTTCTCCTTGTTGTTCAACATACTCTTAAAGTTATCGGCAAATCGAGGCATCATGACCAAAGCATCGGCGAAACTCACATTAAGGTGCAAATCACGAAACATTTTCATAAAAAGCTCAAATTGATAATTGTCGCGCTCTTGACGTTTCTCCTTCCTAAGTCTCGATGGATAGGGCAAAGGTGGTGTGGGTTGAGGCATAGTAGGCATAGCCTTTGGAATCTCGGGTTCCAATGATGGTAATGGGTTAACCGTAGGTGTGGCATGAGCGGTACTTCGTGGGATTTGGACATGCTCCTTTTGGACCACCACCTCGGGTTCTTCCTCAATTGCTTCCTCCGTAGGAGCAATTGGTTGAGGAGTCGGTTCCTTAAGTGTCTTACCACTACATGTGGTAATCACTTTCATCTCACCCTTAGGGTTGGATACGGTGTTGCTAGGAAGACTACTCGAAGACGGTTTACACATTATTGCCTCAAACATAGACGAGATTTTATCTTCAAACACGGATTGCCTCTTCTCGGCCTTAATCATTTCTTGTTTAATCTCGTGTTGCCCATGTTCCATTTTTTGTTGGTTTTGTTGTAACCTAGTGACATTTCCTTCCATCTTGTTGGTGTGGATTTTAAGTTCTTTTGCTAACTCATTTTTCAACTCTTTCTTCAAGTCGTTCTTAAACTCGGATCTTAGGCTAATGATTTCTCTTTGAATATTGTCAAACCTAGCATCATTCCCACTAGCGTATTCAACAAACTCACTTGGAAGATCTTTCAATGTTTGCAAACCTTTGTTGTTGTTTTGAAAATCATTTTGATTCTTGTTTGAAACTTGATTATTAGCCCCTTGATTCCCATAGTTTCCTTTGTTGTAATTGTTTTTGAAACCAACTTGATTGTTGTGATAGTTGTTGTTAGCATTTTGATTTAAACCAAAACCCGGTGAAGTCAATTGATTGGAGCGGGAAACTTGACCGTTTTGGTTGTAATTTCCCGTGGCCGTGAAGGCACTCGAAGTGTTACCACCGTTGGTAATGCAATCGGAGAAATCATGACCTCCACCACAATACATGCAAGAAACCTCAACCGCTTTAGCCGTAGCGGGAGCACTTTGTTCACCAACTTTAAACTCAATCAAAAGTCCTTTTAGCTTATCAAAAATCTTGTTTTCCAAGTTCGCCTCAATTTGGCAAGCATCGATGGTAGTAGACAAAGAAGGTGTAGCCGAAGACGAAGCCTTACGAACACTAGACGTGCTACGAGGACTATACACCTTAGATCTATTTTCAATTATCACCAAAGCTTCCGCAACCGTTTTACACAAAAAATTACCACCCGCGGCGGCATTCAAATAATCCCTTTCATGATCATTAAGTCCATTGTAAAACGTGTCAATTTGATGCAAGTCGGAAAAACCGTGATGAGTACATTCATGTAACATTTCCTTAAACCTATTCCAAGCCGTTGAAAAACTTTCATTAAACTCTTGTGAAAACTTTGAAATCTAGTTTTTCAAGTGCGTAGTCTTAGAGGGCGGAAAAAATTGGTTCACAAACTTAGACACGAGATCCTTCCACGTGAATATAGAATTGGGTGTCTCTTTCTCTAACCAGATTTTAGCGGGCCCCGCTAAGGAATACGGAAAAAGCATCATCTTAAGCGAGTCATTCGAGACATCCTTAAACTTGCAAGTGGCGGTAAGACGATTGAATTGGCGGATATGGTTGTGTGGATTGTCCTTCTCATCACCACGGAATTTGTTGTTTTGGATCATCGACAACAAACCCGTTTTCACCTCAAAATTATCCGCAAGGATAGCGGGAATCACAATAGCCTCTCCATAACCCTCGGTGGGTGCTTGAAGTAACTCCATCATAGTTCGATTCGCCATGGTTGGTGCTTCTCTTACAATGGGTTCGTCAATAGGAGACTCCTCACTAGAAAGATTGGGAGTGGGAGTTTTGTTCTTTCGTTTACGTGCACGTCTTGCTTGATTACGAGTTAGCATAAACATCACGTACAACGAGGGGACGAGCAAAGAAGATTCTTTTTCGTGTTTTGTATTTTTCAATTTTTTTGTGGTTTTTGATTGTATTAACCTTTTTGGATTTTGGTGAATGTATTAAGTAGACACAAATCTACAAATCTCCTCCTTAATCAAATCTCTTGATTAAAGAAGCCTCAAGGAATGAAAACGATCACGTGAAGTGAACGCCTTCGATGACTTTAGAACGTTGGTGGAACACCAAAACGTTCAAGAGGGTTTAATCAATGGAAACCAAGAAAATATATATGATACTTAGTAATACTTTGGGCGGCAAAACCCTCGATTAGCTCTCAAAATCAAATACTCACAAGCAAGCGGGGAAACGAGGCGGCGCGAAGCACTTGAGAGCCTTTTTCCTTAGGATATATTTTATAATATCCTCCTTATACCCACCTTATAGTTTGTATTTTTCAAGATTAAGCTTCACGAAAGTATTTATCTATTTTTTGCCTTTTTCTTTGGTTTGAGATTCGAATACAATGATTGGGTAATGACCTCCCAAGTCAAGGTTGTGATTTCTCACGTATTTGGAGTACTTGTGAATTTATTGTTCTACGTATACACTATAGTAATAGTATTCACACAAAAACCGAAAACCGATAATACGTATTAGTAGAGTGCTACTAATACAAATACTACTTATGGTTAGTATATAAAAACAACAATTCCAAATCAAAACACAACACGCCTCCCCGGCAGCGGCGCCAAAATGATGTAGTAGTTTTACTACACTTTAGGAAAAGAGAGCAAATAGGGTCAGTAATGAATACGACGATTTAGGAAAACCGTGTATTAAAGACCCTAAAATGAGTTCGTTCTCAAGGAGGCTTAATGTGTGTGTAATGAATTTATTATCTTTGTGATTATATTTTTGAGAAAGAAAAATAGAAATGAGATTAGAAGAGAATGACGGTTACGAAGACGGATTAAACTAAGTCGAAAAAGGTGTACACGTAAAACCGTAAAAAGTACCAAAATTAATATTTTACCCTAAAAATTCCTAAAAAGTACCAAAAATCCACAATAATATTCTAAGAGTTTACAAAAAATCCAAACTTGCTAAAACCTTTTAATTAATTAGATAATGACTTTTTAATGCTAATTAAAGCCCTAAAAATCAAAATTAATTATTAAAAAGTCCCAAACAAGATTTTAAAGTTTGTAAACCTCAAAAATATCCTAATTAAGCTAAAAAGTATTTTTCAAAATTTTAAAACAACTAAAACTATTTTTAAACAATTAAAAACTACTAAAATCAATTAAAACTTAAATTAATTCTAGAAAATAATTAAAAGACTCTAAAAATGTTTGGAAAGTTGCAAAATTCCTAATTAAGTGTTTAGAACCTAGGAAAAATATAAAAACTTAGAAAACCAGACTTTTAATTTTTAACAATAAAATAATATTAAAATATTATTAAAAATCCAAAAATCATAAAAATTTCTAAAAACTTGCAAACTAGCTTAATTTAACCTAAATAACTCAGAAATAAAAGTGAAATTACCTAAATACCCTTAATGGGCCTAGAAAATGGGCTAAACCCAAAACAGACCCTTATTCGGCCAAATTTGGGCCCAATAACAAAAAGTGTTCAAAATAAGCCCAAAAAGCACAGGTTGACTCAAAGTTTGATTTTAAACAGCTTTTTCCAAAGGCCCAAAAGCTGAAAGTGTGAAATAAGCTAGCTTATACCAAGCAGCTTATTCTTAATGGGCTTTGTGGCCCTTTAAGCTATAAGCCAATGCCATAAGCTAAAATTTGACACACAAGCTTCTTTTGACCTAAATAAGACTTCTGCAAAAAGAAATTTGAAATAAGCCCAAGGAATAAGCCTGAAAATGCTATAAGCAATCTATAGAAAACGACAAAATAGTCGTTTTTGAGTTCTAGGCCACCCCAAGTGCTGATTCAAGTTTCTATAGCTTCTAAATGACTTAATTAAGCAAAATCAACAAAGAGTTTTCAAATAAGCTGACTCAATAAGCTGGAAAAAGAAAATAAGCACTTATGTAAAAGTCAAATAAGTTGGTTTTCTAGTAAAAAGTCAAAGTCAAAGTCTAATAAGCTCTAGTCTACTTAAATGGGTCAAATAATGAAGACCTATCACAAAAAATAAGTTGTTTCAAGTCTGGATAAGCTAGAATAGCTTATTGATAAGCTGAGTTCAAAATTACACTAGCAGGGGCTAGTTTTGGGTGTTGAGCAGTGGAAACTTTTTCCACTGCTTGACTTGTTTGACTTTTTGTCTTTAGTGACTTTTTTGGAGATTCAGATTACACAAAGGCACCCAAATGATCTTTGGATCAAAAGGAGTCAAGAACAATCAAAATATCACAATCACAAACACCCAATTGATACAGTTTAATCAATCAATCACCAGATATGATACATACATGAACACTTAAGCAGTTAAGCACTTATGAGCAGTTTTAGCACAAATCAGCCAGCCAAATTCAACCAAATGCATACACAAGCTATTATAAACTCCAATAAGCAAGTCTAAACAGGTTTCATGCAATGGTTCAAAGAATTAAGCAAGATTCAAGCCAATGAAAGTTACTGATGAACACTAACACATGCAGTTTTACACTTCGCTGATGTATTTGACCCTTAAGCCAGATCAACACCTCAAATCTTTCAAACAGGTTACAATGACTTTGTTTAAACCACTTTTAACCCTAAGCATGCATACACACTAAGTGTTCCCAAAATCCTAGGTCAAAACAGGCAGTAACAAAGATTATATAACAGATTGTTTGATTTAAGGCTTCAAACCCAAAAACTTGCAGTAAAACACTCTCAACCAAGAATATATCAGATATAGCACACAAACTCAAACTTTCCACAACACAATAACAAGTTACAATAAAAACAGATAGACCCAAACACCCCTTAATCTTTTCAAAATCAAATTTTTCAAAGGCAAAGTGAGATTTAAGGCCACCCAAGCAACAATTAACACAATAACAAGTAAGATTAACAGATTCAAGCAAGTATAAGCCACAAAATACACAAGAACTAAAGCAACACTCAAATATCACAAAAATCCAAAGTATTATCAGATTTTGGGATTAAGGGTGTGTACCTCATGGATGTACATCCACACCCACGGATTTTGAGCTTATGTGCTAGCAAGAACAAGCACAAGATTCCACAATAAAGCCTGCTAAGAATCAACAAAGTTAGAAGCACAAGTATAAAATCAGAAACTTGAAAAATCTTGATTAATGCAACCTTGTTACCCCACACTTGATTATCCCCAAGTTATAAGCCTCACCACACCTTAATCAACTCAATTAGGATGCTATGATCAGCCCTATAACCCAAGAATTCAAAGATAGAAACAAGAACTTAGCAAAATATCAAGAAAATGAAGTAAATGTGCAAACTTTTGCACACTCCTCTTTTGAAAACAGGTTTTAAATTTCAAAATCAGTAAACTAAGAACATAAACAAGCAGAAATAAGATGGCACTTGGTCTTTCTTCAAAACACTTAACTCAAATTCATAAAACTGAAAAGGGATTTACAAGTGCTTGAACAAAGGAAAAACCAAAAGCAAACGTCTATGTTGGACCCTATACCCTTTATATAGAGGGTGTACATGGTCAGTTTAAACCTAAAAACTTAAAACCCTAACTTGTAGAAGTCCAAAAATGCCCTTGAGGATTTGAACTTCTTAGCTTCATGTGACTGATTTCTTGGCTGTTTGTGGAGCTGGCAAGAGTGGAATTTGCATCTAAAGGCTCATATTGAGCTTAGAAAGTAAGCATCAATCCCACACGTTGGATGGCTGGTGGTTTTTGGCAGTATCCCCTTTGTGTGTAGCAGGGGAATCTCATGTGGGACAATGGAGTGAGGTGGCAGCTATTTTTGAAGTTGGGTTATGATTAAAACAAGCTTAATCACAAATCTGGAGGTTTTGGTGGTTTAATTACAAGAGGATTAAGAAAACCCAAATGTGTTCTTGAGATGAATAGTTCATGTTTTGATTCGGTTTAATGATTAAATGAGGTGTTTAGCGCCAAAGATTAAACTAACTTAATTAGTTAGTTAAACCTGGTGAGTGGAAAGGTGATGTGGAAGAATGGTGGGAGCGGATTGGTGGAAAAGGGTGAGTGGGACACGTGTTGGGTGTGGGTTGGTCTAGGTAAGTTAGGCTGTCTGCCAGAATAAGTCCCTCACTTTCCTTTCTTCTTTCACTTTGTAAACAAATCCCACAAATCTGATTCCCTTTGTTATTTAAGTTTCCTTTTTCACACTTTTGCCCCAAATACTTTTCCAAAGTATTTTCAGGGGTATTTCTTGCCATTTTTGAATTCTTCAAGGACTGATTGGGCATTTTGATGATGGATAATGGTCTTGAATTGTATGTTGAGCATTTTGGAGGACTGAAATTGCCAAGTCTTGTTTGATGAGGGACCATTTTTGCCAAATGTTGAAAGTTAAGGGTCCTTTTTGTAATTTTGGGATTTTCAAAGGACCAAACTTGTAATTTCTTATACTTTGAAGGACTTCATGATGTGTTTGACTTTGTGGAGGACAATGGTTGAAAATTTAGCTTTGTTGAAGGGCTAAACTTGCCAATTCTTTAAAGTGGAGGGCCCTTTTTTGTAATTTTGACAAACTTTAGGGACCAAACTTGTAATTATGAAGATACAAGGGTATAAAGTGTCAATTCTTCCATATTGGAGGACCCTTCTTCATAATTCTTCAAATCTTCAAGGGTAAATCTTGGAAAAATCTTCATTAGGGCTTGGTTCAGTGTGTGGCTTCGTTTCCCATGTTCGTTTTTGTATGATTCTTGTGATATTTTGTCATTTTCTCAATATCCGTACCTAAAATACACAAGCAACAAACACAAGCATATATATGGGTATTTTGATGATATTTAATGCATTTTAAGCCCTATTTGGAAGATGAGACTATGTATAAAAGCAGTCTCATCATGATGTAGTAGTTTTACTACTCTTTAGGAAAAGAGAGCAAATAGGGTAAGTAATGAATACGACGATTTAGGAAAACCGTGTATTAAAGACCCTAAAATGAGTTCGTTCTCAAGGAGGCTTAGTGTGTGTGTAATGAATTGATTATCTTTGTGATAATATTTTTTAGAAAGAAAAATAGAAATGAGATTAGAAGAGAATGACGGTTACGAAGACGGATCAAACTAAGTCGAAAAAGGTGTACACGTAAAACCGTAAAAAGTACCAAAATTAAAATTTTACCCTAAAAATTCCTAAAAATTACCAAAAATCCACCATAATATTCTAAGAGTTTATAAAATATCCAAACTTGCTAAAACCTTTTAATTAATTAGATAATGACTTTTTAATGCTAATTAAAGCCCTAAAAATCAAAATTAATTATTAAAAGGTCCCAAACAAGATTTTAAAGTTTGTAAACCTCAAAAATATCCTAATTAAGCTAAAAAGTATTTTTCAAAATTTTAAAACAACTAAAACTATTTTTAAACAATTAAAAACTACTAAAATAAATTAAAACTTAAATTAATTCTAGAAAATAATTAAAAGACTCTAAAAATATTTGGAAAGTTGCAAAATTCCTAATTAAGTGTTTAGAACCTAGGAAAAATATAAAAATTAGAAAATCAGACTTTTAGTTTTTAATAATAAAATAATATTAAAATATTATTAAAAATCCAAAAATCATAAAAAATTCTAAAAACTTGCAAACTAGCTTAATTTAACCTAAATAACTCAGAAACGAAAGTGAAATTACCTAAATACCCTTAATGGGCCTAGAAAATGGGCTAAACCCAAAACAGACCCTTATTGGGCCAAATTTGGGCCCAATAACAAAAAGTGTTCAAAATAAGCCCAAAAAGCACATGTTGACTCAAAATTTGATTTTAAACAGCTTTTTCCAAAGGCCCAAAAGCTGAAAGTGTGAAATAAGCTAGCTTATACCAAGCAGCTTATTCTTAATGGGCTTTTTGGCCCATTAAGCTATAAGCTAAAATTTGACACACAAGCTTCTTTTGACCTAAATAAGAATTCTGCAAACAGAAATTTGAAATAAGCCCAAGGAATAAGCCTGAAAATGCAATAAGCAATCTACAAAAAACGACAAAATAGTCGTTTTTGAGTTCTAGGCCACCCCAAGTGTTGATTCAAGTTTCTATAGCTTCTAAATGACTTAATTAAGCAAAATCAACAAAGAGTTTTCAAATAAGCTGACTCAATAAGCTGGAAAAAGCAAATAAGCATTTATGTAAAAGTCAAATAAGTTGGTTTTCTAGTAAAAGTCAAAGTCAAAGTCTAATAAGCTCCAGTCTACTTAAATGGGTCAAATAATGAAGACCTATCACAAAAAATAAATTGTTGCAAGTCTGGATAAGCTAGAATAGCTTGTTGATAAGCTGAGTTCAAGTTTACACTAGCATGGGCTAGTTTTGGGTGTTGAGCAGTGGAAACTTTTTCCACTGCTTGACTTGTTTGACTTTTTGTCTTTAGTGACTTTTTTGGAGATTCAGATTACACAAAGGCACCCAAATGATCTTTGGATCAAAAGGAGTCAAGAACAATCAAAATATCACAATCACAAACACCCAATTGATACAGTTTAATCAATCAATCACCAGATATGATACATACATGAACACTTAAGCAGTTAAGCACTTATGAGCAGTTTTAGCACAAATCAGCCAGCCAAATTCAACCAAATGCATACACAAGCTATTATAAACTCCAATAAGCAAGTCTAAACAGGTTTCATGCAATGGTTCAAAGAATTAAGCAAGATTCAAGCCAATGAAAGTTACTGATGAACACTAACACATGCAGTTTTACACTTTGCTGATGTATTTGACCCTTAAGCCAGATTCAACACCTCAAATCTTTCAAACAGGTTACAATGACTTTGTTTAAACCACTTTTAACCCTAAGCATGCATACACACTAAGTGTTCCCAAAATCCTAGGTCAAAACAGGCAGTAACAAAGATTATATAGCAGATTGTTTGATTTAAGGCTTCAAACCCAAAAACTTGCAGTAAAACACTCTCAACCAAGCATATATCAGATATAGCACACAAACTTAAACTTTCCACAACACAATAACAAATTACAATAAAAACAGATAGACCCAAACACCCCTTAATCTTTTCAAAATCAAATTTTTCAAAGGCAAAGTGAGATTTAAGGCCACCCAAGCATCAATTAACACAATAACAAGTAAGATTAACAGATTCAAGCAAGTATAAGCCACAAAATATACAAGAACTAAAGCAACACTCAAATATCACAAAAATCCAAAGTATTATCAGATTTTAGGATTAAGGGTGTGTACCTCATGGATGTACATCCACACCCACGGATTTTGAGCTTATGTGCTAGCAAGAACAAGCACAAGATTCCACAATAAAGCCTGCTAAGAATCAACAAAGTTAGAAGCACAAGTATAAAATCAGAAACTTGAAAAATCTTGATTAATGCAACCTTGTTACCCCACACTTGATTATCCCCAAGTTATAAGACTCACCACACCTTAATCAACTCAATTAGGATGCTATGATCAGCCCTATAACCCAAGAATTCCAAGATAGAAACAAGAACTTAGCAAAATATCAAGAAAATGAAGAAAATGTGCAAACTTTTGCACACTCCTCTTTTGAAAACAGGTTTTAAACTTCAAAATCAGTAAACTAAGAACATAAACAAGCAGAAATAAGATGGCACTTGGTCTTTCTTCAAAACACTTAACTCAAATTCATAAAACTAAAAAGGGATTTACAAGTGCTTGAACAAAGGAAAAACCAAAAGCAAACATCTATGTTGGACCCTATACCCTTTATATAGAGGGTGTACATGGTCAGTTTAAACCTAAAAACTTAAAACCCTAACTTGTAGAAGCCCAAAAATGCCCTTGAGGATTTGAACTTCTTAGCTTCATGTGACTGATTTCTTGGCTGTTTGTGGAGCTGGCAAGAGTGGAATTTGCATCTAAAGGCTCATATTGAGCTTAGAAAGTAAGCATCAATCCCACACGTTGGATGGCTGGTGGTTTTTGGTAGTATCCCCTTTGTGTGTAGCAGGGGAATCTCATGTGGGACAAGGGAGTGAGGTGGCAGCTATTTTTGAAGTTGGGTTATGATTAAAACAAGCTTAATCACAAATCTGGAGGTTTTGGTGGTTTAATTACAAGAGGATTAAGAAAACCCAAATGTGTTCTTGAGATGAATAGTTCATGTTTTGATCCGGTTTAATGTTTAAATGAGGTGTTTAGCGCCAAAGATTAAACTAACTTAATTAGTTAGTTAAACCTGGTGAGTGGAAAGGTGATGTGGAAGAATGGTGGGAGCTGATTGGTGGAAAAGGGTGAGTGGGACACGTGTTGGGTGTGGTTTGGTCTAGGTAAGTTAGGCTGTCTGCCAGAATAAGTCCCTCACTTTCCTTTCTTCTTTCACTTTGTAAATAAATCCCACAAATCTGATTCCCTTTGTTATTTAAGTTTCCTTTTTCACACTTTTGCCCCAAATACTTTTCCAAAGTATTTTTAGGGGTATTTCTTGCCATTTTTGAATTCTTCAAGGGCTGATTTGGCATTTTGATGATGGATAATGGTCTTGACTTGTATGTTGAGCATTTTGGAGGACTGAAATTGCCAAGTCTTGTTTGATGAGGGACCATTTTTGCCAAATGTTGAAAGTTAAGGGTCCTTTTTGTAATTTTGGGATTTTCAAAGGACCAAACTTGTAATTTCTTATACTTTGAAGGACTTCATGATGTGTTTGACTTTGTGGAGGACAATGGTTGACAATTTAGCTTTGTTGAGGGGCTAAACTTGCTAATTCTTCAAAGTGGAGGGCCCTTTTTTGTAATTTTGACAAACTTTAGGGACCAAACTTGTAATTATGAAGATACAAGGTTATAAAGTGTCAATTCTTCCATATTGGAGGACCCTTCTTCATAATTCTTCAAATCTTCAAGGGTAAATCTTGGAAAAGTCTTCATTAGGGCTTGGTTCAGTGTGCGGCTTCGTTTCCCGTGTTCGTTTTTGTATGATTCTTGTGATCTTTTGTCATTTTCTCAATATCCGTACCTAAAATACACAAGCAACAAACACAAGAATATACATGGGTATTTTGATGATATTTAATGCATTTTAAGCCCTATTTGGAAGATGAGACTATGTATAAAAGCAGTCTCATCATACTCCTTTTAACTAAATTAGTGAAAGTGTTTTTTTCACTTGACTAGTTTATTTTAATTGGACTGAGTTTAGTTATAGGCTAGATAAAATTCTTGAAATTTTATAAAGTTTAAAAGTATATCTATAGAAACCTAGTTAAGTTTCTTTAGAAGAGTGGATCTACTAAGCCTTGTTGAGTTTCATTGTATAAATAAATTATATGAAACTGATATATAAAGATCTTCTTAATGGCGATTGGCAACATCGTGTTACATATGTGTTTGTGTTCTAAAACATTATGTTATCGCTGATATTCTTTACATATTTTTTCGAAAGACTTCCTTTAAAGTGGTTTTGTATAACTGAAACAAAAGCCGATTTAATTCATTTTTTGGATAATAAACACTATGTGATTTAGTACGTTGTTAATAAATACCAAATTAGTTTTTAAACTAATCATGGGACCTTGTAATTACAATATATTTGGAATGTTACAAGTGACATCTAAAAGATCTTTTTCTGAACTTGCTAAAAGGAAGAAGGATACTCGAGTTATGTGTAAGGGAGATGCTTTGAAGCATTTAGAACCTTTTGTGCCATAACTATGTGTTTAATGGCTTGAATGACATAAAAATTGAGACCATGGGGAATCTGACCTCAGATAATGATGAATTAGCACTTGGGCATCATGTCAAATTTTTGTTAATAAGAGTTTGATTAACTCTTTCAATGCAATGAAGAATGAAGAGATCGACCATTTTGGCAACTAAACTACTGATAATATCAAATATCATGGGAAAAGGAGACGTGATGCTGGCATCAGGAAAAAAAGTTTAAGTTAACCAACGTATTGTACGTGCCGGATATTCGTAAGAATCTTGTGTCCGGATGGTTTCTTAATAAATTTGGCTTTCTTCTTTTGTTTGAATCGTATAAATTTGAGTTAACGAAGAACAAAATGGGAGTATGTACGGGTTAATATTTTAAAAAAAATATTTAAGCTGAATGAAATTTTCTACTGGTCTTTTTAGTAAAATAAGTTATATTCGGCTTATTTGGATATGTAAAAACTGAATGTAATCTTCTAATGCTCTTTTTAGTAAAAAATATGTAATGACATACTCGGACATGTTAAGTATAACTCAATGTGTTGTTTAATTAAACTAAATTGGACTTGTACTTTTTATATTGACACACACTACAAAATTATAACTTGCCCTTGAAACCAAATTGCCAAGATTGTCTTTTCAATCAGATGTATGGAAAATAACCAAACGCCTTGATTTGATTAACCTAAGATTTGATTTCATATATGCTAAAGTAGAAAATGGTGAGTACTTCATCATATTTGGTAATGGTGGTACATAACATTGCTATTTATACTTACTTGAGAGTAAGAATATAGACAAGATTGTTCTATACAAATAAGTTGAGAATCAACTTAATATCGAATACAAGGTGGTTCAAAGTCATATCAGAGGCGAATATGTGTCTTCAATTTTAAAATTTATGTGATAAACTTGGAATAAGACACAAATTTATTGCTCTCGATAATCTAACAATAGAACTGTTCTAAGAAAAGAACAATGTTTTAGAAGATATGGTTAATGCCATGTTCTTAAGTCCTAGTTTAAGCCATGACATATGAGGGAAATCGATTCTATATGTTACTTATCTTTAGATAAGACCCCTTGTAAAGAATATTAGTCTTATATATAATGGATGAGAAGAAAACTATCAAATAAGTACTTACAAATGTGTTGGGATATCTAGCTATGATATTTGTATTGAAACACAAGGTTCAAAATAATGGAACTAATATGTGGATTGTATATTAATTGGATATGATATGAATAACAATGTTTATCTTTTCATTGTACATGGCTAGAAAGATCTAGATAAACAAAAGGATACATAAATGAAATCATGGAATGCTTCATTCTTTGAAAATATATTTCTTTGTTTAACGAAGAAAACTGGAAGCTCATCTTGAGTAGATGATGAAGTTTTCCATAATAAGAGACAGAGAAATGATAGGATCTCAAAGATGAGAGACAAGGTCAACCTGAGGAAGAAGAGCTTGAACCTAAAAGTAGCAAAAGAGAATTAATCGTGAAATCATTTTGGAATCGATTTTATTTCTTTTATGGTAAAAAATGAACATACTTCTTATCGATAAGTTGTAACTACCTCAAAGTGACACAATTGAAAGAAGCCATTAAAAATAAAATAGGTTCTGTCTTTACAAAATCATATGTGAGTGCTCGTGGATTTACCTCCTGGTTGTAAACCACAATGCTATTCATGTGTATTTTATTTTGATTATAAACACATTAGGTTTTAAGTTTATAAACCATATCTACCTATCACGCACTAACGAGCAGAGTAGCCGTTCGATTATGGTATAGTCGGTAAATCCGAGATCGTCCCAATAGCTAAGTGTGTATGTGTTTTGTTAATGCAAAGCAATGCCTATAAACATTGTTAGTATTAATTAATCTTTCTTAGTTTTGTTATAAAGACATTTATTGTCAAACACAATCATAAAACGAATTATCTAACAAACACTATCATTATGGTAATAATCATTACACTAACATATCTTAATCATGCTTAGTGATCACAAAAGTGATTAGCCTTAAAACTCACTTTTGTCAAATGTAACAAAAGATTTTTAATAAACTTTATTTTAAAAAAATATTTTATTAAAATGAAAATGTAAATTTGAATATGGCATATTCCAAATGCCATAAGAATATCCTTTCAAGGTTTAAACAACCTCAAATATTTCAAATTCACTAAAAGACAAAAAGGAGCAGAGTCTAGTCTTCGCGGTTCCTTAAGTGCCTACGCGGTTCCCTATCGATAAAGAACCGCCTGGGTAGTTAAGGAACCGCCCCCAGATAGCCGTTGGCATTTGTCTTGTATAAATAGTGGATCAAATCTGCATTTTCATTAACCCTTTTGGACATCTTTTTCAGTCTTCTTTCTTGTTTCTAATCCTAATCATTTGTAAATGATCACTTAATGTTTTAAGTATGTTTACCTATGATTATCCTCCTGATCTCCTTTTTTACCTTGTCCAAAGAGAATATCACTAACTCACGTGTGATGTGATTAAAGATGAAGCATTGATGAAGATCACCTTCTCCTAAAGATCTAGTAATGTTCATCATTTGTTTATTTGTTTTGTGTAGATCCAATGTATTTGTAAATACTTGAACTAGTTGTGTTCATCTAAGCTATATGTGAATACTTGGATTATAGTTGTGTAAATCCTTTGCATATGTGTGTGATTGGATTTTTGTTGTGTAGATCCAAGCTACATATGTGTACTTGGATATGTTTAGTTGAGTTGTAATAAGTTGTGTTAGTTCTCACTAAACTATAAAGTGATGTGGTTGTGTCTTGTGAGTTCTCACTAAACTATAAAGTGATATGTAGTTGTGTTGTGTGAAGTTCTCACTTAGCTTCAAAGTGAAGAGTCGTGAAGATTGGTTCTAGCTTTGGATTAGAACTCGACATCTAGCCTTGTGTCAGAAAATGGTGAAGTAGGCAACGTTGTGAATATTGGTTCTAGCTTTGGATTAGAACTCGACATCTAGCCTTGTGTCGTAAAATGATGAAGTGGGCGACGTTGTGCAGATTGGTCCTAGCTAAGATTAGGTCTCGACATTTAGATTAGTGTTAGAAAATAATGTAAGCGACGTTGTAAGGTTTTCTCCGCCAAGAAGGGAGCTTGTGGATATAGTGGAAATCTCGATTACGGTGTACTCGAGGAGTGGACTAGGAACGACGATAGAGCCTCGTTTCCAAACCACTATAAATCTTGGTGTCTTCCTACTAGGTTGTTTCTTTCCTTACTTAGTACTTACATTCATTATCAGTATTCTTACTACATATTGTTAATGCATTAGAATTGAACCTAATCATTATGCAACTAGCTTTCAAGTAAAAGATAATTTTTGCACTCACCTAATTTAAAGGAATTTTAATTAGGAGATAAACCGGTGAAAAACTATTCAACCCCCCCCCCCCCCCCCTTCTAGTTTCTACAATGGGTATCAGAGCGATGGTGACACAAGATCTTTGAAGTATATTTTACTTTAAAACTTGGATCGATCCATTGTCTCCTCAAACTAGAAGGTTAAGTTTTACTTTGGTCAAAACTATTTTTTGTTGAAAATAAGTCTTTTAAATTGATAATATTGCATCTAATTTAGATTAGTAGTATTAATGCATTTTAAATTTACTCTTGAAATGTATCTACTAGTTTGCATCTTGTTATGTGTAGGTACTCATGAAGATGAATCATTCGATTGATTATGGATTGAGTCACTTACACTTGTAGAAGAATCATCTTCTTTGATTTTCAACATCATTGAATGATGATATCAAGATGGGTAGGAGTGATACTAGTCCTTGAAGACTTAGTAGTTACTATTAGTCATTGTTGGGCCTTGCATTGGTTCCTTGAAAGCTTGGAATGTAATTTGTGGCCAAGGTACGCTTTCATTCTTCCACACGACCTATTGATCATTCTTTTGATCATTAATTGACTATATGCTTGTTCTTGGCATCCTTGCCTTGACATTTATTTATGGTTTGTGATTCCTTCCTTTTTCCCTCAACCTTTATTGCTTGGATACTTGACTCACTATGGAGATGTAGGGTGAGTTAGTAGAAGCTTAAAGTATCAAGCATGATTTCCATGGTTTGCACCCTTACGGTTAGTAGGCCCAATATCATGTGTAACTTGTGCAATTAAGCTCATCTCTAGGATGATTAGTGAATCCCTTGAGATACCAAACTACTTCATTAAGTTGTAGGTGGATTTTGCACATTTGAAATTAAAATACTCCAAGGATATTGTTATTGTTAATCCTAGCAATAATTATCCGATCATGTAGGAGAGAAAGTGAATCTATACTTTGCTCATGTTTTGAAATAGAATAAGACTACTCTTGAAAATGATCTTATTCTATGCATCAAAATTGCTTGGTATAATTCATTACCAAATTCGTTTAGACTTTCGCCGAAAAGGCACGTCTTAAATTACTATATATGACACACGCTCTTCGTCTCCTCGATTTGAAGAATGTCATTTGTCTCTTGAGCAATGTTCTTGGTCTTGATTCACTTCCCTTGACTCCTCTCCCTGTTGCTTCTCTGCTACGAGTAGTCCTTTGTCCGTTTCGGTCTTTTCCTATCTCGATTCAACTCGTAATCCTTCAATAAAGCATAATTGCCTAGTGTTGTGGTGATCCAATGATATCCTAAAAGGATTAAGATATATTTTTAAGTACTTTAAAAATGTTGGTTTTCAAAAATTCTTTGTTTTCTTTGATAAAACCGGCCACTGTAGGCAGTTCTTTATCATGCGCGATTCAAATGCGCGGTTCCTTATCGATAGGGAACCGCATGCAGAAACTTCGCTAAAGCGCCAGTTTTATTAAAACATCCCTTTTCAAACGAAACCTTCTCTCTCCTTCTCACACACAACTGACGTGTTTTTGGTTTTCCACCATTGTTGTTTCTTCAAAAACCTTCAATCACTCAAATTAATTGATTCAAGTTCGTGGGTTTCACTCATCCATCATCCAAGATCAATTAATTGTAAGTTATTTCTTTCAATTTCGTCTAATTTGTTCTAGGGTTCATAAATTTATAATTGGGGATTTTTAAAATTGACATTGAATTAGAACCTTACTAGGAATAAGAGTTGACATAGTATTGTTGCTATGATTCCTTAGTTCATATTCATTGAGATTTCACTAAAACCAACTTGTAGAACAAATCCGAATTTTGACTAAATATTTTGGTTAATTTGGAATTGATATGAACCCATGAACAAGTTGGTAATTGCATTGTTAAATGCTTACCTAAAAACCTTGTTTGGAAAAACCAATGTTCAAAGTTCTTTGTTGATCTTACATGATCAATGTGTTATTGTCAATGATGAGCTAGGTACATTGTGAATATGAGAATGATAAGGATTAAACCTTGGTTTGTCAAGAGATTGATGAAACACATTATCATGTTCTTTGATTTTTGGTTTATATGTAACATATGAGTAATTGGAGAAATATGTTTGTATGTTATTTTTAGGTACTGTCATGACTTCAGGATATCAAAATGACCACCTACTTACTAGAAGATACATGCCTAATCTTTCTTTGTTAAATCAAACTCGCTCTACTCAAAACACTTATCTTAGTCTTGAATCTCGTTATTTCCATGAAGGACGTACCGTTCCTTCTAACTTTCTTGGACTTGACTTCATTCGATTCATGTTCAATACCATTGGCTTTGATTGCTTGCTTGATATAGATGAGCCAATCTTTCCTTCTTTCCTCATGGAATTCTTTAACTCGTACACACTAATGTGCATCAATAATGTTCTATCTATAAGATTTTCCATCAAGGGGAAAACCTTTGTGTACACTCTTGAGGAATTTGGTAAGATTCTCAAAGTTCCATACAAAGGTCAATGTAGGTTCACCGATGCTTGGGGTTTATACCACTTAGAATCGGCCCCTATTGATGTGCTTACGTGACCGAGATTCCTTCGGCTTTGGACATCTCTTGTGACATTGCTAAACCTCGTGAACATCCTATTCTTGGTAATTTTGAAGGAGAATTTCGTGCTCTCACTCCTTGGGAATTACTAGCTAGCGATCTTAGTGATTTTATGATCCCTTGGGCCAAAATCATTAGGGAAAATGCAATGTGCTTGGATGGTAATCGCAACCATGTGCCCGCTTGTCTTGCACATATGTTGTATTGTGTTGCTACCACCACTCCATACAACCTTGCATTTTTCATATCTAGAAGAATAAGATTTTTTCTTAGTGGATCTCGTTCTACTCTTCCATATGCCATGATTCTCTCACGACTTCTTAAGAGACTTCTTCTTGACTTTCCACCTCTAAATCCTTCATCTTTTCACTCCGTGGATCGAGTCATGCTTCCTATTGAAGGGAATGTCTCTTCTGTACCCACGCATGATTTAAATGAAGATGAAAATGTCTCTCAAGACAATTCTCTCAATCCTTGTTATGACTTGTCATCATCTATCTTTCAATTGTCTTCACTAGACATTGATTCAGACTATCAGTATTGTCTCAATCTTCATCTTCAAGATCGAATAAGAAGTGAATCAAGGCAAGGAGGAAATGCTCATAGATAAATGATATATACAACTCTTGAATGACTAACATGTGTGTAAACATGTTTGGATTGTTCAACTTCATCTCCTTTATCATTATTCTTAGGATGTTATGTCTTCTTTAACTAATACTTTGTGTTTGGATTATCTAGTATTTTAATCCTAATTATCCATGCTATCGATCTTTCGATTTGCATGGTGTTGTGCATCTTGTGTGTTAGATAGCCTCCTAGTTTTTTATTATTAGTTCACTTTGGCTTGATAAACCTTGGTATAAAATCTGGACTAGCAAAAATTTGAGGAAGTGCTATTTTTGAACACCTCTGGTCACGGTTCCATATCAAACCCACGGTTCCTTAGCGATAAAGAACCGCGGGCCTACGTAAGGAACTGCCTAGTACTGTGTTAGGACCTTTGGAATAGTTATTTGTAATAGGTAGGCTAGGAGGTATGTAGTTCCTCCTGGTCCTAGTAGTAGTAGGAGCAAGACGTGCTCCTGGTCTTATAGAAAGTCAAACTTTATTATTTAAGAAGTATTCTGTTAGGATATGCATGAGATGTGTTAGGAAAGGATATGCATATAAGTTTTACACGTTTTGGTTTAATGATGTATTAGGGTTTCCTTGTAGTATAAAAGGAACCTTAGGCAGAAGGGTTCGATACACCTTCATAAAACATTATTCTAGTTTATATTAATATTAGAAATCCTTAGAAAAGGATCAAGCCGTTATAGTTATTCTGTTCTTCTTGTTCACAATATTTGTATTCCGCACTTATATTGTGTGATTTTGTGACAACCCAAAACCGAGGTCATTGCTTAATCTTATTTTACGATTATTTTTGAAATTTTTGAATGAGTTTGAACGATATTTATTTTTGGAGGTTTAAGTTTAAACCGATGTTGGAAGGTCTATATTTAATATTTATTAAGTATAAGGAGTATTAGCTAGCGTGATGTCGATGGATGCCAAATATTTTACGTCTTATTGTCGGTTGTTCGATTCTTGTCATTTTTGAGGTTTTATTTTAAATGACGTGTTAAGTCGAGTCGAGAGTCGATATTATTATTTTTGAGGTACGTTTTAAATTTTTAAAAGTATCTTTATGAAACCCGAGCACCGTAAATATTTTGAAAATTGACTAATAGTTATTTCCCGCTTTTTAGCTAACTATTTACATTTTTAGCCACAACTATTGCCAAATTGCAACTATGGTCCCTAACCCACTATATATAAACCTTAAACAAACACACACTACTCATTTCTTCCATCAAAAATTTTCACCACTCTTTCTCTCTCTCTTGTTTGCCGAAACCCACCACCACCACCCAAATACATACAATTTTAATTTTAACTTGAGATCTATGATGAATTAAGCTAAACCAAAGCTAGACCCATTCTTATTTTTGATCAAGGCTCATATTGGTGTAAGAAATTCTTACATGCAAGCAAGTTTTTTTTTCTTGATGTTGGTAGGTAGGAGCTATGATCATGCATGACATTATTATGATGATCCATGGTGGTTCTTGCTAGAAATTTTGTTAAAAACTTCATTTTGATCTAAAGATTTTTATTTTGATTATGATTTTGATGTTATGGTTGATGTATGATGATATTAAGGTATAGAAATGATCATTTCTATGGTTGGTTTTGATCAAAAAGTTGATTTTGTACAAGATTTTGGTAGTCATTTTATAACAGTAAGTAAACTGTAAAATCCGAACTTTTATGTTTTGAAAATGGCTTAACTTATAGCCTAGGGTTGTGATTGTAGAGGTTTTACTACTCTTTAGGAAAAGAGCGTAAATAGTGGAAAGTATCGAACAAATGACTTTAGGAAAAATCAAGTGTTAATGACCCTAAATCAAATAAAAAGAGATGAAAGAGTTCGTTTCCCAAGGAGGTATATGTGTTGTGAATTAACTTGTATTTCTTTGAGATTAATATTGAGAAGAATGGGGATGAGAAGATGAAAGACGGTTACATTAAAATTAAACTACGACGTAAAAGACGTAAAGTCGTGAAAAACTACCCAAATTTAAAACAAAATATTATACTAAGACCAAAAACAAAATCAATAATTAAAAAGGCTAAAAAGAAGTCAATAATAATATAAATAAAGACAAAAATCCAACAAAGATATTTTAAAACCTTTTATTAATTAAATATTTAATTTTAAATGCTAATTAAAGCCCTAAAATTAAATATAACTAATTCAAATGTCTAAAATATGATTTTATTGAATAATCACTTAACTTATATTATTAGAAGACTAAAAAGTAATTTTCTAAAAATTAAAAGCTATTAAAACTATTTTTAAAACTCTAAAAATGATAAAAATTGATTAAATCCTAATTAAACTTAAAATAATTATAAAAATAAATCTAAAGGCTATAAAAATATTCTAAAAATGGAAATAGTCCTAATTAATGATAAAGATCCTAAGAAAAATGAAAAAGAAGGAAAAAATAAAATTTTGAAAAATTAATATTAAAATAATATTAAAATATTGCTAAAAATAAAAAGTTTATAAAATTAATTCTAAAAAATTTCTAAAAACTTAAAATATTCTAACTAAGAGAAAAACACAAATTAGAGCTCCTAAACCTTTTTTAATAATTTTATAAAATTCTTTAAAGTTTATAAAAAACCTTAAAATAATATAAAATTAAAAATTAAAGTTTATAAAAACTTAATGTAAACCTCAAATTATTATTTTAAAAGCTAAAAATTATTTTTCCTAGAAATTAAAAATCTTTTTTCTATTTTTTAATGACTTTATAAAAAACGTATATTAAATAAATCCTAGAAAATAATTAAATAAAAGGAAAAATATAAAAATAAGCTAGAAAAATCTCTAATGCTAATATTATCCTAGGAAAATTCAAAATAAGCTAAAACGATTATCAAATAAGCTGAAAATAAGGGAAATAAGCCACGGCTTTTTAAATAAGCAAAAGATGAAAAAGGTGTTAAGTAGTTTATGTGTTGGGAGGCTAACAGAAAAAGCCTCATAGATCAATGGTAAGCCCTTTCACTCCTGCACGACAGGTCGGGGGTTCGAGTCCATGCTATGACGGTTTTTGCTATTTTTTCTTTTTTTATTTGTTTTTTTTTTTTTCAATCCAATTAACACACTTGTTAAGCTATAAAATCAATCCAGACTCTTTTTATGCAAGATTCAATGAGTTATGATCTCAAGACGTTCCAGACTTCAACTTGATGAACACAAGTTTGTGTGTTCTTTCCTTTTTCTTGACAGATTATAAAAGCCAAAGGAGTTGGCTTGTGGGCTTATTTGATGATGCTTATTAGACAGGGGGCACCGTTGTGCTCATAGAAGCACAAGGAGTCAAGCTATAAGCAAGAAATAACACCTAGCAATCAAGCAAAGCACAAATCAAAAGCACTCAAGAGCATGTAAAGTTGCTGTGATAAAATCCCTAGACCTGTGGACTTTTATGCTAACAGAATGCACACTAATGGGTTTCAAGACCTGAAATTTTGCACACAAACTCTCCAAGCATTACACAAGCAACATCCACAACTCAACTAGCTTAAATCTCAATCAATAATCAAAGATCATACACAAAAAGTTCACACAAATAATCAGAATAGAGAACATGCAGATTTTGGCTATCCCTTTTTCTTTTAAACTCCAAAAACTAGCTCAAAACTATATCAAATTAAGCTAAGACCAATATGCAACCAATCCTAACTCTATTCAACCTTTCTAACACCTTCTAAGAACCAAATCAAAAACTTCTACCCTGCTAACACCCTTAGCCAAACACCCTGTTAAAACTTTTTAAACCAAAATTTTCAATCCAAAACCTTGTAGAACCTATTCAATCTGATTCTAACACTTCATAACATGCATAACCACTCCAATAAACACAAATCCAACAGCTTTTTCACACTGAACAACTAGATCAAACAAATCACTCAAATTGCTATTTTCTGAAATTTTCCAAAGGGAAAAAGGATTTACCTTAAGGGCTTACATCCAAGCCCTTGGTGGATGCACATCCACTTCCTTATGCACCCGGGTGCATGCAGATCAAAAATCAACAGCCTTCAACCTGCTTATGACAAAAATCAAAGAACACACAAAAACAAACAATGATATATTTTTCTGATTTTTTCTTTCCTTCTTTCTTAAACCTTTCAAAAAAAACTTTTAAACCTTAACCAACACGTTTTATAAACACTAAGTAACTAATCCATCAAACCTCTTAACAACAAAACCTTAAACAGATTTCACCAAAGAAATCTCAATATTTCAGAAACCTTAACCAATTTTGAAACTCAAAATTAATGAACCAAATTGAAAGATTGGAACTCAGAATCAAGCTTTACACAACACACAACTTTTAAAAACAATAAAAAGGAATTATAATTGAATTTCTCAAAAACCAAACTTTTATTTCTTTAAAAAGGAATTACAAGGTTAAAGCTTGAAACTGGAACAAGGGACATCCACATACTGGAGTCTCCTTTTATACTATGCTAAGAACAATCTAGAATGCTAAAAACTCAAAACCCTAATCACTAGAAATCTCTAAAATGCCCTCAAAACTTTCTAGACGAATTTGGTGATTCAAGCTGTCCTTTTTGATCTCATCCATTCAATTTTGCGTTGTGATGAAGCATTGCATCTCCACTGTTGATTATGGCCACGTCATAAGCTTGGGGACCAAGGATTGATGTAATTGGTGGACGGGGTATTTGGGGGTGGGGACCACACGAGTGGGATGAAGGTTTTTAGGTGTGGGTTTGTTTTTGGTGCGTGTGAATTACTTGTGGCCAAAGTTAATTGGAAATTTACCCACGTTTGAGTAAAATAGAACCTGGGTGAAAAGGTGAACAGTAAAAGCTTATTTGATCCGAAATTAGGGGAACAGGGTGTATTAGGCGCCCTTTTTGGTTTAAACGTTTCAAGTTGGCACTTTCAGTCCTTGTGGTTTGGTTTTTTTGGCATATAAGGTTTTTCAGCTTTATAATCACATTCCTTTGCAAAAATACTTTCACCACTTTACATTTTTGGCACAATACTTTTCCAAAAAGTTTTCAAGGATTGTTTATGACATTTTGTGATATTTCAAGGGCTGTTCTTGGACTTTGTTGATCTTCAAAGGTCTTCAATATAACTTTGACTTCATGAGGGACCATTGTTGGCAATTTGAAATTGTTGAGGGGCTATTCTTGCCATTTCTTCAAAGTTGAAGGACCTTTTTGCAATTTTGACAAACTTAAGGGACCAAACTTGTAATTATTAATATACAAGGGTTTTAAGTGTCATTTCTTCAAAAAATGAGGATCAATCTTGTTTGTCTTCAAGTCTTCAAGAGTATTTGATGAAAATTCCATGATTAGGGCCCGGTTCTTCGTACGGCTTCGTTTCTCGTGTTCGTTTTTCCTTGTATCTTGTGATCTTTTGTCTTTTTCACGATATCCATACCTAAAATACACAAGTAAACAAACACAAGCATATATATGGTATTTTATGACATTTTGATGCATTTAAAGCCCGAAAAGAACGATGAGATCATGTATAAATGCCATCTCATCACTCCCCCATACTAAGCCATTGCCGTGCCCTCACGAAATGCTAGAATAAAGTATCTAAGCATCACCAAAGTTCAATTTTATTATCCTTTATTGAAGAGTAAAAGACTTGCAACATACTACGAGATTGTGTAAAGACATAATGTACGATTTTCATCACCAAAAGGTGACTTTTAGGGTCAAAGAATAGAAACAAGTCAATGTCCCTTAGAGTAAATTTCGTCATCCTTGATTGTCATACATTCCATGCTAAGTGCAAAAACAAGATCATTGTTGGTACAAGTCACAATGCTAACACTACTCATACGTCCAAATTGTGTAATACTTTTTCTCCCTGCAATCCTAGTTATTATAAAAGGAAATGGGTTACTAGCATTTTTTATCTATTTGTCATGGATCACAAGTGATTCATATTGACTTATTTGAGTAGTTATTAGTCCGAAAGCAAAGTAGCACGATTTGATCAATAGTTAGCCGAAGGACAAAATCTTTTAAAACGGCTTCTCGTGTATCTCCTTAAGTTCATATCTTGGCATAACTCGTTTCACGATTTGAGACCTTTCTCGGACCGATATTTGGCATGTACTTCATACTTCAAATCTTGGGAAGACGTTCTTGAAATTATGGTCTTTTCTTCATATATATTTGGAATTTCTTCACTTGACGTTTTTGAGAGATTCTTCATATAGGACCACGACTTCATCATTTTTCTTCAATCTTTACTTTGGATTTTGATATACAACGATCCGCCTCCTTTTCGGACTTGGATATATTTATCCTCATACCTTGTTAGGGTCTTTTTGGATAGACTTTCTCCATTCTTTAGGGGAGTAATTGCTTCTCGTCGTGTGTCTCGATCCTTCATATTGATTTAGGAATAATGATACTTCACATCATCTTTGGATCTTTAGCAAAAATAGAGCTCCTCATGCCTTGTTAGGGCCTTTTTGGATGATCGCCAATCTTCGCGTCCCGCTTCAATAAGTTATGCCTTGGCTATGAACTCTATTCAACCCCGAGCAACTTTTAAACGATCTTGCGCTAGAGGCTAAGTAACCTTTCAAATCGTACGACCTTACTTATTGAAATTATGATTTATTCCTAATGCATTGATCTTATGGGAAGAAAAAGCCACAATTAAAAACATATGAGTTTTTGAAAGAACACTTTCATGTTCTACGTTTAGCATGATCACTTGTCTAACTCTATCATTTCTCGTTCTTCACTATATAAAGACCTCTAATAAAAGAGACTCGTGAATACTTAGCCATGCAAGTCAAAATAAAGCCAAATTTGGATTAGCTTTCATTAAGACTATATCAAATCAAAGTTTTGGGTTTTCAAGCCACCTATAGGATCTTGCACTTTCTTGGACTTTTTCAAGTTTAGAGAATGCGTTTTAAAGTTCCCTTGATAAGTGACTTTCTAGAATCAATTATAGGAACTTGCGAAAAGTTCTTGTTCTTAACCCGAATGAATTAAGACTTTCGCGTTTTAAAGCTCCCTATATAAAAGTCTAGCAAAACTTGAATTGAGCGGGTTAAGGAATGTAAATGGCTCCAAATGCCCATCAAGTCAAAAATTAACTCTTATTCTACCCATCGGAAAATATACATTCGTGTCTTAAAAACACTTATGAAGACTAAGAAAATTTTTAAAATTTGGCCATTTTTAGCCTTATTAGCAAAACAAAACATTGAGAGTTGGAAAACGTGAGGGCGTAGCAAAGCAAGTATCTATTCACCCCCCCATACTAAAAGTAAACATTGTCCTCAATGTTTCGAGTCTAAAGGTGGAGCACCCCCATACTAGAGACGAAGAGTCGAATGCTTAGGATCTAGCATGGAAAGGGTGATCAACAATATATCTAAAGCCGTTTATTAATTATGCTAAAAGATAATTGTTAGAACAATAAAGGATATGTCATGGATTCGTGAAAAACTTCTTCAAACGAACGATGGAGGCTCACGTAAACGAACACGAGAGTCTTCAATCGTAGACGATGATGATGATCTAGATAACACAATCGCAAACAACCACGAGACAACGAGTTGGAAGGGTACAAGTCCCCTTATTAGTGAATAATAAGCATAAAGATAAGCATGGGATCTCCCCCACGAGGCACCTCGTTTTTGATTACCGAGTCATGAGCTCGACTCGATCCCCTTAAAATGTGAACATTTAGGGAAATTCATGGTGTGGTCAATTTTTGATGGGGCTTACATGATAAACAAGGCCCAAAAAGCAACCGGTATAAAGGACTAAGTCCTTAGATGATGCAAAATACCGGGGTCGAAGATGGCGTTCTCGTTTCCATTGGAAAAACAAATCAACGCCACTTCATCACGTGCCATAAACTCAAAGAGTTTGAAGAAAATAGATGAGAAATAGAAGGGTGAGACAATTGGTAAGACAAACGTTTGAGCTACTCGAGGTAGACTCGCACCAAGCAAATAGAAAGATTTTCCATTTATTGCATCGGTGGAAGACCGAGATTTCCCTTTACATGAAATTCCGGGATCGAATATCTTGTCCTCGGTGGACAAGGATGAGGGAACATAAGGGGCTTCCCCCATACTAGAACCACACAAAACATCGTCAAGAGGAGTAGACGAGTTTGTAGTACTCAAAGCATGCGGTGATGACGGAGTTAGATTTGTAGAAAAATCAATTAAATCACATTTAAGATCTTTTCCTTTTTTATCTTTTAAACTCTCTTTATGAAAACCCTTTTTGATTATGTCGAAAATATTCGGTGTTTCTAAGACGATGTGAGTTACACTAAAAATTCTCACATTTTGAAACCGTTTTGGTTTTGGTGGTGGCAAGTTCTCAAAACGTTTATCGACGAAGAAAACCTCCCCATCGGGGTCTACATATTCATCATCCGAAAGATCTTCCGTAGAAACCGGCAACTTATCAACACTTTTCAAGAATGAATGTTCGAGATGAGGCGAAGGATTTTTCGATTCAAGTATTGATGGTTTCTTCTTTGTAGGCTTTACACTCATAACCTCCACCGGCGGAGGAAATGGTAAATTGTTTTTGGAGACATTCCCTAAAACTCTTGGTGAAAATCCTTTGCAAACGACATTGGTCGAGTCACCATGGTTTAAAGTTGCAATAGAATATACATGAGAAAGATTGGAGTTTTGTGTTGCATTGATGACAAGTTCTTCTTCATTGAAACGAAGGGTGATTTTACGAGCATGAACATCGATAAGTGCTCGTGATGTATCCAAAAATGAACGACCCAAAATGAGACGAACTTTTCGATCGATGGGAATGTCTACAACGATAAAGTCAACGGGATAGTAAAACTTTCCGACTTTAACGAAAACGTCCTCGGCTACTCCACATGCCATGATCGTAGAATGATCGGCCATCTCGATGGACATGTTCGAAGGAGTAAGAGCCGGAAGCGAAAGCGATTTGAAAATCTCGAGAGGCATTAAATTAATACTAGCACCAAGATCGGCCAAGGCGTAGCATTCCTCCATATCTTGAATAGCACACGGAATCAAAAATTTACCGGGATCACCGACTTTTTGTGGTATGCGGCTAAGAAAAACCGATGAACAACTAGACGTTTGTTGTAACTTCTCTTTGTTGTTTAGCATACTTTTGAAGTTTGCGGCGAATCGAGGCATCATGATTAAAGCATCGGCAAAACTTATGTTGAAATGCAAATCACGAAACATTTTCATAAATAGCTCAAATTGATAATTGTTCCGTTCTTGTGCCTTCTCTTTGTTACGTCTCGAAGGGTAAGGTAAAGGTGGTGTGGGTTGGTCATTAGGCAACGGCCTTGGAAACTCGGGTTCCACAATTGGTGTTGGTTCAACCGTAGGTGTGGTTTGAGCGGTACTTCGTGGGATTGTAATGTGCTCCTTTTCGACCATCACCTCGGGTTCTTTCTCGATTTCCTTCTCCGTAGAAGTACTTGGACGAGAGATTGGTTCCTTGAAAGTTTTACCACTTCGTGTAGCAACAACCTTCAATTCTCCCCTCGGGTTGTTAATGGTATCACTAGGAAGACCACCCGAGGAAGAGGGCTTACACATGATAGCTTCGAACATCTTAGCCATTCGGTCCTCAAATTTTGATTGCCTAGCATCCGCTTTTAATAACTCTTGCTTAATCTCATGTTGTCCTAATTCCATCTTTTGTTGGTTTTGTTGAAGACGTTGGAAATTTCCTTCCATTTTGTTTGCATGAGTTTTAAGTTCATTAGCAAGTTCATTTTTAAGCTCGTTTTTCAACTCGGATCTTAAGCTAATCATCTCATGTTGCATATTATCAAATTTAGCATCATTTGCTTTTGCATAATCCAAAAATTCTCCTTGCAAATTTTTCGTGTGAGCATTTTGAAAACCTTGTGTAGTATTTTGAAAATCACGGTTTTGATTTTGATTAGAGATTTGTCCATTCCCACTTTGATAATTCCCTTTGTTGTAATTGCGTGTGTTGCCTTGGTAATTACCTTGGTTGTTGTTTCGATAATTATTAACATTTTGATTTGGTGGAGCTTGATTTTGGCGGGAACCTTGGCCGTTTTGGTTGAAAGTTCCCGTTGCTACATAAGCACTCGAAGTGTTACCATCCGCGGTAATGCACTCGGAAAGATCATGAGCTCCTCCACACGATAAACAACTCTTAGCAACCGCTTTAACCGAAGCGGAATTGGAAGCTTCTTGAGCCTTCCAATGGGACATTAGATTAACAAATCTATCAAAAAACCGATTTTCCTCATTAGCTTCATCATGTAAGGCGTTAATGCTACGAGACGATTGTGATGACGATGACGAACCCATATTGGCAACACTCGGTGTGTTACGAGGGCTATAAACCTTAGATCGATTTTCAATGATTTGTAAAGCCTCATTTGTCGTCTTGCACAAAAAATTACCACCCGCGGCGGCATTCAAATAATCTCGTTCATGATCATTAAGCCCATTATAAAAAGTATCAATTTGATGCAATTCCGAAAAATCATGGTGAGGACATTCATGTAACATCTCTTTAAATCGTTCCCATGCCATTGAAAAACTTTCATTGTTACGTTGCACAAATCGTGAAATCTCATTTTTTAAGTGTGTTGTTTTAGATGGTGGAAAAAACTTGTTCACAAACTTAGAAACGAGATCGGCCCATGTCAAAATCGAATTTGGCGGTTCTTTCTCGAGCCAAATTTTTGCGGGACCATCCAACGAATATGGAAACAACATCATCTTAATGGCGTCATGTGGAACATCCTTGAATTTGCTAGTGGCGGTGAGACGGTTGAAATTCCTAATATGGTAATGCGGGTTGTCTTTCTCGTGACCTCGAAACTTGTTTGCTTGCAACATAGACATTAAACCCGTCTTAATCTCGAAATTCTCCGCAAGGATGGCGGGAATAACAATGGCCTCTCCAAAACCCTCGGTGGGTGCTTGTAGCAACTCCATCATAGTACGATTAGCCATGACGACTTCTTGTTCTATAATAGGTTCAACAATTGGAGGTTCTTCAACAATCAACGATCCTTGATTTGCTTGCTTTTGAAGACGTTTACGAGCTCGTTTAGCTTGATTACGAGTGATCATAAACTACACGAAGAATGGGAGGTGAGCAAAGAAGATTCTTTTTGGTTGTTTTGTGAATTTTCAATTTTTTTGTGTTTTTGATGATATTTAATTTTTTTGGATTTTGGTGTATCTTCGTAGACAACAATCTACAAAATCTCTCCTCGAATCAAACTCTTGATTAAAGAAGCCTCAAAGGAATGAAAACGATCACGTGGAGTGACCGCCTTCTAATGACTTTAGAACTTTGGTGAAAACCAAATTGTTCACGAGGGTTTAATCACAAAGAAACCAAGCAAATATAGTATACGTATTAATACTTTGGGCGGCAAAACCCTCGATTAGCCTTCAATCTCAAAATACTCACAAGCAAGCGGGGAAACGAGGCGGCGCGAAGCACTTAAGAGCCTTTTTCCTTAGGGTATATTTTATAATACCCGCCTTATACCCACCTTATAGTTTGTACTTTTCAAAATCGAGCTTCTCGAAAGTATTTATCTATTTTTGCCTTTTCTTTTTGTTTGAGATTCGAATACAATAATTAGGAGATCAAATCCCAATTAAGGTTGTGTTTTCACACTTTTGGAGATATTGTATTTTGATTGTGATACTTAATACAATATATTAATATTTCTACAAGAAAAACCAAGAAAACCGATAATACGTGTTAAGGGAGTTCCACTTAACACAAATACTATTTATGGATAATATCAAAAACAAAAGTTTCCAAATTAAAGCACAACACACCTCCCCGGCAGCGGCGCCAAAATGATTGTAGAGGTTTTACTACTCTTTAGGAAAAGAGCGTAAATAGTGGAAAGTATCGAACAAATGACTTTAGGAAAAATCAAGTGTTAATGACCCTAAATCAAATAAAAAGAGATGAAAGAGTTCGTTTCCCAAGGAGGTATATGTGTTGTGAATTAACTTGTATTTCTTTGAGATTAATATTGAGAAGAATGGGGATGAGAAGATGAAAGACGGTTACATTAAAATTAAACTACGACGTAAAAGACGTAAAGTCGTGAAAAACTACCCAAATTTAAAAAAAAATATTATACTAAGACCAAAAACAAAATCAATAATTAAAAAGGCTAAAAAGAAGTCAATAATAATATAAATAAAGACAAAAATCCAACAAAGATATTTTAAAACCTTTTATTAATTAAATATTTAATTTTAAATGCTAATTAAAGCCCTAAAATTAAATATAACTAATTCAAATGTCTAAAATATGATTTTGTTGAATAATCACTTAACTTATATTATTAGAAGACTAAAAAGTAATTTTCTAAAAATTAAAAGCTATTAAAACTATTTTTAAAACTCTAAAAATGATAAAAATTGATTAAATCCTAATTAAACTTAAAATAATTATAAAAATAAATCTAAAGGCTATAAAAATATTCTAAAAATGGAAATAGTCCTAATTAATGATAAAGATCCTAAGAAAAATGAAAAAGAAGGAAAAAATAAAATTTTGAAAAATTAATATTAAAATAATATTAAAATATTGCTAAAAATAATAAGTTTATAAAATTAATTCTAAAAAATTTCTAAAAACTTAAAATATTCTAACTAAGAGAAAAACACAAATTAGAGCTCCTAAACCTTTTTTAATAATTTTATAAAATTCTTTAAAGTTTATAAAAAACCTTAAAATAATATAAAATTAAAAATTAAAGTTTATAAAACCTAAACTTAATGTAAACCTCAAATTATTATTTTAAAAGCTAAAAATTATTTTTCCTAGAAATTAAAAATCTTTTTTCTATTTTTTAATGACTTTATAAAAAACGTATATTAAATAAATCCTAGAAAATAATTAAATAAAAGGAAAAATATAAAAATAAGCTAGAAAAATCTCTAATGCTAATATTATCCTAGGAAAATTCAAAATAAGCTAAAACGATTATCAAATAAGCTGAAAATAAGGGAAATAAGCCACGGCTTTTTAAATAAGCAAAAGATGAAAAAGGTGTTAAGTAGTTTATGTGTTGGGAGGCTAACAGAAAAAGCCTCATAGATCAATGGTAAGCCCTTTCACTCCTGCACGACAGGTCGGGGGTTCGAGTCCATGCTATGACGGTTTTTGCTATTTTTTCTTTTTTTATTTGTTTTTTTTTTTTCAATCCAATTAACACACTTGTTAAGCTATAAAATCAATCCAGACTCTTTTTATGCAAGATTCAATGAGTTATGATCTCAAGACGTGCCAGACTTCAACTTGATGAACACAAGTTTGTGTGTTCTTTCCTTTTTCTTGACAGATTATAAAAGCCAAAGGAGTTGGCTTGTGGGCTTATTTGATGATGCTTATTAGACAGGGGGCACCCTTGTGCTCATAGAATCACAAGGAGTCAAGCTATAAGCAAGAAATAACACCTAGCAATCAAGCAAAGCACAAATCAAAAGCACTCAAGAGCATGTAAAGTTGCTGTGATAAAATCCCTAGACCTGTGGACTTTTATGCTAACAGAATGCACACTAATGGGTTTCAAGACCTGAAATTTTGCACACAAACTCTCCAAGCATTACACAAGCAACATCCACAACTCAACTAGCTTAAATCTCAATCAATAATCAAAGATCATACACAAAAAGTTCACACAAATAATCAGAATAGAGAACATGCAGATTTTGGCTATCCCTTTTTCTTTTAAACTCCACAAACTAGCTCAAAACTATATCAAATTAAGCTAAGACCAATATGCAACCAATCCTAACTCTATTCAACCTTGCTAACACCTTCTAAGAACCAAATCAAAAACTTCTACCCTGCTAACACCCTTAGCCAAACACCCTGTTAAAACTTTTTAAACCAAAATTTTCAATCCAAAACCTTGTAGAACCTATTCAATCTGATTCTAACACTTCATAACATGCATAACCACTCCAATAAACACAAATCCAACAGCTTTTTCACACTGAACAACTAGATCAAACAAATCACTCAAATTGCTATTTTCTGAAATTTTCCAAAGGGAAAAAGGATTTACCTTAAGGGCTTACATCCAAGCCCTTGGTGGATGCACATCCACTTCCTTATGCACCCGGGTGCATGCAGATCAAAAATCAACAGCCTTCAACCTGCTTATGACAAAAATCAAAGAACACACAAAAACAAACAATGATATATTTTTCTGATTTTTTCTTTCCTTCTTTCTTAAACCTTTCAAAAAAAACTTTTAAACCTTAACCAACACGTTTTATAAACACTAAGTAACTAATCCATCAAACCTTTTAACAACAAAACCTTAAACAGATTTCACCAAAGAAATCTCAATATTTCAGAAACCTTAACCAATTTTGAAACTCAAAATTAATGAACCAAATTGAAAGATTGGAACTCAGAATCAAGCTTTACACAACACACAACTTTTAAAAACAATAAAAAGGAATTATAATTGAATTTCTCAAAAACCAAACTTTTATTTCTTTAAAAAGGAATTACAAGGTTAAAGCTTGAAACTGGAACAAGGGACATCCACATACTGGAGTCTCCTTTTATACTAAGCTAAGAACAATCTAGAATGCTAAAAACTCAAAACCCTAATCACTAGAAATCTCTAAAATGCCCTCAAAACTTTCTAGACGAATTTGGTGATTCAAGCTGTCCTTTTTGATCTCATCCATTCAATTTTGCGTTGTGATGAAGCATTGCATCTCCACTGTTGATTATGGCCACGTCATAAGCTTGGGGACCAAGGATTGATGTAATTGGTGGATGGGGTATTTAGGGGTGGGGACCACACGAGTGAGATGAAGGTTTTTAGGTGTGGGTTTGTTTTTGGTGCGTGTGAATTACTTGTGGCCAAAGTTAATTGGAAATTTACCCACGTTTGAGTAAAATAGAACCTGGGTGAAAAGGTGAACAGTAAAAGCTTATTTGATCCGAAATTAGGGGAACAGGGTGTGTTAGGCGCCCTTTTTGGTTTAAACGTTTCAAGTTGGCACTTTCAGTCCTTGTGGTTTGGTTTTTTTGGCATATAAGGGTTTTCAGCTTTATAATCACATTCCTTTGCAAAAATACTTTCACCACTTTACATTTTTGGCACAATACTTTTCCAAAAAGTTTTCAAGGATTGTTTATGACATTTTGTGATATTTCAAGGGCTGTTCTTGGACTTTGTTGATCTTCAAAGGTCTTCAATATAACTTTGACTTCATGAGGGACCATTGTTGGCAATTTGAAATTGTTGAGGGGCTATTCTTGCCATTTCTTCAAAGTTGAAGGACCTTTTTGCAATTTTGACAAACTTAAGGGACCAAACTTGTAATTATTAATATACAAGGGTTTTAAGTGTCATTTCTTCAAAAAATGAGGATCAATCTTGTTTGTCTTCAAGTCTTCAAGGTTATTTGATGAAAATTCCATGATTAGGGCCCGGTTCTTCGTACGGCTTCGTTTCTCGTGTTCGTTTTTCCTTGTATCTTGTGATCTTTTGTCTTTTTCACGATATCCATACCTAAAATACACAAGTAAACAAACACAAGCATATATATGGTATTTTATGACATTTTGATGCATTTAAAGCCCGAAAAGAACGATGAGATCATGTATAAATGCCATCTCATCAGGTTGTAGATAATTTTATTAGCTTCGATTTGATATAAGGTAGAGCTTCTAGCTCTAAACGAGCGCGAAGTTATGATGTTTTGAATGATCGTGTACCGGGAGACGAGTATCGGTACTACAAATAGTTGTTGTCGATATTTGGATCGAATCTCGGGGACTCTAAATGGAAGTTTTGAAAAATGTAACCTACTGATAATGAGTTTTTTATTTTATAGGTTGAGTTTACTTTAAAACCTGAGTGTCGGTTTTGTAAACGGAGTTGTTTAAATAAGTTAAAACAGTTGTATGAAAAATTAACGTAAATTTGTCCGGATTTTGTAGTTTGAAAATGTGTCGGGTAAAGTACTTTAAAAGTAATTTCATTTGATAAACTTGTAGGAGGACTTTCTATATATAGTAAGTTAGTTTATCGAGTCGTTTCATAAACGGTTGACGAGTTTAAAAGGGGTAAATAAGCTAGTACATGTAGTATGTACCGGCGGACTTTGTAAAAAGTGTAAAATGGTAAGTAAGTGTGTAGTAAAGTATAATGAAGTTATTTATATCGTTTTCTCTCGAGTTTATCGTGACTTTATGATTTTGAATTTGATGTTGTTATGTATGATTTATTTCTCGAGTCATTATTAATGAACGCCCCTTATTTGATAGGTAGCGGTTCTCGTGTTTGAAAGGCATCCATTATCGTCGACGATCATCTCGCTAGATCTCTTATACTAAGGTGAGTATGTCGCCTCACTTTCTACTTGTTTTAATGATTTTAATACCCGCGAGGGGGATACATGCTATTTGAAAATAAATGAACACAAGTCATGAGTAATTGTTGGACCCGAATGTTGCCTAAAGTTGATTTCATTGTATTGAGTAACTTGTTGCTAAAGACCCTAAATTCATGAGCCGTTAACTATCTTCTGAGTTGATGTTGTGAGTCGGGAATAGCTGCTTATTCTAATGATAGTACTATTGGGTTGACCACCCTATCTGAGACCAGGGCATTACGTTGAGTAACCCGCTGGGAAGGATAATTTTACGTGAATAAGATTGTGGTATTCTAGCAACTGATAGCCTAGAGAGGAAATGGTTTTATTCTAGTCATGCCGGCATTTGGCGTGGGTGACTATTTGGTTATGGGGTCGGTGTCATGAGCTTAAATACAATGTTTGTTTAATAATATCATTATTATTATTGCCTTGAATATAGATTGTGTGTATGACAATTCTATAAATGATTATGACTGATTTTCTTCTTGTGTTCAGATGTGATTTGATAAACCTATAGATTCGCTCAACATTATTGTTGACTCGTTTTATGCATGTATTTCAGGTAATAGGAAGTGATGGAGCATGGAGCTTTGTTGTGGAGGTTGTGGCTTGGCTTTTGGAAGAATGTTGGTCTAAACTGTTTCTACCTTTTAATGTTGAACAATTTATTTTATGTTGATGTACTGTACTAAACTTGCTGGTTGTTGGTCGAGATCTATGGGGACAAAACGCTTTACTCTGGTATCGTGTTAGTACAATTTGGGTTGAAAACTATGTTTTAGACCATTTATAAAAATCTTGTTTATATTTTTGTGTAAACGTCTCTATTTTGAGTCGTTCAATATACCTTGTGTGATGATTGGTAATCAGAGCTGCAAGTTATAGAGAACTGGGTCGATTTTGAAAATTGTCCTAAACTATAACTTTGGTGTCGAAAGTATTTATTCTTCAAAAGGACACAACTCCTCTGCAACGCTCCGGTAAGATCACTTTTAGTTTTGTTTTGCATTATAGATGTATCCCTCATAACTGAAATGATTTCCCGAGTATTTATTAAGTAAATACTACAATATTGTATTGGAATTATTGAAAGTACGCTGAGTGCTTGTCAGTATCATATTTATTTTTTTGTGAGCATTGCATAAACATCATTTGCATTGTGTTGCATAGCATGGATAACGTATGACATTTGCATGAGCATTGCATACTAATTATTATTTTATTAACGATGACCTTAAGTATCCTTAAACCCTTATAATTGTAGAAAATGGCTGGTTTACCTCGTGAGGATGGATTGATTAATATGACTAATGTAGTGGATGGTGAGGAAGTAGATAACTTTGTTGCTAGTGACGATGAGGAGCCTTTTAAGTTTTAAGATGATGGGATTCCACTTACTGCAGTTGGTCAGACAGAGCCTGAGTTGATACAAGGTAGTTATGTTCCAAGGGTTAATGTTGTGCCACAGACTGTTACATATTGTCAGCGACCTGTTATTCGTTCTTCAACGCCTACTTTTGATGCTTATATTAGCAGTTTGCCTGGGATTGCATTTGCTAGTGGTGATGTTCCTGTTTAGTCGAGTAGGGCTGCTAGTGCTCGATCTATTCATGATGGTATTCCTAAGGTTTATTGTCCAGGTCCTAGATCTTATGATGATATTTTCTGGTTTCTTAAGAAGTTTGATAGGTCTTTGTTTGAAAGGTATTTGGTTGAGACTCGTGTGATTAGGAGGTTTGAGCAGAATGAGAAAACGTTTGACAGGTTTGTTGGTAGTGTGAGGAGATCAGAGTTTGTTAGGGCAAGGGAAATGGATGAGGTTGTTAGATTAAGATCTATGGTGTTGAATTTGAGTGGGCAGGTTGAAAGGTTACGTAGGGAGCAAGAAAGGAATGCAAGGTTGAGTGCGTGGGGTTTGCCGATGAGATCTTTTCCTAGTCAAGGTGTTGTGATTCGTGATGTGCGGAATCATGTTGAAGCTCGAGTGTTGGTGAAGCCGAGTGAAGGAAGTAGTCGTAAGGGGAAGGAAAAGGTGGAGGAAGAATCTGATGATGATGATAGCATCAGTGATGACGAGCCGGTTTACAAGAAGCTGCGGGGATATGATGTTTAGTTCTTTTATGTTGTTTTTATTTAGCCATGTTGTAATAGAACTTATGTAAACTCGTACTGTAGTTTGTGATGAAACTTAATGACTTTTAAGTTGTTGTGATGAAGGATTGTAGTGACATTACTTGTCACAATTTTGTGGAGATTTTACAAAGCAATCCAAAAATTACCTTCATGACTTATGATTTGCCTTATTAGTTCTTGTGTGAAATGGTTAATGATTCATTGTGAATTGTGTTGTTGGTGCATGTAGTATCCATGTTACATCTTGATAGAGAAATCCTTCTTCTTATCTTGATATAAATACTTACTTGTTCTTTTTCTGTTATGGTTATAGGAAGGAATTGGGAGGCATTTTTCTGACTTTACTAAATTATTGTTTGGTTAGTTTCCTGTAAATATGCCGCCTAAATTGATGACTGCTACTGTTAATACCATGATTGAGCAAGCTATCGCTAGAGCTTTGGAAGCTGAACGTGCTGCGAGGAACCAAGAGGCTGAGAATAGGAATGCTGCTGGTCAGGTTGGAGGGAATGTTGAAAATCAGGTTGGAGGTAATGCTGATGAGCAAGCAGAAGGAAATGCTGCGGGACAAGTTGGAGGTAATGATGCTGTTCAGCAGGTTCAGAAGGAATGTTCTTATGCTAGTTTCATGAAATATGGACCTACCCAATTTCGTGGTTCTGGTGGTGCATTAGAATTAAGGAGGTGGATTGAGAAGATTGAAAGTACTTTTGAAATCAGTGGATGTTCAGAAGCTAGTAAGGTAAAATTTGCTGCAGCTACTTTTCAGGATGATGCATTGAGTTGGTGGAATAGTCAAGTAGCTACTGTGGGATTGGTTGAAGCTAATGCTAGAACATGGACTGTGACCAAGGGACTGTTGACTGCTAAGTTTTGTCCTGAGGAAGAGTTAGGTCAGTTGGAAGATGAATTAAGGCATTTGGTGCTAAGGAACAATGATATTGTAGCTTATACAAGGATATTTTCTGATTTATGTTTGTTGTGTCCTGATGCGTTTGCTGATGATCATAAGAAGATGAAGCAGTATATTAGAGGTTTATCTAGTAATATCAAGGGAGAAACCACTTCTTCGAAACCCAAGTCATTTGATAAAGCTGTTCAAATGGCTCATGCTTTAATGGATGTAAAGCTATAGGATCGAAAGGATAGTATTGCTGAAGGGAATAAGAGAAAGTGGGAAGCTGCACACTCAAGCCAAGGGCAGAATCGAGGTGGTTATCGTAATAACAATAACCAAGGACCGAATAGGAATCAGCAATATAATTTGAGAAGGAATGATGGTGTTCGTGCTGCTATAGGAAATCAAGGTAACAAGGTGAATCCAAAGTGTGATCGGTGTAATCTGTATCATATTGGAAATTATCCACCTGCTTGCAACAAGTGTGGGAAGGCCGGACATAAGATGGCAGATTGTAGAAACAAGGGTGTAGCCACTGGAGCCAATGCTGTTAAGGTAGTTTACTGTTCTGGATGTGGAGGCCGTGGACATAAGCAAGGGAACTGTCCGAGGGTTGGCATACGACAGGGAGGCAATGTTGCTGCTGGGATTGCTGCTCCAGCCTATGTCGTGGGATATGCTGACAAACCTCAAGGGCCAAACATGGTGACTGGTACGTTCTTACTTGATGCTTGTTATGCTAGTGTGTTATTTGATTCTGGCTCCGATAGAAGTTTCGTAGATGTTAGATTCAGTCAGCTATTGGATAGAGAACCAGTGAGATTGACAACTAGTTATAATGTGGAGTTAGCTGATGGTAAGGTTGTAAGCACTAGTTCTATACTGAAAGGTTGTTCCTTGAAGTTAGGTAATTATGTGTTTAGTATTGATTTGATGCCCATAGAATTAGGATCTTTTGACGTGATTATTGGAATGGACTAGTTAGTTGCTAATGGTGCAGTAATTGTTTGTGGAGAAAGATTAGTTCAGATACCACTAAGGAATAGGGTATTGACTGTGAAAGGTGATGAATGTACGTCTCGTTTGAGAGTTGTTTCTTGTTTAAAGATGATGAGGTATATAGAAGCAGGTTGTGATGTGTTTCTTGCACAAATAAGTAATGATGGTGTGAATGAAAGGAAATTGGAGGATGTGCCTGTGATTAGAGAGTATCCTGAGGTTTTCCCTGAGGAATTGCCAGGATTACCGCCGCATCGTGAAGTGGAGTTTCGTATCGATTTAGTGTCGGGTGCTGCTCCTGTTGCTCGTGCACCGTATCGTTTAGCTCCATCTGAGATGAAAGAATTATCTGATCAATTGAAGGAATTGATGGATAAGGGATTTATTAGACCGAGTTCGTCGCCATGGGGTGCGCCTGTTTTGTTTGTTCGGAAGAAAGATGGTTCATTTAGAATGTGTATTAATTACAAAGAGCTTAACAAATTGACTGTCAAGAATTGGTATCCACTACCGAGGATTGATGATTTGTTTGATCAGTTGCAAGGTTCTTGTGTATACTCGAAGATCGATTTGAGGTATGGGTATCATCAACTGAGAGTTAGGGAAGAAGATATTCCTATAACAGCTTTCCGTACTCGATGTGGACATTTCGAATTTCAAGTGATTCCTTTTGGGTTAACAAATGCGCCTGCTGTATTCATGGATTTGATGAATCGTGTATGTAAGCCGTATTTGGATGAGTTTGTTATCGTATTCATTGATGATATTCTCGTTTATTCCAAGAGTGAAGAGGAACATGAGAAGCATTTGAGAAAAATTTTGTAATTGTTGAAAAAGGAGAAGTTGTATGCGAAATTCTCTAAGTGTGAATTTTGGTTGAAATCAGTGCAATTTTTGGGGCACGTGATTGATAGTAAAGGTGTTCGTGTGGATCCTGCTAAGATTGAGGCAATTAAGGATTGGTCAGTGCCGAAGACGCCGACTGAAGTTCGCCAATTTCTTGGTTTGGCTGGGTATTATAGAAGGTTATTGAGAAGTTTTCGTTAATTGCTAAGTCGTTCACTAAGCTTACGGAAAAGAATCGAGTGTTTAAATGGGGATTGGAAGAGGAATATGCATTTAGTATGTTGAAGGATAAGTTGTGTTCTGCGTCGATATTGTCTTTGCCAGAAGGATATGAGGATTTTGTAGTGTATTGTGACGCGTCTCATAAAGGATTTGGAGCTGTATTGATGCAAAGGGAGAAAGTAATAGAGTATGCATCGAGACAATTAAGGAAGCATGAAGAGAATTACACTACGCATGATTTAGAACTTGGGGCTGTTTTTTTTGCTTTAAAGTTGTGGAGACACTACTCGTATGGAACCAAGTGTGTGGTTTTCACGGATCCTAAGAGTTTGCAGTATATTTTGGATCAAAAGGAATTGAATATGAGGCAAAGGAGATGGGTTGAGTTGCTGAGTGATTATCACTGCGAGATTCGTTACCATCCTGGTAAAGCGAATGTGGTAGCTGATGCACTTAGTAGAAAGGAAAGAGATAAGTCTATAAGAGTTAGAGCTTTGACGATGTTGGAAAGTTTTGATTTGATAGAAGCGATATTTAAAGCCCAAACTAATGGATTGAAGGAAGAGAATGTTGAGGCAGAAAATTTGGGTAGAATGTTGAAACCGTTGTTTGAAGTAAGGTCGAATGGAATGAGGTACTTTAAGAATAGGATTTGGTTACCGTTGTGTCCGTCTAAGGAAGATTCGTTAGGGGTGCGAGATTTGGTGATGAATGAATCTCATAAGTCGAAGTATTCAATACATCCTAGATCGGACAAGATGTATCAAGATCTTAAGAAAGTTTATTGGTGGCCGAATATGAAGGCAGATATAGCACAGTATGTTAATAAGTGTTTAACTTGTGCGAAGGTTAAGGCTGAACATAAGAAACCGTCTGGATTATTAGTGCAACCTGAGATTCCTGAGTGGAAATGGGAGAAGATTACAATGGATTTTGTGACAGGTTTGCCAAGGACTGCAAATGGTTGTGATATGATATGGGTGATTGTAGATAGATTGACTAAGTCTGCTCACTTTTTGCCAATGAAGAAGACAGATAGTATGGAGAGGTTAACAACAGTGTATGTGAAGGATATTGTTTGTCGACATGGTGTTCCTTTGTCGATAATTTCTGATCGTGATAGTAGGTTTACTTCAGAATTTTGGAAGTATTTCTAGAAAGCGATGGGAAGGGAGTTATGTTTGAGTACATCATATCATCCGGAAACTGATGGACAAAGTGAGAGAATGATTCAAACGTTAGAGGATATGCTTCGTGCATGTGTTATTGATTTTGGAAATGGTTGGGATAAGAATTTGCCATTGGTTGAATTTTCATACAATAATAGTTATCATGCTAGTATTAAAGCCGCACCATTTGAAGCTTTGTATGGACGTAAGTGTAGATCTCCAGTGTGTTGGAGTGAGGTAGGAGAAAGTCAATTGACTGGGCCTGAAATGATATTTGAGACGACTGAAAATATTGTACAAATTAAGAAGCATTTGTTATCTATTAGAAGTAGACAAAAGAGTTATGTTGATAACCGAAGGAAACCGTTGGAATTTGAAGTAAGAGACATGGTTATGTTGAAGGTATCTCCATGGAAAGGAGTAATACGCTTTGGAAAGAGAGGAAAGTTTAGCCCGAGATATATTGGACCATTTAAGATTATCCAAAGGATTGGAATGGTGGCTTATAAGTTAGAATTGCCTGATGAGCTTAAGGCTATTCATAATACTTTTCATGTGTCTAATTTGAAGAAGTGTTTAGCTGAAAGGTATGTGGTGATTCCATTGGAGGAAATCAACTTGATGATAAGTTGCATTTTATAGAGGAACATGTAGAGATAGAGGATAGGGAAGTTAAGAAGTTGAAGCATAGTAGAATTCCGATTGTAGGTGAGATGGAACTCTAGACGTGGGCCAGAGTTTATGCGGGAACGTGAATATTTCTTTAAGGACAAGTATCCTCATTTGTTTAGGACAGATTAAGCGCCGTTGACGTCGCTTCTTTTAAGAAGGGGGGGGGGGGGGGGGATGTGACAACCCAAAACCGAGGTCATTGCTTAATCTTATTTTACGATTATTTTTGAAATTTTTGAATGAGTTTGAACGATATTTATTTTTGGAGGTTTAAGTTTAAACCGATGTTGGAAGGTCTATATTTAATATTTATTAAGTATAAGGAGTATTAGCAAGCGTGATGTCGATGGATGCCAAATATTTTACGTTTTATTGTCGGTTGTTCGATTTTTTCATTTTTGAGGTTTTATTTTAAATGACGTGTTAAGTCGAGTCGAGAGTCGATATTATTATTTTTGAGGTACGTTTTAAATTTTTAAAAGTATCTTTATGAAACCCGAGCCCCGTAAATATTTTGAAAATTGACTAATAGTTATTTCCCGCTTTTTAACTAACTATTTATATTTTTAGCCACAACTATTGCCAAATTGCAACTATGGTCCCTACCCCACTATATTTAAACCTTAAACAAACACACACTACTCATTTCTTCCATCAAAAATTTTCACCACTCTTTCTCTCTCTCTCTTGTTTGCCGAAACCCACTACCACCACCCAAATACATACAATTTTAATTTTAACTTGAGATTTATGATGAATTAAGCTAAACCAAATCTAGACCCATTCTTATTTTTGATCAAGGATCATATTGGTGTAAGAAATTCTTACATGCAAGCAAGTTTTTTTTTTCTTGATGTTAGTAGGTAGGAGCTATGATCATGCATGGCATTATTATGATGATCCATGGTGGTTCTTGCTAGAAATCTTGTTAAAAACTTCATTTTGATCTAAAGATTTTTATTTCGATTATGATTTTGATGCTATGGTTGATGTATGATGATATTAGGGTATAGAAATGACCATTTCAATGGTTGATTTTGATCAAAAAGTTGATTTTGTACAAGATTTTGGTAGTCATTTTATAACAGTAAGTAAACTGTAAAATCCGAATTTTTATGTTTTGAAAATGGCTTAACTTATAGCCTAGGGTTGTAGATAATTTTATTAGCTTCTATTTGATATAAGGTAGAGCTTATAGCTCCAAACGAGCGCGAAGTTATGATGTTTTGAATGATCGTGTACCGGGAGACGAGTATCGGCACTACAAATAGTTGTTGTCGATATTTGGATCGAATCTCGGGGACTCTAAATGGAAGTTTTGAAAAATTTAACATACTGATAATGAGGTGTTTATTTTTATAGGTTGAGTTTACTTTAAAACCCGAGTGTCGGTTTTGTAAACGGAGTTGTTTAAATAAGTTAAAACGGTTGTATGAAAAATTAACGTAAATCTGCCCGGATTTTGTAGTTTGAAAATGAGTCGGGTAAAGTACTTTAAAAGTAATTTCATTTGATAAACTTGTAGGAGTACTTTCTATATATAGTAAGTTAGTTTATCGAGTCGTTTCATAAACGGTTGTCGAGTTTAAAAGGGGTAAATAAGCTAGTACATGTAGTATGTACCGGCGAACTTTGTAAAAAGTGTAAAATGGTAAGTAAGTGTGTAGTAAAGTATAATGAAGTTATTTATATCGTTTTCTCTCGATTTTATCGTGACTTTATGAGTTTGAGTTTGATTTTGTTATGTATGATTTATTTATCGAGTCATTATTAATGAACGGGCCTTATTTGATAGGTAGCGGTTCTCGTGTTTGAAAGGCATCCATTATCGTCGACGATCATCTCGCTAGATCTCTTATACTAAGGTGAGTCTGTAGCCTCGCTTTCTACTTGTTTTAATGATTTTAATACCCTCAAGGGGGATACATGCTATTTGAAAATAAATGAACACAAGTCATGAGTAATTGTTGGACCCGAATGTTGCCTAAAGTTGATTTCATTGTATTGAGTAACTTGTTGCTAAAGACCCTAAATTCATGAGCCGTTAACTATCTTCTGACTTGATGTTGTGAGTCGGGAATAGCCTCTTATTCTAATGATAGTACTATTTGGTTGACCACCCTATTTGAGACCAGGGCATTACGTTGAGTAACCCGCTGGGAAGGATAATTTTACGTGAACTGATACCCTAGAGGGTCAATGGTTTTATTCTAGTCATGCCGGCATTTGGCGTGGGTGACTATTTGGTTAAGGGGTCGGTGTCATGAGGTTAAATACGAAGTTTGTTTAGTAATATCATTATTATTATTGCCTTGAATATAGATTGTGTGTACGACAATTCTATAAATGATTATGATTGATTTTCTTCTTGTGTTCAAATGTGATTTGATAAATCTATAGATTCGCTCAACATTATTGTTGACTTGTTTTATGCATGTATTTCAGGTAATAGGAAGTGATGGAGCATGGAGCTTTGCTGTGGAGGTTGTGGCTTGGCTTTTGGAAGAATGTTGGTCTAAACTGTTTCTACCTTTTAATGTTGAACAATTTACTTTATGTTGATGTACTGTACTAAACTTGTTGGTTGTTGGTCGAGATCCATGGGGACAAAATGCTTTACTCTGGTATCGTGTCAGTACAATTTGGGTTGAAAACTATGTTTTTGACCATTTATGAAAATCTTGTTTATATTTTTGTGAAAACGTCTCTATTTTGAGTCGTTCAATATACCTTGTGTGATGATGCTTGTGTCTAGCACCCAATTGTGTATTCCGCTGCACAATGTAAATTGGGGGTGTTAGAGATTTATCCATAGTCTCTCTGTGAATAGACTTGTGATTACAGAAGTCGTTCATCGTTCCTAACAGGCTGCAAGATCCACATCTAGTGGACCCAACAAGTGGTATCAGAGCCTTGGAGAGTCTCTGTATAAGAAGAATCAATTTTTATTACTAACATCTTTGTTCAATCATGTCTGCCTCAAGTTCTACTCAAACAGGAGAAGACAACACACCTAAAACACAGCAACCTTAGTAGATCATTGCTACGGTCTCCAACACAAATGGTAAGTTTCCTCTTCTGAAAAAGGATGAGTATGATAGCTGGGCAATGAAGATGGAATGTTGGATCACCAACACGGATCAAGATCTTTGGAAGATTATTCTGAATGGAAATAGCAAGAGGTTTACTGGAAGAGACAAAAATGGTAATATTATTCTTGTTGACCCTAAAACTCATAAAGAAATCATAGCTGTGCAGAAGGAGATCAAAGCAAAAACTATTTTGCTTCAGTCTCTTCCTGATGATCACATGGGTGACTTTTATCACCTGGATGATGCTAGAGAAATCTGGAACGGGATAAAAGCAAGGTTTGGTGGGAATGAGGAGTCAAAGAAAATGCGCAGATCCATATTGAGAGATGAATTCACAGATTTCAAGATCTCAGAAACTGAAGGTATTCATCAAGGGTATGACAGGTTCCAAAAGATACTGAGCCAGTTGAATCAACTCAGGTCGAAACCTGACAATGGAGATATCAATGCAAGGTTTCTTAGAGCCTTACCCTACTCATAGAATCAGGTAGTAATCTCTCTTAAAACAAAAGGTGGCCTTGACTATCTTAATTTTGATGATTATTTTCATAAGCTCAAAACCTTTGAGCCTCATGTGAGGGGATACTCAAGTGATTCTTTTCCTACTCCTGCTAACTCTGCCTTTGTGAGTACCATGGGATCTAGTCCCATGTCTTATGCTAGTAGCCTAAGCTATACTATGTCTTCTCAGTATACTTCTCAGCATACTTCTACTCTTGAACCGAAAGCTAAGTCTGGTAGCATGGTAGAAGCTGTTCTTCACTCTTTTGTTGCTGATGTTGATCCACAACAACAACTTGCTTTTGATGACATCAAACAGGTTGATAAACTTGACCTGTATAAAATGGATCTCAAATGGCAGATGGCCATGCTCACTCTTCGGGTTCACAAGTTTGAGAAGAAATCCGGTCGAAAGTTTAACTACAACCCAAGAGAGCAAGCAAGGTTTGACAGAAGCAAGGTTAGATGCTATAACTGCCAGCAGCAAGGTCACTTTGCTAGGGATGCCCTAACAAGAATGACCAGGAGAAGAGCATGTATTCAGCTTTCAAGATTCAGGAGGTGAAGGATGACAAGAAGGCTTTGGTGTTTGTTGACTCTATGGTCAACTGGAGTAATCATCAGAATGCTGCCCTGGAAATAGTTGAACCTTCTACTGACGTGTTTATAATGATTACTGGGAATCTGTCTGATGCCGAGGAAGCAAAAGAGTTTGCTCTTATGGGCATCTCACCTCAGGTATAACATTGTCCTCTTGGTTGTCATGATAAATATTCAGAATTGTTGTTTCAATATAATGACTTAAATGAACAAAATGATAAGTATTTTTTAGAGGTTCAAGCATATAAGAATTCTTTAAAAACATTGGAACAACAAAAGAGGTGGCTTCAAGACACACAACGTGAATATGAAGATAAAATTAGAATTCTGAATATTGATTTAGAAAACACAACAAATATGCTTAAATACACTGAAAAGGTAAAAGATGACAGTATCAAGGATAAGCTGGACATGAAGGCAAAATTGGATGCTACACTGTTAAGATTTGAAAATGGAAAAATGCACCTAAGAATCTTTCAAAGTTAATTAATAGTAGCATGTCTGGTAGGACTAAAAGAGGGTTAGGATTTGATAAATATATTGATTCAGAAGATGTGTTAGATTTATCTTTTTCAAGTGTCTTTGATCCCGACAAGGAGGAAGAGGGAAAACCTTGCTACAATAGGTTTCAACCAGCTGCAGCAATGCATGCTGTCCCTCCACCTCTTACAGGAACTTTTATGCCCACTTCTAGGCATAATGACTTGGATGGATCACAGATGCATGAGTCCCCAAAAAGTTCTACTAATACTAATGACTTTGTCTCTTGTACTTTCAGTGACAAAGCCAGTGACTCTGCATCATGTGGTTCAAGTGAAGAGTCGAGACCTACAAGCTCCAAAACGAATGACCATGCTGCTATGTGACAATCTAACATTTTCAGGTAGTGAATTATTTTCTCGTATAATATTTTAAAACTTATTTTTGTGTTGGTTGATGAACTCACAATTTACGGATTTAAATTTGGGCTTACGTGCATAATTTAGCGTCCTTTACGACTAAACCGGAAACCTTAGGATTACGTATTTACGTTTTTAAACTCTGTTTTTGATGAGACAATTTTTATTGGATTCGTTTTGTGACGTTGATTCATAATTTATAAAAACGTTTTTCGTGAAACGACCCGAGGGCACGCAAATCAAGAAGACTAGAATCGAGGAATACCCGTAAATTAGTGATGTGGGACAAAATACATTATCCCACCCCACTAGCACACATGGGACGGCACACATGACACCACATCAAGGATGTGGCATCATGTTAGCTTACAACTTACAAGTGTAAGTTAAGCTTACACTTTAAGCTTCCACTAACTCAAAACCATCAAAACTAAACACATACCATCATTCCACTCATGCAAACCAACTCAATTCTCTCTCAACATCACCACCATTGTCGTCCACTTTGAAGAACAAACACCCCTTTTTGATCTTTTCTAGCCATGAAATACTTGTTATCTAGCTCTATCATGGAGTTACCTTGAAGCCTTGATCATTTGGTGGCCATTTTAACAACAAAGGAGGTGATTTGCTTGTGTCCTAGAGCTGATTTCTCAACTTAAGTTCTTGGTGTTTGATGATCTTGGAGTTACTTTTGGTGTTCATCAAGTTCTTGTCTTCCAAAAAGAAGATATACTCTTGGTTGGTAAAGAAGATCATCCTCTCCATTTTCTCTTGTTATTTTTGTAAAGAACAAATGTATTTTCTTTCTTGTTGTATATGTATATGATGAATATATGATGATAAAAATGTTGTGTGGGGATCAAGTGTTGATAAATATGCTTAAAAAGGTTAATAACCATAAGAAACAAGGCTAAAATCATGATTAATTTGTTGGCTGTATAAAAACAGTATGTAACTAAAACTTGAACTGATAAATTTGCATGGTAGAATCCATTTATAGTAATTACAAGATGTCATACACATGTGAGAGTTGGCCATGCAATGGAATCATTAAAATGAGTGAGATATGATCAAAACAAGATGAGTGTGCTAATCTGAATAAGCTGTTTTGTAGGGACAGTTAAGCATAGATAAACTTAAAATGAGCAGTAGCTATAACTAAGTTAAATGTATCACATAATATGAAGATCATGGCATTCAAAAATGAGCTTCTAATTCATTGTAGAACTCTAGATATGATAAAAATGGTGAAGATGAAAATAAAAATCAGATTTTGAGAATTAATGTTTATTACTATTATATAAGCACTCAAAATTATATTGTATAAAATGTAAAATTAAAACCCACTAACTTATGAATTTCATTTATATAAATATGTATAAGGTTGAATAAATGGATAAATTATAAAAATGGTAGTGGAATAATACTTATAAGTAATAAAAACTATAAACTTGATTTTTACGACTTTTTCGGCTATTACCGTAAAATTAACGTTTTTCGCCAATTAAAACTTAGACGATCAAACCCGTCTAATGTAAAGTTTTTAAAAGTCATATACTGATATATAAGTATCTAATACAAGTAAAAACCGATAAAACCCGAACTATAGGACATACGGACATTAACGAGCTAAGTAAACATATTGGACTAATAATTGGACTAATAATTGGACTAATAATTGGACTAAATAAGTTAAACACTTATAAAAAGAACTTATTGGGCTTAACCCATTTGGGCCCAACATGTAAAGTGTGAATACTGATAATATAAGTATAAAATGGATTAAAACAAGTTAAAGAACTTATAATAAGCTTATTGGACTTAAAATAGGTAAATAGGTAAAACTAGTAGACTAGTAAACTAGTAAAAAGTTACCAAAACGTAAACACTAAAATGAGTAAACAAGGATATATAAACCCACTTGATCATCATCATATGTACAGAATCATCATATGTATATTTTAATTTTGATAAAGTCATTGGACAAAAGTCTAAGACCGATTATTATTTATATAGGTTTCCGTGACCGAAGCACGCCCGTAGCCGATAATCCGCCTTTCATTATCAACGTGAGTTCATAGCCTCCCACTCTTTTAAATGTTTTATAAAATGATTTGTAAACACGCGAGGGAGATAACATGCTAGATTTTGATAAAAATAGAACACAAGTAGTCCCGATGGTATGCTTAATTATATGGACCCGAATGATGCTATGACCCTATAAACGAGACAAAAAGGATTATTAGTAGTTAGGTTATGTCACTTGAAGTCCCATTAGCATGAATTGTGAACTACCGGGATTTGGTAGACGCTTATGCATTTGATAGTACTATTTGGGGACGATCACCCTAGTTCGCGCCTTAACGGTTGATCCCCGTCATACCACATTGATTGGTAAACGAATTTATGTATGAGAAGATTCCATAGCGTGATTTTTGTGACGACACGCTAACTTAGATGGGAAATTGTTTGTCGGGTTCGCGGCCCGCTGTTTTCATAGTAAGGTAACAATGTCATGCGGCTAGTAATAATCCAATAAAATGTATCCTATACATAATGTAATCCAATAACGACGCTAATAATGATGAATATATTACCTATTATGGTAATACTGAGGCTACGGTCTCATGGACGGTTTAAGATGTATGCTTGATTTATATATTGCCTGACTAGCAATACGTGCACTTACTTCCGATATTATACTTGTGTTCTGATTTTAACGATTGTTTTATATAACGGTTTTTATTAAACTCTATGAATTCACTCGGCATTCGCTGATATGATTTTTGCATGTTTTTATCTCAGGTGCTTGAAGGTAATCCGGATGGAGATCGACTCTGATGGCCCACAAAATATTAAAAATGTTCATTCGATCTATGTTTTGTAAACTTAATGACCTGTATAATTTGGGATCTGTTGTACACTTTAAAACTTTTTATCGAATGAATGTATGTTGAACCTTGTACAACCATTTTTATGTGTTGTCTATGATTGGAGTTATTTGTGCTATCCCGTAACACTCTGAAAGACCCTTCCGCTGTACCGATACGAAAATTAAGAGTGTTACAGTTTGGTACCAGAGCTCTCGTTATAGAGAACAAAAGATTTTAAAAACCAAGGTTTTGAACAAAACTTTTCAAAATCTTTTGACAATGAACATTTAAGAAAATATTTGAAAAATCTTTTGACTATAACGGTGCCAGAGATCTCCGACGTTACCAACAAGCCCTATTGAGAAGATATATATTTTGATATATATAACTTAATTTATATTTATGTATATATCGTGATTTCAGTATGTAATTGTTTAACTAGTATATTATCCTAATACGAGATATATATATAAATGCAGATTGTCATGGCTGACCCTAATATTCCTGTAGAAAACCATGCTATTCCCGAACCTAATGTAGATGATGATCCTTATTTAGACTTAGTAGATTATGATATGGATGATGAGGAGGAACCATTTGAGGATCCCGAGCCCGAGATAGGACTAGGAGATCAGATTGCCCCTCAGGTTGATATGGTAGAGAATGAGATTGATAATTTTGATATAGAGAATGATGATGAGATTGGGTTAGATAATTTAGATGATGAGATTGACGACGAGGATGTCGAGGAGGATGTAGGTATAGACGTTGAGGTTGATGACGATGAGGAAGCTGAGCTTATTTACCCTTATGATGTTCCAGAGGGCGAGCCTTTACCCCCACCAGTTTATTTGTCTGATTCTGAGATTGAGCTACCTAGGGATGAAATGTCTGAATCGTCTGAATCTGATTCTGAATCAGAGGAGGATGAGGATGATAATGCACCTGACGGTACTGATGGTATTGCTACTCGTAGACGTGAGATAGGAGAGTCGTCTAGTGCTCGAGAGGCTACTCATATTGATGGTCTTGCACCATGGGCCTTGAGACGTGATCTAGATGCTTCCCGTGTTAAGAGTAGTATGACAGAGATTGGATTAGGTGTTGTTCAGACTCAAGTTGCTTATTTGGAGTCGAAGACTAAGGTTGGTGAGAAAGAGCGGGAATTGCTTAGTTTGGATTTGACTGATGTAGAGCGTGGTTTGAATGAGGCTTTTAGGAGATATCGGTGTTAGAAAGTGGTGAGTTTGCTGAAATGAAGAAAAAGGTGAATTCTATGGAGATTCATTTGAATGTAGCTCGTGCGATGCGTGAGAAAGCTGAGAATGAGTTGAATATATCCGTGGGTTGGAATAGTAGATCTTATGCTAACATGGTTGAAAGAGAGTGATCCGTAAGCGCCCAGCTGAAGATGTGTCTAGTGATCGTCCGACGAAGATACAGAAGACGATGGATGATGGACCATCTGGCGGTTCTCAGTAGACCAGTCTGTATTTAGTAGTGACCTTTGTATCTTTTGTACTTTTGTAGCTTTGACTGAACCGACTTGTTAGTAGTAGACTTGGCACGAATTTTGAGTATATATAGTGCTAGAACTTTGATATGGGATGTAACTAAGACAAAACTTTTGTTTCAAATCGAATGGAATATATATCTTGTCTTGAATTCCATATTGTGCCTTATTTGTATCTTGATTATGAATTCAATCCATATTATATGAATTCCTTGTTGGGTGAACGCTTAATACTTTGAAATTGTGAAATTATAGAACTATGCCGCCCAAGAAGGCTGTGACTGAGGATGATGTACGTAGGATTATTACGGAGCAAGTTACCGCATCTATGACTGAATTTATGGAAAATGCTAGAAATGAAGCTGGCGGTAGTGGAGCTGGCGGTAGTGGAATTGGCGGTACTAATGTGAATGTGAATGCTAATAATGTGAATGCTAATGCTGGAGGAAATGTAAGAGGACTTGGAGCTAATGCACCTGAAGTTGGTGGTTGTACTTATGTGACGTTCATGAAGTGTGAACCTCTACCTTTTAATGGAACTGAAGGTGCTGTAGGATTAAGCCAGTGGATTGAGAAGATTGAGTCGGTGTTTCAGATTAGTAAGTGTAAGGAGGAAGATAAGGTGACTTTTGCTATGGCTACTCTTAAAGGTCGTGCGTTGACTTGGTGGAACGGGAGAATTGCTTTCATGGGTCTTGATGCTGCTAATGCTACTCCTTGGGCTGAAATTAAGAAGTGGATGACTTTGGAGTTTTGTCCTCGTAGTGTGATTATTAGGTTAGAACAAGAGTTGATTCATCTGCGAATGAAAGGTGTGGACATTGATAGTTACACAAACCGATTCCATGAGTTGGCCTTGCTATGTCCTCGATTGGTGGAACCCGAAGAGATCCGAATTGAGCAATATATTAAAGGGTTGACCAGGAATATCCGGTGGGACGTGACATCATCTAAACCACTGACCATTGATGATGCTGTTCGAATGGCTTACCAACTCATTGGACAGATAATTCAGGATAGGGAAGATGAAGCCCGTGTTGGTGAGAAAAGAAAGGGAGACGGTGATCGTGTAGATAGAGGTGATAATAGGAAGAATTTAAATCGCCGTCAGAACCAGAGAAAGGGGAATGCAAATGCTCTTACCAACAATACACCGCGCAACGATGATAGATGTCCTAAGTGTGGCAACAAGAGGCATGCTGACGACTTCTGGAAGTGCCGAAATTGCAGAAAGCTTGGACAAAAGGTTGAAAGGTGTAAGAAGGGAAACATTTGCTTCAACTATAATGAAGAAGGTCATAGGAAATCGGAATGCCCCAAGTTGAAAGCGATTGTACCTGGAAGAAATCCCCAGGGTGGTATCTATCAACTTGGAACAATTGAGGTGAAGAAAGAGGATCCAAATGTCATTACCGGTACGTTTTTACTCAACAATCATTATGCTGTTGCTTTATTTGATTCGGGTGCTGATAGGAGCTTTGTATCCACCAAATTTAGTGCCCTTATTGACATTGAACCTGTTGAGATAAATACCAGTTACGAGGTGGAATTGGCTGATGGCAAATTAGTGAAAACTAATAAGCTATTAGAAGGATGCTCTCTAAATCTCTTGAACTATTCCTTTCCGATTGATTTAATGTTGATATAATTAGGTAGTTTTGATATTATTATTGGTATGGATTGGTTGTCGTTGAATAATGCTACTATTTTATGTGGAGAGAAGAAGGTTAAGATTCCTCTTAGGAATAGGACGTTAGTAATTGATGGTAATCGAGGTGAATCCTGTTTGAAAATCGTTTCATGTATTAAAGTCCAAAAGTACATCAGGAACGGTTGTGAGTTATTCTTAGCTCAAGTGACCGGGAATGAGTCTAGGGAGAAACGATTGGAAGATGTACCTATTATTTGTGAATTTCCTGAGGTATTTCCTAAAGATTTACCCGGACTTCCACCGATAAGGCAAGTAGAGTTTCGAATCGATTTAATTCCTGGTGCTGCACCGGTGGCACGTGCGCCTTACCGATTAGCCCCTTCTGAATTAAAGGAGTTATCTGAGCAACTTAAGGAGTTGTCTGATAAAGGTTTTATTCGACCGAGCTCGTCGCCTTAGGGAGCTCCAGTCCTGTTCGTTAAGAAGAAGGATGGATCTTTTCGTATGTGCATTGATTATAGGGAACTGAATAAGTTGACAATTAAAAATCGATATCCTTTACCTAGGATTGATGATTTGTTTGATCAACTACAAGGATCTAGTGTGTATTCTAAGATAGATTTGCGGTCAGGATATCACCAACTTCGCGTTCGTGAAGAAGATATTCCTATAACTGCCTTTAGAACTCGTTATGGACACTATGAATTTCAAGTAATGCCATTTGGGTTAACTAACGCACCTGCGGTTTTCATGGATTTAATGAATCGAGTGTGCAAGCCCTACTTGGATAAATTTGTGATTGTGTTTATTGACGATATTCTAATCTATTCTAAGAATGAAGATGAACATAGAGAACATTTAAGGATTGTTTTGAATTTGTTGAAGGATGAAAGGTTGTATGCTAAGTTTTCGAAATGTAATTTCTGGTTAGATTATGTGCAATTTCTTTGTCATGTGATTAACAAAGATGGAATTCATGTTGATCCTACAAAGGTTGAAGCCATTAAGAATTGGTCTACACCGACAACGCCAACGGAAGTGCGACAGTTCTTAGGATTGGCTGGCTATTATAGGCGATTCATTAAAGAATTTTCTTTGACAGATAAACCCTTGACTAAGCTTACCCAGAAGAATAAACCTTTCGTTTGGAGAAGTAATGAGGATGTAGCATTTCAGACATTGAAGCAAAAATTATGTAGTGCGCCAATCTTATCATTACCCGACGGTAGTGAAGATTTTGTAGTGTATTGTGATGCATCTCTTAGAGGCTATGGAGCTGTTTTGATGCAGAGAGAGAAAGTGATAGCTTATGCTTCTAGGCAATTAAGGAAGAATGAGGAGAATTATACTACTCATGATCTTGAGTTAGGATCTGTAGTCTTTGCTCTTAGGTTGTGGAGACATTATCTGTATGGCACCAAGTGTACGGTATTCACTGATCACAAAAGCCTACAGTATATTCTCGATCAGAAGGAATTGAACATGAGGCAACGAAGATGGATCGAGTTGTTAAGTGATTATGATTGTGATATAAAATATCACCCAGGAAAAGCCAATGTTGTTGCCGATGCGTTAAGTAGTAAAGATAGAGAGCCTATCAGGGTACGTTCTCTAGTCTTGACTGTGCACAATAATTTGCCTGAGCAAATTAGAAATGCGCAAATAGAAGCTTGTAAGAAGGAAAATTTTATTAATGAAGGGTTCCGAGGAGAAGGAGATTGTCACACCCCACCATGGCGGAGTGGGGTGCGACGTATGGATACCATCACAACATGGCGTGTCTATAGAGATAACTATATGATATAAGAAATGTCATAAAAATGGTGACACGAAGGTCATGACAATATCTCAACAAATGCAAGGGGTCTAGGTAAGTAAGTAACAGTCCTACTTCTTACCCAAGACAACAAATAACATACCAAAACAATCATATGTGTGCCACAGTATCACTTATTAAAATGAACAAACAAATAAAACTAAGAAGGAAACGGGGATTCTCCTTCTATATGCATTCCTAAGCTTCTCAAATCCTAGCAACTTATGTTCTCATGCTTAACCATAGTATCACCTAAAAGAGACACTAAAACACGTCAACATAAAGTTGGTGAGAGTCATAGGTTTAGACTCCAACACAAGACAAGTCATAAGCTGTGAATACCATAAACCAATAAACATATGGACAATGCGCTACCATCATGTACTAACAACTAGCATTCAAGTTCAATAAATAATTACAATTCCAAGGCATCACGCCTTACCATCAATCACAATTTCCAAGGCATCACGCCTTACCAACAATCACAATTTCCAAGGCATCACGCCTTACCAACAATCACAATTTCCAAGGCATCACGCCTTACCAACAATCACAATTTCTAAGGCATCACGCCTTACCAACAATCACAATTTCCAAGGCATCACGCCTTATCATTAACCATAGGTACCATAGGCGCACATACACCTATGTACCTTTCCAATCCAGATCACACACAAACAAGAATCACATAGCAGTTAATCACATAAATGTACACACAAGTCCATCTCAAACCTTAAAACATTCACATCATTAATTTAGAAAATAACTCAACACAGTGTCTCTTCCATCCCATATTGAAGTCAAAAACAATAGTAAACATGGGACTATGAAACTCACCTGATAGCTTCTTCACAAATCCTCGCACTAGCAACAAGCTAACAAACCAAAAACACGCAATTAATACACGAACCAGTCACTAAGATGGATCATTAACCTATGATGGACATCTAGCCTATTCCCACATATTTACCTCATTGATAAGCTCTAATCACCCCACTACCCTTCCTTAACAAGTCCTTAACTTGGTTAAGTTTAATAACTAACCCGTTCATATTTTACCCAAAAGAGTCCCAGTTTTTAGGTCTCAAAACTTTAAGTCAAACGTCTACTTAAACATACCCATGGTTTCTGTAAAAGGAATATTCATACCCTTACGTATGTTGGCTAACACCTCCCACTTGACCTAACCTTAAAGCTACTGTTAAGGCTCCGATATACATATATCTACTTTTGTCATTCCATATTTCCTGATTTTAAACGTACTAAAAGTTTGTTACCATTAAGGGGTCTTACCCTAAACCAAAACCTTAGCCCAAGTGCAGATATTTACTACAATATATAAACCATCTCTCATGTTCGTGAGAAGATCCCAATGCAATCCTAAGTACCCCAAACAACCCAAAACTTAAAAAGAGAACAGGCTGAATTCAAAACTGTTTTGACCTTCGACTGTTGTAACCTCTTTTTGACCCACTTCCCTACCTCCAATTTAGTTCTCGTTTCTTGCATTGGAAAGCCACTTCAAATATATTTCCAGGGGTACTTGGATCGTAAAATAAGAATTTATAGAACTCCCGATATGATCAAAACAATTGACTCAAAAATCTGCCCAGTTTTTAAAAACGGGTTTAATCAAATTAAACTAATTAATTAACCCTAATCCCTCTAATTACAAGCCCTAATTTATGTAATCATTATACACCATTAATATATAATTAATTTACTGTTTTTAAATTAAACCCTAACTTAAATCCATCCTAAGATGATTAAGACATCATTAAATAATTAAATTGAAAAGGGATTAAAGACTTTACCTTTGATTTATGAAAACCCCAAAAAAAATTATGAAGAACCCTAATTTTGTGGAAACTCACGAATTTCCTTTGTCTCAGGAGAAAAATAATAAATTTTGGTTGTTAATAAAACAATATATAGGGTGTGGTAACCCATCATAGCCCAACCCAAAAACCCCTTTTCTTTTTCTTGTTTTTTTCCTTTTTTTCTTTCTTCCTTGCGTCCAAACCGACCCAACACCCCTTAAAATTCGTTTTTTTATTTTTGTTATATATTATTAAGTTATTAATAATACCTTAATTTTACTTAATTTATTTCAGCTCCTAAAGCCTCCAAAACCTCAAAACCGTAAAACTAGTCAGTTTTTACGCGTTTTACCGTAAAAGATGTAAAATATACACTTTTAAAAAAAATCTCAAATTTTGAAATAAAATTTATAACTAAGTCCTAAATGACTTAAAACCATCCCGAAAAATATTCATATGGATAATTACCTCACCCGAGACCTCTAAATGCTAAACCGTAAATCCTAAAAAAAAACACTATTACTATAATACTTATACGTATACGTAAACACCAAAATAACACCATTTCATTTCATAGTCACTAATTGTGAGCTCATGAACATGAAATAACCGTTCCTCAATTTACTTATGAGTACTCTATACTCATAAACGATAACCACACCAACCTCGTTCAAACAAAATAAACACGTAAACACACAATTCAAGTAAGCACACATAAAATAACCTAAAAGTAAGACCAAGTGACAAATCCAAAACCTAGGGTTGTCACATCACTCCCTCCTAATAGAAATATCGTCCCGAGATTCACTCCCAAACTCAAATTTATTCTCAGCAAACAAACGAGGAGGTATATCCCTGATAAAACCTTCACGTTCAAACGTGAACTCAGTTTACACGAAAATAATCTCAACCGACAACACATGAGCCTTAACCGTCCGCGAGGAAACTTATCAAAACCATAAAGTTATGCAACCAACCTAACTAAATCTCGTAACTCATCAAACAAGAACTGTCTTGAAACCAAGTTAGGAGCCGTCACATAACTCAACGGGTTTAAAACTGTCACCCCGATTTCAGTCTTACTCATAAATACCATAAATCAAAACTCATCAAAATATAACCACGTATAATAAGGTCTAAAGAACTCTCAAATTCCTTCCGAACTCATCTCTATGTTAACCCTCCAAGTGTTCATTACCGCAAAATACCCAAAACACGAGTTTAAACCATGTTGTCCGAAAATTAACCTTGAACTCAACACTTGTACAATTAATTCGACCAAACTACTAACTTCCAATTACGAAACTTTCTGAATATTTGAAAAGTATGTTCCGAGTACATAATTTTAGGCTTTTGAATCACCCAAAAACCTTTAAAAACGAATAAGTTATGACCAAAACGATTTTTCTCAAAATCTGCCTAGGCATTAGCGACAGTTTCTGACAGTTAGCGACATATTTTGACAGTTTAGCGACAGTTTCTGCCTACTCCGATTTATACCAAAAAAAACGATTTTTAAACACTAAAACCCCCCATTAATTACCAAAACTAGAACCTAATTTATTTTAATTCCAGAAAATTAAAACTCTATTAATTACATGATTTTAACATATTTCACTAAATAAGAACAAAATTTTTAACTTAAGAACAATTACTTTAGGTGATCAAAACCAAAATATTTTAAAATAACCGAGTCATGCTTATATGTCAAAGAATTTATATTCCACCTTGTTTGAAACATGATCCCGACACTTCATTATTTCATCGACTACCAACAACTATTTTTTTTTTCAATTTGCAAGTTCTATTTTTTTTACCATGTATAACTCTAAACAAAAGACATCGTTACCCCAAAAAGAAATCTCCACCATCTCAAAATCCTTCACGCCAAAAGTACTGTACAAACAAACACGTGAAATGAGGACCCGAGAAATGCGCTACTACAGAAGTTGAACATCTCAAAGAGAAACGAGCTAGCAACCATCCCAAGAATACAACCGGTAAGTAGAAAATAATTTTACATACATAGGAATAAGCGTACATACACTCAAATCCATCCAACATATACTATACAAGCATGTATTAACTCTCTTTCATGCAATCATACTTGAAAGTCAAGTGGTGTTATGGCACATCTATAATTATGTAGGCCTCCATAATTATACATGTTCCCTTTCACCAATATACTCCCTCCTATGATGACACTTATAAGAAATTAATACTACACATAACACATAATCCAACAACTCACAAGCACATAACCACACAAGATAAGATCCAAAACCCCATGTATTAAAATAACATAGCCAATGCACGAAACACATAAACTCGTAGTCCAGCTGAACCAGCGTAAACAAAATTCAAAATGTATAAAGAACATGAAAACATAATTAAGCGAAATCCAACAATGACTAGCGTATACGACCATGGTTCCACCCGCACTAATCAAAACTCGTAAAGAAAATAACATGTAGTTAAGTATGAACTTACTATGGTTCAATTCATACTAGTCAAAATTCGCAATAAATAACATCCAAACACATATAAAATGCACACATACTCCTATGAAGCCTATATGCAGGGACCCTTAAGCTATAGACTAGGCTACGCGACTAGGCAACCTAATTCTCTATAACCATTGTCTCTGATACCATTCTGTCACACCCCACCATGGCGGAATATGGGGCACGACGTATGGATATCATCACAAGATGGCGTGTCTATAGAGATAACTATATGATATAAGAAATGTCATAAAAATGATGACACGAAGGTCGTGACAATATATCAACAAATGCAAGGGGTCTAGGTAAGTAAGTAACAGTCCTACTTCTTACCCAAGACAACAAATAACATACCAAAACAATCATATGTGTGCCACAGTATCACTTATTAAAATGAACAAACAAATAAAACTAAGAAGGAAACAGGGATTCTCCTTCTATATGCATTCCTAAGCTTCTCTAATCCTAGCCACTTATGTTCTCATGCTTAACCATAGTATCACCTGAAAGAGACACTAAAACACGTCAACATAAAGTTGGTGAGAGTCATAGGTTTAGAATCCAACACAAGACAAGTCATAAGCTGTGAATACCATAAACCAATAAACATATGGACAATGCGCTACCATCATGTACTAACAACTAGTATTCAAGTTCAATCAATCATTACAATTCCAAGGCATCACGCCTTACCATCAATCACAATTTCCAAGGCATCACGCCTTACCAACAATCACAATTTCCAAGGCATCACGCCTTACCAACAATCACAATTTCCAAGGCATCACGCCTTACCAACAATCACAATTTCCAAGGCATCACGCCTTATCATTAACCATAGGTCCCATAGGCGCCCATACACCTATGTACCTTTCCAATCCAGATCACACACAAACAAGAATCACATAGCAGTTAATCACATAAATGTACACACAAGTCCATCTCAAACCTTAAAACATTCATAACATTAATTTAGAAAATAACTCAACACAGTGTCTCTTCCATCCCATCTGGAAGTCAAAAACAATAGTAAACATGGGACTATGAAACTCACCTGATAGCTTTTTCACAAATCCTCGCACTAGCGACAAGCTAACAAACCAAAAACACGCAATTAATACACGAACCAATCACTAAGATGGATCATTAACCTATGATGGACATCTAGCCTATTCCCACATATTTACCTCATTGATAAGCTCTAATCACCCCACTACCCTTCCTTAACAAGTCCTTAACTTGGTTAAGTTTAATAACTAACTCGTTCATATTTTACCCAAAACAGTCCCAATTTTTAGGTCTCAAAACTTTAAGTCAAACGTCCACTTAAACATACCCATGGTTTCTATAAAAGAAATATTCATACCCTTACGTATGTTGGCTAACGCCTCCCACTTGACCTAACCTTAAAGCTACGGTTAAGGCCCCGATATACATATATCTACTTTTGTCATTCCAGATTTCCTGATTTTAAACGTACTAAAAGTTTGTTACCATTAAGGGGTCTTACCCTAAACCACAACCTTAGCCCAAGTGCAGATACTTACTATAATATATAAACCATCTCTCATGTTCGTGAGAAGATCCCAATGCAATCCTAAGTACCCCAAACAACCCAAAACTTAAAAAGAAAACAGGCTGAATTCAAAACTGTCTTGACCTCCGACTGTTGTAACCTGTTTTGACCCACTTCCCGACCTCCGATTTAGTTCTAGTTTCTTGCATTGGAAAGCCACTTCAAATATCTTTCCAGGGGTACTTGGATCGTAAAATAAGAGTTTATATAACTCCCGATATGATCAAAATAATTGACTCAAAAATCTGCCCAGTTTTTAAAAACGGGTTTAATCAAATTAAACTAATTAATTAACCCTAATCCCTCTAATTACCCCTAATTTATGTAATCATTATAACACGATTAATATATCATTAATTTACTGTTTTTAAATTAAACCCTAACTTAAATCCATCATAAGATGATTAAGACATCATTAAAATAATTAAATTGAAAAGGGATTAAAGACTTTACCTTTGATTTATGAAAACCCCAAAAAAAATTATGAAGAACCCTAATTTTGTGGAAACTCACGAATTTCCTTTGTCCTAGGAGAAAAATAATGAATTTTGGTTGTTAATAAAACAATATATAGGGTGTGGTAACCCATTCCTAGCCCAACCCAAAAACCCCTTTCCTTTTTCTTGTTTTTTTCCTTTTTTTCTTTCTTCCTTGCGTCCAAACCGACCCAACACCCCTTAAAATTCGTTTTTTTCTTTTTATTATATATTATTAAGTTATTAATAATATCTTAATTTTCCTTAATTTATTTCAGCTCCTAAAGCCTCCAAAACCTCAAAACCGTAAAACTAGTCAGTTTTTACGCGTTTTACCGTAAAAGACGTAAAATATACACTTTTAAAAAAAATCTCAAATTTTGAAATAAACTTTATAACTAAGTCCTAAATGATTTAAAACCATCCCGAAAAATATTCATATGGATAATTACCTCACCCGAGACCTCTAAATGCTAAACCGTAAATCCTAAAAAAATACACTATTACTATAATACATATACGTATACGTAAACACCAAAATAACACCATTTCATTTCATAGTCACTAATTGTGAGCTCATGAACATGAAATAACCGTTCCTCAATTTACTTATGAGTACTCTAGACTCATAAACGATAACCACACCAACCTCGTTCACACAAAATAAACACGTAAACACACAATTCAAGTAAGCACACATAAAATAACCTAAAAGTAAGACCAAGTGACAAATCCAAAACCTAGGGTTGTCACAGATTAGAGCTGATGGAGTGAAATGCATAAGAGGTCGTATGTGGATACCTAAGTTTGGAGGTTTAAGAGATTTGATTATGTTAGAATCCCATAAATCTAAGTATTCCATTCATCCGGGATCTGATAATATGTACCATGATTTGAAGAAGTTGTACTGGTGGCCGAATATGAAAGCTGATATTGCTATGTATTTTCTTCAATGCTTGACTTGTGATAGAGTTAAAGCTGAACATCAAAAGCCCTCAGGACTACTTCAACAGCCAAAGATTCCTGAATGGAAGTGGGAGCGAATTACGATGGACTTTATCACCAAGCTTCCTAGAACATCATCTGGAAACAACTCGATTTGGGTTATTGTCGACAGAATGACCAAATCAGCACACTTCATTCCGGTTAAAGAGCAGTTCTCACTGGAGAAGCTGACTCGTATATACCTTGAGAATGTTGTATGCAAGCATGGAGTGCTTATTACCCCCAGACTGATGAACAGTTCTCATTTCAGATCGATATCCTAGATTCGCATCGAATTTTTGGAAATCTCTCCAAAGATCTTTGGGAACGAATCTCGACATGAGCACTGCTTATCACCCCCGGACTGATGGGCAGAGTGAAAGGACGATACAAACACTAGAAGATATGTTGAGAGCTTGTGTGTTAGATTTTGGTAAGAATTGGGATAAACATTTACCGTTAGCAGAGTTTTCTTATAACAATAGTTACCATTCTAGTATTAAGGCTGCACCGTTTGAAGCTTTGTATGGTAGGAAGTGTAGATCTCCTGTATGTTGGAGTGAAGTTGGGGATACCCAACTCACGGGACCGGAATTGATCCGGGAGACTACGGAGATGATAGTTCAGATTAAGAATAGGTTGTTGACTGCCCGTAGTAGACAGAAAAGTTACGCGGATGTGCGGCGGAAGCCAATGGAGTTTAAAGTGGGTGACCAAGTAATGTTGAAAATATCGCCATGGAAAGGCGTTATAAGATTTGGAAAACGAGGGAAATTGAATCCCCATTATATTGGACCCTTTAAGATTTTATCTAGAGTAGGTCCGGTGGCTTACAAACTAGAGTTACCCCCAGAACATCATGGTGTTCACAACACATTCCATGTATCTAATCTGAAGAAATGTCTAGCAGTGAGTGATGAGAAAATTTTGTTAGATAAGGTTCGAATAGATGGGAAGTTGCATTTTATCAAAGAGCCCGTAGAGGTTATGAATCGTGAGGTAAAGCAACTGAAACAAAGTCGGATACCTATTGTCAAGATCCGATGGAATTCAAAGCATGGACCGGAGTATACTTGGGAACGAGAGGATGAAATGTGGAAGAAATATCCGCACCTCTTCGATTTCAATAAGAAACGGACATCCAAATGAAATGGATCACGAGGACGTTGATCCCTTTTAGGAGGAAAAGCTGTGACAATCTAACATTTTCAGGTAGTGAATTATTTTCTCGTATAATATTTTGAAACTTATTTTTGTGTTGGTTGATGAACTCACAATTTACGGATTTAAATTTGGGCTTACGTGCATAATTTAGCGTCTGATAACTCGATTTTACTCAGGTTAAAAATATTTGTTGTACCAATCTCTTCGAATTGAAAAACTTGTTGTTTAATGTGTGACTCAGTTGAACTTTGGTGAAATAAAGATGTGTCGTTGTAGTTTTGAAAATTAAAGGTGCAGAACAATAAAAGTAAAAGTGCAATTAAAGTAAATCTAAATCTAATTAAAATAAAGTGCAAGTATTTAAAGTGCGACTAAAACTAAAGGGCAATAATGTAAATAACGCAAACTTAAATCTAACTAAGGCAAACTTAAAACGCAGCTAAAACTAAAACTTAAACTAAGGCAAATAAACTTAAAGTGCGAGTAAGGAAAAAGGCGGGAAAAATAAAGCTTAAAATGAAAAGGCAGAAAACTAAAAACTAAGATTTCCCTATCCGGAATAAACTCCTATTCGGAATAAATGCTATTCGGAATAACTGTCACCTATTCGGAAAGATTAGCCCTATTCGGAATATTTGTCTATTCGGAATATTGTTCTTATGCGGAAAGTCCTTGCTATTCGGAATAAAGTCCCTACTCGGAATAATTGGCCTATTCGGAATATTGTCACCTATTCGGAATATCCTCCTATGCGGAATATTAGCTCTATTCGGAATATCAAGTCTATTCGGAATAATACTCCCTATTCGGAATATTGTCACCCTATTCGGAATGTGAGCCTTACTCGGAATAAATTGCTATTCGGAATATCCAGACCCTATGCGGAAAACCAAGTCTATTCGGAATATTCACCTTATGCGGAATATCAAATATTCCGCATGGACAAGCTTAGCAAGAACCTTTATACGGAATAAAGATTATTCCGCATAGATTACTCAGAGAACCCTTTACTCGGAATAAATGAAGATCAGTACCTGGACAGGAATAACAGCGAAGAACACGGACAAAGAATGAAGCACGAATTTAGATAAAACAAAGCTAAAATAAACGCAAGATTAAATCAAACAAACAAATAAACAACTATTAAGCATAAACAATCAATCCAAATCAATCAAACTCACAAAACTTAATCAAAATAATCAAAACCCACTTAAATAAATCAACCAAATTCACGAACATAAACATAAACAATCAAAGACTAAGAAAGGAAGAATGAGATTAACAAGATAAAGATAAAACTTGACAAGAATTAAAAAGAAAAACTTACTTGAATTAAATGGTAATTAAGGTGCAAGACAAGGTAATTAAATGACAAGTAATTAAATTGACAAGGTAATTAAAGGTGGAAGGACTAATTGTCACGATTAGCCAACAAAAACAAATGCTTAACAATCTAAACTATTTATAGGGGAGGATTAGGAAGCTTCCTCCCCTCCTTCATTTCTTGTTAATTGCAAGATTAAGCCCCTCCTTCATTTAATCTTCATTAATTGCGTCATTAGTCCTTTTCTTATAATCTTTCTTTTAAATTTGGACTTTAAGGACTTGTGGCTCGGGATATCTTTTGAACTCGTCTTTAATTTCTTCAATAAAATAGACTTGAGTTTCTCGACTTTTGATAAACTTCCGCCTTTTGACTTTTTCTTCGATAAATCTTCAGAATTGGTCTTAGACTTCCGTTCTTTTTCCACTTTTGACTTCTCGACTCCGTCTTTCATCTTTTTCTCCAATAAAAGCCGTGAATGCCCGTGAATTCTCGTGTTTTCTCCACTATTCACAATTTCGTCCTAAATCACAACAAAAACACAAACCACGCATAATTCCGACATAAAAGACATAAAATACACGTTTTGGTCCGGTTATTATTGTAATTAAGTGGTAGAAAAGATGGGTGTTTACACACCTATCAAATCCCCTACACTTGACCATTGCAATGTCCTCATGCAATGCATTAGTTACAAAGCATGTTTACACTTTTCATCATAATCAATCCACATTGGCCTTTATTAAAGAGATAGAAAATTATAAAAATGCAAAGCAAAGAAATTAAAAGCATACCTTGGGTTTTGAAAATGTCATGAATAATCATCATCCTCAACTTTTCACTTTCTCTAAACCAAGCTTAAAAACGAGATCATTGTTATTATAAGTTAGTAAACTAACACGAACTCATGTGGGCCAATTATTCACTTAGACTCCCTTATTCCTATGGGTATCTCTTATATTTTATTATTTGTCTTGAATGATCACGAAGATGCATTGTTTGACTTATTTCGATAATTATTAAGTCTGAAAACAAAGTGCACGATTTAATCAATAGTTAGCTAAAGGACCAAATCTTTTAAAACTGCTTCTCGGGATATCAAAAAGTTCATATCTTGGCATAACTTGGTTCGCGATTTGAGACCTTTCTCGGGCCGATATTTGGCAGCGACTTCATACTTCAAATCTTGAGAGACGTTCATGAAATAATGGTCTTATCTTCATAATTGGAATTTCTTCACTTGGAATTTTTGAGAGATTCTTCATATATGGACCACGACTTCTTCATTTTTCTCCAATCTTTATTTGGATTTTTGATATACAACGATCCGCCTCCTTTATTGACTTGGATCTATTTATCCTCATACGTTGTTAGGGTCTTTTCGGATACACTTCTCCATGACTTTTTGGGAGTTTTTGCTTTTCGCCGTGTGTTTCGATCCTTCATAATGATTTTCGATAAATGATTCTTCACATCACTTTTGGATATTTAGCAACAAAACATAGCCCTCATGCCTTGTTAGGGCCTTTTCGGACTCGCCAATCTTCGCGCCCCACTTCATAAGTTATGCCTTGGCTGTGAACTCTCGTCATTACCGAGCAACTTTTAAACGATCTGGGGCTAGAAGCTAAGTAACTTCTCAATTCGTACAACCTTATTTATTAGCAGATAAATTATTAGCAAGCGATGGGAGAATAGGCTCATAATTAACTCACATAAATTCACGAAAGAATACCGAACTTATAATTGGCTCTATCATCTCTCGTTCTCCACAGTTTAAAATCTCAAGTAATGAGACTCGTGGATACTTAGCCTATTAAATCAAAGTTTTGGGTTTTCGAGTCGCCTATAGGATCTTGCAAATTCTTAGACTTTTTAAAAGTTTAGAAATCGCATCTTAAAGTTCCCTTGATAAACGACTCTCTAGGATCAATTATAGGAACTTGCGAAAAGTTCTTGTTCTTAACCCGTGAGAGTTAAGACTTTCGCGTTTTATAGCTGCCTACATAAAAGCCTAGCAAAACTTGACTTAAACACGTTAAGGATACTAGCTAGAGTAAACTCGGATTGAGTCAAAAGATTCACAACGTTTGAAAATTAAAACCACTTATTAAACATTTATTCTAGCAAAGAAAGAAATTAACTATACAAAAGAAAAAACTAATAGGCCAAAATAGATCAAAATTTTTGAAAAATGTCGAAAAATTGATTTTCCGGTTAAAATGAGGACAAATACAAGGAAAAGACCACTTAACTTCGATAGAAGTCCCCCCTACACTTAAGATAAACATTGTCCTCAATGTTGAAGCATGTGGGAGTAAGCTCCCCTACACTTAGGACATTGTGCACGTTGTTTAAATCTCGCTAAGGAAAAGACAACTAAAGAGATTCCTATTTTAATATTGAGAAAATATAAAATAGTGAATCAAAAAGAGTTTAGGATAGAACCGGGAAGAAGTGGAACACGAAATCACGGGTCGTCAAGAATCATCAAGAGTGGATCATTGAAGCTCGAATCCTTGATTAAGAAGTGAGGAGAGGAAATAGCAATCCAAAGGGTCCCCCCTATACTTATGGTAAAGAAAGCGAAAAGATAGATGCATGGGTTGCCTCCCAAGAAGCGCTTGGTTTTTGTTAACCGAGTCGTGAGCCTGACTCGACCTTGATCATCAACAGAAGTAGCATGAAACAAATCCACCAGGATCAAAGACATAGTTTTCATCCATCAATAAACAAGAGCTTAAGGCGAACAAGGCAAGCCAAAAGAGAAGTGGCAGGGTTCCCTTAAGCAGTGATGGAGCATGGTGGAAGCAAGGATGAAGTGGTGCAAGCATATCTTCAATGGTTCCAAAGATTTTTCCTTTTATTTCATCAGGTGGATACTGAGATAGCTTAAAGACTTCAATACCGGGATCGAACACCTTTTCCTTCAGGGGAAAATAACACTCAGGCTCAGCCGAGTGTGAAGAAGATCCGCAAAGAAGCACAACCTCGTCCTCAGAAGGGGGACAAAGAGGTGTCAAATCATAAGTGCAACGGATTTCGGTGTCGACCGGTTTCTTCTCCTTGGACAAAATGCTCTTCAAATCCAAAGTAGGATCAAGACGATAATCTTCAAAGTCCAAAGGAGGAGCATCACTCTCATGAGGGAAGTATGTGTTGAGAAATTCAGAGAAATCTTCCTCAAATGAATAATCGTCCAAAGTAGGATCGAGTGATGGCGGAGGATCTTCATCATGTGAAGAATTGCTCGAAAGAGTATCGGCCTCATCAAAATCATCGAATGTGGGCAGCTCGGGATACTCAGAAGTACAATCAAAATCATCCGAGTCTGAGCTAGAATCATCATCATCATAAGCATCAAAGACCGGTGGTGAATCATAAATGGGAGAAGCTTCCAAATTGGGGCGAGAATCATCCACATCTTCTTTAAAAAGTGGATTATCAATGCAAGAGTCGAATAAAGGATTGTCGTAGATGACAAAGTCATCGAGCACATTAATCATATTGACTGATTCTCGTCCAAAAGATTTGCCTGTAAGCTGCCCCATTTTGAAAATTTGTGAATCTTTCCCGACTCTTAAGATTAACTCACCTTCAGCTACATCTACTAAAGCACGTCCGGATCTCAAGAATGGTCGACCAAGTATTAAAGGAATACGAGGGTCCATTTCATAATCAACTACAACAAAATCGACCGGGAAAGTAAATGCGCCAACTTTAATAAACACGTCTTCGGCTATACCAACGGGGTAAGCGAGAGTGCGGTTTGCAAGTTCGAGAGTCATCTTTGTTGGATTGAGGTCGGGTAAAGATAGTGTTTTCCAAACACTCAGTGGCATAAGATTAATACTAGCCCCGAGATCGGCAAGGGCAGTAAATTCTTCAGTTTTGTTGAACACGCAAGGCAACACAAAACGACCGGGATCTCCAAGCTTTTCCGGAAGTTCTTTAAGAATAACTGCAGAGCAGTTTTCATTTAATCGTGTGTTGGCGAGTTCAAGCAGCTTCTCCTTCTTGTTAAGCAATTCCTTAAATGCTTTAACAAATTTGGGCATGTGGACTAGTGCTTCAAGGAAACTAATGCTGAATCCCATTTGAGAAATCATATTGATATATTTGGTTATTTGCGAGTCCTCCTTTGTTAGATCATTGGTCTTGCCTATACGAGAAGGGTATGGGATTCTTGGTTGATAGGGAGAAGGTGAAGGTTGAGATGTTGAAGGGTCCTTTCGAGATACATCGTCATGACGAGGCGGAGACGGTAATGGTGTACTACTACTAGGTGTAGGAGGAGTAGGGATACATGGTGGTGGAGGAGGTGTAGATGATGGTGGTGGGGTAGGTGGATTGACAATGGTAATTCCACTACGCGTAGTTATAGCACTCACATTAGCTCGCGGATTAGTGACGGTGTTTGAAGGTAGAGAACCCGAAGAAGAAGAAGGTTGAGCTTCGGGCAAGAAACTAGCCAACAGATTCTTCAATTCAGTTGTTTGAGTGATGAAAGAGGATTGAAGATTATCACGAACCTCAGTTCTGATGTCATTACCTTGCTTCAAGATATCTCCTTTCAAATTGATTATTTGGCTCTGTAGATTCTTGATTTGCTCACCTTGAGTTCTCATGATTGTGTCGACATCGGGATTAATGGGTGGGTGTTGTTGGGTGGGTGGTTGATAAGGGTTAGAAGCACGAGGTGGGATTTGGTTGCTTCTATTGTAGTTGTTGGCGGGATTTTGGTTTTGAGGAGAAAAACCGGGGGAAAGGTAATTGTTGGAACGGTAGCTCAGCAGATTTCTATCCCCTTGTTGTCTAGCTTGGTAATTTTCCAGTGAATAATTACCGTAAGCTGCATACACATTTTCAGGATTTCCTTGTGTCGAAGGACAATCGGTGTATGAGTGAGGACCGCCACATGTTTCACAAGGATTAGCAACCGCTTTAACTTGTTGTTGTTGTTGGTTTGAAGCGAGAAGCGTAATACTTTTGCTCATTTCGGCCATCATGCGGGTGAGTTCGGTCATCTCAGGGTTTGCTGAGGTAGAAGAAACATTGACTCTCGTGTTGTTTCTAGAAGAAGCAGAGGAATCCCAGTTCTTATGATGAGTAGTCATGTTTTCAATTAACTCTCTACACTCCTCGGGTCTCCTTTTCATGAATGTGCCACCGGCGGCTGCATTGATCATATCACGATCTCGAAAAGTCAATCCGTTGTAGAAAGTATCGATCAAGGTGACCGGAAGCATGTTGTGGTTTGGACAACGGTCGATCAAGACATTATATCTCTCCCATGCATCGAAAAGAGATTCATCGGGATCTTGCATGAAACCGCTGATCTGATTGCGAAGGCTTGTGACCATGGATGGTGGAAAGTAGCGCGACAAAAAGCGTTGAGTCATGTCATCCCAAGTGTGAATAGAATTCTTCGGGAGACGATCAAACCATTTCTCGGCATGATGTAATAGAGTGTGTGGAAAGAGTTGTAGGCGAAGCTCATCCATTGTGGCACCAGCCAACTTCATGCTCTGGGTGATTGTAATGAACTTGTCGAGGTGTTTGTTGGCATCATCATCAGGCAATCCTCTAAATGGGTTTGTTTGTACTTGCTGAATCATGTGGTGCTTCAACGAAAACTCAGGAGCGTTGATTTGCATCGGCGCAATCGGTCCTCCTCGTCCAAACATTGTTGGTTGACAAAGTTCCTCCATGGTCCGAAGATCGGGCTGTGGAAGAGCATTGTTGTTATTATTATTATTATTGAGGTGCGGTGGCATGTTGTTGTTGTTGACACCTGCCATATCTAAATCTTCTTGAGGCTCGGGCTCTTGATAATTAGAAGATCTAGTACGCATACACCTGAAAATGCAAAAGAAAAAGAAACCAAACGCAAAGACAATATATATACACAATAAAAAGAAAATCTTTTTGGATTTTTGAAATTTTAAATTTTTATGTATTTTTTATCAATTTTTAATTTTTATGATTTTTTTTTTGAATTTTTTATGCAAGAAAAATAACGTTCACAAGTGAACGGATCCCAAAAAGCAACGTGTCTCACACAAAAAACTGTTGATCTTTACGAAAAGAGCCGGCAGCGGCGCCATTTGATAACTCGATTTTACTCAGGTTAAAAATATTCGTTGTACCAATCTCTTTGAATTGAAAAACTTGTTGTTTAATGTGTGACTCAGTTGAACTTTAGTGAAATAAAGATGTGTCGTTGTAGTTTTGAAAATTAAAGGTGCAGAACAATTAAAGTAAAAGTGCAATTAAAGTAAATCTAAATCTAATTAAAATAAAGTGCAAGTATTTAAAGTGCGACTAAAACTAAAGGGCAATAATGTAAATAACGCAAACTTAAATCTAACTAAGGCAAACTTAAAACGCAGCTAAAACTAAAACTTAAACTAAGGCAAATAAACTTAAAGTGCGAGTAAGGAAAAAGGCGGGAAAAATAAAGCTTAAAATGAAAAGGCAGAAAACTAAAAACTAAGATTTCCCTATCCGGAATAAACTCCTATTCGGAATAAATGCTATTCGGAATAACTGTCACCTATTCGGAAAGATTAGCCCTATTCGGAATATTTGTCTATTCGGAATATTGTTCTTATGCGGAAAGTCCTTGCTATTCGGAATAAAGTCCCTACTCGGAATAATTGGCCTATTCGGAATATTGTCACCTATTCGGAATATCCTCCTATGCGGAATATTAGCTCTATTCGGAATATCAAGTCTATTCGGAATAATACTCCCTATTCGGAATATTGTCACCCTATTCGGAATGTGAGCCTTACTCGGAATAAATTGCTATTCGGAAGTCCTATTCGGAATATCCAGACCCTATGCGGAAAACCAAGTCTATTCAGAATATTCACCTTATGCGGAATATCAAATATTCCGCATGGACAAGCTTAGCAAAAACCTTTATACGGAATAAAGAGTATTCCGCATAGAACACTCAGAGAACCCTTTACTCGGAATAAATGAAGATCAGTACCTGGACAGGAATAACAGCGAAGAACACGGACAAAGAATGAAGCACGAATTTAGATAAAACAAAGCTAAAATAAACGCAAGATTGAATCAAACAAACAAGTAAACAACTATTAAGCATAAACAATCAATCCAAATCAATCAAACTCACAAAACTTAATCAAAATAATCAAAACCCACTTAAATAAATCAACCAAATTCAAGAACATAAACATAAACAATCAAAGACTAAGAAAGGAAGAATGAGATTAACAAGATAAAGATAAAACTTGACAAGAATTAAAAAGAAAAACTTACTTGAATTAAATGGTAATTAAGGTGCAAGAAAAGGTAATTAAATGACAAGTAATTAAATTGACAAGGTAATTAAAGGTGGAAGGACTAATTGTCACGATTAGCCAACAAAAACAAATGCTTAACAATCTAAACTATTTATAGGGGAGGATTAGGAAGCTTCCTCCCCTCCTTCATTTCTTGTTAATTGCAAGATTAAGCCCCTCCTTCATTTAATCTTCATTAATTGCGTCATTAGTCCTTTTCTTCTAATCTTTCTTTTAAATTTGGACTTTAAGGACTTGTGGCTCGGGATATCTTTTGAACTCGTCTTTAATTTCTTCAATAAAATAGACTTGAGTTTCTCGACTTTTGATAAACTTCCGTCTTTTGACTTTTTCTTCGATAAATCTTCAGAATTGGTCTTAGACTTCCGTTCTTTTTCCACTTTTGACTTCTCGACTCCGTCTTTCATCTTTTTCTCCAATAAAAGCCGTGAATGCCCGTGAATTCTCGTGTTTTCTCCACTTTTCACAATTTCGTCCTAAATCACAACAAAAACACAAACCACGCATAATTCCGACATAAAAGACATAAAATACACGTTTTGGTCCGGTTATTATTGTAATTAAGTGGTAGAAAAGATGGGTGTTTACACACCTATCAGCGTCCTTTACGACTAAACCGGAAACCTTAGGATTACGTATTTACGTTTTTGAACTCCGTTTTTGATGAGACAATTTTTATTGGATTCGTTTTGTGACGTTGATTCATAATTTATAAAAACGTTTTTCGTGAAACGACCCGAGGGCATGCAAATCGAGAAAACTAGAATCGAGGAATACCCGTAAATTAGTGAGGTGGGACAAAATACATTATCCCATCCCACTAGCACACATGGGACGACACACATGACACCACATCAAGGATGTGGCATCATGTTAGCTTACAACTTACAAGTGTAAGTTAAGCTTACACTTTAAGCTTCCACTAACTCAAAACCATCAAACCTAACACATACCATCATTCCACTCATGCAAACCAACTCAATTCTCTCTCAACATCACCACCATTGCCGTCCACTTTGAAGAACAAACACCCCTTTTTGATCTTTTCTAGCCATGAAATACTTGTTATCTAGCTCTATCATGGAGTTACCTTGAAGCCTTGATCATTTGGTGGCCATTTTAACAACAAAGGAGGTGATTTGCTTGTGTCCTAGGGCTGATTTCTCAACTTATGTTCTTGGTGTTTGAAGATCTTGGAGTTACTTTTGGTGTTCATCAAGTTCTTGTCTTCCAAAAACAAGATATACTCTTGGTTGGTAAAGAAGATCATCCTCTCCATTTTCTCTTGTTATTTTTGTAAAGAACAAATGTATTTTATTTCTTGTTGTATATGTATATGATGAATATATGATGATAAAAATTTTGTGTGGGGATCAAGTGTTGATAAATATGCTTAAAAAGGTTAATAACAATAAGAAACAAGGCTAAAATCATGATTAATTTGTTGGCTGTATAAAAATAGTATGTAACTAAAACTTGAACTGATAAATTTGCATGGTAGAATCCATTTACAGTAAGTACAAGATGTCATACACATGTGAGAGTTGGCCATGCAATGGAATCATTAAAATGAGTGAGATATGATCAAAACAAGATGAGTGTGCTAATCTGAATAAACTGTTTTGTAGGGACTGTTAAGCATAGATAAACTTAAAATGAGCAGTAGCTATAACTAAGTTAAATGTAGCACATAATATGAAGATCATGCCATTCAAAAATGAGCTTCTAATTCATTGTATAACTCTAGATATGATAAAAATGGTGAAGATGAAAATAAAAATCAGATTTTGAGAATTAATGTTTATTACTATTATATAAGCACTCAAAATTATATTGTATAAAATGTAAAATTAAAACCACCAACTTATGAATTTCATTTATATAAATATGTATAAGGTTGAATAAATGGATAAATTATAAAAATGGTGGTGGAATAATACTTATAAGTAATAAAAACTATAAACTTGATTTTTACGACTTTTTCGGCTATTACCGTAAAATTAACGTTTTTCGCCAATTAAAACTTAGACGATCAAACCCGTCTAATGTAAAGTTTTTAAAAGTCATATACTGATATATAAGTATCTAATACAAGTAAAAACCGATAAAACCCGAACTATAGGACATACGGACATTAACGAGCTAAGTAAACATATTGGACTAATAATTGGACTAAATAAGTTAAACACTTATAAAAAGAACTTATTGGGCTTAACCCATTTGGGCCCAACATGTAAAGTGTGAATACTGATAATATAAGTATAAAATGGATTAAAACAAGTTAAAGAACTTATAATAAGCTTATTGGACTTAAAATAGGTAAATAGGTAAAACTAGTAGACTAGTAAACTAGTAAAAAGTTACCAAAACGTAAACACTAAAATGAGTAAACAAGGATATATAAACCCACTTGATCATCATCATATGTACAAAATCATCATATGTATATTTTTATTTTGATAAAGTCATTGGACAAAAGTCTAAGACCGATTATAATTTATATAGGTTTCCGTGACCGAAGCACGCCCGTAGCCGATAATCCGCCTTTCATTATCAACGTGAGTTCATAGCCTCGCACTCTTTTAAATGTTTTATAAAATGATTTGTAAACAATAAAAATAGAACACAAGTAGTCCCGATGGTATGGTTAATGATATGGACCCGAATGATGCTATGACCTTATAAACGAGACAAAAAGGATTATTAGTAGTTAGGTTATGTCACTTGAAGTCCCATTAGCATGAATTGTGAACTACCGGGATTTGGTAGACGCTTATGCATTTGATAGTACTATTTGGGGACGATCACCCCAGTTCGCGCCTTGACGGTTGATCCCCGTCGTACCACATTGATTGGTAAGCGAATTTATGTATGAGAAGATTCCATAGCGTGATTTTTGTGACGACACGCTAACTTAGATGGGCAAATTGTTTGTCGGGTTCGCGGCCCGCTGTTTTCATAGTAAGGTAACAATGTCATGCGGCTAGTAATAATCCAATAAAATGTATCCTATACATAATGTAATCCAATAACGACGCTAATAACGATGAATATATTACCTATTATGGTAATATTGAGGCTACGGTCTCATGGACGGTTTAAGATGTATGCTTGATTTATATATTGCCTGACTAGAAATACGTGGACTTACTTCCGATATTATACTTGTGTTCTGATTTTAACGATTGTTTTATATAACGGTTTTTATTAAACTCTATGAATTCACTCGGCATTCGCTGATATGATTTTTGCATGTTTTTATCTCAGGTGCTTGAAGGTAATCCGGATGGAGATCGACTCTGATGGCCCACAAAATATTAAAAATGTTCATTCGATCTATGTTTTGTAAACTTAATGACCTGTATAATTTGGGACCTGTTGTACACTTTAAAACTTTTTATCGAATGAATGTATGTTGAACCTTGTACAACCATTTTTATGTGTTGTCTATGATTGGAGTTATTGTGCTATCCCGTAACACTCTGAAAGACCCTTCCGCTGTACCGATACGAAAATTGAGAGTGTTACATGCTACTAGTGCTAGGAAGAGTGAAGAGAGAGTTGCTTCTACTTCAACTGTGTCTAGTTCTGGTTTATTGAGTTCTAGGAATAATGTTTCTCCTAGAGTTGTGTGTAATAAAGTTAGCAGTATGAGACAAGGTCATTTGAATAAAAGATGTTTTGTTTGTGGCAGTACATTTCATTTGATTAAAAATTGTGACTTTTATGATCAACATCTTTCTATTTATCAAGCATATCCTGCTCCTGGTCCACCAGGAGTTGCTCCATATTCTTCTAGAAGACTAAACCCATGTGCCCAATCTTTTTATTCTTCTAGAAGGACCTCTCCTTTAGCTTCTGATCATTGGAGAAACAATGGCTTAATCCATAATACAACAACTAACAACTAATTTCAGAACTTTAATCAGAATTATGCATTTAATTCAGGCCAAATGTATTTTGGGTTGGGAAATTTAGGTACTGCTGTTAACCCCTCAGCAGGTTGTTCTTGGTCAAACAATAAAACCCATATGATGAATAGGAAACCTAAGAACAACAGTGGATCTCCTCAATCTTCTTGGCTATCTACTAAAGATCCACAAGGCAGGCTCAAACCTGAAAAGGTTTGGGTTCCCTTAAGACACTAACTTTTGCATGTATCTTTTCTTGTTGTTGTAGGTTACTCCATACCAAGATCCTTATCTAGGGATAGTTGATAGTGGATGCTCTAGGAGCATGACAGGAAATAAAAGTCTTCTATCTAACTTTGTACCATTTCAAGGCGGAAAGGTCTATTTTGGAGGTGGTGAAGGAAGGATCACTGGCAAAAGAACGATTTAGATGCCTAATCTTAACTTTGAGCAGGTCTACTATGTGGAAGCACTTCAACACTTCAACTTGATCTCTGTCTCTCAGATTTGTGACAAGAAGCAGTTTGTACTCTTTACGGATATTGATGCACGAGTGTTATCCAAAGACTTTAAACTCCCGGATGACTCACAAGTTCTACTCAGAATCCCTAGAAGACACAACCTCTATAGTATCAAGCTGAATGAAGTCAATCCTACTGGTCAACTAGCATGTTTGGTTGCTAAAGCCTTAGAAGATGAAGCCACTAAATGGCACAGAAGGATGGGACATGTGAACTTCAAGACCATTCACAAATTAGCAAACATGAACTTGGTCTCTGGTTTACCTCCCAAAACTTTCAGAAATGACATCAATTGCCTTGCTTGCAGCAAAGGCAAACAACATAAAGCATCCTTCAAGGCCATTACTGCTCTCAGTCTTATAACTGAACCATTGCAGCTACTACACATGGATTTATTTGGTCCTACCTCCATTAGGAGAATTGACCACAAACAATACTGTCTTGTGGTAACTGATGGGTATAGCAGGTTCACATGGGTTTTCTTCATGGCTGCCAAGAGTGAGACCTACTCAATTCTCAAGGACTTTATTACACTAAGTGAGAATCAACTGTCCAAGAAGGTTAAAGGTATCCGATGTGATAATGGAACAGAATTCAAAAATGCAGACCTCATAGCACTTTGTAATTCTAAAGGTATCAAACGAGATTATAGTGCAACAAGAACTCCTTAGCAGAATGGTGTTGCAGAAAGGAAGAACATGACTCTAATAGAAGCTGCGAGAACAATGCTTGCCGATTCCAAGATTCCAACCATGTTTTGGACAGAAGCTGTCAATACTACAAGTTATGTCTTGAATAGAGTTTCTATTACCAATCCTCACAAGAAGACTCCCTATGAGCTACTCACATCTAAAGTTCCTAGCATTGCTCATTTGAAGCCATTTGGGTGTCCTGTCACCATTCTGAATACTAATGACTATTTGGAGAAATTTGATGGCAAGGCAGATGAAGGATACATAGTGGGATATTCAGCTCACTCTCGGGCTTATCGTGTCTACAATCTCCAAGCCAAGCGAGTTATTGAAACTATTAATCTCAGGTATTTTAAGGAGAAGTCAAACATACAAGGCAAGGGTCTTGAATGGTATTTTGATCTTGATTATCTTAGTGATTAATTGGGATATTTTCGTTTCAAAACTAACCATGATGTAGGCCCACAAGTGTTTGCAACTTCTAGTGTAGGTGCTCACTCTAGTTTTTCAGACTCAGATCAGGAGGATGATATTTTTGTTGTTCCATCCTATTCCACCACAGTCTTTCCTAATGCCAATGCTACTCCTAGTGATCCTACTCCATCAGACATTTTGGACTCACAAGGAGCTCTTGACACATTGCTCAAGCAACAACAAGATGCTACTACAACAGCTGCTCAAGGAGGTTTTGAGTTTCCTTTGAGTATCTCTGCTGACAAAGCTACTACTAGTACTCCAAATGTTACTCCTAGTGCTAGTTTAACACCTATTGGTAGTCCGTCTTAGTGATCCCACTTCATCTACTAGATTCTCTGGTCCTTCTGACCTAGGAAACTATCAAAAGAAGTCTTCTACCAAGCTGGATGATATTCATAAGCAACCAATAGATGGCATTTTCGACTCTGCTTCATATGATGATGACTTAGTTGGGGATCTGAATAACTTGGCACCAGAAGTGGATGTAGCTTCTAATCAAGTTCTGTAGTCGCATAAAGACCATCCTACTACTCAAATCATTGGAGATACTGGTTCTACTGTCAAGACTCACAGGATGCATAAGAAAGCAACGTCTGATCATAATGCTCTTGTGAGCTATATTGAGGACCAAAAGCGTAATAATCATATGGACTTTCAACACTGTTTGTGTGCTTGTTTTCTTTCACAGGTGGGACCTAGATCAGTCTCTCATGATCTTGAGGATCAAAGTTGGGTGGAGGCTATGCAGGAGGAGATGCAGTAGTTCTTGTTTCAGAATGTTTGGATCCTAGTTGACTTGCCAGATGGAAAGACATCAATTGGTACCAAATGGATTCTCAAAAACAAGAAAGATGCAAGGGGTATTATGGTGAGAAATAAGGCTAGGTTGGTTGCACAAGGTCACACAAAACTTGAAGGCATTGACTATACTGAAGTTTTTGCTCCTGTAGCTAGGATTGAGGCCATTCATCTGTTTTTGGCTTTTGCTTCTTATGCTGGCTTTACGGTTTTTTAGATGGACGTCAAGAGTGCATTTCTCTATGGCAAGATTGATGAGGAAGTTTATGTCACTCAACCTAAGGGCTTTGTGGATCCACTTCATCCCAAGAAAGTTTACAAGGTGGTCAAAGCTCTATATGGCCTTCATCAGGCTCCTAGAGCTTGGTATGAGCGTCTTTCCACTTTCTTGTTGAAAGGCTATAGAAGAGGCATGATTGACAAAACACTATTTCTTAAGAGGAATACCAAGGACATTATCCTAGTTCAAGTATATGTGGATGATATTATCTTTGGTTCTATTAAGACGGAATGGTGTGATGAGTTTGAACAACTGATGAAGGGTGAATTCCAGATGAGTGCTATGGGAGAGCTTACATTTTTCCTTGGTTTTAAAGTCAAGCAACAATGGGATGGAATCTTCATAAGTCAAGACAAATATGTTCATGAGATCCTACAGAAGTTTGACATGGACCCTCTTAGACCTGCAACAACACCTTATGAAGTAACTAAATTCAAACTCAAGAATGAGCCAGATCCTCCGGTAAATGTTCACATGTATAGGTCAATGATTGGGTCACTCATGTATTTGACTGCATCACGTCCGGATATTATGTTTGCAAAGTGCTTGTTCTAGACATCAGGTGGCTCCAACTGTTTCTAACTTGAATGTAGTCAAGAAAATTTTCAAGTACATCAAGGCTCAACCCAAGCTAGGCTTGTGGTATCCTAGAGAATCACCTTTTGTTCTTGAAGCCTATAGTGACAGTGACTATGCAGGTGCTAATAATGACAGAAAGTCTACTACTGGTGGTTGTCAGTGTAGTAACTCGTACTGTAGTAACTCGTACTAATTATGTTTAGCTAAAGTTGAAGTTCTTGATAACTAATTAAAGTCCTACTAGTGAAGCTTAAGATTTAGTCCAAAGTACATCATCATGGTATGATTTTTATTTTAACACTTAATTTATTTGATTTCTTTGATTTTATCTTATATATGTATATATATCCTTCTTGTACTGAGATTATAATTTAATAGTTTATTTAGTGGTTATTGGATATTATATATAAGATTTACACCATCAAACATAGCATAAACAAGCCTTACATCATAATTGAAATATACTAATTTAGACCAGTAGCAAAAACAGGTTATATATTCACACTCAGTAGGTTTTGGACCTTTTAAAATAATATAGAGTTGTAGGCATATGTTTTTTGGTGATTTGGTCGGGTCGCTCGTCTCGTGGAGATACCCGATGAATTGGATATGGCCGAAACGATAAAAAGTGCCAAATCTGAACATGTTGTATAAACGGACTGAAAACTCTAAATATTTGTATACTGACCCTTTAATAAGTAAAACTAAAAGTTGTAGCTGAACATATTTAGAACACACGAATCGGATAGTTTTCTACGGATAAACGGTTTGGAAATGACGACCAAAAAGGTGAGAATGAGTTCGGCTGCCAAAAACAGACGAACTCTTCTAAGTGATAAAATGGGTAAATGAAGTATGATAAATATAAATTAGGTGCAATTGAATTTATAATAAGTAAATTACATAAGTTAACAATGACTTTGGTAAAGATAACTCATCTATATTATTTACGGTTTAGGAGAAACGATCTAATCTACGAGGCATGTCGAGAAATTGTAAGAATTGGACTATATTATTTTAATGTTTAACGTGACGATTTATATAAAAACCGAAGTGGTATGACCCACTTATCGAGAATTAGAGACCCATTTACATACTGATAATTAGAATACCCGAGACCCCGACCAACGTGAAATATTAAGTGGACATTGTTTCGAGGCGTTTTAGGACCCGAAAAGCATATAAAGTAGATTTGGGCCACAAAAGCCCAACATACACTTATAATGGCTATGCAATGTCCAAACTTACTAAAGTGAACTATTTACATATATGTATGATTTATCACTCGTCTCGAGCCTAAGACGCGTCTCGTCATATTAGGTCTCGTTCATTTATATGTCGACCGTTGGGAATCTCGTTCTCGATCAATGAGAGACTGATATCTCGTGAAGTCTTGTATCGACTATTGGATGTTTGTTCCTCGATAAATGTGTGATAGCTATATCAGGTGAGTTCATAGCCTCGCTTTTACTGCTTTATATGTTTTTATAAACCCGCGAGGGGGAATACATGCTCTGGGTAAATAATCATATGAGATTATATATATCCTTTAAAAGGATACATGTTTGTGAATAAACATTCATTGTTTGAATATATGCTTTGAACGAATACAAGCTGTTGTAAATAAACGTAAAGACATTTAATTGAATGCTTTTGGAAAATGAACACAAGCGTTGATTGTATAGGTAATGAGCCACTATTAGTAAGGCTAAGTTTCTTATTGCCAGTGAAAAGTCCCTATAAATCGTGAACCGTTAACTACCTGTGATGGGTAGGCGCTCGTATATACGAATGGATCCATTGGGAATGATAACCCCCACCCGGTCAGGTCGCACCTGTGAGTTGGAGGCTCAGCCGGATGTGTTGTACGTGAGGTATGGGGTATTTGGCAAGATACCTGAATAGGGCAAATTTATTGATTAAGGCATCGGTGTCATGAGCTTAGCATAATAGTGTGGATATATGTATTGTATGTGTTGCAATACCGCCAATGGATGAGATTCTTGTGTTCAAAAGATTTATGGTTTATTTAAAAATCCATTATTGTTTATTTAAAAACCTATGAATTCACTCAATCGTTGTGTTGACAGTTTAGCATGTATTCTCAGGTGTGTAGGTTTAAGAGCAGCTGGAGCATGGAGCCGCGTAGGATAAAGTAAAGGTAAAACAAACAATTTCCATTCGATACATTTGACAAATCTTTATTTTTTTCTTAAGGTTTGTATAAAGGGGATGGGACCTCTTTTTTAGTTAACTCTGATTTAATAAAATTATCGAATGGTTTATTTTATAATCGTCTCTTTTGAGGTCGTTTTCTATGACTGTGTGTGATGTGCTATGAAGTAACGCCCAATGTTGATATTCTGCTGACTTAGGAAATTGGGGGTGTTACAGATTGGTATCAAAGAACTAGTTATAGAGAACTAGGTCATTTTCAAAACCTAGACTATAACTGCTCTTTCGTAAAATTGTTTGTTGCCTTACAAAGTATCCGCACGCTCAGGACTTCTAGAAACCAATTTTTGGTTTTGATTGTGTGATCCTATGTGTATATAGGAATGATTGTATGTATATGTGTGTACATACTATGGTATTTAAAGGCATTGCGCGTAAAGCAATGGTCCTTGCGTGATTATCGTATATTTTATAATGCGGTTTTGAATAGAATTTGGCCTCATTGCCAATCACAGATCTCGATAATTACTTTATTATCCGATACGAGTATAAGACTCGTTTGATACTTTGAGTATGTATATATTGTTTAGTAATTGATCGCATATCGACTAATTTGGACTTGATTGTTGTTATTACATCATGATGTGCCATTTTAGGACATCTCTTTTTGAAACGTAATTGATTATTGTGTTATTCGTATTTTTGTTACTCCATATGAATTTTGAAGAAACATTTCTTCGAGGAGACATCGTCTTTGTAATATAACATTAAATTTAATTGTGTATGTTTATTTTTTATTGGCGAAAAGGTGGATGCCTGTGTTGGACCTAAAATATATATATACCCAAATCAACTATATATAATTTAGGTACAACAAAGATATGCTTATAGTCGTCATCCAGTTGAGTGACTTAAGACCTTATATTTAAGTGGAACGGGACATTTAAATATAAAGATTTTAAATCTCCCAACTATGTGTCATTTAAGGTTCTCTTATTGAAATGGATTGGGACATTTGAATAAGAAAGTTTTAAACCACTGCACCTTAGATTGTCGATGGTTTCTTTATTCAAATGGTATGGGACGTTTGAATACAGAAATCATTGAGTAAGTTTAACACTCTATACTTTTCTTGTCATTTAATTTGGTTATGATATCGTGTTATGTGACGGTATTACCTGAGTAGGATGACTTATAATCATCTTGTTGAAATAAATTGGGACGCCTTTCTATTTGAACAAGAAAGTTATAAGTTCCCGAACCGTAAATTTATAAACTCTTGTATACATGAAAGGGGACGCCTTTTGATGTAGACAAGGAGTTATAAATGAGTGGGCTCAAGTATGTGATTGTGGTAAATTACACCTCTTAGGAAAAAGGCGTAAAAGCGGTAAGTATCAAACAAATGACTTTAGGAAAAATCAAATGTTAATGACCCTAGATGGATTCCAAGTTCGTTTCCCAAGGAGGTATATGTGTGTGAGAAATTCGTCAAATGTTTGTGATTAATGATTGGTTTAGAAGGGGATGAGAAAAGAAAATGAGGAAGACGTAAAAATAAAAATTAACCAAAAATTACTACTAGAAAGTTAAAATGTAGAACCTTAAAAACCACAAAAATAAAAATAAATTCTAAAAATTACCAAAAATTCACCAAAAATCAAAAATAATAAACTAAGAGTTTACCAATGATCAAAACTTTTTCAAACCTTTTAAATTATTAAATATTCAATTTTTAAATGCTAATTAAAGCCCTAAAAGTCAAATAAATTATCAAAAAGCCCAAATAAAGATTTTTCAATTGATAAACTTCTAAAATGACCTAAAAAGATTAAAAACTATTTTTAGAAATTTTAAAACTAATAAAAACTATTTAAAATGAATTAAAAACTATTAAAACTTAAAATAATTATAAAAATTAATCTATAAGTGAGAAAATTATTCTAAAAGTTGCTAAATTCCTATTTTATTGTATTAAACCTAAGAAAAATGTAAAAAGTTGGAAAATGTGAAATTTGAAAAATAATATTAAAATAATAATAAAATAATATTAAAAATCCAAAAATTATAAAAAATTCTAAAAACTTACAAACTAGTTTATTTTAACCTAAATAATCAGAAAATGAAAGTGAAATTACCAAAATACCCCTAATGGGCCCTCAAATGGGCCAAATCCAAAAACAGTCAACCTAAATGGGCTTTTGGGCCCAAAAAGTCAAACTTGGCCTAATTGACTTGGAAAAGCCCTATCTGACTAAAAATTCAATTCTAAGAACAAAACTCTAAAGGCCCAAAAGCTGAAAATGTGCTTATCACAGCTTATTGAACACAAAGCTTATTCTTATTGGGCTTTTCAGCCCATTAACCCATAAGCTAATGCCATATGCTCTAATTTGACACACAACCCTCTTTTAGGATGCTTAAGAGATCTGTCAAAAGAAATTTCCAATAAGCACACTCAATAAGCGAGAAAATAGAAAAGCAAAAATCCACAAAACGACAAAATAGTCGTTTTTAAGAAATAATGCACCTCAGAAGCTGATTCAACTTGCAAAAGCTTTCAAATGGACTCAATAAGCAATATCAATCAACAAAAATCCAATAAGCATAACCAATAAGCCAGAATAAGCACAAATGCACTTATGTAAAAGTCAAAGGAGTTGGTTTTCTAGTCAAACCTAAAAGTCAACCACCCAAATGCTCCAGTATGAACAAATGGGTCAAAATATGAGCACCTATTGCAAAAACAAAGTTGTTGCTGGTTAAAATAAGCTATTATAGCTTATTGATAAGCTGACACCAAATTTGCACTATCAGTGGCAACCAGCAGGGGAAAGGAGTTCCCACTGCTTTGACTAGTTGACCAAGCTTATTTGAGAGTTCTGGTTTGATTCAATTGGAAACAAAGGCACCCTTGTGATCAGTGAATCACAAGGAGTCAATAGCAACAATAAAATCACAAAATGATCCACACAATAAGCCACAATAAGCCAAACAGTCACCAGATAAGCACCAGATATGCAAATAAGCAGTTAAGCACTTAATAAGCAGATTTAAGCAAAATAAGCCAACCAAACTTAACCAGATGCATACACAAGCTATATAAACTAAGAACAAACACAAAGCAACAAGAATCAAACACTGAATCAAAGTAAATAGCAAGATCAAATCACAAAATGTTTCTGATGAACAAAGAACAATATGCAGACAAGTTTTGCTGATATACTTGACACTTGATCCAATTTCAAGCCTCAAATCCTTCTTCCCTGGTGTGATTAACTATGATTTAGCACTTGTTAGCCCTAGCCTAAGCCTAGATCTAGGTGTCCTCAAAATCCTAGCCAATTTTACCAAGTTATGAAGATTTTATAGCCTAATCAAGAATCTATGTGTTCAAAGCCTCAAAACCTGCAAACAGATGAACAATATCACCCAACAAACAGATACCAATACTTGCTAACAACACACAAACACTTAGCAAACCACAAATCCAACTTATGCAGTAATCCCAAACACCCTTTTAAAACTTGATTTCACAAATTTTCAAAGGCTTATGAAGATTCAACCCACAAATCAGATCACTAACACCTCAATAACATCAAACCAAGCCAAATCAACAATAATTAACCACAATAACACAGATTCAACCATAAACATGCAAATTCACCAAAAATTCAGAAAATAAAAGAGAAATTGAAAAAGGAGAAGGGTGCAAACCTCCAAGACCTACATCCAGGCCCTGGATTGTTTGAGCTGAGGTACTAGCAGAACAAGTACCAGCTTCCAATGCTGCTAAGATGAACAAACAATAAGGTGAGATCAAATAAACAAGCACTTTCTGACTTTTGAAACCCAAGCTTTATCAACTAAAACCTTGCCTCAAAAACCTTCAAACATATAAATGGAACTCAGAATTAGGCTATTTCAACACCAACTTTTAACAAACAAGAACAAGATTTCTCAAAATTCAGAAAATCAAATTTTATTACTTAAAAAGGAATTACAAAGATTGATAGCCTAAAACTGGAACAAAGGGACTCTCACATGTTGAGGTCTCCTTTTATAGGCAAATGCCTGGCTAAACACTATTCACAAACCCTAGAACTGAATTCCCTATAATGCCCTTGGTTCTTCTAGACGAATCCTTTGTGAGCTGTCCAAAGTGATCCTGGATGTTCATTTTAGCTTTGTGATGAAGCAATGAATCATAGCTGTTGATTTGGACACGTCACATAACTTGGAGGCCAAGTTGTATTCTGATTGGTGGAAAGGGAATTGGGGGTGGGGTCCTTTGTGAGTGGGAGTGAGGGTTTTATGTGTGGGATGTGTTTAAGGTGAGGTGAATCAAACGTGTGCCAAGGTAATTGCAAATTACCCTTTGTTTTAAGTGATGTAATTCTGGGTGGTAAAAGGTGAACAGTAAGTTGTTTGATCCGTTTTTGGTGGAGTTGAAAAAAGTGTTTGGCGCAATAAACATTTGAATGTTTATTTTGCCCACATTTGGCCCTTGTGTTTTGGTATTTTTGGTAAACAAAGTCTTTCAGCCTAAAAACGTATTCCCCTTTGTAAATAAGTTTCACCACTTGTCACTTTTGGCACAAAACTTTAGAAAAAGGATTTCAAGGGTTATTTTTGCCATTTTGAGATATTTCAAGGGCTGATTTTGGACATTGTTGATCTTCAAAGGTCTTCATTGTATCTTTGACTTGATGAGGGACCATTATTGGCAATTTTGATTTGTTGAGGGACTAATCTTGCCATTTCTTCAAAGTTGAAGGACCTTTTGTGTAATTTTGACAAACTTAAGGGACCAAACTTGTAGTTATGAATATACAAGGGTTTTAAGTGTCATTTCTTCAATAATTGAGGATCAATCTTGTTTGTCTTCAAGTCTTCAAGGTATTTTGTTGAGAATTCCATGATTAGGGCCCGGTTCTTTGTACGGCTTCGTTTCTCGTGTCCGTTTTTCCTTGTAACTTGTGATCTTTGTCTTTTTCACGATATCCATACCTAAAATACACAAGTAAACAAACACAAGCATATATATGGTATTTAATGACATTTTTGTGCATTTAAAGTCCGAAAAGAACGATGAGATCATGTATAAATGCCATCTCATCAGTATGTCTGGCTCGATTTATGAGTGTTTGGTATGCGTACGTCTTCCTTCGAATCGTGTTTCGTTGGTATGATTCATTCATTACGATCGTCCTTATGGTTATTATTGATTATCGTCTATGTACGAGTAACCCATTAGTATTTTCCCAAGTTGTGAGTGGTCTTTATGGACCATTTATAATGTGCCCCGACTATCGTAAGCTTGATAAGCTGATCGTTAAGAACCATTACACGTTCCAAGGATAGACAACTTGTTTAATCGACACTAGTATTTAAGTGTGTACTTGTGGATCGACCGGCGATTAAGTTATCACTGATAGCTTATCCTGGATGAAAAGATTTTGAAATTTTGCTTGTTATTACAGATGGTTCATCGAATAATTTTTCAGACGTAACGGGAATTATCTTTTGGGTATGGATCCGTTTGTGAGCACCCTATAATATTTGTTGGGTATGGATCCGTTTGTGAGCACTCTGTAATGTCATTTGGGTATGGATCCGTGTGTGAGCACCCTCTGATGACGAAAATATTTTTCGATTTGCATCTATGCAATCAAGATCGTGAACGTCCTTTAACTTGCAAACTTTCCTTTGACTAGACTTATCCGAAAATCCTGTCAAATATTCTTATTTATCATTGCTTGTCTATTTAGTAATCACGAGTTAACATGATTAAACTTATTGATTTAACATGGCTTGAGTATTTTACAAACATGTCGTAATGTGATTATATGTGCTTAATGATGGGTTTGTGTTTGACTTGGATCGTAGTGCTTTCGATAGAGTAATGTATACTCTGAACAATTTTCGTATCGATGAATTCCCTGATTGACGAAATAGGAATGCATGTTTGAGATCATGCCAATAGGTGATTTTGTACGACTAGTAATAATTACCTCGTCTTGAATATTTTGTAAAGTTTTCGACGGAGTTATATGTGATTCATACGATTTTCTTTAATGAAGTAATTGTTTTCTTTTATGAAACCCGTGGACGATATGTGTTTCGATTTGATCGATGTGATCACCGATGATTCTTAATTGATTGTCGCATTGAAAAAAAAATTCATATGCGCCCACTTGTTTTGATTCATCACTTGTCATTTGGACTTTTGCAAACTTATATCGATCACCGCATGTTTGATAAGATAGTAGTAATATACTTTGAAGCGCTTCCAAAAATTGAGAACTTGTTAATTTTTCGCTTGCATCGGCTTCTCCTTCGAGTTATGTATTCATATCTCATTATAATGATTGAAGCTACATTCAATTTGTTCACTTGTGACCGTTACATATACTCATCGCTTTGAATTTTGTTCATCCAACCTTCGTTAGGAACCTCAACAATGACTTGTTTATTCCTCACGTCTTCGCCATTAAACCGAAGACTATTAAGACAAATTAAGCGCCGGGACGTCGCTTCCTAAAGGGGTAGCTACTGTAGTAACTCGTACCGTAGTAACTCGTACTAATTATGTTTAGCTAAAGTTGAAGTTCTTGATAACTAATTAAAGTCCTACTAGTGAAGCTTAAGATTTAGTCCAAAGTACATCATCATGGTATGATTTTTATTTTAACTCTTAATTTATTTGATTTCTTTGATTTTATCTTATATATGTACCCTTATCCTTCTTGTACTGAGATTATAATTTAACAGTTTATTTAGTGGTTATTGGATATTATATATAAGATTTACACCATCAAACATAGCATAAACAAGCCGTACATCATTATTGAAATATACTAATTTAGACCAGTAGCAAAAACAGGTTATATATTCACACTCAGTAGGTTTTGGACCTTTTAAAATAATATAGAGTTGTAGGCATATGTTTTTGTTGATTTGGTCGGGTCGCTCGTCTCGTGACGATACCCGATGAATTGGATATGGCCGAAACGATAAAAAGTGCCAAATCTGAACATGTTGTATAAACGGACTGAAAACTCTAAATATTTGTATACTGACCCTTTAATATGTAAAACTAAAAGTTGTAGCTGAAAATATTTAGAACACACGAATCAGATAGTTTTCTACGGATAAACGGTTTGGAAATGACGACCAAAAAGGTGAGAATGAGTTCGGCTGCCAAAAACAGACGAACTCTTCTAAGTGATAAAATGGGTAAATGAAGTATGATAAATACAAATTAGGTGCAATTGAAATTATAATAAGTAAATTACATAAGTTGACAATGACTTTGGTAAAGATAACTCATCTATATTATTTACGGTTTAGGAGAAACGATCTAATCTACGAGGCATATCGAGAAATTGTAAGAATTGGACTATATTATTTTAATGTTTAACGTGACGATTTATATAAAAACCGAAGTGGTATGACCCACTTATCGGGAATTAGAGACCCATTTACATACTGATAATTAGAATACCCGAGACCCCGACCAACGTGAAATATTAAGTGGACATTGTTTGGAGGCGTTTTAGGACCCGAAGAGCATATAAAGTAGATTTGGGCCACAAAATCCCAACATACACTTATAATGGCTATTGAGCCATTATTAGACTTAAGATTTATAATAAGTTTAATATTTATTTTGATATGGACTTAACTCACATGAATATGTAACGGGCCACTAATGGGCTTTTATGGGTTTAATGGTCATAATGGGTAATACATGAAAATTATTATCAAAAGTCTTGTGAAAAGTTTTATAAAAATTATGCAATGTCCAAACTTACTAAAGTGAACTATTTACATATATATATATGATTTATCACTCGTCTCGAGCCTAAGACGCGTCTCGTCATATTAGGTCTCGTTCATTTATATGTCGACCGTTGGGCATCTCGTTCTCGATCAATGAGAGACTGATATCTCGTGAAGTCTTGTATCGACTATTGGATGTTTGTTCCTCGATAAATGTGTGATAGCTATATCAGGTGAGTTCATAGCCTCGCTTTTACTGCTCTATATGTTTTTATAAACCCGCGAGGGGGAATACATGCTCAGGGTAAATAATCATATGAGATTATATATATCCTTTAAAAGGATACATGTTTGTGAATAAACATTCGTTGTTTGAATATATGCTTTGAACGAATACAAGCTGTTGTAAATAAACGTAAAGACATTTGATTGAATGCTTTTGGAAAATGAACACAAGCGTTGATTGTATAGGTAATGAGCCACTATTAGTAAGGCTAAGTTTCTTATTTCCAGTGAAAAGTCCCTATAAATCGTGAACCGTTAACTACCTGTGATGGGTAGGCGCTCGTATAGACGAATGGATCCATTGGCAATGATGACCCCCACCCGGTCAGGTCGCACCTGTGAGTTGGAGGCTCCGCCGGATGTGTTGTACGTGAGGTATGGGGTATTTGGCAAGATACCTGACTAGGGTAAATTTATTGATTAAGGCATCGATGTCATGAGCTTAGCATAATAGTGTGGATATAGGTATTGTATGTGTTGCAATACCGCCAATGGATGAGATTATTGTGTTCAAAAGATTTATGGTTTATTTAAAAACCCATTATTGTTTATTTAAAAACCTATGAATTCACTCAATCGTTGTGTTGACAGTTTAGCATGTATTCTCATGTGTGTAGGTTTAAGAGCAGCTGGAGCATGGAGCCGCGCAAGATAAAGTAAAGGTAAAACAAACAATTTCCATTCGATACATTTGACAAATCTTTATTTTTTTCTTAAGGTTTGTATAAAGGGGATGGGACCTCTTTTTTATTTAACTCTGATTTAATAAAATTATCGAATGGTTTATTTTATAATCGTCTCTTTTGAGGTCGTTTTCTATGACTGTGTGTGATGTGCTATGAAGTAACGCCCAATGTTGATATTCCGCTGCCTTAGGAAATTGGGGGTTTTACAGTCAGTTTTTGGGTCGAAGACTTATCTCATGGCAATGTAAGAAACAGACGATAGTGGCTACTTCTTCAACAGAAGCTGAATACGTAGCTGCTGCTAGTTGTTGTGGACAAGTCTTGTGGATACAAAATCAGATGCTGGATTATGGGTTCAACTTCATGAACACCAAAATTTTCATTAACAATCAAAGCACTATCTTCATTGTGAAGAATCCTGTCTTTCATCAACGTATAAAACATATTGAAATTAGGCACCATTTTATCAGGGATGCCAATGAGAAGAAGTTGATACAGGTTCTTAAGGTTCATACGGATGATAATGTTGCTGATTTATTGACTAAAGCTTTTGATGGTCCTCGGTTCAACCACTTGGTGGTTCACATTGGAATGGTCAATCCTTGAGACCTAGGACTGAGGGGAGGCTAAGCCTAAGGGGAGGCTTAGTGTACATATTTACTTACACAGCCTAACATATTGGTAGTTTCTAACAACAGATTTCTTGGGTATTTACGGTGTGTGCTACTTCTAGTGGAGGATTTTGGTCACTTCTGGTGGTAGTTTTCAGCTTCTAGTGGGTACAAATCCTTCAATGTCATTGATGGTTGGCTTTTAGTCTTGGTTTGGGTCACTGTTCACTTCGTTGAATTTCATTGACCACATTGTGCTTCTAGTGTTGACCCTTACGCGTTTTGACTTTTAGTCAACGCAAGTTACTTCTGGTATATATCCTATTTTTTTACTTTGGTAACTGGGATTTGAAAATAAAGGTAAAAGGGGAAAGTGGTTACTTTTGCATTAACTACTTAATTTGAAAGGGCAACCCACATTATTAGGGGTCAATGAACAGTTACAAGACCATTATTTATGGTCAAATTTCACACTTGACTTATTCATCCCAACCATAACATACACATACGCTCCTACTCTTTCAATCTCCAATCAATCATCTTCCATCACTTCCAATCATTATCCATGGCTGCTCTGCTATATAAACCCGATCATAATAAGGTGGCATATCTTGGAGATGCTCCTAAACGTGACGAGTTCATAGACATCTTCGAATTCATTGAGGCTTCTAACCTCAGGTATGCTTTTACAGGTTGTTCGACTGTCTATGATAGTGTTATTCGCCAGTTTTGGGCCACTGCCCACCTTGTGGATGTTTTGGGACGCCCACTTGAACTCCATGCTACTATAGATAGACGTTCATATGTGGTGTCTGAAGTTTCTATTAGGTCTGCTCTTCATCTTCAGGATGAAGGTGGTGTTGTTTCCATCCCCAATTCTGAGGTATTGGATGGGATGGCTGATCTTGGTTATAATCATGGGGGGAAGTTTAACTTCCAGAAAAATAGGTTTACCCTCCAATGGAAGCTTCTAGTGCACTTTTTGATTCATTGCTTAAGCCCAAAGTCAGGGAGTTGGGATGCATTTCCCATTCCTTTGGCTACTGGTTTGATCTGCATATCACAGGGTCGTGTGTTTAATTTTTCTCGCTACTTGTTTGATGGGATGGTTTACAATCTTAGTAGTACTGGATCTAGGAAGAAGTTTTTAATGTACCCTAGGTTCTTGCAGTAGATTCTTATGTGCATACCTAGAGATAGGGAGGAGTATGAGACCCCCAAGCTTAGTTCTAAAGTTTATTCAAATATGGCACTTGGTTTTAACGGAGCTTGGAGGCCTCTTACTGATGTTATGCTGGGCCTTGCCCAAGGTCCTCCTAATGTTATTCCTCCGGCTGTTGAAGCCGAGGAGGAACTTCCATTAGGGGATGATCCTATGGAGGAGGAGCATCCTGTTAGTGGTAAGCATCATCTGGTGGTGGAGGAGCCAGCTAAGGAAGTGGTGGTTGAAATGCTATCCACTTCCAAGGCTGCCCCCTCTTCTCTGCCACATAAGTCCCCATTTGTGGATACTCCTCCTTCTAGTCTCGCACCACATTCTGCTAAGAAGTCGTCTAGTTCTCGTGCTCATAATGCTGACCCCTTTGTTGCTTTTGGTTCCAATGATGCTTTCCCTAATCTAAGTCCTCTTGGTGGGGAAGCGGAGGAACCTGCTTCACTAACTCTTTGCTTGATCTCATGCACAGGTATCATGCAAGGATTGTTTCTTTGGAGACAGATCTGAATCAGCATCGCAAGCTTACCAGGGAATTTGTCCTTCCAATGGCGGACAGGATTAAGGCTTTGGAGACGCAGCAGAGGAGGCGAAAGAAGAAAGTTGTTCTTTCTGATTCTGAGGAAGATTTTGAGGATATTGAGGAGGATGGGTTGAGTTTGTTGGCGAAGGCTGCTTTTGCTGATAAGACGTATGCTGATTTTCCTGTTCCTCCTAGTCCATAAAGCATCCCAACTGCTGCTGCTAGTCCTAGACCAATGGAGGATATTACTGGTTCTTCTGCTGGTACTACTGCTGGTCCATCTGCTGGGTCGTCTCATGATCCTAAGGGGAAAGCCCCTATGAATGATGCACCCTCACCTCCAAGGAAGCGTGCTCACATATAACTTGAGGAAGAACGGTTGGGGGAGGAGGCTGCACAGCGATTGCAGGCAGAGATTGATCAAGCTGCTAGGGCTGAGGAAGAAGTTCTTCAGCAGTAGAGGCGTGAACAGTTGAGGCATGATGCCATGCATTGGGATGATAATGATTGGATGCGGGTGCTTACTATTCTTACATCTAATTACTCGCAGTTTATTGATCTTTTGGGCGCTGATGTGAATGAACATAATTGTATCCCACGGGCAATAGCCTTAATGCGCAAACAACAACTGTCTCTTGCTGCTCAACTCCGTGAAAAGCGTCGTAACAGACCTTTGTCAAGAACCGAGGAGAGGAAGTTAATGCAGCGGTATGCCAAATATCAGTCGGCTGCTTACTTTAATGTTGGATGGAATTGGGAACGGGTTAGGGGATTGTCTTTTGACGAGCTTAAGGATCTGTACCAGAGGATGCTAAAGCGTCAAAACACACCGGTTCCTGAATGCTTCATCTATCGCCCTCCTCCAAGAGTGGTTCCCACTTCTCAACCTGCTGTTGCTCATGGTTCTTCATCTGGTTTTCCTCCTGTTTCTACTGGTATTCCATCTGTTGCTGATACTTCTACTGCTGGTCCTTCAACCACACCTTCGGTTGTTAATCCCACTCCATCTCCGGTTCCTACCACCACCACCAATGCTACTACTACCACCCCTGCTACTCCTGTAATGGCGCAATCCTCACCACCGGTGACTGAACCACACCCTACCCCTTCTATTGGTGCAGCAGACTTTGATCCTTTGGTTGGTCAAGGTTTTGATTCTACTCATGTTGATACTACTACTGCTGGGAAGGTAAAGGTTGAATCTTCTTCTGGTGTTCCTGCACCTCGTGGTAAGTCTGTTCCTTTTAAGAAGCGTGCTCCTGAAAACCTTATTGATGCGGCTTCGGATAGTGAGACAAAGTTGCCAATGGGTAAGGGTTATATTGTTGCTTGGTCGGTTAAGCCATCCCCGATTGCTGCTGGTACATCCACACATAGGATTTCAACCCGTGATGGTTATGTTCGTTATGTCTCGGGCTTGCAAAGTGTTTTGACATGGGTGGATCGTCGGGATCTTATGTTGTTGTATGGGTTTGTGGATGTTGGTATTCCTACCTCTTCGAGTGAGGTAGCCAACTGGCCTGGGTTGACAATGTGGGATGACTTGAAGATGATGCTTGATTCTCCTCCTGATGCTCCTCATTCTGGTGTCTGGAGAGATCAGTCTCGCTGGGTGATCAAGGGATGGAAGCTTTATGCTGGTTGTGGGGTTCATATATTGGAGTTGGAGTCTGGTGCCATAGTGTTCATGCTTACGGATATTGAATATCCTTTGACGATTGCTACTATGGAGGCCATGCTGGAATGTCATTTGCAGATCTCCAATGCCCCTTTAGGGAATGAGTCTTCCATCGCTACTACTTTGGTGGAAAGGATCCAAGCCCGGTTGCAAGCTGACAAGGTTGCAGCGTCTGATATGTGATGGGTATGTTTTTCTGTTTTTGTGATTATACTGACATGCTTTTCACCAATCTGTACAGTGATTGGTGACTTACATTATAGTTATATAAAAAAATTAATTAAAAAAAAAAAAACTTTTTATATAATATCTGCTTATACTTTAAACATATGATGGATTTCACACTTGTACATAATATAATCTTTGCTTATACTTTTCAATCATAAATTGGTTTTCATTTGACTGTTTCACACTTGTGCTGGTTTGGAGTTACTTTTGGTGTTGGACCTGGTTCACACAAAAAATGGTGCTCAACTCACCATGTCTCACAGACAAGAAAGAGTTGATTCACCATGAGGGTACGGCTCTGGTGTGATAGTCTAATCCGTTGATGGTTGCCAGGTTACCCAAAAGTAGATGGTTTTCACTTGCCATGGTCCTAGACTGACAAGTGGCTAATCCAAGGGGGTACGGCTCTTGGTAAAGATTTTATCAAATCCGTTGATAGCTATAATAGCTTGCTCAAAGCTATAGGGTTTGCAGCTCACCGTTGCTTAATTGCTAAGAGTTGGCGAGTCCAGAAGGGTACGACTTCTAGTAAAGACATATCAAATCCGTTGACGGCTGTGATGGTTTGCCTAAAATCAACAGGGTACCCCCACTCACCATTGATTCACGTTCTAAGAGTTGGGCTGGGTTCTGGTCTCCCAGGGTGATGCTTATTCCACCATAAAGACTGGCTAGCCCAAGAGCGAGCAACTACTTGGTAAAGGCTCATAAAATCTGCTCATGTTGCTGTGAAGATTCAACAAGATGCAGATTTGTTTCAAGCTTTCAAGAAGCTTCTAGGTGTTCTTTGTTGCGGCAGTCCTTATGTTCTTTATGCTGATGGTTATGATGCTGCTGTTTCATTTGCTGTTCCAATCCTCAAGATATGTTGCACAATTTACCAGGAAACTTGAACTCAACAGGTCAAATTCAAGTTTAGGGGAGGATTGTTAGGACCTTTGGAATAGTTATTTGTAATAGGTAGGCTAGGAGGTATGTAGTTCCTCCTGGTCCTAGTAGTAGTAGGAGCAAGACGTGCTCCTGGTCTTATAGAAATTCAAACTTTATTATTTAAGAAGTATTCTGTTAGGATATGCATGAGATATGTTAGGAAAGGATATGCATATCAGTTTTACACGTTTTGGTTTAATGATGTATTAGGGTTTCCTTGTAGTATAAAAGGAACCTTAAGCAGAAGGGTTCAATACACCTTCATAAAACATTATTATAGTTTATATTAATATTAGAAATCCTTAGAAAAGGATAAAGTCATTATAGTTATTCTGTTCTTCTTGTTCATAATATTTGTATTCCGCACTTATATTGTGTGATTTATCTAGAGTCTCTCTGTGAATAGACTTGGGATTAAAGAAGTCGTTCACCGTTCCTAACAGGCTGCAAGATCCACATCTAGTGGACCCAACATACTGTTTTAACAGAATCTTTGCTTTACACTATTTTCCCTAATCTGTGTAAAACTTTGATAAATTTTTTGCAAAAACCTGCACTTTCCTAAACTGGGCTACCTAATTTCATTATTCACCTAAAATGATTTTAACCTATTACTAGTTTGGATCATTCCCTTCTCTTCTTAAACCCTTTCTTGTTGATTGTGTTCTTCATCCCTTAAACTCTTCTCTAAACCTTAACACACAACCATGTTGTCCACTAGAACATCCATTTCTTCCAAAACTTCCTCTTCCAAAGGAAGCCTTAAAATTAACATTAAGTTACCTAACATTGGTTCTTCATCTTTTCACACTCGCAAAAATGAGATTTCTCCTATTCTCATTTCCTCTTTACCTTCACCACCCCTTGCTCCATGCAAGACAAACTCAAGCCATGGTACTAACCATTCACATGGTTCTACCTCCTCTTCATTCCAATCAAGAGTGAATGAGCTTTCTTCACCCTTCACTCCTAGTCCTCATTTGGATGGGATTTCTCAACCTCCACCTCTGCAAAGCATTCCCTTTGTCCTTGAGCCTTTGGTTACCTCTCATTTCACTCCACCAAATTCTCCCATCTCACCCTTGGACACTATGCCTCCACCACCTCCTGCATCCTCAAACACTAATGCTCCTATGTTGGGCATTCCTATTCCTCACTTCATGGGTGATCCTTACTTCTTTGGGTTCCTAGAAGCTCATGGTGCAAATTGCCCATGTTGTCTCTATAATAACTACATCATTCAAAACCTAAGGTTGGAGATGCTTGGTCTTCATAGAAGGTTGCATGATTTCTTGCTTGCCTTGTTCTCCATGTCTCCTCCTCCTAGGAGATGAATGATGGTTTTCAAAATAAAATTCTTTTTTTAAAAAGAAGGTCAAGCCAAAGAGGACTATGCATTCAAGACCTAGTTTTAGCTAACTTTGTAGTAGTTAATGGTCATTTTATTTCTTGTATTTCTTTTCTTTTCCCTTATGATTATCTCATGTGGATGCTTTATGGATTTAGTTTTATGTGTTTTAACCTATGTGGTCACATTAATCAACTTCAGTTTGTTTAAAATTGAACCTAAATCTATCAAAACCTCTAAAAACTTGACTTATTCTTGGATCAAAATATTATTTAAATATTTTGTCAACCTTTGTCAAGACATTCTTTGTGAATGTATTGCTTTTATGCAACTCTAGCATACTTTAGTGCTAAATGAGGTAAAAATCCAAGTTTTGCAAAATTTTGAAAAAGTTTTTTTTTCTCTCCAAAACTTTTGAAAATCATGGTTTGCTGTCCCCTGGACGCGACACCTTTGCCCCCATGCGGCTCCATATCGATATGGAACCGCGAGATCTGTTAAATAACCGCGTACAGGAAAGCCGTTCTTGGCTTATTTTTGGTCTTTCTTCTTTGACCACTGTCTTGTCTAAGATTCTTTGTTTACCCAATTTGGCTAAACATTCCCTAAAACCTTTTATTTTCATTTCAAATCTTTGCCTTGTCTTTTTTCTTTAAATTCTTCTCTTTTGGGAGTTCTTTTCTTCATCCCTCATAATGCCTAATTCTTCCATTCCGAACCTTGACATTTCTTTGTCACAATCTTCTCAACCTAAAGCTTCTTCTTCTAAGCTTTCAAAGAAACTGAAAATCTCGGTTCGACCTGTTTGGATAAAAAAGAACAAGAATCCTCATGATTCTTCTTCTCCAAAATCCTACAAGAATTCCTCTTTCTCTCTGATTCAATATTAGAATGAGACTTACTCTATAAATCCAAATACCGGAGAAAAGGAAATTCTTCCACCACCACCTAAACCTTTCAACTCTCCTCAACTCAATGACCTATCTTCTTTCTCTAATCTTACTAGGCATTGTGAAAACATCTCTTATCCATTATCTCCCTCTCCACCAAACTCTAATTTTGATGGACCTCCCCCATCTAACGACTTTGTTTTGCATCATGGTTCCTCGTGTGCTTGTTGTCATTTTCAACAAATTAAACTTGCTCATATATATGACAAGCTAAATTTCCTTGAATTCTTCCTCACTCGACCTCCTCTCAATGTTTTCGTTCCTGTGAACAAAACTTTGAATGATGCTTCGTCGTGTTTCTTTTCCAACTAAGGCACATTTTGTACTTTAGTTGTTTGAGTCAATAAAACTTAAGTAATCTTGGAAGATTATCACTATTAGTGTAGCTTATGCTTTGTGGTTTATTTTCATATTTTAGTGATTTCAATATTCATATTGTGTGTATGAATATTATCTTGTATGTTATTTCATATTTGTGTAATATGAATGTTATGTGTGTTATCTATCCCACTAACTCTTTCTCACACATTTCTTAAAAAGTTGATCATGGTTAAAACTTACAATTAATTATGGGTGATTCCATAAATTCTAAAATTTAACCCCTTGACATTTTAAATCATTTTTGATTGGTTTGGATGTTTCTTTTCTTCCTTTATTCCACCAATTGAACTATGATGTTGTCAACACACACTCTTTGGACACACTTAGCAAATACTTTCTTCTAATTTTAGATTTCTTTTCCTTCTCCCTCTCAAGTTAGTTAGTAGGTAGTGCACATATATACATTGGTGTTTCTTCTCTTTCTTCTAACTTTGTGTAGCATGTCACCTTAGCTCACTCGTTTGGTGCCCCAAGCAAGGGGGAGTAAGCACTAAGAGGGAGCTACTAACAAAGTCCGGTTCTTTTCTACTTCAAAGACTTGTGCTAACCTCTTTGCTTCGACAAAGGGGGGGGGGAATGATAGTGATAAACTCGTTAATAATTCGAATAAACTTGTATTTTACGTAAATGAGTTTATAGTTTGTCGTAATAAAAAAGGAGAGATTGTTAATGTAAAGCAATGCCTATAAACATTGTTAGTATTAATTAATCTTTCTTAGTTTTGATCATGACAAATTACAAAGACATTTATTGTCGAACACAATCATAAAATGAATTATCTAACAAACACTATCATCAAGGTAATAATCATTACACTAACATATCTTAATCATGCTTAGTGATCGTAAAAGTGATTACCCTTAAAACTCAATTTTGTCAAATGTAACAAAAGATTTTTAATAAACTATATTTTTAAGAAAATCTTTTATTAAAATAAAAATGTAAATTTGAATATGGCATATTACAAATTCCATAAGAATATCTTAGCCCTAAAATGTGAGCGCCATTAACGGAATTACATTAGATTCAGACAGGTAAAACGTGGAGGGACTACTATTGACAAGTTGTCAAAGTTACTCCGTGTTTAGCCTATATATACCTCTCCATACTTCCATGGAGGGGTGAGGATTCCCATTTGTTTATTTTCACTTCTCTCTAATAAATAAACACACTCCTTTCACCTTGGAATCTTTCTCTCTCTAAAATGTCTAAACACTTATTTTATCCTCCTCGACCTCTGGATCACGCATAAATAGCTTTGAATCTTATGGTTAACAATTGGTATTAGAGCTAACCGGGGGTGTTTTGTGTTTTGTTTGCTGATTTTGAAGGTGTTCGTATGGGTACAACATATTAGTCTATTTGATTGGTCTATTAGTCTAAATCTTCACATTTTCTTATGGTTCATCTGTCCTAAAGTGGTTAGTCTGTTCATTGATTTCACTTTGTCTTGTTTCATTTTTTTTAAACTCACATATCATGGTCTTTTTCATCCAATCAGTAACTTTTTTGTTTCTTTCTTTCCGTATCTATTTGCTGAGTCAATTTCTACACACTTTTTTCTTTGTTGCTGATGCTGAATAACCAGATCTCATTTACTGAATTAAAAAAGTGACATAGATCAACTTTTCGGAGAAACCAAGAAAAAAATAAACAGATCCACTTTTTCAGGAAAAGGACAAAAAATGGACCATATCCATTTTTTTCGGGGTTAACATAGATATGGTCAAAACCCTCTTCAGATGGCTTATTCCGATGGCTATCTTCCGATGGGTCTCATTCCGATCGTGTATTGCGATCGCAAAAACCATAGGGTTTCAACATTGCGATCGAATATTACGATAGTACTCTGATGGGCCTTATTCCGATGGGTGGCTCACTCATTGCGATGGGACTCATTGCGATGGGTGGTTTGACCTATTGCGATGGAGAGATAAATACATTCCGATGGATTTATTGACATTCTAATGGATTTTGGATTCTGATGGATTTTGATATATTGCGACGGCATGTTTGAAACATTGCGATACTGTCATTGCGATGGAGATTCATTGTATTGCGATGGTTTTATAAACATTGCGATCATGACCAATCAAGAAAAATACCGAGACCTTAAAAACCAACAAATCCGACTCTATCTAACATAATCCCATCTCAATTAGTACAAACGTATATAAAGATCTCAGATTCATATTTTTTCGTGTTTGTACATGCAAGCCAAGATCTATTTAGATCTAGTACATGAAAGTCAAACATCATCACAGATCAATACGATGCATAGCATCTTGTTTTATTTTCAAAATTAAAGAAAGATTACAACAAGCATGTTGCAACTAAATTGTTTTCTTTCGATTGATATAACAAAAAATCAAACCAACATGCAATAAAAACAACCAAAAGATCTCAGATATGGTATGATCTTTAATTAGACCTATACCAAAAAACCATCACTGACCTTAATCGTATTACACAAAACCCAATCATTTTTATACCTACGTTAGACCATCGTAATGATCTTGAATGCATCTTGATTATTTCGTGGGTTCAAATCATTCTGAGCAAAAGGTGTACATGATGAATCGTAGGTGGATTATATATATGAGGAGTTGGATTTGTAAGGAGCTAGGGGACGGTGGATAATATGAGATTAGATAAGAAGAAGTCAGATCTTATTTTGATTGTATTTAGTAAGATTGTGATTTGTGTTAGATGGTGACTGAGTTTAAAGGAGAGATGGAGCCTGTTGAATCTGAGATTAAGTTGGGAGGCGATATGGTCTATGTGATGTGGGTTAGGTTGTGATAATATGAGAATAATTAGGGTTTTCTAGATTTATATCCCTAATTGTGTGGACAAAGTTTTGGATATAAAAAGGTCATGCCGGATATACTACTGGAATGGGCTGCGTTTTGTTTTGGTTGGGCTTCGACCAAACATAGCTGGAGTATTTTGGGCTGGTGATTTGTTTTCAAAAGGTTGGGCCCAAAATGGTTGCTAATGGAGCTGGTTAGAATCTATCATGGACTCAGATTGAAGGAGTATTGAACTAAACCAACATATGCATAATCCGAATTTTCTTCATAACTATGGTTTTTGGAGTTAAGTCGGGTATCCATTATTTTTTGATCGATTAAAAGAGCTTAAATGACAAAGAAAATTATTGGTTTAAAACCTAATATTTTCGGAAAAAAGTTCGACGAACACTATCATCAAGGTAATAATCATTACACTATAATCAAGGTAATAATCATTACATTAACATATCTTAATCATGCTTAGTGATCATAAAAGTGATTAGCCTTAAAACTCACTTTTGTCAAATGTAACAAAAGATTTTTAATAAATGTTATTTTTAAGAAAATCTTTTATTAAAATGAAAATGTAAAATTGAATATGGCATATTCCAAATTCCATAAGAATATGTTGGCCCTAAAATGTGAGCGCCATTTACGGAATTACATTAGATTCAGATAGGCCATACATGGAGGGACTACAAGTTTTCAAAGTTACTCCTTGTTTAGCCTATATATACCCCCCATACTTCCATGGAGGGGTGAGGATTGCCATTTGTTTATTTTCACTTCTCTCTCTAAAATAAACACACTCCTTTCACCTTGTAATCTTCCTCTCTCTAAAATGTCTAAACACTTATTTTATCCTCCCGACCTTCGGATCACCCCTAAATAGCTTTGAATCTTATGGTTAACAATTGGTATCAGAGCTAACCGGGGGTGTTTCGTGTTTTTGTTTGCTGATTTTGAAGCTGTTCGTATGGGTACTACATATTAGTCTATTTGATTGGTCTATTACTCCAAATCTTCGCATTTTCTTGTGGTTCATCTGTCCTAAAGTGCTTAGTCTTTTCATTTGGTTTCACTCTGTCTTGTCTTATTTTTATTAAACTCACATATCATGGTCTTTTTCATCCAATCAGTAACTTTTTTGTCTCTTTCTTTCTGTATCTATTTGCTGAGTCAATTTCTACACACTTTTTTCTTTGTTGCTGATGTTGAATAATAAGATCCAATTTACTAAATTAAAAAAATGACATAGATCAACTTTTTGGAGAAACAAAGAAAAAAATAAACAGATCCACTTTTTCGGGAAAAGGACAAAAAATGGACCAGATCCATTTTTTTCGGGGTTAACATAGATATGGTCAAAACCCTCTTCAGATGGCTTATTCCGATGGCTATCTTCCGATGGGTTTCATTCCGATTGTAATGCGATCGCAAAAACCTTAGGGTTTGAACATTACGATGTGTGGTTTGACCTATTGCGATGGAGAGATAAGGCTACATTCCGATGGATTTATTGACATTCCGATGCATTTTAGGATTCTGATGGATTTTGATATATTGCGATGGCATGTTTGAAACATTGCGATACTGTCATTGCGATGGAGATTCATTGTATTGCGATGGTTTTATAAACATTGCAATCATGACCAATCAAGAAAAATACTGAGACCTTAAAAAGCAACAAATCCGACTCAATCTAACATAATCCCATCTCAATTAGTACAAACGTATATAAAGATCTCAGATTCATATTTTTTCGTGTTTGTACATGCAAGACAAGATCTATTTAGATCTAGTACACGAAAGTCAAACATCATCACAGATCAATACGATGCATAACATCTTGTTTTATTTTCAATATTAAAGAAAGATTTACAACAAGCATGTTGCAATCAAATTTTTTTCTTTCGATTAATATAACAAAAAATCAAACCAACATGAAATAAAAACAACCAAAAGATCTTAGATATGGTATGATTTTTAATTAGACCTATACCAAAAAACCATCACTGACTTTAATCGTATTACAAAAAACCCAATCATTTTTATTCCTACGTTAGACCATCGTAATGATCTTGAAGCCATCTTGATTATTTCATGGGTTCGAATCATTCTAAGCAAAAGGTGTACATGATGAATCGTAGGTGGATTATATATACGAGGAGTTGGATTTGTAAGGAGATGGGGGACGGTGGATAATATGAGATTAGATAAGAAGAAGTCAGATATTGTTTTGATTGTATTTAGTAAGATTATGATTTGTGTTAGATGGTGACTGAGTTTACAAGAAGAGATGGAGGCCGTTGAATATGAGATTAAGTTGGGAGGCGATATGGTCTATGTGATGTGGGTTAGGTTGTGATAATATGAGAATAATTAGGGTTTTCTAGATTTATATCCCTAATTGTGTGGACCAAATTTTGGATATAAAAAGGTCTTACCGGGTATACTACTGGAATAGGCTGCGTTTTGTTTTGGTTGGGCTTCGTCCAAACATAGCTGGAGTATTTCGGGCTGGTGATTTGTTTTCAAAAGGTTGCGCCCAAAATGGTTGCTAATGGAGCTGGTTAGAATCTATCATGGACTCAGATTGAAGGAGTATCGAACTAAACCAGCATATGCATAATCCGAATTTTCTTCATAACTATGGTTTTTGGAGTTAAGTCGGGTATCCATTATTTTTCGATCGATCGAAAGTGCTTAAATGACAAAGAAATTATTGGTTTAAAACCTAATATTTTCGGAAAAAATTTCGACGAACACTATCATCAAGGTAATAATCATTACACTATCATCATGGTAATAATCATTACACTAACATATCTTAATTATGCTTAGAGATCATAAAAGTGATTAGCCTTAAAACTCACTTTTGTTAAATGTAACAAAAGATTTTTAATAAACTTTATTTTTAAGAAAATCTTTTATTAAACAGAAAATGTAAATTTGAATATGGCATATTCCAAATTCCATAAGAATATGTTAGCCCTAAAATGTGAGCGCCATTTATGGAATTACATTAGATTCAGATAGGCAAAACGTGGAGGGACTACTATTGACAAGTTGTCAAAGTTACTCCTTGTTTAGCCTATTAATAAGTGTGAAAACACTTATCCTTTTACCACTTATTTCCCGTAATAACAAGACCAAAACGTGTGATTTATGTCGTAAAAGTCGGAATTATGCATGGTTTGTGTTTTTATTGTGTTTTAGGACCAAAATATGAAAAAGGAAGAAAACACGGGCTTTTATCAAAGAAAACGGGAAAAGACGAAGTCAAAAGATCAAGAGTGCAAAAAGAACGGAAGTCCAAGGCCTATTCTGAAGATTTATCGACGAAAAAGTCTAAAGACGGAAGTTTAACGAAGTCGAAGAACTTAAGTCTAATAGAAGAAGAAAATTAAAAAGACAAGTTCAAATCCCGAGACGACAAAGACAAAGAATTATAGTCGAGTCGAGAAAACGTGAAGAAAGCAAGCAAGAAGATGCAACACATGCACTCCTTCCACCTTCCCTATAAATACCCTCCTAATAGTCATTAGGAGGGTGGTTAGATAGTTTTAGCTAGTTTTAATTTTCTTAGTTTTCTCTAGTTTTAGAGAGAGAAAGTCTTAAACTTTCTCTCACTAAACTTCATCTTTTCTTTTAATCTTTTAAGATTGAACTCTTTGTATTGCTTATTTCATTAATCAAAGTTCTATTTTAAGCTTTAAATCCTTAATCTCATTCTACTTTTCTTTGATTTAAGATTGATTTTGGTGCGATTATCAATAGATCCGTGTTGTTCTTAATGATTTCGTGCTTAAAAGTTAATCTTTTGATCATTTCATAAGTTTTCATTTGATTAAGCTTTAAGACTTTTGTGCTTATTGGCTTATTTTTATGATTTTCTTATTTACTTTATAAAAAATTTTCTTAAAAAGTTTATGTTTTTATTATTTGATCCAAAAAGTTGCTTAATTTGAGGTTTGATAAGTTGATTAAAGTGCTTATTTGATTTCGTTTATGTTGATTCGTCTAGTTTTGGGAATAAGCTCTCAATTATAGCTTGTTTTCTTGCTTTCCAACCGAATCCCACAAATGTCAGAAAGGGACTAAAACCCTTTTTCGATTGCTGCCCATTCCGACCAAACGCACCATCCCTCTTTCCGATTGTCCAATCGGAAGAGGGTTTTGAATTTTTTCGATTGCACCCTTAATATTCCGATCATAGTGATCGGAATAGGGCTTTCATTCCGACGGTGGGTATGTGAGTATTCCGATCTGGCCTCTTTGCTGAACTTTCCGATTGGTAGTCTTTTGTCCCATATTCCGATTGAGGCTTTTCTCCATATTCAGATTGAGTTTGATTGTGGTATTCCGATTTGGACCATTAGTAACATTCCGATTTACCCTCTTTGCTATATTCCGATCTGTCCCCGTCCCATATTCCGACCACCAGATCGGAATACATTCTGATCTGGGTTCCTTTTGTCTTATTCCGATTGAGTTACTTTGGTTTATTCCGATGTTACTTTCTTTTAGTATTTTTCGACTAAGTTCTTATTTTTAGAGAGTTTTCCAAGTGTTAGTTTTATTTAGTGTGCTAGTACTTTTCCATTGTTGCCTTTAAGTTTCCAATCATTTATTTTTATTTGTCATTTTTAATATTAATCTTTATTCTTCCATTTTACTCAACGACACTTTAATTACTTGCTAAATAGTTTAAATTAGACAAACAAACCAAACCATTCTCTTGATTCACCAAAAGACGATTGAGTCGCACTTAAGACCGGTTTTCAATTCAAAAACCAGACTTGGGACTATAAGATTTTATACCTAGCCAAAAGCCAAGTATTAAATGGCGCCGCTGCCGGCTCTTTTCGTTACGATAAACGGTTTCTAGTGAGAGACGCATTGAATTTTGGGATCCGTTCTTTGAACGTTATTTTCCTTGCTTCAAAAAAAAAAAAAAAAAAAAAATTTCAAAAAATCCTAAAAAATATAAAACTCTTCAATAATACAAAAACATTGAAAAAATCATTAAAAGCAATTCTTTTCCAAAGGTTTTGCACCAAAAAGATTATATAGATATTCTTTGTGTATATTTTTTCTTCTGCAGGTGTATGCGTACTAGATCTTCGAACTATTCTGAGCCCGAGACTCGTGAAGATTTAGATATGGCTGGTGTTAACAACAACAATAATCACCCACCTCAACCCAATTTGAATAACAACAACAAAAATGTCCACCTACCGGATTTACGAACCATGTAGGAATTGTGCCAACCCACCATGAACGGACGCGGAGGCCCGATTGCGCCAATGCACGTCACGGCTCAGGAGTTTTCGTTGAAGCATCACATAATCCAGCAAGTGCAAACGAACCCATTTCGTGGAATTCCGGATGATGATGCCAACAAACACCTTGACAAATTCATTACCATAACCCAAAGCATGAAGTGCTCCGGTGTTTCTATGGATGACCTTCGCCTTCAACTCTTTCCCCATTCGCTTTCTCACCATGCCGAAAAATGGTTTGACCGTCTTCCTAAGAATTCTATTCATACGTGGAATGACATGACTCAACGCTTTTTATCGCGCTACTTTCCCCCATCCATGGTCACTAGCCTTCGTAACCAAATCAGTGGATTCATGCAAGAGAATGATGAATCACTTTTCGATGCTTAGGAACGATACAATGATTTGATCGACCGCTGTCCTAATCACAATATGCTCCCCGTTACTCTCATTGACACCTTCTACAATGGTCTCACTTTTCGTGATCGTGACACGATCAATGCCGCCACCGGTGGTACTTTTATGAAAAGGAGACCGGAGGAGTGTCGAGAGTTGATTGAAAACATGACTACTCACCACAAGAATTGGGATTCATCCGCATCCTCAAGATCTAATCAGAGAGTCAATGTTTCTTCTACTACTTCCAATCCTGAGATATCCGAACTTACCCGACAAATCGTGAATATGCACAAGGATTTCATGTCCATAGCCACAAACCAATTTCAACAAGCTAAAGCCGTTGCTATTTCTTGTGACACATGTGGTGGTCCTCATTCTTATAATGATTGTCCTTCCACTCAAGTCAATTATTCTGAAAACGTTAACGCAGCTTACGACACTTATCTCACGGGAGACTATCAAGCCCGCCCTCAAGGAGACCGTGGCTTGCTAAGTTATCGTTCCAACAATTATCTTACTCCTCCCGGTTTCCCTCCTGCAAACCAAAACCAACAACAAAGCTATAACCGAAACAACCAAACCCAACCTCGTGCAAACAATCAATATCAATCCCAACGAAACCCATACCCAACTCAAGGAAATTCTCCAGCTTACCAAGCTCCACCTCTCAATCAACCGATGGCAGTGAATAAGACGTCGAGACGTTCATGAAGACTAATCGTGAGATGGTGACGAATCTTCAGAGTCAATTTGTCAACTTGAAGAATGACATGGTGAAACAAGGGAGCGATATTCAAGCCGAGCTAAGGAATGATATGGCAAAACACAGCAATGAAATTAATGCCAACATGCAAAACTCTTTTAATAATCAAGCGGTTCATCTTCGTGATATGATTGGTTCGCTCATCCAAGGTAATCAACCCTCTTCTTCGGGTACTCTTCCAAGTAATACCGTTGCGAATCCAAGAGGGGAGATGAAAGCAATCACCACTCGTAGTGGAAAAGGTTATATGGAACCCGAGCTTCCTACACCTCCAACCGTGATTGTGAACAAGGAAAAAGAGCAACTTTCCTCACCTCCTTCACCTTCTATCCCCATTTCCCCACCACCCGTGGTTGTGAGTGATCCTATTCCCTTAAAGCCTTCTTCTTCATCCAATATACCTTATCCTTCAAGGTTGAGGAAAGAGAAGCAAAAGAGCAAGGATGATATTCAGGTTTCAAACTTTCTAAAAATGTTTAAACAATTGAATTTTAACATCTCCTTTGCCGAGGCTCTCGCTCACATGCCCAAATACGCTAAGATGTTTAAAGATCTTCTAAGTGATAAGGAAAAGCTTCTTGACATCGCTCAGACCCAACTTAACGAGAACTGCTCCGCAGTGCTCTTAAGGAAATTGCCCACCAAACTTGGTGATCCGGGTCGCTTCTTGATTCCTTGCAACTTCCCGGGAGTAGAGAATTGCATGGCCCTAGCCGATCTAGGTGCCAGTATAAACTTAATGCCTTTAAGTGTTTGGAAGCAATTATCTCTCCCCGAGCTAGTCCCCACCAAAATGAATTTGGATTTAGCCAACCGTACGGTTGCTTATCCAGTGGGGATAGCCGAAGATGTCTTTGTTGGCGTCGACAAATTCACCTTCCCGGCGGATTTTGTTGTCGTTGATTACGAGATGGACCCTCGTGTTCCATTAATCGTCGGACGTCTATTCCTGAGGACCGGTCACACTCTCATTGATGTAGCCGCGGGCGAAATAATCATGAGAGTTGGTGACGATAAAATTGTCTTCAACATGGGTAAGATTTCTAAGCAACCTTATTCATATGAGAGTGTTAATGCTATTGATGTTCTCGATGAGGCTTGTGAAGAACATTTTCATGATGCTTGCAAAAGTACTCTTTCTTCTCTACCCAATGTTGAGACCGTTGCCTCAATTGCTCCAGCATTGACTCCTTTTGGAGAAAGTGACTTGGATGATTTCGAAGCTACCTTGGGTCCTCTCGATATTAAGTATGATAATTTGTCCACCAATTGGGATGAAGACATTAGTACTATTGAGAGACTTCTCAATGAGGACCCGTTCTCTCCCCCTGCTCCTAAAGAGGTGACTAATGATGATCCATCGTTAGTTTCACCATCTATTGAGGATCCTTCTACTCTTGAGCTTAAGGACCTACCTCCTCATCTTGAGTACGTTTTCCTGGAAGACAACAAGAAGTTACCGGTCATCATCACGAATGATCTGAAAGAAGACGAAAAAGCAAGACTTGTCGCTGTGTTGAAGAAGCATAAACGCGCTATCGCTTGGAAAATCTCCGACATTCGTGGAATTGATCCTCACTTCTGCACACATAAAATTCTCATGGAGGACGACTTTAAGCCCACAATTCAAAGCCAACGAAGGGTGAATCCTAAAATCCATGAAGTCATCAAAAAAGAGGTTATCAAACTTCTTGATGCGGGTATGATTTACCCTATTTCGGATTCACCATGGGTTAGTCCAGTCCATTGTATGCCTAAGAAGGGCGGAATCACTGTTGTGCCCAATGCAAACAACGAGTTAATTCCTACCCGTCTCGTTACTGGGTGGAGAGTTTGTATAGACTACCGCAAACTCAATGATGCCACGAGAAAGGATCATTTCCCTCTACCTTTTATGGACCAAATGCTTGAACGTTTAGCGGGTAATGAATATTACTGCTTTCTTGATGGTTTCTCGGATTATTTTCAAATACCCATCGATCCCCAAGATCAAGAGAAGACAACATTCACTTGTCCCTATGGCACATTTGCTTATAAAAGAATGCCTTTTGGCTTATGCAATGCCCCCGGGACTTTCCAAAGGTGCATGTTGGCTATCTTCCATGACATGGTTGAGCAAACCATGGAAGTCTTCATGGATGATTTCTCGGTCTTCGGGGATTCCTTCTCTTCTTGCCTTGCCAATTTGGAACGTATGCTTAAGCGGTGCGAAGACACTCGCCTTGTTCTGAATTGGGAAAAATGCCATTTTATGGTAAAAGAAGGCATTGTGGTAGGACACAAAATTTCAAAAGCCGGTCTTGAAGTCGACCGTGCTAAAGTTGATGTCATAGCCAAATTACCTCCACCTTCAACCGTGAAGGGCGTGAGAAGTTTTCTGGGTCATGCGGGCTTCTATCGTCGATTCATTCAGGATTTCTCTAAAATCGCTCGCCCGATGACCCACCTCTTGGAAAACGATACTCCTTTTATCTTTTCTAAAGAGTGTCTCCAAGCCTTCAATCTCCTTAAGGATAAGCTAACTAAGGCACTGGTCTTGGTTACCCCTAATTGGGAGCTGCCTTTTGAATTGATGTGTGATGCTAGCAACTTTGCTATTGGTGCGGTTTTGGGCCAACGAGTGAATAAACACTTCCAACCAATCCACTACGCTAGCAAAACAATGACGGGGGCTCAATTGCATTATACGACAACCGAAAAAGAGCTTTTAGCTGTTGTCTATGCTTTTGAGAAATTTCACCCCTATCTTGTTTTATCCCCCACCATCGTATACAGGGACCATTCCGCATTGAAGTACTTGATGACAAAGCATGATTCTAAGCCAAGACTTCTTCGCTGGGTTTTGCTCCTTCAAGAATTCAACATTGAAATTCGTGACAAGAAGGGAGCTGAAAACCTGGCCGCGAATCATCTGAGTCGACTTCAGGATCCATATCAGGGGGATCATCCGAACAAAGAGATCAATGAATCTTTCCCCCTTGAGACGTTAATGTCTATAAACCTCAATCTTGATGACACCCCGTGGTTTGCGGACATTGCAAACTACTTAGCGGGTGGTATTCTCATCAAAGGGTTAACATCCCAACAAAAGAAGAAGTTCTTGAATGATGTTAAGACTTACTTTTGGGATGACCCTTATCTATTCAAACAGTGTGCTGATCTGATTATTCGTCGATGTGTTGACGTACCGGCAGCTTTTGACATTCTCCAAGCTTGCCACAAAGGACCCACCGGTGCTCACTTTGGTCCCAACTACACCGCTAAAAAAGTGTTTGATTCTGGATTCTACTGGCCCACCATTTATCGTGACGCTCACGAAATGGTTAAGCATTGTGATGCTTGCCAACGTCAAGGAAAGATCACACATAAGGATGAGATGCCTCAAAATTTCATACAGGAATGTGAAATCTTTGACGTATGGGGCATCAACTTTATGGGGCCATTTCCATCCTCCAAAGGGAACAAGTACATCCTCGTCGCCGTCGACTACGTTTCTAAATGGGTTGAAGCCAAGGATCTTCCTACGAATGATGCGAGGGTGGTTGTGAACTTTTTGAAGCATCTTTTCGCTCGATTTGGCGTTCCTCGTGCTATTATCAGTGACCGCGGGACTCATTTTTGCAACAATCAATTTGCACGAGTCATGGCTAAGTATGGTGTCAATCACCGTCTTTCCACCGCCTATCATCCCCAAACCAATGGGCAAGCCGAGATTTCCAACCGTGGCTTGAAGAGAATTTTGGAGCGTACTGTGGGAGAGCATCGTTCCGCGTGGGCCGATAAGTTAGATGATGCTCTGTGGGCTTTCCGTACTGCTTACAAGACCCCGATCGGTTGTACACCTTATCGTCTTGTGTACGGGAAAGCCTACCACCTACCCATCGAGCTGGAACATAAGGCGCACTGGGCCTTGAAGTGGGCTAACTTCGACATCAACAAAGCCGGTGATCATCGCAAGATTCAACTCAACGAGCTAAATGAATTGAGGAATGAAGCTTATGAGAACTCGCTGATCTACAAGGAGAAGACGAAGATCATTCATGACGCAAAAATCAAGAACCGAGAGTTCAACGTTGGTGATCAAGTCTTACTCTTTAACTCTCGGTTGAAGATCTTCTCTGGCAAGTTGAAGAGCCGCTGGTCTGGTCCATTCACCGTCGCCAAAGTCTTTCCTTATGGGACCATTGAGCTTTCTCAGCCGAATGGGCCTAATTTCAAGATGAATGGCCAGCGTCTGAAGCTGTACTTTGGTGAGGACATCTCTCAAGAGATGATTCCATCCCTCACCACGTTCCCCATGAACTAAAATTGGGTCGAGTCAGGCTCATGACTCGGTAATAAAAAACAAGCGTTTCTCGGGAGGCAACCTGTGTTCTATCCTTTACTGCTTTCATAATAAGTGTAGGGGGAGCCCCCGCGTATGTTTGTTGTCTTGTTTCTTGTGCTGTGCAGGGATTAAAGCTTCAAAGAGCATCTTGATGACTTTTGACGAACCGTGATACCGTGTTTCCCATCTTCCTGGTTTTATCCTAAACTCTTGTGATTCAATATTTCATATTTAATATTGAATTCACTTTAGTTGACCTTTCCTTAGCAAGATTTAAACAACGTGCACAATGACCTAAGTATAGGGGAGTTTACTCCCACATGCTTAAACATTGAGGACAATGTTTATCTCAAGTTTAGGGGGGACTTCTATTGAAGTAAGTGGTCTTTTCCATGAATTTGCCCTCATTTTAACCGGAAAATTTGATTTCTCGACATTTTTCAAAATTTTTAATCTATTTTGGCCTAGTTGTATAGTTGTATTTTCCTTTATTATGGTTATTTTCTTTTCCTGCTTAAATAAAGTGGTTTTAAATTTTTCTTAGTCGTGAACATTTTGACTCAACCCGAGTTTACTTACCTAAGTTTACTCTAGCTAGTATCCTTAACGTGTTTAAGTCAAGTTTTGCTAGGCTTTTATATAGGGAGCTATAAAACGCGAAAGTCTTAACTCTCACGGGTTAAGAACAAGAACTTTTTGCAAGTTCCTATAATTGATCCTAGAGAGTCGTTTATCAAGGGAACTTTAAAACGCGATTTCTAAACTTGAAAAAGTCTAAGAATTTGCAAGATCCTATAGGCGACTCGAAAACCCAAAACTTTGATTTAATAGGCTAAGCATCCACGAGTCTCATTCCTTGAGATTTTAAACTGTGGATAACGAGAGATGATAGAGTCAATTATAAGTTTGGTATTCTTTCGTGAATTTATGTGAGTTAATTATAAGCCTATTCTCCCTCCGCTTGTTAATAAATTTATCTGCAATAAATAAGGTTGTACGATTTAAAAGGTTACTTAGCTTCTAGCCCCAGATCGTTTAAAAGTTGCTCGGTACGGATTAGAGTTCATAGCCAAGGCATAACTGATTGAAGCGGGATGCGAAGATTGGCGAGTCCGAAAAGGCCCTAACAAGGCATGAGGGCTACATTTTGTTGCTAAAGATCCAAAAGTGATGTGAAGAATCATTTATCGAAAATCAATATGAAGGATCGAGACACACGACGAAAAGCAAGAACTCCCCAAATGTCATGGAGAAGTCTATCCGAAAAGACCCTAACAAGGTATGAGGATAAATAGATCCAAGTCCTAAAAGGAGGCGGATCGTTGTATATCAAAGTCCTAAATAAAGATTGGAGAAAAATGAAGAAGTCGTGGTCCAAAGATGAAGAATCTCTCAAAACTTCAAGTGAAGAAATTCCCATTATGAAGAGAAGACCATTATTTCAAGAACGTCTCTCAACGATTCGAAGTATGAAGTCGCTGCCAAATATCGGTCCGAAAAAGGTCTCAAATCGTGAAGCGAGTTATGCCAAGATATGAACTTTATGAGGTCCCGAGAAGCAGTTTTAAAAGATTTGGTCCTGTAGCTAACTATTGATTAAATCGTTCACTTATTTTTCGGCCTAAATAACTATCGAAATAAGTCAACAATGCATCCTCGTGATCATTCAAGACAAAAATAAAATATAAGAGATACACCTAGGAATAAGGGAGTCTAAGTGAATAACTGGCCCACATGAGTTCATGTTAGTTTGCTAAACTTATAATAACAATGATCTCGTTTTTAAGCTTGGTACGGGGAACGTGAAACTTGAGAATGATAAAAGTTCATGGCCGCCAAAACCCAATGTAAGTTTTTAATTTCTTTACTTATTTCTATCTTTTATGATTAATATTTAATAAAGGCCAAGGTGGGTTATTTATGATGGAAAATGTAAATCGTGCTTTAAAATCAATGCATTGCATGAGGGCATTGCAATGGTCAAGTGTAGGGGATTTAATAAGTGTGAAAACACTTATCCTTTTACCACTTATTTCCAGTAATAACAAGACCAAAACGTGTGATTTATGTCGTAAAAGTCGGAATTATGCTTGGTTTGTGTTTTTATTGTGTTTTAGGACCAAAATAGGAAAAAGGAAGAAAACACGGGCTTTCACGGGCTTTTATCGAAGAAAACGAGAAAAGACGAAGTCAAAAGATCAAGAGTGCAAAAAGAACGGAAGTCCAAGGCCTATTCTAAAGATTTATCGAAGAAAAAGTCTAAAGACGGAAGTTTAACGAAGTCGAAGAACTTAAGTCTAATAGAAGAAGAAAATTAAAAAGACAAGTTCAAATCCCGAGACGACAAAGACAAAGAATTAATGTCGAGTCGAGAAAACGTGAAGAAAGCAAGCAAGAAGATGCAACACATGCACTCCTTCCACCTTCCCTATAAATACCCTCCTAATAGTCATTAGGAGGGTGGTTAGATAGTTTTAGCTAGTTTTAATTTTTCTTAGTTTTCTCTAGTTTTAGAGAGAGAAAGTCTTAAACTTTCTCTCACTAAACTTCATCTTTTCTTTTAATCTTTTAAGATTGAACTCTTTGTATTGCTTATTTCATTAATCAAAGTTCTATTTTAAGCTTTAAATCCTTAATCTCATTTTACTTTTCTTTGATTTAAGATTGATTTTGGTGCGATTATCAATAGATCCGTGTTGTTCTTAATGATTTCGTGCTTAAAAAGTTAATCTTTTGATCATTTCATAAGTTTTCATTTGATTAAGCTTTAAGACTTTTGTGCTTATTGGCTTATTTTTATGATTTGCTTATTTACTTTATAAAAATTTTTCTTAAAAAGTTTATGTTTTTATTATTTGATCCAAAAAGTTGCTTAATTTGAGGTTTGATAAGTTGATTAAAGTGCTTATTTGATTTCGTTTATGTTGATTCGTCTAGTTTTGGGAATAAGCTCTCAATTATAGCTTGTTTTCTTGCTTTCCAACCGAATCCCACAAATGTCGGAAAGGGACTAAAACCCTTTTCCGATTGCTGCCCATTCCGACCAAACGCACCATCCCTCTTTCCGATTGTCCAATCGGAAGAGGGTTTTGAATTTTTCCGATTGCACCCTTAATATTCCGATCATAGTGATCAGAATAGGTCTTTCATTCCGACGGTGGGTATGTGAGTATTCCGATCTGGCCTCTTTGCTGAACTTTCCGATTGGTAGTCTTTTGTCCCATATTCCGATTGAGGCTTTTCTCCATATTCAGATTGAGTTTGATTGTGGTATTCCGATTTGGACCATTAGTAACATTTCGATTTACCCTCTTTGCTATATTCCGATCTGTCCCCGTCCCATATTCCGACCACCAGATCGGAATACATTCCGATCTGGGTTCCTTTTGTCTTATTCCGATTGAGTTACTTTGGTTTATTCCGATCTTACTTTCTTTTAGTATTTTTCGACTAAGTTCTTATTTTTAGAGAGTTTTCCAAGTGTTAGTTTTATTTAGTGTGCTAGTACTTTTCCATTGTTGCCTTTAAGTTTCCAATCATTTATTTTTATTCGTCATTTTTAATATTAATCTTTATTCTTCCATTTTACTCAACGACACTTTAATTACTTGCTAAATAGTTTAAATTAGACAAACAAACCAAACCATTCTCTTGATTCACGAAAAGACGATTGAGTCGCACTTAAGACCGGTTTTCAATTCGAAAAGACTTGGGACTACAAGATTTTATACCTAGCCAAAAGCCAAGTATTACCTATATATACCCTCCATACTTCCATAGATGGGTGAGGATTCCCATTTGTTTATTTTCACTTTTCTCTCTAAAATAAACACACTCCTTTCACCTTGTAATCTTTCTCTCTCTAAAATGTCTAAACACTTATTTTATCCTCCCAGACCTCCGGATCACCCCTAAATAGCTTTGAATCTTATGGTTAACAATTGGTATCAGAGCTAACCGGGGGAGTTTTGTGCTTTTGTTTGCTGATTTTGAAGGTGTTCGTATGGGTACAACATATTAGTCTATTTGATTGGTCTATTAGTCCAAATCTTCACATTTTCTTATGGTTCATCTGTCCTAAAGTGGTTAGTCTGTTCATTTGGTTTCACTCTGTCTTGTTTCATTTTTTTAAACTCACATATCATGGTCTTTTTCATCCAATCAGTAACTTCTTTGTCTCTTTCTTTCCGTATCTATTTTCTGAGTCAATTTCTACACACTTTTTTCTTTGTTGCTGATGTTGAATAACCATATCTCATTTACAGAATTAAATAAAATGACATAGATCAACTTTTCGAAGAAACCAAGAAAAAAATAAACAGATCCACTTTTTTGGGAAAAAGGACAAAAAGTGGACCAGATCCATTTTTTTCGGGGTTAACATAGATATGGTCAAAACCCTCTTCAGATGGCTTATTCCAATGGCTATCTTTTGATGGGTCTCATTTCGATCGTGTATTACGAATGCAAAAACCTTAAGGTTTCAACATTGCAATCGAATATTACGATAGTATTCCGATGGGCCTTATTCCGATGGGTGGTTCACTCATTGTGATGGGACTCATTGCGATGGGTGGTTTGACCTATTGCGATGGAGAGATAAAGATACATTCCGATGGATTACATTCCGATGGATTACATTCCGATGGATTTTGGGATTCTGATTGATTTTGATATATTGCGATGGCATGTTTGAAACATTGCGATACTGTCATTGCGATGGAGATTAATTGTATTGCGATGTTTTTATAAACATTGCGATCATGACCGATCAAGCAAAATACCGAGACCTTAAAAACCAACAAATCCGACTCTATCTAACATAATCCCATCTCAATTAGTACAAACGTATATAAAGAAATCAGATTCATATTTTTTCGTGTTTGTACATGCAAGCCAAGATTTATTTAGATCTAGTACACGAAAGTCAAACATCATCACAGATCAATACGATGCAACAAGCATGTTGCAATCAAATTTTTCTCTTTCGATTGATATAACAAAAAATCAAACCAACATGCAATAAAAACAACCAAAAGATCTCACATATGGTATGATCTTTAATTAGACCTATACAAAAAAACAATCACTGACCTTAATCGTATTACACAAAACTCAATCATTTTTATACCTACGTTAGACCATCGTAATGATCTTGAAGCCATCTGGATTATTTCGTGGGTTCAAATTATTCTGAGCAAAAGGTGTACATGATGAATCGTGGGTGGATTATATATATGAGGAGTTGGATTTGTAAGGAGATAGGGGACGATGGATAATATGAGATTAGATAAGAAGAAGTCAGATCTTGTTTTGATTGTATTTAGTAAGATTGTGATTTGTGTTAGATGGTGACTGAGTTTACAAGAAGAGATGGAGGCCTTTGAATATGAGATTAAGTTGGGAGGCGATATGGTCTATGTGATGTGGGTTAGGTTGTGATAATATGTGAATAATTAGGGTTTTCTAGATTTATATCCCTAATTGCATGGACAAAGTTTTGGATATAAGGTCATGCCGGGTATACTACTGGAATGGGATGCGTTTTGTTTTGGTTGGGCTTCGTCCAAACATAGCTGGAGTATTTCGGGCTGGTGATTTGTTTTCAAAAGGTTGGGTCCAAAATGGTTGCTAATTGAGCTGGTTAGAATCTATCATGGACTCAGATTGAGGGAGTATCTAACTAAACCAGCATATGCATAATCCAAATTTTCTTCATAACTATGGTTTTTGGAGTTAAGTCGGGTATCCATTATTTTTCGATCGATCGAAAGTGCTTAAATGACAAATAAAATTATTGGTTTAAAACCTAATATTTTCGGAAAAAATTTCGACGAACACTATCATCAAGGTGATAATCATTACACTATCATCAAGGTAATAATCATTACACTAACATACTTAATCATGCTTAGTGATCATAAAAGTGATTAGCCTTAAAACTCACTTTTGTCAAATGTAACAAAAGAATTTTAATAAACTTATTTTTAAGAAAATCTTTTATTAAAATGAAAATGTAAATTTGAATATGGCATATTCCAAATTCCATAAGAATTTGTTAGCCCTAAAATTTGAGCGCCATTTACGGAATTACATTAGATTCAGATAGGCAAAACGTGGAGGGACTACTATTGACAAGTTGTCAAAGTTACTCCTTGTTTAGCCCATATATACCCCTCCATACTTCCATGGAGGGGTGAGGATTCCCATTTGTTTATTTTCACTTCTCACTCTAAAATAAACACACTCCTTTCATCTTGTAATCTTTCTCTCTCTAAAATTTCTAAACACTTATTTTATCCTCCCCGACCTTCGGATCACCCCTATATAGCTTTGAATCTTATGGTTAACAATTGGTATTAGAGCTAACCGGGGGTGTTTTGTGCTTTTGTTCGCTGATTTTGAAGGTGTTCGTATGGGTACAACATATTAGTCTATTTGATTGGTCTATTAGTCTAAATATTCACATTTTCTTATGGTTCATCTGTTCTAAAGTGGTTAGTCTGTTCATTTTGTTTCACTCTGTCTTGTTTCATTTTTTTTAAACTCACATATCATGGTCTTTTTCATCCAATCAGTAACTTTGTTGTCTCTTTCTTTCCGTATCTATTTGCTTAGTCAATTTCTACACACTTTTTTCTTTGTTGCTGAAGTTAAATAACCAGATCTCATTTACGGAATTAAATAAAATGACATAGATCAACTTTTCGGAGAAACCAAGAAAAAAATAAACAGATCCAGTTTTTCGGGAAAAGGACAAAAAATGGACCAGATCCATTTTTTTTCAGGGTTAACATAGATATGGTCAAAACCCTCTTCAGATGGCTTATTCCAATGGCTATCTTTCGATGGGTCTCATTCCGATCGTGTATTACGAATGCAAAAACCATAGGGTTTCAACATTGCGATCGAATATTACGATAGTATTCCAATGGGCCTTATTCCGATGGGTGGTTCACTCATTGTGATGGGACTCATTGCGATGGGTGGTTTGACCTATTGCGATGGAGAGATAAAGCTACATTCTGATGGATTTATTGACATTCCGATGGATTTTGGAATTCTGATTGATTTTAATATATTGCGATGGCATGTTTGAAACATTGCGATACTGTCATTGCGATGGAGATTAATTGTATTGCGATGTTTTTATAAACATTGCGATCATGACCAATCAAGCAAAATACCGAGACCTTTAAAACCAACAAATCCGACTCTATCTAACATAATCCCATCTTAATTAGTACAAACGTATATAAAGATCTCAGATTCATATTTTTTCGTGTTTGTACATGCAAGACAAGATCTATTTAGATCTAGTACACGAAAGTCAAACATCATCACAGATCAATACGATGCATAGCATCTTGTTTTATTTTCAAAATTAAAGAAAGATTTACAACAAGCATGTTGCAATCAAATTTTTTTTCTTTCGATTGATATAACAAAAAATCAAACCAACATGCAATAAAAACAACCAAAAGATCTCAGATATGGTATGATCTTTAATTAGACCTATATAACAAAACAATCACTGACCTTAATCGTATTACACAAAACCCAATCATTTTTATACCTATGTTAGACCATCGTAATGATCTTCAAGCCATCTTGATTATTTCATGGGTTCGAATTATTCTGAGCAAAAAGTGTACATGATGAATCGTGGGTGGATTATATATATGAGGATTTGGATTTGTAAGGAGATAGGGGACGATGGTTAATATGAGATTAGATAAGAAGAAGTCAGATATGTTGGGTCAAAAAGTTGATGTGGCAGAAACTCAAAAACGAAGAAAACATGAAGATATTGTCTAAGCGTTGTCAAGAGCAATTTAGGCGTTGACAAGAACAAATCCAGCGTTGTTGGCTCAAGAGTTGTCATGTACAATCTAAGCATTGTTACATGTAATTTAAGAGTTGATAGAAACATAGACAAGAAGCTTATGGAAGCTTCTATTTAGATAAACATGCAAGATATATTCTGCATAAGTTTATTTAAATAGAAGATTTACTTGTTTATTCATTATTATCTCTTGTAAACCCCAATCCTTACACTATAAAAGGAACCAAGGATCTTAGGTTTTATTCATCAATTCATTCACAATGTAAACCTAAAAGTGTGTGTGCACTAGACGTGGGATTCAATGTATACACGTCTAATGGTTGTTTGTTATTAATATAATGAGCAACCCTTTTGTTTTAATTCATGTTCAATGTGTCTAAACGCCTTGTTAATGTATCATGTTCTAATTCCGCTTTGATTATCTAATCATATGAACATGGTGCATTCCTAGTAGCTTCAAAGATCCGGAAACCAAGGTTTCCACAATTGGTATCAGAGCCTCGTGGCTCGTGATGCTAGGACCAACAAGGTGTTCGTGTATGGTGAAAAGAAGAAAAATTCGTCTAGGGTTTTTCTCGACGTTTTTGTGTGCGCAGCAGTATTCAGAAGGTCGTAACTTTTGATTGAACCGTTGGATCGTCACGAAATTTTATATGTGTCTTCTACATACATATATCTAAACATCCACCGGAGGGATTGTCCAGATTAGCCCTCAATCAAAAGTTATTAGGCGTGAAAGTAGGCAGCAGAGGTGATTTTCAGTTTTTCAAGTTTTTATATAAAATCATGATTAGGGTTTCTTTAAACCCTAAATCAATTTAAAAGAAGAAAAATTGAAGATTTGAGGGATATAAAGCAGGTTAAAGGTTGATGTGTATTTATTCAATTCAAAGAATTATTAGGGTTTGTCACAAAACCATAGATCCATGATGAAGGTATAGCAGCAAAAAAAAGAGTAGCTGATCATATGTTCCTAGTATTTATTTGACATGAAGAATATGTACGTATATTGGCTCAGATCAGGTACTTGCTATTCCATATTACTCACATGAAGCTCTCGTTCTATTGGTGGAAACTTGTTGTGTTCACACGGTTATTACTTTGTGATATCGTGTGTTCACACGATCAAGAAAGGCTTCAATTGTGTTCACACGGTTCTAGCATTCTTATTGGTGGAAAGTTTTCTTTGTTCATATGAAGTTTGTGATTCTGCCAAAAGAAAAGTCAGAATGATAGGATGCTATGCGTTATTTTGCTGCAAGGATAATGAGGAAAAAGGGCATGATTCTGTTCACTTATTCTTAATACGCATGATGCTGTTCTTTGACATTGTTTGCATGAAAAGGCACAACAGGTCAACGTGGCCACAAGGAATTTATTTATCAACATTGTCAAGATAAGTGACGTAGGATTCAGAATTGTGTTAACATGATGGTTGCATTGTGATTGGATGAAGCAAAAGGGACGAATATTGGCATTCCAAATTGATATCTTCACGTGATATGTTGCTGGTTTCACACGACAAGTTATTTAACCATGGGATTTGTTCTATTCTTGGACGTGATATATTGTTACGATATATATTCTATGGGTTGATATGGTCTAAATTCTAAGACGTGTGAACATTCACAAAGAGGATCTCAATTTATATTATTATTTTGAGAACAAGTTACGTGTATACAGTGATATTATTTTAGGACATGATGCTGACAAAGTTTAAGATTGACGCTGACGTTTGTTATTTTGACGCTAACGAGAATAAGTTTGACGCTGACAGAAGAGAGCGTTGACATGAGTTGTCCGAGAAACGCTTGCTCAAGCGTTGATAGGTGTTGTCCGATATCTGACAATGCATCTGATTAAAGATGTTGGACAGTGAAGGTTCTCGGATGACAAAAGAATGGCTGATGTTGAGAAAATTAGTATGTTTTGAGCACACAAAAAGGTGGTATTTACACACGAAGGTACATGGAATCTCCGTTTTAATTTAGAATATCATGTTGATATTTATGGCTCGGATATTTTTAAAAGGGATTAATGATCTTAAAGCGAGTTAGCAACTATTCGTGGGAATTTGATGGGTATATTAAACTATGTAATTAGGATAGCCTTGAGAGTGGCTTTTACATATGGTATGAAGATGTTATTCCATTAAATTCATCATGAAGAGGTGTTGGCTTAAGGGGAAGAATTCTTATGGTAAGTTTGATGCTTGAAGAAGATTTTCGCGAGTTTGTGTTTTATCATATTGTTAAGTCGTGGACGACAGCCATTGACTTAACAATAACTTGTTCATGCTTACATGGTTGGTGACGAAGACTTGTCATAACGCTTGAAGGAGTTACATTATCGTGCTCAGTGTCTCACATAGGATGAGAATATTTACAAGGGATTGAGGTCTACTTATACTTTGTACCATGAGTATAAGTTCTTAGTCACGTGGATAGTACAAGACATGGAACACAAGGTTGGGTTATTCTACTTCTACATCAAGAATATATTATTTATTTTTCTTCAAGATCATTACATAGAGCTACATTTGGAGAATCTTCAAAGATTGCATACATTGTTTACTTCCCTGTTGATGTGACAAAAAGGGGAAGAAATACATGCTACGCTTGAAGGGAAGCAATTTGAAGATCATGTACAAATTACAAGAGATACACATAGAGTTTTGCCGACATCAACTAGGGGAAGATTGTTGGGTCAAAAAGTTGATGTGGCAGAAACTCAAAAACGAAGAAAACATGAAGATATTGTCTAAGCGTTGTCAAGAGCAATTTAGGTGTTGACAAGAACAAATCCAGCGTTGTTGGCTCAAGAGTTGTCATGTACAATCTAAGCATTGTTACATGTAATTTAAGAGTTGATAGAAACGTAGACAAGAAGCTTATGAAAGCTTCTATTTAGATAAACATGCAAGATATATTCTGCATAAGTTTATTTAAATAGAAGATTTACTTGTTTATTCATTATTATCTCTTGTAAACCCTAATCCTTACACTATAAAAGGAACCAAGGGTCTTAGGTTTTATTCATCAATTCATTCACAATGTAAACCTAAAAGTGTGTGTGCACTAGACGTGGGATTCAATGTATACACGTCTAGTGGTTGTTTGTTATTAATATAATGAGCAACCCTTTTGTTTTAATTCATGTTCAATGTGTCTAAACGCCTTGTTAATGTATCATGTTCTAATTACGCTTTGATTATCTAATCATATGAACATGGTGCATTCCTAGTAGCTTCAAAGATCCGGAAACCAAGGTTTCCACAAGATCTTGTTTTGATTGTATTTAGTAAGATTGTGATTTGTGTTAGATGGTGACTGAGTTTACAAGAAGAGATGGAGGCCGTTGAATATGAGATTAAGTTGGAGTCGATATGGTCTATGTGATGTGGGTTAGGTTGTGATAATATGAGAATAATTAGGGTTTTCTAGATTTATATCCCTAATTGCATGGACAAAGTTTTGGATATAAAAAGGTCATGCCGGGTATACTACTGGAATGGGATGCGTTTTCTTTTGGTTGGGCTTCGTCCACACATAGCTGGAGTATTTCGGGCTGGTGATTTGTTTTCAAAAGGTTGGGTCGAAAATGGTTGCTAATTGAGCTGGTTAGAATCTATCATGGACTCAGATTGAGGGAGTATCGAACTAAATCAGCATATGCATAATCTCAATTTTCTTCATAACTATGGTTTTTTTAGTTAAGTTGGGTATCCATTATTTTTCGATCGATCGAAAGTGCTTAAATGACAAAGAAAATTATTGATTTAAAACCGAATATTTTCGGAAAAATTTCGACGAACACTATCATCAAGGTGATAATCATTACACTATCATCAAGGTAATAATCATTACACTAACATACTTAATCATGCTTAGTGATCATAAAAGTGATTAGCCTTAAAACTCACTTTTGTCAAATGTAACAAAAGATTTTTAATAAACTTATTTTAAGAAAATCTTTTATTAAAATGAAAATGTAAATTTGAATATGGCATATTCCAAATTTCATAAGAATATGTTAGCCCTAAAATGTGAGCGCCATTTATGGAATTACATTAGATTCAGATAGGCAAAACGTGGAGGGACTACTATTGACAAGTTGTCAAAGTGACTCCTTGTTTAGCCTATATATACCCCTCTATACTTCCATTGGGGGGGGGGGTGAGGATTCCCATTTGTTTATTTTCACTTCTCACTCAAAAATAAACACACTCCTTTCACCTTGTAATCTTTCTCTCCCTAAAATGTCTAAAGACTTATTTTATCCTCCCCGACCTTCGGACCACCCCTAAATAGCTTTATATCTTATGGTTAACAATTGGTATCAGAGCTAACCGGGGGTGTTTTGTGTTTTTGTTTGCTGATTTTGAAGGTGTTCGTATGGTGCAGCCTATTAGTGTATTTGATTGGTCTATTAGTCCAAATCTTCACATTTTCTTATGGTTCATCTGTCCTAAAGTGGTTAGTCTGTTCATTTGGTTTCACTCTGTCTTGTTTCATTTTTTTTAAACTCACATATCATGGTCTTTTTCATCCAATCAGTAACTTTTTTGTCTCTTTCTTTCCATATATATTTGCTGAGTCAATTTCTACACACTTTTTCTTTGTTGCTGATGTTGAATAACCAGATATCATTTACTGAATTAAAAAAATGACACTAATCAACGTTTCGGAGAAACTAGAAAAAAATAAACAGATCCACTTTTTCAGGAAAAGGACAAAAAATGGACCAGATCCATTTTTTTCGGGGTTCACATAGATATGGTTAAAACCCTCTTCAGATGGCTTATTACGATGGCTATTTTCCGATGGGTCTCATTCTGATCGTGTATTACGATCGCAAAAACCTTAGGGTTTCAACATTGCGATCGAATATTACGATAGTATTCCGATGGGCCTTATTCCGATGGGTGGTTTACTCATTACGATGGGTGGTTTGACCTATTGCGATGGAGAGATAAGGCTACATTCAGATGGATTTATTGACATTCCGATGGATTTTGGGATTCTGATAGATTTTGATATATTGCGATGGCATGTTTGAAACAATGCGATACTGTCATTACGATGGAGATTCATTGTATTGCGATGGTTTTATAAACATTGCGATCATGACCAATCAAGAAAAATACTGAGACCATAAAAAGCAACAAATCCGACTCTATCTAACATAATCCCATCTCAATTAGTACAAACGTATATAAAGATCTCAGATTCATATTTTTTCGTGTTTGTACATGCAAGCCAAGATCTATTTAGATCTAGTACACGAAAGTCAAACATCATCACAGATCAATACGATGCATAGCATCTTGTTTTATTTTCAAAATTAAATAAAGATTTACAACAAGTATGTTGCAATCAAATTTTTTTCTTTCGATTGATATAACAAAAAATCAAACCAACATGCAATAAAAAAACCAAAAGATCTCAGATATGGTATGATTTTTAATTAGACCTATACCAAAAAACCATCACTGACTTTAATCGTATTACACAAAACCCAATCATTTTTATACCTACGTTAGACCATCAGAATGATCTTGAAGCCATCTTGATTATTTTGTGGGTTCGAATCATTCTGAGCAAAAGGTGTACATGATGAATCGTGGGTGGATTATATATACGAGGAGTTGGATTTGTAAGGAGATGTGGGACGGTGGATAATATGAGATTAGATAAGAAGAAGTAAGATATTGTTTTGATTGTATTTAGTAAGATTGTGATTTGTGTAGATGGTGACTGAGTTTACAAGAAGAGATGGAGGCCGTTGAATATGAGAGTAAGTTGGGAGTCAATATGCTCTATGTGATGTGGGTTAGGTTGTGATAATATGAGAATAATTAGGGTTTTCTAGATTTATATCCCTAATTGCATGGACAAAGTTTTGGATATAAAAAGGTCATGTCGGGTATACTACTGGAATGGGATGCGTTTTCTTTTGGTTGGGCTTCGTCCACACATAGCTGGAGTATTTCGGGCTGGTGATTTGTTTTCAAAAGGTTGGGTCCAAAATGGTTGCTAATTGAGCTGGTTAGAATCTATCATGGACTCAGATTGAGGGACTATCGAACTAAATCAGCATATGCATAATCTTAATTTTCTTCATAACTATGGTTTTTGGAGTTAAGTTGGGTATCCATTATTTTTCGATCGATCGAAAGTGCTTAAATGACAAAGAAAATTATTGGTTTAAACCTCGTCGAAATTTTTCCAAAAATATAAGTCCCCGGTAGCGGCGCCAAAATGATGTAATAGTTTTTATAGATATACAAGTCTTAGGAAAGACGAGTATAAATGCGGTAAGTATTAATCGACACGATTTAGGAAAACCGTGAAGAAGAATAATTTCCAAGTTCGTTCTCGAAGGAGGTGTGTGTATTAATGTGCCAATATATAAAATAACAATGTTTGGATTAGTGACGTTTTTGGTTTAGAAGAGAAAAATTAAAGACGAGCTACGACTACGATTAAACTACGACGTTGACGTAAAACGCGAACGTAAATACGTAAAACGCAACAAAATTAAAATTTAAACCTAAAAATTAATTAAAATATTAAACTAAGTCTTAAATAATATAAATAGGAATAAAAATCCAACAAATATATTTTAAAACCTTTTATTAATTAAATATTTAATTTTTAATGCTAATTAAAGCCCAAAAATTAAATATAATTAACAAAATGCCCAAAATATTAATTTATTGAACTAATAACTAACTTATATTATTTAAAGACTAACAACTATTTTTCCTAAATTTTAAAAACTATTTTTCTATTTTTTAATGACTTAAAACTATTTTTAAACTAAAATAATCATAAAAAATAATAAAATAATGTCAAAATTAATTTGACAATTTTAAAAATCCTAAATTACCCTAATGAACAGTAGAAAATTGAAAAAGTTTGAAAAAAGTAAAAATTTGCACTAAAAGACAAAACAGTTTAATAATTAAACCCTAATTATACTAAATTAATTATAAAAAATAATTAAAAAGTGAACAGTGAAATATTTTTAAACTAAGAATCTTAAAACACTTTCTTAAGTAAAATTTTAAATCAGAAAAATATACCTTTTCTACACTAAAAGACAAAAACTGAATAATAAAAAGTAATTAAAAATAGCAATAAACCCTAAAAAATACTTAATGAACAGTAAAACAAAAATTAATTAAACTGAAAAATCAAGAATAAAATAAGAAAAATTACAAGATTGGAATCAAGTCCTAAGTCCTAAATTACTTCACTAAAGACAAAAATTTATAAAACTGATAGTGACCTTTTGCCCAATTTCTGTCTTTTAGCTAAGCAGGGGAAACACAAGTGCTAGCAGTGGGAACCTTGTTCCCACTGACAATGAAAAAAAACGGGTCTGGTGGTTTTTCAGCTTAGGAAAGCTGTTGCTGGTGGCTTTTTCTTGGATACAAGGGCACCCCCACACTCAGTGGAGTGTGGGGAGTCAAGATAAGCAGAAAAAACAGCAAGCTCAATACAAAAATCTCACACAAATGACCAATTTAAGTGACTGTTAAGGCTTGCAAGTTACTGGTGAACAGTAACTGATCTTTTTGGCAAGAAAATGAATTTCAAAATCACAAATCTTGTACACAAGCTACTCAATTAGCATACAACTTGTAATAAACCTAGATTACACTAATGTCTAACACCCTTGCAAAATTTGAAAGCAAAAATGATCCAAAACTGGCAGAAAACTGGCTTTCTGATTTTTGCTAGTTTTTACCATATATTAGCATGCAAATCTCTTTTAAACCTTTACCAACCTAAAACAAAGCAATGATAAAACATATGACTACTAAAATGAGTGTGTTTAAACTGGATTCAAGCCAAAATCTTGTCATGAAGTCAATATAATAAGCAGATCCAAACACCCCCTTAAATCTAGTTAACACTATTTTATCAAACCAAATACTATCATAAGCCAACCAAACTGATATATAGCTACTCTATCATGCATATAACACTTAAACAAGCACTATCAAACTGCAAATACCAACTTTCAAGTACAATCACACCAAATCACATAAATCCTTATAAAACAGCAAACACATAACCAAGTGGGGTTCAAGCCATATACCTTGAGCTGATGCCTTCCAAACGGGTAGGTTTGAGCTTTTAGGAGCTTGTGAGAAGTGTAGAGGACCCCTGCTGTGGTTCAACAACTGAACCAGGGGTATCAATATCTTTAACAAGAGAAAAAAAAATGAAAATGGAAATGGATGTCTTGTTTCACTTGTAACCTGCACACAACACAGCCAATCAAAGAAACAAATTCAAGCTTGAAAAGCTATTCCAAAAGCTTGTCAAGGCTTTTAAGATAGCTTATTCAAACAGTGAGGGTGAACAAAGCAATAATCAGAAACCTTGTATAAAACTTGAAACTATGAAACCCAAATGATACTTCCTGAAATCCTCTACACAAATCCACTTTCACTTCAATGTGAGAGTGGATTTTAGAAAGTACAAGTAAAAAACGTTTTGTCCAAATTTTGAAACACTAATTTAGAAAAATCAGAAGTGTAATCCACTTTCACTTCATAAACTTCTGAAAATCTTGAAAAATCCTTAACACTTTTGTGACTTAACTAAATAAGTTTTACACTATGACAAGAATTTAAAAGGAACTCAGTTGTATAAAAATTAAAAGCTGCTTTATATTACTTCACTTTAAAATTTTTACAAAAACTGGAACAACTAAAAATGCAGCCCTACATCCCTTTATATAGAGGGTACAACATTTTCTAGAAACAAAAAGAAACAAGAAACCCTAGAGTGTAGAATTTCCAATCCTGCCCTTCTTGTTTAAATTTGAAAGTCATGGTCTTTGGTCAAGAACAATGGCATGTGATGCCTGATGAAGTCCAGCTGTGAGAATCAATCCAGGCCGTTTGTTGAAGAGTAGTGACCAAGAAATCAATCTTGTTTGTTCATATTGTCCCTTCCTTGGAATTCGTGGATAGTGACTGGTGCAGGGGAAGGGCTAAGGTAGCACATGGGTTAAGTGGGGACCAAAGTGAGAGTGGGTTTATAATCAGAACATGATTAATTAAGGATCTGGTGCTGCTTAAACCAAACCCCTTTGTAATGAAGGAGATTTAGTGATTAGGGTTTGTTCTTAAGTGTATGTTGAGTGTGTGTTTTAATCAGGTTTTTTGGGTGATTAGTTTTTAAAAACGAGTTTCCCCCACTTTCTTTATTTAAACAAAGGTTTAAAAAGTTGTTAATAAATGGTTTGAGTGGAATGGGGACGTGGCAGGGTTGATGAAGTGGATTGTGGTGATTGGTGGGGTGGTGACGTGTAAGGCAAGGGTTGGAGGGTGATGTTTCTATGTCTGGGCAAAACAAGTCCCTGAACTCTCTTCATTCTTTCATGTTGTATTAAACAGCCATACACCTTTTTTCCTTTGAAAAGAACTTTGCTATACTTGTCATTTTTGGCATGTTGTTTTTCAAAACTTTACATAAGGACTTTCTTTGCACATTTAGATATCTTCAAGGGCCATTTATGTATATACTTGAAATATTAGGGGCACAATGTGTAATTTGAGTGTTCACAAGGGTATAATATGACAAGTCTTCCAAAGTAGAGGGACCAAAGTTGCCAAATCTTCAAACTTTAAGGACCTGATAGGAAAATCATGATTCGGGTCCGGTTCTTTGTGCGGCTTCGTTTCCCGTGTTCGTTTTTGCTTGATTCTTGTAATCTTTTGGTGAATTCACGATATCCGTACCTGAAATACACAATGAACAAACACAGGCATATTTTGGGTATTTTGACGATATTTTAAGCATTTTAATCCCGATTTGGACGATGAGACTATGTATAAATACAGTCTCATCACTCCCCCATACTAAACCATTGCCGTGTCCCCACGCAATGCTAGAATTAAGTATCATAGCACTTCCAAAATTCATTTTATGATGACATTTATTAAAGACATAAACTTAAATAAACTACTACACGAGTTTTAGACATAATGTATTGTTTTCATCACGGAAAAGTGACTTTTAGGATCATAGAACAAGAACACGTGAATGCTTCGTTAGAAATAATTTCGTCGTCCTCGATTTTCACCCAATTTCATGCTAAGCGTGTAACGAGATCATTGTTATTATAAGTTAGCAACACGATCACATCTCATGAGTGTTAATTACGAACCTAAACTCCCTTATTCCTACTTGGTATCTCTTATATTTTATTTTGTCTTAATGATCACGAGGATACATCATTGACTTATGCGTGAATAGAGATTAAGTCTAAAAATAGAAACTTAACGGTGTAACCAAAATCATTAAATTAATAATTCATCCCAATAGACAACGATGTCAAAAAATTAAGTCAACAAGAAGGATTGATAAACACGGTTTTATAACGGTTTTGAACATGAGACTTATTACCAAGACTTTTATACGCCCCCTAACGGAAGGGCCTTATTATCTTTGGTTTACCTCCATCTTTTATTCAACTTCGCCATGAAGCTTTTATTATGACTTCGGTCTTGCCTTGCCTTTTATTATCCGCCTCATCGGTGGTTTTATTAGCCAAAGACGTATATCCTCACGCTAAAGCGAATTTTGGATCTTTAAAGCTTCGAAGATTAAGGCTTGATTCACTTTCAATTTGGGCATAGATTTTTCGGCCTTGTGAGCTTCAAATTTTTGCTTAATTTAGGTGAGCACTTGAAATCTTATTATTAGGTGAAGCTTTCGATTATTCGGGTGCCAATACTTCAAAACCGTGACGCTGGCGATACCTTAATGTTTTCCCAATTTAATTACATGGAAGCTACCAAAAGAAATTAGAAACCAACAATAGTGACTAAACCGCCAAATCAATATTTGTTAACAATTTATTATGCAAAAGCGTTGGGAGAATAAGCTAATAATTACTACACATAAGATCGTGACGATTACGAGACTTATGAATAACTCTATCATTTCTCGTCCTCATTAAAGAGACTTAGCCTAAAAAGTTAAGGAATCGAAGCTAAGTGCTAAACACGCACGGTCGAGTCAAAAATTACTCTCGTTCTCACCATCGGAAAACTTACATTCGTGTCTTAAACACTTATGAAAAACTAGAAAAATTTTAAAATTTGGCCATTTTTAGCCTTATTTTGCAATAAAACGATAGCAAAAAGATGAATATTGGAAAGCGTGTTGACGTAAGCAAAGTGAAGTATCTACTCACCCCCCCATACTAAAACTAAACATTGTCCTCAATGTTTCGAGTCTAGGGGTGTAAACACCCCCATACTAGAGACGAAGTCGAATGCTTAATCTCGAGCATGGAAAGCATAAAACGAATAACCTAAAAGCCGTTTATGAATTATGCTAATAAGATAAACGTTAGAACATAAAAGGATATCATCGGATATCGGAATCTCCAAAGGCAACGATCGAAGCTCGAGTGATCCGTAAAACAAACACGAGAGGCTTCAATGATGACGATGAACCTAATAAATCACAGTCACAAACAACCACGGAACAAAGGTAGGAAGAGCACAAGTCCCCTCGCATTACATCAAGGTGATAATCATTTCACTAACTTATCGTTTGTTATATTTTCGGAAAAATTTTGACGAACACTATCATCAAGGTGATAATCATTACACTATCATCAAGGTAATAATCATTACAGTAACATACTTAATCATGCTTAGTGATCATAAAAGTGATTAGCCTTAAAACTCACTTTTGTCAAATGTAACAAAAGATTTTTAATAAACTTATTTTTAAGAAAATCTTTTATTAAAATGAAAATGTAAATTTGAATATGGCATATTCCAAATTTCATAAGAATATGTTAGCCCTAAAATGTGAGCGTCATTTATGGAATTACATTAGATTCAGATAGGCAAAACGTAGAGGGACTACTATTGACAAGTTGTCAAAATTACTCCTTGTTTACCCTATATATACCCCTCTATACTTCCATGGGGCGGGGGTGAGGATTCCCATTTGTTTATTTTCACTTCTCACTCTAAAATAAACACACTCCTTTCACCTTGTAATCTTTCTCTCCTTAAAATGTCTAAACACTTATTTTATCCTCCCCGACCTTCGGATCACCCCTAAATAGCTTTAAATCTTATGGTTAACAATTGGTATCAGAGCTAACCGGGGGTGTTCTGTGTTTTTGTTTGCTGATTTTGAAGGTGTTCGTATGGTGCAACCTATTAGTCTATTTGATTGGTCTATTAGTCCAAATCTTCACATTTTCTTATGGTTCATCTGTCCTAAAGTGGTTAGTCTGTTCATTTGGTTTCACTATGTCTTGTTTCATTTTTTTTAAACTCACATATCATGGTCTTTTTCATCCAATCAGTAACTTTTTTGTCTCTTTCTTTCCATATATATTTGCTGAGTCAATTTCTACACACTTTTTCTTTGTTGCTGATGTTAAATAACCAGATCTCATTTACTGAATTAAAAAAAATGACACTAATCAACGTTTCAGAGAAACTAGAAAAAAATAAACAGATCCACTTTTTCGGGAAAAGGACAAAAAATGGACCAGATCCATTTTTTTCGGGGTTCACATAGATATGGTTAAAACCCTCTTCAGATGGCTTATTACGATGGCTATTTTCCGATGGGTCTCATTCTGATCGTGTATTACGATCGCAAAAACCTTAGGGTTTCAACATTGCGATCGAATATTACGATAGTATTCCGATGGGCCTTATTCCGATGGGTGGTTTACTCATTAAGATGGGTGGTTTGACCTATTGCGATGGAGAGATAAGGCTACATTCCGATGGATTTATTGACATTCCGATGGATTTTGGGATTCTGATGGATTTTGATATATTGCGATGGCATGTTTGAAACAATGCGATACTGTCATTACGATGGAGATTCATTGTATTGCGATGGTTTTATAAACATTGCGATCATGACCAATCAAGAAAAATACCGAGACCTTAAAAAGCAACAAATCCGACTCTATCTAACATAATCCCATCTCAATTAGTACAAACGTATATAAAGATCTCAGATTCATATTTTTTCGTGTTTGTACATGCAAGCCAAGATCTATTTAGATCTAGTACACGAAAGTCAAACATCATCACAGATCAATACGATGCATAGCATCTTGTTTTATTTTCAAAATTAAATAAAGATTTACAACAAGTATGTTGCAATCAAATTTTTTTCTTTCGATTGATATAACAAAAACTCAAACCAACATGCAATAAAAAAACCAAAAGATCTCAGATATGGTATGATTTTTAATTAGACCTATACCAAAAAACCATCACTGACTTTAATCGTATTACACAAAACCCAATAATTTTTATACCTACGTTAGACCATCGGAATGATCTTGAAGCCATCTTGATTATTTTGTGGGTTCGAATCATTCTGAGCAAAAGGTGTACATGATGAATCGTGGGTGGATTATATATACGAGGAGTTGGATTTGTAAGGAGATGGGGGACGGTGGATAATATGAGATTAGATAAGAAGAAGTCAGATATTGTTTTGATTGTATTTAGTAAGATTGTGATTTGTGTAGATGGTGACTGAGTCTACAAGAAGAGATGGAGGCCGTTGAATATGAGAGTAAGTTGGGAGGCGATATGGTCTATGTGATGTGGGTTAGGTTGTGATAATATGAGAATAATTAGGGTTTTCTAGATTTATATCCCTAATTGCATGGACAAAGTTTTGGATATAAAAAGGTCATGCCGGTTATACTACTGGAATAGGCTGCGTTTTGTTTTGGTTGGGCTTCGTCCAAACATAGCTGGAGTATTTCAGTCTGGTGATTTGTTTTCAAAAGGTTGCGCCCAAAATGGTTGCTAATGGAGCTGGTTAGAATCTATCATGGACTCAGATTGAAGGAGTATCGAACTAAACCAGCATATGCATAATCCGAATTTTCTTCATAACTATGGTTTTTGGAGTTAAGTCGGGTATCCATTATTTTTCGATCGATCGAAAGTGCTTAAATGACAAAGAAAATTATTGGTTTAAAACCTAATATTTTTCGGAAAAAATTTCGACGAACACTATCATCAAGGTAATAATCATTACACTATCATCAAGGTAATAATCATTACACTAACATATCTTAATCATGCTTAGAGATCATAAAAGCGATTAGCCTTAAAACTCACTTTTATTAAATGTAACAAAAGATTTTTAATAAACTTTATTTTTAAGAAAATCTTTTATTAAACAGAAAATGTAAATTTGAATATGGCATATTCCAAATTCCATAAGAATATGTTAGCCCTAAAATGTGAGCGCCATTTACGGAATTACATTAGATTGAGATAGGCAAAACGTGGAGGGACTACTATTGAGAAGTTGTCAAAGTTACTCCTTTTTTAGCCTATATATACCCCTCCATACTTCCATAGAGGGGTGAGGATTCCCATTTGTTTATTTTCACTTCTCACTCTAAAATAAACACACTCCTTTCACCTTGTTGTGGAGTCCAATGATCGTTAGACTCAATGGTTTAGACCATTTATCTAGGATTATATCAAGTTCTTATGTAATCAAACATAGCGGAATTAGAACAAGATATAAGAACAAGATGTTATGAACAAGATGAATTTCCCCAATGATTACTTGTATTAAATAATAAAACAAATAATCTCTAGGCGTGTATGCATTAAATCCCACGCCTAGAACACGAACTCAATTGTAGGTTTACATTGTGAATAAATTGTTATGTAATACCTACGTCTATGTTTTATTTATATACTAGAAAACATAGCTTACAAAGAAAGCTAAAACAATAAAAAGACTCCAATGGCTTGTTCTTTTGCAACTTGTACTCTTTAGCCCTTGTCTTCTTATTTTGTTGTTTTTGACGCATCAACTCATAAAATTACGACCCAACAGTCTTCCCCTTTGTTGATCCCAAACTTAGATCGATTTAGCTTTGTGTTAACGAGACTAAATCAAGTTTAACACGTAGAGAAACTTTGTTGTATTGAACAAACTAAGTGTTATGCGGAATTTAACACTTAGAACAAAGAACAAAACAAAGTAAACAAAACTTTCACTTTGATTAATAATAACAATGAAAGATTACAATGAAAGTTTTATGAGATATGTGGAAGATGTGTGTGAAAAAGATGTATTTCCCCAATGATTACTTATATTAAATAATAAAACAAATAATCTCTAGGCGTGTATGCATTAAATCCTACGCCTAGAACACGAACTCAATTGTAGGTTTAAATTGTGAATAAATTGTTATGTAATACCTACGTCTATGTTTTCTTTATATACTAGAAAACATAGCTTACAAAGAAAGCTAAAACAATAAAAAGACTCCAACGGCTTGTTCTTTTGCAACTTGTACTCTTGAGCCCTTGTCTTCTTATTTTGTTGTTTTTGACGCATCAACTCATAAAATTACGACCCAACACTTGTAATCTTTCTCTCTCTAAAATGTCTAAACACTTATTTTATCCTCCCCGACCTTTGGATCACCCCTAAATAGCTTTGAATCTTATGGTTAACAATTGGTATCAGAGCTAACCGGGGGTGTTTTGTATTTTTGTTTGCTGATTTTGAAGGTGTTCGTATGGTGCAGCATATTAGTCTATTTGATTGGTCAATTAGTCCAAATCTTCACATTTTCTTATGGTTCATCTGTCCTAAAGTGGTTAGTCTGTTCATTTGGTTTCACTTTGTCTTGTTTCATTTTTTTAAACTCACATATCATGGTCTTTTTCATCCAATCTGTAACTTTTTTGTCTCTTTCTTTCCGTATATATTTGCTGAGTCAATTTCTACACACTTTTTTCTTTGTTGCTGATGTTGAGTAACCAGATCTCATTTACTGAATTAAAAAAATGACACTAATCAACTTTTCGGAGAAACCAAAAAAAAATAAACAGATCCACTTTTTCGGGAAAAGGACAAAAAATGGACCAGATCCATTTTTTTCGGGGTTAACATAGATATGGTCAAAACCCTCTTCAGATGGCTTATTACGATGGCTATTTTCCGATGGGTCTCATTCTGATCGTGTATTACGATCGCAAAAACCTTAGGGTTTCAACATTGAGATCGAATATTACGATAGTATTCCGATGGGCCTTATTCCGATGGGTGGTTTACTCATTACGATGGGTGGTTTGACCTGATGCGATGGAGAGATAAGGCTACATTCGGATGGATTTATTGACATTCCGATGGATTTTGGGATTCTGATGGATTTTGATATATTGCGATGGCATGTTTGAAACATTGCGATATTGTCATTGCGATGGAGATTCATTGTATTGCGATGGTTTTATAAACATTGCGATCATGACCAATCAAGAAAAATACCGAGACCTTAAAAATCAACAAATCCGAATTTATCTAACATAATCCCATCTCAATTAGTACAAACGTATATAAAGATCTCAGATTCATATTTTTTCGTGTTTGTACATGCAAGCCAAGATCTATTTAGATCTAGTACACGAAAGTCAAACATCATCACAGATCAATAGGATGCATAGCATCTTGTTTTATTTTCAAAATTAAAGAAAGATTTACAACAAGCATGTTGCAATCAAATTTTTTTCTTTCGATTGATATAACAAAAAATCAAACCAACATGCAATAAAAAAAACCAAAAGATCTCAGATATGGTATGATTTTTAATTAGACCTATACCAAAAAACCATCACTGACTTTAACCGTATTACACAAAACCCAATCATTTTTATACGTACGTTAGACCATCGTAATGATCTTGAAGCCATCTTGATTATTTCGTGGGTTCGAATCATTCTGAGCAAAAGGTGTACATGATGAATCGTGGGTGGATTATATATATGAGGAGTTGGATTTGTAAGGAGATGGGGGACGGTGGATAATATGAGATTAGATAAGAAGAAGTCAGATATTGTTTTGATTGTATTTAGTAAGATTGTGATTTGTGTAGATGGTGACTAAGTTTACAAGAAGAGATGGAGGCCGTTGAATATGAGATTAAGTTGGGAGGCGATATGGTCTATGTGATGTGGGTTAGGTTGTGATAGTATGAGAATAATTAGGGTTTCTAGATTTATATCCCTAATTGTGTGGACAAAGTTTTGGATATAAAAAGGTCATGCCGGTTATACTACTGGAATGGGCTGCGTTTTGTTTTGGTTGGGCTTCGTCCAAACATAGCTGGAGTATTTCGGGCTGGTGATTTGTTTTCAAAAGGTTGCGCCCAAAATGGTTGCTAATGGAGCTGGTTACAATCTATCATGGACTCAGATTGAAGGAGTATCGAACTAAACCAGCATATGCATAATCCGAATTTTCTTCATAACTATGGTTTTTGGAGTTAAGTCGGGTATCCATTATTTTTCGATCGATCGAAAGTGCTTAAATGACAAAGAAAATTATTGGTTTAAAACCTAATATTTTTAGAAAAAATTTCGACGAACACTATCATCAAGGTGATAATCATTACACTATCATCAAGGTAATAATAATTACACTAACATACTTAATCATGCTTAGTGATCATAAAAGCGATTAGCCTTAAAACTTACTTTTGTCAAATGTAACAAAAGATTTTTAATAAACTTATTTTGAAGAAAATATTTTATTAAAATGAAAATGTAAATTTGAATATGGCATATTCCAAATTCCATAAGAATATGTTAGCCCTAAAATGTGAGCGCCATTTACGAAATTACATTAGATTTAGATAGGCAAAACGTGGAGGGACTACTATTGACAAGTTGTCAAAGTTACTCCTTGTTTAGCCTATATATACCTCTCCATACTTCCATGGAGGGGTGAGGATTCCCATTTGTTTATTTTCACTTCTCACTCTAAAATAAACACACTCCTTTCAACTTGTAATCTTTCTCTCTCTAAAATGTCTAAACACTTATTTTATTCTCCCCGACTTTTAGATCACCCCTAAATAGCTTTGAATCTTATGGTTAACAATTGGTATCAGAGCTAACCGGGGGTTTTTTGTGCTTTTGCTTGCTGATTTTGAAGTTGTTCGTATGGGTACAACATATTACTCTATTTGATTGGTCTATTAGTCCAAATCTACAAATTTTCTTATGGTTCATCTGTCCTAAAGTGGTTAGTCTGTTCATTTGGTTTCACTCTGTCTTGTTTCAATTTTTTTAAACTCACATATCATGGTCTTTTTCATCCAATCAGTAACTTTTTTGTCTCTTTCTTTCCGTATCTATTTGCTGAGTCAATTTATACACACTTTTTTCTTTGTTGCTGATGTTGAATAACCAGATCTCATTTACTGAATTAAATAAAATGACATAGATCAACTTTTCGGAGAAACCAAGAAAAAAATAAACAGATCCACTTTTTCGGGAAAAGGACAAAAAATGGACCAGATCCATTTTTTTCGGGGTTAACATAGATATGGTCAAAACCCTCTTCAGATGGCTTATTCCAATGACTATCTTTCGATGGGTCTCATTCCGATCGTGTATTACGAATGCAAAAACCTTAGGGTTTCAACATTGCGACAGAATATTACGATAGTATTCTGATGGGCCTTATTTCGATGGGTGGTTCACTCATTGTGATGGGACTCATTGTGATGGGACTCATTGCGATGGGTGGTTTGACCTATTGCGATGTAGAGATAAAGCTACATTCCGATGGATTTATTGACATTCCGATGGATTTTGGGATTCTGATTGATTTTGATATATTACGATGGCATGTTTGAAACATTGCGATACTGTCATTGCGATGGAGATTAATTGTATTGCGATGTTTTTATAAACATGCGATCATGACCAATCAAGCAAAATACCGAGACCTTAAAAACCAACAAATCCGACTCTATCTAACATAATCCCATCTCAATTAGTACAAACGTATATAAAGATCTTAGATTCATATTTTTTCGTGTTTGTACATGCAAGCCAAGATCTATTTAGATCTAGTACACGAAAGTCAAAGATCATCACAGATCAATACGATGCATAGCATCTTGTTTTATTTTCGGGGTTAACATAGATATGGTCAAAACCCTCTTCAGATGGCTTATTACGATGGCTATTTTCCGATGGGTCTCATTCTGATCGTGTATTACGATCGCAAAAACCTTAGGGTTTCAACATTGCGATCGAATATTATGATAGTATTCCGATGGGCCTTATTCCGATGGGTGGTTTACTCATTACGATGGGTGGTTTGACCTATTGCGATGGAGAGATAAGGCTACATTCCGATGGATTTATTGACATTCCGATGGATTTTGGGATTCTGAGGGATTTTGATATATTGCGATGGCATGTTTGAAACATTGCGATACTGTCATTGCGATGGAGATTCATTGTATTGCGATGGTTTTATAAACATTGCGATCATGACCAATCAAGAAAAATACCGAGACCTTAAAAAGCAACAAATCCGACTTTATCTAACATAATCCCATCTCAATTAGTACAAACGTATATAAAGATCTCAGATTCATATTTTTTCATGTTTGTACATGCAAGCCAAGATCTATTTAGATCTAGTACACGAAAGTCAAACATCATCATAGATCAATACGATGCATAGCATCTTGTTTTATTTTCAAAATTAAAGAAAGATTTACAACAAGCATGTTACAATCAAATTTTTTTCTTTCGATTGATATAACAAAAAATCAAACCAACATGCAATAAAAACAACCAAAAGATCTCAGATATGGTATGATCTTTAATTAGACCTATACAAAAAACAATCATTGACCTTAATCGTATTACACAAAAGCCAATCATTTTTATACCTACGTTAGACCATCGTAATGATCTTGAAGCCATCTTGATTATTTCGTGGGTTCAAATTATTCTGAGCAAAAGGTGTACATGATGAATCGTGGGTGGATTATATATATGAGGAGTTGGATTTGTAAGGAGATAGGGGACGATGGATAATATGAGATTAGATAAGAAGAAGTCAGATCTTGTTTTGATTGTATTTAGTAAGATTGTGATTTGTGTTAGATGGTGACTGAGTTTACAAGAAGAGACGGAGGCCGTTGAATATGAGATTAAGTTGGGAGGCGATATGGTCTATGTGATGTGGGTTAGGTTGTGATAATATGAGAATAATTAGGATTTTCTAGATTTATATCCCTAATTGCATGGACAAAGTTTTGGATATAAAAAGGTCATGCCGGGTATACTACTAGAGTGGGATGCGTTTTCTTTTGGTTGGGCTTCGTCCAAACATAGCTGGAGTATTTCGGGCTGGTAATTTGTTTTCAAAAGGTTGGGTCCAAAATGGTTGCTAATTGAGCTGGTTAGAATCTATCATGGACTCAAATTGAGAGAGTATCGAACTAAACCAGCATATGCATAATCCAAATTTTCTTCATAACTATGGTTTTTGGAGTTAAGTCGGGTATCCATTATTTTTCGATCGGTCGAAAGTGCTTAAATGACAAAGAAAATTATTGGTTTAAAACCTAATATTTTCGGAAAAAATTTCGACGAACACTATCATCAAGGTGATAATCATTACACTATCATCAAGGTAATAATCATTACACTAACATACTTAATCATGCTTAGTGATCATAAAAGCGATTAGCCTTAAAACTCACTTTTGTCAAATGTAACAAAAGATTTTTGATAAACTTATTTTGAAGAAAATATTTTATTAAAATGAAAATGTAAATTTGAATATGGCATATTCCAAATTCCATAAGAATATGTTAGCCCTAAAATATGAGCGCCATTTACGGAATTACATTAGATTCAGATTGGCAAAACGTGGAGGGACTACTATTGACAAGTTGTCAAAGTTACTCCTTGTCTAACCTATATATACCTCTCCATACTTCCATGGAGGGGTGAGGATTCCCATTTGTTTATTTTCACATCTCACTCTAAAATAAACACACTCCTTTCACCTTGTAATCTTTCTCTCTCTAAAATGTCTAAACACTTATTTTATCCTCTCCGACCTTGGATCACCCCTAAATAGCTTTGAATCTTATGGTTAACAATTGGTATCAGAGCTAACCGGGGGTTTTTTGTGCTTTTGTTTGCTGATTTTGAAGTTGTTCGTATGGGTACAACATATTACTCTATTTGATTGGTCTATTAGTCCAAATCTTCACATTTTCTTATGGTTCATCTGTCCTAAAGTGGTTAGTCTGTTCATTTGGTTTCACTCTGTCTTGTTTCATTTTTTTAAACTCATATATCATGGTCTTTTTCATCCAATTAGTAACTTTTTTGTCTCTTTCTTTCCGTATCTATTTGCTGAGTCAATTTCTACACACTTTTTTCTTTGTTGCTGATGTTGAATAACCAGATCTCATTTACTGAATTAAATAAAATGACATAGATCAACTTTTCGGAGAAACCAAGAAAAAAATAAACAGATCCACTTTTTCGGGAAAAAGACAAAAAATGGACCAGATCCATTTTTTTTTTGGGTTAACATAGATATGGTCAAAACCCTCTTCAGATGGCTTATTCCAATGGCTATCATTCGATGGGTCTCATTCTGATCGTGTATTACGAATGTAAAAACCTTAGGGTTTCAACATTGCGATCGAATATTACGATAGTATTCCGATGGGCCTTATTCCGATGGGTGGTTCACTCATTGTGGTGGGACTCATTGTGATGGGACTCATTGCGATGGGTGGTTTGACCTATTGCGATGTAGAGATAAAGCTACATTCCGATGGATTTATTGACATTCCGATGGATTTTGGGATTCTGATTGATTTTGATATATTACGATGGCATGTTTGAAACATTGCGATACTGTCATTGCGATGGAGATTAATTGTATTGCGATGTTTTTATAAACATGCGATCATGACCAATCAAGCAAAATACCGAGACCTTAAAAACCAACAAATCCGACTCTATCTAACATAATCCCATCTCAATTAGTACAAACGTATATAAAGATCTCAGATTCATATTTTTTCGTGTTTGTACATGCAAGCCAAGATCTATTTAGATCTAGTACACGAAAGTCAAAAATCATCACAGATCAATACGATGCATAGCATCTAGTTTTATTTTCAAAATTAAAGAAAGATTTACAACAAGCATGTTGCAATCAAATTTTTTTCTTTCGATTGATATAACAAAAAATCAAACCAACATGCAATAAAAACAACCAAAAGATCTCAGATATGGTATGATCTTTAATTAGACCTATATAAAAAAACAATCACTGTCCTTAATCGTATTACACAAAACCCAATCATTTTTATACCTACGTTAGACCATCGTAATGATCTTGAAGCCATCTTGATTATTTCGTGGGTTCAAATTATTCTGAGCAAAAGGTGTACATGATGAGTCGTGGGTGGATTATATATATGAGGAGTTGGATTTGTAAGGAGATAGGGGACGATGGATAATATGAGATTAGATAAGAAGAAGTCAGATCTTGTTATGATTGTATTTAGTAAGATTGTGATTTGTGTTAGATGGTGACTAAGTTTACAAGAAGAGATGGAGGCCGTTGAATATGAGATTAAGTTGGGAGGCGATATGGTCTATGTGATGTGGGTTAGGTTGTGATAATATGAGAATAATTAGGGTTTTCTAGATTTATATCCCTAATTGCATGGACAAAGTTTTGGATATAAAAAGGTCATGCCGGGTATACTACTAGAATGGGATGCGTTTTCTTTTGGTTGGGCTTCGTCCAAACATAGCTGGAGTATTTCGGGCTGGTGATTTGTTTTCAAAAGGTTGGGTCCAAAATGGTTGCTAATTGAGTTGGTTAGAATCTATCATGGACTCAGATTGAGGGAGTATCGAACTAAACCATAATATGCATAATCCAAATTTTCTTCATAACTATGGTTTTTGGAGTTAAGTCGGGTATCAATTATTTTTTGATCGATCGAAAGTGCTTAAATGACAAAGAAAAGTATTGGTTTAAAACCTAATATTTTTGGAAAAAATTTCGACGAACACTATCATCAAGGTGATAATCATTACACTATCATCAAGGTAATAATCATTACACTAACATACTTAATCATCCTTAGTGATCATAAAAGTGATCAGCCTTAAAACTCACTTTTGTCAAATGTAACAAAAGATTTTTAATAAACTTATTTTTAAGAAAATCTTTTATTAAAATGAAAATGTAAATTTGAATATGGCATATTCCAAATTCCATAAGAATAGTTTAGCCCTAAAATGTGAGCGCCATTTATGGAATTATATTAGATTCAGATAGGCAAAACGTGGAGGGACTACTATTGACAAGTTGTCAAAGTTACTGCTTGTTTAGCCTATATATACCCCTCCATACTTCCATGGAGGGGTGAGGATTCCCATTTGTTTATTTTCACTTCTCACTCTAAAATAAACACACTCCTTTCACCTTGTAATCTTTCTCTCTCTAAAATGTCTAAACACTTATTTTATCCTCTCTGACCTTGGATCACCCCTAAATAGCTTTGAATCTTATGGTAAACAATTGGTATTAGAGCTAACCGGTGTGTTTTGTGTTTTTGTTTGCTGATTTTGAAGGTGTTCGTATGGGTACAACATATTAGTCTATTTGATTGGTCTATTAGTTCAAATCTTCACATTTTCTTATGGTTCATCTGTCCTAGAGTGGTTAGTGTGTTCATTTGGTTTCACTCTATCTTGTTTCATTTTTTTAAACTCACATATCATGGTCTTTTTCATCCAATCAGTAACTTTTTTGTCTCTTTCTTTCCGTATATATTTGCTGAGTCAATTTCTACACACTTTTTTCTTTGTTGCTGATGTTGAATAACCAGATCTCATTTACTGAATTAAAAAAATGACATTAATCAACTTTTCGGAGAAACCAGAAAAAAAATAAACAGATCCACTTTTTCGGGAAAAGGACAAAAATGGACCAGATCCATTTTTTTCGGGGTTCACATAGATATGGTCAAAACCCTCTTCAAATGGGTCTCATTTCGATCGTGTATTACGATCTCAAAAACCTTAGGGTTTCAACATTGCGATCGAATATTACGATAGTATTCCGATGGGCCTTATTCCGATGGGTGGTTCACTCATCACGATGGGTGGTTTGACCTATTGCGATGGAGAGATAAGGCTACATTCCGATGGATTTATTGACATTCCGATGCATTTTGGGATTCTGATAGATTTTGATATATTGTGATGGCATGTTTGAAACATTACGATACTATCATTGCGATGGAGATTCATTGTATTGCGATGGTTTTATAAACATTGCGATCATGACCAATCAAGAAAAATATCGAGACCTTAAAAACCAACAAATCCGACTCTATCTAACATAATCCCATCTCAATTAGTACAAACGTATATAAAGATATCAGATTCTTATTTTTCGTGTTTGCACATGCAAGCCAAGATCTATTTAGATCTAGTACACGAAAGTGAAACATCATTACAGATCAATACGATGCATAGCATCTTATTTTATTTTCAAAATTAAAGAAAGATTTACAAAAAACATGTTGCAATCAAATTTTTTTCTTTCGATTGATATAACTAAAATCAAACCAACATGCAATAAAAACAACCAAAAGATCTCATATATGGTATGATCTTTAATTAGACCTATACCACAAAACCATCACTGACCTTAATCGTATTACACAAAACCCAGTCATTTTTATACCTACATTAGACCATCCTAATGATCTTGAAGCCATCTTGATTATTTCGTGGGTTCGAATCATTCTGAGCAAAAGGTGTATATGATGAATCGTGGGTGGATTATATATACGAGGAGTTGGATTTGTAAGGAGATGGGGGACGGTGGATAATATGAGATAAGATAAGAAGAAGTGAGATCTTGTTTTGATTGTATTTAGTAAGATTGTGATTTGTATTAGATGGTGATTGAGTTTACAAGAAGAGATGGAGGCCGTTGAATATGAGATTAAGTTGTGAGGCGATATGGTCTATGTGATGTGAGTTAGGTTGTGATAATATGAGAATAATTAGGGTTTTCTAGATTTATATCCCTAATTATGTGGACAAAGTTTTGGATATAAATAGGTCATGCCGGTTATACTACTAGAATGGGTTGCATTTTGTTTTGGTTGGGCTTTGTCCAAACATAGTTGGAGAATTTCGGGCAGCTGATTTGTTTTCAAAAGGTTGGGCCCAAAATGGTTGCTAATGGAGGTGCTTAGAATCTATCATGGACTCAGATTGAAGGAGTATCGAACTAAACCAACATATGCATAATCCGGATTTTCTTCATAACTATGGGTTTTTTAGTTAAGTCGGGTATCCATTATTTTTCGTTCGATCGAAAGTGCTTGAATGACAAAGAAAATTTTTTGGTTTAAAACCTAATATATTCGGAAAAAATTTCGACGAACACTATCATCAAGGTAATAATCATTACACTATCATCAAGGTAATAATCATTACACTAACATATCTTAATTATTCTTAGTGATCATAAAAGTGATTAGCCTTAAAACTCACTTTTGTCAAATGTAACAAAAGATTTTTAATAAACTTTATTTTTAAGAAAATCTTTTATTAAAATGAAAATGTAAATTTGAATATGGCATATTCCAAATTCCATAAGAATATGTTAGCCCTAAAATTTGAGCGCCATTTATGAAATTACATTAGATTCAGATAGGCAAAACGTGGAGGGACTACTATTGACAAGTTGTCAAAGTTACTCCTTGTTTAGCCTATATATACCCCTCCATACTTTTATGGAGAGGTGAGGATTCCCATTTGTTTATTTTCACTTTTCTCTCTAATATAAACACACTCCTTTCACCTTGTAATATTTCTCTCTCTAAAATGTCTAAACACTTATTTTATCCTCCCCGACCTCCAGATCACCCCTGATTAGCTTTGGATCTTATGGTTAACAATTGGTATCAGTGCTAACCGAGGGTGTTTTATGTTTTTGTTTGCTGATTTTAAATGTGTTCGTATGGGTATCACATATTAGTGTATTTGATTGGTCTATTAGTCCAAATCTTCACATTTTCTTATGGTTCATCTGTCCTAAAGTGGTAAGTCTGTTCATTTGGTTTCATTCCGTCTTGTTTCATTTTTTTAAACTCACATATCATGGTCTTTTTCATCCAATCAGTAACTTTTTTATCTCTTTCTTTCCGTATCTATATGTCGAGTCAATTTCTACACACTTTTTTCTTTGTTGCTGATGTTGAATAACCAGATCTCATTTACTAAATTAAAAAAATGACATAGATAAACTTTTCGGAGAACCCAAGAAAAAATAAACAGATCCACTTTTTCGGGAAAAGGACAAAAAATGGACCAGATCCATTTTTTTCGGGGTTAACATAGATATGGTCAAAACCCTCTTCAGATGGCTTATTCTGATGGCTATCTTCCGATGGGTCTCATTCCGATCGTGTATTGCGATCGCAAATACTTTAGGGTTTCAACATTGCGATCGAATATTACGATTGTATTCCGATGGGCCTTATTCCGATGGTTGGTTCACTCATTGCGATGGGACTCATTGCGATGAGTGGTTTGAACTATTGCGATGGAGAGATAAGGCTACATTCCGATGGATTTATTGACATTCCGATGGATTTTAGGATTCTGATGGATTTTGATATATTGCGATGGCATGTTTGAAACATTGCGATACTGTTATTGCGATGGAGATTCATTGTATTGCGATGGTTTTATAAACATTACGATCATGACCAATCAAGAAAAATACCGAGAACTTAAAAATCTACAAATCCGACTCTATCTAACATAATCCCATCTCAATTAGTACAAACGTATATAAAGATCTCAGATTCATATTTTTTCGTGTTTGTACATGAAAGCCAAAATCTATTTAGATCTAGTACACGAAAGTCAAACATCATCACAAATCAATATGATGCATAGCATCTTGTTTTATTTTCAAAATAAAAGAAAGATTTACAACATGAGATTAGATAAGAAGAAGTCAGATCTTGTTTTGATTGTATTTAGTAAGATTGTAATTTGTGTTAGATGGTGACTGAGTTTACAAGAAGAGATGGATGTCGTTGAATATGAGATTAAGTTGGGAGGCGATATGGTGTATGTGACGTGGGTTAGGTTCTGATAATATGAGAATAATTAGGGTTTTCTAGATTTATATCCCTAATTGTGTGGACAAAGTTTTGGATATAAAAAGGTCATGGCGGGTATACTACTGGAATGGGCTGCGTTTTGTTTTGGTTGGGCCTCGTCCAAACATAGCTTGAGTATTTCGGGCTGCTGGTTTGTTTTCAAAAGGTTGGGCCTAAAATGGTTGCTAATGGAACTGGTTAGAATCTATCATGGACTCAGATTGAAGGAGTATCGAACTAAACCAACATATGCTTAATCCGAATTTTCTTCATAACTATGGTTTTTGGAGTTAAGTCGGGTATCCATTATTTTTCGATCGATCGAAAGTGCTTAAATAACAAAGAAAATTATTGGTTTAAAACATAATATTTTCGGAAAATATTTCGACGAACACTATCATTAAGGTAATAATCATTACACTATCATCAAGGTAATAATCATTACACTAACATATCTTAATCATGCTTAGTGATCATAAAAGTGATTAGCCTTAAAACTCACTTTTATCAAATGTTTCAAAAGATTTTTAATAAACTTTATTTTTAATAAAATCTTTTATTAAAATGAAAATCTAAATTTGAATATGGCATATTCCAAATTCCATAAGAATATGTTAGCCCTAAAATGTGAGCGCCATTTACGGAATTACATGAGATTCAGATAGGCAAAAAATGGAGGGACTACTATTGACTAGTTGTCAAATTTACTCCTTGTTAGCCTATATATACCCCTCCATAATTCCATGGAGGGGTGAGGATTCCCATTTGTTTATTTTCACGTCTCTCTTTAAAATAAACACGCTCCTTTCACCTTGTAATCTTTCTCTCTCTAAAATGTCTAAACACTTATTTTATCCTCCCCGACCCCACCCCTAAATAGCTTTGAATCTTATGGTTAACAATTGATATCAGAGCTAACCGGGGGTGTTTTGTGTTTTTGTTTGCTGATTTTGAAGGTGTTCGTATGGGTACATCATGTTAGTCTATATGATTGGTCTATTAGTCCAAATCTTCACATTTTCTTATGGTTCATCTGTCCTAAAGTGGTTAGTCTTTCATTTGGTTTTCACTTTGTCTTGTTTTATTTTTTTAAACTCACATATCATGGTCTTTTTCATCAAATCAGTAACTTTTTTGTCTCTTTCTTTCCGTATCTATTTGCTGAGTCAATTTCTACACACTTTTTTCTTTGTTGCTGATGTTGAATAACCAGATCTCATTTACTGAATTAAAAAAATGACATAGATCAACTTTTCGGAGAAACCAAGAAAAAAAATAAACAGATCCACTTTTTCCGGAAAAGGACAAAAATTAGACCAGATCCATTTTTTTTCGGGTTTAACATAGATATGGTCAAAACCCTCTTCAGATGGCTTATTCCGATGGGTCTCATTCCGATCGTGTATTGTGATCGTAAAAACCTTAGGGTTTCAACATTGCGATAGAATATTACGATAGTATTCCGATGGGCGTTATTCCGATGGATGGTTCACTCATCGCGATGGGACTCATTGCGATGGGTGGTTTGACCAATTGCGAAGGAGAGATAAGGCTACATTCCGATGGATTTATTGACATACCGATGGATTTTAGGATTCTGATGGATTTTGATATATTGCGATGGCATGTTTGAAACATTGCGATACTGTCATTCCGAAGGAGATTCATTGTATTGTGATGGTTTTATAAACATTACGATCATGACCAATCAAGAAAAATAACGAGACCTTAAAAACTAACAAATCCGAATCTATCTAACATAATCCCATCTCAATTAGTACAAACGTATATAAAGATCTCAGATTCAAATTTCGTGTTTCTACATGCAAGCCAAGATCTATTTAGATCTAGTACACGAAAGTCAAACATCATCACAGATCAATACGATGCATAGCATCTTGTTTTATTTTCAAAATTAAAGAAAGATTTACAACAAGCATGTTGCAATCAATTTTTTTCTTTCGATTGATATAACAAAAAGTCAAACTAACATGCAATAAAAACAACCAAAAGATCTCAGATATGGTATGATCTTTAATTAGACCTATACCAAAAAACCATCACTGACCTTAATCGTATTACACAAAACCCAATCATTTTTATACCTACGTTAGACCATCTTAATGATCATGAAGCCATCTTGATTATTTCATGGTTTCGAATCATTCTGAGCAAAAGGTGTACAAGATGAATCGTGGGTGGATTATATATACGAGGAGTTGGATTTGTAAGGAGATGGGGGACGGTGGATAATATGAGATTAGATAAGAAGAAGTGAGATCTTGTTTTGATTTTATTTAGTATGATTGTGATTTGTGTTAGATGGTGACTGAGTTTACAAGAAGAGATGGATGCCGTTGAATATGAGATTAAGTTGGGAGGCGATATGGTCTATGTGATGTGGGTTAGGTTGTGATAATATGAGAATAATTAGGGTTTTCTAGATTTATATCCCTAATTGTGTGGACAAAGTTTTAGATATAAAATGGTCATGCCGGGTATAATACTGGAATGGGCTACGTTTTGTTTTGGTTGGGCCTCGTCCAAACATAGCTTGAGTATTTCGGGCTGTTGATTTGTTTTCAAAAGGTTGGGCCCAAAATGGTTGCCAATGGAGCTGGTTAGAATCTATCATGGACTCAGATTGAAGGAGTATCGAACTAAACCAACATATGCTTAATCCAAAATTTCTTCATAACTATGGTTTTTGGAGTTAAGTCGGGTATCCATTATTTTTCGATCGATCAAAAGTGCTTAAATGACAAAGAAAATTATTGGTTTAAAACCTAATATTTTTGGAAAATATTTCGATGAACACTATCATTAAGGTAATAATCATTACACTATCATCAAGGTAATAATCATTACACTAACATATCTTAATCATGCTTAGTGATTATAAAAGTGATTAGCCTTAAAACTCAGTTTTGTCAAATGTAACAAAAGATTTTTAATAAACTTTATTTTTAATAAAATCTTTTATTAAAATGAAAATGTAAATTTGAATGTGGCATATTCCAAATTCCATAAGAATATGTTAGCCCTAAAATGTGAGCGCCATTTACGGACATACATTAGATTCAGATAGGCAAAACAGGGAGGGACTACTATTGACAAGTTGTCAAAGTTACTCCATAAGAATATGTTAGCCCTAAAATGTGAGCGCCATTTACGGAATAATATATACCCCTCCATACTTCCATGGAGGGGTGAGAATTCCCATTTGTTTCTTTTCACTTCTCTCTTTAAAATAAACACGCTCCTTTCATCTTGTAAACTTTCTCTCTCTAAAATGTCTAAACACTTATTTTATCCTCCCCGACCTCCGGATCACCCCTAAATAGCTTTGAATCTTATGGTTAACAATTGATATCAGAGTTAACCGGGGGTGTTTTGTGTTTTTGTTTGCTGATTTTGAAGGTGTTCGTATGGGTACATCATATTAGTCTATTTGATTGGTCTATTAGTCCAAATCTTCACATTTTCTTATGGTTCATCTGTCCTAAAGTGGTTAGTCTGTTCATTTGGTTTTCACTCTGTCTTGTTTCATTTTTTTAAACTCACATATCATGGTCTTTTTCATCCAATCAGTAACTTTCTTGTCTCTTTCTTTCCGTATCTATTTGCTGAGTCAATTTCTACACACTTTTTTCTTTGTTGCTGATGTTGAATAACCAGATCTCATTTATCGAATTAAAAAAATGACATAGATCAACTTTTTGGAGAAACCAAGAAAAAAATAAACAGATCCACTTTTTCCAGAAAAGGACAAAAAATGGACCATATCCATTTTTTCGGGGTTAACATAGATATGGTCAAAACCCTCTTCAGATGGCTTATTCCGATGGCTATCAACCGATGGGTCTCATTCCGATCATTTATTGCGATCGCAAAAACCTTAGGGTTTCAACATTGCGATCGAATATTACGATAGTATTCCGATGGGCCTTATTTCGATGGGTGGTTCACTCATTGCGATGGGACTCATTGCGATGTGTGGTTTGACCAATTGCGATGGAGAGATAAGGCTACATTCCGATGGATTTATTGACATTCTGATGGATTTTCGGATTCTGATGGATTTTGATATATTGTGATGGCATGTTTGAAACATTGCCATACTGTCATTGCGAAGGAGATTCATTGTATTACGATGGTTTTATAAACATTACGATCATGACCAACAAGAAAAATACCGAGACCTTAAAAACGAACAAATCCGACTCTATCTAACATAATCCCATCTCAATTAGTACAAACGTATATAAAGATCTCAGATTCATATTTCGTGTTTGTACATGCTAGCCAAGATCTATTTAGATCTAGTACACGAAAGTCAAACATCATCAAAGATCAATATGATGCATAGCATCTTGTTTTATTTTCAAAGTTAAAGAAAGATTTACAACAAGCATGTTGCAATCAATTTTTTTTCTTTAGATTGATATAACAAAAAATCAAACTAACATGCAATAAAAACAACCAAAAGATCTCAGATATGGTATAATCTTTAATTAGACCTATACCAAAAAACCATCACCGACCTTAATCGTATTACACAAAACCCAATCATTTTTATACCTACGTTAGACCATCGTAATGAACTTGAAGCCATCTTGATTATTTCATGGTTTCTAATCATTCTGAGCAAAAGGTGTACATGATGAATCGTGGGTGGATTATATATACGAGGAGTAGGATTTGTAAGGAGATGGGGGACGGTGGATAATATGAGATTAGATAAGAAGAAGTGAGATCTTGTTTTGATTGTATTTAGTAAGATTGTGATTTATGTTAGATGGTGACTAAGTTTACAAGAAGAGATGGAGGCCGTTGAATATGAGATTTAGTTGGGAGGCGATATGGTCTATGTGATGTGGGTTAGGTTGTGATAATATGAGAATAATTAGGGTTTTCTAGATTTATATCCCTAATTGTGTGGACAAAGTTTTGTATATAAAAAGGTCATTCCGGGTATACTACTGGAATAGGCTGTGTGTTGTTTTGGTTGGGTTTCGTCCAAACATAGCTGCAGTATATTTCGGGCTGGTGATTTGTTTTAAAAAGGTTGGGCCCAAAATGGTTGCTAATGGAGCTGGTTAGAATCAATCATGAACTCAGATTGAAAGAGTATCGAACTAAACCAGCATATGCATAATCCAAATTTTCTTCATAACTATGGTTTTTTAGTTAAGTAGGGTATCCATTATTTTTCGTTCGATCGAAAGTGCTTGAATGACAAAGAAAATTTTTTGGTTTAAAACCTAATATTTTCGGAAAATATTTCGACGAACACTATCATCAAGGTAATAATCATTACACTATCATCAAGGTAATAATCATTACACTAACATATCTTAATTATTCTTAGTGATCATAAAAGTGATTAGCCTTAAAACTCACTTTTGTCAAATGTAACAAAAGATTTTTAATAAACTTTATTTTTAAGAAAATCTTTTATTAAAATGAAAATGTAAATTTGAATATGGCATATTCCAAATTCCATAAGAATATGTTAGCCCTAAAATTTGAGCGCCATTTATGGAATTACATTAGATTCAGATAGGCAAAACGTGGAGGGACTACTATTGACAAGTTGTCAAAGTTACTCCTTGTTTAGCCTATATATACCCCTCCATACTTCTATGGAGAGGTGAGGATTCCCATTTGTTTATTTTCACTTTTCTCTCTAATATAAACACACTCCTTTCACCTTGTAATATTTCTCTCTCTAAAATGTCTAAACACTTATTTTATCCTCCCCGACCTCCGGATCACCCCTGAATAGCTTTGGATCTTATGGTTAACAATTGGTATCAGAGCTAACCGAGGGTGTTTTATGTTTTTGTTTGCTGATTTTGAATGTGTTCGTATGGGTATCACATATTAGTGTATTTGATTGGTCTATTAGTCCAAATCTTCACATTTTCTTATGGTTCATCTGTCCTAAAGTGGTAAGTCTGTTCATTTGGTTTCACTCCGTCTTGTTTCATTTTTTTAAACTTACAAATCATGGTCTTTTTCATCCAATCAGTAACTTTTTTATCTCTTTCTTTCCGTATCTATATGTCGAGTCAATTTCTACACACTTTTTTCTTTGTTGCTGATGTTGAATAACCAGATCTCATTTACTAAATTAAAAAAATGACATAGATAAACTTTTCGGAGAACCCAAGAAAAAATAAACAGATCCACTTTTTCTGGAAAAGGACAAAAAATGGACCAGATCCATTTTTTTCGGGGTTAACATAGATATGGTCAAAACCCTCTTCAGATGGCTTATTCTGATGGCTATCTTCCGATGGGTCTCATTCCGATCGTGTATTGCGATCGCAAATACTTTAGGGTTTCAACATTGCGATCGAATATTACGATTGTATTCCGATGGGCCTTATTCCGATGGTTGGTTCACTCATTGCGATGGGACTCATTGCGATGAGTGGTTTGAACTATTGCGATGGAGAGATAAGGCTACATTCCGATGGATTTATTGACATTCCGATGGATTTTAGGATTCTGATGGATTTTGATATATTGCGATGGCATGTTTGAAACATTGCGATACTGTTATTGCGATGGAGATTCATTGTATTGCGATGGTTTTATAAACATTACGATCATGACCAATCAAGAAAAATACCGAGACCTTAAAAATCTACAAATCCGACTCTATCTAACATAACCCCATCTCAATTAGTACAAACGTATATAAAGATCTCAGATTCATATTTTTTCGTGTTTGTACATGAAAGCCAAAATCTATTTAGATCTAGTACACGAAAGTCAAACATCATCACAAATCAATACGATGCATAGCATCTTGTTTTATTTTCAAAATAAAAGAAAGATTTACAACAAGCATGTTGCAATCAAATTTTTTTCTTTCGATTGATATAACAAAAACTCAAACCAACATGCAATAAAAACAACCAAAAGATCTCAGATATGGTATGATCTTTAATTAGACCTATACCAAAAAACCATCACTGACCTTAATCGTATTACACAAAACCCAATCATTTTTATACATACGTTAGACCATCGTAATGATCTTGAAGCCATCTTGATTGTTTCGCGGGTTCAAATCATTCGGAGCAAAAGGTGTAAATGATGAATCGTAGGTGGATTATATATACGAGGAGTTGGATTTGCAAGGAGATGGGGGACGGTGGATAATATGAGATTAGATAAGAAGAAGTCAGATCTTGTTTTGATTGTATTTAGTAAGATTGTAATTTGTGTTAGATGGTCACTGAGTTTACAAGAAGAGATGGATGTCGTTGAATATGAGATTAAGTTGGGAGGCGATATGGTGTATGTGACGTGGGTTAGGTTCTGATAATATGAGAATAATTAGGGTTTTCTAGATTTATATCCCTAATTGTGTGGACAAAGTTTTGGATATAAAAAGGTCATGCCGGGTATACTACTGGAATGGGATGCTTTTTGTTTTGGTTGGGCCTCGTCCAAACATAGCTTGAGTATTTCGGGCTGCTGATTTGTTTTCAAAAGGTTGGGCCCAAAATGGTTGCTAATGGAACTGGTTAGAATCTATCATGGACTCAGATTGAAGGAGTATCGAACTAAACCAACATATGCTTAATCCGAATTTTCTTCATAATTATGGTTTTTGGAGTTAAGTCGGGTATCCATTATATTTCGATCGATCGAAAGTGCTTAAATAACAAAGAAAATTATTGGTTTAAAACATAATATTTTCGGAAAATATTTCGACGAACACTATCATTAAGGTAATAATCATTACACTATCATCAAGGTAATAATCATTACACTAGCATATCTTAATCATGCTTAGTGATCATAAAAGTGATTAGCCTTAAAACTCACTTTTATCAAATGTTTCAAAAGATTTTTAATAAACTTTATTTTTAATAAAATCTTTTATTAAAATGAAAATCTAAATTCGAATATGGCATATTCCAAATTCCATAAGAATATGTTAGCCCTAAAATATGAGCGCCATTTACAGAATTACATGAGATTCAGATAGGCAAAAAATGGAGGGACTACTATTGACAAGTTGTCAAAGTTACTCCTTGTTAGCCTATATATACCCCTCCATAATTCCATGGAGGGGTGAGGATTCCCATTTGTTTATTTTCACGTCTCTCTTTAAAATAAACACGCTCCTTTCACCTTGTAATCTTTCTCTCTCTAAAATGTCTAAACACTTATTTTATCCTCCCCGACCTCCGGATCACCCCTAAATAGCTTTGAATCTTATGTTAACAATTGATATCAGAGCTAACCGGGGGTGTTTTGTGTTTTTGTTTGCTGATTTTGAAGGTGTTCGTATGGGTACATCATGTTAGTCTATTTGATTGGTCTATTAGTCCAAATCTTCACATTTTCTTATGGTTCATCTGTCCTAAAGTGGTTAGTCTGTTCATTTGGTTTTCACTCTGTCTTTTTTTATTTTTTTAAACTCAGATATCATGGTCTTTTTCATCAAATCAGTAACTTTTTTGTCTCTTTCTTTCCGTATCTATTTGCAGAGTCAATTTCTACACACTTTTTTCTTGTTTGCTGATGTTGAATAACCAGATCTCATTTACTGAATTAAAAAATGACATAGATCAACTTTTCGTAGAAACCAAGAAAAAAAATAAACAGATCCACTTTTTCCGGAAAAGGACAAAAAATGGACCAGATCCATTTTTTTCGGGGTTAACATAGATATGGTCAAAACCCTCCTCAGATGGCTTATTCCGATGGGTCTCATTCCGATCGTGTATTGCGATCGTAAAAACCTTAGGGTTTCAACATTGCGATCGAATATTACGATAGTATTCCGATGGGCGTTATTCCGATGGATGGTTCACTCATCGCGATGAGACTCATTGCGATGGGTGGTTTGACCAATTGCGATGGAGAGATAAGGCTACATTCCGATGGATTTATTGACATTCCGATGGATTTTAGGATTCTGATAGATTTTGATATATTGCGATGGCATGTTTGAAACATTGCGATACTGTCATTCCGAAGGAGATTCATTGTATTGTGATGGTTTTATAAACATTACGATCATGACCAATCAAAAAAATAACGACACCTTAAAAACTAACAAATCCGACTCTATCTAACATAATCCCATCTCAATTAGTACAAACGTATATAAAGATCTCAGATTCATATTTCGTGTTTCTACATGCAAGCCAAGATCTATTTAGATCTAGTACACGAAAGTCAAACATCATCACAGATCAATACGATGCATAGCATCTTGTTTTATTTTCAAAATTAAAGAAAGATTTACAACAAGAATGTTGCAATCAATTTTTTTCTTTCGATTGATATAACAAAAAGTCAAACTAACATGCAATAAAAACAACCAAAAGATCTCAGATATGGTATGATCTTTAATTAGACCTATACCAAAAAACCATCACTGACCTTAATCGTATTACACAAAACCCAATCATTTTTATACCTACGTTAGACCATCTTAATGATCATGAAGCCATCTTGATTATTTCATGGTTTCGAATCATTCTGAGCAAAAGGTGTACAAGATGAATCGTGGGTGGATTATATATACGAGGAGTTGGATTTGTAAGGGGATGGGGGACGGTGGATAATATGAGATTAGATAAGAAGAAGTGAGATCTTGTTTTGATTTTATTTAGTATGATTGTGATTTGTGTTAGATGGTGACTGAGTTTACAAGAAGAGATGGATGCCGTTGAATATGAGATTAAGTTGGGAGGCGATATGGTCTATGTGATGTGGGTTAGGTTGTGATAATATGAGAATAATTAGGGTTTTCAAGATTTATATCCCTAATTGTGTGGACAAAGTTTTAGATATAAAATGGTCATGCCGGGTATAATACTGGAATGGGCTACGTTTTGTTTTGGTTGGGCCTCGTCCAAACATAGCTTGAGTATTTCGGGCTGTTGATTTGTTTTCAAAAGGTTGGGCCCAAAATGGTTGCTAATGGAACTGGTTAGAATCTATCATGGACTCAGATTGAAGGAGTATCGAACTAAACCAACATATGCTTAATCCGAATTTTCTTCATAACTATGGTTTTTGGAGTTAAGTCGGGTATCCATTATTTTTAGATCGATCGAAAGTGCTTAAATGACAAAGAAAATTATTGGTTTAAAACCTAATATTTTTGGAAAATATTTCGACGAACACTATCATTAAGGTAATAATCATTACACTATCATCAAGGTAATAATCATTACACTAACATATCTTAATCATGCTTAGTGATTATAAAAGTGATTAGCCTTAAAACTCAGTTTTGTCAAATGTTTCAAAAGATTTTTAATAAACTTTATTTTTAATAAAATCTTTTATTAAAATGAAAATGTAAATTTGAATATGGCATATTCCAAATTCCATAAGAATATGTTAGCCCTAAAATGTGAGCGCCATTTACGGACATACATTAGATTCAGATAGGCAAAACAGGGAGGGACTACTATTGACAAGTTGTCAAAGTTACTCCATAAGAATATGTTAGCCCTAAAATGTGAGCGCCATTTACGGAATTATATATACCCCTCCAATCTTCCATGGAGGGGTGAGAATTCCCATTTGTTTATTTTCACTTCTCTCTTTAAAATAAACACGCTCCTTTCATCTTGTAAACTTTCTCTCTCTAAAATGTCTAAACACTTATTTTATCCTCCCCGACCTCCGGATCACCCCTAAATAGCTTTGAATCTTATGGTTAACAATTGATATCAGAGCTAACCGGGGGTGTTTTGTGTTTTTGTTTGCTGATTTTGAAGGTGTTCGTATGGGTACATCATATTAGTCTATTTGATTGGTCTATTAGTCCAAATCTTCACATTTTCTTATGGTTCATCTGTCTTAAAGTGGTTAGTCTGTTCATTTGGTTTTCACTCTGTCTTGTTTCATTTTTTTAAACTCACATATCATGGTCTTTTTCATCCAATCAGTAACTTTCTTGTCTCTTTCTTTCCGTATCTATTTGCTGAGTCAATTTCTACACACTTTTTTCTTTGTTGCTGATGTTGAATAACCAGATCTCATTTATCGAATTAAAAAAATGACATAGATCAACTTTTCGGAGAAACCAAGAAAAAAAATAAACAGATCCACTTTTTCCAGAAAAGGACAAAAAATGGACCAGATCCATTTTTTCGGGGTTAACATAGATATGGTCAAAACCCTCTTCAGATGGCTTATTCCGATGGCTATCAACCGATGGGTCTCATTCCGATCATGTATTGCGATCGCAAAAACCTTAGGGTTTCAACATTGCGATCGAATATTACGATAGTATTCCGATGGGCCTTATTCCGATGGGTGGTTCACTCATTGCGATGGGACTCATTGCGATGTGTGGTTTGACCAATTGCGATGGAGAGATAAGGCTACATTCCGATGGATTTATTGACATTCCGATGGATTTTCGGATTCTGATGGATTTTGATATATTGCGATGGCATGTTTGAAACATTGCCATACTGTCATTGCGAAGGAGATTCATTGTATTGCGATGGTTTTATAAACATTACGATCATGACCAACAAGAAAAATACCGAGACCTTAAAAACGAACAAATCCGACTCTATCTAACATAATCCCATCTCAATTAGTACAAACGTATATAAAGATCTCAGATTCATATTTCGTGTTTGTACATGCTAGCCACGATCTATTTAGATCTAGTTCACGAAAGTCAAACATCATCACAGATCAATACGATGCATAGCATCTTGTTTTATTTTCAAAGTTAAAGAAAGATTTACAACAAGCATGTTGCAATCAATTTTTTTTTCTTTAGATTGATATAACAAAAAATCAAACTAACATGCAATAAAAACAACCAAAAGATCTCAGATATGGTATAATCTTTAATTAGACCTATACCAAAAAACCATCACCGACCTTAATCGTATTACACAAAACCCAATCATTTTTATACCTATGTTAGACCATCGTAATGATCTTGAAGCCATCTTGATTATTTCATGGTTTCTAATCATTCTGAGCAAAAGGTGTACATGATGAATCGTGGGTGGATTATATATACGAGGAGTAGGATTTGTAAGGAGATGGGGGACGGTGGATAATATGAGATTAGATAAGAAGAAGTGAGATCTTGTTTTGATTGTATTTAGTAAGATTGTGATTTATGTTAGATGGTGACTAAGTTTACAAGAAGAGATAGAGGCCATTGAATATGAGATTTAGTTGGGAGGTGATATGGTCTATGTGATGTGGGTTAGGTTGTGATAATATGAGAATAATTAGGGTTTTCTAGATTTATATCCCTAATTGTGTGGACAAAGTTTTGGATATAAAAAAGGTCATGCCGGGTATACTACTGGAATAGGTTGCGTGTTGTTTTGGTTGGGTTTCGTCCAAACATAGCTGCAGTATATTTCGGGCTGGTGATTTGTTTTAAAAAGGTTGGGCCCAAAATGGTTGCTAATGGAGCTGGTTAGAATCAATCATGGACTCAGATTGAAAGAGTATCGAACTAAACCAGCATATGCATAGTCCAAATTTTCTTCATAACTATGGTTTTTGGAGTTAAGTCGGGTATCCATTATTTTTCGATCGATCGAAAGTGCTTAAATGACAAAGAAAATTATTGGTTTAAAACCTAATATTTTCGGAAAATATTTCGACTTAAGGTAATAATCATTACACAATCATCAAGGTAATAATCATTTCACTAACATATCTTAATCATGCTTAGTGATCATAAAAGTGATTAGCCTTAAAACTCACTTTTGTCAAATGTAACAAAAGATTTTTAATAAACTTTATTTTTAATAAAATCTTTTATTAAAATGAAAATGTAAATTTGAATATGGCATATTCCAAATTCCATAAGAATATGTTAGCCCTAAAATGTAAGCGCTATTTACGGAATTACATTAGATTCAGATAGGCAAAACATGGAGGGACTACTATTGACAAGTTGTAACAGTTACTCCTTGTTAGCCTATATATACCCCTCCATACTTCCATGGAGGGGTGAGGATTCCCATTTGTTTATTTTCACTTATCTCTTTAAAATAAACACGCTCCTTTCACCTTGTAATCTTTCTCTCTCTAAAATGTCTAAACACTTATTTTATCCTCCCTGACCTCCGGATCACCCCTAAATAGCTTTGAATCTTATGGTTAACAATTGTTATCAGAGCTAACCGTGGGTGTTTTGTGTTCTTGTTTGCTGATTTAGAAGGTGTTTGTATGGGTACATCATATTAGTCTATTTGATTGGTCTATTAGTCTAAATCTTCACATTTTCTTATGGTTCATCTGTCCTAAAGTGGTTACTCTGTTCATTTGGATTTCACTCTGTCTTGTTTCATTTTTTTAAACTCACATATCATGGTCTTTTTCATCCAATTAGTAACTTTTTTATATCTTTCTTTCCGTATCTATTTGCTGAGTCAATTTCTACACACTTTTTTCTTTGTTGCTGATGTTGAATAACCAGCTCTCATTTACTGAATTAAAAAAATGACATAGATCAACTTTTCGAAGAAACCAAGAAAAAATAAACAGATCCACTTTTTCGGGAAAAGGACAAAAAAGGACCAGATCCATTTTTTTCGGGGTTAACATAGATATGGTCAAAACCCTCTTCAGATGGCTTATTCTGATGGCTATCTTCCGATGGATCTCATTCCGATCGTGTATTGCGATCGCAAAAACCTTAGGGTTTCAACATTGCGATCGAATATTACGATAGTATTCCGATGGGTGGTTCACTCATTGCGATAGGACTCATTGCGATGGGTGGTTTGACCTATTGCAATGTAGAGATAAGGCTACATTCCGATGGATTTAGTGACATTCCGATGGATTTTGGGATTCTGATGGATTTTGATATATTGCGATGGCATGTTTGAAACATTGCGATACTGTCATTGCGAAGGAGATTCATTGTATTGCGATGGTTTTATAAACATTGCGATCATGACCAATCCAGAAAAATACCGATACCTTAAAAACCAACAAATTCGACTCTATCTAACATAATCCCATCTCAATTAGTACAAACGTATATAAAGTGTTAGAAATACGTTTTAACGTATATTAGAAGTATCGGTCACTCCACAATATGATTTATGTTGTAATAGCTCGTAGTTAACAAATAGTTAATTGTTACTTATTAAGTTAAGTAAGAACCGGTCCATGGGCTTGTCATGGACCGGCCCAAGCCCAATGTTGCTTGGAAGTATAAATACCCCTTTCCTCCTTGGAAAGGGGTTGGTTGTTGTTCACTTATCATTTTTCATATTAATAAAAGACACATAGTTTCTCTCACTTTCTCTCTCTAGTTTCTCTCACTAGATAACATCAACCCACTTCATAGATTCATAGGTTATCAAGATTCTACATTTGGTATCAAGAGCTATGGGGTGATTTAAGGTAAGGATTGTGTTGCTTTTTTAGTTAATTGAATCAATTAGTGATCTTTAGAAAAAATCAATCTTGAATCTTGTTGTTTTTGGTGTTTTTGTTATTGGGATTAATTGATAAGGATAGGGTTTAGCTTATTTTGGTAAAAATCATAAAACTTTTTGTGGTTTTAATCAAAAAATCGGATTTAAAAGTGCTGTTCCAAGTCTCGAACTCTTTTTCTCCAGAATATTCCGAATAGACTTTCCGAATAGCAAAGTATTCCGAATAGTAAGATTTTCCGAATAGCCAATTCTTTCCGAATAGCAAAGATTTTCCGAATAGCCAATTCTTTCTGAATAGCCAAACTTTCTGAATAGCCAAACTTTCCGAATAGCAATCTTTCCGAATAGCCAAACTTTCCGAATAGCAATTTTTCCGAATAGCCATCTTTCCGAATTGAAGAATTATTCCGCATAAGGATAGGTTTATTCAGCATAGGGTTTATTCCGAATAGGGTATTTTCAGAATAGGGTTATTCCGCATAGGGTTATTCCGGATAAGGGTTGTTTTCAGCATAGGGTTATTCCGAATAGGGATTATTCCGAATAGGATTTATTCTTTGTTAGGGTTATTCCGTATAAGCAAGTTCAAGGGGTTTTTGAGTTTTTTCGACGATCCTTAGTGGATTTAATCTTGATTTTAACAACACAACACAAATTCTCAACCTTTCTTCACTGCTCGATCAACCGATAATCTTTGAGTCTTTTAAGTGATCACAATGAATCCGAGTTCATTAATGCCTCAGATGACATCTCTTAAGGATATCTTAATCATAACGGGAACTGATAGTCGTCCACCGATGCTTATTAAAGAGGTGTTTGAGGCATGGCAGGGCCGCATGATGCAATACTTGAAGGGCAAACCAACATACGGAAGGCTTATGGTCAAATCGATTTTGAATGGTCCACTCGACTACGGTACCATTGTGGCAAATAACGTGACTCGACCAAGAGAATATGAAGAACTCACACCGGCACAACAACTCATTGCTGATGCTGATGAAAAGGCTCTACAGACTCTTCTCCAAGCTCTTCCGCATGATATTTATCGCATGGTAAGTCAATATACGGTTACCAAGGATTTATGGGAACGTCTAAAGGTGTTGCTACAAGGTACGTCTCTTACCAAACAGGAAAGGGAATGTCAGTTGTATGATCTGTTTGATAGATTCACGTACAGCCCAGGGGAAACGCTACACGACTACTACTTCAGATTTACTACTCTAATGAATGATCTGAATGTATACAATCTAGTGATTGCTCCATTCCAGGTTAACACCAAGTTTTTGAATACTTTACCTCAAGCTGAATGGGGTGAGTATATTACCGATGTTAAGTTAACCCGGGATTTGCATAAGTGCAATTTAGATCAAATCTATGCTTTCCTTCAGCAGCATGAGAAACATGTGATCATGCACCGTTCTCCTCGAGGTATGTACCCTGAATCCTTAGCTTTGATGGCGAATCAACCAAGCTTGTCACACAACAACACACCTTATATCTTGGGACATCAAGCCTATCATCCATCACCTTACATGACACCAACCTTCCCCCAATACTCGATTCTACCGCAACCACCCACCTCACATCAGCAACAATATCGGTTTCATGCACCTTGACCACAGTATGCTTCACAACTTCACCCAGCAAACATTGCACCTTATGCTCAGCCTTCATATTCTTCTTATCAAGAGAATGCAGCATATCCATCAAGCTACTCTGATCACATGAGTATTCCTTCTAGTGATTATGCATCTCAACAAGATCAAGCAATGTATTGTGATGATGAGGAAGTCCCCATTCCTGTATTCAAACAAGGAGCTGACCCAGTTGAAGTATTAACCACTATGTCTGCTTATCTCACAAGGACTTTAAGCAAATGAGGATTTAGGGGATCAGCTCCAACCAACAATCAGTTGAGGAATTCATCCAATTCTCGCCAACAAGCTACTATTGAGAATGGCAGGTTAATGGTCCAACCTCTTCAACCTTATCAGGGGAGACCTACTACATCAACCACCAATGCCCGCACGGTCAATCCTGCTCCAATGGTCAACAATCCTCCACGGGCTAATTCCATAGGCAAGTTGAGAATGATTACATGCTACAACTGCAAGGAAGAAGGACACATGTCCAGGGATTGCAAGAAACCCAAGAGGAGAAGGGATGGACAATGGTTTGTAGAGAAGATCTATCTGGTGAATGCTCAGGCACAAGGAAGGGAACTTGATGAAGAGGAGCTTGCATTTCTTGCTGATCCAGGGATTGCTGAACAAGACACTGTCACCACACAGAATGCAGCATACCAAGCAGATGATCTCGATGCGTATGACTCAGACTGTGATGAATTTCAATCTGCAAAGGCTGCTCTCATGGCAACTATCTCCAGCTTAGGGCCAGAAAAGAGATCTGAGGTACTTATTAATACCACCGATAATACCACTGATGCTAGTATTCAACCACATCAAGTTGTGCAAGAGAGTGCTGATTCGAATGAGTCTTCGGTGGTGAGTCTATCAAATGAGGAGACAATCAATGATAGTAATATCAATGTGAGTCCCCAGACTTTGAGTGAATCACAATCGGGAGCGATTTCGCATACGCCTACTCCTGATCAACAAGATTTGGTCATGGTTCCTGCTACATTACTTAGCCAAATGAATGCTGCACTCTTAGAAACCCTAGCTAAGAATAAGAATTTGTCTGATGAGCTTGCCTTAAGCAATGAGAAAGTTCAAACCTTGGAATTAGTGCCTTCGTCTAGTGTTCTAACAAATCCCGAATATGATCACTTTCGAAACAAACAAATGGGTCATTTGCAAGAAATTGAAAACTTAAGAGCAAATCTTTCTAATGAACTTAAAGAAAAGGAGTTAGTGGTCACTAATTTCAAAAACTTCAAACAGATTTTGAGTTACTCGAGTCTAAGAAGAATGAAATGGAGATTAATGCTGCTAATAAGATTAGAAGTCTAGATTACTTGCTTTTAATACAATATGCTGCTTCTCAACTAGTGCACTTATTTGATGCTTCGTTTAGAGAATTTAACTTATCACGTCAAAAAGGCCTTCCCCCTAACCCAAGGTATGCAAAACAAGCTTTAAGACATAGTCCAAGACTTTATAATGCAACCCAATTAGGATTGGTCTTAGACCCGATTGTTATTTTCGATGATCGAACAAGTAAGGATCTAGTTGATGAGGATCGGTCATACAATTCTGCAAAATATCCCGAGTGTGATTATTTTAAAATGAATAAGGAGCTTGCAAAAACGGATTTTAGAATTCGCTTCCATATGGACAAAGATCTCATCACAGCACCAACCTACATGTTAGATCAAGAAAACCCTAGTACATTTCCTACACTTGTCAATATGGAAGGTCCTAAGGAAATTCCAAAGGATCTTCCACCGGTTAGCACTGTATGGTTAAACTTGCAAGAGATTAATCAATACTTTACTAGTTTTGACAAGGTCATTTTGGAATGTACGACTTCAAATGGCCTAAACGCCGGAGAATGGGCTTTCGAACACATGAACGAGGTGTTTAAAAATGAGATCAATCCGTTTGTCGAAAGTCTAAAAGGAAGTTTTGCATCTCTTAAGGAAAATCTTGAGTTTGAAATTGGAGAAGTTCAAAAAGTGTTTTATGAAATGGACACCACTTACGAACTACAACTAATTGAAAAAGAAAAGATTTTATCCGAATATGACCGATTCTTGTCCGAAGTAATCTCGTGTGATGTGCTTACTACTGTAAATGTTAATTATTCGAATGAGCTTACATCCGCTATGATTAATTTTGATGCTATGAATATATGTGATGATGTTTGTGATCTCTCTGTAAATGTTGTTGATACTGTAAATGAGGTAGATAATCATTCTTGTCACGAATCTAACGCTGAGTTTTTAAAGCTACAAGATTCTTACAATTTACTTTCAAAACGCTTTAATCAACTAGAACAACATTGTATATCTTTAGAATTAAAACAACAAACTCAAAATGAGGATCTTTTGATATCAAATGGTTGTGAAAACGGTGTTGAGACGAGTGACAAGATGATTGCAATTGTTAAGGCATTAGAGGAAGAGATTATGAGATTGAAGAGAGATGTGTCATCAAATGAAACACTAAAATTGGAACTAGAGGCTGCAGAGTCTAAAAACCAGGTCTTAGAAATTAGACTTTCGTCTGTTCTAGGGGAGATGGATCGGACAAGACAGGGACTATCCGCTCTTTATGGTTCACTAGAAGAACGCTTCGCTTTTAATGCGGCACAGCAACAATCTTATGTTGCACAACTGAACCAAAAGTGCGAGGAAATCTCTGACTTGAACATCCTGCTCATTGACAAAAACATGGTTTTGGCCGAGTTAAAGGAGACACTTCTTCTCACCCGACAAGAAGTTGTTGATAACTTAGCTACCGACTCTGCACCGTCCACTAGTGCTCCAACAACCAAGTAAGTTGTGCTTTATAAGAACCCGCTTCATAAGAGAAACCCGGTTACCTACGATGATTATATGAGGAATGCCATTAAGCATGTAGATCTTGTTAGGGATATTTTAGACGATCTTTATGCCTTAGATCCCTCAAGTAGCTACTATTATTCGGCTCATGAATATATTAAGCGAGTTCAATATTGCTTAGCATACTTGAAATACATAGGTAAACCAGGTTCTGCACTACTTACTAATAGGCCCATTGCTGTAACTCCATTCAATAAGACTCCAGGAGCAAAACCGTCACTGGCACCATCAAGTAAGGCACCTTTAAAATCTGTTGCTAATATTCCCACTTTGCCTTCTACAGGATTAAAAGAGACTACTAAGGCTAAAGGATCGCCACTCAAGAAAGATAAGATCAAGCCCTCCACTAGTAGTGCCAAAAAGAAGAAAGTAGAAGATCACCATAGGAATGTTAGTTCAGTTTTAAATAAGAAGAATCATGTTAAGACTAAAAGCTCTGCGCCTGTGCAGAAGCCTAAACCATTTGTGAATTCTGATTTAAAATGTTGGAATTGTAATGAATGTATGTTTTCCCAACATCATGATTTGTGTCTTATTGATCATGTGAATGAAATGAATGCCATTAGGAATGGTCTTGAATGGAAGCCAACGGGTAGAACTCGTGCCCAAGTTGGCTGGCAATAGCGTCCCACTGGTAGGACCTTTACATTAGATGGAAAAATGTGTCCTTTAACTAGGAATGCATCCGTTGAGGTTAGGTCTGAGCGTCCTTTAGTTAGGCACACTCGCACTCAAGTATGGAAACAACGCCCTTTAACTAGGTCAGCTCCCACTATAGTGCCTATCAGTGAAGAAATACCACAGGATTTAAGCCAACTAGAATCTACACCACCAACTAGGAAGAAGAAGGCTAGGAAATCTAAGAAACCTAGAGTTAGCAAATCTAAGATTATTAAATCTATACATGCTAATAACAAGGAACACTCAGATTCCGATACCTCTACATTGTCTTCGTGTGGTGATATTTTCAGGTGGTCCAAATCATCCTTTTATATTTGGACTCCGGTTGTTCAAAGCATATGACCGGAGATCGCTCGATGCTCCGAAATTTCGTCAGCAAGTTTCTTGGTACGGTTAAATTCGGGAATGATCATATAGCAAAGATAATGGGGTATGGTGAATATCAGATTGGAAACGTTACGATTTCAAGGGTATACTATGTAGAAGGTCTTGGTCATAACTTATTTTCAGTAGGACAATTTTGTGATTCCAACCTAGAGGTTGCTTTTCGACAACATACATGTTTCATCCACAACTTGGAAGGAAAAGATTTGTTGAAGGGTTCTCGTGGTGCAAATCTTTATACGTTGTCCCTACAAGACATGATGGCCGCCTCTCCAGTATGTCTTCTCTCTAAAGCATCTAAGACCAAGTCTTGGTTATGGCATCGCAGATTATCTCATCTCAAATTTGACGCTATTAATCATCTGGCTAAAAACGAATTAGTTCGTGGTCTTCCAAAACTCAAATTTCACAAGGACCATTTATTTTCCGCGTGTTCAAGGGGGAAAAGTACCAAGAAATCATACAAGCCCAAAGCTGAAGACACCAATCAAGAAAAACTTCATCTTTTGCATATGGATCTTTGTGGGCCAATGAGAACTGAAAGTGTGAGCGGTAAGAAATTCATTCTGGTTATTGTGGATGATTTCTGCAGGTTTACATGGGTTAGATTTCTATGTACAAAGGATGAAGCACCGAAGGCTATCATCACTTTTCTGAAATTCATTCAGGTACGTTTGAATACTACTGTCCGCCGTATTCGTACAGATAATGGAACAGAGTTCGTCAACCAGACTCTTCGTGATTACTATGAAGGAGTTGGTATCTCACATGAAACATCCGCTGCACGCACTCCACAACAAAACGGTGTCGTTGAAAGACGGAATCGTACACTTATGAAAGCTGCTAGGACTATGCTTATTTATGCGAACGCTCCATTTTTCTTGTGGGCAGAAGCTATATCTACTGCATGCTTCACCCAAAACCGTTCTATCATTCGGAAACGCCATGGAAAAACACCTTATGAGCTTTTACATGACCGTAAACCCGATGTTTCATTTTTTCATGTGTTTGGTGCTCTTTTTATCCAAACATTAATAGTGAGAACTTGGGCAAGCTTCAACCGAAAGCCGATATAGGTATTTTCATTGGTTACTCACCGTCCAAGAAAGCATACCGAATTTACAACCGTCGTCTTGGTAAGATTGTGGAAAATATGGACGCAGATTTCGATGAGCTGACAGCGATGGCTTCTGAGCAACACAGCTCTGAACCCGCGCTTCATGAGATGGGAACCGGTGCTATTAGTTCTGGATTAGTTCCCAATAATCCTACTTCTACATCATTTTTACCACCATCAAGGCCCGAGTGGGATAAACTGTTTCAACCGTTGTTTGACGAATTCTTTGATCCCCCAAATGATGAAGTTCCAGCACCCATAGTGATAGCTCCAATCCCTGAAGTTGTTGCTCAAGCAAATTAAGCTTTATCTAATGCATCTTCAATTCACATTGAACCGGATGCACCTTCACCAAGTGATTCTCAAACTACACCTGAATCGTCACCCCTACTTGTGCCTAATGATGTGGAAGAGGATTCTATTGATCACGATTTGGAATATGCTCACCTGCAAGAGCTTCCTTTCTTTGGTGTAGCGATACCTGAAAACCCTTCAGCCGCGTCTACCTCAGAAGAAGCTCCTTCTATTGTTCACTCCAGACCAACTAGGATTGAAAAACATAGAAACAAATGGACAAAAGATCACCCAATTAGGAATGTCATTGGTAATCTCGATCGACCAGTCTCTACACGCCATCAATTATAAGAGAGTGCACTCTATTGCTACTTTGATGCATTTCTCTCCGAAGTTGAACCTAAAAACTGGCAACATGCTATGACTCAATCATCTTGGATTGAAGCTATGCAGGAGGAACTAAATGAATTTCAACGACTTGAAGTATGGGAATTAGTTCCTCTCCCTGACAAGGCTAACATCCTTACCTTGTTGTGGGTTTATAATGTTAAACTTGATGAGATGGGTGCAGTATTGAAGAATAAGGCTAGATAGGTTGCTAGAGGATATAAACAAGCCTTGGGTATAGACTTTGAAGAATCTTTTGCTCCTGTGGCAAGATTGGAGGCTATTAGACTATTCCTTGCGTATGCTGCTCATATGAACATGATCGTCTATCAGACGGATGTGAAGACGGCATTTTTGAACGGTGAACTAAGGGAAGAAGTCTATGTTAGTCAGCCGGATGGGTTCGTTAGCACGGAGTTTCCTAATCATGTGTACAAGCTTAAGAAGGCTCTCTATGGGTTGAAACAAGCTCCACGCGCGTGGTATGATCTCCTTTCAACATATCTCATTTCGGAAGGCTTCTCCAAAGGCAAGGTGGACCCCACTCTATTCACTCTCAAGGAGGGCAACGACATGATTCTGGTACAAATTTATGTTGATGATATAATATTTGCTGCCACTAACATAGAATTGTCAAATCGCTTTGAGAAGATAATGTCCACACGCTTTCAGATGTCAATGTTGGGAAAAATTTCATTTTTCTTAGGATTAAAAATTTCTCAGAATCCCAGAGGCATCTTTATTAATCAATCCAAATATGCTCTAGAATCTTTAAAGAAATATAACTTTGAATATTGTGACCCCGTGGACACTCCAATGGTGGAGAAATCCAAGTTAGATGAAGATAGGAATGGGACTATTGTCGATCCAAAACTTTACCGTGGGATGATCGGCACCCTTCTCTATCTGACTGCTAGCAGGCCTGATTTGCAATTTGCTGTATGCATGTGTGCCCGGTATCAGGCTCGGCCTACCGAAAAGCACCTACATGTTGTGAAAAGGATCTTTCGGCATCTAAAAGGAACACTTCATCGTGGTCTATGGTATCCGAAAGATTCCTCTATTGCTTTAATATCATACGCAGATGCCGATCATGCTGGATGTCAAGACACGAGGCGTAGCACTTCTGGATCTGTGCAACTCCTTGGAGATAGATTGATCAGTTGGTCTTCAAAAAGGCAGAAAAGCGCTGCAATTTCTAGCACGGAGGCTGAATGCATCGCCATGTCCGGTTGTTGTGCTCAAGTCCTTTGGATGAGATCACAATTAACTGACTACGGTTTGGGATTCAACAAAATCCCGATGTACTGTGACAACAAGAGCGCCATTGCCCTTTGCTGCAACTATGTTCAACACTCCCGGGCCAAGCACATAGACATTCGCTACCATTTCATTAAGGAGCAGGTGGAGAACGGAGTGATCGAGCTGTATTTTGTCACTACTGAGTACCAGCTGGCGGATATGTTCACCAAAGCCTTAGATCGAGGACGAATCGAGTTTTTGATCGACAAGCTTGGCATGAAATCATTCACTCCAGCGACTCTCAAAGAGTTGGCAGAAGAATCAGCTGAATAGTGGTGGTAAACTATTCAGAGTATCCTTTGTTCGTGATCATGTATATTTTCGTACATATATAAAACCACAAAAAGAAAAATACAAAAATATAAAACCAAGAAAATCCATAAAAAATATAAAACCTAGAAAAACCACAAAAATTATAAAATCAAGAAAAACCAAAAATATTTTTTCGTTTTTAAATCGGGCATGTCTTTTAGTACGGTAATATTTACGGCTTTAGAAATGTCGATCAATATTGACACGGCCCCATAAATAGAGTCCGTATAAAAGTTGTACAATTTCAAAACATGCCCATTATGGCTTGTAGTTATTTCTGACTGCAACCCGGTTTTCATATTAAAGTCACGTATTTCCTTGGAAAACGTTGGCTCACAACGGGAATTAATTTTCTCGGGCATGATTTACAAGCCAAATCATGCAAAGGGATCAAGTTTACTTTACAACTTGGTCTAACACGAGTTAATGTACGTCTCAGTGCATTAATTTGTCAAAATAAGAGAAATCTTATTGTCACCACGAATCAAACTTTTCAAGATATTAATTGGAAATGTTTTCATCATGTGCCTCGTTAAACAATGATTACAGCTCTTTAAATAGAAAACGGGTCATCGTTTAAGGGGGAGAAAATGTTACATCATCTTTCACATCAAAAAGATCTTCAAAAGTTTTCAAGGAAACTCAAAAAGCTCAATGGTTAATGGTTGGATTGCTTTGGCATTTGTCTTGTTGTTGCTCATAAGTTTGTAGCGAATAGATTTGTGCGTGTGTTAAGATAGGTTAGTCTCTAAGGCTCGGGAATTTAACATAAGATAGGGTCAAAAATGACAAGAATTAAATCTTGAAAAACAAAAGAGTTTTGATTGTAGAAAGAGGAAAAATTGAGGGATTAAACTTGACAAGGTGTCAAACTTGTGAAAATTTGACCTAGTCAAATTCATCCCCCCCGTCTCTTCTTTTTCTTTCACTTTTCTGATTGTGCTTTTCCCCTTTGCCCGCCATTAACAAACACACGAACACACAAACAATTTCTTTCATTCAATCTTCTAGATCAAGATCTTCAAAAGGTATTAAATCGGCTTAACATTCATTCAATTCAAGTTAATTATCTCTTTTTAATCGGAATCAATCAATTTAAGTTTCTGCTTAAATTAGGGTTTAATTAAATTGGGGGTTTTGCCTGGGATTGATTCGGAATAGAACAAATGAACAGATATGGCCTTTAGAACACTTTAATCAAACGAATTCGTGCTTAATTAGAAAATTCATAAGTGTTGAAAACATTCCGAATAGGACGGACTTTCCGAATAAGGCATTTATTCAGAATAGAATGAACTTTCCGAATAGGAGGATTATTCCGCATAGAGAAATCTTTCCGAATAGAAGCTTTATTCCGCATAGGATAATCTTTCCGAATAGAACTTTTATTCCGCATAGAGAAATCTTTCCGAATAGGAATTTTATTCCGCATAGACAGTTCTTTCCGAATAGAAATTTTATTCCGCATAGATTGATCTTTCCGAATAGAAACTTATTCCGCATAGAGAAATCTTTCCGAATAGAACTTTTATTCCACATAGGCCTAAACTTTCCGAATAAGAATTTTATTCCGCATAGAAAAATCTTTCCGAATAGGAATCTTATTCCGCATAGATTGATCTTTCCGAATAGAAAATTTATTCCGCATAGGCCTAATTTTCCGCATAGACTTTTTATTCTGCATAGGATTTTTTATTCCGCATAGATTGTTTATTCCGCATAGACCAATTATTCCGAATTGAATGTTTATTCCGAATAGAATATGTTTGAATGTTTTACAAGCTTAAGGGATCAGGTCATATGTTCAATGCTTAGGTTTAAAATCATAATGATATTCATATTTGTATGTTTCAACCTTTGTGTTTTATCTTAAGCAGAGACGATGACTAACCCTATAGTACAACAAATACAAGACGCCAGAGCCACCGCCATTGCCGATGCAAAGACTCTAAAGTTTCTTCCAAACAACTTCCGTTTGAAGGAGGTATCTCATTCTACCCATAATGGATTTAAGGTAGGTATAGTCATACTTGATAACTCTCATCTCAAGCATGCGCTAAGGAGAAGTGCTTCAGTGCCCTATGACTACCTTTACGAGTTCTGGGCTACCAAGGAGAGGACGTCGAACAAAATCACATTTTCCTTGGACAACAAGCAGCAGACGCTTAATGTGTCAGACTTCAGGAAGATCTTTGGATTTCGGCAGTCACTCAAAGGTCTATCATTCTCAGCCAACCCGACTAAGGACCAGATCATGGAAATGTTCACTGCCATTGGATGTCTTGACATACGAACCGTGTCTGAGTTTACTACTACCAAAGTTGGTCAACCATGGAAAGCTATTTTTGGGATTCTAAGCCGATGTTTCACACCCAAAACAACTGGGTTTGATGCTGTTCGTCCGCCAATCATCAAGATGTTTTATGGTATGTTCAAAGGTATGGGTATTGATTATGCATCATTGCTGTGGGAGGAGTTTACTTTTCAACTCTTCACAAACACGAAGGGTAAGGTTAAAAGTTACAAGTACCCTAGGTTCATTAAGCTGATCATACATTACTTTATGGAAAACGATGCATCTATTGATAAGCGTGTAGGTAGTCGTCACCACATGATGGATGATGATGATTTGGTAGACTTAAGGCAGGAGACTCATTCGAATACGGTTATTTCTGGTCCCATTCCCAGTCATCTGCTGACCGATGAGATTCTCGCTTCTAAAGACTACAAGAACTTGCTACAAGAAATTGAGAATCAACGAGCAAGCATTCTAGCAGGTGAAGACTCATCTACCACGGTTAAGAGCAAAGGTAAACGGAAGCAAACAGCTTTACCTGAACCCAAAGCCAAAAAGAAGAAGACTGCAGTTAAGAAGGGAAAGGGTACGGCTGATGAGTTAGTTCTCCACGATGAAGAAGATGTTGATGATCCTACTCTTAACAAGGCTGAGAGAAAAGCGATGAAGATAACTATGGAAAGGAGTAGGAAAGACACGGGAGGTAGTGGTTCGGGTGCACGGGTAAATATTGAAGAAGAGTACGAGGAGCCAGAGGATGTTTTTGAGTTTGGATCACCTGAAAAGTATTCTACTTCGAAGGAGACATCCACCCCCCCCGTTTCAGCAAGTGTTGAAAAGGAGTCAGGTGCTCCTACAATCATGGTACCTACTCAACCTTTAGTAACTCAACCTCCACCAATACAACCCTTACCAACCCGACCGGTTTCAACACCATTTCTTACACCACCGATAACTCCCATCCTTAGTACCGTAGTAACAACCGAGCCTCTTCAACCTTCCAAAGTAGCTCTGGAACATCTTCAATGGCTGCATTCGTCATGGCAGAGATGTTGGACAAACACACGGATAATCAAAAAAGAGAGATGGATAATCTTCGCCAAGAGCTACTTCGAAGAGTGCAAAGTGAAGAAGCATCTAAGAAAGCCCAAGAAGAGATGCTTGCTAAGTTCGCTGCAGATATGGAATTTACACGTAAAGCTCATGCAGAAGAACTTGCTCGGGTCAAAAAGGCTGAAGCTGATAGGTATGAAGCACGAATTACGAGACTTCGAGCTATTAAGGATAACTATAAAGAGCAGAAAGAAACTCTTGAAGCTTCTATTGAGGAGAGAGTGAAAGAATCCGTTGAATCCATAATGCCTAAACTGCGTGATGAATTGAAGACACTCGCTGCTGATAACTTGATGATCAAGTCATCCAATCCTTCTAAATCCGCCTACAAAATTGCCTATGACTTGACGGATTTTGAGCTAAAGAAGATCCTCAAAGCTCGTATGAGGGAACTTGGATCGTTTGATAAATCTAAGATTCAACGGACACTCTATAAATCCCTGAATGACGCTATCATGGAGGATGATAGGTTGTTCAAGACGTTTGGAAGTGTGGTACCCTACCACATTCTCCCTGAGGAAGAAAGGGAAGAAAGTGAAGAAGAAGAGGGTACTGGTGAAGAAGAGGAAGAAGAAGAAGATAAGGATGATGATGATGGTGATGATGATAAGGATGATGATGATGATGAGGATGATGATGATGATGAAGATGATGATGATGATGATGGTAATGATGGTGGTGATGGTAATGAGGAGAGTGTTAAAGGGAGCAACGAGGATAACGATAAGGATGATGATGGGGGTAAACAGTCTGAAAAGGGGGATAAGGTTGCCAGCTCAAAGAAACCTGCTAAGTCTAGAACCAAGTCTAAGAAAGATGCAGCAGCAAAGGAAAAATCTACTTCCACGGAATCCAGACGATCCAAGTGGCGCCACGATGTGAATGCTACTACAACGTCATCGATTCCTGGTACATCTATCGCTGTATCTATACCTGTTACCACTAACCCTGTTAGTTATGTTGTTGTTGCTCATGTGATTGCAGAATCGGTAACTGAACCTGAAGCTGCACAACACTCACCCATTCATGACACCGCCGAGATGCCTGAATCAGAACCAGCAGATGTTCACGTTTCCACTCCTCTACAACAAGAACCACAATCTAATGTTCCTGAATCAAGCACACGAGACTGGGCAGACACGTTGGAGATTGACGAGACTGCACCACCACAAGCTTGGATCACGGCAGCGGCGCAATATGATCCAATCACAGACGCTGACAAAGATGTCTTATATCTCCGTATCCGCAGTCCGATTGACTTATGTGCATTTCTGGCTCATGAGTATAAGACTTCGGTTACTCCGTCGTTGGTGAAGAAAGCGCTGAAGGATAAGAGAATTCGTGCCAAAACCTGGTTAACCCGAATGGAGTTCGAGTATTATGCCGATGAGATCCTGAAAGCTCTGAACACCGTTCAACGGCCAGGTCTTCATGAATCCGAAAGAGCTCCACCTCCACTTGATCCTTCTCAAGATAATCAGATTGCTCTTGACTTCTTCGTCACCAATGATCTTGATTATCTCCTCAAGGGTTCATCGAAGTACGCAACCTCCCTGACCTTGCTGAAAGCTGCCAACTGGGGGACAATACCCTTTATTGAGGAAAAGGTAACCCGACTCTGGGTCCCAAAGGTAAATCGTAATTATGATATGTATGCTGTCATAGGTGCATCACACTGGGACGAACGAGTTCGAAGGGCGTACAGGGGTTGCTGCTTAGTCAATTCAGGAAGCAACGTTAGATCCGATATCCGCATCTCCAGTATTTTAGGGATGAAAACTGAAGCCAAGAATGGCTATTATCATGTGACGGAGATTCGTCTGAAAAGGGAGGATGACAGAGAATACAAAATCCAGCAGGGAGATTTTTCTATCATTCGCCTTGAGGATATCGAAGATATGTTGCTTATGATGACCCGTGATCAACTCACACATATTCCTCGAGAAGACATCATTGCCTTGAATACAGCACTTCGTATGTTCACACGAAGCGTTGTTATCAAGAAACGAGTTGAAGATCTTCAGTTGGGAGTCGAAAGCTATCAAAGGAAGCTTAACCTAACCCGTCCAGTGAATCAAGTGTTACCTCAACATGTAGATAGATGTCCCTATACCGGCATTTCTGTCCCGAATTGTGGCATTTTCTACTTGAATAGTCGAGGGTTAATGAAGTTTATGAGGGTGGGTGAGCTTTATAAGTATAGTGATGGGACTCTTTTACAAGTCAGAGGAAAGTTGGAGCATCTTAATTCGGGTGGGACTTTACCAGAGATGACTGAGGATTGGCATAGGGGTTATCGACAGATGGCGAATTATGTGATCAATAAGATTGATCAAAAGCTCCGTGAACGTAGATTGATGAGTAGCTTGGAAAGATTCGTTGGTGGTAGACCATATTTAGTGCACCACAAGCTACTGCAACGATCCATCTAATGGGTCGTACATTTCAGGTCCACTTTATATTGGTTTTTTTAATTGTGAATATGTATATTTGTGAATATTGTGCTTGTACGGCTTGATGTAGTGTTAAAGTATGATAATTTTTCAAGAATTTCTCACGAGATTCTAAATCTTTCAAAATATATCATACTAAAGCACTACAACTATCCCTTATTAACTTAAGGGCTAGCATGAACATGTTCTATGGCCAAACATCCATTTCATTTTTACCCAAAGACCGGTTAATCCATTCAATATCCCAAATATTAATGGTTAACATTTTGGATAAGGGGAGAAAATGGGATTAAGGAGATTTAAATGATACTTGGCTAAAAGATGAAAAAGACTTAACGATTATCCAACTTAATATGTGTAAAGCACGTGTTAAGGGGGAGCGTTTTGATGATCAGAAACACCTAAGGTATGAAACTTTTGATTTCAATATCACAAGTACTTTAGGTGATTTTCAATGATTTTTCATGGTGGCAATTCCTTCCCAAAACACGCTTAATTCACGACGAATGTGGTGACAAAAGGGTGGTAGGAATAGGTTTAGTCCAATGATTCATCAAAGCCGATGGAATCTTCCGAAGGACAATTCCCTAGATAGAATTAGAAGTCCTAGGAAAGATGGAGAAAGAATGTGAATGTAGCTGAATGCCGACCAAGTACTTAAGCTAGCACTGGAACAATCACAACAAGGTGCTAGTGATGACGTATTGGTAAGCATTGAAGGGGTTGAAGAATGAAAAAGAATTGTAAAGATAAAGGGTGTAAAGAAAGAAGCCCTCCTTACAACTTTAGGCAGAAACCGGGTCAATACATATGCTATTGAGGTCATTTTTGCTAATGATTCTCGGTATTGAAGAAAGACATCATGGACCCAGTGATGCAATGCACAACCCTTCCCAGCTAACTCAAATATCTCTTAAAAGGTATTTGTTTTAATCACACGGAGATCAACACGTTATCTATTGGTTTATTCACTCCGAATAAACTGGTATTGAAAAGGTGGCACTCCTCTCCAGCCATCGCTTACTAAATCAAAACGCACAATCGAGTCTAGAGCCAAGAGATCATCAAAAGTCTCATTAGGACACTTTCCATTTATTCCTTGCTTTCTCACACACTGTGAAAAGTAAGAGATTTTTTTTATGAGTCCTACGCAGTATTCCTGTAATATTGCCAGAACATCCGAGTAATACGCAAGTATTACAATGAAGATGGAAATCCTGCTTGAGCCAACATCAAACAAGCTCATGGTAGGTTACACGTGCGGTTCTTTTAGAACCAATCTTGTGAAAAACTGGAAAGAAACAGTGGTTTAATTCTTAATTGAACTTAAACTCGTTCCAGGCCTCTACGCATTATCATATGATCTTGCCAGAACACTCAGAGTGACTCTTTATTGATCACAGTGATGAGTGGAAATCCTTCTAGTGTTAACATCAAACAGCACTTGGTAGGTGACGTGCAAGATTCTTTATGAATTGAGCTCGTGACAACTGGAAAGCAACGATGGTGAAAATCTTAATTGAAATTCACTTGTTCCAGGTTTCATGAATTGACGGCTTCAAATCACAAGGATAATTTATCCAAGTGATTCACTCTTTATGTTCGCAGTCAGCTTTGGACGGTCGAATAAAGAGAATGAGTTTACCCGCGAAATCCTGTCAGGAAGTTACTTAATTGAAACTATCCGTCACGGGTACGATATCTAATATCGTCCAACGGTCTTCACCGACCGGAGGTAAAATGCTACCGAATTAGAATAAAATGTTCAAAGCCAATTTATTCGTGTCGTTGCTGTGTACCTGTTAAAGACGGTGGCGTTGCTGTGTACCTGTTGAAGACGGTGGCGTTGCTGTGTACCAGTTAAAGACGGTGGTGTTGCGGTGTACCTGTAGAAGTCGTTTCCACATGCTTATGTCTTTCTGCATCAAAGTTCAGCAAAAAATTCAAGAAAGTACAAGATGAAGTCTTCCGCTGTAACAAACTCTGAAGCTTTCGAGAATTCAACAAAAAGACATAAGTGTGTGGAACATGAAGTCACGAGGAGGCAAAATTCACAAGAAAGGCAAAGATCGCACGTGAAAGGCCAAAGAACAATGCTCACAAGCCAAAGCCTAAAAGATCAAACCAACATATTCACAACAAAAAGAAAAAGAAGAAAAGATTACGAGCTAAAGAACGAAGACTTAGTATAGTATGTTAGGTTTAGAACTTTGTAACGTGGAGTGACCTCCCTTAGGGGGAGATTGTTAGAAATACGTTTTAACGTATATTAGAAGTATCGGTCACTCCACAATATGATTTATGTTGTAATAGCTTGTAGTTAACAAATAGTTAATTGTTACTTATTAAGTTAAGTAAGAACCGGTCCATGGGCTTGTCATGGACCGGCCCAAGCCCAATGTTGCTTGGAAGTATAAATACCCCTTTCCTCCTTGGAAAGGGGTTGGTTGTTGTTCACTTATCATTTTTCATATTAATAAAAGACACATAGTTTCTCTCACTTTCTCTCTCTAGTTTCTCTCACTAGAAAACATCAACCCACTTCATAGATTCATAGGTTATCAAGATTCTACATAAAGATATCAGATTCATATTTTTTCGTGTTTGTACATGCAAGCCAAGATCTATTTAGATCTAGTACACGAAAGTCAAACATCATCACAGATCGATACGATACATAACATCTTGTTTTATTTTCAAAATTGAAGAAAGATTTACAACAAGCATGTTGCAATCAAATTTTTTTCTTTCGATTGATATAACAAAAAATCAAACCAAAATGCAATAAAAATAACCAAAAGATCTCAGATATGGTATGATCTTTAATTAGACCTATCCCAAAAAACCATCACTGGCCTTAATCGTATTACACAAAACCCAATCATTTTTATACCTACGTTAGACCATTGTAATAATCTTGAAGCCATCTTGATTATTTTGTGGGTTCGAATCATTCTGAGCAAAAGGTGTACATGATGAATCGTAGGTGGATTATATATACGAGGAGTTGGATTTGTAAGGAGACGGGGGACGGTAGATAATATGAGATTAGATAAGAAGAAGTGAGCTGTTTTTTTGATTGTATTTAGTAATATTGTTATTTGTGTTAGATGGTGACTGAGTTTACAAGAAGAGATGGAGGCGTTGAATAAGAGATTAAGTTGGGAGGCGATATGGTCTATGTGTTGTCGGTTAGGTTGTGATAATATGAGAATAATTAGGGTTTTCTAGATTTATATCCCTAATTGTGTGGACAAAGTTTTAGATATAAAAAGGTCATGCCGGGTATATTACTGGAATGGGCTATGTTTTGTTTTGGTTGGGCTTCGTCCAAACATAGCTGGAGTATTTCGGGCTGGTGATTTGTTTTCAAAAGGTTGGGCCCAAAATGGTTGCTAATGGAGCTGGTTAGAATCTATCATGGACTCAGATTGAAGGATTATCAAACTAAACCAACATATGCATAACCCGAATTTTCTTCATAACTATGGTTTTTGGAGTTAAGTCGGGTATCCATTATTTTGTCGATCGATCGAAAGTGCTTAAATGACAAAGAAATTTATTGGTTTAAAACCTAATATTTTCGAAAAAAATTCCGACGAACACTATAATCAAGGTAATAATCATTACACTATCATCAAGGTAATAATCATTACACTAACAATCTTAATCATGCTTAGTGATCATAAAAGTGATTAGCCTTAAAACTCACTTTTGTCAAATGTAACAAAAGATTTTTAATAAACTTTATTTTTAAGAAAATCTTTTATTAAAATGAAAATTTAAATGTGAATATGGCATATTCCAAATTCCATAAGAATATGTTAGCCCTAAAATGTGAGAGCCATTTACAGAATTACATTAGATTCAGATAGGCAAAACGTGGAGGGACTACTATTGACAAGTTGTCAAAGTTACTCCTTGTTTAGCCGATATATACCCCTCCATACTTCTATGGAGGGGTGAGGATTCCCATTTTTTTATTTTCACTTCTCTCTTTAAAATAAACACACTCCTTTCACCTTGTAATCTTTCTCTCTCTAAAATGTCTAAACAATTATTTTATCCTCCCCGACCTCCGGATCACCCCTAAATAGCTTTGAATCTTATGGTTAACAATTGGTATCAGAGCTAACCAGGGGTGTTTTGTGTTTTTGTTTGCTGATTTTGAAGGTGTTCGTATGGGTACAACATATTAGTCAATTTGATTGGTCTATTAGTCCAAATCTTCACATTTTCTTATGGTTCATCTGTCCTAAAGTGGTTAGTCTGTTCATTTGGTTTCACTCCGTCTTGTTTCATTTTTTTAAACTAACATATCATGGTCTTTTTCATCCAGTCAGTAACTTTTTTGTCTCTTTCTTTCCGTATCTATTTGCTGAGTCAATTTCTACACACTTTTTTCTTTGTTACTGTTGTTGATTAACTAGATCTCATTTACAAAATTAAAAAAATGACATAGATCAACTTTTCGGAGAAACCAATAAAAAAATAAACAGATCCACATTTTCAGGAAAAGGACAAAAAATGGACCAGATCCATTTTTTCCGAGGTTAACATAGATACGGTCAAAAACCTCTTCAAATGGCTTATTCCGGTGGCTATCTTCCGATGGGTCTCATTCCGATCGCAAAAACCTTAGGGTTTCAACATTGCGATCGAATATTACGATAGTATTCTGATGGGCCTTATTCCGATGGGTGGTTCACTCATTACGATGGGACTCATTCCGATGGGTGATTTGACCTATTGAGATGGAGAGATAAGGCTACATTCCGATGGATTTTTTGACATTCCGATGGATATTGGGATTCTGATGAATTTTGATATATTGTGATGGCATGTTTGAAACATTGGGATACTGTCATTTCGATGGAGATTCATTGTATTGTGATGGTTTTATAAACATTGCGATCATGACCAATCAAGAAAAATACCGAGACCTTAAAAACCAACAAATCCGACTCAATCTAACATAATCCCATCTCAATTAGTACAAACGTATATAAAGATCCCAGATTCATATTTTTTTGTGTTTGTACATTCAAGCCAAGATCTATTTAGATCTAGTACACGAAAGTCAAACATCATCACAGATCAATACGATGCATAGCAGCTTGTTTTATTTTCAAAATTAAAGAAAGATTTACAACAACCATGTTGCAATCAAATTTTTTTCTTTCGATTGATATAACAAAAAATCAAACCAACATGCAATAAAAACAACCAAAAGATCTCAGATATGATATGATCTTTAATTAGATTTATACCAAAAAACCATCACTGACCTTAATCGTATTACACAAAACCCAATCACTTTTATACCTACGTTAGACCATCGTAATGATCTTGAAGCCATCTTGATTATTTCGTGGGTTCGAATCATTCTGAGCAAAAGGTGTACATGTTGAATCGTGGGTGGATTATATATATGAGGAGTTGGAGTTGTAAGGAGATGGGGGACGGTGGATAATATGAGATTAGATAAGAAGAAGTCAGATCTTGTTTTGATTGTATTTAGTAAGATTGTGATTTGTGTTAGATGGTGACCGAGTTTACAAGAAGAGATGGAGGCCGTTGAATATGAGATTAAGTTGGCAGGCGATATGGTCTATGTAATGTGGTTTAGGTTGTGATAATATGAGAATAATTAGGGTTTTCTAGATTTATATCCCTAATTGTGTGGACCAAGTTTTGGATATAAAAAGGTCATGTCGGGCATACTACTGGAATGGGATTCGTTTTGTTTTGGTTGGGCTTCGTCCAAACATAGCTTGAGTATTTCGGGCTGGTGATTTGTTTCAAAAGGTTGGGCCCAAAATGGTTGCTAATGGAGTTGGTTAGAAACTATCATGGACTCAAATTGAAGGGGTATTGAACAAAACCAACATATACATAATCCGAATTTTCTTGATAACTATGGTTTTTGGAGTTAAGTCTGGTATCCATTATTTTTCGATCGAACGAAAATGCTTAAATGACAAAGAAAATTATTGGTTTAAAACCTAATATTTTCGGAAAAAATTTCGACGAACACTATTATCAAGGTAATAATCATTACACTATCAAGGTAATAATATTTACAATAACATATCTTAATCATGCTTAGCCTTAAAACTCACTTTTGTCACATGTAACAAAATATTTTTAATAAACTTTATTTTTAAGAAAATCTTTTATTAAAATGAAAATGTAAATTTGAATATAGCATATTCAAAATTCCATAAGAATATGTTAGCCCTAAAATGTGAGCGCCATTTACGTAATTAAGTTAGATTCAGATAGGCAAAACGTGGAGGGACTACTATTGACAAGTTGTTAAAGTTACTCCTTGTTTAGCCTATATATACCCCTCCATACTTCCGTGGAGGGGGTGAGGATTCCCATTTGTTTATTTTCACTTCTATCTTTAAAATAAACACACTCCTTTCACCTTGTAATCTTTCTCTCTCTAAAATGTCTAAACACTTATTTTATTCTCCCCGACCTCCGTATCACCCCTAAATAGCTTTGAATCTTTTTTTTAACAATTGGTATCAGAGCTAACCGGGGGTGTTTTGTGTTTTTGTTTGCTGATTTTGAAGTTGTTCGTATAGGTACAACATATTAGTCTATTTGATTGGTCTATTAGTACAAATCTTCACATTTTCTTATGGTTCATATGTCCTAAAGTGGTTAGTCTGTTCATTTGGTTTCACTCTGTCTTGTTTCATTTTTTTAAACTCACATATCATGGTCTTTTTCATCCAATCAGTAACTTTTTTGTCTCTTTCTTTTCGTATCTATTTGCTGAGTCAATTTCTACACACTTTTTTCTTTGTTGCTGATGTTGAATAACCAGATCTCATTTACTAAATTAAAAAAATTGTTGGAAATATGTTTTCCCAAAGGAAGTCTCGGTCACATCATTATTAGCATAGATCACGAGCCATAGAATATTTAGAACTTTGTAACTTGGAGCGACCTCCCTTAGGGGGAGATTGTTGGAAATACGTTTTACGTATTTATGAAGGATCGGTCGCTCCAACGATAATTATGTAATGGGCTCGTGGTCCACTTAGTAATGTATAGTCCATATAGCCCACATGTAGGGTGGGCTATATATATATACCCCTCCTAGCATGTTAGGAGGGGTTGTTGGTTCATTCATTTACAATATATTCATTTAATCTAATCACTTTCTCTCTCTACTTTTCTTCCCTCTCCTCTCTCTCTCTACACTTCATCTTCCTCCTTCCCCATTTCCACCATCAAATCCTTAGATCAATCCATCATTTAACAAATCCTTAGAATCCGTAGACCTTCAATTGGTATCAGAGCCATGGTTGAATCTTAGGATTTGCATATTTTTTATTTTTGATTTGGTGGTAAAAATCCTTTATTTTCTAATTTTTTATCTATCTTTTCATCATTCGATCAATTTTTTATCAATTTTTATAAATTTTATCAATTTTTATTTTTTATTAGTTTTATTTTTACGTGTGTTTTTTATAATCAACTTTTTAAATAATCAGTTTTTCTTGTTAAATAATCAGTTTTTTTTATATCATCATTTGTCTAATCATATTTTTTAATCAGTAGTTTTTTTCTTTTAAATAATTTTTTATCAAGTCATTTTTTTTATTCTGTCATTTTTAATCATTTTTTTAATATGTCATTTTTAATCAGTTTCTTCTTCATTTTCATATCGGTCCAAAGTCTCAGGTTTTTGGTCAAATCAGTCCAATAGTCCATCGGTCCAAATCTGTTTACTCTGTCCAAACTGTCCAAAATTGTTCAATCAGTCCCAACCTGTCCAAAACTCAGTTTTCTCGATTATTCCGAATAAGTTTTCCGCATAGACACAGTTTTCTGAATAGACACATTTTTTCCGCATAGACACATTTTTTCCGAATAGCAACTTTCAGAATAGACCGTCTTTCCGAATAGACATTTTTTACGAATAGACAAACTTTCCGAATAGACCATTTTTCAGAATAGAAAATCTTTCCGAATAGGTTTTCCGAATAGTCAAAAATTTTCCGCATAGAAAATTTTTTCCGAATAGACCTTTTCAAACAAAACACTTAAAATAACGGGAAGACTCGAAAAGTTTGAAACAGACCCTCTTTCTAACACACCCTCAACAACTGATTTGACTTGTGTGTTAGCCGACCCAAGACTCGAGCCTCGACCTCAAACTCTCGTCTCTCACATCTCTCGAACACACATAAACTAAAAACCCACATGACTTTTACTCTCGATCTCAGTTTTTCCACAAAACCTTCATCGATCTAAGATATCTCACCCGTAACAAACACCCAAAACTCGACACTCTCGACTGACACCAAAAAGATTTAGACACCAAACCAAGCAACACCCTCGACTCGCAACTTTCAACCTTCGAACATTCTCACAGACTCATCAACAACACTCTCGACCCTCACTCCCTCACCGACACCCTCTCGACTCTCACATTACCTCACTCTCGACTCATTCAATCGACTCACATCACACACACATACTCGCACTCGACTCATCACAAGAACGACACTACAGAAGAGAGAGAGACTCAACAACACACAAACAACACAGTAAGAATACCTACCCGAGATCTCATTAAAGATCTTGAAGCCTCTTCTTGTTCTCGAAGCAGTCATAACGAAATCAAAAGGTCGGGTAATGATCTATTTTGATCAGTTATACGAAGTATGAAGCAGTTATGAGAGGATTTGTGAGGTTTGGTGACTGTTAATTTGAAGAGAGAGAGATTTTTGGGAGAGAAAATGGAGGATTGTGAGTTTAGTAGGCAGTGTTAGAGGAGAGAGATACAAGAGATTTGGATTGTGATTTAGAGATAAAGGATTCGTTTTTTTGTTTTTGAAAGCTGTGAGATCTGCACAAAGAAAGAGACAAAAAAAAGGGACGGAAGAAACGAGGAAACAACAAAAGGGATGGTTTAGTTATATTATATCTGGGGCGGTGATATCTATTTTTTTTGGGCCACGTGTTGTAGGGCGGACAAAACAAGAAACGATTTTTTTTATTAATTTAATTTTTAAATTTAGTAATTTTTTTTAAGTTATCGCAATTTTAAAAAATTCCAAAAATATATCCGATCAGTTTTTCTAGTTTTATTTTTTTTATTATTATTATTTTTTATTTTTATTTCTTTTCCTTTCTTTTTATTTTTATTTTGAAAATTTTATTTTTGGATATTAACTTTTATTTTTATTTTTATATTCTTATTCAAATTTATTTTTTTAAAAATTTATTTTTTTACTTTTTATTTTAGAAAAATGTTGTGATATTCCGTTATAGTCGGGACAAAGTGACGTGATATAGTGACAAGAATTATTTAGCCGACGGATTGTTAAGGCGGTTATTTTGAAAGTTAAAGTGGTAAAATAATTGACGGGTTAGACGTTTTTTCTGGCCGGATTTGAAGTCAAAACTGACGAGTGATAGTGACGGGATTTATTTTTAGTGGCTATGAATTTTTGATCGGGTTTAATTCATAATCGTTTGAGCCGACAACATCTTTTGAGCCGAATCAAATTGTAAAATCCTGTAAACTACAACATCCACATCATTTTTCTTTATCTTTTCTCGATTTTCAATGGATTCGTTCACTTCGACACTTAAAGAGGGAGACTTGCATCGAATGCAAGACAAAGCTAGAGAAAGTGGTATAAATTCATTTCAAATGCTTCAGTGTCATCTAGTCACTCTTTCACGGATTCAAGGAGGGAGCGAATTTGTGACAATCTTTGGTCAAGATCGTCACATATTCATGGAATCAATGTTCACCATCTTGACCCAACTCGCAGAGCAACTTAACAATGAAAATTTTAATCACTCTGCATCGGCACTTGCTTATAAGGCTCTTGTGACACAACTCACGCCTTTCCTCCAATTCAATATCATCAAGTCTGAAAGTTCGATGCTTTGCCAATCTTTTCTTCGAGATACACATACCGAGCTTCGAGTTATTCGTGATACAATATTGAAACTCATGACCTCGGTCTCGTCTTCGATTTATGAAAGATCTCGACTTCAGCAAGGGTATGATAATGGAGTGCAAGGCTCTTCGATGCAAGAGAAAACTGATCATACGGTTGAAAACTTGGAGCCTAACGATGCCAAGAGCACAGAATCAGGAGGACAACATGATGCCAGTGGCACGTCAGGGAATGTTCACGAGATTTCTCTTGATGACACCTTACCCAGTTATGACGCAGAGCCTGCAAACATGGTACAATGTAATGTGGTTTATGATGTATATGCTGATGATATGCCGCATATTGAGAATTCTGAACCTAATCATGACAAACATGGGATGGAAAAGAGTGATAGCAATACCACTTCTGATTCATCCGATGTAAGTCATAATGGGGGAGAAAGTGTTCAAAATGCTAAACATCATGATAATTGTCCTATAACTGCTTCATTGTCTGCTTCTGATTCCAAGATTAAAGAGCTCGAAACGATCGTAGCCCGGCAATCAAAAGATCTTGAGGATGCCAAAATTGAATTTTCAAAGAAAACGAACAAATTTGAAACATATTTTGAAAAACTTGAAAAATCAAATGTTGTTCTTGAAAGAAAATTGGATCAAAAAGTGTTAGATTCTAAAGCTGAAAAGGATAATCTCTTGAAACAAATTCAACTGCTTGAATCTAAGTTGGCATCCCAAGATAACTTGCTCAAAGAAAATGAAACGTTAAAAGCCCAAGTTCAGGAAAAGGTATTTGCTATAGCTGCGTTGAAAAACGAGTTAAGGAAAAATAGAGTACCTAGTGTGGACACTAAGCTTGAAAAACCATCAATCTTGGGGAAACCGCCTACAAATCAGTTCGTCAGACAACCGATTGTCAGACAACCTACTGCGTTTAGATCCGAGCGACCACAATCCTCGAGACCGCGGTTTGCCTCCCAAGTTGATTTGGTTCATCTTTCTAGACCAGACACTCCAGCAACTAGGCCCTATGTGATCACTCCAGCTTTAGCAAGACCAAATCATATGATTGCCTCTAGTTTCCCTAAAAATACCAAGACCACGTCTAGAACTAGTTCAAATGACGTTGGCCATAAATCTGGTCTAAGGGAAGTTATGCAAAAGACACATGTAAGAGATAGCAATGTCAATCCTAGTCAGATGCCTTCTAGATTACCCAACACTGCTAACCGTAGCACGTCATCTCCTAGGAGCGTCGATCAATCATCTAGGAATTAATCGGACATTAAATATGTTACTTGTAAAACATGTAGAAAATGTGTCTTTACGGCAAATCATGATTCCTGTATCAAAAAATTGCTTAATGAGGTGAACTCCCGTGCTAGACTTAAATCCCAGTGGGTTGCTAAAATCAAACCCGTTGGCAAAAAGTGGCACCCCACTGGTAGAACTTTCACTCTTGTAGGAAACGAGTGTCCTTTAACTAGGATAGTCTTTGATTCTACGAAGACTACTAGGGAGGAAACTACAAAGGATTATACATCACTTAAGCCTGAACTTAAGGTTTTCTATAAAAGGAAACGTTTGCCAACTAAGACAAGTGAATCATCCCCTCAGGCCACCTCTGACACAAGTAAAGCCAACTGTGAACCCCCACGTGCTTCACAAATAGATATCTCTAACCCATGCAAAAGTATACAAACTCCTAATGAGAATGCAGGTACCAAAGTTGATGTTCCAAAAGAACGAAGCGGTCCAATCGTTGTATACCGTTCAACTAAGGACACTCTTAGAGTTTGGTTGCTGAAGAAGCAGATATCAGAGAAACAAATGTCTCAGGGGATTCATGGTTAAGCTGCACAAGGACTTATAGTCATATCACAGACTGTAACTCTCTCATCAAAGAAAGGAAAGTTTATCGCCGTTGATAAATTTATCCTAAAAACGAGAAATTCATTTTTCTCGGGCATGAGCTTATATCAAAAACATTCCAAGTTTTTAAGCTCATGCATTATGTCTCCTCGTTAAATGACAGACGACGACCCGGACTTCAGAGACAGGGAAGTTTATCTACGCAACGATAACTTACCCTCTTAACAAGAAATTATGTTTTCTTGGACACGAGCTTATCCTAAAACCATTCAAAGGTTTTAAGCTCGTGTATAAGGCTTATAGATAAATGACAGTCTGTAACCCGTTCTTCAAAGGCAGGAAAGTTTATCGCCGATGATAAACTTATCCTTACAACGAGAAATTAATTTTTCTCGGGCATGAGCTTATATCGAAAACATTCCAAGTTTTTGAGCTCATGCACAATGACTTACAGTTAAATGTCAGACTGTAACTCGAACTTAAAATAAAGGAAAGTTTATCGTTTATGATAACTTATCCTCTTAACGAGAAATTCACCTTTCTCGGACATGAGCTTGTATTAAAACATTCGAAGTTTTAAGCTCAGAAAGGAAAGTGTATCTTTTAACTAAGAGAACTTTTCCTCGTAACGAGAAATTAACCTTTCTCGGTCATGAGCTTTCCGTTAAAACAGTCAAAGTTTTCAAGCTCATGAACACGACTTCTAAGTAAATGTCAGCTTAAGACTCGTTCTTCAGATAAAAGGAAAGTTTATCGCCGATGGTAACTTATCCTTAACAACGGGAAGTTCACAACTTCTCGGACTTGAGCTTGCTTTTAAGATATTCAACATCTTAAGCTCAAGTAATTGTTTTTCAAAACTTTGAACACAATTTTTCAAGAATTTCTCAAAAGGTTTTTCTAAATCTTTCAAAATTGTGTGTTCAAAAACGTTTTGATAAAACGAGCATGTCTTCTGGAATCGATAATATTTACGAACCTAGAAATGTCATTCAACAATGACACGGGGTTGTAAATAAAGTTCGAGCAGAAGTTTAAAAGATTTAAAACATGCTCCATATGGTTTGCTATTATTTCTGATAGTAACCCGCTTTTCACTTTGAAGTCAAGCATTTCACCGAAAAGCTTTGACTTCAAAATCCGAAGTTATCAACTCCTCAATCCGAAGTCCGTTGTAATTGATATCTACATACTAGACGATGCGACTGCTCAAACGACGACTACAGCTCTTTAAGTAGAACACGGGTCAACAATTGAGGGGGAGCAATTGTCCAGCATTCAGAATCTTTGATGCCGACAGTGCCATAGTTCACAAGTTGGTGTCAAGACAACGATATCAATTGTCCATGTGGTGTAAAGGAGAAGATAATTTCAGAAGTTACGAGGAAGACCAACATTCGTGAACAAGAACCATGTGCTTCTTTCATATGATGTTCTCCATTATTCAGGTCCAACCTCGTAAATTGCTAATCTTGTGAATACATTATCATATATGATCCTTGCACGTGATAAATACCTTACACTTGTGTTTAAAAGGTATTTAATTTACGTTTCAAGTACACCCTCATTAATTTGAGGGGGAGCTTGTTAAAATCATGAAGATAATTGGATTTGCATTTTTCTTCCCAAATTTTCTTAAAATGCTATTAAATCAATTGATATTAAAAACATCGATTGGGTTAATATTTTTAATATGGGGGAGAAAATGTGATTTAATATGGGAAATGATTAATCACGAATGGTTTGACTTAACGTGCTAGCTCATCCCGACATGTGCGAAATGTTTTCGAATATCGTAGCATATGTTAAGGGGGAGCAAAATGGATTTGCACTTCAAAATGGATTTCATGGTGACATACACTTACCCAAAACATCTCTATTCACGACGGTGAAGATTGTGGTGACATAAGGATGGTAGGATAGGTTAAAGTCCAATGATTTCTCTAGAACCGGAGGAATCTTCCCAAGGACATTCCATAGCTAGAAATAGTAGTCCTTAGGAAAGATGGAGAAAGATTGTGAACGTAGCTGAATGCCGACCAAGTACTTAAGTTAGCACTGGAACAATCACAACAAGGTGCTAGTTATGACGTATTGGTAAGCATTGAAGGGGTTGAAGAATGAAAAAGAATTGTAAAGATAAAGGGTGTAAAGAAAGAAGCCCTCCTTACAAACTTAGGCAGAAACCGGGTCAATTCATATGCTATTGAGATCATTTTTAATGATTCTTGATATTGAAGAAAGACATCATGGACCCAGTGATGCAATTCACAACCCTTCCCAGCTAACTCAAATATCTCTCAAAAGGTATTTGTTTTAATCACACGGAGATCAACACATTATCTATTGATTTATTCACTCCGAATAAATTGGTATTGAAAAGGTGGCACTCCTCTCCAGCCTCCGATCACTAAAATCCAAAATGCACGATCGAGTCTAGAGCCATTTGAGATCATCAAATATCTCATGAGGACACACTTTCATATTTACTTGCTTCTTCACACACTGTGAAAAGTAAGAAAGTTCTTAAGAGTCCTACGCAAAATCTTCATGATCTTGCCTGAACATCCGAGTAATACGAAAGTATTTACAATGAAGATGGAAATCCTTCTTGAGCGAATATCAAAAAGCTCATGGTAGGTGACTTGTGCGATTCTTTATGAATCAAACTTGTGATAACTAGAAAGCAACAGTGGTTTAATTCTTAAATGAATTTAAACACGTTCCAGGCCTCTACGCATTATCATATGATCTTGCCAGAACACTCAGAGTGACTTTTTATTGATCACAGTGACGAGTGGAAATCCTTCTAGTGTTAACATCAAACAGCACTTGGTAGGTAACTTGCAAGATTCTATATGAATCAAGCTAGTGACAACTGGAAAGCAACGATGGTGCGGTTCTTAATTAAACTTCACTTGTTCCTGGAACATGAATTGACGGCTTCAAATCATGCGGATAATATTATCGAAATGATTCACTCTTTACGTTCGCAGTCAGCTTTGGACGGTCGAGTAAAGAGAACGGGTTTACCCGCGAAATCTTGTCAAGGAGGTTCTTTATTGAAACTACCTGTCACAAGTACGATATTTAATATCGTCCAACGGTCTTCACCGATCGGAGGTAAAATGCTACCGAATTAGAATGAAATGTTCAAGGCCATTTCATCCGTGTATATGGTTTGTTGCTAACTGTCTTATGCAGCGTAACAAGAAGGTGGCATTGCGGTGTATAATCCAGAAAAAGTCGTCACCACATGCTTATACTACATACAATTAGTACTTCAACAAATTCAAGAAAGCCCGAAGGTCAAGTCTTCCGCTGTATCAAACTCTGAAGCTTTCAAGAATTTAAAGGTATAAGTATGTGGAACATGAAGTCACGAAGAGGCAAATTTCACAAGTGATGAATGCACAAGGTCAAGGCAAGGAAACATGCTCAAGACTAAAGTCAAAGATCACATCAAGCATATTCACAAGAACAAGATCGAAGACTCAAGCATAGTATGCTAGGTTTAAGATTTTGTAAAATGGTGTGACCTCCCTTAGGGGGAGATTGTTGGAAATATGTTTTCCCAAAGGAAGTCTCGGTCACATCATTATTAGCATAGATCACGAGCCATAGAATATTTAGAACTTTGTAACTTGGAGCGACCTCCCTTAGGGGGAGATTGTTGGAAATACGTTTTACGTATTTATGAAGGATCGGTCGCTCCATCGATAATTATGTAATGGGCTCGTGGTCCACTTAGTAATGTATAGTCCATATAGCCCACATGTAGGGTGGGCTATATATATATACCCCTCCTAGCATGTTAGGAGGGGTTGTTGGTTCATTCATTTACAATATATTCATTTAATCTAATCACTTTCTCTCTCTACTTTTCTTCCCTCTCCTCTCTCTCTCTACACTTCATCTTCCTCCTTCCCCATTTCCACCATCAAATCCTTAGATCAATCCATCATTTAACAAATCCTTAGAATCCGTAGACCTTCAAAAATGACATAGATCAACTTTTCGGAGAAACCAAGAAAAAAATAAACAGATCCACTTTTTTGGGAGAAGGACAAAAAATGGACCAGATCCATTTTTTTGGGGGTTAACATAGATATGGTCAAAAACCTCTTCAGATGGATTATTCCGATCGCTATCTTCCGATGGGTCTCATTTCGATCGTGTTTTGCGATCGCAAAAACCTTAGGGTTTCAACATTACGATCGAATATTACGATAGTATCCCGATGGGCCTTATTCCGATGGGTGGGTCACTCATTGCGATGGGACTCATTGCGATGGGTGGGTTGACCTATTGCGATGGAGAGATAAGGATACATTCCGATAGATTTATTGACAATCCGATGGATTTTGGGATTATGATGGATTTTGATATATTGCGATGGTATGTTTAAAACATTGCGATACTGTCATTACGATGGAGATTCATTGTATTGTGATGGTTTTATAAACATTGCGATCATGACCAATCAAGAAAAATACCGAGACCTTAAAACCCAACAAATCCGACTCTATCTAACATAATCCCATCTCAATTAGTACAAACGTATATAAAGATCTCAGATTCATATTTTTTCGTATTTGTACATGCAAGCAAAGATCTATTTAGAACTAGTACACGAAAGTCAAACATCATCACAGATCAATACGATGCATAGCATCTTGTTTTATTTTCAAAATTAAAGAAAGATTTACAACAAGCATGTTGCAATCAATTTTTTTTCTTTCGATTGATATAACAAAAAATCAAACTAACATGCAGTAAAAACAACCAAAAGATCTCAAATATGGTATGATCTTTAATTAGACCTATACCTAAAAACCATCACTGACCTTAATCGTATTACACAAAACCCAATCATTTTTATACCTACGTTAGACCATCTTAATGATCTTGAAGCCATCTTGATTATTTCGTAGGTTCGAATCATTCTGAGCAAAAGGTGTACATGATGGATCGTGGGTGGATTATATATACGAGGAGTTGGATTTGTAAGGAGATGGGGGCCGGTGGATAATACGAGACTAGATAAGAAGAAATCAGATCTTGTTTTGATTGTATTTAGTAAGATTGTGATTTGTGTTAGATGGTGACTGAGTTTACAAGAAGAGATGGAGGCTGTTGAATATGAGATTAAGTTGGGAGGCGATATGGTCTATGTGATGTGGGTTAGGTTATGATAATATGAGAATAATTACGGTTTTCTAGATTTATATCCCTAATTGTATGGACAAAGTTTTGGATATAAAAAGGTCATGCCGGGTATACTACTGGAATGGGCTGCGTTTGCTTTGGTTGGGCTTCGTCCAAACATAGCTGGAGTATTTCGGGCTGGTGATTTGTTTTCAAAAGGTTGGGCCCAAAATAGTTACTAATGGAGCTGGTTAGAATCTATCATGGACTCAAATTGAAGGAGCATCGAACTAAACCAACATATGCATAATCAGAATTTTCTTCATAAGTATGGTTTTTGGAGTTAAGTCGGGTATCCGTTATTTTTCGATCGATCGAAAGTGCTTAAATGACAAAGAAAATTATTGGTTTAAAACCTAATATTTTCGGAAATATTTCGACGAACACTATCATCAAGGTAATAATCATTACACTATCATCAAGGTAATAATCATTACACTAACATATCTTAATCATGATTAGTGATCATAAAAGTGATTAGCCTTAAAACTCACTTTTGTCAAATGTAACAAAAGATTTTTAATAAACTTTATTTTTAAGAAAATCTTTTATTAAAATAAAAATGTAAATTTTAATATGGCATATTCCAAATTACATAAGAATATGTCAGCCCTAAAATGTGAGCGCCATTTATGGAATTACATTAGATTTAGATAGGCAAAACGTAGAGGGACTACTATTGACAAGTTGTCAAAGTTACTTCTTGTTTAGCCTATATATACCCCTCCATACTTCCATGGAGGGGTGAGGATTCCCATTTGTTTATTTTCACTTCTCTCTTTAAAATAAACACACTCCTTTCACATTGTAGTCTTTCTCTCTCTAAAATGTCTAAACACTTATTTTATCCTCCCCGACCTCCGGATCACCCCTAAATAGCTTTGAATCTTATGGTTAACAATTGGTATCAGAGCTAACCGGGGGTGTTTTATGTTTTTGTTTCCTGATTTTGAAGGTGTTCGTTTGGGTACAACATATTAGTCTATTTGATTGGTCTATTAGTCCAAATCTTCACATTTTCATATGGTTCATGTGTCCTAAAGTGGTTAGTCTGTTCATTTGGTTTTCACTCTGTGTTGTTTCATTTTTTTTAAACTCACATATCATGGTCTTTTTCATCCAATCAGTAAAATTTTTTGTCTCTTTCTTTCGGTATCTATTTGCTGAGTCAATTTCTACACACCTTTTTCTTTGTTGCTGATGTAGAATAACCAGATCTCATTTACTTAATTTAAAAAAAATGTCATAGATCAACTTTTCGGAGAAACCAAGAAAAAATATACAGATCCACTTTTTCGGGAAAAGGACAAAAAATGGACCAGATCCATTTTTTTCCGGGGTTAACATAGATATGGTCAAAACCCTCTTCAGATGGCTTATTCCGATGGCTATCTTCCGATGGGTCTCATTTCAATCATGTATTGCGATCGCAAAAACCTTAGGCTTTCAACATTGCGATCGAATAATACGATAGTATTCCGATGGGCCTTATTCCGATGGGTGGTTCACTCATTGCGATGAGACTCATTGCGATGGGTGGTTTGACCTATTGCGATGGAGAGCTAAGGCTACATTCTGATGGATTTATTGACATTCCGATGGATTTTAGGATTCTTATGGATTTTGATATATCGCGATGGCATGTTTGATACATTGCGTACTATCATTGCGATGGAGATTCATTGTATTGCGATGGTTTTATAAACATTGCGATCATGACTAATCAAGAAAAATATCAAGATCTTAAAAACCAAAAAATCCGACTCTATCTAACATAATCCCATTTCAATTAGTACAAACGTATATAAAGATCTCAGATTCATATTTTTTTGTGTTTGTACATGCAAGCCAATATCTATTTAGATCTAGTACACGAAAGTTAAACATCATCACAGATCAATACGATGCATAGCATCTTGTTTTTTTCAAAATTAAAGAAAGATTTACAACAAGCATGTTGCAATCAAATTTTTTTCTTTCGATTGATATAATAAAAAATCAAACCAACATGCAATAAAAACAACCAAAAGATCTCAGATATGGTATGATCTTTAATTAGACCTATACCAAAAAACCATCACTGACCTTAATCGTATTACACAAAACCCAATCATTTTTATACCTACGTTAGAGCATCGTATTGATCTTGAAGACATCTTGATTATTTCGTGGGTTCGAATCATTCTGAGCAAAAGGTGTACATGATGAATCGTGGGTGGATTATATATACGAGGAGTTGGATTTGTAAGGAGATGGGGGACGATGGATAATATGAGATTAGATAAGAAGAAGTGAGATCTTGTTTTGATTGTACTTAGTAAGATTGTGATTTGTGTTAGATGGTGACTGAGTTTACAAGAAGAGATGGAGGCCGTTGAATATGAGATTAAGTTAGGAGGCGATATGGTCTATGTGATGTGGGTTAGGTTGGGATAATATGAGAATAATTAGGGTTTTCTAGATTTATATCCCTAATTGTGTGGACAAAGTTTTGGATATAAAAAGGTTATGCCGGGTATAATACTGGAATGGGATGCGTTTTGTTTTGGTTGGGCTTTGTCCAAACATAGCTGGAGTATTTCGGGCTGGTGATTTGTTTTCAAAAGGTTGGGGCCAAAATGGTTGCAAATGGAGCTGGTTAGAACCTATCATGGACTCAGATTGAAGGAGTATCGAACTAAACCAGCATATGCATAATCCAAATTTTCTTCATAACTATGCTTTTTGGAGTTAAGTCGGGTATCCATTATTTTTCGATCGATCGAAAGTGCATAAATGACAAAGAAAATTATTGGTTTAAAACCTAATATTTTCAGAAAAAATTTCGACGAACACTATCATCAAGGTAATAATCATTACACTATCATCAAGGTAATAAACATTACACTAACATATCTTAATATGCTTAGTGATCATAAAAATGATTAGCCTTAAAACTCACTTTTGTCAAATGTAACAAAAGATTTTTAATAAACTTTATTTTTAAGAAAATCTTTCATTAAAATGAAATTGTAAATTTGAATATGGTATATTCCAAATTCTATAAGAATATGTTAGCCCTAAAATGTGAGCGTCATTTACGTAATTACATTTGATTAAGATAGGCAAAACGAGGAGGGACTCCTATTGACAAGTTGTCAAAGTTACTCCTTGTTTAGCCTATATATACCCCTCCATACTTCCATGGAGGGGTGAGATTCCTATTTGTTTATTTTCACTTCTCTCTTTAAAATAAACACACTCCTTTCACCTTGTAATCTTTCTCTCTCTAAAATGTCTAAACACTTATTTATCCTCCCCGACCTCCGGATCACCCCTAAATAGCTTTGAATCTTATGGTTAACAATTGCTATTAGAGCTAACCAGGGGTGTTTTGTGTTTTTGTTTCCCGATTTTGAAGGTGGTCGTATGGGTATAGCATATTAGTCTATTTGATTGGTCTATTAGTCCAAATCTTTACATTTTCTTATGGTTCATCTGTCCCAAAGTGGTTAGTCTGTTCATTTGGTTTTCACTCTGTCTTGTTTCATTTTTTCTTAAACTCACATATCATGATCTTTTTTCATCCAATCAGTAACTTTTTTGTCTCTTTCTTTCCGTATCTATTTGTTGAGTCAATTTCCACACACTTTTTTCTTTGTTGCTGATGTTGAATAACCAGATCTCATTTACTGAATTAAAAAAATGACATAGATCAATTTTTCGGAGAAACAAAGAAAAAAATAAACAGATCCACTTTTTCGAGAAAAGGACAAAAAAGGACCAGATCTATTTTTTCGGGGTTAACATAGATATGGTCAAAACCCTATTCAGATGGCTTATTCTGATGGCTATCTTCAGATGGGTCTCATTCCGATCGTGTATTGCGATCGCAAAAACCTTAGGGTTTCAACATTGCGATCGAATATTACGGTAGTATTCCGATGGGCCTTATTCCGATGGGTGGTACACTCATTGCAATGGGACTCATTGCGATTGGTTGTTTGACCTATTGCGATGGAGAGATAAGGCTACATTCTGATGGATTTATTGACATTATGGTGGATTTTGGGATTCTGATGGATTTTGATATATTGCGATGGCATGTTTGAAACATTGTGATATTGTTATTGCGATGGAGATTCATTGTATTGCAATGGTTTTATAAACATTGCGATCATGACCAATCAAGAAAAATACCAAGACCTTAAAAACCAACAAATCCGACTCTATCTAACATAATCCCATCTCAATTAGTACAAACGTATATAAAGATCTCAGATTCATATTTTTTTGTGTTTGTACATGCAAGCCAAGATCTATTTAGATCTAGTACACGAAAGTCAAACATCATCACAGATCAATACGATGCATAGCATCTTGTTTTATTTTCAAAATTAAAGAAAGATTTACAACAAGCATGTTGCAATGAAATTTTTTCTTTCGATTGATATAACAAAAAATCAAACCAACATGCAATAAAAACAACCAAAAGAACTCAGATATGGTGTGATCTTTAATTAGACCTATACCAAAAAACCATCACTGACCTTAATCGTATTACACAAAACCCAATCATTTTTATACCTACGTTAGACCATCGTAATGATCTTGAAGCCATCTTGATTATTTCGTGGGTTCGAATCATTCTAAGCAAAAGGTTTACATGATGAATCGTGGGTAGATTATATATACCAGGAGTTGGATTTGTAAGGAGATGGGGGACGGTGGATAATATGAGATTAGATAAGAAGAAGTTAGATCTTGTTTTGATTGTATTTAGTAAGATTGTGATTTGGGTTAGATGGTGACTGAGTTTACAAGAAGAGATGGAGGCCGTTGAATATGAGATTAAGTTGGGAGGCGATATGGTCTTTGTGATGTGGGTTAGGTTGTGATAATATGAGAATAATTAGGGTTTTCTAGATTTATATCCCTAATTGTGTGGACAAAGTTTTGGATATAAAAAGGTCATGCCGGGTATACTACTGGAATAGGCTACGTTTTGTTTTGGTTGGGCTTCGTCCAAACATAGCTGGAGTATTTCGGGCTGGTGATTTGTTTTCAAAAGGTTAGGCCCAAAATGGTTGCTAATGGAGCTGGTTAGAATCTATCATGGACTCAGATGGAAGGTGTATCGAACTAAACCAATATATGCATAATCCAAATTTTCTTCATAACTATGGTTTTTGGAGTTAAGTCGGGTATCCATTATTTTTCGATCGATCGAAAGTGCTTAAATGACAAAGAAAATTATTGGTTTAAAACCTAATATTTTCGGAAAAAAATTCGACGAACACTATCTTCAAGGTAATAATCATTACACTATCATCAAGGTAACATATCTTAATCATGCTTAGTGATCATAAAAGTAATTAGCCTTAAAACTCACTTTTATCAAATGTAACAAAAGATTTTTAATAAACTTTATTTTTAAGAAAATCTTTTATTAAAATGAAAATGTAAATTTGAATATGGCATATTCCAAATTCCATAAGAATATGTTAGCCCTAAAATGTGAGCGCCATTTACGTAATTACATTAGATTAAGATAGGCAAAACGTGGAGGGACTACTATTGACAAGTTGTTAAAGTTACTCCTTGTTTAGCCTATATATACTCCTCCATACTTCCATGGAGGGGTGAGGATTCCCATTTGTTTATTTTCACTTCTATCTTTAAAATAAACACACTCCTTTCACCTTGTAATCTTTCTCTCTCTAAAATATCTAAACACTTATTTTATCCTCCCCGACCTCCGGATCAATTGGTCATTTGACTGACGTTGGGCTTAAATGATAAGTTATCTAGACAATTTTTGTTCCTTAAATGACAATTCATTTCATTATTTGTTTTAGATAACGACATTCTCAAATACAACACCAAAGCAAACAAAACACTTAACGCTAAAACGATCCGATATAAGATTCACTTAAACGACAACTACTAATTTTGATTCTACAAAGACAAGTGATCACGAAGTGGATTTGGTATTCTTTATTTTAATTTGAAGTGAGATTTCATGAAGGCGTCTACTTATTTCAGCATCGAGCCTTCCTTCTATTTTTCTACCCCTTTTCTTCAAACCCAGTCTATCCATTGATGACTTGCTTGGGCGATAAAATTTATGATTGAGACTTGAGTAATCTAGTTTCCACTGTCAAGGGGTGGATGGTCGACGACATGGATTACTATCATTTTTGGGAGCTTTGTTGCAGTTCTCAGTGTCACACGCAGTTGCTCGTGTGGATAACTTCAAGAGATGTTAGAGACTTGTTTCTACATCGTTCTTCAATCAACATAAGTGCAAGCGTAATGATGACGTATAGTCCCCAACAGGGTCACGAACCTGGCCCACGGGTACTACCCGTATCCGGCCCATCACAGATGGGTGGAATAATGTCATTCGGGCTTATGGGCTTGGATGAACAGTAACCGCACATGTGTGCGGCCCACGGCCCGGTGCGGCCGACATAAGATTAGACAGAATCATATCTTGTCTGGGAATATTTTCATCCCAAATGGAGGAGGATATTCACTACCAAGATTAGAAGATAACAATCATTCTAATTCTGATAGTTATCCGTTCCTTGGGGCTAAAGTATCAGTGGCAGCCCACTAGGGTTCCACTGCCTATAAAAGGAACCCCTAAGGGTTCCACAAAGGTATTACGATTCATACTCTAAACTCACATAAACCCTTAATCGATTACTTACTCTCACGCCGGAGTCTAATCGTGGGAAACATTCCCACGGTAAGCCTAACGCGTGCTGTTTAGTGTGCAGGATCCCAACCAAACGATTCACTTGGTGCAGGAGCCGGAGCCCAGCCAACCCGAATTAAGCCTAATTCGGGTCTAGCAAGGATCAACCAACTTTTGCATCAACAAGTTGGCGCCATCCGTGGGACCCATAACACTAAGCTAGAACAAAAACTCATCTCGAATTCCAATGACGAAGGGGCATCAGCAAGCCAATCCCAGGAATATGAATCCTGTAAACCAGAAGTCCCAAGGGGAAGGGATACTCATCCCCAGCCAATCACCTAGCCGCCTTGCAGGCGGACCTGGCAACCGTGGCGGCTTCCAGCCCTTGGGGGTGACGAGCACGATCTCCACAACGCCCCCACCTACCTCAACCCTGGACAATCCGGACCTAGGGAGTGCGCCCAACCCTCCTAACAAGGAGCCGCGCAGACCATCAGTAGAGGAAGAGGTAGAGGTCCTACCACTCAGCGAGGAGGATCTTACTCGAGTTCTCACGCAGAACTTCGATAGGATCGTCCCGGGGATCGCATCGATGTTGAATCTGGGGAGGAACCTCCAGTCCAGACTCAACTTTGGTGACACCGGACCAATCACCTCCTCCCAAATTCAGAGAAAAAGGAGAGCTCGACCTCAGGAACAGGGCACCTTTGAGGAAATTCCTCAACCCCGGAATGTGTTTGAACGCATAGGGGATCGCCTCGTGCAGGAACTAGTGCAATCACGAGAGGGAGAAAAGTCGGATGGTTCACCCGAACGACCAGATCGAGAGCTGGCCAGAATCGCACGTCGCCTGAGTGTGTGGGACAGAATGAACACTGGGAGAAAGGCTCCTGGTTCGTCTCAAAAAAGTGGTCCCTATTCAAAGGATGGGGCACCACCACCGTCCCCAGATCCGTCTGGGGAGGACTCAGATGACCATCCGCCTAAGCGCCGCCGGCCTAGGTGCACCCCTCCACCACCAAACAATGAGGAGTATTATGGTGGCCCTTACTATCGAGATGCGGAAGCAAAGGATCTCTCGCGTCCATGGTGTGAACCATGGGATGACCCTAGGCTCACCCGGCCATGGGCGGATCCCAGGGAAGACCCGTTCACCCTCCGCATACGGAATTATTCTGAGGACACCAAACGTCGCATGCCGGCGTGTATCAAGACTTATGATGGGTCCGGTGATCATGTGGATCACCTTAAAATATTTGATACGCAGGCTAAAATTGAGCGATGGCCCATGCCCATATGGTGCCAAATGTTCAATTCGACCTTGATTGGAAACGCCCGTGACTGGTTTGAGGCACTCCCCCCACGGAGCATTGATAGTTTCACGAAACTACGCACTGCGTTTGAGAACAATTATACTCAAAGGAAGAAGTATAATAGGGATCCGGTCTCATTGGCAACTGTCAAGCAACGGCCGGGGGAGTCCACAGAAGCCTTCACTGAGCGCTTCAATGATGAGTGCACGCGCACAAGAACCATGCCAGAGCTCCTGAAAATCTCTAACTACATGCACGCCATAACAGACAGAGAACTGATCAGGCGCCTCAATGACAAGCGTCCAGAGAGATATGATGACCTCATGGAAAGGGTCAGAAATTTCATAGAGGGAGAAACAGCTGTTGCCGCGGCCTACCCATCCCGAGGAAATGGGTACCAGTCATATGACCAGTCCCGGAGACAGTCGGGCGGTCAAGGTAATCAGAACAATAACAAGGGTTCAGACTATAAGAGCCAAAGCAAAGGAGGACGGTCGGACGATAAGTTCACCCCCCTAAAGATGTCCTACCGGGAGATCTTGCTGACAGAAGGGGCGAACTTTCCAAGGCCTCCCCCAATGACCACTCCCCCGGAACGTCGGCAAGGAAGTCGCTTCTGCGAGTTCCATAATGAGAAAGGCCACGGCACAGAGGAGTGTATCCAGCTCAAGAAGCATATTGAGTCGCTGATCAAATCAGGCAAACTCAAGCACCTAGTTAAGGATTGGAAGGATGGAAAAGACAACAACAAGAAGTATGATAAGAAGGATCCCCAAAAGGACAAACCTTCGACCATATACATGATTCAATCCAGACAGCGCCGCACGAGGCAGAAAGTTGGCCAAAAATTTTCACGCAGCAGGGAAATCTCATTCCCTCCAATCACAGCAAGCGATGTGATTGATGCGCCTCTCACTATTGAGATAAGCATTGGAACACATAATGTTCGTCGCATGTATGTGGATGGAGGATCGTCAGCAGAGGTACTATATGAACACTGTTTCGTGCAGTTATGCCCAGAAATAAGAAGCCAATTAGTATCGGCCACGTCGCCGCTTACTGGCTTTAGTGGAGACACTATCTGGCCGATAGGGCAATTACGTTTGCTTGTGACCATTGGGAATGAGGAACATTCCACTACGGCGTGGATGAACTTCATGGTGATACGCTCACACTCTCCGTACAATGGAATCATAGGCAGACCAGGCATTTTGGCTATACGGGCGGTACCCTCTACGGCGCACGGGATGATCAAATTCCCCGTGGAGGGGGGAATTGTTACCATTTACAACACAATCGTACCGGCATCCGAGTGTCACACCGTGACAACACCGGCTCCACCTGTTCCGCCCAAAGATGGATCACCACCTCCCAATTGGAAGGTGGCCATTCACCCTAACTATCCGGAACAGGAGGTATCCATAGGAGGGGCGCTCTCGGATAGCGGCAAAAGGGCCATGTGCTCTCTTTTAAGTGCAAACCTAGACATATTCGCATGGGAGCCAAAGCATATGACAGGTGTGCCACGTGCGATAGCAGAGCATAAGCTCCAGATCCGCCAAGGGTACCAACCCATCAAGCAAAAGAAGCGCGGCCAGGCGCCTGAGCGCAGCCAAGTAATATTCGAGGAAGTACGGAAACTAGTGGATGCAGGCATCATGCGCGAGGTATACTACCACGAGTGGTTGTCCAATCCGGTCATGGTCAAGAAGCATGACGGAAGTTGGCGCATGTGTGTGGATTTTACGGATCTAAACAAGGTCTGCCCACAGGACTGTTACCCGTTACCGGAAATCGACTGGAAGGTGGAGTCCCTATGTGGGTATCCTTTTAAATGCTTTTTGGACGCGTATAAAGGGTATCATCAAATCCAGATGGCGGAGGAGGATGCAGAAAAAACGGCGTTCCATACGAGCCAGGGCGTGTATTGCTATACGAAAATGCCGTTTGGACTGAAGAACGCCGGTGCTACATATCAGCGATTGGTGGACAAAGCTTTTGAATCACAGATAGGCCGCAACTTGGAAGTCTATGTTGATGACTTGGTGATAAAAAGTCACACGGAGGAGGCACTCCTCCGAGATGTCCAAGAGACATTCGACACTCTGAGAAGGATTAACATGAAGTTAAATCCAAAGAAATGTACGTTTGGAGCAACTGAGGGGATGTTCCTCGGATATTTGATTGATCCAAACGGCATCAAACCTTGCCCAGAGAAGACGGATGCAGTGATACAACTGCCGTCCCCGCAGACACGGAAGGAGGTGCAATCCTTAAATGGGAAGTTAGCCGGACTGAATAGGTTCCTATCTAAATCCGCAGAGAAGTCATTACCCCTCTTTAAGACACTCAAGAAGTGCATTAGAAAGGGAGACTTCCGGTGGACGAAGGAAGCCGAGGAAGCCTTCGGCCAACTCAAGCAGCATCTTGCATCTCTCCCTATGCTAGTAGCTCCCCGGCCAAAGGAGGAACTCATTATGTATCTCTCAGCTACTCATGGTGCAATAATCGCGGTACTTATGACGAATAGAGATACAGTACAAACTCTGGTCTACTTTATAAGTAGAACACTACAAGGGCCGGAGTTTAATTATTCCTCCATGGAAAAATTGGTGTTAGCACTAGTGTTTGCTACAAAGCGGTTGCGCCGGTACTTCCAGGCGCACCCGATTGTAGTCATTACGGATCAGCCAATCAAGCAGGTTATCTCTAGACCGGATGTGGCAGGGAGGCTACAGAAATGGAGCATCCTATTGGGGGAGTACAATATATCTTACAGGCCAAGGACGGCTGTTAAAGGCCAGATCCTGGCAGATTTCCTGATCGAGAAGCCGGATGAGGAAGGGCTAATCATCAAGCAAGACGAGATCCTAACAGAACCATGGGTGTTATTCACGGACGGATCTTCGTGTACGGACGGGCCCGGAGCAGGTCTCATCCTCACAAATCCAGAAGGAATGGAATTCACGTACGCCCTCCGTTTTGAGTTCACGGCCACCAACAACGAAGCAGAATATGAAACATTAATTGCGGGTTTAAAAATCGCCGCTAGAATGGGATTCCGCAACCTTGAGGCCTACGTGGACTCACGGCTTGTAGCGAACCATATTCTAGGTGGGTATGTGGCTAAAGAGGACAACATGGTCAGGTACTTGGAAAAAGTCAAGTCACTAATCGCGACTTTCAGTAAGTTTTCCATCAAGCAGGTGCCAAGGGGCGAGAACAAGAAGGCGGATGCTCTTAGCAAGATCGCATCCACAAGCTTTGCTCACTTATCTAAACAAGTCTTGGTGGAAATAATCAAGGAGAAATCTATAACGGAAGGGGAGGTTGTTGCTATAGTTGAAGAGGATGGACCTACATGGATGACCCCAATTATCAACTATTTGACTAGTGAGACCCTTCCAGACGAGGAAAAAGCAGCACGGCGCATAAGAAGGAAGTCGCAGCATTTTGAACTTCGAGAAGGCATCCTTTACAAACGCTCTTTCTTGCAGTCGTGGCTGCGGTGTATTGGACCACGTCAGGCCGCTTACGTAATCAGTGACATACACGAAGGGTTGTGCGGCATGCATGCAGGTCCACGATCCGTGGTAGCCAGAGCCTTACGAACAGGATATTATTGGCCCACCATGCACAGAGACGCGCGCGACATGATTCGCAAGTGTAGTGATTGCCAAGTGCATAGGCCAGTACCGCGACACCCGCAGCAGGAGCTTACACATATCACGTCCCCATGGCCATTCTATAAGTGGGGAATTGACATTGCAGGACCATTTCCTGTAGCTGCGGGGGGAGTTAAATTCCTTATTGTTGTAATGGACTAATTCACACGATGGATAGAGGCCAAGGCAGTCAAGTCTATCACAGGCAAACAAGTTAAGAAGTTTGTTTGGGAACATATTGTGTTCCGTTTTGGTTTACCAGGAGAAATCATCTCGGATAACGGCAAGAAGTTCACGGACAACCCGTTCAAAGATTGGTGTGCATCATTGAACATCAAGCGACGCTTCGCATCTGTTAAGCATCCGCAGACAAACGGCCTCGTCGAACGAGCTAATAGAAGCTTGGGGAATGGCATCAAGGCACGTCTGGATGAACGAAGTGGTAAATGGGTCGATGAGTTATCAAATGTGCTATGGGCGCATAGAACTATGATCAAAACAGCCAACGGAGATACTCCATTTGCATTGGCTTACGGCACTGAAGCTGTTGTACCAGCAGAAATAGGAATGCCAACCATCCGCACGGCGGAGGTTAATGTCGTCACGAACGATGAACAGCTGCGAATCAACCTAGATCTGTTGGAAGAAAAAAGGGAAATAACAGCCTTTAATGAGGCTAAGTCCAAGGCTAAGATGAAGGCTTATTATGACGCCAAGGTCAAGGGTGTTTCCTTTCGACCGGGAGACTACGTCTGTCGTGCTAACGAAGCAAGTCGAGCAGAGAACACAGGAAAGCTGGGCCCCAAGTGGGAAGGACCGTATGAAGTCACTGAAGCCTTGGGGCGAGGCGCGTACAAGCTACGTGACATGGATGACCGCGACCTTGAGCGCACATGGAATATTTCCAATCTCAAAAGGTGCTATCTTTGAAAGCTACGGCTTCCGCATGGGAACTTCGCTATGTGCGGTCTTAATAAAGAACCATGCGGTTTTATCTGTTTTGTTTTGTCTTATGTTTGTTTAGATTCCTTTCTTGTTTTTTAGGACTTGTCATTATTGTTCAAACAAAAGTGTAAACGTTCTAATAAAATGCCGTGGTGCCTAGCTAGCTCCACGACCTGTTTCGTGCAAATCATTTTTTAGATTTTTTGTTAGTCGTATGAATTTTTTACTTGTATTATAATATGCCATGTTTCATTCATATGCATTCTTTCAAATTACTGTACATGTACTATACGCCTCCAGGCGGGGTAAGAGGATTAAGTGAACCTACTAATTCAACTTGCCGTGTAAGAGGGATGCAACCCCAGCCGCACGGATCATGTATCCTTACTAGACGCCTTACTCACAAGACGTTGTGATAAGTTTTGTGTGCCGTACTCACACGGTACTCTGCATAGTAAAGACGCACGTCGCATGTCTAGTAAATTATAGACTTGTATGTATTTTCCTTTTCATGTGTAAGACGTGATATATCATGCGGCATTGAAATACAATAAAATACACAAGTTTCAAAAGTAAAAATAAACAAAATGGCCGTGGTCATCACGGACTTCTAAATAAAAAGACAAGTTACTACAAATATGTCTTAGCCGTGTACATACACGGACGAATATAATAACAAGTGTTTACAACAGATAAGTTACAAGGGGGGTAGGAATTCCCCTAGGTCCTTCTTCCCTTCCTCAATTAAGGCACGAAGGACCTCCCCACGAGCGTCCTTCCCGTCCCGGGCTTTGACTGCGATAGCATCCAGAGCTTCTACAAGCAGCTTCTCGCCTTTCATTGTTTTGGATGCGGAATCGTAAGTGGCCAACGTCAAGGGAATGGGATCAGCACTCAGCTGGGACATTATCGTCTCGTTTGGAGCATCTTTCATGGCCTCAAGCTCATCTAGGAGAGGGTGTTGGATTTCTGCCAAGGCATCCATGGACGCAGTCATCTTATCCGCTACGAAGGGATTGTGATATGGATGCTGTGTGATATCTTCATTTTTCCCTATCATCTCCGCAGCTTTGACCAGGCCTTCATGCCTACCACGGTCGATTCCATCGGATACGACCCCGGCAAACGCCTGCAGTAGGTGTGGAGCGTCCAATGCCCTACTTACAGCAAGTCGCAGTCCTTGCCTGATAATCCACCTACGACCGGCTGTAGCGGTTAGTAGGGGGGACATACTCTCTCAGCGCAACTTACAACCACCTTGCTTAGCTCTTCATCAGCTGAGGCAATATGCTCTTCAAGGTTGGTTTGGGTCCGCGTCAATTCTTCCTTCAGCGCGTCACGCTCCTGGGCGATGTTGAATGATTACACGGTCACAGCCTTAGTAGCAGCCTCAGCCGCAGACACCTACATATGAAGTTTGGAGTTATTACAAGGATATATACTCTTCTTGGGTTACATGCATACAAAAGGTACGAGTGTATGTACAACATTTCGAAAGTTTACCTTCTCGCTTGATGCGGTTACGAGGGCTTCCAACTCAGCAATACGCTTCTCTCGGGCGTCGGCGTGATGCGCCTGCTCCTTCACCGTCGCCTCAGCGGTCAATAATGTCGCCTGCAATGATGCGATGGTCTTCTCGTTCTTCACGACCATCGCCTCATGGCGGGCTATCCTCTTGTCTGCACGACTCACATTAGTGAGGGCCTGGATTAGACGGCGTCTTAAGCGGCACCCACCGTCACCTGGTGTGTGGACGATACCTCAAACTGCTCGATAAGGGCCTCATGATCTAATTCATCTAAATCTTGGGCGAGGGCAGGCGGGGTGATGTGTTCGATAAATTTTGAACACTCGGATTCGACCTCCAGCCGTGTCAAACTTGATAAGTTCCATGCTAAGCGCAGGCTTTCTTCTGGCCCCTCGGGGCGCGGCTCCTTGGCACGTGTGGTGGCAGGTGATGGGGGCTTGTTGGTTGGTGCGGGGGATGGATTTCTCCCCACTTCTTCCCCTTGCGCTGAGGCTACCGGATTAGCCCTGTTATTTAAATATTAGTCTATGCATCATACAAAGATATGAATCATACTCACGAGGGGTACTTACGAGGTGCCAATGACAGGGTCTGGGCCGGTAGGAGCTACGGCGCTCACAGGGGCGACTCGCAGAACTGGCCCTTCCATGTTCGGGGTGGAATCGGCCTGGGCAGTCGTGGTGCCACTTCCTTCTTGGTATTGTGGGTGGTCTTTCTGCAGCTTCTTGGGGGAGCATTTGCGACTCTGGCCTCCTCCCCAATTTTCTTCGCCACCCGCCTGGTTGTCTTTCTCTTTCTAGAGGTAAGTGGGGTGGACCCGGAAGCTTGAGTGGTGTCTTCATTGGGGTCATGCTCTTCTTCCTGATTGGTGGTGCCCCCCTCTAGCAATGGGTCTTCGCCGTCTTCATTGTGGAAATCCAATGGGGATTTCTCTATAACGGGCTCTTCTTCGTCTGATCTAGGCTCGGTTGTCTCTTCAAGCGGTATCGTACGGTCGGCTAATGCTTCTAGCAAGGGGAGCTCATTCGGCTTCAACGACCGGAATCCTTCTGCTACCTTCATGGGGTCGCCCTGGCGGATTAGTCCGTGAAGGTTCATTTCTGCAAACAATTTTTTACAAGTATATGGGTTAATAAAGTTATACACATGTGTGACAAATCAAATCTACAAACATATGTATAGGACCTACCCTCTCCCTGTTCTGTTAAGAAGCACGGGTATAGGTCATCCCTCCCAAAGTAATGGCGGCTTATCCCTACTAAGCACAGAAAGTGTTCTGGCAACCCTCTATGGAATTCTGTGCGATGGGTATCTAGTATTTTCAGGTCCCTGGTACTATAATCTTTGGATTTGGGCAGATAGTCTTTTGGGGCTTTGGTTTTAAGTACGAAGGGGGTAGGGAACACCTTCTCATCTACAAAGAAGTAATGGTCGTACCAGTTCTTAAGTAAGTCTAGAGGTTTCCTATATGTCATAGGGGCATTCCCGGGTCGTTTCTTGAACGACAACCACCCGTTCACTAACTGAGGAAAGTAGAAAGCCCTAAAAAGGTTCACGGTGGGGGTTACTCCGCAGGTATGGCATGTAATTTCAAACTGGTTGATTTTACACGCCCCTATGCAATGGAGCTGGGTGATATGAAAGTCATAATACAAAAGAAGGTCTACCAAGAACTTGGATAAAGGGATACGGTAGTTGGCTGAGTCAAACAGGCGTGTATATATGCCTACTTTCCCCGCCGGTGCATCCGTAATCGCTTCACCATCACCCGGATAGGTGGGGTGTATGCTTTCGGGTACATAATACTTCGACAGAAAGTCGAGGTATTTTTCCGCAGACATCACGTTAAGGACATCCGTGATAAGGGGATTATCCTTTACCATGTTTTATAAAAAGGTCTTTAAAGGCGTGATGATCTAACCTGCGGCGACAAAAATCCGTGGAAAAGAAGGCAAAAATTTTGGGAGATAAAAGCTTGAGATTAACAATGGCGGAAGAAGGAGTGGGTTGTGTGTGTAACAAACACGCATACCCACTCTTATATAGGGTTTCCTCGGTTTCCGAGGTACCTTGGATCTTCGACACGTGTCAGTCACCTCGCCTATCCAATGGATAGGGTTTCTGACATTTCTGCAACGTCAGAGGGGGACCCACGGGTCACTTCTTAAACAGTTTTGCGTGGCTCAAGGGTGGGCATTAATGGTGCACTTTGCAGGCATGCGACTGGATTGTTGACTATCATTAATGTTTTTTATTCTTGTGTCAGGTTATGCGGCTCTTACGTAAGACCGTATTTAATGTGACATTTAAGTTGTCTCGGCCGTTGCGTGCGGCTGAGGTAGTATTCATTAAATATTCCCACGAAGGGTCGCCACGTGCGGCCAGAGCAACAAAAATTTCAATGTTTCGTTTCCTATGTCTTTCCTTGGTATGTCCGGAGAGCACCTTAATAGTCTAGAGGTTACGCCTACGACTGTAACAACTAGACTGAGGGGACATGATGACGTATAGTCCCCAACCGGGTCACGAACCCGGCCCACGGGTACTACCCGTATCCGGCCTATCACAGATGGGTGGAATAATGTCATTAGGGCTTATGGGCTTGGATGAACAGTAACCGCACATGTGTGCGGCCCACGGCCCGGTGCGGCCGACATAAGATTAGACAGAATCATATCCTGTCTGGGAATATTTTCATCCCAAATGGAGGAGGATATTCACTACCAAGATTAGAAAATAACAATCATTCTAATTCTGATAGTTATCCTTTCCTTGGGGATAAAGTATCAGTGGCAGCCCACTAGGGTTTCTCTGCCTATAAAAGGAACCCCCAAGGGTTCCACCAAGGTATTACGATTCATACTCTAAACTCACATAAACCCTAAATCGATTACTTACTCTCACGCTGGAGTCTAATCGTGGGAAACATTCCCACGGTAAGCCTAACGCGTGCTGTTTAGTGTGCAGGATCCCAACCAAACGATTCACTTGGTGCAGGAGCCGGAGCCCAGCCAACCCGAATTAAGCCTAATTCGGGTCTAGCAAGGATCAACCAACTTTTGCATCAACACGTAAGTAAAAAATTTGGGGGATTGTACATTAGTTTCATGTTTGGAATATCGGGTTTACTTCACATGTGGTCACCACAAATAGCCAAATAAATTCGAGGTTGGTAAGTTAGACAGAGAGAGATTGAATCAGCAATCAATTCTCACGGGATATTTTTTAGCTATACAACGACAATGGTACTTCTTAGTCTAAGCAAAAAATTTCAAAGTTTCTCAATGACTTTCAAAACATTTCAAGACAATTGCTTAAGACTAAGAACTTCTCGAGTATATGGACGTCCACAATAATGATGCTTCCGAGAGTTCGAAATCATCATGGGGGAAGATCATGTACTTTGAAGTAATCAGATCAACTTCCAGGGGGAAGTAGTGTACATGGAATGGTATCTACTTCACTTTATATGATTTTTATGAAGCATTCTGTAGGCGTGAGAAGAATTGTTGCTGATTTCCTGCATGTTACCCCAAACAGATTATCACCAAAACCTAAACGACATGAAACAATATAGAAGCAGTGTTATTTGGCGTGGTTCTTCTACAAATTTCCGCTGTGCACTTAAACCGATGAGCTAGAATATATTTAATACTACATCAAAGTGTCAGAATCTGCTTAAGATACAGATATTGGTTTGAGGGGAAGCTGATTCAGAAACTTCGTCAAAAAGAAGTCTATGAAGAAAGTTTTTTAATACATGCTGCATGAATTGGGGGGAAGTTAATCCAAATCATGCATATTACAATTGTTCCACAACAAGCAAAGACAAAGAGGATTCAAGATAAGGTACAAGTTATGAAGACAAGAAGAATTAAAAGACATCCTCAGCATTAGAAGCGCCTTGGAAGACTTTATTTTTTTTGTATTTTTACTTGTTAGGAACATTGTAAGTAATTCCGTATGTCTCCACATTCGGGGAAGATTTTTAGCCCTAAAATGTGAGCGCCATTTACGAAATTACATTAGATTCAGATAGGCAAAATGTGGAGGGACTACTATTGACAAGTTTTCAAAGTTACTCCTTGTTTACCCTATATATACCCCTCCATACTTCCATGGAGGGGTGAGGATTCCCATTTGTTTATTTTCACTTCTCTCTCTAAAATAAACACACTCCTTTCACCTTGTAATATTTCTCTCTCTATAATGTTTAAACACTTATTTTATCCTCCCCGACCTCCGGATCACCCTAAATAGCTTTGAATCTTATGGTTAACAAAATATCCTTTGAAGGTTTAAACAACCTCAAATATTTCAAAATCACTAAATAACAAAAAGGAGCGAAGTCTACTCTCCGTGGTTCCTTAAGTGCCTACACGGTTCTCTATCGATGTAGTTATGGAACCACCCCCAGATAGCCATTGGCATTTGTCTTCTATAAATAGTGGATCAAATCTGCATTTTCATTAACCCTTTTTGGACATTGTTTTCAGTATTCTTTCTTTTTTCTAATCCTAATCATTTGTAAATGATCACTTAATGTTTTAAGTATGTTTACCTATGATTATCCTCTTGATCTCCTTCTTTACCTTGTCCAAAGAGAAGATCGCTCACACACTTGTGATGTGATTAAAGATGAAGCATTGATGAAGATCACCTTCTCCTAAAGATCTAGTCATGTTCATCATTTATTTATTTGTGTCTTGTGTAGATCCAATGTATTTGTGAATACTTGGAATAGTTGTGTTCATCCAAGCTATATGTGAATACTTGGATTAGAGTTGTGTAATCCTTTTCATATGTGTGTGCTTGGATTTGTGTTGTGTAGATCCAAGCTACATGTGTGTACTTGGACATGTTTAGTTGAGTTTTAATAAGTTGTGTTAGTTCTTACTAAACTATAAAGTGATGTGGTTGTTTCTTGTGAGTTCTCACTAATCTATAAAGTGATATGTAGTTGTGTTGTGTGAAGTTCTCACTTAGCTTCAAAGTGAAAAGTCATGAAGATTGGTTCTAACTTTGGATTAGAACTAGACATCTAGCCTTGTGCCAGAAAATGGTGAAGTAGGCAACGTTTTGAAGATTGGTTCTAGCTTTGGATTAGAACTCGACATCTGGCCTTGTGTCGTAAAATGGTGAAGTGGGCGACGTTGTGTAGATTGGTCCTAGCTAAGATTAGGTCTCGACATTTAGCTTAGTGTAGGAAAATATTGTAAGCGACGTTGTAAGGTTTTCTCCGCCAAGAAGGGATTTTGTGGATATAGTGGAAATCTCGAGTAAGGTGTACTCGAGGAGTGGAGTAGGAACGAGGATAGAGCCTTATTGCCGAACCACTATAAATCTTGATGTCTTCCTACTAGGTTGTTTCTTTCCTTACTCATTATTTACATTCATTATCATTATACTTACTACATATTGTTAATGCATTAGAATTAAACCTAATCATTATGCAACTAGCTTTCAAGTAAAAGATAGTTTTTGCACTCACCTAATTGAATTTTTTTAATTGAGATAAACCGATGAGAAACTATTCAACCCCCCTTCTAGTTTCTACATGTTTAATATGAAAAGGGTTTGTCATGTTTGAAAGGTTTAGTAAAAACTAAAAAGAATAATTAAAATTATCGAAAAAAGATTAACAGACGTACATCGATAAGGAAAATGTACTAGCCTAGTTACAGTTGGGATGTGCACAAGTCATAGATAGTATTTATACGATCGGGAGTTCGTGAGCCTAAGGGGTCACACAGCTAGACATCGAGATCATCTTTTATTAAGATACACGATATAATATGGCTATATTTATTGTGTAGTCTTAGTTTGATAAAAGTGTATACTTACAGGTAATTAGTTAATAAGTTAAAAGGTTTAACAAGGATGAATTAATAAGACTTAATACTATAAGGTAATTAGGTGTGGAAACCAGCCGAGCTGCTCGTGAAAAGCTCGAGATCGGATAAGTAAAAAATGTTGATCCCAAACTCAGATCTTAAACCTTAGCTTGTTTAAGGGTTGTGATAGAAAGAATGAATTCAAACTAACACTAGAGAAACTTTGAAATACACAAAGTAACTAAACAAGATGCGGAAAATAGTGTTTACCACAAGAACAAGTGTTTAAATCAATCGTTGAACTTTAATATATCAAAGATATACGAATACCCACTAATGGTATTAGGGTTCTACAACCTTAAAGTATAAAATGAAATGAATAAAAAGAGATAAAACCTAATGAGTACTTTTATAGCACAAGGACTCATGTACAAGATCACTACTAACAAACTTCGAAACTATTCTAGAGTAGTAACAGAAACGCGCTAATATCTCTTCCAAGTTTATCTTTGTAGTAGGTCCATTGACTTCTATGCGTTTGTTATTCAGCAGGGGAAAGTTACTCTAGCAGGGGGAACTCTGACCAACCAGCATAGGGAACTAATAATCATACATTTATTCCCAACAATCCTCCCCTAAACTTGTGGTTTCATCTAAATAACAAGTTTCTGAATAAATGTTGGTTTTGATGAGGATGCTTACAAACTTCCTGGCCAAAGTTGACCGTGAACAAACCTAACCAGATCATAAGCAACAGGATCCTTAGCATCCACAATCAAGTCAGTATGTTCCATCTTCTTCAAAGTCTCTTCGGTGAAAGGATAATAACGATTGTTGAGCAAATAGACACTTACACCTTTCATGGCCACCTCATAGACACCAGAATTTGTAAACAGCTTCCAATACAACATCTTTGCCCCATTCACTGCATCAAAGAGAGGATCATTCAACTCATGCTCATACATCATGTGCATGTTATCCCAAATTACCCAGTCTTTCTCTACACCATCCAAAGTAGGAGGATTTGCAGCAAATGCCCCTTTCAAAATATTCCATAGATCATATAAGTCTTCTCTATCCAATATTTGAAATAACAGATCTAGGGTTAGAAAGGTTTATGCTGTGTTGTCAACCCTAGTAAGTTTCCACCTGGACATACCTTTATGCTCATGAACTGCATACACTACTATGGTGTATTTCTTCCCAAACTCACATGGTGCAATTTCATCATTCTCTTCCAAAATCAAATGCTGATCTATTTCTTCATTGGAAGGATGCTGACTTTCCTTAGTGACTATACCAATCGTTTCCATCCTCTTTAATCTTTTGGCTGCTCTTTGTGAATTAAGAACAAATCTTTCACCTGCTGGAAAAGTTGCACTTTCTTGGGATGATGCACCTGCTTGTGTTGTTTCCACTGCCTTAGAAGATCTGCATGCTTCTTCTTATGCCTTTCTTTTTCTAGCCTCCCTAGTTTTCTGTACCATCTCCTCTTTCTTCTTCATATACTTAACATCTTTAGGAGTGCCTATACAAATGAGACCCTCAACATTTGTCTCCCTTAGTACTGGCCTGGCTGCCTTTTCTATCTCATTAAAAGTCATATCCTTGAAGTGAGCATCAGTCAACCTCTTGAATCTTTTCAACATAACCTTGTAATGTTCCAGCCTCCTCTTTTCAGACTTCAAGTACTTTTCCTTCTAAATCTGGCTTACTCTTCTTTCCAAGTATTCCTTTTGATAGTTGAAGATCAGAAGAGTCAGTTCATACCTTGCTTCCAAAGGAGCATTCACTAACTCCTTGTCCTATTGTTCCAGAAACTCCTTTACATGAGGTACCCTATCATCCAGCTATCTATGCATTATTTCAACCTGTTTGAGCATTTCTCTAGGCTTATGATAAGACTGTAATTATACATAGTCTCATCGTCCAAATCAGGCTTAAAACGCTTAAAGTATCACTAAAATACCCCAAAATATGCTTGTGTTTGTTCATTGTGTATTTTAGGTATGGATATCGTGAAATCAACAAAAGATCACAAGAATCAAGCAAAAACGAACACGGGAAACAAAGCCGCATAAAGAACCGGACCCAAATCGTGAATTTCCATTGAAGTCCTTGAAGTTTTGAAGATTGGCAAGATTGGTCCCTCATCTTTTGAAGACTTGTCATATTATAACTTTGTGAAACTCAAAATTACACAATGGATCCCTAATATTTCAAGATTATACATGATTGGCCCTTGAAGAATGCAAACATTGCATATTATGTCCTTGAAACAAGTGTATAAAACTTTTGTGGCCAAATTAGAAAAAACATAAGTTGGTTAATGAAGGTAATATGAGTTTGTTGCTGCTAAAATTGAAGTGACAATAGTTTGGGAGTTGAGGGACTAATTTGGGCAGACAAACAATCTCACAACAGCCACTCACCACCCTCCACGTCACCAAGACCAGTCAAACAACCAATCACACTCCTCCCACTATCCACCTCACCATTCCACCCAAGTTTTATATAATTGATTTTCTTAAACCGTTTATTAAACACTAACTTTGGTGGTAAACATACTTTTTAAAACCAAAACTCGATTAAACCTTCCCTGTTTAACAATCCTTCCCCACATAAACCCTAGATTATGAATTAATTAAAAACAAAGGGTTTTTGATTGATAGTTTCCAGAACCCCAATTCAAACCTTCCTAAACCCATCCCACTCCTAAAACCACTCTCCCCTTCACCAAATGGTCCCCACAGTGTTCCCTAGTCACCCCTAAATTGGTAAAAAGGGAATACCATCAGAAGATCAACGACTATAGGAAACTCCTTGCTCCCAAAGTCTCAACCAACGTCCAAGATTCAAGAACAACAACTGTCTCATCACATGTGACCATTGACTGAATTTCCAAGTTTGAATTTCAAGGGCTTTTTAGGGATTTAATGTATTAAGGTTTATTGTTCTAGTATCTTCTACCTTTTTCTATATAAGCATCCCTCAATCTGTGAGAGGAGCTTGTTCTGGTTTTTGTATATTTTTAAATTATTAATGAAAATGAACTTTTAAATTGTGCAAAATACTGAGTTCCAAATTTTATTATTTTTCTTAGCTTAAATATTTACTTTTTATGCAAATTTAGTTTAAGACTTATCAAAAGATTTGTGTTCAAGGTTTTTGAAAAAAGCATTTTTAGACCCACGGATTGTATATCCAAAAACAAAGTGAAGTGAAAGTGGAAGTTTGTTTTTGGTTTTCAGTTTTGTGTTTCTTGTTAAACTTTGTAAGTTTCAGTTTGGTTCAAAGATGGTTTTCAAATTGGTTTCAAAAAGTTGATTTAAGAATCTGTTTTCCTCTTTTATCTCACACTTACTGTTTATATAAGCCAGCCCATAAGCTACTTAACACTAGCTTATGAGCTTAGCTTATGTAAGCTTGAATCTTCTTCTTTGGTTTGCTTGTGTTTGTGCAGGAATCAAGGAGAAACATTTCATTTCTTTCCATTTAGTTCATTTTCATTTTGAAGATATTATACCCCATGGTCTTTTGTAGACCAGCCAACGGGGCTCTCTACACACACTCATAAGCTCACTAAAAAGGCCCATTTGAAGGCATCAACCAAGTATTAAGCTTGAATCCCATTAGGTCACTTTTTTGAGATTTATGTGTTTTATGGTTTGCTTCTTCATGTGGTTTATGTGAAAGTTGTTAGATGTTAGTGTAAGTGTTTGTTTATGCTTGAATGTTATTTTTATGCATGTTAGAGTAAGATTTAATCACTTTGGTTGTGTTTTACCAAAACTTTCTTTGTTAATTTTTGGTTTTATTTAGTAAAGGGGTGTTTCGGATTAGGTTTTAAGACATGTATTTGACAAATCTTTGGCTTGAAACCTGTTTAAACAGGCTCATTATGTTAGTATTAGGATATTTCAGTGTCTTGTTTTGAGTTTGGTAGGCTAAAGTAAGTTTTGCATGCTCAACCTTTTGTAAAAAACTAGCATAAAAAATTAGTACACTAAAACTAGTTTGGTTTTAGTTTTTGTGGTTTCAAATCTTTGAATCTTTTAGAGTAAGTGGATATCCAGGTTTGTGTGTTATTGAGTTGAGGATTGGATGTGTTTTGAGTGAGTTTTGGCCAACCAAAACTCACCCAAGTGGTCAAACAGACCAGCAATACCACCCAGACCCCTACCCTTTATATCAGGAACTGAAATTGCCAGTTTTTGTGATTTTTATTGCTTGGACTTGCTGTTTTTGTACTTGCTGTGACCCCCCACAACCCAACTGGTTGTGGGGGTGCCTTTGTCTCCCAAAGAAACCAACTCAATAGCTCAAAAATTGTCCTTCTTTGTTTTTCTGTGTAGAGTAGTGGGAAAAAATTCCCAGTGCTAAGCTAAGTGTTGCCACTGCTTGGCTAAAAGACAACAGATCTGACCTGTCACTATCATACTTGTTAGTATTTTGTCTTTAGTGGCAAATTTTAAGCTTTTTCCAAATTTTTAATTTTTCCTTTTTTTTTTTTTTTTTTATGATTTATCATTAAGTTAAATTTTATATTACTGTTCATTTGGTATTTTTTAGATTAAATTCAATTTAAATTAGTTTTATTTAAACTGTCTTTTGTCTTTTAGTACAAAAAGTTATTATTTTAAAGATTTTCAAATTTTCTTAGTTCCAGAAAAATATTTTAAGATTTTTAGATTAAAAATTTCACTGTTCACTCTTTTTAATTATTTTTTTTAGATTCAATTTAAGTTTAAATAGGTTTTATATTAAACAGTTTTGTCTTTTAGTGGTAAAAATTACTTTTTTCAACTTTTTCTATTTTTCTACTGTTTAGTATTATAAAATAGGATTTTTGAAACAGTAAGTTTATTTTTAGCATTATTTTATTATTTTAATCATTATTTTAGTTTAAAAAGTGTTTTTAGTGTTTTAAAAATAGAAAAATAGTTTCTAAAAATTAGTAAAAATACTTTTTAGTGTTTAAATAATATAAGTGAGATATTAGTTTGATAAAATAATATTTTGACCTTTTTCATTAATTATATTTAATTTTAGGGCTTTAATTAGCATTTAAAATTGAATGTTTAATTAATAAAAGGTTTTAAAAATTATTTATTGGATTTTTATTCTTATTTATATTATTTTAGACTTAGTTTTATTTTTAAATAATTTTTAGATTAAATTTTTAATTCGTCGCGTTTTACGTAATTACGTCATCGTTTTACGTCATACGTCGTAGTGTAATCGTAGTTTAACTCCTTTTATTTTTCTCTTCTCAAAACCAAAAACGACACTAATCCAAACTTTGATATTATATAATTGGCATACACAACATACACCTCCACCGAGAACGAACTTGGACTTTTCGTCTTTACGGTTTTCCTAAACCGTATCGATTAATACTTGCATATAATACGCCTTTTTCCTAAAAGCGTATTTTTAACGCAATCATTTTGGTGCTGCTTCCGAGGAGGTGTTTATTGTGCCATTATTATTATCGTGTTTGTGTGAGTAGTGCGCTTTTGCTTTTCAATTTTTGGAAACCGTAAATAACGTACATACTCATTTTTGTTATTTTTCTCTATTATATTATAGTATCCAATTAAATCGTGTTTAATTTTCCTAAATTAAACACAAAACAATCATTTTACTATATTTTAGATATACTGGTTTTCGTTTTTCTTGTGAATATGATCAATATATTGTATTTACGTATCACAATAAATATACAATATCTCCAAAAGCATGAAAACGCAACTTTAATTGGGATTTCATCACTCAATTATTGTATTCGAATCTAAAACAAAAGTTAAAAGGCAAAATAGATAAATACTTTCGCGAGGCTTAATTTTGATTAACACAAACTATAAGGCGGGTATAAGGCGGTTGTATTTCACGACCAAGGGAAAAAGGCTCTTAAGTGCTTAGCACCGCCTCGTTTCCCCCACTTGCTTGTGCGTGTTTTGAGAAAGAGGGCTAATCGAGGGTTTGCCGCCCAAGTATTATCTACGTATCATATATATATTTGCTTATTTTCAAGATTAAACCCTCTTGAACGTTTTGGTGTTCCACCAACGTTCTAAAGTCATCGAAGGCGTTCACTCCACGTGATCATTTTCATTCCTTGAGGCTCCTTTAATCGAGAAATTGATTCGAGGAGAGATTTGTAGATTTGAGTCTATGTAATACACAAAAAATCCAAAAAAATCCAAAAAAATAATCAATAACCAAAAACATTGAAAAAACGAAAAACCCCAAAAGAATATTCTTTGCTACCCCCATTCTACGCTTAGTGCATGCGCACTCGGTCGAAGGATTATTCTAATTCTAGCGACACTTCGAGTCGACGCAATCGAAATCGAAGGAATCGACGTCGTAGACGAGAATTAGAAACCGACGTTCCTGAAATCGTTGTTGAAGAGACCGTAGATGAGATGGCCTATAATCGTTCGATGATGGAATTGCTCCAAGCGCCCACCGAGGGTTATGGAGTCGCGATCGTAATTCCCGTATCGAAGCGGAGAATTTTGAGATTAAGAGCGGAATGCTTTCGTTAATTCAAGCTACGAAGTTTCGAGGTCGTGAGGCGGATAATCCTCACGATCACATTCGGAATTTTGATCGTCTTTTGTCCACGAGCAAGTTTAAGAATGTCGATACCGATGTCGTCAAACTTATGCTTTTTCCGTACTCACTCGATGGTGCCGCCAAGGATTGGTACGAGAAAGAGATACCTAATTCCATAATTACGTGGAAGGATCTCGTTTCCAAGTTCGTTAATCATTTTTTTCCACCGTCTAAGACGACGTTTTTTAAAAACGAGATTACGAGATTTGAGCAAAAACCGAATGAATCTTTTAGAGACGTGTTGGATCGTTTTAAGGAATTGCTTAGGCGATGTCCTCACCATGGATTTTCCGAGTTTCACCAAATTGATACGTTTTACAACGGTCTTAGTTTTCAAGAACAAGATTCGTTGAATTCCGCCGGCGGTGGCAACTTTTTGTGTAAGACTCCGAAAGATGCATTAATGATTATCGAGAATCGATCCAAGGTTTACCAACTCCGTAACGCACCGAGTGTTGCCACTGTCGCCAATGTTAGTAATTCTAATCGCGACATTCAGAGAGTTGATGCAAAAGTCAACAAGTTGACGAATGTGTATACGTCTTTTCTCATCGAGATGCAAAAGAAAGACGCCCCTGCTACGGTGAAAGCGGTTGAGGCATCGTGTACGTTGTGTGGTGGCCTCATAATTATTACGAGTGTGCGGCTACGGATGGCCAAACGTCGAGTGTAAACGCGTTAAACAATAATTTTCAAAATCAAAATAACGCGGGTCCATCACAAGGCAATTATACCCAAGGAAACAATTTTAATCAAAACCGAAACAATTTTCAAGGAAATAATCAACAAGGAAATTTTTCGAATCGAGGAGGTTATAATTAAGGTCGTAATTTGAATTGGCAAAACCGAGATAACAACAACAACCAAAACTCGAGTTTTCAAAACAACAACAATCAAGGTAACAATTTTTCGAGTGGTAATCAAGGAAATTTCAAAGAAGTAATCAAAATTAAGGGAACTTTAATGCTAATCAAAATAGTTCACCAAACGATTTTCAAGAATATATGAAAACGAATGAGGCTAATATGAGACGTTTAGAGGAACAAATTGGTACATTGAAAAACGACTTTTCTAATACTTTGAAAAATCAAAACACGAAGATTGAACAAGGACAAATTGGCATAAAAAAGATGTTTTCGGATATTATGAACAAGGCCTCGGGTGCGTCATCAAGTTCGTTACCTAGTGACACCGTTGCTAATCCGAAGGAACAATGTAAAGCCGCCTCGTCTCGTGAGAAAAGTCGTGTGATTACCCCTAGCCTTGATGGATTACGAGTTGTTCCTTCTTCTCAAACATCGACTTCTAAGACGCCTTCATGTTCTAAAGTCGACGGGTGAACGTGGCGACCAAGGAAAAGAGTGTACACCCTCGTGTACCTCGAATTCCATCCACGGTTCAAAAAGAGAGTTTTATCTACCTTACCAAAGTAACCCTTGAAGAAACTTGTGCTTCGATCCTTCTTAAAAACACAAAAGGAAAATCCCGAGAAAGGAAGAGGATACGGGCCAATTTCTCTTACCTTGTGATTTTTCCGAGATTGAGGGATGTTTAGCCCTTGCCGATTTAGGTGCTACCATCAATCTCATGCCTCATTCTTTATGGAAATTGATGAAATTGCCTTCACTTACCCCCACGAACATGACAATCGAGCTTGCAAATTGTACACCACTTATACCAATTGGAATAGCCGAGGATGTCTATGTTAGAGTTGGAAAGTGTGTTTTTCCCACGGATTTCGTCATATCCGATTACGAGTGTGATCCTAAATGTACCATTATTTTAGGTCGACCATTTTTATCGACCACTCGAACCGTAATCGACGTTCACGAGGGGAGACTCACTATGAGATATGGGGATCAACGAATGGACTTTTTTTCTTATATAAATCCTAAGTTTCTAATGATCATGATAAAAGCGAGGTTGCAAAACCCGATGTTTCAAGTTCTAATGATTTCAAAATGTTAACTTTAGCGGAAAATATGAGGCTTGACACATGTTTTGAAAGAATTAAAATGAACGGTTTTAAGGATGATGATTTTAATGATAAAGAATACGTGTACCTAATTCAAAAGGGTATTCATAGATTTATGGATGAAAAATCACTTTGGGATGTATTTGGCAAAACAAGTGAACAACAAATTCCGAAGGGCGACGTTAGTGCCATCACGACAATGACCAAAATGGACTCGTCTTCACCACCTTCGAAGGACCACGTCTTTGAGGCATCAACTTCTAACTCCATCGAAGTGCCTCCATTTCCTAGCCCAACACCCTTTGAGGCTAAAGGTTTCATCGACATCGATCCACTCCTCTTAGAAAAGTCACCTAAGCATAGCCCTAGGGCTTGTAAGACCATGGTTGTGAGTGCTCACATCGACCCTTTCTTTGATGATGACGCTGGCGATTTTGACGAGATTGATCACGTGCTTACACACATTCTCAATCTCACATTGTAAACTATTTTAACCATAGAATGTTATGAAATGATTCCTATAGTTTCCGTTTTAGATTTCTAATTTCCATAGTTAAATTTACTTAAAAAATTAGTCCTATATCCTTTATAAGTAGTATGGATATATCAATTTTTAAATTAAAAATCAATAGATCTACACTATTTTATCAAATACCTAATAGATCTAAACTAATTTTTTGGTTTTTATAAAAGTAATTTATTTTTTAAGCTAAAACTAATTGATCTACAATTATAAAAAGTGAATCTAAGATAAAAACATAAATTTAAGCTAAATTAATTAACTACTTGCAATAAATTAAAGATGTAAACTAAATATTATAAAATACTAATTAAAATCTAGCTTATTAATAAGTTGTAAGCCTAAGCTTAGAACTTATGAGTTTTAAAAGCTAAAATGCTAATTAAATAAATCCTCCAACAATAAGCTAGATCTAGGAAAATAAGCCCACAATAATCTTGAATAAAATGAATTATTTCAAGCTTTTATATAAATCTAACTTATTTGGAAAAATTTTAAAAAATTAATCCCAAATAATAAGCTAGATTATTAAAAGTAAAAAGAAAGGAAGAATGAGAATAAGCTAAGAGAATAAGATAAAACTTGACTTTTATTAATATGGAAAGAGCTTAATGAAAAACTTGTACAAACTAGAAAGGAGAAAATTACAAAATTTAAATCTACTATGTGAAATTTACACTACTAAAATTGAAAAACTAGAAAACTCTAAAATACAATGAGAATGAAGGCATATATAAGCTGCCAACAATTGAGGGTAAAATCGTCCTTTCCCAACTTTTTCTACATGTTTAACTCCGTCATCACCGCGTTGTATGAGTGCTACCACCTCGTCTACTCCTTTTGACGATGGTGTGTGTGGTTTTAGTGTGGGGAAGCCCCTTATGTTCCTTCACATTTCTCCACCGAGGACGAGATATTCGATCCCGGAATTGCTTGTAAAGGGAAATCTCGATCTTCCACCGATGCAATAAATGGAAATCTTATTCATTTTCTTGGTGTGAGTCTACCTCGAGTAGCTCATAAGTTTGCCTTACCCATAGTCCCACCCTTCTATTTCTCACCTCTTTTCTTCTACCTCTTTGAGGTTTTGCTATCGGTTGAAGTAGCGTTGTTTCGTCTTTCATCCGAAAACAAAGACGCTATCTTTGACCCCGGTATACGTGTATCGATTTTTTAAAGTACTCCACGTACTTTTGGGCATTGTTTATCATGTAAGCCCCACTAAAAATGACCATACCATGATTATTCCTAAATGATCACATTTATGGGGATTCGAGTCGAGCTTTTGACTCAGTTATCAAAAACATGGTGCCTCGTGGGGGATTCTCATTCTTATCTTTGTGAGTATTATCGTTTTCTAATAGTGTAACGAGGGGACTTGTGCTCTTCCAACCTTTGTTCTGTGGTTGTTTGTGATTCATTAGGTTCGTCGTCATCATTGAAGCCACTCGTGTTCATTTTACGGATCACTCGAGCTTCGATCGTTGCCTTTGGAGATTCCGATACTCGATGATATCCTTTTATTTTCTAACGTTTCTCTTAATGGCATAATTCATAAACGGCTTTTAGGTTATACGTTTAACCCTTACGATGCTCGAGATTAAGCATTCGACTACGTCTCTAGTATGGGGGTGTTTCACCCCTAGACTCGAAACGTTAAGGACAATGTTTAGTTTTAGTATAGGGGGTGAGTAGACACTTCACCTTTCTTACGTCACCACGCAATCATATATTCATCTTTTTGTTATCGTTTTGTTGAAAAATACGGCTAAAAATGGCCAAAATTTAAAATTTTTCGTATTTTTCATAAGTGTTTAAGACACGAATGTATGTTTTCCGATGGTGAGAATAAGAGTAATTTTTGACTCGACCGTGCGTGTTGAGCACTTAGCTTCGATTCCTTAACTTTTTAGGCTAAGTCTCTTAAATGAGGACGAGAAATGATAGAGTTAATTATAAGTCACGTAATCTTTCACGATCTCATGTGTAGTAATTATTAGCTTATTCTCCCCATGCTTTTGTTTAAATAAATGCAATAAGTAAGGTCGTACGATTTAAAAGGTTACTTTGCTTCTAGCCCAAGATCGTTTAAAAGTTCCTCGTGTTCGAATAGAGTTCATAGCCAAGGCATAACTTATTGAAGCGGGATGCGAAGATTGGCAAATTCCAAAAAGGACCTCACAAGGCATGAGGAGCTACATTTTGTTGCTAAAGATCCAAGATGATGTGAAGTATCATTATTCCAAAATCAATATGAAGGATCGAGACACACGACGCAATATACTCCCCTAAAGATCATGTAGAAATCTATCCAAAAAACCCTAACAAGGTATGAGGATAAATATATCCAAGTCCGAAAAGGAGGCGGATCGTTGTATCTCAAAATACCAAATAACGATTGAAGAAAAACGATGAAGTCGTGGTCCAAGTTTGAAGAAATTCCATATATGAAGAGAAGACCATTATTTCAAGAACGTCTTTCAAGATTTGAATTTCGAAACACATGCCAAATATCGGTCCGAGAAAGGTCTCAAATTGTGAAACGAGTTATGCCAAGATATGAACTTAAGGAGATTACGAGAACCCGTTTTAAAAGATTGTGTCCTTCGGCTAACTATCGATTAAATCATCCTACTTTATTTTTGGCCTTAATAAAATACCGAAATAAGTCAAAAATGTATCCTTGTGATCATTAAGACAAAAATAAAATATAAGAGATACCAATTAAGAATAAGTGAGTCTAAGTACGTAATTAACACTCATGAGTAATGGTTGTGTTGCTAACTTATAATGACAATGATCTCGTTACACGCTTAGCATGGAATCGAGTGAAAATCGAGGGTGACGAACTTATCTCTATGAGGCATTCACGTGTTCTTATTCTTTGACCCTAAAAGTCACTTAATCGTGATGAAAACGATACATTATGTCTAAAACACGTGTAGTAGTTTAGTTAAGTTTACGTTTTCAATAAATGTCAACATAAAAATGAATTTTGGCAGTGCTAAGCATTGCGTGGGGACACGACAATGGTTTAGTATGGGGGAGTGATGAGACTGTAATTATACATAGTCTCATCGTCCAAATCGGGCTTAAAACGCTTAAAATATCATTATACATAGTCTCATCGTCCAATATGGCCAAAAGCTGAAAGGGACGCCACGAGCTATCACTCCGCCATGGTGAAGTCATAACAATGGTGCCTCCAGTATTATGGTTATGGTACCTCCATAACTAGGTGAAACTGGTCATGCATGTATATGGCTTAGGCATTTAAACTAAACATAAGCAAATCAAAACATATAAAACAAATACTAGGAAAACAGTTGGCTGCATACGGGTAATCCTAATAACGAAAGAATTTCCATACTGATAGGACGGAGAATCCGTAACTTAAGTCCAGTGAACGAAGAAGACGAACGGAAGAGATTCCTACTTCGATCTCACTAATGCTACATAGATAGTATAAGTGTATAAGTATTCTGATTACTGAGTACGTAACTGATTGTATATCGTGTCTTAGCTTGTTTTATTTGTTCATGTCTTGTTTTATTGACTTTAACGTTATGCTGTGTTTATCATGTATGCCGGATATTCTGATTAAGTATTCCATAGACCCTTAGTTTAGCATAGACTCAACCAACCAATCACAACCATCCATTTTTATCATGTAACAAAAAAACTCATTTTTTAAAAATTAAATATCTCACAAACTGTTCATCGTTATGTAAAATAAAACATATCACCGCGACGAGAATTAAATCATCTATCTATCGAGGGGCACATGTATATATTTTTTTGACTTTTTTTCTTAAGTCACGTCTGGAGAGAATCATATATGATTCGTTACGAAACATATATGATTCTCAGAAAATCATATATGATTCATATCACGAATCATATATGATTTTCTGAAAATCATATATGATTCGTGACGAATCATATATGATTCGTGACGAATCATATATGATTCGTGACGAATCATATATGATTTGCGACGAATCATATATGATTCTCTCCAGACGTGACTTAAGAAAAAAAGTCGAATAAAAAGTTCGTCGAAAGTATATACATGTGCCTCTCGATAGATAGATGATTTAATTCTCGTCACAATTGTGTATTTTTTTCGTTTGACGATTTACCATTTGTGAGATATTTAATTTTTAAAAAAGTGGTGGGAAGTGGGTTTTTAAAAAAATGGGTGATTATGATTGGTTGGATAGGTCTATGCTAATTTAAGTGTCTATATAGATCTTAACTCTTACTTGTATTTCTTGTATTATTATACTTGTTGTGTAATAATAAGTAACTTTCTAGAAATAACAGGTTTCCTAAAATAGAAAGTTTCCAAAAATAGATTAACTGCTTAAAATAGATCAGTTTCTAAAAATAGAAAGTTTCCAAAAATAGTAAGTTTCCTGAATTAGAAAGTTTCCATATTTAGAATTAAGTTGAATTAATAAGCTAATAATATAAGCATAAGTTTACTGTTAAATAACATAAGTCATGTAATTATTTGTATAGTTTAATAATGTGATACCCAGAAACCAAGGTCACTTATTTTACCCTAAATTACGAATATTTTTGAAATTTTTAAGAAATTTCGTTTATTATATATTTGACTGTTTAAGTTGAAACCGATGTTCAAGGTCGTAATCTTAACGATTGACGATTTAAGAAAGACGATGACAACTACGATCCCGACGGATGCCCAATTTTTATGTTTTATTGTTACTTTATCGATATTATAATATCTCGAGAATTTTATTTTTGGTTCGTGTTAAGTCGAGCCGGGTGCGTTTTGTTTCATCCCGGGTGCCTTTAAATCGCTTTAAAAGTATTTTGGAGTGTTCGGGACGACCCCCGACTCCCGCAAATTTTCAAAACCGACTAATAAGTCGTTTCTCTCTATTTAGTAGTTTCGTTTAAAAATGAGGCCAAAATATTTACAAAATGACACAAAAGGCCCCTCAAATTTTTAGAAAAAGGAAGGAAGGGAACGCATACACAAATTTTCACTTCAAAAAAAACCCACCTCCCTTTCTCTCTCTTATGGCCGTCGGCCTCCACAAACACCACCACCAAAAATTAATTTTCTTCTTGTTTTGATATAATCCAAGTTTAGACCACACCTTTAATTTCATTTGTAAGTGTTTTTATATGATTAAATCCAACATGCATTAACACAATTTTTCAAGAATTAATAGATTTTTTAAAATGTGTTTTGAGGAAATTAAACTAGATGGATGTTTGATTTGGGTATAGATTATGAGTAACCAACCAAAAAACCAACCAAAATCAATTTTATTTGGGTGTTTTGATCACCAACACCTCACGGCCAAATGGGGGTGTTTGGTTGATCATGATGTTTGATGTGTTCTGTTGTGGGTTTGTGTTTAGAACAATGTTTTTGATGTTTTTAAATGGTTTAAACTAATTGCATGTATGATTTAGGATTTGGGTTTTCATGGGGATTTGATGTTCTTAGTGTTAGGGACTGATTAAGGTGATTATTTATAATCACAAGTGGTTAGAATTAGTTTAGGTGATGTTGGATTGGATTGGAATCGAGTGTTAAGGTGTTTTCGAAGTAGTAAAATTTAGGCAGATTGTTTGAGGTCATTTTTGAAAACCTTAAGTCTAAATACAGGTCATAAACATAGGATGTAGTTGTAGAGCTTTGTCTTAGCTTTGATTTGGTATAAGAAAGAGCTTACGACTCCTAACGAGTCAAAAGTTATGCTATTTTGAAAGTTCGTGTACCGGGAGATGAGAAATCAACATAATCCGAAATTGTGTTTGGTTTTAGGTCAAATCCCGGGGACCATAGATAGAGTTTGGTAAATAATTGAAAATTGATTTTTGGTCTCAAACCAGAATTTGTGAGTCTATTTTTGGACTTAGGAGTCAAAGTAGCTAATGGTGTCTTTTAAATGGGTCAAACAAGTCCAACATGGTAAAAGTGCAAAATCAGTCCTAAAAGTTCATGTTTAGAAAAGTAATGAGTAATGGGTCATAAAAGTGAAAACTTTTTATGGGATTTATAATGAGTTTTCTACAGGTCATAATGTATTTTTAAAAATTTTCTTTATTTTTATATAGGTGATTAAGTCATAGAAAACAACCCATACTATTGGTAAGTATCGGCAAAAATCATAAAATGGGAAGCAACTTTAATAACGTAGATAAATGGTATAAGTCTAGTAACAACTACTTGTTTGGTTTTGACGTGAGTTAGTAATTATGACAATTGACTAATATGTATGTATTATACAGTACTTAAAGTTATATAAATGAGTTAACTCATTACGCGTTGTTTGTTAGGCGTTGAATTTCCCGGGCATCCTCGTCGTCAGTGATCGTCATCCGTTACGTCAACTACTTTTATACATGGTGTGAATTTATAGCCTCGCTTTATATTGTTTTTAAATGGTTTTACCCGCGAGGGGGAATACATGCTATTTTAAATGAAACGAACATATGTCATGAATGATTGTTCGACTCGAAAGTTGCCTAAATTTTGTTTAGTACCTAGTTGCATAAGACCCTATATTCATGAACTATTAACTATTGTTTAATCCTTGTGTGGATTGAAAATAGCCGCTTATACAATTGATAGTACTATGGGGTTGACGACCCTATCCGAGACGAGGACTAGTACGCTGAGTACCCCCTGCGAACGGATAACTTGTGATAAGAAATAAGGTATAATTGCAACTAATGCCTTTAGAAGGGGCACTGGTTTCATCTTATTCATGTTAGTAAATATACGCGGGTGATTGAGTTAACGGATTAGTGTCATGAGCTTAAACACAATTGTAATAACCTTGAATAATAGATTGTTTTATCGACAATTCTATGAATGATCGTGATTGATTTTATATACTTATGTTCAAAAATGTGATTGTAAAACCTATGACATCCACTCAACATTATTTGTTGACCCCTTTAAGCATGTGATTCAGGTAATCGATGAGATGGTAGCAAGGAGCATGCTAGGATGGATGTTGTTGTGGCTTGGCGGTCTACTTTGTCTTTCCTCCCTTGTTATAACTTAAAACTTTTTATGTCATGTCATGTGAACTTGTAATGTACTTTTGGGTTGAGATTCAGTGGGGACCAAACGCAACTCTGTGTTGTATTATCTTTGGGGTTTTGGAAAGCGGTAGACAATGTAGTCTTAACAATGTTTAATTAATTTTTTAATTCCTACGTCTCTTTGAGTCGTTCGAAATAGCTTGTGTGTGATGATAACTGCCTAGCACCCAAATGTTGTAGTTCCGCTACGCATAGCATTTGTGGGGTTGTTAGAGATTGGTATCCGAGCCATGAGTTATAGAGAACTAGGTCGTTTTGAAAAAATCCTAAACTATAACTTTTGGTGTCATAAGAAATTGTCCAAGCACACAACTATCGTGTATGGCTCCGGTAAGATTTACTTTTAGTATTGATAATATAGATCTATCCCTTTTGAATTGAAATGAATGTATGAGTATTTATTAGGTAGATACTGAATTACTATATGTAAACATTGAAATTGTACGTGGAGTACCCGATACCGTAATTCTTGTATTGCATATGCATGAGCATCATATTATCGCATTTTGGGCATGTGTACCACCTTTGCATTGCATTTGCATGCATATAATTATAAATATTGAATAATGACCTTACGTACCGTCCAAAATTTTCTGTTATTGCAGAGATGGCAGAAGTACCGCCTAACGGGAATGAAAGCCGAATCATGGAGGAAACCGAGAGACAAGAGACAAGGGAAAATGTTGGAGCAGCTGTTGAAGGACAAGCCGAGGCGGATAATGTGCAAGCTCAGATTCCCAGTCGAAGAAGTACTATTGTCCCCAGGCCTACTTGTATTTCTCATCTAATTGGTATGCCAGGTATCCCTAGAAGTTCTGACACCGCGGCTAGTGCTAATTCTCTCCATCAGGACATCACAAGAGTTACTTTCCCTTGGCCAAGACCATATGGTGACGTTCCGCTTTTCTTAAGAAGAATGGAGAGGTCAATGTACGAACGTTATGTGGTGGAGACTAGAGTGATCAAAAGGTTTGACGAGAATGAAAGAGCACATCAGAAGTTATTAACAAGGACTGCAAGGGCTGAGTTCGATGGAGCATTGAATAAGAGTGATATTAACAGTTTGAGATCCACGATAGCAAATTTGAGTGCAAGTCTTGAGCGGTTAAGGAAGACCAGACAAGGTTGGTTAGGATGCAGAGTTAGGAGCACCGTGTAAGATCATCCATACCGCAAGATTGGAGATTTGTGGATGACTCTGAGCTGGAGGCTAATTATTTCATGGTTCAACCACCCACCAGGGGTGAGTGTGTCACTTTAGGGAATCAGGTAGCATCAGAGTTTGGGTCTACTTTTGGAACAAAGAGGGTGACTGAATGTGAGCCGAGTGATAAAGGAAAATAAAGATGGACGAGGAATAAGACAGTGATGAAGATCCCGAGGAGGATGAGGAAGAACCACCGTCCAAGAAGTCATGTGGATCACCACGTGGCTAGTTGCTTGTATTTCATTTTTATCTTTTGATCGCTGTAATAGAACTATTTTAGACTCCTGTATGATCGTATTATGATGAAAACTTGATAACTTTAAGTTTGTTGGTGTATGGTTGTAGTGGCATTACTTGTCATAGATTTTGGTTGATCTATCAATGCAAACCATGTTTACCTTTCATAATCTATGATAAGTCTTGAATTTGCTCTTTTGTGATGTGATTGATGAATATTAGTAACCTTGTTGATGTGTTGTTGTACTTATATTATGTCTTGAAAGAGAAATCCTTCTTAATCTTGATGTGTATACTTACATTGTTTTCTATTTTCCCTGTCATTGAAGAGAGGTGTAACTGAGACTTCACCATGCCTCCAAAGTTGACAGCTACTCGTGTTAACACTATGATTCAAGAGGCAATCACCAATGCTCTTGAGGCAGATCGTGTGAACAGAAACCAAGGTCAAGGTGGAAATGTGGAAAGACAACAAGCCCCAAGGGAGTGTTCTTATGCCTGTTTTGTGAAATGTGGTCCCATACAGTTTCGTGGTACGAATGGAGCTTTCGAACTCCGTAGATGGTTGGAAATGATTGAAAGCACTTTCGAAATTAGTGGGTGCTCTGAGGCAAACAAAGTTAAATTTCCAGCTACTACTTTCCTCGATGATGCTTTAAGCTAGTGGAACAACCAGGTGGCTACTGTTGGATTAGTGTTAGCAATTGGAAGAACTTGGGCTGCAACCAAGGCACTTTTGACTAAGAAGTTTTGTCCCGAGGAAGAGCTTGGTCAGTTAGAGGACGAGTTGAGGCACTTGTCTTTGAAGAATAATGACATCACTGCTTATACAAGAGGTTTAATGAGTTAAGCCTATTGTGTCCTAATGCTTTCACAGATGATCGCAAGAATATGAAACAATACATCAAGGGTCTGTCGAGTAACATTAAGGGTGAGACTACTTCGTCAAAGCTCGAATCATTTGATGAAGCCGTTCAGATGGCTCATGTACTGATGGATGTTAAGTTGCAAGACAAGAAAGACTATATTGTTGAGGGAAACAAAAGGAAATGGGAAGCTGCCCAGGTGAATCAATCGCAAGGACATAATCGTGGGGGTAATCGGAACAACATTCAAGGACATAATCGTAACCAGCAGTTCAACCAAAGAAGGAATGATGGGATGAGAGCTGCTACTACCCTCAGAGGAGTTAAGGTCAATCCTCACTGTGGTCGTTGTAACGTGTACCATATTGGAAATTGTCCTCCTGCATGTGGCAAGTGTGGGAAGGCTGGTCATAAAGTTGCAGATTGTCGATCTAGAGGTGTGGCTACAGGGGCAAATGCCACGAGAGTAATGGTTTGTTTTGGATGTGGAGAAAAGGGGCACAAGCAAGAAAACTGCCCGAAAGCTGGGAATAGGCAGGGAGCAAATAATGCTGCTGCTGTATACCGAGTGGGTAACGCTGACAAACCGCAAGGCCCGAATGTGGTGACAGGTACGTTTCTACTTGACGCTCGTTATGCTAGTGTATTATTTGATTCTGGATCCGACAAAAGCTTTGTAGACATAAAATTTAGTCGCCTTATCAATAGAGAACCGGTGATGCTAACGACTAACTATAATGTTGAATTAGCCGATGGAAAGATTGTTAGTACAAATTCTTTACTAAGAGGGTGTACCTTGAAGTTAGGGAATTATGCCTTTGATATCGACTTAATGCCTATAGAGCTAGGATCTTTCGACGTGATTATTTGGATGGATAGGTTAATGGTGCATAGTGCACTGATTGTTTGTGGAGAAAGGTTGGTCCAAATCCCGTTGAGGAATAGGGTTTTGACTGTGAAGGGTAATGAATGTACTTCTCGTCTGAGAGTAATATCTTGCTTGAAGATGATGAGGTATGTGGAAGAAGGATGCGATGTATTTCTGGCGCTGATTTCTAGTGATGGTGATGTAGAGACAAAGTTAGAAGAGGCGCCTGTGATTCGAGAGTATCCGGAAGTTTTTCATGATGAGTTTCCAGGTTTACCGCCCTCTCGTGAAGTGGAATTTCGGATCGATTTGATGCCAGGAGCTGCACCAGTTGCTCGTGCACCTTATTGATTGGCACCGTCAGAACTGAATGAGTTATCTGATCAATTGAAAGAATTGATGGATAAAGGGGTTTATTTGACCGAGTTCATCACCATGGGGAGCGCCTGTGTTGTTTGTAAAGAAGAAGGATGGGTCGTTTAGAATGTGTATCGACTATCGAGAGCTTAACAAATTGACGGTTAAGAATCGGTATGCATTACCGATGATTGACGATTTATTTGATCATTTGCAAGGTTCCTGTGTGTACTCAAAGATTGACTTGAGATCAGGGTATCATCAACTGCGAGTTAGAGAGGAGGATATTCCTATAACTGCTTTTCGAAAGCGATATGGACATTTTGAATTCCGAGTGATGCCTTTTGGGTTAACGAATGCGCCTGCAGTATTCATGGATCTTATGAATCAAGTGTGCAAGCCGTATTTGGATAAGTTTGTCATTGTATTCATTGATGATATTCTTATTTACTCCAACAGCAAGTAAGAACATAAGAAGCACTTGAGGACGATATTGGAGCTGCTAAAGAAAGAGAAGCTGTGCGCGAAATTCTCCAAGTGTGAATTTTGGTTGGAATCTGTACAATTTCTTGGGCATGTGATTGATAACGAAGGAGTTCGTGTGGATCCTGCCAAGGTAGAGGCAATTAAAGAATGGTCGGTACCGACAACGCCGACTGAAGTTCGACAATTTCTTGGTTTAGCTGGTTATTATCGGAGATTCATCGAAGGGTTTTCGTTGATTGCAAAGCCGTTGACCAAGCTTACTGAGAAGAATCAAGGGTTTGAATGGGGAAATGATGAAGAAATCGCTTTCAAAACACTTAAGGACAAATTGTGTTCTGCTCCGATTTTGTCATTGCTGGAAGGAATCCAAGACTTCATGGTTTATTTTGATGCGTCTCATAAGGGTTATCGAGCTGTTTTGATGCAACGTGAGAAGGTGATCGCTTACGAGTCGAGACAATTGAGGAAGCATGAGGAAAACAACACTATGCATGATTTGGAATTGGGAGCTGTAGTTTTTGCGCTAAAGTTGTGGAGACACTACTTGTATGGGACTAAGTGTGTTGTATTAACTGACCACAAGAGTTTGCAGCACATTTTAGAACAAAAGGAGTTGAATATGAGACAAATACGATGGGTGGAGCTACTGAGTGACTATGACTGCGAGATTCGCTACCATCCTGGCAAGGCGAACGTTGTAGCGGATGCACTTAGTAGGAAGGATAGAGAGAAACCTTTGAGAGTCAGAGCATTAGTGATGACTGAGGGTGTTGATTTGATCGGAACAATATTGAAGTCTCAAGAGAAGGGATTAATGAAAGAAAATATTGGCACCGAGAAATTTGGGAAGACTATAGAAACCTCTTTTTGTGGTAAAGTCAGACGGGCTGAGGTATTTCGAAAATCGGATTTGGTTACCGCTATGTCCATCCGAGGAAGGAGTGCTTGAAGTACGAGATTTTGTTATGAATGAGTCTCATAAGTCAAAGTACTCGATACATCCTAGAGCGGATAAGATGTATCACGATCTGAAGAAAGTCTACTGGTGGCCGAATATGAAGGCAGGGATTGCTTGTTATGTCAGTAAGTGTTTGACTTGTGCAAAGGTTAAAGCTGAACATAAGAGACCGTCTGGGTTGTTGGTACAACCTGAGATCCCAGAATGGAAATGGGAAAAGATCTCCATGGATTTCGTTATGGGTTTATCGAGAACTCCTAGTGATTGTGATATGATTTAGGTAATCGTGGATAGGTTGATGAAATCTGTTCACTTTTTACCTATGAAGAAGACGGATAGTATGGAGAAACTTGCCAGTGTGTACGTGAAGGAAATTGTTTGTCGACATGGTGTACCTTTATCGATCATTTCGGATCGCGATAGCAGGTTTACTTCAGAATTTTAGAAATCTCTTCAACGTGCGATGGGCACCGAATTGAGTTTGAGCACGGCCTATCACCCTGAAACTGATGGCCAAAGCGAACGAACTATTCAGACGTTGGAGGACATGCTACGAGCATGCGTGATTGATTTCAGAGGAAGTTGGGAACGCCACTTGCCATTAGTGGAGTTTTCATATAATAACAGTTATCATGCGAGCATTAAGGCAGCACCATTTGAAGCGTTGTATGGAAGGAAGTGTAGATCTCCTGTGTGTTGGAGCAAAGTGGGAGAGAGTTAGTTTACTGGGCCCGAAATGGTTTGGAGACGACAGAGAAGAAAGTGCAAATTAAGAACCGTTTACTTGTTGTAAGAAGCCGACAGAAGAGTTACGTCGATAATAGGAGGAAACCGTTGGAATTTGAGGTCGGAGACATTGGTCATGCTTAAGGTTTCGCCATGGAAGGGTGTGATACGTTTTGGGAAGAAAGGAAAGCTGAGTCCAAGGTATATTGGACCATTCAAGATCGTTAAAAGAATTGGACCGGTAGCTTATAAGTTAGAATTGCCGAATGAGCTTAGTGCAATTCACGACACGTTTTACGTATCGAATTTAAAGAAAAGTTTGGAGGATAAGGAATTGGTGATTCCTTTGGACGAGATGCAGCTTGACGATAAAATGCATTGTGTGGAGGAACCAGTGGAGATTATGGACCGAGAGGTTAAGAGATTGAAGCATAGTAGAGATATCCTCACTTGGGAACATGAGGACTTCTTCAAGGAGAGATATCCTCATCTGTTCCAGCGGCACGAAATGTGAGTTTAAGAAGAGGCGAGCGTTGGGACGTCGCTCTCTTTAAGGAGGGGTGGATGTGATACCCAGAAACCGAGGTCACTTATTTTACCCTAAATTACGAATATTTTTGAAATTTTTAAGAAATTTCGTTTATTATATATTTGATTGTTTAAGTTGAAACCGATGTTTAAGGTCGTAATCTTAACGATTGACGATTTAAGAAAGACGATGATGACTACGATCCCGACGGATGCCGAATTTTTATTTTTTATTGTCACTTTATCGATATTATAATTTCTCGAGACTTTTATTTTTGGTTCGTGTTAAGTCGAGCCGGGTGCGTTTTATTTCATCACGGGTGCGTTTAAATCGCTTTAAAAGTATTTTGGAGTGTTCGGGACGACCCCCGACTCCCGAAAATTTTCAAAACCGACAAATAAGTCGTTTCCTGCTATTTAATAGTGTTGTTTAAAAATTAGGCCAAAAGATTTACAAAATGGCACAAAAGGCCCCTCAAATTTTTAGAAAAAGGAAGGAAGGGAACACATACACAAATTTTCACTTTAGAAAAAAAACCCACCCTCCCTTTCTCTCTCTTTTGGCCGTCGGCCTCCACAAACACCACCACCAATTTTTTTTTCTTGTTTTGATCTAATCCAAGTTTAGACCACACCTTTAATCTCATTTGTAATTGTTTTTACATGATTAAATCCAACATGCATTAACATAATTTTTCAAGAATTAAAAGTTTTTTAAAAATGTGTTTTGATGAAATTTAACTAGATGCATGTTTGATTTGGGTATGGATTATGAGTAATCAACAAAAAAACCAACTAAAATCAATTTGGTTTGGGTGTTTTGATCACCAACACCCCACGACCAAATGGGGTGTTTGGTTGATCATGATGTTTGATGTGTTTTGTTGTAGGTTTGTGTTTAGAACAATGTTTTTGATGTTTTTAAATGGTTTAAACTAATTGCATGTATGATTTATGATTTGGGTTTTCATGGGAATGTGATGTTCTTAGTGTTAGGGATTGATTAAGTTGATTAGGTATGATCACAAGTGGTTAGAATTAGTTTAGGTAATGTTGGATTGGATTGGAATCGAGTGTTAAGGTGTTTTTGAAGTAGTAAAATTTAGGCAGATTATTTGAGGTTATTTTTGAAAACCTTAAGTCTAAATACAGGTCATAAACATAGGATGTAGTTGTAGATCTTTTTCTTAGCTTTGATTTGGTATAAGAAAGAGCTTACGACTCCTAACGAGTCAAAAGTTATGCTATTTTGAAAGTTCGTGTACCGGGAGATGAGAAATCAACATAATCCGAAATTGTGTTTGATTTTAAGTCAAATCCTGGGGACCATAGATAGAGTTTGGTAAATGATTGAAAGTTGATTTTTGGTTTCAAACCTGCATTTGTTAGTCTATTTTTGGACTTAGGAGTCCAAGTAGCTAATTGTGTCTTTTAAATGGGTCAAACAAGTCCAACATTATAAAAGTGCGAAATCAGTCCTAGAAGTTCATGTTTAGAAATGTAATGAGCAATGGGTCATAAAAGTGAAAACTTTTTATGGGATTTAAAATAAGTTTTCTACAGGTCATAAGGTATTTTTACAAATTTTCTTGAATTTTATATAGGTGATTAAGTCATAGAAATAAGCCCATACTTTTTGTAAGTATCGGCAAAAATCATAAAATGGGAAGCAACTTTAATAACGTAGATAAATGGTATAAGTCTAGTAACAACTACTTGTTTGGTTTTGGCGAAATTTAGTAATTATGACAATTGACTAATATGTATGTATTATACAATACATATGATGACGTATAGTCCCCAACCGGGTCACGAACCCGGCCCACGGGTACTACCCGTATCCGGCCCGTCACAGATGGGTGGAATAATGTCATTCAGGCTTATGGGCTTGGATGAACAGTAACCGTACACATGTGTGCGGCCCACGGCCCGGTGCGGCCGATATGACCGACATAGGGTTAGACAGAATAATATTCTGTCTAGGAATATCTTTATCCCAATGGGAGAGGATATTCACTACCAGAATTAGAAGATAACAATCATTCTAATTATGGTGGTTATCTCTTCCTTGGGGCCGAAGCATCAGTGAGAGCCTACTAGGGTTTCACTGCCTATAAAAGGAACCCCCAAGGGTTCCACAAAGGTATTACGATTCATACTCTAAACTCACATAAACCCTAAATCGATTACTTACTCTCACGCCGGAGTCTAATCGTGGGAAACATTCCCACGGTAAGCCTAACGCGTGCTGTTTAGTGTGCAGGATCCCAACAAAACGATTCACTTGGTGCAGGAGCCGGAGCCCAGCCAACCCGAATTAAGCCTAATTTGGGTCTAGCAAGGATCAACCAACTTTTGCATCAACAAGTTGGCGCCATCCGTGGGACCATTACACTAAGCTAGAACAACACTTCATCTCGAATTCCCAATGACGAAGGGGCATCCGCAAGCTAACCCCAGGAACGCGAATCTGGGGAATCGGAAGTCCCAAGGGGAAGGAATTCTCATCCCCAATCAATCACCTAGCCGCCTCGCAGGCGGGCCTGGTAACCGTAGCAGTTTTCAGTCCGTGGGGGTAACAAGCACGATCTCCGTGCCACCCCCACCTACCTCAACCCTGGATAACCCTGACCCGGGGAGTGCGCCAAACCCTCCTAACAAGGAACCGCGCAGACCCTCGACGGAGGAAGAAGTGGAAGTCCTACCACTCAGTGAGGAGGATCTTACTCGAGTTCTCACGCAGAACTTTGAAAGGATCGTCCCAGGGATCGCATCAAGGTTGAACCTGGGGAGGAACCTCCAAGCCAGACTCAACTTTGGTGACACCGGACCAACCACCTCCTCCCAAAATCAGAGGAAAAGGAGAGCTCGGCCTCAGGAGCAGGGTACCTTTGAGGAAACCCCTCAACCCTGGAATGTGTTTGAGCGCATAGGAGACCGCCTTATACAGGAATTAACGCAGTCTCGAGAAGGAGAAAGGTCGGATGGCTCACCCGAGCGACCAGATCGAGAGCTGGCCAGAACCACACGTCGCCCGAGTGTGTGGGACAGGATGAACACTGGGAAAAAGGCTCCTGGTTCATCCCAAAAAAGTGGTCCCTATGCAAAGGATGGGGCACCACCGCCGTCCCCGGACCCGTCTGGAGAGGACTCAGATGACCATCCGCCTAAGCGTCGCCGACCTAGGCGCACCCCTCCACCACCACCAAACAATGATGGGTATCTAGTATTTTCAGGTCCCGGCTACTATAATCTTTGGATTTGGGCGGATAGTCTTTTGGGGCTTTGGTTTTAAGTACGAAGGGGGTAAAGAACACCTTCTCATCTACAAAGAAGTAATGGTCGTACCAGTTCTTAAGGGAGTCAAGAGGTTTCCTATATGTCATAGGGGCATTCCCGGGTTGTTTCTTGAACGACAACCACCCTTTCACTAACTGGGGAAAGTAGAAAGCCCTAAAAAGGTTCACGGTGGGGGTTACTCTACAGGTATGGCATGTAATCTCAAACTGGTTGATTTTACACGCCCCTATGCAGTGGAGCTGGGTGATATGAAAGTCATAATACAAAAGAAGGTCTACCAAAAACTTTGATAAAGGGATACGGTAGTTGGCTGAGTCAAACAGGCGTGTATATATGCCTACTTTCCCCGCCGGTGCATCCGTAATCGCTTCACCATCACCCGGATAGGTGGGGTGTACGCTTTCGGGTACATAATACTTCGACAGAAAGTCGAGGTATTTTTCCGCAGACATCACGTTCAGGACATCCGTGATAAGGGGATTATCCTTTACCATGTTTTATAAAAAGGTCTTTAAGAGCGTGATGATCTAACGTGCGGCTACGAAAATCCGTGGAAAAGAAGGCAAAAATTTTGGGAGATAAAAGCTTGAGATTAACAATGGCGGAAGAAGGAGTGGGTTGTGTGTGTAACAAACACGCATACTCACTCTTATATAGGGTTGCCTCGGTTTCCGAGGTACCTTGGATCTTTGACACGTGTCAGTCACATCGCCTATCCAATGGATAGGGTTTCTGACATTTCTGCAACGTCAGAGGGGGACCCACGGGTCACTTCTTAAACAGTTTTGCGTGGCTCGAGGGTGGGCATTAATGGTGCACTTTTGCAGACATGCGACTGGGTTATTGACTATTATTAATGTTTTTTATTCTTGTCGGGTTATGCGGCTCTTACGTAAGACCGTATTTAATGTTACATTTAAGTTGTCTCGGCCGTTGCGTGCGACTGAGGTAGTATTCATTAAAAATTCCTACGAAGGGTCGTCACGTGCGGCCATAACAACAAAAATTTCAATGTTTCGTTTCCTATGTCTTTCCTTGGTATGTCCGGAGAGCACCTTAATAGTCTAGAGGCTACGCCTACGGCTGTAACAACTAGACTGGGGGGACATGATGACGTATAGTCCCCAACCGGGTCACGAACCCGGCCCACGGGTACTACCCGTATCCGGCCCGTCACAGATGGGTGGAATAATGTCATTCAGGCTTATGGGCTTGGATGAACAGTAACCGTACACATGTGTGCGGCCCACGGCCCGGTGCGGCCGATATGACCGACATAGGGTTAGACAGAATAATATTATGTCTAGGAATATCTTTATCCCAATGGGAGAGGATATTCACTACCAGAATTAGAAGATAACAATCATTCTAATTCTGGTGGTTATCTCTTCCTTGGGGCCGAAGCATCAGTGAAAGCCCACTAGGGTTTCACTGTCTATAAAAGGAACCCCCAAGGTTTCCACAAAGGTATTACGATTCATACTCTAAACTCACATAAACCCTAAATCGATTACTTACTCTCACACTGGAGTCTAATCGTGGGAAACATTCCCACGGTAAGCCTAACGCGTGCTGTTTAGTGTGCAGGATCCCAACCAAACAATTCACTTGGTGCAGGAGCCGGAGCCCAGCCAACCCGAATTAAGCCTAATTTGGGTCTAGCAAGGATCAACCAACTTTTGCATCAACAACATAAAGTTATATAAATGAGTTAACTCATTACGCGTTGTTTGTTAGGTGTTGAATTTCTCGGGCATCCTCGTCGTCAGTGATCGTCATCCGTTACGTCAACTACTTTTATACAATGTGTGAATTTATAGCCTCTCTTTATATTGTTTTTAAATGGTTTTACCCGCGAGGGGTAATGCATGCTATTTTAAATGAAACGAACATATGTCATGAATGATTGTTGGACCCGAAAGTTGCAAAAACTGTGTTGAGTACCTAGTTGCATAAGACCCTATATTCATGAACTATTAACTATTGTTTAATCCTTGTGTGGATTGAAAATAGCCGCTTATACAATTGATAGTACTATGGGGTTGACGATCCTATCCAAGACGAGGGCTAGTACGTTGAGTACCCCCTGCGGACGGATAACTTGTGATAAGAAATAAAGTATAATTGCAACTACTGCCTTTAAAAGGGGCACTGGTTTCATCTTAATCATACCGGTAAATATACGTGGGTGATTGAGTTAACGGATTAGTGTCATGAGCTTAAACACAATTGTAATAACCTTGAATAATAGATTGTTTGATCGACAATTCTATGAATGATCGTTATTGATTTTATATACTTATGTTAAAAAATGTGATTGTAAAACCTATGATGTCCACTCAAAATCATTTGTTGACCCCTTTAAGCATGTGTTTCAGGTAATCGATGAGATGGTAGCAAGGAGCATGCTAGGATGGATGTTGTTGTGGCTTGACGGTCTACTTTGTCTTTCCTCCCTTGTTATAACTTAAAACTTTTTATGTCATGTCATGTGAACTTGTAATGTACTTTTGGGTTGAGATTCTGTGGGGACCAAACGCAAGTCTGTGTTGTATTATCTTTGGGGTTTTGGAAAGCGGTAGAAAATGTAGTCTTAACAATGTTTAATTAATGTTTTAATTCCTACGTCTCTTTGCGTCGTTCGAAATAGCTTGTGTGTGATGATAACTGCCTAGCACCCAAATGTTGTAGTTCAGCTGCGCCTAGCATTTGTGGGGGTGTTAGAGATTGGTATCAGAGCCATGAGTTATAGAGAACTAGGTCGTTTTGAAAAATCCTAAACTATAACTTTTGGTGTCGTAAGAAATTATCCAAGCACATAACTATCCTGCATGGCTCCGGTAAGATTTACTTTTAGTATTGATAATATAGATGTATCCCTTTTGAATTGAAATGAATGTATGAGTTTTTATTACGTAGATACTGAATTACTATATGTAAACGTTGAAATTGTACGTGCAGTACCCGATACCGTAATTCTTGTATTGCATATGCATGAGCATCATATTATCGCATTTTGGGCATGTGTACCACCTTTGCATTGCATTTGCATGCATATAATTATAAATATTGAATAATGACCTTACGTACCCTCCAAAATTTTCAGTTATTGCAGAGATGGCCGAGGTACCGCCTAACAGGAATGAAAGCCGAATCGTGGAGGAAACCGAGAGATAAGAGACAAGGGAAAATGTTGGAGCAGCTGTTGAAGGACAAGCCGAGGCGGATAATCGTAAGCTCATATTCTCGGTCGAAGAAGTACTATTGTCCCCAGGCCTACTCCTATTTCTCATCTAATTGGTGTGCTAGGTATCCCTAGAAGTTCCGACGTCGCGGCTAGTGCTAATTATCTCCATCAGGACATCGCAAGAGTTACTTGCCCTGGGCCAAGACCATATGGTGATGTGATTGTAGAGTTTTACTACTCTTTAGGAAAAGAGCGTAAATAGCGGTAAATATCGACGAGTGATTTAGGAAAACCACAAGTAATGACCCACAATCAAATAAAATGAGAGAAAGAGTTCGTTTCCCAAGGAGGTATGGTGTTGTGAATTAACTTGTAGTTGTTTGAGATTAATATTAAGAAGAATGGGGATGAGAAGATGAAAAGACGGATACGTTAAAATTAAACTACGACGTAAACGTAAAACCGTGAAAAACTACTCAAATTAAAAATTATTATACTAAGACCCAAAACAAAATCAATAATTAAAAAGACTAAAAACAAGTCTAAAATAATATAAATAAAGACAAAAATCCAACAAAGATATTTTAAAACCTTTTATTAATTAAATAATTAATTTTAAATGCTAATTAAAGCCCTAAAATTAAATTTAACTAATTCAAATGTCTAAAATATGATTTTATTGAATAATCACTTAACTTATATTATTAGAAGACTAAAAAGTAATTTTCTAAAAATTAAAACCTATTAAAACTATTTTTAAAACTCTAAAAATGATTAAAAATGATTAAAACCTAATTAAACTTAAAATAATTATAAAAATAAATCTAAAAGTTATAAAAATATTCTAAAAATGGAAATAGTCCTAATTAATGACAAAGAACCTAGGAAAAATGAAAAAGAAAGAAAAATAAAATTTTGAAAAATTAATATTAAATTAATATTAAAATAAAACTAAAAATAAAAAGTTACTAAAATTTGAAATAAAAAATTTCTAAAAATCCTAAATAATATAACTAAGAGAAAAACACTAATTAGAGCTTCTAAACCTTTTTTAATAATTTTATAAAAATCTTTAAAGTTTATAAAAAACCTTAAAATAATATAAAATTAAAAATTAATGTTTTTGAAACCAAAATAAGATGTAAACCTCTAAAATATATTTAAAAAGCTAAAAACTATTTTTCCTAAAAAATTAAAATCTTTTTGGTATTTTTTAATGATTTATTAAAATACGGCTATTAATTAATTCCTAGAAAATAATAAAATAAGAGGAAAAATTTGAAACCAATTTTGAAAAAATCAAAAACCCTAACACTCACTCAGGAAAAATAAGCCATACGAAATAAGCTTACAAAATAAGCTGGAAAAGGGGACAAAAGCTACGGCTTAAATATAATAAGCTAGAAAAGAAATGGGTTAAAAGAATAACCAATCCAACCTTGGTCAGTAAAAGACCCAAGGGCAGGATGGTTATGTTGTTGGTGTGATGAACGGCACGTCTGGGGTTCGAGGCGTGCTAACCCCCTTTTTACACTTTTTTTTTATTTTTTTATTTTTTAACTTTCCAACCAATCCAGTGAACCTCTAATACTTGTTTACTCAATCCAAACTTCCTTTTATAGCTAGATTATGCCAAATTTAGGACCAAAAACGTGACAGATGGGCTTTGAGCACAAGCAGGTTTATAAGTTCTCCCTTTTTAACTTCACAGGTTGCAAGACCCCAAGAGGAGCTTGGGGATTGGCTTATTTGGTGTTTATTTGGGAACAATGGGGCACCCTTGAGCTTATTGAAGCTCAAGGAGTCAGGCTCAAGCAAAAACAAGCAATTAGCACAACCAAATAAGCAAATCAAAGTACCACAGACCTATGTTGAGTTTCTGAGATGTTTTGACAGGTCTGGTGGCTTAAGTGGCTTCTAGCTTGCTCAAAATTCAACTTAAAGAGCCCAAATTTGGCACATAAACTCACAACTAGTTCACAAACCAAATCAATACTCAAGTAACCCTAACACTTCACAGATTTCAATAATCTAGCACCAAAAATTAATGAAAAATAAGCAAAATAGAAGACTAGCAGATTTTGGCTACACTTTTCTCTTTTAACCACTCAAACCAGCTTGGATCTTGTCTAAATTAACTACTAACCAACTAAAAACCTATCTCAATCCTTTTTTAAACCTTCTAACAACTTATTAAATCATAAATCAAGCAAACTACCCTGCTAAAACCTAATGCCAAACACCCTGTTATTTTTTAGCAAACCAAAATTAACACACCAAAATGCTTCCAAAGGCTACCAAATTGATTCATATGCTATCTAACATGCATATCATAACATGAGAACACAAATCCAACACCTCATAACACACTTAGCTCAAAATCACACAAAATCACATGCACTTGCACTTTTTCTGAATTTTACAAAGGTAAAAGAACTTTTACCTTAGGGTCTTACATCCAAGACCCTAGAGGATGTAAATCCTCCTCCCTACCAGCCCGGGCTGGTGCTGAACACAAATCAACCAACCTTCAACACCTGTTGAAGACAAAACAAAGCAAACACACAATAATACAATAAATTATATTATTCTGTTTTATTTCTTTCTTTTTTTAAAACTTATCCAAAACCTTTTAAGACCTCTTAAAACGTTTTCAAAACCCTTAAATCACCTAACAAAACTATCCTCTTAAACACCAAAACATGTGACAGATTTCTCAAAGATTTCCAAATTACCAAAACCCTTTTGAAAAATTTTGAAAATCAAATAACTTCACCAAAATAACTTGGAACTCAGTTTTCCTTAAATAACAAATACCAACTTTAAGAAATAACAAAAGAGAATTAATTTGCTCTAAATAACAAAAACCAACTTTTTTATTAAATAAAAGGAATTACAATATTAATTTAGGAAAACTGGAACAAAGGGTTGTGAACAGGCTCACACCCTATTTATACTAACCTAATGAACAATCTATAATGAAAAATACAAAACCCTAATCACTACAAATTCTCCAATTTGCCCCTGAGTCTTCTAGACGATTTTTGATGAAATTGGATCCTGGCTGTTTATATTTGCGTTGGGAGGAAGCTAATGATCTCAGCCTTTGATTTGGGACACGTCAAATACTTAGGGACCAAGGTGGGCTGTGATTGGAGGAAAGGGAATTTGGGGGTTGGGACCACACGCGTGGGATGAAGGTTTTTAGGAGTGGGTTTGTTTGTGGTGCGTGTGAATTACTTGTGTGCAAGATTAATTGAGAATTTACCCAGGATAAGTGGTGGTAAGTTCTGGGCTGGTAAAAGATAAACAGTAAACCATTTGATCCTAAAAAGGGGGAAAGTAAGGTGTTAAGCGCCTTTTTCCGTTTAAATGTTTCAGTCTTGGCACATTTGGTCCCTTTGTTTTAATATTTTTGGCATTTGAGGTTTTGAAGCCCTAAAACGATTTCTCCTTTGTAAACAAGTTTCATCCTTTTACAATTTTGACACAAAACTTTTCCAAAAGGTAATCAAGGAGTATTTTTGCCATTGTGTGATAATTCAAGGGCTGTTTTTGGACAAAGTTGATCTTCAAAGGTCTTCATTGTGTCTTTCACTTCATGAGGGACCATTCTTGGAAATTTTGAATTGTTGAGGGACTAATCTTGCCATTTCTTCAAAGTTGAAGGACCTTTTTGCAATTTTGACAAACTTAAGGGACCAAACTTGTAATTATTAATATACAAGGGTTTTAAGTGTCATTTCTTCATAGAATGAGGATCAATCTTGTTTTGTCTTCAAGTCTTCAAGGGTATTTGATGAAAATTCCATGATTAGGGCCCGGTTCTTTGTACGGCTTCGTTTCTCGTGTTCGTTTTTCCTTGTATCTTGTGATCTTTTGTCTTTTTCACGATATCCATACCTAAAATACATAATTAAACAAACACAAGCATATATATATGGTATTTTATGACATTTTTATGCATTTAAAGCCCGAAAAGAACGATGAGATCATGTATAAATGCCATCTCATCACTCCCCCATACTAAGCCATTGCCGTGCCCTCACGCAATGCTAGAATAAAGTATCTAAGCATCACCAAAGTTCAATTTTATTAACCTTTATTGAAAAGTAAAAGACTTGCAACATACTACGAGAATGTGTAAAGACATAACGTATGATTTTCATCACCAAAATGTGACTTTTAGGGTCAAAGAATAGAAACAAGTTAATGTCCCTTAGAGTAAACTTCGTCATCCTTGATTGTCATACATTCCATGCTAAGTGCAAAAACAAGATCATTGTTGGTACAAGTCACAATGCTAACACTACTCATACGTCCAAATTGTGTAATACTTTTTCTCCCCGCAATCCTAGTTATTATAAAAGGAAATGGGTTACTAGCATTTTTTATCTATTTGTCATGGATCACAAGTGATTCATATTGACTTATTTGAGTAGTTATTAGTCCGAAAGCAAAGTAGCACGATTTGATCAATAGTTAGCCGAAGGACAAAATCTTTTAAAACGGCTTCTCGTGTATCTCCTTAAGTTCATATCTTGGCATAACTCGTTTCACGATTTGAGACCTTTCTCGGACCGATATTTGGCATGTACTTCATACTTCAAATCTTGGGAAGACGTTCTTGAAATTATGGTCTTCTCTTCATATAATTGGAATTTCTTCACTTGATGTTTTTGAGAGATTCTTCATATAGGACCACGACTTCATCATTTTTCTTCAATCTTTACTTTGGATTTTGATATACAACGATCCGCCTCCTTTTCGGACTTGGATATATTTATCCTCATACCTTGTTAGGGTCTTTTTGGATAGACTTTCTCCATTCTTTAGGGGAGTAATTGCTTCTCGTCGTGTGTCTCGATCCTTCATATTGATTTTGAATAATGATACTTCACATCATCTTTGGATCTATAGCAAAAATAGAGCTCCTCATGCCTTGTTAGGGCCTTTTTGGATAATCGCCAATCTTCGCGTCCCGCTTCAATAAGTTATGCCTTGGCTATGAACTCTATTCAACCCCGAGCAACTTTTAAACGATCTTGCGCTAGAGGCTAAGTAACCTTTCAAATCGTACGACCTTACTTATTGCAATTATGATTTTATTCCTAATGCATTGATCTTATGGGAAGAAAAAGCCACAATTAAAAACATATGAGTTTTTGAAAGAACATTTTCATGTTCTACGTTTAGCATGATCACTTGTCTAACTCTATCATTTCTCGTTCTTCACTATTTAAAGACCTCTAATTAAAGAGACTCGTGAATACTTAGCCATGCAAGTCAAAATTAAGCCAAATTTGGATTAGCTTTCATTAAGACTATATCAAATCAAAGTTTTGGGTTTTCAAGCCACCTATAGGATCTTGCACTTTCTTGGACTTTTTCAAGTTTAGAGAATGCGTTTTAAAGTTCCCTTGATAAGTGACTTTCTAGAATCAATTATAGGAACTTGCGAAAAGTTCTTGTTCTTAACTCGAATGAATTAAGACTTTCGCGTTTTAAAGCTCCCTATATAAAAGTCTAGCAAAACTTGATTTGAGCGGGTTAAGGAATGTAAATGGCTCCAAATGCCCATCAAGTCAAAAATTAACTCTTATTCTACCCATCGGAAAATATACATTCGTGTCTTAAAAACACTTATGAAAACTAAGAAAAATTTTAAAATTTGGCCATTTTTAGCCTTATTAGCAAAACAAAACATTGAAAGTTGGAAAACGTGAGGGAGTAGCAAAGCAAGTACCTATTCACCCCCCCATACTAAAAGTAAACATTGTCCTCAATGTTTCGAGTCTAAAGGTGGAGCACCCCCATACTAGAGACGAAGAGTCGAATGCTTAGGATCTAGCATGGAAAGGGTGATCAACAATATATCTAAAGCCGTTTATTAATTATGCTAAAAGATAATTGTTAGAACAATAAAGGATATGTCATGGAATCGTGAAAAACTTCTTCAAACGAACGATGGAGGCTCACGTAAACGAACACGAGAGTCTTCAATCGTAGATGATGATGATGATCTAGATAACACAATCACAAACAACCACGAGACAACGAGTTGGAAGGGTACAAGTCCCCTTATTAGTGAATATAAAAATAAGCATGGGATCTCCCCCACGAGGCACCTCGTTTTTGATTACCGAGTCATGAGCTCGACTCGATCCCCTCAAAATGTGAACATTTAGGGAAATCATGGTGTGGTCAATTTTTGATGGGGCTTACATGATAAACAAGGCCCAAAAAGCAACCGGTATAAAGGACTAAGTCCTTAGATGATGCAAAATACCGGGGTCGAAAATGGCGTTCTCGTTTCCATTGGAAAAACAAATCAACACCACTCCAACATGTGCCATAAACTCAAAGAGTTTGAAGAAAACAGATGAGAAGTAGAAGGGTGAGACAATTGGTAAGACAAACGTTTGAGCTACTCGAGGTAGACTCGCACCAAGCAAATAGATATAGTTTCCATTTATTGCATCGGTGGAAGACCGAGATTTCCCTTTACATGAAATTCCGGGATCGAATATCTCGTCCTCGGTGGACAAGGATGAGGGAACATAAGGGGATTCCCCCATACTAGAACCACACAAAACATCGTCAAAAGAAGTAGACGAGTTTGTAGCACTCAAATCACGTGGTGATGACGGAGTTAGATTTGTAGAAAAATCAATTAAATCACATTTAAGATCTTTTCCTTTGTTATCTTTTAAACTCTCTTTATGAAAACCCTTTTTGATTATGTCGAAAATATTCGGTGTTTCTAAGACGATGTTAGTCACACTAAAAATTCTCACATTTTGAAACCGTTTTGGTTTTGGTGGTGGCAAGTTCTCAAAACGTTTATCGACGAAGAAAACCTCCCCATCGGGGCCAACATATTCATCATCCGAAAGATCTTCCGTAGAAACCGGCAACTTATCAACACTTTTCAAGAATGAAGGTGAAGGATTTTTCGATTCAAGTATCGATGGTTTCTTCTTCGTAGGCTTAGCACTCATAACCTCCACGGCGGAGGAAATGGTAAATTGTTTTTGGCGACATTCCCTAAAACTCTTGGTGAAAATTCTTTGCAAACGACATTGGTCGAGTCACCATGGTTTAAAGTTGCAATAGAATAGACATGAGAAAGATTGGAGTTTTGTGTTGCATTGATGACAAGTTCTTCCTCATTGAAACGAAGGGTGATTTTTCGAGCATGAACATCGATAAGTGCTCTTGATGTATCCAAAAATGAACGACCCAAAATGAGAGGAACTTTTCGATCAATAGGAATGTCTACAACGATAAAGTCAACGGGATAGTAAAACTTTCCGACTTTAACGAAAACGTCCTCGGCTACTCCACATGCCATGATCGTAGAATGATCGGCCATCTCGATGGACATGTTCGAAGGAGTAAGAGCCGGAAGCGAAAGCGATTTGAAAATCTCGAGAGGCATTAAATTAATACTAGCACCAAGATCGGCCAAGGCGTAGCATTCCTCCATATCTTGTATAGCACACGGAATCAAAAATTTACCGGGATCACCGACTTTTTGTGGTATGCGGCTTAGAAAAACCGATGAACAATTAGACGTTTGTTGTAACTTCTCTTTGTTGTTTAGCATACTTTTGAAGTTTGCGGCGAATCGAGGCATCATGATTAAAGCATCGGCAAAACTTATGTTAAAATGCAAATCACGAAACATTTTCATAAATAGCTCAAATTGATAATTGTTCCTTTCTTGTGCTTTCTCTTTGTTTCCTCTCGAAGGGTAAGGTAAAGGTGGTGTGGGTTGGTCATTAGGCAACGGCCTTGGAAACTCGGGTTCCATAATTGGTATTGGTGTAACCGTAGGTGTGGTATGAGCGGTACTTCGTGGGATTGCAATATGCTCCTTTTCGACCATCACCTCGGGTTCTTTCTCGATTTCCTTCTCCGTAGAAGTACTTGTACGAGAGATCGGTTCCTTGAAAGTTTTACCACTTCGTGTAGCAACAACCTTCAATTCTCCCCTCGGGTTGTTAATGGTATCACTAGGAAGACCACCCGAAGAAGAGGGTTTACACATGATATCTTCAAACATCTTAGCCATTCGGTCCTCAAATTTTGATTGCCTAGCATCCGCTTTCAATAACTCTTGCTTAATCTCATGTTGTCCTAATTCCATCTTTTGTTGGTTTTGTTGAAGACGTTGGACATTTCCTTCCATTTTGTTTGCATGAGTTTTAAGTTCATTAGCAAGTTCGTTTTTAAGCTCGTTTTTCAACTCGGATCTTAAGCTAATCATCTCACGTTGCATATTATCAAATTTAGCATCATTTGCTTTTGCATAATCTAAAAATTCTCCTTGCAAATTTTTCGTGTGAGCATTTTGAAAACCTTGTGTAGTATTTTGAAAATCACGGTTTTGGTTTTGATTAGAGATTTGTCCATTCCCACTTTGATAATTCCCTTTGTTGTAATTGCGTGTGTTGCCTTGGTAATTACCTTGGTTGTTGTTTCGATAATTATTAGCATTTTGATTTGGTGGAGCTTGATTTTGGCGGGAACCTTGGCCGTTTTGGTTGTAAGTTCCCGTTGCTACATAAGCACTCGAAGTGTTACCATCCGCGGTAATGCACTCGGAAAGGTCATGAGCTCCCCCACAAGATAAACAACTCTTAGCAACCGCTTTAACCGAAGCGGAATTGGAAGCTTCTTGAGCCTTCCAATGGGACATTAGATTAGCAAATCTATCAAAAAACCGATTTTCCTCATTAGCTTCATCATGTAAGGCGTTAATGCTACGAGACGATTGTGACGAAGATGACGAACCCATATTGGCAACACTCGGTGTGTTACGAGGGCTATAAACCTTAGATCGATTCTCAATGATTTGTAAAGCCTCATTTGTCGTCTTGCACAAAAAATTACCACCCGCGGCGGCATTCAAATAATCTCGTTCATGATCATTAAGCCCATTATAAAAGGTATCAATTTGATGCAATTCCGAAAAATCATGGTGAGGACATTCATGTAACATCTCTTTAAATCGTTCCCATGCCATTGAAAAACTTTCATTGTTACGTTGCACAAATCGTGAAATCTCATTTTTTAAGTGTGTTGTTTTCGATGGTGGAAAAAACTTGTTCACAAACTTAGAAACGAGATCGGCCCATGTCAAAATCGAATTTGGCGGTTCTTTCTCGAGCCAAATTTTTGCGGGTCCATCCAACGAATATGGAAACAACATCATCTTAATGGCGTCATGTGGAACATCCTTAAATTTGCTAGTGGCGGTGAGACGGTTGAAATTCCTAATATGGTAATGCGGGTTGTCTTTCTCGTGACCTCGAAACTTGTTTGCTTGTAGCATCGACATTAAACCCGTCTTAATCTCGAAATTCTCCGCAAGGATGGCGGGAATAACAATAGCCTCTCCAAAACCCTCGGTGGGTGCTTGTAGCAACTCCATCATAGTACGATTAGCCATGACGACTTCTTGTTCTATAATAGGTTCAACAATTGGAGGTTCTTCAACAATCAACGATCCTTGATTTGCTTGCTTTTGAAGACGTTTACGAGCTCGTTTAGCTTGATTACGAGTGATCATAAACTTCACGAAGAATGGGAGGTGAGCAAAGAAGATTCTTTTTGGTTGTTTTGTGGATTTTTAATTTTTTTGTGTTTTTGATGATATTTAATTTTTTTTTTTTTTGGATTTTGGTGTATCTTCGTAGACAACAATCTACAAAATCTCTCCTCGAATCAAACTCTTGATTAAAGAAGCCTCAAAGGAATGAAAACGATCACGTGGAGTGAACGCCTTCGAATGACTTTAGAACTTTGGTGAAAACCAAATTGTTCACGAGGGTTTAATCACAAAGAAAACCAAGCAAATATAGTATACGTAATAATACTTTGGGCGGCAAAACCCTCGATTAGCCTTCAATCTCAAAATACTCACAAGCAAGCGGGGAAACGAGGCGGCGCGAAGCACTTAAGAGCCTTTTTCCTTAGGGTATATTTTATAATACCCGCCTTATACCCACCTTATAGTTTGTATCTTTCAAAATCGAGCTTCACGAAAGTATTTATCTATTTTTGCCTTTTCTTTTTGTTTGAGATTCGAATACAATAATTAGGAGATCAAATCCCAATTAAGGTTGTGTTTTCACACTTTTGGAGATATTGTTTATTGATTGTGATACTTAATACAATATATTAATAATATTCACAAAGAAAAACCAAGAAAACCGATAATACGTGTTAAGGGAGTTCCACTTAACACAAATACTATTTATGGATAATATCAAAAACAAAAGTTTCCAAATTAAAACACGACACACCTCCCCGGCAGAGGCGCCAAAAATGATTGAAGAGTTTTACTACTTTTTAGGAAAAGAGCGTAAATAGCGGTAAATATCGACGAGTGATTTAGGAAAACCACAAGTAATGACCCACAATCAAATAAAATGAGAGAAAGAGTTCGTTTCCCAAGGAGGTATGGTGTTGTGAATTAACTTGTAGTTGTTTGAGATTAATATTAAGAAGAATGGGGATGAGAAGATGAAAAGACGGATACGTTAAAATTAAACTACGACGTAAACGTAAAACCGTGAAAAACTACTCAAATTAAAAATTATTATACTAAGACCCAAAACAAAATCAATAATTAAAAAGACTAAAAACAAGTCTAAAATAATATAAATAAAGACAAAAATCCAACAAAGATATTTTAAAACCTTTTATTAATTAAATAATTAATTTTAAATGCTAATTAAAGCCCTAAAATTAAATTTAACTAATTCAAATGTCTAAAATATGATTTTATTGAATAATCACTTAACTTATATTATTAGAAGACTAAAAAGTAATTTTCTAAAAATTAAAACCTATTAAAACTATTTTTAAAACTCTAAAAATGATTAAAAATGATTAAAACCTAATTAAACTTAAAATAATTATAAAAATAAATCTAAAAGTTATAAAAATATTCTAAAAATGGAAATAGTCCTAATTAATGACAAAGAACCTAGGAAAAATGAAAAAGAAAGAAAAATAAAATTTTGAAAAATTAATATTAAATTAATATTAAAATAAAACTAAAAATAAAAAGTTACTAAAATTTGAAATAAAAAATTTCTAAAAATCCTAAATAATATAACTAAGAGAAAAACACTAATTAGAGCTTCTAAACCTTTTTTAATAATTTTATAAAAATCTTTAAAGTTTATAAAAAACCTTAAAATAATATAAAATTAAAAATTAATGTTTTTGAAACCAAAATAAGATGTAAACCTCTAAAATATATTTAAAAAGCTAAAAACTATTTTTCCTAAAAATTTAAAATCTTTTTGGTATTTTTTAATGATTTATTAAAATACGGCTATTAATTAATTCCTAGAAAATAATAAAATAAGAGGAAAAATTTGAAACCAATTTTGAAAAAATCAAAAACCCTAACACTCACTCAGGAAAAATAAGCCATACGAAATAAGCTTACAAAATAAGCTGGAAAAGGGGACAAAAGCTACGGCTTAAATATAATAAGCTAGAAAAGAAATGGGTTAAAAGAATAACCAATCCAACCTTGGTCAGTAAAAGACCCAAGGGCAGGATGGTTATGTTGTTGGTGTGATGAACGGCACGTCTGGGGTTCGAGGCGTGCTAACCCCCTTTTTACACTTTTTTTTTATTTTTTTATTTTTTAACTTTCCAACCAATCCAGTGAACCTCTAATACTTGTTTACTCAATCCAAACTTCCTTTTATAGCTAGATTATGCCAAATTTAGGACCAAAAACGTGACAGATGGGCTTTGAGCACAAGCAGGTTTATAAGTTCTCCCTTTTTAACTTCACAGGTTGCAAGACCCCAAGAGGAGCTTGGGGATTGGCTTATTTGGTGTTTATTTGGGAACAATGGGGCACCCTTGAGCTTATTGAAGCTCAAGGAGTCAGGCTCAAGCAAAAACAAGCAATTAGCACAACCAAATAAGCAAATCAAAGTACCACAGACCTATGTTGAGTTTCTGAGATGTTTTGACAGGTCTGGTGGCTTAAGTGGCTTCTAGCTTGCTCAAAATTCAACTTAAAGAGCCCAAATTTGGCACATAAACTCACAACTAGTTCACAAACCAAATCAATACTCAAGTAACCCTAACACTTCACAGATTTCAATAATCTAGCACCAAAAATTAATGAAAAATAAGCAAAATAGAAGACTAGCAGATTTTGGCTACACTTTTCTCTTTTAACCACTCAAACCAGCTTGGATCTTGTCTAAATTAACTACTAACCAACTAAAAACCTATCTCAATCCTTTTTTAAACCTTCTAACAACTTATTAAATCATAAATCAAGCAAACTACCCTGCTAAAACCTAATGCCAAACACCCTGTTATTTTTTAGCAAACCAAAATTAACACACCAAAATGCTTCCAAAGGCTACCAAATTGATTCATATGCTATCTAACATGCATATCATAACATGAGAACACAAATCCAACACCTCATAACACACTTAGCTCAAAATCACACAAAATCACATGCACTTGCACTTTTTCTGAATTTTACAAAGGTAAAAGAACTTTTACCTTAGGGTCTTACATCCAAGACCCTAGAGGATGTAAATCCTCCTCCCTACCAGCCCGGGCTAGTGCTGAACACAAATCAACCAACCTTCAACACCTGTTGAAGACAAAACAAAGCAAACACACAATAATACAATAAATTATATTATTCTGTTTTATTTCTTTCTTTTTTTAAAACTTATCCAAAACCTTTTAAGACCTCTTAAAACGTTTTCAAAACCCTTAAATCACCTAACAAAACTATCCTCTTAAACACCAAAACATGTGACAGATTTCTCAAAGATTTCCAAATTACCAAAACCCTTTTGAAAAATTTTGAAAATCAAATAACTTCACCAAAATAACTTGGAACTCAGTTTTCCTTAAATAACAAATACCAACTTTAAGAAATAACAAAAGAGAATTAATTTGCTCTAAATAACAAAACCCAACTTTTTTATTAAATAAAAGGAATTACAATATTAATTTAGGAAAACTGGAACAAAGGGTTGTGAACAGGCTCACACCCTATTTATACTAACCTAATGAACAATCTAGAATGAAAAATACAAAACCCTAATCACTACAAATTCTCCAATTTGCCCCTGAGTCTTCTAGACGATTTTTGATGAAATTGGATCCTGGCTGTTTATATTTGCGTTGGGAGGAAGCTAATGATCTCAGCCTTTGATTTGGGACACGTCAAATACTTGGGGACCAAGGTGGGCTGTGATTGGAGGAAAGGGAATTTGGGGGTTGGGACCACACGCGTGGGATGAAGGTTTTTAGGAGTGGGTTTGTTTGTGGTGCGTGTGAATTACTTGTGTGCAAGATTAATTGAGAATTTACCCAGGATAAGTGGTGGTAAGTTCTGGGCTGGTAAAAGATAAACAGTAAACCATTTGATCCTAAAAAGGGGGAAAGTAAGGTGTTAAGCGCCTTTTTCCGTTTAAATGTTTCAGTCTTGGCACATTTGGTCCCTTTGTTTTAATATTTTTGGCATTTGAGGTTTTGAAGCCCTAAAACGATTTCTCCTTTGTAAACAAGTTTCATCCTTTTACAATTTTGGCACAAAACTTTTCCAAAAGGTAATCAAGGAGTATTTTTGCCATTGTGTGATAATTCAAGGGCTGTTTTTGGACAAAGTTGATCTTCAAAGGTCTTCATTGTGTCTTTCACTTCATGAGGGACCATTCTTGGAAATTTTGAATTGTTGAGGGACTAATCTTGCCATTTCTTCAAAGTTGAAGGACCTTTTTGCAATTTTTACAAACTTAAGGGACCAAACTTGTAATTATTAATATACAAGGGTTTTAAGTGTCATTTCTTCATAGAATGAGGATCAATCTTGTTTTGTCTTCAAGTCTTCAAGGGTATTTGATGAAAATTCCATGATTAGGGCCCGGTTCTTTGTACGGCTTCGTTTCTCGTGTTCGTTTTTCCTTGTATCTTGTGATCTTTTGTCTTTTTCACGATATCCATACCTAAAATACACAAGTAAACAAACACAAGCATATATATGGTATTTTATGACATTTTTATGCATTTAAAGCCCGAAAAGAACGATGAGATCATGTATAAATGCCATCTCATCATGATGTTCCGCTTTTCTTGAGAAGAATGGAGAGGTCAATGTACGAACGTTATGTGGTGGAGACTAGAGTGATCAAAAGGTTTGACGAGAATGAAAGAGCACATCAAAGTTATTAACAAGGACTGCAAGGGCTGAGTTCGGTGGAGCATTGAATAAGAGTGATATTAACAGTTTGGGATCCATGATAGCAAATTTGAGTGCAATTCTTGAGCGGGTTAAGGAAGACCAGGCTAGGTTGGTTAGGATGCAGAGTTGGGAGCACTGTGTAAGATCATACCTACCGCAAGATTGGAGATTTGTGGAGGACTCTGAGCTGGAGGCTAATGATTTCATGGTTCAACCACCCACCAGGGGTGAGTGTGTCACTTTAGGGAATCAGGTAGCATCGGAGTTTGGGTCTACTTCTGGAACAAAGAGGGTGACTGATGTGAGCCGAGTGATAAAGAGTAAAGAAAGATGGACGAGGAAGAAGACAGTGATGAAGAGCCCGAGGAGGATGAGGAAGAACCACCGTCCAAGAAGTCATGTGGACCACCACGTGGCTAGTTAGTTGTATTTCATTTTTATCTTTCGATCGTTGTAATCGAACTATTTTAGACTCATGTATGATGGTATTGTGATGAAAACTTGATAACTTTAAGTTTGTTGGTGTATGGTTGTAGTGGCATTACTTGTCACAGATTTTGGTTGATCTATCAATTCAAACCATGTTTACCTTTCATAATCTATGATAAGTCTTGAATTTTCTCTTTTGTGATGTGATTGATGAATATTAGTAACCTTGTTGATGTGTTTTTGTACTTATATTATGTCTTGAAAGAGAAATCCTTCTTAATCTTGATGTGTATACTTACTTTGTTTTCTATTTTCCCTGTCATTGCAGAGAGGTGTAACTGAGACTTCACCATGCCTCCAAAGTTGACAGCTACTCGTGTTAACACTATGATTTAAGAGGCAATCACCAATGCTCTTGAGGCAGATCGTGCGAACAGAAACCAAGGTCAAGGTGGAAATGTGGAAAGACAACAAGCCCCAAGGGAGTGTTCTTATTCCGGTTTTGTGAAATGTGGTCCCACACAGTTTCGTGGTACCGGTGGAGCTTTGGAACCCCGTAGATGGTTGGAAAAGATTGAAAGCACTTTCGAAATCAATGGGTGCTCTGAGGCAAACAAAGTTAAATTTGCAGCTGCTACTTTCCTCGATGATGCTTTAAGCTGGTGGAACAACCAGGTGGCTACTGTTGGATTAGTGGTAGCAAATGGAAGAACTTGGGCTGCAACCAAGGCACTTTTGACTAAGAAGTTTTGTCCCGAGGAAGAGTTGGGTCAGTTAGCGGAAGAGTTGAGGCACTTGTCTTTGAAGAATAATGACATCACTGCTTATACAAGGAGGTTTAATGAGTTAAGCCTATTGTGTCCTGATGCTTTCGTAGATGATCGCAAGAAGATGAAACAATACATCAAGGGTCTGTCGAGTAACATTAAGGGTGAGACTACTTCGTCAAAGCCTGGATCATTTGATGAAGCCGTTCAGATGGCTCATGCACTGATGGATATTAAGTTGCAAGACAGGAAAGAATATATTGTTGAGGGAAACAAAAGGAATGGGAAGCTGCCCAGGTGAATCAATCGCAAGGAAAAAATCGTGAGGGTAATCGCAACAACAATCAAGGACAGAATCGTAACAAGCAGTTCAACCAAAGAAGGAATGATGGGATGAGAGTTGCTACTACCCCCAGAGGAGTTAAGGTCAATCCTCACTATGGTCGTTGTAACTTGTACCATATTGGGAATTGTCCTTATGCATGTAGCAAGTGTGGGAAGGCTGGTCATAAAGTTGCAGATTGTCGATCTAGAGGTGTGGCTACAGGAGCAAATGCCGATTTAGGTGCTAGCATCATTCTCATGCCTCATTATCTATGGAAATTGATGAAATTACCTTCACTTACCCCCACGAACTAGACAATCGAGCTTGAAAATTTTACACCACTTATACCAATTGGAATAGCCGAGGATGTCTATGTTAGAGTTGGAAAGTGTGTTTTTCCCACGGATTTCTTCATATCCGATTACGAGTGTGATCCTAAATGTCCCATTATTTTAGGTCGACCATTTTTATCGACGGCTCGAACCGTAATCGACGTTCACGAGGGGAGACTCACTATGAGATATGGGGATGAAAGAATGGACTTTTTTTCGTAAAAAAATCCCAAGTTTCTAATGATCATGATAAAACCGAGGTTGCAAAACCCGATGTTTCAAATTCTAATGATTTCAAAATGTTAACTTTAGCGGAAAAATATGAGGCTTGACATATATTTTGAAAGAATTAAAATAAACAGTTTTAAGGATGATGATTTTAATGATAAAGAATACGTGTACCTAATTCAAAAGGGTATTCGTAGATTTATGGATGAAAAATCACTTTGGTATGTATTCGGCGAAACAAGTGAACAACATATTCCGAAGGGCGTCGTTAGTGCCATCACGACAATGACCAAAATGGACTCGTCTTCACCACCTTCGAAGGACCACGTCTTTGAGACATCAACTTCTAACTCCATCGAAGTGCCTCTATTTCCTAGCCCAACACCCGTTGAGGCTAAAGGTTTCATCGACATCGATCCACTTGTCTTAGAAACGTCACCTAAGCATAGCCCTGGGGCTTGTAAGACCATGGTTGTGAGTGCTCACATCGACTCTTTCTTTGATGATGACGCTGGCAATTTTGCCGAGATTGATCACGTGATTAAAAATCCACATGCAAATTTTGATTCTCCCAAAAAGAATTCCAAGTGTGGTAAGTACGATGATTACGAGTTTGATCCCGAGATTGAGGAAATTATCGAACGAGAGCTAGATCTTTTGCCTCCACTCCCACCTACGAGTGAGGTTGATTTTTCCAAGATCGACGATGAACTTGATGAGTTGGAACGTCTTATTTTAGATGATGAACCAACTCACGTGACCAAAAATCCCATTCTCGATGAGTTACCTAATCAATACTCCTCAAATGAGAATGACGTTTACCACATTCGTGAGGATCTAACTTATCAACGATCCCCACAAAAGAATGATGGTTTTGTGATTGATCGTGATCTTTTTGAGAGAGTTCCTAAAATTTTACATGAGGGGAATGAAAAACCTTTGTTTGACAAACCCATCTATGATGAAGAAATCGATGAGATGCACGATCATGAGGATAACAAATATGTTGACCTCGAGGGGGCGGTGTTCTTTGTTGATCGATGTTTTGAGAACTTATACAATCCACCACCCCCTAACCGCGACTTAAATGTGAGGATTTTTAGCGTGACCAATTTTGAATTTGAAATGCCAAATATTTTTGACATAATCAAATCGGGTTTTCATAAAGAGTTTTTAAATGATGAAAAAGGAAAAGATTTTAAAAGTTATTTAAAAGATTTTTCTACATGTTTAACTCCGTCATCACCGCGTTGTATGAGTGCTACCACCTCGTCTACTCCTTTTGACGATGGTGTGTGTGGTTTTAGTGTGGGGGAAGCCCCCTATGTTCATTCACATTTCTCCACCGAGGACGAAACATTCGATCCCGGAATTGCTTGTAAAGGGAAATCTCGATCTTCCACCGATGCAATAAATGGAAATATTATTCATTTTCTTGGTGTGAGTCTACCTCGAGTAGCTCATAAGTTTGCCTTACCCATTGTCCCACCCTTCTATTTCTCACCTCTTTTCTTCTACATCTTTGAGGTTTTGCTATCGGTTGAAGTAGCGTTGTTTCGTCTTTCATCCGAAAACGTGGACGCTATGTTTGACCCTGGTATACGTGTATCGATTTTGTAAAACCCGCATGCTTTTACCATGAATAGTACCCTTAAGATCGTACGTACTAGATTTAAACTTTCCGAATATAGCATGATTACGATTACGTGTTAGGATTTTACGTATTACATACGTGTTAGAACACGATAAGTATTTACTAGGCACGAGCATGTAATAATTATTTGACAATAATTAATCACGAACATGCGATCATGAAATCATGAACGTAATTAAAACACGAACTATTATTAATTACATATATATAGTTATTACGAGCGTAAATAAATATATTAGATCACGATAATTACGTAACGAGAATACTTAAAACGCGAACACAAATAATCACGAACGAATAACTTAACATCGAGACACGGAAAAAGGTACGGGTACCCCATGTGGGGCCCCCTACCCGCGGCTACAAGGAGCAAATGGGCCAAGCCCATTTGTAATTTTTACTAAAGGGGTTAAAGGATTTTTACACTACTCATTATACAATTACAGAAGATTTTAGCAAAAACCTAAAACCCTCATCTCTTCTTCTTTTTTGGCCGCCACCCTCAAAACATCACAAGGAGGTGTTTGTTGATCTTGGATCTTGGAATATTAGTTGGTGATCGTGTTTGTTCTACGTCCTTTTGATCCACGAATTCGGTAAATCCTTTTTTAAACCTTTTTCTTTTGATTTGATCTTTTATAAATCAAGAACATGTTATGTTTTTTACAAAAACCTAATTAAAATCATGGATCTAACATGAATTGGGGTTTAATAAAATCAAAAGTATTGTTTTAAGGGGTGTTCGTTTTTGTCGTAGTCTACACTGAACCCAAGGGGGTTTCGGTTTGGGCAATCCGACCACCACCGAGACCATATGGTCCCGGTTAGTTGGTGTGGGTCCCACGACAGCATCAAGACAAGGGTTACCCCGATCTGGTTCGGGGTACGGTGTCGATTTCATGTCCGGTTCATGGTTTTTAGTTTAGATCCGGTTCATGGTGTATGTTTAGTTTTTTTTTTTATGATCTTATGTTAAAAATTAAATTAATAAAATGACATGATTAATTTAATAACATGACTTAGGTTATTTTAATTATTAATAATCATGAAATTAATTGACCTAAGTATTTTTATATTTTAGATTTATAATTAAGTAATTATTTAAAAACCATGATTTTAATTAATTAATTAACATAACTTAGGTTATATTATTAATAAATAATAATACATGTTTTAACCTAAGTACTTAACTTTATTTAATTAAAAACATGTTATACTTTAATTAAATATTTTAACCTATAGTTTAATTTAATCACATGAAATAATTATTAAACTATACATTATATCATATGACTTAGGAAATAATCATGAAAACACTTAGGCTTATATACTTAGCTTATTTAACCAGCTTATTTCTAATTATGGAAACTTTCTATTTTTAGAAACTTAATTAAATAAGACAGCTAATCAATTTATGGAAACCTTCTATTTTTAGAAACTTATTTATTTCAGGCAGCTAATCTATTTATGGAAACTTATTTAATTAAGGCAGCTGATCTATTTATGGAAACTTTCTATTTTTAGAAACTTATCTATTTTAAGTAGTAAATCTATTTTTGAAAACTTTCTATTTTTGGAAACTTTCTATTTTTGGAAACTTTCTGTTTTTGAAAACTTTCTATTTTTGGTAACTTTCTATTTTTGGAAACTTTCTATTTTTGGAAACTTTCTATTTTTGGAAACTTTCTATTTTAGGGAACCTGCTATTTTTGGAAAGTTACTTATTATTACACAGTAAGTATAATAATGCATGAAATACCAGAAATACTTAATCAGATTAAACATAATATAAGATAAACACAGTTTAAGGCTTTAAACAGTAAAACATGGTAAGAACATATAAAATAAGTTAAGACATGACATAAAACCAGCTACGTATTTAGTAAGCAGATACTTATTCATGTATGTATTTATGTAGCACTAGTGATACGGAAGTAGGATTCCTCTCAGTTCATCTTCTTCGTTCACTAGACATAAGGTACGGATTCCCGTCCTTTCAGTATGGACATTCTTTCCTTATTAGGATTCCCCGTATGCAGCCAAATGTATTCCCGTAGTATAAGTTACGTGTTTGATTGCTTATGTTTAATTAAGAATACCTATAGCGATATACATGCATGACTAGTTTCGCCTAGTTATGGAGGTACCATAACCATAACATTAGAGGCACTGATGTTATGACTTCACCACGGCGGAGTGATTGCTCGTGGCGTCCCTTTAGCTTTTGGCCATTTTTATTATACTTATCATTTGGGGAGTATGGGTGCATCCTAGTTACATGTTTTCAGTCAGGATTTCATGGTGAATGTCGTGTGTGCCTTGCATCCTTCACAAGGAGCTGATCCCTCCTACCCAAAAAAAACCAGTATATTAAATTAGAGGCAACCCCTCTAATTTGCATGATGAGGTCACCCCTCCAAGTATTCATGCACGGTGGATTTTCATGACCTATATTGGCTAATGGTAAAATATGACAAACAGTTTTTACAAGATAAACATAAGACTTTTCAAACTATAAAACCAGATTTATCAAGACTTAACCAGGTTACTCGGGACTTAGTTTTCTTCCGCTGTTATATGCTATATGCTTATCCTATTCATGCTTTATTGTACATCCGTGCACTGAGCGTATTTGCTCAGCCGTTTTCCTTTTCTATGTTACCAAAATGGCAGGTACTCAGGGACGCTCGTAGACACTAAGAGTACGTGCATATGGACTGGAAGCTGTCTAGCCTTCTTACTTTATGCATTTCCTTTCTTATGATACATTTGCTGTGGACATTGTTTAGTCCTTTCCTTTATTATACTATGTTTGTGTGTGATGAGCTTTACATTTAGACTACCGATGTTTGATTCCGGTATTTTCCTTTTATGGTCAAGTAATGTTTAGACATTTTTCCTTGTATGCTTTGATGACACGCCATAATTGCATGTGACATTTCCATTATCAAAATGAGGTGTTACAATTATTGTATCAGAGCCAAGGCTTCGACCTGTAAGCTCTCAAATATGACCTGTGATTAGTGGGTAGTCACTACGGTCTTCCTAGAACTGACAGTTGTTTTCATGCATTCATCATTTTTAAGCATACATATACATGTCATTGTCGCAGATTTTTGACTAAGTAATGGTTGGTACAGGACTGGCCCTATTTAGTCGCATGTGTTTTATCGAAACTTTTAAATTTGGGAATGACCCATAGGCGTCCCCTCGCTATGTCTTTTGTTTTGGGTGAACTGACCAGAGGCGTTCACTCTCGAGCATACAAAAGTTTTCATAAAACTGCATCATGCATTCATACACAAAAATTTTCTTGCATAAATTTTTCTCGTGAAATTTTGGTATAAATTTTTTTTCTTGTATATATATAGATTTTATGTTTTGATCTGTTTAATCATATGTTTTATGTTATACTGTCAGATGGTTCTCACACGCGAACAGGAGCAGCTCAATGCTGCAATTCAAGCTGCTGATAGGTGTGTAAACACCCATCCTTTTACCACTTAATTCTGTCTAAAACAAGACCAAAACACGTATTTAATATCATTTGTTTGGAATTATGCGTGGTTTTTGTGTTTATTGTGATTTCAGAGCTAACCGGATGAATATTAAAGAAAACATGGGATTGCACGGGTTTTATCAAGGAAAAAGACTCAAGATAAGTCTATTGTCCAAGAGATGCAAAAGATTTGAAGTTACTGGGCCTATTCAAAGATCTATCGAAGAAAAGGACCAAAGACGGAAGATTTACATAAGTCGAAGAAACTCAAGTCTATTTAACGAAGAAATTAAAAGACGAGTTGAATTTAATCGACGACAAATCCCGAATCAGAATCGAAAACGTCAACTTTTCTGAAAAGACGAGAAGACAAGAAGAAAGGGAGAAAGCCCATTCACCAACCAACCACTAGGAGTATAAATAGATTCCTCCTTCACACAATTAGGGAGTTAGCTTCATTTTTCTTTTTCTAGTTTCTTAGGATCAGTTCATCACAAACACCATTAGGGTGTTTGGTGATTTTCATCTTTTTCTTTCAATCTTGTAACTCTTAATCATTACTCTTGTTATTTTTACATTAATCTATCAATTCCATCTTTTCATTCATCTTGTTCTTCATCATCATCTATTGCAAGTTCTTAAGTTTTTATTTGATTCTAGTTTGATCTTAAAAAGTTGTCGATTTAGTGTTTTTATTGGTGGGATTTATTACTTATGGTATTAAAATGATTTGTGTTTGATTTGGTAAAACCTTTTTGAGTAATTGGTTCGATTTTGATTAAAATTCGTATGCCCTGTTTCGTGTCTGTTGTTACTGTTCTTAAACCCAGGAATATTCCGAATATACAAGTTTTTCCGAATAGCACTCATTTATTTTCCCTTACTCGGAATATTGTTAATATTCCGCATAGACCATATTTTCCGCATAAAGATAATTTTTCCGCATAGCCTTATTTTCCGCATAGTGTTTTTTATTCCGAATAGCCCTTCTTTTCCGCATAGACAATATTATTCCGCATAACACAATTTTTCCGAATAGGACATCTTTTCCGCATAGGTGTGTTTTTCCGCATAGTGTATGTTTTCCGAATAGGCAACACTTTCCGCATAAGCTGACTTTCCGAATAGCGTTAACTTTCCGCATAGTCCGAGCTTTCTGAATAGTCTTAACTTTCCGCATAGACCATCTTTCCGCATAGGGTATATTTTCCGAATAGGACATTTATTCCGAATAGAATATTGCTTTCCGCATATTGTTTGTTTTCCGAATAGGGTATTTTCTGCTAGGGTATTTTTCATTTACTGGTTGATTTAAAGTTTAGCTTACTTTTTAATAGAATAGAAAACCAACTCCTTTTTGTCACCAAGAACAAATCATTCCACTTTAAACTGAGATCAATTCGAGAGGATTCCGAGAATTCGAATTATTTTGACCCATAACAAAAAGCTTGTATCAAATGGCGCCGCTGCCGGCTCTTCTCGTTAAGATCAAAAGTTTTTTGTGAGAACTTGGATTTTGGGATCCGTTCCCCGTGAACGTTACTTTTTCAACAAAAATTTTCAAAAAGTCCTAAAAATATAAAATTTTCAAAAATACAAAAAAAAATATAAAATATAAAAACCAAAAATATTTTTGCCTTTTTTTTCTTTGTTCGTTCTTTTGCAAGTGTATGCGCACTCGATCCACGTCATATCAAGAGCCCGAGCCTCTCGATCCCTTAGACATGGCCGGTGTACCACCTCCAAACAATAATAATAACAACAACCCACCTTTCAACAACATGAACAATAACAACAACAATGAGCCCCTTCCTGATAATCGCCCCATGATTGAACTGCTCCAAGCTCATGTCGATGGCAACACGGATCCAATTGTTATACCACCAATTGCCGCCAACAATTTCGAGCTCAAGTCAGGCTTTATCCTGATGGTCTCCGCTCAACCATTCTTGGGACGAACCATTGATGATCCACACGACCACATAAAGAGATTTCTACAACTCACCAACACGGTCAAATTCAATGGTGTTCCACAAGAAGTTATAAGGTTACAACTTTTTCCCTTTTCTTTAGAGGGACAAGCCCGGCATTGGCTTGCTAAGGAACCGCCACAGAGTATTCTCTCGTGGACGGATTTGGAAACTAAGTTTATCAACTACTTTTTTCCACCCTCTCGTACTACCGCTTTGCGGAATGAGATCATAAATTTTGAACAAAAGTACGATGAGTCATTCAGTGAATCTTGGGATCGTTTCAAAGATCTTTTAAGAAAATGCCCACAACATGGTTTTACCAAAGTACATCAAATTAATACTTTTTACAATGGTTTAAGCATGAGTGACCAAGATTCACTGAACAGTGCCTCAGGGGGTAATCTATTGGCTAAGACTTCCAATGCTGCTTGGGATATCATTGAGAACAAGTCTCGTGTGCAAACCAAGAGTATTCGGACCAATGTCGCTAGTGCTAGCACTAGTGACAGCGACAAGCGATTAGACAAAATCACTACGCTTCTTGAATCGCTTGTCACCCACACCGTCAGCAACAACAACAGCAACAACGCCAAAAACGCATAAGTGAACGCTGTCAGCCAACCTTGTGAGATATGCGGTGGTCCTCACTCTTACACAACTTGTACCGCCACCCAAGACTACCCTGCTGAGAATGTGAATGCGGCATATGGCACCTATCAACAACCTGCTTATCAAGCTAGACCTCAAGGTGACCGTAACTTGCTTAGCTACCGTAGCAACAACTATCTTTCACCACCTGGTTTTCCTCCAACCAACCCAAACCAACAACAAAACCTTAACCGCCCTCCTCAACAACAACAACAACCTCGACAACCTTACATCCCTCCTCACAAGCAACAACAACCACCTCAAAGAAACAATCAAGTCTACCAACAACCTGCTTACCAACCACCTACATACAATGCTCCTCCCAACCAACCCACCGCTCTTCACCAAGAAGTGGAAACTTATATGAGGACTAACGATGCGATAGTGGGAAATCTTCAGAGAGAAGTGCTCAACCTGAAAGCAGACTTGGTCAAGCAAGGAAATGATTTGAGAGCAGACATGAGAAATACGTTGGATAGCCAAACTAATGATCTGAGGAACATGATGGCTAGTTTCTTCCAAAGTAGTCAACCTTCTTCTTCGGGTACTCTTCCGAGTAACACCGTTACGAATCCAAGAGGGGAGATGAAAGCAATCACCACTCGAAGTGGCAAAGGTACCAAGGAACCCGAGCTTCCTATACCTCCACCGGTGGTTGTGACTAAGGAGAACGAGTCACCTGCTCCTATTCCTTCTCCTTCCCCAATTTCTCCACCTCTTTCTTCTACCCCTCATCCACCCGTGGTTGTGAGTGATCCTATTCTCCTAAAGCCTTCCTCTTCTTCCAATATACCTTATCCTTCAAGGTTGAGGAAAGAGAAGCAAAAGAGCAAGGATGATATTCAGGTTTCTAACTTTCTTAAAATGTTTAAACAACTGAATTTCAATATCTCCTTCGCTGAGGCTCTCGCTCACATGCCCAAATACGCGAAAATGTTTAAAGATCTTCTGAGTGACAAGGAAAAGCTCCTCGATATTGCCAACACCCAACTTAATGAGAACTGATCTGCAGTGCTCTTAAGGAAATTGCCAACCAAGCTTGGTGATCCGGGTCGTTTTCTTATCCCTTGCAATTTCTCGGGAGTAGAGAATTGCATGGCCCTAGCCGATCTAGGTGCCAGTATTAATCTCATGCCTCTAAGTGTTTGGAAGCAATTATCTCTCCCAGAGCTAGTCCCCACCAAAATGACTTTGGAATTAGCCAACCGTACGGTTGCTTATCCAGTGGGGATAGCCGAAGACGTCATTGTAGGAGTCGACAAATTTACCTTCCCTGCTGATTTTGTTGTCGTCGACTACGAGATGGACCCCCGTGTGCCACTCATTGTTGGTCGTCCATTCTTGAGGACCGGTCGCACTCTCATTGATGTTGAAGCCGGTGAGCTTATCATGAGAGTGGGTGACGATAAAGTAGTCTTCAACATGGGAAAGCTTTCTAAACAGCCTTATTCTTACGAGAGTGTTAATTGTATTGACGTTCTTGATGAGGCTTGTGAAGAACACTTCAAGGATGCTTGTAAAAATATTCCTACCTCTCTTCCCAATGTTGAGACCGTTTCCTCTATCGACTCATCACTATCTCTATTTGGAGAAAGTGATTTCCTTTGGACAGATTTGGAAGCCACCTTGGGAGATGTGAAGCAAGACAATGACGATTCTACTGTCAATTGGGATGAAGATCTCAGTTTCATTGCTAACCTCCTCAAAGAAGACAATCCTTCCCCTCCATCTCCCACTGTTATTACTATCGATACTCCGACTTCGAATACGCCTCCCGTCGAAAATCCTCCGGATTTGGAACTTAAAGAGTTGCCGCCCCATCTTGAGTATGTATTCCTCGAAGAAGAGAAGAAGTCGCCAGTCATCATTGCTAAGGATTTGAAGGATGAAGAGAAAGCCCGACTTATCGCCGTATTGAAAGATCATAAGAAGGCTATCGCTTGGAAGATTTCCGATATTCGTGGAATTGATCCTCACTTCTGCACACACAAAATTCTCATGGAGGACGACTATAAGCCCACTATTCAAAGCCAACGAAGGGTGAATCCAAAAATCCATGAGGTCATCAAAACAGAGGTTCTCAAACTTCTTGATGCGGGTATGATTTACCCTATTTCGGATTCACCATGGGTTAGTCCAATCCATTGTGTGCCCAAGAAGGGCGGAATAACCGTTGTTCCCAATGAACACAACGAGTTGATTCCCACTCGTCTCGTTACTAGGTGGAGAGTTTGTATAGACTACCGCAAACTCATTGATGCCACGAGAAAGGATCATTTCCCTCTACCTTTTATGGACCAAATGCTCGAACGTTTAGCCGGTAATGAATATTACTGCTTTCTTGATGGTTTCTCGGGTTATTTTCAAATACCCATCGATCCCCAAGATCAAGAGAAGACTACATTCACTTGTCCCTATGGCACTTTTGCTTACAAAAGAATGCCTTTCGGCTTATGTAATGCGCCAGGGACTTTCCAAAGGTGCATGTTAGCTATCTTCCATGACATGGTTGAACAAACCATGGAAGTCTTCATGGATGATTTCTCGGTCTTCGGGGATTCCTTTTCTTCTTGCCTTGCCAATTTGGAACGTATGCTAAAGAGGTGCGAAGACACTCGCCTAGTTCTGAATTGGGAAAAATGCCATTTTATGGTAAAAGAAGGCGTCGTGCTTGGACATAATATCTCGAAAGCCGGTCTTGAAGTTGACCGTGCTAAATTCGATGTTATCGCAAAGTTGCCTCTACCTTCAACCGTGAAGGGTGTGAGAAGTTTTCTGGGTCATGCGGGCTTCTACCGTCGATTCATCAAAGATTTTTCTCATATCGCTCGCCCGATGACCCACCTCTTGGAAAAAGATACTCCTTTTATCTTTTCCAAAGAGTGTCTCGAAGCATTTGACTCACTTAAGGATAAGCTTACTAAGGCACCTGTCTTGGTTACCCCTAATTGGGAGCTGCCTTTTGAGTTGATGTGCGATGCTAGTGATTTTGCTATTGGAGCGGTTCTTGGACAAAGAGTGAACAAACACTTCCAACCGATCCATTACGCTAGCAAGACAATGACAGGGGCACAATTGCATTATACGACAACCGAAAAAGAGCTTTTAGCTGTTGTCTATGCTTTTGAAAAATTCCGCCCCTATCTTGTCCTTTCCACCACCATTATGTATACCGATCATTCCGCGCTGAAGTACTTGTTGACAAAGCAAGATTCCAAACCAAGACTTCTTCGCTGGGTTTTGCTGCTCCGAGAATTTAAAATCGAAATTCGCGATAAAAAAGGAGCAGAAAACTTAGCCGCGGATCATCTCAGCAGACTTGAGGATCCTTACCAAGGGGATCATCCAAACAAAGAAATCAATGATTCTTTTCCCTTGGAGACCTTAATGTCTATAAACTCGAAGCCGAATGAAACCCCGTGGTTTGCGGACTTTGCAAACTACTTAGCGGGTGGAATTCTCAAGGAAGGGTTGACGTCTCAACAAAAGAAAAAGTTCTTCACCGACATTAAGACTTACTTTTGGGACGACCCTTACCTATTTAAACAATGTGCCGACCTGATTATCCGCCGATGTGTTGACGGACCGGCAGCGTCTGAAATCCTTGATGCTTGCCACAAAGGACCCACCGGTGGTCACTTTGGTCCCAACTACACCGCTAAAAAAGTGTTTGATTCGGGATTTTATTGGCCCTCCATATATCGTGACGCTCACGATATGGTTAAAAGATGTGATGTTTGCCAAAAGCAAGGCAAAATCACACATAAAGACGAGATGCCTCAGAATTTCATTCAAGAATGTGAAATCTTTGATGTTTGGGGTATCGACTTTATGGGGCCATTCCCTTCTTCTAAAGGAAACAAATACATCCTTGTAGCTGTTGACTACGTTTCAAAGTGGGTTGAAGCCAAAGCTTTACCTACTAATGATGCAAGGGTGGTTTGTAACTTTTTGAAAGCTCTTTTCGCTAGATTCGGTGTGCCTCGTGCCATTATTAGTGATCGTGGGACTCACTTCTGCAATGACCAATTTGCTAGAGTCATGGCTAAGTACAGTGTAAATCATCGTCTTTCCACAGCCTACCACCCACAAACTAATGGCCAGGCTGAAATATCCAACCGAGGACTGAAGCGAATTCTTGAAAGGACCGTGGGAGAGCATCGTGCCGCATGGGCTGATAAACTTGATGATGCTTTGTGGGCTTTCCGTACTGCTTACAAGACCCCGATCGGCTGTACGCCTTATCGTCTTGTGTACGGGAAAGCGTGCCACCTCCCCATTGAGTTGGAGCACAAGGCTTATTGGGCCTTGAAGTGGGCTAATTTTGATATAAACAAAGCCGGTGACCTACGCAAGATCCAACTCAATGAGCTGAATGAACTCCGTAATGAGGCTTATGAAAATTCTTTGATCTATAAGGAACGAACTAAGCTCATTCACGACTCCAAGATCAAAAACCGAGAGTTCCATGTTGGAGACAAAGTCTTACTTTTTAACTCTCGGTTGAAAATCTTTTTGGGCAAGCTGAAATCTCGTTGGTCCGGCCCATTCACCATTGCCCAAATTTTTCCATATGGTACTCTCGAGCTCGCTCAACCTAATGGACCTAATTTTAAGGTGAATGGCCAACGAGTGAAGTTGTACTTTGGTGAGGACACCTCTCAGGAGGTGATTCCATCCCTCACCACGTTCCCCATGAACTAATTTTGGGTCGAGTCAGGCTCGTGACTCGGTTATCAAAAACAAGCGCTCCTCGAGAGGCAGCCCGAGTATCTATCCCTTTAACCCCCTAAGTGTAGGGGAGGACCTATTTTGGTCGTTTGTGTTTGTGTGGTGATGTGATTATAGGGATAACTGCAATCTTGGAAATCTTTAAAGAACCGTGCTCCCGTGTTATCCGAAATCCGGTTCTATCTCTTAACTATCGTGATTCAATTTTCTTCATACTCACATTTGAAATTGATCACTTTAGTCGTCTCTTCCTTAACTCGAGTTAACCAACATGCACAATGTCATAAGTGTAGGGGAGATTTTTTCCCACATGCTTAAACATTGAGGACAATGTTTATCTTAAGTATAGGGGAGACTTCTATCGAAGTTTTAAGTGGACTTTTCCATGAAAATGCCTTCATTTAACCGGAAAATCATATTTTTCAACATTTTTCAAATTTTTTATTAACTTTGGCCATTTAGTCGTAATTTTTAAATTTTTATCGTTGCTTTCATATGTATATTTCCCGCAATAAAGTCAAAAATATTAATAAAGTGGTGTAGCTGGTTTAGAAATCTTTGATATATTAGGCCCGTTGCGTTTATTTTGACTCAACCCGAATAGACTTATCTAAGTTTATTCTAGCTAGTATCCTTAACCATGTAGACTTTAATCGGTTTATTAGGCTAAGTATCCACGAGTCTCATTACTTGAGATTTTAAATTGTGGAGGACGAGAAATGATATAGTCAATTATAAGTCGGTATTCTTGCGCAAGCTCACTTGGTGAAATTATTTGCCTATTCTCCCATCACTTGCTAATAATTTATCTGCAATAAGTAAGGTCTTACGATTTGCAAAGTTACTTAGCTTCTAGCCCAAGATCGTTTAAAAGTTGCTCGGTAATGATAAGAGTTCATAGCCAAGGCATAACTTATGAAGCGGGGCGCGAAGATTGGCGAGTCCGAAAAGGCCCTAACAAGGCATGAGGATTCCATTTTATTGCTGAAGATCCAAAGTGATGTGAAAAGCATTATTCCTAAAGTCAATATGAAGGATCAAGACTCACGACGAAAAGCAATCAACTCCCATAAAGATCATGGAGAAGTCTATCCGAAAAGACCCTAACAAGGTATGAGGATAAATAGATCCAAGTCCGAAAAGGAGGCGGATCGTTGTATCTCAAAATCCCAATTAGAGATTGAAGAAATAATTATGAAGTCGTGGTCAACAAAGTTGGAGAACCCCTCAAAAGTCTCCAAGTGAAGAAACTCTATTATGATGAGAAGACCATTATCTCAAGAACGTCTCTCGAAGATATGAAGTATGAAGTACATGCCAAATATCGGCCCGAGAAAGGTCCCAAATCGTGAACCAAGTTATGCCAAGATATGAACTTTTTGATATCCCGAAAAGCAGTTTTAAGAGATTTTGTCCTTTAGCTAACTATTGATCAAATCGTCCTACTTTGCTTTCAGCCTGAATAAACTATCGAAATAAGTCCAAAAATGCATCTTCATGATCATTCTAAGACAAAAATAAAATATAAGAGATACACCTAGGAATAAGGGAGTTTAAGCATTTATTTAAGCCATGTGTGTAAGTGTTTGATTTACTAACTTATAATAACAATGATCTCGTTTTTAAGCTTAGTTTGGGGAACGTGAAACTTGAGGGTGATAAATCTTCGCAGCACCAAAGCCCTAATGTAAGTCATTGATTTCTTTGCAAGATATTTCCATGTGGCTATTTTCCAGTGAAAATGGTTTTCTATCCCTTTGTCACCTTTAAAGTTTCATTTCTTTAATTTTTGTTTAATCGAATTTAAATAAGGCCAAGGTTGATTAACTGTGATAGAAGTGTAAACTTGCTTTATCACTAAGCATTACATGAGGGCATGGCAATGGTTAAGTGTAGGGGATTTGATAGGTGTGTAAACACCCATCCTTTTACCACTTAATTCTGTCTAAAACAAGACCAAAACACGTATTTAATATCATTTGTTTGGAATTATGCGTGGTTTTTGTGTTTATTGTGATTTCAGAGCTAACCGGATGAATATTAAAGAAAACATGGGATTGCACGGGTTTTATCAAGGAAAAAGACTCAAGATAAAGTCTACTGTCCAAGAGATGCAAAAGATTTGAAGTCACTGGGCCTATTCAAAGATTTATCGAAGAAAAGGACCAAAGACGGAAGATTTACATAAGTCGAAGAAACTCAAGTCTATTTAACGAAGAAATTAAAAGACGAGTTGAATTTAATCGACGACAAATCCCGAATCAGAATCGAAAACGTCAACTTTTCTGAAAAGACGAGAAGACAAGAAGAAAGGGAGAAAGCCCATTCACCAACCAACCACTAGGAGTATAAATAGATTCCTCCTTCACACAATTAGGGAGTTAGCTTCATTTTTCTTTTTCCAGTTTCTTAGGATCGGTTCATCACAAACACCATTAGGGTGTTTGGTGATTTTCATCTTTTTCTTTCAATCTTGTAACTCTTAATCATTACTCTTGTTATTTTTACATTAATCTATCAATTCCATCTTTTCATTCATCTTGTTCTTCATCATCATCTATTGCAAGTTCTTAAGTTTTTATTTGATTCTAGTTTGATCTTAAAAAGTTGTCGATTTAGTGTTTTTATTGGTGGGATTTATTACTTATGGTATTAAAATGATTTGTGTTTGATTTGGTAAAACCTTTTTGAGTAATTGGTTCGATTTTGATTAAAACTCGTATGCCCTGTTTCGTGTCTGTTGTTACTGTTCTTAAACCCAGGAATATTCCGAATATACAAGTTTTTCCGAATAGCACTCATTTATTTTCCCTTACTCGGAATATTGTTAATATTCCGCATAGACCATATTTTCCGCATAAAGATAATTTTTCCGCATAGCCTTATTTTCCGCATAGTGTTTTTTATTCCGAATAGCCCTTCTTTTCCGCATAGACAATATTATTCCGCATAACACAATTTTTCCGAATAGGACATCTTTTCCGCATAGGTGTGTTTTTCCGCATAGTGTATGTTTTCCGAATAGGCAACACTTTCCGCATAAGCTGACTTTCCGAATAGCGTTAACTTTCCGCATAGTCCGAGCTTTCCGAATAGTCTTAACTTTCCGCATAGACCATCTTTCCGCATAGGGTATATTTTCCGAATAGGACATTTATTCCGAATAGAATATTGCTTTCCGCATATTGTTTGTTTTCCTAATAGGGTATTTTCTGCTAGGGTATTTTTCATTTACTGGTTGATTTAAAGTTTAGCTTACTTTTTAATAGAATAGAAAACCAACTCCTTTTTGTCACCAAGAACAAATCATTCCACTTTAAACTGAGATCAATTCGAGAGGATTCCGAGAATTCGAATTATTTTGACCCATAACAAAAAGCTTGTATCAGCTGCCATGCAAGCTTTGCTTCCTCAACTGAGGAATGACATCAGGGCTGAAGTTCAAGCTACCAACAATCAGCAGCATAATCAGGCACCTCCTCCTCCTCCTCCAGTGACATTAGCAGTATGGCTGGAGAGATTCAACAAGCTCCGCCCTCGAGCTTTTGAGAAGACAGATAGCCCCAACGATGATGAAAGTTGGTTGGCTCACATCGAGAAGATTTTCAATGCTATGGGTTGTGACCCCGCATACAAGGCGAGGTTGGCATGCTATCGATTCGAAGGCGATGTACTTAATTGGTGGTTAGCATTGATGCAGTCTGAAGGTGGTGACGAGTGGGTTGCTGGTTTGACTTGGGCTCAGTTCAAGGACAGGGTGATGGAGCAGTTCTTTCCCAAGGCTGGGCAGGACAAGCTCAAGAGAGAGTACCATGGGATCCGACAAAGAGCTGGGGAGAATAGCAACGAGTTTATGCAGCGCTTTCTTCGCTTAGCTGGTTTCCTTGGTGCGGCAGCAGGTACTCCTGAAGAGCAGGCACATCACTTTAGATGGGCTCTTCGCACATCGGTCGCAAACAATCTGATGCAGCACATAAACTGGAGATGTTGCAGGAGAGAGATGAGTTCGGGGAAGCTGAAAGACCCGACAAGAGGTAAACATTCGTATTCAATCGATGATCAATCCGTATACTTTCCATATATGTCAATTATTCATCTCTTTAAATGTATCTTCCAGGCAGAAAACTGGGGACCGGTCTCAGCCGGCTACTCAGCAGCAGCCTCATCAGCCCAAAGGAAACGGTCAGACTAACGACAGTTCTGCTACGGATAGGCGTGGCGGTAATGATAATTACCGTAACAACGCTGGGCACTCCAACAGCAGCAGGTCCTAATACTTAAGCATTTCCTTATGATTTCATGTTATAACTCATATTCTGACACTTTAGCAAAACTTCTACCAGGAACCATGGAAACGGTAGGGACCAGAACCAGAGAGGTTTGCAGCCTAGCCGTCCAGCTATCACTGGTATCCAATCTTACGATTATCCGCTTTGTCCTTTGTACCCAATTATCATGTCTTATGTAAAATGTTTTATCAGGTTCCCGGCCAGCCAGAGCACCTAATGGAGGATTCACTCATCCTCTTTTCTCTACTTGCCACCGTAGGCACCCAAGACCATGTCGCCGTAATACTGATGCGTGCTTTAAGTGTGGTCTTCCTGGCCATATTATGAAGGATTACCGTAAGGGAGAGATGGAGGGTACATCGGGACATGCTGATACCAAGCCGCCTCCTACTACCGGGCGTGTCTACACGACATCTCGAGACCAGGCCAACAAGTCTACAGGTACCATCACTGGAATCTTGTATATGTATGGTCAAGCTGCATGTGTTCTTTTCGATACGGGTGCTACTCACTCGGTTATTTCTACTGTTTATGCTAAGAACATTAGGATGCTCCCCATGCCACTTGAAAATAGGCTTACTATTTCCACGCCTTTGAGGGACTCTTTATTAATCACCTATGTATACAAGAGTCTTCCCCTAGAATTTGACGATAAGGTTCGACCTGTCGACGCACTTCCGCTGGACATGAATGACTTCGAAAAGATTTTGGGCATGGATTGGCTATCCAAGCATCATGCTACCATAGACTGCCATTCATATCGAGTTATCTTCGGTGATGTTAATGCACCAGAGTACATTCATAATGGGTTCATACCCGGACGGTCTGTACAAATCATATCTACTCTGCAAGCGCGTGCCACTGTCACATGGTTGCGAGGGTTATCTAGCTATGGTTCACGACATGGATGCTGAATCCCCATCAATTCAGGATCAACCTATAGTGTCGGAATTACAAGATGTTTTTCCAGCAGAACTTCCGGGCATACCACCTGCACGAGAAGTGGAATTCAGTATCGAGCTTATCCCAGGAGCTGAACCAATCTCCAAAGCTCCTTATCGCATGGCTCCCATAGAGCTGAAGGATCAACTGCAAGAACTTCTTGAGCGAGGTTTCATTCGACCGAGCGCATCTCCATGGGGCGCACCGGTCTTGTTTGTTAAGAAGAAGGACGGCAGTATGCGTCTTTGTATAGACTATCGCGAGCTCAACAAGATTACCATTCGGAATAGATATCCACTGCCACGCATTGACGATCTGTTGACCAACTTCAAGGGGCCAAACACTCCTCCAAGACTGATCTTAGGTCAGGCTATCATCAGCTACGGGTCAAGGAGCAGGACATCGCTAAGACTGCCTTTCGTACCCGTTATGGCCACTACGAGTTTGTAGTTATGCCATTTGGCCTGACAAATGCTCTAGCAGTGTTCATGGATTTGATGAACAGAATCATCCATGAATTTCTTGACAAGTTCGTCATTGTCTTCATCGATGACATCCTGATTTTCTCAAAGTCCAAGGAGAAACACAAAGACCATCTTCGTACAGTACTACAGATTCTTCGCCAGAAGCAGCTGTATGCTAAATTCTCCAGCTGTGAGTTCTGGTTAGACAAGGTGGCACTCTTAGGTCACATTGTATCAGCAGAAGGAATCACTATGGATCCAACGAAGGTTGAGGCCATTACTAAGTGGCCAAGGCCGAGATCAGCGGAAAGGGGAGAAATTCGTCTAGACTGAAGATCGAGAGAAGAGCTTTGAAGACCTGAAGCAGAAGCTAGTATCTGCACCTATTCTTACTCTACCATCTGGTACGGGTGGATTTCAAATCTACAGCGATGCATCGGGGAAGGGACTTGGCTGTGTTCTCATGCAACATGGGAAAGTGATCGCGTACGCTTCACGACACCTTAAGCCTTATGAAGAAAATTACCCCACACATGACCTGGAACTTGTTGCAGTCGTGTTTGCATTGAATATATGGAGGCACTACTTATATGGAGAATCATGTGACATTTTCACGGACCACAAGAGCTTGAAGTATATCTTCACTCAGCGTGAATTGAACATGAGGCAGAGGAGATGGTTAGAGCTGTTTAAGGATTATGACATTAATCTACAGTATCATCCCGGAAAGGAAAATGTAGTAGCAGATGCTATTAGCAAGAAGTCCGGAATGATCAAAGGCATTAAAATCAAAGAGGAAATCATCAGAGACTTGGAGCGACTAAACATCAAGATCATGGTACGTGGACAACACGGTTACTAGGCTAATCTTAGAGTAGAACCCGAGTTACTCTCTAAGATCAAGGAAGCTCAGAAGGATGACGGAGAAATCTGGGAGATAGTACAAAATTTGGAGAAGCAGACGGAATTCAGAGTAGATGCAGATGGTATCGTATGACAGGGTACGAGACTTTGTGTTCCTGATGACCAAGAAATCCGGGAAGCTTTGTTAGCTGAAGCTCATAGCTCCCCATTCTCTATACATCCTGGTTCGACTAAGATGTACCATGACATCAAGCAGTACTTTTGGTGGAGTGGTATGAAACAGGATGTTGCCACTTACGTCACCAAATGTCTTACCTGCCAGCAGGTTAAGATCGAACATTTGTGATCTTGCGGTCTCCTTCAACCGTTAGATATTCCAGAGTGGAAGTGTGACAAAATCACCATGGATTTTGTTACTGGTCTTCCGCCTACCAAGAGGAAGCACGATGCAGTTTGGGTTATCGTAGATCGACTTACCAAATCAGCTCATTTCTTACCGATCCGCAAGGAAGATCCGGTAAGTAAACTCGCAGATACGTACAGAAGAGAGATCATGAGACTCCACGGTGCACCATCCAACATCGTCTCAGACATAGATCCTCGATTCACTTCGCGCTTTTGGAAAAGTCTGCAGAAAGCTTGGGGTACACAACTTAAGCTTAGCACGGCTTTTCATCCTCAAACGGACGGACAGTCGGAGCAAACCATTCAGACATTGGAAGATATGTTGAGGTCATGTGCGTTGGAATGGACGGGTGATTGGGACGATTACATCTGTTTGGTGGAGTTTGCATACAACAACAGTTGGCACGCAAGTATCAAGTGTGCTCCATTTGAGATGTTGTATGGCAGGAAGTGTCGCGCCCCAATCTGCTGGGATCAGGTTGGCGAGCGAACACTTGAAGGACCGGAAATCATAGAGATGACCAATGAGAAGATCGCAGTAGCTAAGCAGAAAATTCAGGAAGCACGGTCACGTCAAAAGAGTTATGACGATAAGCATCGTAGGGACATACACTTTAACGTAGGAGATCACGTCTTCCTTAAGGTTTCACCGGCACGTGGTGTTAGACGCTTCGGGATTAAAGGGAAGCTCAGTCCTCGTTTCATCGGACCATTTGATATCATTGAACGAGTCGGTGAAGTATCTTACTGATTGGCGTTACCTCCGCAGCTTTCGCATGTGCACAATTTGTTTCATGTGTCCTTACTCAGAGGGTACCAGTATCATCCCCTTCACATGGTTCAGTATCCACTAGAACAGATACGTGAAGATCTCACTTTTATAGAAGAACCCGAACGAGTTCTTGACAGACAAGAACGAGTCATGAGAAAGAAGACGATTCCATTCGTCAAAATTCTATGGAGGGATCATACCGAGCGGGAAGCCACTTGGGAAACAGAGGAGTCTATCCGGGTTTGTTACCCTCATTTCATATTTTGAATTCGGGTATGTTCTTCTTTTCCATTTTACTTTATCTATAATTCGGAGACGAATTATTCTTTTTAGGGGGGAAGAGTTGTAAAACCCGCATGCTTTTACCATGAATAGTACCCTTAAGATCGTACGTACTAGATTTAAACTTTCCTAATATAGCATGATTACGATTACGTGTTAGGATTTTACGTATTACGTACGTGTTAGAACACGATAAGTATTTACTACGCACGAGCACGTAATAATTATTTGACAATAATTAATCACGAACATGCGATCATGAAACCATGAACGTAATTAAAACACGAACTATTATTAATTACATATATATATTTATTACGAGCGTAAAAAAATATATTAGATCACAATAATTACGTAACGAGAACACTTAAAACGCGAACATAAATAATCACGAACGAATAACTTAACATCGAGACACGAAAAAAAAGGTACGGGTACCCCATGTGGGGCCCCCTACCCGCGGCTACAAGGAGCAAATGGGCCAAGCCCATTTGTAATTTTTACTAAAGGGGTTAAAGGATTTTTACACTACTCATTTTACAATTACAGAAGATTTTAGCAAAAACCTAAAACCCTCCTCTCTTCTTCTTTTTTGGCCGCCACCCTCAAAACACCACAAGGAGGTGTTTGTTGATCTTGGATCTTGGAATATTAGTTGGTGTTCGTGTTTGTTCTTCGTCCTTTTGATCCACGAATTCGGTAAATCCTTTTTTAAACCTTTTTCTTTTGATTTGATCTTTGATAAATCAAGAACATGTTATGTTTTTCACAAAAACCTAATTAAAATCATGGATCTAACATGAATTGGGGTTTAATAAAATCAAAAGTATTGTTTTAAGGGGTGTTTGTTTTGGCCGCAGCCTACACCGAACCCAAGGGGGGTTTCGGTTTGGGCCATCCGACCACCACCGAGACCATATGGTCCCGGTTGGTTGGTGTGGGTCCCACGGCAGCATCAAGACAAGGGGTACCCCGATTTGGTTCGGGGTACGGTGTCGATTTCATGTCCGGTTCATGGTTTTTAGTTTAAATCCGGTTCATGGTGTATGTGTAGTTTTATTTTTTTTATGATCTTATGTTAAAAATTAAATTAATAAAATGACATGATTAATTTAATAACATGACTTAGGTTATTTTAATTTTTAATAATCATGAAATTAATTAACCTAAGTATTTTTTTATTTTAGATTTATAATTAATTAATTATTTAAAAACCATGATTTTAATTAATTAATTAACATGACTTAGGTTATATTATTAATATATAATAATACATGTTTTAACCTAAGTACTTAACTTTATTTAATTAAAAACGTGTTATACTTTAATTAAATATTTTAACCTATAGTTTAATTTAATTACATGAAATAATTATTAAACTATACATTATATCATATAACTTAGGAAATAATCATGAGAACACTTAGGCTTATATACTTAGCTTATTTAACCAGCTTACTTCTAATTATGGAAAGTTTCTATTTATAGAAACTTAATTAAATAAGGCTGCTAATCTATTTATGGAAACCTTCTATTTTTAGAAACTTATTTATTTCAGGCAGCTAATCTATTTATGGAAACTTATTTAATTAAGGCAGCTGATCTATTTATGGAAAATTTCTATTTTTAGAAACTTATCTATTTTAAGCAGTAAATCTATTTTTGGAAACTTTCTATTTTTGGAAACATTCTATTTTTGGAAACTTTCTATTTTTGGATACTTTCTATTTTTGGTAACTTTCTAATTTTGAAAACTTTCTATTTTTGGAAACTTTCTATTTTTGGAAACTTTCTATTTTTGGAAACTTTCTATTTTAGGAAACCTGCTATTTTTGGAAAGTTACTTATTATTACACAGTAAGTATAATAATGCATGAAATACCAGAAATACTTAACCGGATTAAACAGAATATAAGATAAACACAGTTTAAGGCTTTAAATAGTAAAACATGGTAAGAACATATAAAATAAGCTAAGACATGTCATAAAACCAGCTACGTATTTAGTAAGAAGATACTTATTCATGTATGTATTTATGTAGCACTAGTGATACGGAAGTAGGATTCCTCTCAGTTCATCTTCTTCGTTCACTGGACATAAGGTACGGATTCCCGTCCTTTCAGTATGAACATTCTTTCCTTATTAGGATTCCCCGTATGCAACCAAATGTATTCCCGTAGTATAAGTTACGTTTTTGATTGCTTATGTTTAATTAAGAATACCTATAGCCATATACATGCATGACCAATTTCACCTAGTTATGGAGGTACCATAACCATAACATTAGAGGCACTGATGTTATGACTTCACCACGGAGGAGTGATTGCTCGTGGCGTCACTTCAGCTTTTGGTCATTTTTATAATATTTATCATGTGGGGCGTATGGGTGCATCCTAGTTACATGTTTTCAGTCAGGATTTCATGGTGAATGTGGTGTGTGCCTTGCATCCTTCACAAGGAGCTGATCCCTCCTACCCAAAAAAACCAGTATACTGAATTAGAGGCAGCCCCTCAAATTTGCATGATGAGATCACCCCTCCAAGTATTCATGCACGATGGATTTTCATGACCTATATTGGCTAATGGTAAAATATGACAAACAGTTTTTACAAGATAAACATAAGACTTTTCAAACTATAAAACCAGTTTTATCAAGACTTAACCAGGTTACTCGGGACTTAGTTTTCTTCCGCTTTTATATGTTATATGCTTATCCTATTCATGCTTTATCGTACATCCGTGCACTGAGCGTAATTGCTCAGCCGTTTTCCTTTTCTATGTGCCCAAAACGGCAGGTACTCAGGGACGCTCGTAGACACTAAGAGTACGTGCATATGGACTGGAAGCTGTCTAGCCTTCTTACTTTATGCATTTCCTTTCTTATGATACATTTGCTATGGACATTGTTTAGTCCTTTCCTTTATTATACTATGTTTGTGTGTGATGAGCCTCACATTTGGACTACCGATGTTTGATTCGGGTATTTTCCTTTTATGGTCAAGTAATGTTCAGACATTTTTCCTTGTATGCTTTGATGACACGCCATAATTTCATGTGACATTTCCATTATCAAAATGGGGTGTTACAGATTTTTTAAAGTACTCCACGCACTTTTGGGCATTGTTTATCATGTAAGCCCCACTAAAAATGACCATACCATGATTATCCCTAAATGATCATATTTATGGGGATTCGAGTCGAGCTTTTGAGTCGGTTATAAAAAACAAGGTGCCTCGTGGGGGATTCTCATTCTTATCCTTTTGAATATTATCGTTTTCTAATAGTGTAACGAGGGGACTTGTGCTCTTCCAACCTTTGTTCCGTGGTTGTTTGTGATTCATTAGTTTCGTCGTCATCATTGATGCCTCTCGTGTTCGTTTTACGGATCACTCGAGCTTCGTCGTTGCCTTTGGATATTCCGATATTCGACGATATCCTTTTATTTTCTAACGTTTATCTTAATGGCATAATTCATAAACGGCTTTTAGGTTATACGTTTTACCCTTACGATGCTCGAGATTAAGCATTCGACTACGTCTCTAGTATGGGGGTATTTCACCCCTAGACTCGAAACGTTGAGGACAGTGTTTAGTTTTAGTATGGGGGTGAGTAGACACTTCACCTTGCTTACGTCACCGCGCAATCCAATATTCATCTTTTTGTTATCGTTTTGTTGCAAAATAAGGCTAAAAATGGCCAAATTTTACAATTTTTCGTATTTTTCATAAGTGTTTAAGACACGAATGTATGTTTTCTGATGGTGAGAATAAGAGTAATTTTTGACTCGACCGTGCGTGTTGAGCACTTAGCTTCGATTCCTTAACTTTTTAGGCTAAGTCTCTTAAATGTGAACGAGAAATGATAGAGTTAATTATAAGTCACGTAATCTTTAAAGATCTCATGTGTAGTAATTATTAGCTTATTCTCCCCACGCTTTTGTTTAAATAAATGTAATAAGTTAGGTCGTATGATTTAAAAGGTTACTTAGCTTCTAGCCAAAGATCGTTTAAAAGTTCCTCGTGTTCGAATAGAGTTCATAGCCAAGGCATAACTTATTGAAGCGGGATGCAAAGATTGGCAAGTTCTAAAAAGGCCCTCACAAGGCATGAGGAGCTACATTTTGTTGCTAAAGATCCAAGATGATGTGAAGTATCATTATTCCAAAATCAATATGAAGGATCGAGACACACGACGCAATATACTCCCCTAAAGATCATGGAAAAGTCTATCCAAAAAGACCCTAACAAGTTATGAGGATAAATATATCCATGTCCGAAAAGGAGGTGGATCGTTATATATCAAAATCCCAAATAACGATTGAAGAAAAATGATGAAGTCGTGGTCCAAGTTTGAAGAAATTCCATATATGAAGAGAAGACCATTATTTCAAGAACGTCTTCCAATATTTGAAGTTCGAAACACATGCCAAATAGCGGTCCGAGAAAGGGCTCAAATTGTGAAACGAGTTATGCCAAGATATGAACTTAAGGAGATTACGAGAAGCCGTTTTAATAGATCGTGTCCTTCGGCTAACTATCGATTAAATCGTCCTACTTTATTTTCGGCCATAATAAAATATCGAAATAAGTCAAAAATGTATCCTCATGATCATTAAAACAAAAATAAAATATAAGAGATACCAATTAGGAATAAGGGAGTCTAAGTACGTAATTAACACTCATGAGTAATGATTGTGTTGCTAACTTATAATGAAAATGATCTCGTTACACGCTTAGCATGGAATCGAGTAAAAATCGAGGGTGACAAACTTATCTCTATCAGGCATTCACGTGTTCGTATTCTTTGTCCCTAAAAGTCACTTAATCGTGATGAAAACGATACATTATGTCTAAAACACCTGTAGTAGTTTTGTTAAGTTTACGTTTTCAATAAATGTCAAAATAAAAATGAATTTTGGAAGTGCTAAGCATTGCGTGGGGACACGGAAATGGTTTAGTATGGGGGAGTGATGAGACTGCAATTATACATAGTCTCATCATCCAAATCGGGCTTAAAACGCTTAAAATATCATTAAAATACCCCAAAATATGCTTATGTGTTCATCGTGTATTTTAGGTACGGATATCGTGAAATCAACAAAAGATCACAAGAATCAAGCAAAAACGAACACGGGAAACGAAGCCGCACAAAGAACCAAACCCAAATCGTGAATTTCCATTGAAGTCCTTGAAGTTTTGAAGATTGGCAAGATTGGTCCCTCATTTTTTGAAGACTTGTCATATTATACCCTTTTGAAACTCAAAATTACACAATAGGTCCCTAATATTTCAAGATTATACATGATTGGCCATTGAAGAATGCAAACATTACATATTATGTCCTTGAAACAAGTGTATAAAACTTTTGTGGCCAAATTAGAAAAAACAAAAGTTGGTTAATGAATGGAATATGAGTTTGTTGTTGCTAAAATTGAAGTAACAATAGTTTGGGATTTGAGGGACTAATTTGGGCAAACAAACTGTAACACCCCACTTTGATAAGTGGACCGTTACACGTGATTATGGCGTGTCTTCAAAGGATGCAAGGTAATATGTAGTAAAACATACATGACCATAGGAAAAACCGGAATCAAACATCGGTTCCCAAACATAAGCCCAAACATAAATAAAGCATAAGAAATGAAAAGGACTAAACATGTGTCCAAATAAGCATAATTATAAGAAGGCAAAGGAGAAGAAGTCTAAGGCATCTTCCATCCTATGCACGTCCTCCATATGTTCGAGTATGTCCTTGGGTACATGCCGTTTTGGGACATGGAAAGGAAAGTAACGGCTGAGCAAAACGCTCAGTGCACGGATATACGACATAGTATAAATGGCTGAAACATAAATAATACTAATAGCAGCAAAAATGTATAAGTCCTGGAAAACCTAGTTGTCTGTCATGTTAACTGGTTTTAGTTCTTAAAACATAGCTTATGTTACTTATGAAAATCTGTATTAGTTAATGTACCAAAAGCCAATATAGGTCATGAGGTCAACAACGTGCATGAATACTTGGAGGGGTGACCTCGTCATGCAAATTAGAGGGGATGCCTCTAATTAACTGGTAAGTGGGTAGGAGGGATCAACTCCTTGTGAAGGATGCAAGGCACACACCACATTCACCATGAAATACTGACTGAAACATGTAACTAGGATGCACCCATACGCCCCACATGATAATATAATAATATGGCCAAAAGCTGAAAGGGACGCCACGAGCTATCACTCCGCCGTGGTGAAGTCATAACACTGGTGCCTCTCGTGTTATGGTTATGGTACCTCCATAACTAGGTGAAACTGGTCATGCATGTATATGTCTTAGGCATTTAAACTAAACATAAGCAAATCAAAACATATAAAACAAATACTGGGAAAACAGTTGGCTGCATGCGGGGAATCCTAATAAGGAAAGAATGTCCATACTGAAAGGACGGAGAATCCGTACATTAAGTCCAGTGAACGAAGAAGACGATTGGAAGAGAGTCCAACTTCGATCTCACTAATGCTACATAAATAGTATACGTGTATAAGTATTTTGATTACTGAGTACGTAACTGATTGTATATCGTGTCTTAGCTTGTTTTATATGTTCATGTCTTGTTTTACTGACTTTAACGTTATGCTGTGTTTATCATGTATTCTGGATATTCTGATTAAGTATTACTTTTTCTTGTATTATTATACTTGTTGTGTAATAATAAGTAACTTTCTAGAAATAGCAGGTTTCCTAAAATAGAAAGTTTCCAAAATAGAAAGTTTCCAAAAATATATTAACTGCTTAAAATAGATCAGTTTCTAAAAATATAAAGTTTCCAAAAATAGTAAGTTTCCTGAATTAGAAAGTTTCCATATTTAGAATTAAGCTGAATTAATAAGCTAATAATATAAGCATAAGTTTACTGGTTAAATAACATAAGTCATGTAATTATTTGTATAGTTAATCAATAATATCACGTTAATTACATAAACTATAGGTTATACGATTTAATTAAATATAAGCATGATTTAATTAAATTAAGGTGTATAAAATACTTAGGTTAAACATGTATTAATACTATATTAATTATAACCTTAGTCATGTTTATTAATTAATTATATTCCATGTCTTAAATAAATTAATTAATACTATAGTCTAATTTAAATGGTAAAAATACTTAGGTTAAAACATGTATCATTTCTAATAATTTATATAACCCAAGTCCATGACTAATTAAATTAGTTATAATAGCATGGTTAATTAATTTAATTTGCCTTGTAAAAAATATACTTGTAATAAAAATATATATATTTGTAGAAAACGTAACATGTAAAAAAATGTAAATCTTGCAAAACTTAATCCCGTGAGTGTACCCGTGTTTTATTTAGATTAAAACCTGAACAGGACCGGATCCCCTTGAACCGGACCGAACCAAACAACCCCATTACTTGTTCATAAACTATGACCCAAACACACCCTTAACTGTATTAAGTTGTGAACCAAACACACCCTTAATGCTCCCAACCAAACACCCTTGCCATGTTCAAGCTCCCACCGACAACAGTGGCCCAGCCACTGACTGCCGTGGTTTTCCCCTGGCGGTATACTTTAGCCACTGCTAGGCAAAGACACCCACCGCCAGGCTGTGACTGCCTAGCCGTGGGTTCCCACTGCCCAGCCGTGGGTTGGTGCTGTGCAGTAGGCAATACCCACCGGCAGTGACCCCTGTTGGTCAGCTTATGTAAAACCCGTATGCTTTTACCATGAATAGTACCCTTAGGATCATACGTACTAGATTAAAACTTTCCTAATATAGCATGATTACGATTACGTGTTAGGAGTTTACGTATTACGTACGTGTTAGAACACGATAATTATTTTCTACGTACGATCATGTAGTAATTATTTTACGATAATTAATCACGAACATGCGATCATGAAATCATGAATGTAATTAAAACGCGAACTATTATTAATTACGTATATATATTTATTACGAGCGTAATTAAATATATTAGATCACGGTATTTACGTAACAAGAACATTTAAACCACGACCACAAATAATCACAAACGTTTAACTTAACAACGAGACACGGAACAAGGTACGGGTACCCCAAGTGGGGCCCCTACCCGCGGCTACAAGGGCAAATGGGCCAAGCCCATTTGTCAAATTTACTAAAAGGGAAAAAAGGGATTTTCACTACTCATAAAATTTTACAGAAGATTTTTAAGAAAAACCTAAAACCTCCTTTCCCTTGTCTCCTTTGTGCCGCCACCCTACAACCACCATAAGAGGTGGTTTGTGATCTTGGATCTTGGAATTTTAGTGATTGATCGTGTTGGTTCTTCGTCCTTTTGATCCACGAATTCGGTAAATCCTTTTTAAACCTTTTCTTTTGATTTAATCTTTTTATAAATCAAGAACATGTGATGTTTTTTACAAAAACCTAATAATTAAACATGGATCTAACATGATTTGGTGTTAAATAAAATCAAAAGGGTGTTTTAAGGGGTGTTTGTTTTGGCCGCAGGCTGCACCGAACCCGAATGGGTCTCGGTTTGCCAAGCCGACCGCCACCAAGACCACATGGTCTTGGTTGGTGCGTGTGGGTCCCACGGTAGCAGTAAAACACGGGGTACCCCGAGTTGGTTCGGGGTACAGTGTCGATTTCATGTCCGGTTCATTGTTTTTAGCTTAGATCCTGTTCATGGTGTATGTTTAGTTTTTTTATGTTTATGATCTTAGGTTAGAAATTAAATTAATAAAATGATATGATTAATTTAATAACATGACTTAGGTTATTTAATTATTTAATAATCATGAAATTAATTAACCTAAGTATTTTTATATTTTAGACTTATAATTAATTAATTATTTTAAAACCATGGATATAATTAATTAATTAACATGACTTAGGTTATATTATTAATATATAATAATACATATTTAAACCTAAGTATTTAACTTATTTAATTTAAAACATGTTATACTTTAATTAAGTATTTTAACCTATAGTTTAATTTAATTACAAGAAATAATTATTAAACTATATATTATATCATATGACTTAGAAAATAATCATGAAAACACTTAGGCATATATACTTAGCTTATTTAACCAGCTTATTTCTAATTATGGAAACTTTTTATTTTTAGAAACTTATTTATATCTGGCAGCTAATCTATTTATGGAAACTTATTTAATTAAGGCAACTAATCTATTTATGGAAACTTTCTATTTTTAGAAACTTATCTATTTTAAGCAGTAAATCTATTTTTGGAAACTTTCTATTTTTGGAAACTTTCTATTTTTGGAAACTTTATATTTTTGGTAACTTTCTATTTTTGGAAACTTTCTATTTTTGGAAACTTTCTATTTTAGGAAACCTGCTATTTTTGGAAAGTTACTTATTATTACACAGTAAGTATAATAATACATGAAATACCATAAATACTTAATCAGATTAAACAGAATATAAGATAAAACACAGTTTAAGGCTTTTAAATAGTAAAACATGGTAAGAACACATAAAATAAGCTAAGACATGACATAAAACCAGCTACGTATTTAGTAAGCAGATACTTATTCATGTATGTATTTATTTAGCACTAGTGATTCGGAAGTAGGATTCCTTTCAGTTCGTTTTCTTCGTTCACTGGACATAAGGTACGGGTTCCCGTCCTTTCAGTATGGACATTCTTTCCTTATTAGGATTCCCCATATGCAGCCAACTGTTTTCCCGTAGTATAAGTTATGTGTTTGATTGATTATGTTTAATTAAGATTACCTATAGCCATATACATGCATGACCAGTTTCACCTAGTTATGGAGGTACCATAACCATAACATTAGAGGCACTGATGTTATGACTTCACCACGGCGGAGTGATTGCTCGTGGCGTCCCTTCAACTTTTGGCCATTTATTTATATTTATCATGTGGGGCGTATGGGTGCATCCTAGTTACATGTTTTTATTCAGGATTTCATGGTGAATGTGGTGTGTGCCTTGCAGCCTTCACAAGGAGCTGATCCCTCCTACCCAAAAACCAGAATATTAAATTAGAGGCAGCCCCTCTAATTTGCATGATGAGGTCACCCCTCCAAGTATTCATGCACGATGGATTTTCATGACCTATATTGGCTAATGGTAAAATATGACAAACAATTTTTATAAGATAAACATAAGGCTTTCAAACTATTAAACCAGTTTTATTAAGACTTAACCAGGTTACTCGGGACTTAGTTTTCTTCCGCTGTTATTATGTTATATGCTTATCCTATTCATGCATTATTGTACATCCGTGCACTGAGCGTATTTGCTCAGCCGTTTTCCTTTTCTATGTTCCCAAAACGGTAGGTACTCAGGGATGCTCGTAGACACTAAGAGTATGTGCATCTGGACTGGAAGCTGTCTAGCCTTCTTTACATTATGCATTTCCTTTCTTATGATACTTATGCTTTGGACATTATTTAGTCCTTTCCTTTATTATACTATGTTTGTGTGTGATGAGCTTTACTTTTGGACTACTGATGTTTGATTCCGATATTTTCCTTTTATGGTCAAGTAATGTTTAGACATTTTTCCTTGTATGCTTTGATGACACGCCATAATTGCTGTGATATTTCCATTTCCAAAATGGGGTGTTACAATTATGTTATCAGAGACAAGGCTTCGACCTGTAGGCTCTCAAATATGACCTGTGATTAGTGGGTAGTCACTACGGTCTTCCTAGAACTGACAGTTGTTTTCATGCATTCATCATTTTTAAGCATACATATACATGTCATTATTGCAGGGTTTTTGACTAAGTAATGGTTGGTACAGGACTGGCCCTATTTAGTCGCATGTGTTTATCGAAACTTTTAGATTTGGGACCGACCCATAGGTGTCCCCTCGCTATGTCTTTTGTTTTGGGTGAACTGACCAGAGGCGTTCACTCTCGAGGGTACAAAAGTTTTCATAAAACTGCATCATGCATTCATACACAAAATTTTCTTGCATAAAATTTTTCTCGTGAAATTTTAGTATAAATTTTTTTCATGTATATATATATATATATATATATATATATATATATATATATATATATATATATATATATATATATATATATATATATATATATATATATATATATATATATATATATATATATATATATATATATATATATATATATATATATATATATATATATATATATATATATATATATATATATATATATATATATATATATATATATATATATATATATATATATATATATATATATATATATATATATATATATATATATATATAAGTATATATATTTTATGTTTGATCTGTTTAATCATATGTTTTATGTTATACTGTCAGATGGTTCTCACACGCGAACAGGAGCAGCTCAATGCTGCAATTCAGGTTGCCATGCAAGCCTTGCCTCCTCAACTGAGGAATGACATCAGGGCTGAAGTTCAAGCTGCCAACAATCAGCAGCATAATCAGCCACCTCCTCCTCCTCCTCCAGTGACATTAGCAGTATGGCTGGAGAGATTCAACAAGCTCCGCCCTCGAGCTTTTGAGAAGACAAATAGCCCCAGCGATGCTGAAAGCTGGTTGGCTCACATCGAGAAGATTTTCAACGCTATGGGCTGTGACCCCGCATACAAGGCGAGGTTGGCATGCTATCGGTTCGAAGGCGATGTACTCAACTGGTGGTTAGAATTGATGTAATTTGAAGGTGGTGATGAGTGGGTTGCTGGTTTGACTTGGGCTTAGTTCAATGACAGGGTGATGGAGCAGTTCTTTCCCAAGGCTGAGCAGAACAAGCTCAAGAGAGAGTACCATGGGATCCGACAGAGAGCTGGGGAGAATAGCAACGAGTTTATGCAGCGCTTTCTTCGCTTGGCTAGTTTCCTTGGTGCGGCAGCATGTACTTCTGAAGAGCAGGCACATCACTTTAGATGGGCTCTTCGCACATCGGTCGCAAACAATCTAGTGTGTGCTACGTTCAACACTGTAGCACAAGTGGCCGATGCAGCACGAAAGCTGGAGATGCTGCAGGAGAGAGATGAGTTCGGGGAAGCTGAAAGACCCGACAAGAGGTAAACATTCGTATTCAAGCGGTGACCAATCCGTATATTTTTCCATATGTCAATTATTCATCTCTTAAATGTATCTTCCAGGCAGAAAACTGGGGACCGGTCTCAACCAGCTACTCAGCAGCAGCCTCATCAGCCCAAGGGAAACGGTCAGACTAACGACCGTTCTTCTACGGATAGGCGTGGCGGTAATGACAATTACCGCAAAAACGCTGGGCACTCCAACAGCAGCAGGTCCTAATACTTACACATTTCCTTATGTTTATGTTATAACTCATATTCTGACAATTTAGCAAAACTTCTACCAGGAACCATGGAAACGTTAGGGACCAGAACCAGAGAGGTTCGCAGCCTAGCCGTCTAGCTATCACTGGTATTCAATCTTACGATTATCCGCTTTGTCCTTTGTACCCAATTACCATGTCTTATGTAAGATGTTTTATCAGGTTCTCAGCCAGCCAGAGCACCTGCTGGAGGATACACTCATCCTCTTTGCTCTACTTGCCACCGTTGGCACCTAGGACCATGTCGCCGTAATACTGATGCATGCTTCAAGTGTGGTCTTCCTGGCCATATTATGAAGGATTGCCGTAAGGGCGAGATGGAGGGTACATCAGGACATGCTGATACCAAGCCGCCTCCTACTGCCGGGTGTGTCTACACGACATCTCGAGACCATGCCAACAAGTCTACAGGTACCATCACTGGAATCTTGTATATGTATGGTCAAGCTGCATGTGTTCTTTTCGATACGGGTGCTACTCACTCGGTTATTTCTACCGCTTATGCTAAGAACATTAGGATGCCTCCCTTGCCACTAGAAAATAGGCTTACTATTTCCACGCCTTTGAGGGACTCTGTATTAATCACCCATGTATACAAGAGTCTTCCCCTAGAATTTGATGATAAGGTTCGACCTGTCGACGCACTTCCGCTGGACATGAATGACTTCGACATGATTTTGGGCATGGATTGGCTATCCAAATATCATGCTACCATAGATTGCTAATCATATCGAGTTATCTTCGGTGATGTTAATGCACCAGAGTACATTTATAATGGGTTCATACCCGGACGGTCTGTACAAGTCATATCCACCCTGCAAGCGCGTGCACTACTGTCACATGGCTGCGAGGGTTATCTAGCTACGGTTCACGACATGGGTGCTGAATCTCCATCGATTCAGGATCAACCTATAGTGTCGGAATTCCAAGATGTGTTTCCAGCAGAACTTCCGGGCATACCACCTGCACGAGAAGTGGAATTCAGTATCGAGCTGGTTCCAGGAGCTGAACCAATCTCCAAGGCTCATTATCGCATGGCTCCCATAGAGCTGAAGTAGCTGAAGGATCAACTGCAAGAACTTCTTGAACGAGGTTTCATTCGACCGAGCGCATCTCCATGGGGCGCACCGGTCTTGTTTGTTAAGAAGAAGGACGGTAGTATGCGTCTTTGCATAGACTATCGCAAGCTCAACAAGATTACCATTCGGAATAGGTATCCACTGCCACGCATCGACGATCTGTTTGACCAACTCCAAGGGGCCAAACACTTCTCCAAGATTGATCTTAGGTCAGGTTATCATCAGCTACGGGTCAAGGAGCAGGACATCTCTAAGACTGCCTTTCGTACCCGTTATGGCCACTACGAGTTTGTAGTTATGCCATTTGGCCTGACAAATGCTCCAGCAATGTTCATGGATTTGATGAACAGAATCTTCCATGAATTTCTGGACAAGTTCGTCATTGTCTTCATCGATGACATCCTGGTTTTCTCAATGTCCAAGGAGGAACACGAAGACCATCTTCGTACAGTACTATAGATTCTTCGCCAGAAGCAGTTGTATGCTAAATTCTACAAGTGTGAGTTCTGGTTAGACAAGGTGGCATTCTTAGGTCACATTGTATCAGCAGAAGGAATCACTATGGATCCAGCGAAGGTTGAGGCCATTACTAAGTGGCCAAGGCCGACATCAGCGACGGAAGTCCGCAGTTTCTTAGGCTTAGCTGGCTATTACCGTAGGTTCGTGGAGAACTTTTCCATCTTATCACTACCATTGACCAAACTGATGCGGAAAGGGGAGAAATTCGTCTGGACTGAAGATCGAGAGAAGAGCTTTGAAGACTTGAAGCAGAAGCTAGTATCTGCACCTATTCTTACTCTACCATCTGGTACGGGTGGATTTCAAATCTACAGCGATGCATCGGGAAGGGACTTGGCTGTGTTCTCATGCAACATGGGAAAGTGATCGCGTACGCTTCACGGCAGCTTAAGCCTTATGAACAAAAATTACCCCACGCACGACCTGGAACTTGCTGCAGTCGTGTTTGCATTGAAGATATAGAGGCACTACTTATATGGAGAATCATGTGACATTTTCACGGACCACAAGAGTTTGAAGTATATCTTCACTCAGCGTGAATTGAACATGAGGCAGAGGAGATGGTTAGAGCTGTTGAAGGATTATAACATTAATCTACAGTATCGTCACGTAAAGGCAAATGTAGTAGCAGATGCTCTTAGCAGGAAGTCTGGAATGATCAACGGAATTAAAATACAAGAGGAAATCATCAGAGAATTGGAGCGACTAGACATCGAGATCATGGTACGTGGACATCACGGTTACTGGGCTAATCTTAGAGTGAAACCCAAGTTGCTATCTAAAATCAAGGAAGCTTAGAAGGATGACGGAGAAATCTGGGCGATAGTACAGAATTTGGAGAAGCAGACAGAATTCAGAGTAGATGCAGATGGTATCGTATGGAAGGGCACGAGACTTTGTGTTCCTGATGACCAAGAACTCCGGGAAGCTTTGTTAGCTGAAGCTCATAGCTCCCCATTCTCTATACATCCTGGTTCAACTAAGATGCACCATGACATCAAGCAGTACTTTTGGTGGAGTGGTATGAAACAGGATGTGGCCACTTACGTCTCCAAATGTCTTACCTGCCAGCAGGTTAAGATCGAGCATCAGCGATCTGGCGGTCTCCTTCAACCGTTAGATATTCCAGAGTGGAAGTGGGACAAAATCACTATGGATTTCGTTACCGGTCTTCCGCCTACCAAAAGGAAGCACGATGCAATTTGGGTTATCGTTGATCGACTTACCAAATAAACTCATTTCTTACCGATCCGCAAGGAAGATCCGGTAAGTAAACTCGAAGATACGTACAGACGAGAGATCATGAGACTCCACGGTGCACCATCCAGCATCGTCTTAGACAGAGATCCTCGATTCACTTCGCGCTTTTGGAAAAGTCTACAGAAAGCTTGGGGTACACAACTTAAGCTTAGCACGGCCTTTCATCCGCAAACGGACGGACAGTCGGAGCGAACCATCCAGACATTGGAAGATATGTTGAGGTCATGTGCGTTGGAATGGACGGGTGATTGGGACGAATACATCTGTTTGGTAACAACAATTGGCACGCAAGTATCAAGTGTGCTCCATTTGAGATGTTGTATGGCAGAAAGTGTCGTGCCCCAATCTGCTGGGATCAGGTTGGCGAGCGAACACTTGAAGGACCGGAAATCATAGAGATGACCAATGAGAAGATCGCAGTAGCTAAGCAGAAAATTCGGGAGGCACGGTCACGTCAGAAGAGTTAAGCCGATAAGCATCGTAGAGATATACACTTTAATGTAGGAGATCACGTCTTCCTTAAGGTTTCGCCGACACGTGGTGTTAGACGCTTCGGGATTAAAGGGAAGCTCAGTCCTCGTTTCAACGGACCGTTTGATATCATTGAACGAGTCGGTGAAGTATCTTACCGATTGGCGTTACCTCCACAGCTTTCGTATGTGCACAATGTGTTTCATGTGTCCTTACTCAGAGGGTACCAGTATCATCCCCTTCACATGTTTCAGTATCCAATGGAACAGATACGTGAAGATCTCACTTTTATAGAAGAACCCGAATGAGTTCTTGACAGACAAGAACTAGTCATGAGAAAGAAGACGATTCCATTCATCAAAATTCTATGAAGGGATCATACCGAGCGGGAAGCCACTTGGGAAACGAAGGAGTCTATCCCGGCTTCTTACCCTCATTTCATATTTTGAATTCGGGTATGTTCTTCTTTTCCAGTTTACTTTATCTATAATTCGGGGATGAATTATTCTTTTTAGGGGGGAAGAGTTGTAAAACCCGCATGCTTTTACCATGAATAGTACCCTTAGGATCGTACGTAGTAGATTAAAACTTTCCTAATATAGCATGATTATAATTACGTGTTAGGAGTTTACGTATTACGTACGTGTTAGAACACGATAAGTATTTTCTACGTACGATCATGTAATAATTATTTTACGATAATTAATCACGAACATGCGATCATGAAATCATGAACGTAATTAAAACACGAACTATTATTAATTACGTATATATATTTATTACGAGCGTAATTAAATATATTAGATCACGGTATTTACGTAACGAGAACATTTAAAACACGACCACAAATAATCACAAACGTTTAACTTAACATCGAGACACGGAAAAAGGTACGGGTACCCCAAGTGGGGCCCCTACCCGCGGCTACAAGGGCAAATGGGCCAAGCCCATTTGTCAAATTTACTAAAAGGGAAAAAGGGGATTTTCACTACTCATAAAATTTAATAGAATATTTTTAAGAAAAACCTAAAACCTCCTTTCCCTTGTCTCCTTTATGCCACCACCCTACAACCACCATAAGAGGTGGTTTGTGATCTTGGATCTTGGAATTTTAGTGATTGATCGTGTTGGTTCTTCGTCCTTTTGATCCACGAATTCGGTAAATCCTTTTTAAACCTTTTCTTTTGATTTAATCTTTTTATAAATCAAGAACTTGTGATGTTTTTTTACAAAGACCTAATAATTAAACATGGATCTAACATGATTTGGTGTTAAATAAAATCAAAAGGGTGTTTTAAGGGGTGTTTGTTTTGGTCGTAGGGTGCACCGAACCCGAATGGGTCTCGGTTTGCCAAGCCGACCACCACCAAGACCACATGGTCTTGGTTGGTGCGTTTGGGTCCCACGAAAGCAGTAAAACACTGGGTACCCCGAGTTGGTTCGGGGTACAGTGTCGATTTCATGTCCGGTTCATTGTTTTTAGCTTAGATCCGGTTCATGGTGTATGTTTAGTTTTTTTTATGTTTATCATCTTAGGTTAAAAATTAAATTAATAAAATGATATGATTAATTTAATAACATGACTTAGGTTATTTAATTATTTAATAAATTAATGAACCTAAGTATTTTTATATTTTAGACTTATAATTAATTAATTATTTTAAAACCATGGATATAATTAATTAATTAACATGACTTAGGTTATATTATTAATATATAATAATACATATTTAAGCCTAAGTATTTAACTTATTTAATTAAAAACATGTTATACTTTAATTAAATATTTTAACCTATAGTTTAATTTAATTACATGAAATAATTATTAAACTATACATTATATCATATGACTTAGAAAATAATCATGAAAACACTTAGGCATATATACTTAGCTTATTTAACTAGCTTATTTCTAATTATGGAAACTTTCTATTTTTAGAAACTTATTTCAGGCAGCTAATCTATTTATGGAAACTTATTTAATTAAGGCAGCTAATCTATTTATGGAAACTTTCTATTTTTAGAAACTTATCTATTTTAAGCAGTAAATCTGTTTTTGGAAACTTTCTATTTTTGGAAACTTTCTATTTTTGGAAACTTTCTATTTTTGGTAACTTTCTATTTTTGGAAACTTTCTATTTTAGGAAACCTGCTATTTTTGGAAAGTTGCTTATTATTACACAGTAAGTATAATAATACATGAAATTCCAGAAATACTTAATCAGATTAAACAGAATATAAGATAAAACACAGTTTAAGGCTTTTAAATAGTAAAACATGGTAAGAACACATAAAATAAGCTAAGACATGACATAAAACCAGCTACGTATTTAGTAAGCAGATACTTATTCATGTATGTATTTATGTAGCACTAGTGATTCGGAAGTAGGATTCCTCTCAGTTCGTCTTCTTCGTTCACTAGACATAAGGTACGGATTCCCGTCCTTTCAGTATCGACATTCTTTCCTTATTAGGATTCCCCGTACGTAGCCAACTGTTTTCCCGTAGTATAAGTTATGTGTTTGATTGCTTATGTTTAATTAAGATTACCTATAGCCATATACATGCATGACCAGTTTCACCTAGTTATGGAGGTACCATAACCATAACATTAGAGGCACTGATGTTATGACTTCACCACGGCGGAGTGATTGCTCGTGGCGTCCCTTCAGCTTTTGGCCATTTATTTATATTTATCATGTGGGGCGTATGGGTGCATCCTAGTTACATGTTTTTATTCAGGATTTCATGGTTAATGTGGTGTGTGCCTTGCATCCTTCACAAGGAGCTGATCCCTCCTACCCAAAAACCAGTATATTAAATTAGAGGCAGCCCCTCTAATTTGCATGATGAGGTCACCCCTCCAAGTATTCATGCACGGTGGATTTTCATGACCTATATTGGCTAATGGTAAAATATGACAAACAATTTTTATAAGATAAACATAAGGCTTTCAAACTATTAAACCAGTTTTATTAAGACTTAACCAGGTTACTCGGGACTTAGTTTCTTCCGCTGTTATTATGTTATATGCTTATCCTATTCATGCTTAATTGTACATCCGTGCACTGAGCGTATTTGCTCAGCCGTTTTCCTTTTCTATGTTCCCAAAACGGCAGGTACTCAGGGACGCTCGTAGACACTAAGAGTACGTGCATATGGACTGGAAGCTGTCTAGCCTTCTTTACATTATGCATTTCCTTTCTTATGATACTTTTGCTTTGGACATTGTTTAGTCCTTTCCTTTATTATACTATGTTTGTGTGTGATGAGCTTTACTTTTGGACTACCGATGTTTGATTCCGGTATTTTCCTTTTATGGTCAAGTAATGTTTAGACATTTTTCCTTGTATGCTTTGATGACACGCCATAATTGCTGTGATATTTCCATTTCCAAAATGGGGTGTTACAGCTTACCCACCGACAGCAGCAGACCAGCAGCCATTTGAACACAGCCCGCCACTGTGGTGCGGCAACCCTCACAACACGCCACCGAGAGTTACAGCTCTCGGCTGTTTCCCAACCAAAACCGGATTATTTTACATGTTTTTAAATCTGATAAGAATAATAACGAATCAAAAGAAAAGAACTGATGGTTACTTATCTTTGCACCTTGAGTTTTAGAAACATAAAACACGAACATAACTCTTGATTTTCTGAATTAAAGCCCACGTGCTTTCTTGTTCTCTTAGGATGAAGATGACGACAGAAAGAAAGAAGAGAGGAACGATCTGATCTGTTTTTCTATCTTAGGGTTATAATGGATTTTGTCTAAAAAATATACTATGCCCCGTCCTTTACCTGTTGTAAATGGACTTGGATGGGCTTTGGCCCACTTCCTCTCTTTTCTTCTGTCCAAACCGCCAACCCAAACCTTCCAAGTATTTTTGTTTAGTTTTCATGTTAAAAATGTTTATCATGTGATTGTGGTTAAATACGTCTTTTAGGAAAAAGAGCGTACATGAGCGATAAGTATTAAGTGATGATTTAGGAAAATCAAACACTAATGACCCAGTTAAGTTCGTTTCCCAAGGAGGGATATGTGTGTGACTAAAATGCAATGATATTTGAGATTAATATTTGAAAGAAGGGGATGAGAAAATAGAATGACGGAGACGTGAAAATTATTACTACGACGACTAAAATTAAAACCGTAAGATGAGCTAAAATAAAAATTAATTCTACAAATTCCTAAAAAATTAAAAAAAATCAAATTAAATAAACAAAGAGTTTACAAATGATCAAAACTTTTTCCAACCTTTTAATTAATTAAATATTAATTTTTAAATGCTAATTAAAGCCCTAAAAATCAAAATAATTATTAAAAAGCCCAAATAAATTATACTTTTCACTTTTTAAACCAATAAAATAAGACTAAAAGCTATTTTTATGAATTTTTAAACTAATTAAAACTATTTAAAATGATTAAAACTATTAAAAACTTAATATAATTCTAGAAATTAGGAAAATGATGATAAAATCAATCTAAGAGTTGCAAAAATCCTATTTTAATGTATTAAACCTAAGAAAAATATAAAAAGTGTAAAAATGTGAAATTTGAAATTTAATAATAAAATAATATTAAAATAATATTAAAAATCCAAAATTATAAAAAATTCTAAAAACTTACTACCTAGTTTATTTTAACCTAAATAATCAGAAAATGAAAGTGAAATTACCAAAATACCGCTAATGGGCCCCCAAATGGGCTAAAAACCAAAACAATCAACCTTAATGGGCTTAATGGGCCCAAAAAGTCAAACTTGGCCTAAATGACCTAAAAAAGCCCCATCTGACTCAAAATTTAATTCTAAACACAGCTTATTCTTATTGGGCCAATAAGCCCATTAAGCAATAAGCCAATGTCATAAGCTCTGATTAAACACACAACCTTCTTTTGAGATGCCTAAGAGATCTATGAAAAGAAATTTTGAAAAAGCACACTCAGTAAGCCAGAAATAAGTAAAGAAGTATTTCACTAAAAGAAAAAATAGTTGGGTTAGAGTTCTAGGCTGTTTCAGAAGCTGATTCTTTTTTCAAAAGCTCACAAATAGCTTAACTAAGAATAATCAATCATAAAAATCACAAAAAGACAAGTAGAATAAGCTGTAGGAGCAAATAAGCTGGCTGAAAAAAGCCAAATAAGCTAGTTTTCTAGCAAATGCTTAACCAAATGACTTGTAACCTTCCAGACTTAATATTAAGATGAGAAAAATGACAACTATTACAAAAGCCAAGTTGTTGCATGTACCAATAAGCAGTTCTCAAAAATAAGCCAAAATGTGCTTATTTGACCAAAAGTCAAAGTCCTCCAAATTTCACGAAATGCTCAGGAATTGTTTGTAAGCTTGTTATAAGCAACTTTTGTGAAGAACTCAAGGTGGAGTCCTTGTGAATCAAGAGGTCAGTTGACCAAATGATGGCAGATTTTTGGCAAATAAGGCTTAATAAGCCAGTTAGCTTTTAAGCCAACAATAAGGCACAACAAATAGCAAGAAGCACTCACAAGCAACAGAATAACAATTCTAAGCAGTTAAACAACAAGGCATACACTAGAATAAAAAATGCAAGCCCAAAATGAGGTGGTTGATACTTGGTTTTTGATTAGGTTCTTGATTAATCTCGGTATCTCCTCGAATTGATCACGGTTCTAAGTGGAATGATTTGTTCTTGGTTAATAAAAAGGTGTTGGTTTGTTTATCTATTTTAAACTAATAACAAATAAGTAAGTGTCGAAGAGTAAAAACAAAGCTTTAAAAGATTAAACTAAAAAGACGAGTTCAAAAATAAATGCTTGAAAACTTAAAGACTAAATTAGAAAAATGGTTGAACACTTAATAAGAACTCACACTTGAAAACTTTGTAAAAAAACCAGAAATTAAACAATTGGAAATAAGCTGATCGGAATACATGGGAAATGGGACCAATCGGAATATATTCCGATCGTCTGATCGGAATGTTGGATAATGAGTACTAATCGGAATGTTATAAACTTGCACATCGGAATATTAAACAAGGGGGTCTAATCATAATGTAACAACTAGGCCCAATCGGAATGTTAGTAAACCCCCTCGATCGGAATACCTAAACAAGCCAAATCGGAATATAAACAAAAGGGGCAAATCGGAATCTTCAAAACCCTTTTCCGATCAATATGATCGGAATAAGGGTGCTGTAACACCCCCAAATTTATACAACTCAATACAGCGGAAGACTCGTTGGTGTTACGGGATAGCACATTACTCACATCATAGACAACGCATAAAAATCGCGTCGTTTATTAATAAAGCATTTCCATTCATAATATCAAAGATACATAGGTCCCAAGTCATTATATTTCATACAAAGTTTTATAAAGTATTTGAATGGAAAAATATTGTTTAAGTGCGGGCCATGAATTCTTGTCGTCTTCCCGAGAATTACCTTCAAGTACCTGAGATAAAACATGTTAAAAGAAAAGGTCAGCGATAACGCCGAGTGAATTCATAGAGTTTAATAAATTCCATCAATATAACTTTGGTATAAAATTAGTACCAAAAATCAAATCGTACAAATCGTTGTAATAGGCCGTAAAATAGCCAAAATCATTTTATACAAATCTTTGTAATAGGCCATAAAATAGCCAAAGTCATTTTATATAAATCCTTATCGAAAATCATAATATAGGCATTTGCCGTAAAAATCATTATACGAGCCAATGTCGTAAAAACATCATACAATACGTCTTATGACGTTGTATAAAATCAGATAAAAACCGTTATATGAATATGGTTATGAAAACCAAAATACAATCATATTATCAATAGTATGACCCAGTATTGCTAGTCAGGCAATACATCGTAATTCGGAGCGTCTAGTAATATTTTGGTGATTTGGATTATTATAAGCCGCATGACATTGTTACCTTACTAAACCAACAACGGGTAGCTAACCCGATACCAATTTTGCCCATCTAAAGTAGCGTGTCGTCACAAAGGTCACGCTATGGAAATCTTCTCATACATTAATTCGCTTACCAATCAATGTGGCACGACGGGGATCAACCGTCAAGGCGCGAACTGGGGTGATCGTCCCCAAATAGTACTATTAAATGCATAAGCGTCTACCAACTCCCGGTAGTTCACAATTCATGCTAATGGGACTTTTAGTGACATAACCTAACTTTAATAATCCATTTGATTTCATCTATCGGGTCCATTAATCATTTATCGGGTCATACAATCGGGTCATTCAATCATTCGGGTCCAAAATCAATAAACAAACAATCGGGACAAATGGTGTCCTATTTTATAAAAACTAACATGTTATCTCCCTCGCGGGTTTATAAAACATTTATAAAAACATTTAAAAGAGTGCGAGGCTATGAACTCACGTTGATATGGGAAGGCGGGTTATCGGCAATTCGGACGTACGGTACGTGCTTCAATCACGGAAACCTAGACAAATAATACTCGTCTTAGACTCATGTCCAATGACTTTATAAAAATAACAATTATGTATACATATGATGATTATATATATATATGATGATCAAGTGGGTTTACATATTTTATAGTTATGTGTTGATAACTTTTATACTAGTTTTCTTGTTTTACCTATTTACGTGTTTTAGGTCTAATAAGCCTATTATAAGTTCTTAACTTGTTTTAATCCTTGTTATACTTATTTTATCAGTATGTATACTTTCCATGTTGGGCCTAAATGGGTTAAGCCCAATAGATTCTTTTTACAAGTTTTTATCCTATTTAGTCCATTTATTAGTCCATTATGTTTATTTAACTTGTTAATGTCCGTATGCCCTATAGTTCGGGTTTTATCGGTTTTTACTTGTTATACATGTCTATATATCAGTATATAAGTTTTATAAAGTTTTCATTAGACGGGTCCAACCATCTAAGTTTTATTTAACAAAAACGTTAATTTTACGGCAATAGCCGAAAAAGTCGTAAAAATCGTGTTTATAGTTTTTATTACTTATAAACATTATTTCACCACCATTTATATAATTTATCCATTTGATTAACCTTTTATATATATTTATATAAATAATTTTTATAAGTTAGTGGGTTTTTATTTTACATTTTATATATTAAAATGTGAGTGCTTATATAATAGTATTAATCTTTAATTTCCAAAAATCTGATTTTTAACTTCATCTTCACCAAAACTGCCATATCTTGAGTTCTACATGGAGATAGAAGCTCAAATTTTTATCACATAAACTACATGATATGTGCTACAATTAACTTTTTTATAGCTACTGTTGAATCATCTTATAAATATTTTCTAAAAATCTTCCAAAACAGTAACCTCAGATTTACACCTTAAACTTGTTTTGATCATATCTCACTCATTATTTTGATTCCATTGCATGGCCAACTTTCACATGTGTACAAGACCCATAGCTTACTGTAAATCCATTCTACTTCATCATTTTATCAGTCCATGACCTGTTTACTTACTGTTTTATACAGCCATGTAAATTAATCAAGATTTTAACCTTGTTTCATATGGTTTTTCACCTTTTTAATCATGTTTATCAACAACAAATCCCCACATAACATTTTTATCATCATATAATCATCATAAATATATACAATAGGAAATAAAATACATGTTTACATAATCAAAATATTAAGGAGATGAGGAGGACAATCTTTATACCACCAAGTTGATGTAGGTTATGATTTAAACATGGTTTTTGTTGGAGAAACTTGTGAATAATCATGACCATCATCAAGAACACCATGCTCCATGAACTCCTTGTGGAAAATCAGCCCCAAGACACCATGAAAACTCCTCCATGGATGTTATAAGTTGCACCAATCAATAGGGTTTTAAAAGGGCTTCAACATATGCAAGTATAACATATGGTTTCATGGTTGAATCAAGATCAAAGGGTGTTTTTGGGAGAGATAGGGGACGGCACTTTTGAGAGAGTAGAGAGAGTTTGGTGGTTGTTTGCATGTGTGTAAATGAATGGTATTGTGTTGCTAGTGGTTTTTGTGAAGTTAGTGGGTGGAGTAAGCTTAAATGTTAAGCTACATGACATGTGTAAGGCTTTGTTAGCTACACTTGACACATCAAGTGTAATCTTGCTAACTTAGGCCGGTTTTGGGAGTGGGGTGGGACAAGTGTCCCACTTGTCTCATCCCATTTATTTACGGGTACTCCTCGATTCTAGTTTCCTCGATTTGCGTGCCCTCGGGTCGTTTTACGAAAAACGTTTTTATAAATTATGAATCACCGTCACAAAACGAATCTAATAAAAATTGTTTCATCAAAAATGGAGTTCGAAAACGTAAATACGTAATCCTAAGGTTTCTGGTTTAGTCGTAAAAGACGTTAAAATAAAATCGTAAGTCCTAGTCTTTTCTCGTAAATTTGTGAGTTTATGAACCAACACAAATTTAAAACTCCAAAATAGTATTCACGGATAAATTTATTTTCTGAAATGTCGAACTGTCACCAAAGACGGTGTATGTAAACGTAAGCACGTAACGTTGAATCCTCCGGTTTAAACGTAGTCGATGCTACTCCAAGACGTAAATCCAAATTTCTTCCCAAAAATATGTGAGTTCATATTGTAACAGTAAAATAATGTTTTTAAATAATATTTGGGAATAAAATATCAACCATAAATTGACGGATTGTCACAGGTGCTGCTGGTCGGAATACACAAATCGGAAAGGGGTTTATAACCCTTTCCGATTACCCTCTTTGATCCGAAATAAAAGCAAGGTAATAAGCTAAGAAATAAGCTAACTTCAAAACTAGCACGAATCTAATATGAAACAAATGAAATAAGCTCAAATAACAACTTATCTAAACTTAGATTAAGCAAACTTTTGAATCAAACCATAAAAAGATGAACTTTTTAGGAAAAGTTTAAAAAGTAAATAAGCTAAACTTACAAATAAGCCAATAAGCACAAAGATCTTAAAGCTTATTCGTATAGAAACTTAAGGAAACATAAAAAAATTAACTTTTTAAGCACGAAAACATAGATGAACAACACGGATCATAAGTAATTCGTACCAAAAGTGAATCAAAATCAAAGAAATGTAGAATGAGATTAAAGATTAAAAGCTTGAATTTAAACTAGATTAATGAAAGAAACAATACAAAAGGTTTAATCTTTGAAAGATTAAAAGAAAGAAAGATGAAAACTAGTGAGAGAAAGTTGAGAACTTTCTCTCTCTAAAACTAGAGAGAATGAAAAACTAAAACTAAAACAAAGACTAACTAGCTCCAAATTTGTGAAGTAAAGTCCTATTTATAGGCGTGTGGTGGTGGGCTTGTGAATGGGCTTCTTTTCTTCTTTCTTCTTTAGTCTCTACGTCTCTTTAAATAAACGTTTCCGACTTTGGATTTTGAGAAGTGTCGGTGAATAATTCCAACTCGTCTTATAATCTTTTGTTTAATAGACTCGAGTTCTTCGACATATAAGAATCTTCCATCTTTGGCCTTTTCTTCGATAAATCTTCAAATAGGCGCAATGACTTCAAATCTTTTGCATCTCTTGGACAATAGACTTCGTCTTGAGTCTTTTTCTTCGATAAAACCCGTGTAATCCCATGTTTTCTTCAATATTCATCCGGTTGACTCTGAAAACACAATAAACACAACAACCACGCATAATTCCAAACAAATGATATTAAATACGTGTTTTGGTCTCGTTTTAGTCAGAAATAAGTGGTAAAAGGATGGGTGTTTTCACACCTATCAAATCCCCTACACATAACCATTGCCATGCCCTCATGCAATGCTTAGTGATAAAGCAATTTTACACTTTTCTCATAATCAATCAACCTTGGCCTTATTAAAATATTAAATAAAAATTAAAGTACTAAGAGAAATTTAAACTTTAAAGCAAACAAAAGGATAGAAAATAGCTACGTGGAAATAACTTGCAAAGAGATCTAAGACTTACATTAGGGCTTCGATGCTGCGACGATTCATCACCCTCAAGTTTCACGTTCCCCAAACTAAGCTTAAAAACGAGATCATTGTTATTATAAGTTAGCAAATCAAACACTTACACACATGGCTTAATTATATACTTAAACTCCCTTATTCCTAGGTGTATCTCTTATATTTTATTTTTTTCTTAGAATGATCATGAAGATGCATTTTTGGACTTATTTCGATAGTTTATTTAGGCTGAAAGCAAAGTAGGACGATTTGATCAATAGTTAGCTAAAGGACAAAATCTCTTAAAACTGCTTCTCGGGATATCAAAAAGTTCATATCTTGGCATAACTCGGTTCACGATTTGAGACCTTTCTCGGGCCGATATTTGGCATGTACTTCATACTTCATATCTTCGAGAGACGTTCTTGAGATAATGGTCTTCTCATCGTTAATAGAGTTTCTTCACTTGGAGACTTTTGAGGGGTACTCCAACTTTGTTGACCACGACTTCATGATTATTTCTTCAATCTCTTATTGGGATTTTGAGATACAACGATCCGCCTCCTTTTCAGACTTGGATCTATATATCCTCATACCTTGTTAGGGTCTTTTCGGATAAACTTCTCCATGATCTTTATAGGAGTTGATTGCCTTTCGTCGTGAGTCTTGATCCTTCATATTGATTTTGGGAATAATGCTTTTCACATCACTTTGGATCTTCAGCAATAAAATTGAATCCTCATGCCTTGTTAGGGCCTTTTCGGACTCGCCAATCTTCGCGCCCCGCTTCATAAGTTATGCCTTGGCTATGAACTCTTATCATTACCGAGCAACTTTTAAACGATCTTGGGCTAGAAGCTAAGTAACTTTTCAAATCGTACGACCTTACTTATTGCAGATAAATTATTAGCAAGCAATGGGAGAATAGGCAAATAATTACACCAAGTGAGCTTGTGCAAGAATACCGACTTATAATTGACTCAATCATTTCTCGTCCTCCACAATTTAAAATCTCAAGTAATGAGACTCGTGGATGCTTAGCCTAATAAACCAATTAAGGTCTACATGGTTAAGGATACTAGCTAGAATAAACTTGGATAAGTCTATTCGGGTTGAGTCAAAATAATCGCAACGGGCCTAATATGTCAAAGATTTCAAAACTAGCTACACCACTTTGTTAATATTTTTGACTTTATTGCGGGATATGTACATATGAAAGCAACGATAAAAATTTAAAAATTACAACTAAATGGCCAAAGTTAATTAAAAATTTGAAAAATGTTGAAAAAGATGATTTTCAGGTTATATAAGGCATTTCCATGGAAAAGTCCACTTAAAACTTCGATAGAAGCCCCCCCTACATTTAAAATAAACATTGTCCTCAATGTTTAAGCATGTGGGAAAAATCTCCCCTACACTTATGACATTGTGCACGTTGGTTAAATCAAGCTAAGGAAGAGACGACTAAAGTGATCAATTTCAAATAAGAGTATGAAGAAAACTGAATCACGATAGTAGAGAGATAGAACCGGATTTCGGATAACACGGGAGCACGGTTCTTCAAAGGTTCCAAAAGTGCATTCATCCCTGTAATCACATCACTACACAAAGACAAACACCTATATAGGTCCCCTTACACTTAGGAGGTTAAAACAGAAAAGGATAGATACTCGGGCTGCCTCCCGAGGAGCGCTTGTTTTTTATAACCGAGTCACGAGCCTGACTCGACCCAAAATTAGTTCATGGGGAACGTGGTGAGGGATGGAATCATCTCCTGAGAGATGTCCTCACCAAAGTACAACTTCACTCGTTTGCCATTAACCTTAAAATTAGGTCCATTAGGTTGAGCGAGCTCGAGAGTACCATATGGAAAAATTTGGGTAATGGTGAATGGGCCGGACCAACGAGATTTTAGCTTGCCCGAGAAGATTTTCAACCGAGAGTTAAAGAGTAAAACTTTGTCTCCAACTTGGAAAGTGAGAAAGTGAGAGAAACTATGTGAATTTTATTAATATGGAAACTAGCAAATGACAACAACCAACCCCTTTCCTTAGTGGAAAGGGGTATTTATATTCCAAGCCTAACATTGGGCTTGGGCCGGTCCATGACAAGCCCATGGACCGGTTCTTACTTAAGTTAATAAGCAACTAATAACTAATTACTAACTACGAGCTATTACAACATAAATCATATTGTGGAGTGACCGATACTTCTAATATACGTTAAAACGTATTTCTAACAATCTCCCCCTAAGGGAGGTCACTCCACGTTACAAAGTTCTAAACCTAGCATACTATACTAAGTCTTCGTTCTTTAGCTCGTAGTCCTTTCTTCTTTTCTTTCTTTTGTTGTGAATATGTTGGTTTGATCTTTTTGGCTTTGACTTGAGAGCATTGTTCTTTGGCCTTTCACGTGCGATCTTTTGCCTTTCTTGTGAACTTTGCCTCCTCGTGACTTCATGTTCCACACACTTACGTCTTTTTGTTGAATTCTCGAAAGCTTCAGAGTTTGGTACAGCGGAAGACTTCATCTTATACTTTCTTGAATTTTTGCTGAACTTTGATGCAGAAAGACATAAGCATGTGGGAACGACTTCTACAGGTAAACCGCAACACCACCGTCTTTATTGGTACTCAGCAACGCCACCGTCTTCAACATGTACACAGCAACGCCACCGTCTTTAACAGGTACACAGCAACGACACGAATAAAATGGCTTTGAACATTTTATTCTAATTCGGTAGCATTTTACCTCCGGTCGGTGAAGACCGTTGGACGATATTAGATATCGTACCCGTGACGGATAGTTTCAATTAAGTAACTTCCTGACAGGATTTCGCGGGTGAACCCGTTCTCTTTATTCGACCGTCCAAAGCTGACTGCGAACATAAAGAGTGAATCACTTGGATAAATTATCCTTGTGATTAAAAGCCGTCAATTCATGAAACCTGGAACAAGTGAATTTCAATTAAGATTTTCACCATCGTTGCTTTCCAGTTGTCACGAGCTCAATTCATAAAGAATCTTGCACGTTACCTACCAAGTGGTGTTTGATGTTGACACTAGAAGGATTTCCACTCGTCACTGTGGTCAATAAAGAGTCACTCTGAGTGTTCTGGCAAGATCATATGATAATGCGAAGAGGCCTGGAACGAGTTTAAGTTCAATTAAGAATTAAACCACTGTTACCTTCCAGTTTTTCACAAGATTGGTTCTAAAAGAACCGCACGTGTAACCTACCATGAGCTTGTTTGATGTTGGCTCAAGCAGGATTTCCATCTTCATTGTAATACTTATGTATTACTCGGATGTTCTGGCAATATTACAGGAATATTGCGTAGGACTCATGAAAATCTCTTACTTTTCACAGTGTGTGAGAAAGCAAGGAATAAATGGAAAGTGTCCTAATGAGACTTTTGATGATCTCTTGGCTCTAGACTCGATTGTGCGTTTTGATTTAGTGAGCGATGGCTGGAAAGGAGTGCCACCTTTTCAATACCAGTTTATTCGGAGTGAATAAACCAATAGATAACGTGTTGATCTCCGTGTGATTAAAACAAATACCTTTTGAGAGATATTTGAGTTAGCTGGGAAGGGTTGTGCATTGCATCACTGGGTCCATGATGTCTTTCTTCAATACCGAGAATCATTAGCAAAAATGACCTCAATAGCATATGTATTTACCCGGTTTCTTCCTAAAGTTGTAAGGAGGGCTTCTTTCTTTACACCCTTTATCTTTACATTTCTTTTTCATTCTTCAACCCCTTCAATGCTTACCAATACGTGATCACTAGCACCTTGTTGTGATTGTTCCAGTGCTAGCTTAAGTACTTGGTCGGCATTCAGCTACGTTCACATTCTTTCTCCATCTTTCCTAGGACTTCTAATTCTATCTAGGGAATTGTCCTTGGGAAGATTCCATCGGCTCTGATGAATCATTGGACTAAACCTATTCCTACCACCCTTTTGTCACCACATCCGTCGTGAATTAAGCGTGTTTTGGGAAGGAATTGCCACCATGAAAAATCATTGAAAATCACCTAAGGTACTTGTGATATTAAAATCAAAAGTTTTGTACCTTGGGTGTTTTGTTCATCAAAAACGCTCCCCCTTAACACGTGCTTTACACATATTAAGTTGGATAATCTTTAAGTCTTTTTCATCTTTTAGCCAAGTATCACTTACGTCTCCTTAATCCCATTTTCTCCCCTTATCCAAAATGTTAACCATTAATATTTGGGATATTGAATGGATTAACCGGTCTTTGGGTAAAAATGAAATCGATGTGTGGCCATAGAACAAGTTATTGCTCCCCCTTAAGTTAATAAGGGATAGTTGTAGTGCTTTGGTATGACATATTTTGAAAGATTTAGAATCTCGTGAGAAATTCTTGAAAAATTATCATACCTTAATACTACAGCAAGCCATACAAGCACGTTATTCACAAATATACATATTCACAATTGAAAACCAATATAAAGTGACCTGAAATGTACGACCCATTAGATGGATCGTTGCAGTAGCTTGTGGTGCACTAAATACGGTCTTCCACCCACGAATCTTTCCAAGCTCCTCATCAATCTACGTTCACGGAGCTTTTGATCAATCTTCTTGATCACGTACTTCGCCATCTGCCGGTAACCCGGATGCCAATCCTCCGTCATCTCTAGCAAAGTCCCACCTGAGTTCAGATGCTCCAACTTTCCTCTGACTTGTAGAAGGGTTCCATCACTGTACTTGTGGAGCTCACCCACCCTCATAAACTTCATCAAACCTCGACTGTTCAAGTAGAAAATGCCGTAATTCGGGACAGAAATGCCGGTATAAGGACATCTTTCTACATGTTGAGGTAGCACTTGATTCACAGGACGAGTTAAGTTGAGCTTCCTTTGGTAGCTTTCGACTCCCAACTGCAGATCTTCAACTCGTGTCTTGATGACAACGCTTCGTGTGAACATACGAAGTGCTGTATTCAAAGCAATCAGGTCTTCACGAGGAATGTGTGTAAGTTGATCTCGGGTCATTAGAAGCAGCATATCTTCGATATCCTCAAGGCGAATGATGGAAAAATCTCCTTGCTGGATTTTGTATTCCCTGTCATCCTCCCTTTTCAAGCGAATCTCCGTCACATGATAATTGCCGTTCTTGGCTTCAGTTTTCATTCCTAAGATGCTGGAGATACGGATGTCGGATCTAACATTGCTTCCAGAATTGACCAAGCAGCAACCCCTGTACGCCCTTCGGACTCGTTCGTTCCAATGAGATGCACCTATGACAGCATACATATCATAATTACGATTCATTTTTGGGACCCAGAGTCGATTTACCTTTTCCTTGATGAAGGGTATTGTCCCCCAGTTGGCAGCTTTCAGCAAGGTCAGGGAGGTTGCGTACTTTGATGACCCTTTCAGTAGATACACAAGATCATTGGTGACGAAGAAGTCAAGAGCAATCTGGTTATCTTGAGCAGGATCCATTGGAGGTGGAGCTCTTTCTGATTGATGAAGTCCTGGCCGTTGAACGGTTTTTAAAGCCTTCAGGATCTCATCGGCATAATACTCGAACTCCATTCGGGTTAATCGGGTTTTGGCGCGAAGTCTCTTATCATTCAGCGCTTTCTTCACCAAGGATGGAGTAACCGAAGTCTTATACTCATGAGCAAGAAATGCACATAAGTCAATAGGACTGCGGATACGGAGATACAGCACATCTTTGTCAGCATCTGTGATCGGATCATATTGTGCTGCTGCCGTGATCCAAGCCTGTGGTGGTGCAGTTTCGTCTATCTCCAACGTGTCTTCCCAAACTCGTGTGCTTGGTTCAGGAACCGTAGATTGTTGAGCTTGTTGTTGAGGAGTAGAAGTGCGAACATCTATTGGTTCAGTTTCAGGCATTTCGGCAGTGTCGTGAACTGGAGAGTGTTGTGCAGCTTCGGGTTCTGTCACTAATTCTGCAATCACAGGAGGAACAACAACAGAACTAATGGGGTTAGTGGTAATAGGGAAAGATACAGCGATAGAGGTACCGGGAACCGATGACGCTGTAGTGGCATTCACATCGTGGCGCCACTTGGTTCGTCTTGATTCCGTCGATGTTGATTTGTCCTTCTGTGCTGCATCTTTTGTGGACTTGGTTCCAGTCTTAGCAGTTTTCTTGGAGCTGGTAACCTTGTCTCCCTCTTTCGGCTGTTCACCCCCATCATCATCCTGATTGTCATCCCCGTTACTACCCCTAGCACTCTCCTGATTCTCATCACCACCATCATCGCCATCATCATCATCCTCATCCTCGTCATCATCATCCTCATCATCCTCATCATCATCACCACCCTCGTCATCGTCTTTATCCTTTTCTCCTTCTTCTTCTTCTTCTTCCTCTTCTTCACCCGTACCCTCTTCTTCAGTTTCTTCCCTTTCTTCCTCAGGTAAGATGTGATATGGTACCACACTTCCAAACGTTTTGAATAATCTATCATCCTCCATGATAGCATCATTCAGGGATTTGTATAGAGCCCATTGAATCCTAGACTTATCAAACGATCCAAGTTCCACCATACGAGCCTTAAGGATCTTCTTCAATTCAAAATCCGTCAGGTCATAAGCAATCTTGTAGGCGGCTTCTGAAGGATTGGATGATTTGATCATCAAGTTGTCAGCAGCAAGTGTCTTCAACTCATCACGAAGTTTAGGCATTAGGGATTCAACGGATTCTTGCACTCTTTCTTTCACAGAGGCTTCAAGTGCTTATTTTTGCTCTTTGTATTTATCCCTCATCGCTTGAAGTCTGGTAATCCGTGCAGCATGCTTATCAGCCTCAGCCTGCTTAACCCGAGCAAGTTCTTCTGCATGTGCTTTTCGAGTCAACTCCATATCTGAAGCGAACCTAGCAATCATCTCCTCTTGGGCTTTCCTAGATGCTTCTTCCCTTTGAGCTCGTCTTTGCAACTCTTGGCGAAGTTCATCCATTTCGCGTTTGTGAGTATCCACATGTTTGTCAAACATTTCGGCCATCACTAATGCAGCCATTGCAGATGTTGCAGAGCTGCTCTGGGTTGATTGAATAGGCTCGGTTGTTACTGCGGTGCTAAGGATGGGAATTATAGGTGGTGGAGGAAATGGTGTTGAAGCCGGTCTGGTTGGTAAGGGTTGTATGGGTGGAGGTTGAGTTGCTAAGGGTTGAGTTGACACCATGATCGTAGGGGCAACAGACTCCTTTTCCACACCTGCTGTAATAGGAATTGATGGCTCCTTCGAAGTGGAATAATGTTCAGGTGACCCAAACTCATCAACATCATCCGGTTCCACGTACTCATCCTCAATATCTACCCTTGCACCTGAACCACTACCGCCTGTATCTTTCCTACTCCTTTTAATAGCAATCTTCATCATTTGTTTCTCGGTTTTGTCAAGATCAGGATCAACAATATCTTCTTCATCACGTAAAGCCATCTCATCAGCCTTACCCTTTCCCTTCTTACCCTCTGTCTTCTTCTTCTTGGGTTCGGGTTCAGGTAATGCAGCTGGTTGTTTGCGTTTACCTTTACTCTTAACCGTTGTAGACGAGTCTTCTCCAGTCTGAAGGTTTGCTTTCAGCCTCTTGATTTCTATTTGTAGTAGCTTGTAATCAGCAGAACCTTTGATTTTCTCAGATAGAAGGTAATCAGGAATAGGACCCAGAATCACACCAATAGACGGTCCTTCATGCCTCAGATCCACAGTATCATCAGCTTCTTCAGTGTGATAGCGACTTCCTGTACGCCTATCAATAGTAGTATCATTTTTCATAAAGTAATTAATGATGAGCTTGATGAACCTTGGATAAGGAAAGAAATTTGTCTTCAGCTTCTTGTTCTGGAAGAGTTGAAAGGTGAATTCTTCCCATATCAACAAAGCATAATCTGAATTTGCAGCTTTGTACATGCCATAGAAGAGGTTTATTATCGGACTGCGCAAAGCATCATGGCCACTCGTTTTTGGTGTAAGACATTTACTGAGAATACCCATCAATGCTCTCCAAGGTTGTCCCACCTTAGCAGTAGTAAACTCAGACGCAACTCGTATTTCCGGACATCCAAGTGCGTCAAATAACTCCACGAGTTCATCTTTAGTAGGATCCCTCGAGAATGACATGCCTTTGGGTGTATCCCGTATACCAAGAATCTTACGGAAGTCTGAAACTGTGAGTGTCTGCTGCTTGTTGTCGATGGTGAAGGTGATCTTGTTCGAAGTGATTTCCTTGGTAGCCCAAAATTCAAACATATACTCATAAGGCACCGAGGCTGTACTCTTAAGGGCGTTCTTGAAATGAGAGTTATCGAGAATGGCTATGGCTACCTTAAAACCATGGTGAGTGGATTTAGAGACTTGCTTCAGCCGGTAGTTGTTGGGTATAAACTTAAGGGTTCGTGCTTTAGCAATATCGGCTTCTCTAGATTCTTGGATTGCTTGTACTGTTGGATTAGTCATTTTATCTGCTTAAGATAAGACATGAAAGGTTGATGCATAAAAACATATAGATATATATCTTTCTTACTTCTAAGCATAACACATTTCATAAGATAAAACAACAAGTACATATATAGCATGCAAACAATAATAATCAAACTCTTCATCCGGAACTTTTCCTCATTCGGAACATCTTCATCCGGAACATTCTTTCATTCGGAACTTCTTCATCCGGAAGTTCTTCATTCGGAACTTCCTTCATCCGGAAGTTCTTCATTCGGAACTTCCTTCATCCGGAAGTTCTTCATTCGGAACTTCCTTCATCCGGAAGTTCTTCATTCGGAACTTCCTTCATCCGGAAGTTATTCATTCGGAACTTCCTTCATCCGGAAGTTCTTCATTCGGAACGTCCTTCATCCAGAAGTTCTTCATTCGGAACTTCCTTCATCCGGAAGTTCTTCATTCGGAACTTCCTTCATCCGGAAGTTCTTCATTCGGAACTTCCTTCATCCGGAAGTTCTTCATTCGGAACTTCCTTCATTCGGAAGTTCTTCATTCGGAACTTCCTTCATTCAGAAGTTCTTCATTCGGAACTTCCTTCATTCGGAAGTCCTTCATTCGGAACTTCCTCATTCGGAAGTTTTTCAGAAGAAATCCTTCATTCGGAAGTTTTAATCCATGTTCATCCGGAACTTTTACAAACGAAACTCAGATGATTATTCTAGCGCGTTTGTGAGTTTCTAAGGCAAACTAAGGCATTTAAACATCATCTAACACTAATCCGCACAAAACCCACCACAAATCCCTAGTTGATTAACCCTAATTTAATCATAAACCCTAAGTGGATTAAACTGATAAATTGAGCATTGTTTAACAGAATTATATGATAAATGATATGAATTAGAAGTTTAAATGTTGATGTATATACCTTATTTAGTCGAATGAACAGGAACTAGACGAGTGATTTGATTTCTTGTGTGTGTTTTGTTTTCAACAATGGCGGCAAATGAGTGAATAAACAGTGAAAGGAAAGTAAGGGGCGGGGGTGTTTTATTTGACTTAGGTCAAAAAGTTGACAAGTTTCAACAAATAACACTTTAGTCCCTACATTTTCTCATTCTTTTCCTTTTTGTCTAAAGTTTTCATTTTTCTTATCCCTTGTTTAACTTACACACATCTTAGCAAACACAAGTTATTAGCATATCTCCAATATCTAAAAGCAATGCCTAACACTTAGAACGAACACAAGTCGTTTTCTAAAGCAAAACCACTCAAATACCGTGTAGCCCTTAATTTTCACAATCACTTTTGAAAATCAATTTTAATGACGAAGATGATTTTAATATTTTCTCCCCCTTAAACGATGACCCGTTTTCTATTTAAAGAGCTGTAGTCATTGTTTAAAGAGTCAAATATTGATGAAAGCATTTCCAATTTATCTCTTGAAAAAGTTTGATTCGTGGTGTCAATAAGATTTCTCTTATTTTAACAAATTAATGCACTGAGACGTACACAAATTCGTGTTAGACCAAGTTATAAAGTAAACTTGATCCCTTTGCATGATTTGGCTTGTAAATCACGCCCGAGAAAATTAATTCCCGTTCTGAGCCAACGTTTTCCAAGGAAATACGTGACTTTAATATGAAAACCGGGTTGCAGTCAGAAATAACTACAAGCCATAATGGGCATGTTTTAAAACATTACAACTTTTATACGGACTCTATTTATGGCACCGTGTCAATATTGATCGACATTTCTAAGGCCGTAAATATTACCGTACTAAAAGACATGCCCGATTTAAAACAAAAAATATTTTTGGTTTTTCTTGATTTTATAATTTTTATGGTTTTTCTTGGTTTTATATTTTTTTTATGGTTTTTGTTGGTTTTATATTTTTGTATTTTCTTTTTGTGGTTTATATATTTACGATAATATACATGATCACTAACAAAAGGATACTCTGAATAGTTTACCACGACTATTCAGCTGATTCTTCTGCCAACTCTTTGAGAGTCGCTGGAGTAAATGATTTCATGCCAAGCTTGTCGATCAAAAACTCGATTCATCCTCGATCTAAGGCTTTGGTGAACATATCCGCCAGCTGATACTCAGTAGTGACAAAATACAGCTCGATCACTCCGTTCTCCACCTGCTCCTTATTGAAATGGTAGCGAATGTCTATGTGCTTGGCCCGGGAGTGTTGAACATAGTTGCAGCAAAGGGCAATGGCGCTCTTGTTGTCACAATACATCGGGATTTTGTTGAATCCCAAACCGTAGTCAGTTAATTGTGATCTCATCCAAAGGACTTGAGCACAACAACCGGACATGGCGATGTATTCAGCCTCCGTGCTTGATATTGCAGCGCTTTTCTGCCTTTTTGAAGACCAACTGATCAATCGATCTCCAAGGAGTTGCACAGATCCAGAAGTGCTACGCCTCGTGTCTTGACATCCAGCATGATCGGCATCTGCGTATGATATTAAAGCAATAGAGGAATCCTTCGGATACCATAGACCACGATGAAGTGTTCCTTTTAGATACCGAAAGATCCTTTTCACAACATGTAGGTGCTTTTCGGTAGGCCGAGCCTGATACCGGGCACACATGCATACAGCAAATTGCAAATCAGGCCTGCTAGCAGTCAGATATAGAAGGGTGCCGATCATCCCACGGTAAAGTTTTGGATCGACAATAGTCCCATTCCTATCTTCATCTAACTTGGATTTCTCCACCATTGGAGTGTCTACGGGGTCACAATTCTCAAAGTTATATTTCTTAAGAGATTCTAGAGCATATTTGGATTGATTAATAAAGATGCCTCTGGGATTCTGAGAAATCTGTAATCCTAAGAAAAATGAAATTTTTCCCATCATCGACATCTGAAAGCGTGTGGACATTATCTTCTCAAATTGTTTAGACAATTCTATGTTAGTGGCAGCAAATATTATATCATCAACATAAATTTGTACCAGAAGCATGTCGTTGCCGTCCTTGAGAGTGAATAGAGTGGGGTCCACTTTGCCTTTGGAGAAGCCTTCTGACATGAGATATGTTGACAGGAGATCATACCACGCGCGTGGAGCTTGTTTCAACCCATAGAGAGCCTTCTTAAGCTTGTACACATGATTAGGAGACTCCGTACTGACGAACCCATCCGGTTGACTAACATAAACTTCTTCCCTTAATTCACCGTTCAAAAATGCCGTCTTCACATCCATTTGATAGACGATCATGTTCATATGAGCAGCAAACGCAAGGAATAGTCTAATCGCCTCCAATCTAGCCACAGGAGCAAAAGATTCCTCAAAGTCTATACCCAAGGCTTGTTTATATCCTCTAGCGACCAATCTAGCTTTATTCTTCAATACCGCACCCATCTCATCAAGTTTAACCTTATAAACCCATAACAAAGTAAGGATGTTAACCTTGTCAGGGCGAGGAACCAATTCCCATACTTCTAGTCGTTTGAATTCATTGAGTTCCTCCTGCATAGCTTCAATCCAAGATGATTGGGTCATAGCCTGCTGCCAATTTTTGGGTTCAACTTCAGAGAGAAATGCATCAAAGTAACAATAAAGTGCACTCTCTTGTAATTGATGGCGTGTAGAGACTGGTCGATCTAGATCTCCAATAACATTCCTAATTGGGTGATCTTTTGTCCATTTAGTGCTATGGTTTTCAATCCTAGGTGGTCTGGAGTGAACAATAGAAGGAGCTTCTTCTGAGGTAGACGCGGCTGAAGGGTTTTCAGGGATCACTACACCAAAGAAAGGAAGCTCTTGCAAGTGAGCATATTCCAATTCGTGATCAGTAGAATCCTCTTCCACATCATTAGGCATAAGTAGGAGTGATGATTCAGGTGTAGTTTGAGAATCACTTGGTGAAGGTGCATCCGGTTCAATGTGAATTGTAGATGCATTAGATAAAGGTTCATTAGCTTGAGCAACCACTTCAGGTATTGGAGCAATTACTACAGGTGCTGGAACTTCATCAGTCGGGGGATCGAAGAATTCATCAAACAACGGTTGAAACAGTTTATCCCACTCGGGCCTTGTTGGTGGTAAAAATGATGTAGAAGTAGGATTGTTGGGAACTAATCCGGAACTTATAGCACCGGTTCCCATCTCATGAAGCGCGGGTTCAGAGCTGTGTTGCTCAGAAGCCATCGCTGTCAGCTCGTCGAAATCTGCGTCCATAGTTTCTACAATCTTGCCAAGACGACGGTTATAGATTCGGTATGCTCTTTTGGACGGTGAGTAACCAATGAAAATACCTATGTCGGCTTTCGGTTGAAGCTTACCCAAGTTCTCACTATTGATGTTTGGATAACACAGAGCACCAAACACATGGAAAAATGAAACATCGGGTTTACGGTCATGTAAAAGCTCATAAGGTGTTTTTCCATGGCGTTTCCGGAGGATAGAACGGTTTTGGGTGAAACATGCAGTAGAAATAGCCTCTGCCCACAAGAACAATGGAGCGTTCGCATAAATAAGCATGGTCCTAGCAGCTTCCATAAGTGTACGATTCCGTCTTTCAACGACACCGTTTTGTTTTGGAGTGCGTGCAGCGGATGTTTCATGTGATATACCAACTCCTTCATAATAATCACGAAGAGTCTGGTTGACGAACTCTGTACCATTGTCTGTACGGATACGGCGGACAGTGGTACTCAAACGTACCTGAATGAACTTCAGAAAAGTGATGATAGCCTTCGGTGCTTCATCCTTTGTACGTAGAAATCTAACCCATGTAAACCTGGAAAAATCATCCACAATGACGAGAATGAATTTCTTACCGCTCACACTTTCAGTTCTCATCGGTCCACAAAGATCCATATGCAAAAGATGAAGTTTTTCTTGATTAGTGTCTTCAGCTTTGGGTTTGTAAGATTTCTTGGTGCTTTTCCCCCTTGAACACGCGGAACATAAATGGTCCTTGTGAAATTTAAGCTTTGGAAGACCACGAACTAATTCGTTTTTAGCCAGATGATTAATAGCATCAAAGTTAAGATGAGATAATCTGCGATGCCATAACCATGACTTGGTCTTAGAAGCTTTAGAGAGAAGACATACTGGAGAAGCGGCCATCATGTCTTGTAAGGACAAAGTGTAAAGATTTGCGCCACGAGATCCCTTCAACAAATCTTTTCCTTCCAAGTTGCGGATGAAACAAGTGTGTTGTCGAAAAGCAACCTCAAGGTTGGAATCACAAAACTGTCCTACTGAGAATAAGTTATGACCAAGACCTTCTACATAGTATACCCTAGAAATCGTCACGTTTCCAATCTGATATTCACCATACCCCATAATCTTTGCTATATGATCATTCCCAAATTTAACCGTACCAAGAAACTTGCTGACGAAATTTCGGAGCATCGAGCGATTTCCGGTCATATGTTTTGAACAACCGGAGTCCAAATACCACAGGATGATTTGGACCACATGAAAATATCACCACACAAAGACAATGTAGAGGTATCGGAATCTGAGTGTTCCTTGTTATTAGCAGGTACAGATTTAATAATCTTAGATTTGCTAACTCTAGGTTTCTTAGATTTCCTAGCCTTCTTCTTCTTAATTGGTGGTGTAGATTCTAGTTGGCTTAAATCCTGAGGTATTTCTTCACTGATAGGCACTATAGTGGGGGCTGACCTAATTAAAGGGCGCTGTTTCCATACTTGAGTGCGAGTGTTCCTTACTAAAGGACGCTCAGACCTAACCTCAATGGATGCATTCCTAGTTAAAGGGCACATTTTACCATCTAGTGTAAAGGTCCTACCAGTGGGACGCCATTGCCAGCCAACTTGGGCACGAGTTCTACCCGTTGGCTTCCATTCAAAACCATTCTTAATAGCATTCATTTCATTAACGTGATCAATCAGACACAAATCATGACGCTGGGAAAACATACATTCATTACAATTCCAACAATTTAAATCAGAATTCACGAATGATTTAGGCTGCTGCACAGGCGCAGAGCTTTTAGTCTTAACATGATTCGTTTTATTTAAAACTGAACTAGCATTCCTATTGTGGACTTCTACTTTCTTCTTTGTGGCACTACTAGTGGAGGGCTTGATCTTAGCTTTCTTGAGTGGTGATCCTTTAGCCTTAGTAGTCGCTTTTAATCCTGTAGAAGGCAAAGTGGGAACATTAGCAACAGATTTTAAAGGTGTCTTACTTGATTGTGCCAATGACGGTTTCGCTCCTGGAGTCTTATTAAATGGAGTGACAGCAATGGGCCTATTATTAAGTAGTGCAGAACCTGGTGTACCTATGTATTGCAAATAAGCCAAGCAATATTAAACTCGCTTAACATATTCATGAGCCGAATAATAGTCGCTACTTGAGGGATCTAAGGCATAAAGATCGTCTAAAATATCCCTAAGAAGATCGACATGCTTAATGGCATTCCTCATATAATCATCATAGGTAAGCTGGTTTCTCTTATGAAGCGGATTCTTATAAAGCACTACTGACTTGGTTGTTGGAGCACTAGTGGACGGTGCAGAGTCGGTAGCTAAGTTATCAACAACTTCTTGTCGGGTGAGAAGAAGCGTCTCCTTTAACTCAGCCAAAACCATATTTTTGTCTATGAGCAGGATGTTCAAGTCAGAGATTTCCTCGCACTTTTGGTTCAGTTGTTCAACAAAATATTGTTGCTGTGCCGCATTAAAAGCGAAGCGTTCTTCTAGTGAACCATAAAGAGCGGATAGTCCCTGTCTTGTTCGATCCATCTCCCCTAGAACAGACGATAGTCTAATTTCTAAGACTTGGTTTTTCGACTCTGCAGCCTCTAGTTCCAATTTTAATGTTTCCTTTGATGATACCTCTCTCTTCAATCTCATGATTTCTTCCTCTAATGTCTCAACAATTGCAATCATCTTGTCACTAGTCTCAACACCGTTTTCACAAACATTTGATATCAAAAGATTCTCATTTTGAGTTTGTTGTTTTAATTCTAAAGATATACAATGTTGTTCTAGTTGATTAAAGCGTTTTGAAAGTAAATTATAGGAATCTTGTAGCTTTAAAAACTCAGCGTTAGATTCGTGACAAGAATGATTATCTACCTCATTTACAGTATCAGCAACATTTACAGAAAGATTACAAACATCATCACAAATATCCTCACAAATATTCACAGCATTGCAATTAATCATAGCAGATGTAAGCTCACTCGAATAATTAACATTTACAATAGTAAGCACATCACACGAGATTACTTCGGACAAGAATCGGTCATATTCGGTTAAAATCTTTTCTTTTTCAATTAGTTGCAGTTCGTAAGCGGTGTCCATTTCATAAAACACTTTTTGAACTTCCCCAATTTCAAACTGAAGATTTTCCTTAATAGATGCAAAACTTCCTTTTAGACTTTCGACAAACGGATTGATCTCAGTTTTAAACACCTCGTTCATGTGTTCGAAAGCCCATTCTCCGGCGTTTAAGCCATTTGAAGTCGTACATTCCAAAATGACCTTGTCAAAGTTAGTAAAGTATCGGTTAATCTCTTGCAAGTTTAACCATACAGTGCTAACAGGTGGAAGATTCTTTGGAATTTCCTTAGGATCTTCCATGTTGACAAGTGTAGGAAATGTACTAGGGCTTTCTTCCTCTATCATGTAGGTTGGTGCTGTAATGAGATCTTTATCCATATGGAAGCGAACTCTAAAATCAGTTTTAGCAAGCTCCTTATTCATTTTAAAATAATCACAATCGAGATATTTTGCTGAATTGTATGACCGATCCTCATCAACTAGATCCTTATTTGTTCGATCATTGGGAAAAACAATCGGGTCTAAGGCCAATCCTAATTGAGTTGCATTATACAATCTTGGACTATGTCTAAAAGCTTGTTTTGCATACCTTGGGTTAGGGGGAAGGCCTTTTTGACGTGATAAGTTAAACTCTCTAAACGAAGCATCAAATAAGTGTACTAGTTGAGAAGCAGCGTATTGTCTTAAAAGCAAGTAGTCTAGACTTCTAATCTTATTAGCAGCATTAATCTCCATTTCATTCTTCTTAGATTCGAGTAATTCAAAATCAGTTTGAAGTTTTTGAAAATTAGTGACCACTAACTCCTTTTCTTTAAGTTCATTAGACAGATTTGCTCTTAAGTTTTCGATCTCTTGCAAGTGACACATTTGTTTGTTTCTAAAATGATCATATTCGAGATTTGTGAGAACACTAGACGAAGGCACTAATTCCAAAGTTTGTACTTTCTCATTGCTTAAGGCAAGCTCATCAGACAAATTCTTATTCTTAGCTAAGGTTTCTAAGAGTGCAGCATTCATTTGGCTAAGTAATGTAGCAGGAACCATGACCAAATCTTGTTGAGCAGGAGTAGGCGTATGCGAACTGGGTCCCGGTTGTGATTCACTCAAAGTCTGGGAACTCACATTGATATTGCTATCATTGTTTGTCTCCTCGTTTGAAGGACTCACCACCGAAGATTCATTCGAGTCAGCACTCTCTTGCACAACTTGATGTGGTTGAATACTAGCATCAGTGGTATTATCGGTGGTATTAATAAGTACCTCAGATCTCTTATCTGGCCCTAAGCTGGAGATAGTTGCCATGAGAGCAGCCTTTGCAGTTTGAAAGTCATCACAGTCGGAGTCATACGCATCAAGATCATCGGCTTGGTAAGCTGCATTCTGCGTAGTGACAACGTCTTGTTCAGCAATCCCTGGGTCAGCAAGAAATGCAAGCTCCTCTTCATCAAGTTCCCTTCCTTGCGCCTGAGCATTTACCAGATAGATCTTTTCTGCAAACCACTGTCCATCCCTTCTCCTCTTGGGTTTCTTACAATCCCTGGACATATGACCCTCTTCCTTGCAGTTGTAGCATGTAATCATTCTCAACTTGCCTGTATTAGCCCGTGGAGGATTGTTGACCATTGGAGCAGGAGCAGGATTGATCGTGCGAGCATTGGTTGATGTGGAAGGTCTCCCCTGATATGGTTGAATTGGCGATCCATTACCCTGCCATTCTCAATTGTAGCTTGTTGGCGAGAATTGGATGAATTCCTCAACTGATTGTTGGTAGGAGCTGATCCTCTGTATCCTCGTTTGCTTAAAGTTCGTGTGAGATAAGCAGACATAGTAGTTAGCACTTCAACTGGGTCAGCTCCTTGTTGGAAAACAGGAACGGGGACTTCTTCATCATCACAATACAGTGCTTGATCTGGATGAGCTGCATTATCAGTAGAAGGAATACTCATTTGATCAGGATAGCTTGTTGGATATGCTGCATTCTCTTGATAAGAAGAATATGAAGGCTGAGCATAAGGTGCAACATTTGCTGGATGAAGTTGTGAAGCAAACTGTGGTGAAGGTGCATTGAACCGATATTGTTGCTGATGTGAGGTGGGAGGTTGTGGCAAAATCGAGTATTGTGGAAAAGTCGGTGTCATGTAAGGTGATGGATGATAGGCTTGATGTCCCAAAATATAAGGTGTGTTGTTGTGTGACAAGCTTGGTTGATTCGCCATCAAAGCTAAGGAATCTGGGTACATACCGCGAGGAGAACGGTGCATAATCACATGCTTCTCATGTTGCTGAAGAAAAGCATAGATTTGATCTAAGTTGCACTTATGCAAATCCCGGGTTAACTTCACATCGGTAATATACTCACCCCATTCAGCTTGAGGTAAAGTATTCAAGAACTTGGTGTTAACCTGGAATGGAGCAATTACCAGATTGTATACATTCAGATCATTCATTAGAGTAGTGAATCTGAAGTAGTAATCGTGTAGTGTTTCCCCTGGGCTGTACGTGAATCTATCAAACAAATCATACAGCTGACACTCCCTTTCTTGTTTTGTGAGAGACGTGCCTTGTAGCAACACCTTTAACCGTTCCCATAAATCTTTGGCCACTGTATACTGACTTACCATCCTATAGATGTCATGGGGAAGAGCTTGGAGAATTGTTTGAAGAGCTTTTTCATCTGCATCTGCAACAAGTTGTTGAGCTGGAGTGAGTTCTTCAAATTCTCGTGGTCTAGTCACGTTGTCAACCACAATGGTACCATAGTCGAGTGGACCATTCAAAATCGATTTGACCATAAGCCTTCCGTATGTCGGTTTGCCCTTTAGATATTGCATCATTCGACCTTGCCATGCCTCAAACACCTCTTTAATAAGCATCGGTGGACGGCTATCAGTTCCCGTTATGATTGATATATCCGTAAGAGATGTCATCTGAGGCATTACTGAATTTGGATTCATTTTGTTTTCTTCAAAGAAACAGAGATTATCGGTTGATCGAGCAGTGAAGTAAAGCTTGTGAATTGTGTTAAGTTTTTGTTGTAGGAAACCAAGATTAAATCCTCTAAAAAATCGTCGAAAAAACAAACAAAATCACCCTTGATTCGGAACTTCTTGATTTGGAACTTCTTGAGTCAGAACTTCTTGAGTCGGAACTTCTTGAGTCGGAACTTCTTGAGTCGGAACTTCTTGAGTCGGAAGTTGTTGATTCGGAAGTTGTTGATTCGGAAGTTGTTGATTCGGAAGTTGTTGATTCGGAAGTTGTTGATTCGGAAGTTTGTTGATTCGGAAGTTTGTTGATTCGGAAGTTTGTTGATTCGGAAGTTTGTTGATTCGGAAGTTTGTTGATTCGGAAGTTTGTTGATTCGGAAGTTCTTGGTTCGGAACTTTGTGGCTTGATTCGGAAGTGTTTGGTTCGGAACTTTTTGGCTTGATTCGGAACTATTGGCTTGATCCGGAACTTCTTGGTTCGGAAGTTCTTGATCCGGAACTTCTTGATCCGGAAGTCCTTGATCCGGAAGTCCTTGATACGGAACTTTTGCTGAATGAACAGAACTTTGTTTCGATGAACAGTCGAACAGTAAATATGAAGATTAAGCCCAGATTTTGACCAAATAACCCAAAAAGTTTTGTGCTTTCGACTAAAATAAGTAACAACTAATACTTATCCACTAATCCCAATCACAAAAACACCAAAAACACCAAGAATCAAGATGGTTTTTCTTAAAGAACACTAATACAATCAAAAACTAAAAAACCACACAAATCACTACCTTAAATCACCCCATAGCTCTCTGATACCAAATGTAGAATATTGATAATCAATGAATCTATGAAGGGGTTTGTTGATTTCTAGAGAGAGAAAGTTAGAGAGAGAAAGTGAGAGAAACTATGTGAATTTTATTAATATGGAAACTAGCAAATGACAACAACCAACCCCTTTCCTTAGTGGAAAGGGGTATTTATATTCCAAGCCTAACATTGGGCTTGGGCCGGTCCATGACAAGCCCATGGACCGGTTCTTACTTAAGTTAATAAGCAACTAATAACTAATTACTAACTACGAGCTATTACAACATAAATCATATTGTGGAGTGACCGATACTTCTAATATACGTTAAAACGTATTTCTAACAACTTGGAACTCTCGGTTATTAATCTTAGAGCCGTGAATGAGCTTAGTCTTCTCTTTATAGATCAAAGAATTTTCATAAGCCTCATTACGGAGTTCATTGAGCTCATTGAGTTGGATCTTACGTAGGTCACTGGCTTTGTTGATATCAAAATTAGCCCACTTCAAGGCCCAGTAAGCCTTGTGCTCCAACTCAATGGGGAGGTGGCATGCTTTCCCGTAAACGAGACGATATGGTGTACAACCAATTGTAGTCTTGTATGCGGTACGGAAAGCCCACAAAGCATCATCAAGTTTATCAGCCCATGAGGTAAGATGCTCTCCCACGGTTCTTTCAAGAATTCGCTTTAATCCTCGGTTAGATATTTCAGCCTGGCCATTAGTTTGTAGGTGGTATGTGGTGGAAAGACGATGATTTACACCATACTTAGCCATGACTCTTGCGAATTGGTCATTGCAAAAATGAGTCCCGCGATCACTAATAATGGCACGAGGCACATCAAATCTAGCGAATAGCGATTTCAAAAAGTTACAAACCACCCTTGCATCATTAGTAGGTAAAGCTTTGGCTTCAACCCACTTTGAAACGTAGTCAACGGCTACAAGGATGTATTTGTTTCCTTTAGATGAAGGGAATGGCCCCATAAAGTCGATGCCCCAAACATCAAAGATTTCACACTCTTGAATGAAATTCTGAGGCATCTCGTCTTTATGTGTGATCTTGCCTTGTTATGATGGAAGCAGGAGTTCATTTTGGCCATGGTACTAGGAAATGGAATCCTAAAATGGCACCTTATATCTCTGCAAAACGTAAAGCTATTCATATTATAAATCTTACTAGAACTGCTCGTTTTTTATCAGAAGCTTGTGATTTGGTTTTTGATGCAGCAAGTAAAGGAAAACAATTCTTAATTGTTGGAACTAAAAATAAAGAAGCTGATTCAGTAGCATGGGCTGCAATAAGGGCTAGGTGTCATTATGTTAATAAAAAATGGCTCGGTGGTATGTTAACAAATTGGTCCAAGCATCACATCGTTTAACCATCTCGTGAGCATCACGGTAAATGGTCGGCCAATAAAATCCCGAGTCAAACACTTTTTTGGCGGTGTAGTTGGGACCAAAGTGACCACCGGTGGGTCCTTTGTGGCAAGCGTCAAGGATTTCTAAAGCTGCCGGTCCATCAACACATCGGCGAAGAATCAAATCAGCAAATTGTTTGAATAGATACGGGTCATCCCAAAAGTAAGTCTTAATGTCTTTGAAGAACTTCTTCTTTTGCTGGGATGTTAACCCGTCAACGAGAATTCCACCCGCCAAGTAGTTTGCAATGTCCGCAAACCACAGGGTTTCATCAGAAGTTGAGTTGATAGACATTAAGGTCTCCAGGGGAAAAGAGTCATTGATCTCTTTGTTCGGATGATCCCCTTGGTAAGGATCCTCAAGTATACTAAGATGATCCGCGGCTAAGTTTTCAGCTCCTTTTTATCGCGAATTTTGATTTTAAATTCTTGGAGTAGCAAAACCCAGCGAAGAAGTCTTGGTTTGGAATCTTGTTTTGTTAACAAGTACTTCAACGCGGAATGATCGGTATACACGATGGTGGTAGAAAGGACAAGATAGGGGCGGAACTTTTCAAAGGCATAGACAACAGCTAAAAGCTCTTTTTCGGTTGTTGTGTAATGCAATTGAGCCCCCGTCATTGTCTTGCTAGCATAGTGGATTGGTTGGAAGTGTGTGTTCACTCTTTGTCCCAAAACCGCACCAATAGCAAAGGCGCTAGCATCGCACATCAACTCAAAGGGAAGCTCCCAATTAGGGGTAACCAAGACGGGTGCCTTAGTTAGCTTATCCTTAAGCAAGTTGAAGGCTTCAATACACTCATTGGAAAAGATAAAAAGAGTATCTTTTTCCAAGAGGTGGGTCATCGGGCGAGCGAGTTTAGAAAAATCTTTGATGAAACGACGGTAGAAGCCCGCATGACCAAGGAAACTTATCACACCCTTCACGGTTGAAGGTGGAGGCAACTTAGAAATAACATCGACTTTAGCACGGTCCACTTCAAGACCGGCTTTGGAGATTTTTTTTCCTAGCACGATGCCCTCTTTTACCATGAAATGGCATTTTTCCCAATTAAGAACAAGGCGAGTGTCTTCACACCGCTTCAGCATACGTTCTAAATTGGCAAGGAAAGCAGAGAAAGAATCGCCATAAACTGAGAAATCATCCATGAATACTTCCATAGTGTCTTCCACCATGTCATGGAAGATAGCCATCATACACCTTTGGAACGTCCCAAGAGCATTGCATAAACCAAAAGGCATGCGTTTGTAAGCAAATGTTCCGTAGGGACAAGTGAATGTGGTCTTTTCTTGGTCCTTGGGATCGATGGGAATTTGAAAATACCCGGAGAAACCGTCTAAAAAGCAGTAATAGTCATTACCAGCTAGACGCTCGATCATTTGATCCATGAAAGGAAGAGGAAAGTGATCTTTTCTCGTGGCATCATTGAGTTTGCGATAGTCAATACAAACTCTCCACCCAGTAACGAGACGAGTGGGAATCAACTCGTTGTGTTCATTGGGAACAACGTTTATTCCGCCCTTCTTGGGCACACAATGGACGGGACTTACCCACGGTGAATCCGAAATAAGGTAAATCAAGCCGGCATCTAGAAGTTTGATAACCTCTTGTTTGATGACGTCATGAATACGAGGATTAACCCTTCTTTGGCTCTGGATTGCAGGTTTAAAGTCATCTTCCATGAGAATTTTGTGAGTACAAAAGTTCGGATCAATTCCGCGGATGTCGAAAATATTCCAAGCAATTGCTTTCTTATGATCTTTAAGCACGGCGATGAGGCAAGATTTCTCTTCTTCTTTCAAGTCCTTCGCGATGATGACGGGCGACTTCTTGTTTTCTTCAAGGAACACGTACTCGAGATGGGGCGGTAACTCCTTAAGTTCTAAATCCGGAGGATTTTCGATGGGAGGCGTTTTCAAAGTCGGAGCATCGATAGCAATAACCGTGGGAGATGGTGGGGAAATATTGTCTTCTTTAAGCAGGTTCTGAATGAGGCGGAGATCTTCATCCCAATTGGTGGTAGAATCGTCATTAGCTAAGTTCACATCTCCCATGGTAGCTTCCAAATCTTTCCAAAGGAAATCACTTTCTCCAAATAGAGATAGTGATGAGTCAATAGAGGAAACGGTCTCAACATTGGGAAGAGAGGTAGGAATACTTTTACAAGCATCTTTGAAGTGTTCTTCAAAAGCCTCATCAAGAACGTCAATACAATTAACACTCTCGTATGAATAAGGCTGTTTAGAAATCTTTCCCACGTTGAAAACGATTTTATCGTCACCCACTCTCATGATAAGCTCACCGGCTTCAACATCGATGAGAGTGCGACCGGTCCTCAAGAATGGAAGACCAACGATCAATGGCACACGAGGGTCCATATCGTAGTCGACGACGACGAAATCGGCAGGAAAAGTGAATTTTTCGACTCCTACAAAGACGTCTTCGGCTATCCCCACTGGATAAGCAACCGTACAGTTAGCTAATTCCAAAGTCATTTTTGTGGGGACTAGCTCAGGGAGAGATAATTGCTTCCAAACGCTTAGAGGCATTAGATTAATACTGGCACCTAGATCGGCTAGGGCCATGCAATTCTCTACTCCCGGGAAGTTGCAAGGGATTAAGAAACGACCCGGATCACCAAGCTTGGTTGGCAATTTCCTTAAGAGCACAGCAGAGCAATTCTCATTAAGTTGGGTGTTAGCAATATCAAGAAACTTCTCCTTGTCGTTAAGAAGATCTTTGAACATTTTCGCGTATTTAGGCATGTGAGCGAGAGCCTCAGCGAAGGAGATGTTAAAATTCAATTGTTTAAACATTTTAAGAAAGTTCGAAACTTGAATATCATCCTTGCTTTTGAGCTTCTCTTTCCTCAACCTTGAGGGATAAGGTATATCGGAAGAAGAGGAAGTCTTTGGGATCGAAGGATCACTCACATCCTTGGGTGGAGGAGGGGTAGAAGTAAGAGGTGGAGAAATTGGGGAAGGAGAAGGATGAGGAATAGGAGCAGGTGACTCGTTTTCCTTACTCACAATCACCGGTGGAGGTATAGGAAGCCCGGGTTCCTTGGTACCTTTGCCACTGCGAGTGGTGATTTCTTTCATCTCCCCTCTTGGATTCACAACCGTGTTACTCGGAAGAGTACCCGAAGAAGAGGGTTGATTACCTTGGAAGAAACTAGCCATCATGTTCCTTAAGTCATTCGTTTGACTATCCAAAGTGTTTCTCATATCAACTCTCAGATCGTTCCCTTGTTTCACCAGGTCTGCTTTCAACTTGAGCACTTCCCGTTGGAGATTGTCTACGATCACATCATTAGTCCTCATGTAGGTTCCAATGTCTTGGTGTAATGCGATGGGTTGGTTGGGAGGAGCATTGTATGCGGGTGGTTGATAAGCCGGTTGCTGGTAAACTTGGTTGTTTCTTTGAGGTGGATATGGTTGTTTGTGAGGTGGTATGTATGGTGGACGAGGTTGTTGTTGTTGTTGAGGAGGGAGATTGAGGTTTTGTTGTTGGTTTGGGTTGTTAGGAGGAAAACCGGGTGGGGAAAGAAAATTGTTTGTGCGGTAGCTAAGCCTGTTGCGGTCACCTTGAGGACGAGCTTGATAAGCGGGTTGAGGATAGGTACCGTATGCTGCATTCACATTCTCAGAAGGGTAGTCTTGGGTGGCGGTACAAGTGGTGTAAGAGTGAGGACCCCTGCATATCTCACATGGTTGGCTAACAGCATTGACTTGAGCGTTTTTAGCGTTGATGCTGTTGGTGTTGTTAGCGGTGTGGGTAACAAGTGATTCGAGAAGCGTAGTGATTTTGTCAAGTCGCTTGTCGCTGTCACTAGTACTAGCACTAGCGACATTGGTCCGCACACTCTTGGTTTGCACACGAGACTTATTCTCAATGATATCCCAAGCAGCATTGGAAGTCTTAACCAAAATATTACCCCCCCGAGGCACTGTTTAGTGAATCTTGGTCATTCATGCTTAAACCATTATAAAAAGTATTAATTTGGTGCACTTTGGTAAAACCATGTTGTGGGCACTTTCTTAAAAGATCTTTGAAAGGTCCCAAGATTCACTAAAAGATTCATCGTACTTTTGTTCAAAATTGATAATTTCATTCCGCAAAGCGGTAGTACGAGAGGGTGGGAAAAAGTAGTTGATAAACTTGGTCTCCAAATCCGTCCACGTAAGAATACTTTGTGGCGGTTCCTTAGCAAGCCAATGTCGGGCTTGTCCCTCTAAAGAAAAGGGAAAAAGTTGTAAACGGATTACCTCTTGTGGAACACCATTGAATTTGACCGTATTCGTGAGTTGTAAGAATCTCTTGATGTGGTCATGAGGATCATCAATGGTACGCCCCAAGAATGGTTGAGCAGAGACCATCTGGATAAAACCGGATTTGAGCTCAAAGTTGTTGGCTGCAATCGCGGGTATGACAATGGGATCATTGTTGCCGTCTACATGTACTTGCAGAAGTTCAATCATCGGGCGATTGTCTGGTAGAGGCTCATTGTTGAGAGGTGGATTGTTATTGTTGTTGTTATTATTGTTGTTGAGAGGTGGGTTATTGTTGTCGTTTTGTACCCCGGCCATGTCTAAGTCTTCGAGAGGCTCGGGCTCTTGATAAGACGTTGATCGTATACGCATGCACCTGCAAAAGAACTAACAAAGCAAGCAAGATATATTTTTGGTTTTTATGGTTAATTAATTTTTTTTTTGTATTTTTGAAAATTTTATATTTTTTTAGGGTTTTTGAAAATTTTTATGAAAAAGTAACGTTCACGGTGAACGAATCCCAAAATCCAAGTTCTCACGAAAAACTGTTGATCTTAACGAGAAGAGCCGGCAGCGGCGCCATTTGATACTTGGTTTTTGATTGGGTTCTTGATTAATCTCGGTATCTCCTCGAATTGATCACGGTTCTAAGTGGAATGATTTGTTCTTGGTTAATAAAAAGGTGTTGGTTTGTTTATCTGTTTTAAACTAATAACAAATAAGTAAGTGTCGAAGAGTAAAATCAAAGCTTTAAAAGATTAAACTAAAAAGACGAGTTCAAAAATAAATGCTTGAAAACTTAAAGACTAAATTAGAAAAATGGCTGAACACTTAATAAGAACTCACACTTGAAAACTTTGTAAAAAAACAAGAAATTAAACAATTGGAAATAAGCTGATCGGAATACATGGGAAATGGGACCATTCGGAATATATTCCGATCGTCTGATCGGAATGTTGGATAATGAGTACTAATCGGAATGTTATAAACTTGCACAATCGGAATATTAAACAAGGGGGTCTAATCGGAATGTAACAACTAGGCCCAATCGGAATGTTAGTAAACCCCCTCGATCGGAATACCTAAACAAGCCAAATCGGAATATGAACAAAAGGGGCAAATCGGAATCTTCAAAACCCTTTTCCGATCAATACGATCGGAATAAGGGTGCTGCTGGTCAGAATACACAAACCGGAAAGGGGTTTATAACCCTTTCCGATTACCCTCTTTGATCCGAAATAAAAGCAAGGTAATAAGCTATGAAATAAGCTAACTCCAAAACTAGCACGAATCTAATATGAAACAAATCAAATAAGCTCAAATAACAACTTATCTAAACTTAGATTAAGCAAACTTTTGAACCAAACCATAAAAAGATGAACTTTTTAAGAAAACTTTAAAAAGTAAATAAGCTAAACTTACAAATAAGCCAATAAGCACAAAGATCTTAAAGCTTATTCGTACAGAAACTTAAGGAAACATAAAAAAATTAACTTTTTAAGCACGAAAACATAGATGAACAACACGGATCATAAGTAATTCGTACCAAAAGTGAATCAAAATCAAAGAAATGTAGAATGAGATTAAAGATTAAAAGCTTGAATTTAAACTAGATTAATGAAAGAAACAATACAAAAGGTTTAATCTTTGAAAGATTAAAAGAAAGAAAGATGAAAACTAGTGAGAGAAAGTTGAGAACTTTCTCTCTCTAAAACTAGAGAGAATGAAAAACTAAAACTAAAACAAAGACTAACTAGCTCCAAATTTGTGAAGTAAAGTCCTATTTATAGGCGTGTGGTGGTGGGCTTGTGAATGGGCTTCTTTTCTTCTTTCTTCTTTAGTCTTTACGTCTCTTTAAATAGACGTTTCCGACTTTGGATTTTGAGAAGTGTCGGTGAATAATTCCAACTCGTCTTATAATCTTTTGTTTAATAGACTCGAGTTCTTCGACATATAAGAATCTTACATCTTTGGCCTTTTCTTCGATAAATCTTCAAATAGGCGCAATGACTTCAAATCTTTTGCATCTCTTGGACAATAGACTTCGTCTTGAGTCTTTTTCTTCGATAAAACCCGTGCAATCCCATGTTTTCTTCAATATTCATCCGGTTGACTCTGAAAACACAATAAACACAAAAACCACGCATAATTCCAAACAAATGATATTAAATACGTGTTTTGGTCTCGTTTTAGTCATAAATAAGTGGTAAAAGGACGGGTGTTTTCACACCTATCAGTGGTCACTTTGCTGATGCAAATGACCACTTCAACCAACTTTGATAAGCTCTAGCACCCAAAATAAGCCACCAAATTCATCAAACAGATAATGCACAGATAGTTTATCACCTAAATTCTTCCCAAACCAGATTTCAGACCTTAGATCCAACAAACAAAGATTTTATTGGATCTGATGTGTTTGACCAATTTCAAACCACTTTTTTCAGATTTTTCCAAAACTTGAAATCCTTTTTCCAAACCTCCTGAAACTTAACCAATGACTAAAACGTGTTGCATATGACTTGTTTAGCCTCCCCAAACCCTAAGAACCAAGGGCATAAGGCCACAAGGCCTTATGAACCTAGAATCCCAAACAACCTTGTTTTAGTCCTTTTTCAAACAAACTTTTTTATTTCTACAAACAACCTACTGATTTATGGTTAAAATAGCTCAACTAGGTGACAACTAAGAGATACCAACTATAAAACACAAAGCAAAAACACCAGAGCCACAAATCACATGGAAAAATAAAAATCAGACATAAACATAGAACTTTTTAGAGGAAACTTAACAAGAGATTATACCTATCCCCCACAACTTCCTAGAGGGATCAACAATGCTCCTTGGACCTTGTTCAACAGCTAGAACATGACCAAGGTACTTGAACAAAGGAGATGAGATGTGCCTTGGTTGATGTTTCAAAGCAGAAACTCAAGGACTTTATGTCTTCAACACAAACAGCAAACAACCTATCCAAAGGTTGATAAACCTTCACTAGCTTGGTGTCAACAAGCTTGCAAGGGCTTATAGCTTTTGGATTAGGGTTAGTACAAGTAAAACAACGAAATCAGAAGACTATTTTCAAGCTTATTTCAAACTTGAAAACCTTAACAAACATAAACGTGACTAAACCACAAGATCTAAACACCTTTATAACATCAAATGGAACTCAGATTTACCCTTAAACAACACCAACTTTCAAAAACATAAAAAGGAATTACAATTTTCTTAAAATACCAACTTTTATAAATTTTAAAAAGGAATTACAATGTTTGAAGAGTAAAACTGGAACAAGGCTCTCTCACAAGTTGAGGAGTCCTTATATACGCCACAAGGGCTGAGATAACAAGTGAAAACCCTAGCTATGAAGTCCCTAAAATGCCCCTTGTAGCTTCTAGACGAATTGTGTGGTAGAGCTGTTCAAATGCATCCTGGCTGTTCATTTTAGCTTTGTAGTTAAGCAAAGAGTCTTGGCTGTTGATTTGGCCACGTAGCAATCCTTAGAGATGAAGGAATGATGTGATAGGTGGACAGGTTTGAATGGTGGGGTCCTTGGGTGAGTGGGAGTGAGGGTTTTTGGTGTGGGATGGATGTTAGGGCATGTGAATCAAACGTGTGCCTGGGTAATTTGTTTTTACCCTTTGATTTAAGTGAGATGGTAACTAGGTTCATCAGGGTGAATAAGAGTAAGTTTTCATCCGATTTTTGGGGGTGGAGTTGTTTGGCGCGTGTTTGTGAGATTTGAAATTTCACAATGGCAATATGGGCCCTTGTGTTTTGGTGAAGTGTGTATTAAACGTTTTTCAGCAAACAAACTTGATTCCCTTTGTATTTAAACTTCCAAACTTCACACTTTTGCCCCAAAACTTTGGCAAAAGGTTTTCAAGGGTTGTTTTTGCCATTTTTGCATAGTTGAAGGACTGAACTTGGACATTCTTGATCTTCAAAGGTCTTCATTGTATCTTTGACTTCATGAGGGACCATTATTGACAATTTAGAATTGTTGAGGGACTAAACTTGCCAATTCTTCAAAGTTGAAGGACCATTTTGTAATTTTGACAAACTTAAGGGACCAAACTTGTAATTATGAATATACAAGGGTTTTAAATGTCATTTCTTCATAATTTGAGGATCAATCTTGTACATCTTCAAGTTTTCAAGGGTTTTTCTTGGATAGTTCATGAACTAGGGCCCGGTTCTTTGTACGGCTTCGTTTTTCGTGTCCGTTTTTCCTTGTTTCTTGTGATCTTTTGTCTTTTTCACGATATCCATACCTAAAACACACAAGTAAACAAATACAAGCATATATATGGTAATATTATGACATTTTATGTATTTAAACCCCAAAAAGAAAGATGAGATCATGTATAAATGCCATCTCATCACTCCCCCATACCAAGCCATTGTCGTGCCCTCACACAATGCTAGAATAAAGTATCTAAGAATCACCAAAATTCAATTTTTGTTACCCTTTATTTAAAAGTAAAAGACTTGCAACAATACTACGAAAATGTGCAAAGACATAATGTATGATTTTCATCACTAATGTGACTTTTAGGGTCAATGAATAGAAACAAGTAAATGTCCCATAGAGTAAATTTCGTCATCCTTGATTGTCATACATTCCATGCTAAGTGCAAAAACGAGATCATTGTTGGTACAAGTCACAATGCTAACACTACTCATATGTCCAAATTGTGTAATACTTTTTCTCCCCGTAATCCTAGTTATTATGAAAGGAAATGGGTTTCTAAAAATTTTTAACTACTTGTCATGGATCACAAGTGATTCATATTGACTTATTTGAGTATTTATTAGTCCAAAAGTAAAGTAGCACGATTTAATCGATAGTTAGCCGAAGGACAAAATCTTTTAAAACGGCTTCTCGTGTATCTCCTTAATTTCATATCTTGGCATAACTCGTTTCACGATTTGAGACCTTTCTCGGACCGATATTTGGCATGTACTTCATACTTCAAATCGTGGGAAGACGTTCTTGAAATTATGGTCTTCTCTTCATATTTGGAATTTATTCACTTGACATTTTTGAGAGATTCTTCATACTTGGACCACGACTTCATCATTTTTCTTCAATCTTTATTTTGGACTTTGATATACAACGATCCGCCTCCTTTTCGGACTTGGATATATTTATCCTCATACCTTGTAAGGGTATTTTTGGATAGACTTTCTCCATGGTCTTTAGGGGAGTAATTGCTTTTCGTCGTGTGTCTCGATCCTTCATATTGATTTAGGAATAATGATACTTCACATCATCTTGGATCTTTAGAAACAAAATATAGCTCATCATGCCTTGTAAGGGCCTTATTGGATCTTCACCAATCTTCTCATCCCGCTTCAATAAGTTATGCCTTGGCTATTAACTCTATTCAATCCCGAGCAACTTTTAAACAATCTTGTGCTAGAAGCTAAGTAACCTTTCAAATCGTATGACCTTACTTATGCAATTATTTTTATTCCTAATGCAATGATCTTATGGGAGAAAAAGCCACAATTAAAAACATATGAGTTTTTGAAAGAACATTTTCATGTTCTACGTTTAGCAAGATCACTTGTCTAACTCTATCTCTTCTCGTTCTTCACTATTTAAAGACCTCTAATTAAAAAGACTCGTGAATACTTAGCCATGCAAGTCAAAATTAAGCCAAATTTGGATTAGCTTTCATTAAGACTATATCAAATCAAAGTTTTGGGTTTTCAAGCCACCTATAGGATCTCGCACTTTCTTAGACTTTTTCAATTTTAGAGAATGCATTTTATAGTTTCCTTGATAAGTGACTTTCTAGGATCAATTATAGGAACTTGCAAAAAGTTCTTGTTCTTAACCCAAATGAGCTAAGACTTTCGCGTTTTAAAGTTCCCTATATAAAAGTATAGAAAATCTTGAATTGAGCGGGTTAAGGAATGTAAAGGGCTCCAAATGCCCATCAAGTCAAAAATTAGCTCTTATTCTACCAATCGGAAAATATACATTCGTGTCTTAAAAACACTTATTAAAACTAAGAAAAATTTTAAATTTGACCACTTTTAGCCTTATTAGTAACAAAACAAAACAAAACATTGAAAGTCGGAAAACGTGAGGGCGTAGCAAAGCAAGTATCTATTCACCCCCATACTAATATTAAACATTATCCTCAATGTTTCGAGTCTAAAGGTGGAGCACCCCCATACTAGAGACGAAGAGTCGAATGCTTAGGATTTAGCATGGAAAGGGTGATCAACAATATATCTAAAGCCGTTTATTAAGTATGCTAAAAGATAATTGTTAGAACAATAAATGATATGTCATGGATTCGTGAAAATCTTCTTCAAGAAAACGACGGAGGCTCACGTAAACGAACACGAGAGTCTTCAACCGTAGTGATGATGATGATCTAGATAACACAATCACAAACAACCATGAGACAACGAGTTGGAAGGGTACAAATCCCCTCTCATTATTTATTAGCAAGCATAAAAAGGATAAGCATGGGATCTCCCCCACGAGGCACCTCGTTTTTTATTACCGAATCATGAGCTAGACTCGATCCCCTCAATGCTAATTATCATTGGGGAAGGTGACTTGGTCGAGGTCATCCAATGAAGGAACTTCCCCACCAAAGGTGTTCTTAAGCATATGTCCATTCACCTTGAAGTTAGGACCATCATTTTGAGCTAGCTCGATGGTCCCATAAGGAAACACTTGTGTAATGGTGAAAGGACCCGACCAACGAGATTTCAATTTCTCGGAAAATATCTTTAATCTAGAGTTAAAAAGTAACACTTGATCACCAATGTTAAAAACCCGATTTTTAATCTTTGATTCATGAAACTTTTTAGTCTTTTCTTTGAAAATCATGAATTTTCATAAGCATTATCTCTTAATTCATCCAATTCATTCAATTGTATTTTCTGGTGATCCCCCGCGGTCTTCAAGTCAAAATTAGCATGCTTAAGGGCCCAATATGCCTTATGCTCCAATTCAATGGGCAAATAACATTTATTCCCATAGACTAACTTATAAGGAGTACAACCGATAGGTGTCTTATAAGCGGTACTAAAGGCCCATAAAGTGTCATCGAGTTTGTCGGACCATGAAGCACGGTTTTCTCCAATCGACCTCTCTAAAATCCTCTTCAAAGCTTGGTTCAAAACCTCGACTTGCCCACTCGTTTGCGGGTGATAAGACGTAGAAAGACGATGAGTAACTCCATATTTCTTTAAGACCTTCTCGAATTGGTCATTACAAAAATGTGTTCCACGATCGCTGATAATAGCACGAGGGGTTCCGAACCGAGAGAATAGTTGCTTCAAAAACTTCACTACCACACGAGCATCATTAGTAGGTAAAGCCTTAGCTTCCACCCACTTAGAAAGGCAGTCGACGGCGACGAGGATACACTTGTTACCATGAGACGATGGGAACGGCCCCATAAAGTCTATGCCTCAAATGTCGAAAATCTCACACACTTGAATTATATTTTACGGCATTTCATCACGTTGAGACGATTTTCCTTGACGTTGGCACGAATCACCCAACTTCACAAGTGCGTGTGGATCACGATAGATAGAAGGCCAAAAGAAGCCGGCATCGAACACTTTCTTAGCCATGAGATTAGCACCGTGGTGTCCACCCGTGGGTCCCTCGTGACAAGCTCTAAGGATGTTAGAAGCTTTGGCACCAAAAAACACAACGTCAAGCGAGTTGATCCGCACAAACCCGAAAGAGGCAAGGTTCGTCCCAAAAATAGAACTTGACGTCATGAAAGAATTTTCTCTTTTTTTGTGTCGTCATACTCTTGATTATGTAATTGCCCGCATGGTAATTTGTAATGTCGGCAAACCATGGGGTGGTGTCTTTAGAATTCACTACACCGAGAGTCTCGAGAGGAAAGGTTTCGGTGATTTCCTTGTTCTCGAAAACATCTTTGTGAGGATCTTCTAGACAAGAGAGATGATCGGCCGTTGGATTCTCGGCTCCTTTTTTGTCAAGCACGGTGACATCCAATTCTTAGAGGAGGAGCATCCAACGAAGCAATCTCGGCTTAACATCTTGCTTAGCTAAGAGATACTTGATAGACGAGATAAGGTCGGAATTTCTCAAAAGCATAGACCACGGCAAGGAATTCCTTTTCTGTTGTGGTGTACTTTAATTGAGCCTCGGTCATCGTCTTACTAGCATAATGGATAGGACGGAAATGCTTTTCATAGCGTTGTCCTAAGACGGCCCCTATAGCATAATCACTTGCATCGCACATGATTTTAAAGGGTAATTCCCAATTAGGAGCAACAAGAATGGGAGCTTCGGTAAGTTTCCTTTTGAGAGTTTCGAAAGCTCTAACACAATCCTCATTGAAATTAAAAGGAGCATCCTTCTCGAGAAGGTGTGTCATAGGTCGAGAGATTTTCGAAAAGTCTTTGATGAAATGACGATAAAAGCCCACGTGGCCTAGGAAACTCCTAACTCCCTTAATGGTTTTGGGATGAGGTAACTTGGCGATGACGTCTACCTTAGCTTTATCGACCTCAATCCCCGCTTTCGAGACCTTATGTCCTAAGACGATTCCTTGTTTACACATAAAATGACATTTCCCAATTAAGCACAAGATTGGTTTCTTCACAACGTTTTAACATTTGCTCGAGATTAGATAAACACGACGTGAACGAATTGCCAAACACCGAAAAGTCATCCATAAACACTTCCATCGACTTCTCGATCATATCGTGAAAAATAGCCATCATACACCGTTGAAACGTACCCGGTGCATTACAAAGTCCGAAAGGCATCCTACGATAAGCAAACGTTCCATAAGGACACGTAAACGTAGTCTTTTCTTGATCATGAGGGTCGATAGGGTTTTGAAAGTAACCGGAAAAACCATCTAAAAAGCAATAGAATTCATTTCCCGCGAGTCGCTCCAACATTTGATCCATGAAGGGCAAAAGAAAGTGGTCTTTACGAGTGGCGTTATTTAACTCTCGGTAGTCAATACACACCCTCCAACCGGTCACAGCACGAGTGGGAATTAACTCGTTGTTTTCATTGGGCACAACGGTCATTCCTCCCTTTTAGGGACACAATGGATTGGGCTCACCCATGGGCTATCGGAGATAGGATAAATCATTCACGCGTCAAGGAGTTTTAAAACTTCCTTTTTGATGACATCATGAATTTTAGGGTTTACCTTTCTTTGACTTTGAACTGCGGGTTTGTAGTCCTCCTCCATTAAAATCTTGTGAGTACAAAATTTTGGGTCAATACCCTTAATGTCGGAAATTTTCCACACAATTGCCCCTTTATGATCCTTAAGAACTCTCAAGAGCGCGATTTTTTTATCATTAGCAATACCTCTTGCAATAATAACCGGCAACTTTTCATCACCTTCCAAGAATGCGTATTCAAGGTGAGATGGAAGATCTTTCAATTCAAGGATAGGCGGTTCCTCGATTGAAGATTTTTGCTCAACACTCATAACTTCCATCGGCGGAAGAAATGGTGGAATAGAAGTATCATCACTAATAATCACCTCATCTTCATTGTCGATTTCATTTGAAGTAAAATCTCCTTCTTGGAATGTTGAGATTTGGTGTAGAATTAGCAAGAATCGGATCCAAAATAGTGGGATTGCCACTTGACAAACTATCGGAAAAACCTAACACTTCTTGTGAAAACTCATCGCAAACCACATCAACTAAGTCAATGTGATTGATGGTAGCGATTGCATAAACATGAGAAGGTGTCGAGTTTTGAGTAGCGTTTATAACAAGTTCCTCTTCGTTGAATCTCAAAGTAATAGTTCTTGCATGAACGTTGATAAGCGATCTCGAGGTGTCTAAAAATGGACGACCTAAAATTAGAGGAACTTGAGGATCCGCGGGGATGTCAACTACTATAAAATCAACGGCATAGTAGAACTTCCCCACTTTCACGAAAACATCTTCGGCTACTCCATATGCTAAAAACGTAGAATGATTGTCCATCTCGATAGACATGTTCGAAGGAGTAAGAGCCGGAAGCGAAAGCGATTTCCAAATGGAAAATGGCATCAAATTAATGCTCGCACCAAGATCGGCCAAGGCGAGGCATTCTTTCATATCTTGTATGTCACGAGGAATGAGAAACTTTCCGAGGTCACCAACTTTTTCCGGTATGAGGTTAAGATAAAGCGAAGAACAATCAGCAAGCCTTGAAAGCTTTTCCTTATCATTCATCATACTTTTAAAAGTGGAAGCGAAACGAGGCATATATAAAAACGCGTCGGCTAAACTTACATCAAAATGAACTTGTTGAAACATTTTTATAAAAAGCTCGATTTGTTGTTTGTTACGTTCTTGCAATTTCTCTTTGTTTTATCTCAAAGGGTAAGGTAAGGGTGGTGTGGGTTGGACATTAGGCAACGGCCTTGGAATCTCGGGTTCCATAATTGGTATTGGTTCAACCATAGGTGTGGCATGAGCGGTACTTCGTGGGCTTGTGATATGCTCCTTTTCGACCATCACCTCGGGCTCTTTCTCGATTTCCTTCTCCGTAGAAGTACTTGGACGAGAGATTGGTTCCTTGAAAGTTTTACCACTACGTGTAGTAATAACCTTCATTTCTACCTTCGGGTTTGCAATGGTATCACTAGGAAGACCACCCGAGGAAGAGGGTTTACACATGATTGCTTAAAACATTTTTGCCATTCGGTCTTCAAATTTTGATTGCCTAACATCCGCTTTTAACAATTCTTGCTTAATCTTATGTTGTCCTTGTTCCATCTTTTGTTGATTTTGTTGAAGACGTTGAACGTTTCCTTCCATTTTATTAGCATGAGTCTTAAGTTCATTAGCAAGTTCGTTTTTAAGCTCGTTTTTCAACTCGGATCTTAAGCTAATCATCTCACATTGCATGTTATTAAACTTAGCATCATTTGCTTTAGCATAAACCAGAAATTCTCCTTGAAGATTTTTAGTGTGAGCATTTTGAAAACCTTGTGTAGTGTTTTGAAAATCACGGTTTTGGTTTTGATTTGCAACTTGTCCATTCCCATTTTGATGATTCCCCTTGGTGGGGTTTTTAGCATTTTGATTTGGTGGAGCTTGATTTAGGCGGGAACCTTGGCTGTTTTGGTTGTAAGTTCCTGTTACTACGTAAGCACTCGAAGTGTTACCACCGGCGGTAATGCACTCGGAAAGATCATGGGCTCCACAACAAGACAAAGAACTCTTACCAACCGCTTTAACCGATGCGGAATTCAAAGCATCTTGTGCTTTCCAATGAGTCATAAGATTCGAAAACCTATCGAAAAACCGATTTTCCACATTAGCTTCATCATGTAAGGCATTTATGTGACGAGACGATGACGATGATGACGAACCCATATTGGCAACATTCGGTGTGTTACGAGGGTTATAAACCTTAGATATATTCTCGATAATCTTTAAAGCTCATCGGTCGTTTTGCACCAAAAATTACCACCCGTGGCGGCATTCAAATAATCTCGTTCATGATCATTAAGACCATTATAAAAAGTATCAATTTGACGCAATTCCAAAAAATCATTGTGTGGACATTCATGTAACCTTTCCCTAAATCGTTCCCATGCCATTGAAAAACTTTCAGTATTAAGTTGTGTAAACCTTGAAATCTAATTTTTTAAATGTGTTGTTTTAGATGGTGGAAAAAATTGGTTCACAAACTTAGAGACGAGATCACCCCATATCAAAATCGAATTTGGCGGTTCTTTCTCGAGCCAAATTTTAGCGGGTCCATCTAACGAGTATGGAAACAACATCATCTTAATGGCGTCATGTGGAACATCCTTAAACTTGCTAGTTGCGGTGAGACTATTAAAATTCCTTATGTGGTAATGCGGGTTGTCTTTTTCATGACCTCTAAACTTATTTGCTTGCAACATCGACATTAAACCCATCTTAATCTTGAAATTCTCCGCAAGGATGGCGGGAATCACAATAGCTTCTCCAAAACCCTTGGTGGGTGCTTGAAGCAACTCCATCATAGTACGATTAGCCATGGCGACTATTGGTTCTACAACGGGTTCAACAATTGGAGTTTGTTTTTCAATCAAAGGCTCTTGATTTCCTTGACTTTGACGAGGTTTACGAGCTCGTTTTGCTTGATTACGAGTTCGCATAAACTTGACGAAGAATGGGAGGTGAGCAAAGAATATTCTTTTTGGTGTTTTGTGGATTTTCAATTTTTTTTGTGTTTTTGATTGTTTTTAATTTTTTTGGATTTTGTGTATCTTCGTAGACAACAATCTACCAAATCTCTCCTCGAATCAAACTATTGATTAAAGAAGCCTCAAAAGAATGAAAACGATCACGTGGAGTGAACGCCTTCGAATGACTTTAGAACTTTGGTGAAAACCAAATTGTTCAAGAGGTTTTAATCACAAAGAAAACCAAGCAAATATATATGATACGTAATAATACTTTGGGAGGCAAAATCATCGATTAGCCTTCAATCTCAAAATACTCGCAAGAAAGCAGGGAAACGAGGCGGCGCGAAGCACTTAAGAGCCTTTTCCCTTAGGGTATATTTTATAATACCCGCTTTATACCCACCTTATAGTTTGTATTTTTCAAAATCGAGCTTCACGAAAATATTTATCTATTTTTGCCTTTTTCTTTTTGTTTGAGATTCGAATACAATAATTAGGAGATCCAATCCCAATTAAGGTTGTGTTTTCACACTTTTGGAGATATTTTGTATTTGTTGTGATACTTAATACAATATAGTAATAATAATTTCACAAAAAAAACGAAAAAACCGATAATACGTATTAGTAGAGTTCTACTAATACAAATACTATTTATGGTTAATATTTAAAACAAAATGAAAAATTAATCATGACACACCTCCCCGGTAGCGGCGCCAAAATAATTGTGGTAAAATACGTCTTTTAGGAAAAAGAGCGTATATGAGCGATACGTATTAAGTGATGATTTAGGAAAATCAAACACTAATGACCCAATTAAGTTCGTTTCCCAAGGAGGTATATGTGTGTGACTAAAATGCTATGATATTTGAGATTAATATTTGAAAGAAGGGGATGAGAAAATAGAATGACGGAGACGTGAAAATTATTACTACGACGACTAAAATTAAAACCGTAAAATGAGCTAAAATAAAAATTAATTCTAAAAATTCCCAAAAAATTACCTAAAATCAAATTAAATAAACTAAGAGTTTACAAATGATCAAAAAATTTTCAAACCTTTTAATTAATTAAATATTAATTTTAAATGCTAATTAAAGCCCTAAAAATCAAAATAATTATTAAAAACTCCAAATAAAGATTTTTCACTTTGTAAACCTCAAACTAACCAAATAAGACTAAAAACTATTTTTATGAAATTTTAAACTAATTAAAACTATTTAAAATGATTAAAAACTATTTAAAATGATTAAACACTATTAAAAACTTAAAATAATTCTAGCAATTAGGTAAATGATAACAAAATTAATCTAAGAGTTGCAAAAATCCTATTTTAATGTATTAAACCTAAGAAAAATATAAAAAGTGTAAAAATGTGAAATTTGAAATTTAATTATAAAATAATATTAGAATAATATTAAAAATCCAAAAATTATAAAAAATTCTAAAAACTTGCAAACTAGTTTATTTTAACCTAAATAATCAGAAAATGAAAGTGAAATTATCAAAATACTCCTAATGGGCCGCCAAATGGGCTATAAACCAAAATAGTCAACCTTAATGGGCTTAATGGGCCCAAAAAGTTAAACTTGGCCCAAATGACCTAAAAAGCCCTACCTGACTCAAAATTCAATTCTAAACACAAAAGTCTTAAGGCCCAAAAGCTGGTTTTGAGCTTATCACAGCTTAAATAGTCAACAGCTTATTCTTATTGGGTCAATAAGCCTATTAAGCAATAAGCCAATGCCATAAGCTCTGCTTAAACACACAACCTTCTTTTGAGATGCCTAAGAGATCAGTGAAAAGAAATTTGAAAAAGCACACTCAATAAGCCAAAAATAAGCAAACAAGAATTTCACTAAAAGACAAAATAGTCGGGTTAGAGTTCTAGGCTGTTTCAGAAGCTGATTCTTTTTGCAAAAGCTCACAAATAGCTTAACTAAGAATAATCAAGCATAAAAATCACAAAAAGCCAAGTAGAATAAGCTGTAGGAGAAAATAAGTTGGCTGAAAAAACCAAATAAGTTAGTTTTCTAGCAAACGCTTAACCAAATGACTTGTAACCTTCCAGATTTGATATTAAGCTGAGAAAAATGACACCTATTACAAAAGCCAAGTTGTTGCATGTACCAATAAGTAGTTCTCAAAAATAAGCCAAAATGTGCTTATTTGACCAAAAGTCAAAGTCCTCCAAATTTGAGCAAATGCTCAGGAATTGTTTGTAAGCTTGTTATAAGCAACTTTTGTGAAGAACTCAAGGTGGAGTCCTTGTGAATCAAGAGTTCAGTTGACCAAATGTTGGCAGATTTTGGCAAATAAGGCTTAATAAGCCAGTTAGCTTTTAAGCCAGCAATAAGGCACACCAAATAGCAAGAAGCACTCACAAGCAACACAATAACAAGTTTCAAGCAGTTAAACAACAAGGCATACACTAGAATAACAAATGCAAGCTCAAAATGAGGTGGTCACTTTTTTGATGCAAATGACAACTTCAGCCAACTTTGATAAGCTCTTGAACCCACAATAAGCCACCAAATTCAAAAAACAGATAATGCACAAATAGCTTATCACCTAAACTCTTCCCAAACCAGATTTCAGACCTTAGATCCAACAAACAAAGATTTTATTGGATCTGATGTGTTAGACCAATTTCAAAACACTTTTTTCAGATTTTTCTAAAACTTGAAATCCTTTTTCCAAACCTCTTGAAACTTAACCAGTGACTAAAACTTGTTACATATGATTTGTTTAGACTCCCCAAACCCTAAGAACCAAGGGTAGAAGGCCACAAGGCCCTATGAACCTAGAATCCTAAACAACCTTGTTTTAGTCCCTTTTCAAACAAACCTTTTATTTCTACAAACAACCTACTAATTTTATGGTTCAAATAGCTCAACTAGGTGACAACTAAGAGATACCAACTATAAAACACAAAGCAAAAACACCAGAGTAACAAATCACATAGCAAAATATAAATCAGACATAAACATAGAACTTTTTAGAGGAAACTTAACAAGAGATTATACCAATCCCTCACAACTTCCTAGAGGGATCAGCAATGCTCCTTGGACCTTGTTCAACAGCTAGAACAAGACCAAGGTACTTGAACAAAGGAGATGAGATTTGCCTTGGTTGATGTTTCAAAGCATAAACTCAAGGACTTTATGTCTTCAACACAAACAGCAAACAACCTATCCAAAGGTTGATAAACCTTCACTAGCTTGGTGTCAACAAGCTTGCAAGGGCTTATAGCTTTTGGATAAGGGTTAGTACAAGTAAAACAGCAAAATCAGAAGACTATTTTTAAGCTTATTTCAAACTTGAAAACCTTACCAAACATAAACGTGTTTAAACAACAAGATCTAAACACCTTTATAACATCAAATGGAACTCAAAATTACCCTTAAACAACACCAACTTTCAAAAACATAAAAAGGAATTACTCCCTCCGTCCCATAATAAGTGTCCACTTTGACTTTTTTTGGTCTTCCGTATTCAACTTTGACCATAAATATCTTCATTTATGTTATATAATACCTGATTAAAATTATATGTAATGAAAATGCATTTAAATATCAATCCATACATATATTTTTCATCAAATATTGTATGATACAAATAAATATATTTATAGTCAAAGTTGAATAAGAAAGACCGAGAAAAGTCAAAGTGGACACTTATTATGGGACAGAGGTAGTACAATTTTCTTAAAATAACAACTTTTATAAATTTTAAAAAGAAATTACAATGTTTAAAGAATAAAACTGGAACAAGGCTCTCTCACAAGTTGAGGAGTCCTTATATAGGCCACAAGGGCTGAGATTACAAGTGAAAACCCTAGCTATGAAGTCCCTAAAATGCCCCTTGAATCTTCTAGATGAATTGTGTTGTAGAGCTGTCCAAATGCATACTGGCTGTTCAGTTTAGCTTTGTAGTTAAGCAAAGAGTCTTGGTTGTTGATTTGGCCACGTGGCAATCCTTGGAGATGAAGGAATGATATGATAGGTGGACGGGTTTGAATGGTGGGGTCCTTGGGTGAGTGGGAGTGATGTTTTTTGGTGTGGGATGGATGTTAGGGCATGTGAATCAAACGTGTACCTGGGTAATTTGTTTTTACCCTTTGATTTAAGTGGGATGGTAACTGGGTTCATAAGGGTGAATAGTAGTAAGTTTTGATCCAATTTTTGGGGGTGGAGTTGTTTGGCGCGTGTTTGTGAGATTTGTACTTTCAGAATGGCAATATGAGCCCTTGTGTTTTGGTGAAGTGTGTATTAAACGTTTTTCAGCAAACAAACTTGATTCCCTTTGTATTTAAACTTCCAAACTTCACACTTTTGCCCCAAAACTTTGGCAAAAGGTTTTCAAGGGTTGTTTTTGCCATTTTGCTTAGTTGAAGGACTGAACTTGGACATTCTTGATCTTCAAAGGTCTTCATTGTATCTTTGACTTCATGAGGGACCATTATTGACAATTTAGAATTGTTGAGGGACTAAACTTGCCAATTATTCAAAGTTGAAGGACCATTTTGTAATTTTGACAAACTTAAGGGACCAAACTTGTAATTGTGAATATACAAGGGTTTTAAGTGTCATTTCTTCATAATTTGAGGATCAATCTTGTACATATTTAAGTCTTCAAGGGTTTTTCTTGGATAGTTCATGAACTAGGGCCCGGTTCTTTGTACGGCTTCGTTTCTCGTGTCCGTTTTTCCTTGTTTCTTGTGATCTTTTGTCTTTTTTCACGATATCCATACCTAAAACACACAAGTAAACAAATACAAGCATATATATGGTAATATTATGAAATTTTATGCATTTAAAGCCCGAAAAGAAAGATGAGATCGTGTATAAATACCATCTCATCATCATGTGTCGAGTTTAATTGTCGTGTCATGTTTAAATATTTCATGTTAAAATATTTATCATGTGTCGAGTTTAATTGTCGTGTCGTGTTTAAATATTTGTGTTACATATACTACGTACCTATATATATCGTGTCGTAATAGTCGTGTTATAATTTTATACGTAATAATTATCACGTTCTTAAATGTTCGTGATCATATATTCATGATTATAATTATAATACTTAATAATTATCGTGTATTATCACGTACTTAAATATTATCGTGCACTGACACGTACGTAATTTCTGGATTCAATATTTGTGACACGTGTTCGTGCTATAAAAGGAAATTTTTAATTGGTTCGTGTCCTTACGTAATGTACTGTTCATGGTAAAAGTATGCGGGTTTTACAACTCTTCCCCCCTAAAAAGAATAATTCGTCCCCGAATTATAGATAAAGTAAACTGAAAAGAACATGGATGTGGAACATGACGTGCCTGAGAAGAGCATAACCGAATTAAGGAAGGATGAGAGGATAAAATCCGGATGGACTCCTCCATTTCCAAGTGGCTTCCCTCTCGGAATGGTTCCTCCACAAAATCTTGACACAAATGATAAATCTTGGTCCTCCTGACCTTGACTTGAAAATACGAAAAACGTTCTTTGTTATCAACGTAAGATAGATCCCTTGAATTTGATCGAGGGAAAAAGAATTAACGTGCAAGGGTAGTTGAAACGTTATGATGCAACATAACCTAAAGTAACAGATATATTAACGTCTTAGCAATGATGCGAGAGACGTACTGAAACGTAGTACGTGAAAAATTGTAAACGTGATAGGTGAACAATTTTAAACGTGATACGTGGAGATATGGTGAGCGTAATATGAGAAAACATATGGTGATTAATGATACGTGTAACATATCGTGAACGTGATATGAGAAACATGGACTGAACCTGACATGTGAAACATATCGTGAACATGGAATAACGGCAGTGGTAACACCAAATGTTATAAGGTGAGACGTGGAATGTGACGTGAAACGTCTGTCTGAGGATAGAGAGTTATACTAAACTTGAGTCTGGTCTCTCAAGTTCTTACAAAACTTCCCAGAATGAAAATGAACGTAAAATCGTAAGCCAGAATACGGTCATGAATATGAATAGTATCATGAACGTGAGTGTGAAAGCAAGTCGTAAAATTTGAACAAAGGCGTGAACGTATATAAGGAGCACAAATGTGAACCTTCGTCTGGCCCGATAGCTGAGGGATTACCAAGTGATCGGATGAGCCTTGGCTGGAACATGTCTGATCAATCTGTTGGTTCTGAAATCCTTGCGGATGTAAGGATTCTGCAGACCCGATCAACTGTTGGCAATAACCCAGATAACATCATGCTTCTTTTGAGTTTGCGTTAATTTGGTAACCGAAATCCATGGAGATATTGTCCCATTTATGTTCACAATTTCTGATGATGGAAAAACATCCTAGTCTGTTGGTGTTCTATCTTAGCCTGTTGGTATGTCAGGTACTGATGAGATGGCATTTATACATGATCTCATCGTTCTTTTCGGGCTTTAAATGTATAAAAATGTCATAAAATACCATATATATGCTTGTGTTTGTTTACTTGTGTATTTTAGGTATGGATATCGTGAAAAAGCCAAAAGATCACAAGTTACAAGGAAAAACGGACACGAGAAACGAAGCCGTACAAAGAACCGGGCCCTAATCATGGAATTCTCAACAAATACCTTGAATACTTGAAGACAAACAAGATTGATCCTCAATTATTGAAGAAATGACACTTAAAACCCTTGTATATTAATAATTACAAGTTTGGTCCCTTATGTTTGTCAAAATTACACAAAAGGTCCCTCAACTTTGAAGAAATGGTAAGATTAGTCCCTCAACAATTTCAAATTGTCAAATATGGTCCCTCATCAAGCCAAAGATACATTGAAGACCTTTGAAGATAAAAAATGTCCAAGATCAGTCCTTCAAATATGCAAAAGTTCCAAAATTAACCCTTGATACACTTTTTGGAAAGTTTGTGCCAAAAATGACAAGTTGTGAAACGTTGATACAAAGGAAATGGATGCTGATAGAAGTTTACTTACAAGTGATAAGAGAAAGAAAGAAAAAGGACCAAGGCTGCCAATTTTGGAAGTTTAAATCCCTAAACACGCGCCAAACACCTTTCTCCCTAAGAAAACGGATCAAACATGTCACTATTCACACGTATGAACCCAGGTTTTACTTTTTACTGCCAAAGGGTTTTTCCCAATTACTTTAACCAAAAACTAATTCACCCTAGCACGATCACATCCCACACATGTAACCTCACACCACTCCACCATGGACCCCACCCCCAATTCCCTTTAAACCAATCAGAATGCAACTTAACCTCCAAGTTATGTGACGTGTCCAAATCAACAGCCAAGGATCATTGCTTCATATCAAAGCTGAAATGAACGTCCAAGATCACTTTGGACAGCTCATCAACAACAAACGCACTCAAGGACTTAGGGCATTTAGGGAATTTCACATCTAGGGTTTGTGAATAGTGCTAGCCTTGGCATTTGCCTATATAAAGACTCCTCAACCTGTGAGAGAGCTTTGTTCCAGTTTTAGGCTATCAATCTTTGTAATTCCTTTTTAAGTTAAATAAAATTTGAATTTCTGAATTTTGAAATCTCTTTTTGATTTAGTTAAAAGTTTGGTGTTTGAGTAGCCTAATTCTAAGTTCCATTTGATTGTTTAGACCTTCCTTAACCTTGTGGTTAAGGCACGTCTAGTTTTGAAAGGTTTTCAAGGTTCAAAAGCCTTGAAGTCCTTGTTTCTGAATTAGGCTATTATTTGTGTACTAACCCTTAGCCTAAAGCCTTGAGTTCTTTCAAGCTTGTTGACACCAAGCCTGAGAAGGATTCTAAGCCTTTGGTTGAGTTTGTTTGTTGCTTGTGATGAAGAAATATCATAATCAAAGCCTTGTTCTGCTTTGAACATCAGCAGGCTTTGATCATCTTTGTTGAGGTACCTTGGTCTTGTTCTAGTTGTTGAACAAGGTCCAAGGAGCATAGCTGGCCTTCCTAGGATGTTGTGGAAGGCAGGTATAATCTCTTGGTTAAGATTCCCCTAAAAATTTCTTGTTTATGGCTGTTTTGAATTTGGTGCTTTGATTTAGAGTATTGGTGTTGGTGCTGGTGATTTTTAAGTTTGATTGTGTTAGTTGCTATTGTTTAAGAGTTTTTGATCATTAAAATCAGTAGGTTATTAGTTAAAATCACAAGTTCCTTTGTTAAGTGTTAGATTAAGGAGTGTTTGGGTCTACTGCTTGGATTGGTTTTGTGGTTTGCTAAGTGGTTGTTTTGTGTAAGCTAGTATTGGTATCTGTTATTTAGGTGTTTGTGTTCATCTGTTTGCAGGTTTTGTGGGTTTGATCACATAGATTCATTATTTGGCTATAAAATCTTAAATACTTGGTAAAATTGGCAAGGATTTTGAGGACACCTAGATCTAGGCTTAGGCTAGGGCTAACAAGTGCTAAATCATAGTTAATCACACCAGGGAAGAAGGATTTGAGGTTTGAAATTGGATTAAGTGTCAAGTATATCAGCAAAACTTGTCTGCATATTGTTCATTGTTCATTAGAAACATTTTGTTCTTTGATCTTGTTGATTACTTTGATTCAGTGTTTGATTCTTGTTACTTTGTGTTTGTTCTTAGTTTATATAGCTTTTGTATGCATCCTGTTAAGTTTGGTTGGCTTATTCTGCTTAAATCTGCTTATTAAGTGCTTAACTGCTTATTTCCATATCTGGTGCATATCTAGTAACTGTTTGGCTTATTGTGGCTTATTGTGTGAACCATTTTGTGATTTTATTGTTGCTATTGACTCCTTATGATTCACTGATCACAAGGGTGCCTTTGTTTCCAATTGAATCAAACCAGAACTCTCATATAAGCTTGGTCAAATAGTCAAAGCAGTGGGAACTCCTTTCCCCTGCTAGTTACCACTGATAGTGTAAAATTGGGTTCAGCTTATCAATAAGCTATAATAGCTTATTCCAACCAGCAACAACTTTGTTTTTGTAATAGATGCTCATATTTTGACCCATTTGTTCATACTGGAGCATGTGGGTGGTTGACTTTAGGGTTTGACTAGAAAACCAACTCCTTTGACTTTTACATAAGTTCATTTGTGCTTATTCTGGCTTATTGGTTGTGCTTATTGGATTTTTGTTGATTGATTTTGCTTATTGAGTCCATTTGAAAGCTTTTGCAAGTTGAATCAAGTTCTGAGGTGTATTATTTCTCAAACCCGACTATTTTGTCATTTTGTGAAATAATACATTGCTTATTTCTGGCTTATTGAGTGAGCTTTTTCAAAAATTCTTTTTACAGATCTCATAAGCATCCCAAAAGAAGGTTGTGTGTCAAATTAGAGCTTATGGCATTAGCTTATGGCTTAATGGGCTGAAAAGCCCAATAAGAATAAGCTGAGTGTTCAATAAGCTGTGATAAGCTCATTTTCAGCTTTTGGGCCTTTAGAGTTTTGTTCTTAGAATTAAATTTTGAGTCAGATAGGGCTTTTCCAAGTCAATTGGGCCAAGTTTGACTTTTTGGGCCCAAAAGCCCATTTGTGTTGACTGAATTTGGATTTGGCCCATTTGAGGGCCCATTAGGGGTATTTTGGTAATTTCACTTTGATTTTCTGATTAATTAGGTTAAAATAAACTAGTTTGCAAGTTTTTAGAATTTTTTATAATTTTTGGATTTTTAATATTATTTTAATATTATTTTATTATTATTTTTGAAATTTCACATTTTCCAACTTTTTATATTTTTCTTAGGTTTAATACATTAAAATAGGAATTTAGCAACTTTTAGAATTTAAATCATTTTAAATAGTTTTTATTAGTTTTAAAATTACTAAAAATAGTTTTTAATCTTTTTAGGTCATTTTAGAGGTTTACCAATTGAAAAATCTTTATTTGGGCTTTTTGATAATTTATTTGATTTTTAGGGCTTTAATTAGCATTTAAAAATTGAATATTTAATTATTTAAAAGGTTTGAAAAAGTTTTGATCATTGGTAAACTCTTAGTTTATTATTTTTTATTTTTGGTGAATTTTTGGTAATTTTTAGAATTTATTTTTATTTTTGTGGTTTTTAAGGTTCTACGTTTTAACTTTCTAGTAGTGATTTTTTTTGTTAATTTTTATTTTTACGTCTTCGTCAATTTCTTTTCTCATCCCCTTCTAAACCAAATATTAATCACAAAGCTTGAACATCTTAGTCACACACATATACCTCCTTGGGAAACGAACTTTCACACCATTAAGGGTCATTAGTGTTGATTTTCCTAAATCATCACTCGATACTTACCGCTTTTACGCCTTTTTCCTAAGAGGTGTAATTTACCACAATCACTTTGGCGCCGCTGCCGGGGAGGTGTGTCGTGATTAATTTGTATTGTTGTTTTTAATATTAACCAAAATAGTATTTGTATTAGTAGAACTCTACTAATACGTATTATCGGTTTTCTTCGTTTTTCTTGTACAAATATTATTACTATATTTTATTAAGTATCACAATCAATAAACAATATCTCCAAAAGTGTGAAAACACAACCTTAATTGGGATTTCATCACTCAATTATTGTATTCGAATCTCAAACAAAAAGAAAAAGGCAAAAATAGATAAATACTTTCGTGAAGCTCGATTTTGAAAGATACAAACTATAAGGTGGGTATAAGGCGGGTATTATAAAATATACCCTAAGGAAAAAGGCTCCTAAGTGCTTCGCGCCGCCTCGTTTCCCCGCTTGCTTGTGAGTATTTTGAGATTAAAGGCTAATCGAGGGTTTTGCCGCCCAAAGTATTATTACGTATAATATATTTGCTTGGTTTCTTTGTGATTAAACCCTCTTGAACAAATTGGTTTTCACCAAAGTTCTAAAGTCATTCGAAGGCGTTCACTCCACGTGATCGTTTTCATTCCTTTGAGGCTTCTTTAATCAAGAGTTTGATTCGAGGAGAGATTTTGTAGATTGTTGTCTACGAAGATACACCAAAATCCAAAAAATTAAATATCATCAAAAACACAAAAAAAATTGAAAATTCACAAAACACCCAAAAAGAATCTTCTTTACTCACCTCCCATTCTTCGTGAAGTTTATGATCACTCGTAATTAAGCAAAACGAGCTCGTAAACGACTTCAAAAGCAAGCCAATCAAGAGACGTTGATTGTTGAAGAACCTCCAATTGTTGAACCTATTGTAGAACAAGAAGTCATCATGGCTAATCGTACTATGATGGAGTTGCTACAAGCACCCACCGAGGGTTTTGGAGAGGCTATTGTGATTCCCGCCATCCTTGCGGAGAATTTCGAAATTAAGACGGGTTTAATGTCGATGTTGCAAGAAAATAAGTTTAGAGGTCATGAGAAAGACAAACCACATTACCACATTAGGAATTTTAACCGTCTCACCACCACTAGCAAGTTTAAGGATGTTCCACATGACGCCATTAAGATGATGTTGTTTCCATACTCGTTGGATGGACCCGCAAAAATTTGGCTCGAGAAAGAACCGCCAAATTTGATTTTGACATGGGCCGATCTCGTTTCTAAGTTTGTGAACAAGTTTTTTCCACCATCTAAAACAACACACTTGAAAAATGAGATTTCACGATTTGTGCAAAGAAATAATGAGAGTTTTTCAATGGCATGGGAACGATTTAAAGAAATGTTACATGAATGTCCACACCATGATTTTACGGAATTGCATCAAGTGGATACTTTTTATAATGGGCTTAATGATCATGAACGAGATTATTTGAACGCCGCCGCGGGTGGTAATTTTTTGTGCAAGACGACAAATGAGGCTTTACAAATCATTGAGAATAGATCTAAGGTTTATAACCCTCGTAACACACCGAGTGTTGCCAATATGGGTTCGTCATCTTCGTCACAATCGTCTCGTAGCATTAACGCCTTACATGATGAAGCTAATGAGGAAAATCGATTTTTTGATAGATTTGCTAATCTAATGTCGCATTGGAAGGCTCAAGAAGCTTCCAATTCCGCTTCGGTTAAAGCGGTTGCTAAGAGTTGTTTATCTTGTGGGGGAGCTCATGATCTTTCCGAGTGCATTACCGCGGATGGTAACACTTCGAGTGCTTATGTAGCAACGGGAACTTACAACCAAAACGGTCAAGGTTCCCGCCTAAATCAAGCTCCACCAAATCAAAATGTTAACAATTATCGAAACAACAACCAAGGTAATTACCAAGGCAATTCACGCAATTAAAACAAAGGGAATTATCAAAATGGGAATGGACAAATTTCTAATCAAAATCAAAACCGTGATTTTCAAAACACTACACAAGGTTTTCAAAATGCTCACACTAAAAATTTGCAAGGAGAATTTTCGGATTATGCAAAAGAAAATGATGCTAAATTTGATAACATGCAACGTGAGATGATTAGCTTAAGATCCGAGTTGAAAAACGAGCTAAAAAATGAACTTGCTAATGAACTTAAAACTCATGCAAACAAAATGGAAGAAAATGTACAACGTCTTCAACAAAATCAACAAAAGATGGAATTAGGACAACATGAGATTAAGCAAGAGTTATTAAAAGCGGATGCTAGGCAATCAAAATTTTAGGACCGAATGGCTAAGATGTTTGAAGCAATCATGTGTAAACCCTCTTCCTCGGGTGGTCTTCCTAGTGATACCATTGCAAACCCGAAGGGAGAAATGAAGGTTATTACTACACGAAGTGGTAAAACTTTCAAGGAACCAATCTCTCGTCCAAGTACTTCTACGGAGAAGGAAATCGAGAAAGAACCCGAGGTGATGGTCGAAAAGGAGCACATTACAATCCCACGAAGTACCGCTCATACCACACCTACGGTTGAACCAATACCAATTGTGGAACCCGAGTTTCCAAGGCCGTTGCCTAATGTCCAACCTACACCACCTTTACCCTACCCTTCAAGACGAAACAAAGAGAAATTGCAAGAACGTAACAAACAACAAATCGAGCTTTTTATAAAAATGTTTCAACAAGTACATTTTGATGCGAGTTTAGCCGACGCGTTGTTATATATGCCTCGTTTCGCTTCCACTTTTAAAAGTATGATGAGCGATAAGGAAAAGCTTTCAAAGCTTGCTAATTGTTCTTTGGTTTATCTTAACCGCATACCGGAGAAAGTTGGTGATCCCGGAAAGTTTCTCATTCCTTGTGACATACAAGATATGAAAGAATGCCTCGCCTTGGCCGATCTTGGTGCGAGCATTAATTTGATGCCATTTTCCATTTGGAAATCGCTTTCGCTTCCGGCTCTCATTCCTTCGAACATGTCCATCGAGATGGCCGATCATTCTACGATTATGGCATGTGGAGTAGCCGAAGATGTTTTCGTGAAAGTGGGGAAGTTCTACTATCCCGTTGATTTTATAGTAGTTGACATCCCCGCGGATCCTCAAGTTCCTCTAATTTTAGGTCGTTCATTTTTAGACACTTCGAGATCGCTTATCGATGTTCATGCGAGAACTATCACTTTGAGATTCAACGAAGAGGAACTTGTTATAAACGCTACTCAAAACTCGAAACCTTCTCATGTTTATGCAATCGCTACCATTAATCACATTGACATCGTTGATGTGGTTTGCGATGAGTTTTCACAAGAAGTGTTAGATTTTTCCGATAGCTCGTCAAGTGGCAATCCCACTATTTTGGATCCGATTCTTGCTATTTCCACACCAAATCTCACTCCATTCCAAGGAGGCGATCTCACTTCAAATGAAATCGACAATGAAGATGAGGTGTTGATTAGTGATGATACTTCTATTCCACCATTTCTTTCGCCGATGGAAGTTATGAGTGTTGAACCAAAATCTTCAATCGAGGAACCACCTATCCTTGAATTGAAAGATCTTCCTTCTCACCTTGAATACGCATTCTTGGAAGGTGATGACAAGTTGCCGGTTATTATTGCAAAAGGTCTTGCTAATAATGAAAAAACCGAGCTCTTGAAAGTTCTTAAGGCTCACAAAGGGGCAATTGCGTGGAAAATATCCGACATTAAGGGTATTGACACAAAATTTTGTACTCACAAGATTTTAATGGAGGAGGACTACAAACCCGCAATTCAAAGTCAAAGAAGGGTGAATCCCAAAATTCACGATGTCATTAAAAAGGAGGTCCTTAAACTCCTTGACGCGGGAATGATTTATCCTATATCCGATAGCCCATGGGTGAGCCCCATCCATTGTGTCCCCAAGAAGGGAGGAATGACCATTGTGCCTAATGAAAACAACGAGTTAATTCCCACTCGTGTTGTGACCGGTTGGAGGGTGTGTATTGACTACCGAAAGTTAAATGACGCCACTCGTAAAGACCACTTTCCTTTGCCCTTCATGGATCAAATGTTGGAGCGACTTGCGGGAAATGAATTCTATTGCTTTTTAGATGGTTTTTCCGGTTACTTTCAAATCCCTATCGACCCTCGTGATCAAGAGAAGACTACGTTTACGTGTCCTTAAGGAACGTTCGCTTATCGTAGGATGCCTTTCGGACTTTGTAATGCACCCGGTATGTTTCAACGGTGTATGATGGCAATTTTTCACGATATGATCGAGAAGTCGATGGAAGTGTTTATGGATGACTTCTCGGTGTTTGGTAATTCGTTCACGTCATGTTTATCTAATCTCGAACAAATGTTAAAACGTTGTGAAGAAACCAATCTTGTGCTTAATTGGGAAAAATGTCATTTTATGTGTAAACAAGGAATCGTCTTAGGACATAAGGTGTCGAAGGCGGGGATTGAGGTCGATAAAGCTAAGGTAGACGTCATCGCCAAGTTACCTCATCCCAAAACCGTAAAGGGAGTTAGGAGTTTCCTAGGCCTCGCGGGCTTTTATCGTCGTTTCATCAAGGACTTTTCGAAAATCTCTCGTCCTATGACACACCTTCTCGAGAAGGATGCTCCTTTTAACTTTAATGAGGATTGTGTTAAGGCTTTCGAAACTCTCAAAAGGAAACTTACCGAAGCTCCCATTCTTGTTGCTCCTAATTGGGAATTACCCTTTGAAATCATGTGCGATGCAAGTGATTATGCTATAGGGGTCGTCTTAGGGCAACGTTATGACAAGCATTTCCGTCCTATCCATTATGCTAGTAAGACGATGACCGAGGCTCAATTAAAGTACACCACAACGGAAAAGGAATTCCTTGCCGTGGTCTATGCTTTTGAGAAATTCCGACCTTATCTCGTCTTGACTAAAAGCATCGTGTATACCGATGATTTAGTCGTTTTCGTACACCCGAAGGTTATCGTAGTTCCAGCGAAGTGTGAATGGAAATCCGCGTTTATGTCTCAAGTTTGATGCTCGAATAAAAATGGTTTAGATTTTAATATTTAATTCTACTAATTTGAAAAGACTAAAAATTTAAAACGAAATAAGAGCGACAATTATACTACTAATTTTAAGCTAAGGGTACCTAAAATAATACTAAGGACAATAACGATGGTAAATAAACGAGCATAATCAAAACTAAAATAATCTTGACATTAAAGTTAAACAATAATAAGGCAACAATATAGAAGCTACTAAATAACGACAAGGAAATAGATAGAGAAACGAACCCGAGCGAATAACCGAAAACGCCGAGCTCAAAAGACAATAAACGTTAACGCAAAGCTAAACGGCATTTTAAAATTAATAAAGACTATTTTTATCTTAATTCTAAAATTAATAAACTATTATATAAAACCTATTAATTAAGAAAATAGAACAAAAAAAATCAATTCATCATAAAGTAAGATGCCATAAATTAATTAAAAAAAAAGGAATGCTTAATATCTATCTATAGCAACTAAAAACAAAACGCAGCCTAGAAGAAAAAAAAATAAATTATGAGGATGAATGGAAAGTTATTATCTCTATCTATCTAGAATAATAAAAAAATGAGAGAAATAAAAATCCTAGTCTAAAAAATGATAAACGCAGGGGAAAAGTTAACATACAGTAAAGTGAGTGTTGGGATTAAGTGCTGCGTTATATATTATCATTCATAATTTGGAAATTAAATCCTACCTGCTACAAAAAAAAAGGAAACAAATAAAACATAAAAGAAGAAAAACGTCCAACTCCTAGTAGTGATAGATCTGATCTACTAGTTTCGAAAATAAAAATAAAATAAAAATAAAAATAAAACTAATTAAATTAACTACTCTCCAAAACCTACGCTACCTAATCTAAAGAGAAGTAAAAAAAATGGAACAGAAAAAGATAGATCCATATATGGAGTGTGTGATGTTGCCTTTGTACGCATCCTTCTTTTCATCTCATGGCCTTCTTGGGCTTTTTTTATTTTTTCTGTCTATTGGCTGCGTCTTTTTCACCATTCTGGGCCTGAGTTGGGCTTGACTTCATACTTGTTTTGTTTTTGCTATTGGGCCTGCTGCGTCATGCTGGGCTGAGTCAACTTTGGTTATATTAATGGGTCGGTCCGACCCATTTAAATAGTGTCGGTCCGGCCCAATAAAACATGAATGCATCGTCAAACTCGATTTTTCTCGCTCTTTCCATTTCTCGTGCTCGTTTTTGGTCTTTTTTCTTCGTTTTTGCTCCTTTTCTTTATTATTCTTACCTACAATAATAAATAACACATATAAACGATAAATGCACTAAAAATACCCGTTTTGCTATTTATTATGCCCAAAAATGAAGGGATATAACACTAAAATCATGACTAATTCCGTGTTTAACACACCCCAGCACTTAAAACGTTGCTTGCCCCCAAGCAACTATTATCATAAACGTTAAGTTAAAAAAAAAAAAAAAAAAAAAAAAAAAAAAACAATTAAAAACTACTTTATTTGAAATTGCTAAAATAAAATAAAAATAAAAATCCATCGTGACCCGCCATGCTCGACTTTTTATTCAAGGTATAAGGATCATAGAACGGGAAACACGCAAACTGGGTGTCGCCAGGGAATAAAGATCGTCATCCTCTTTTTATTACTCCCAACTAAGCTAAGACTCCTTGTGCAAACGTTATAGCAAAATGCTAACACTACTTATACTAATAACCTATGTAAATATAATTTTTCACTCCTATAATTATAAAGACTAGGCAAGTGTGTTCATTTTCAAAGCTTTGATCGTTCAAATCGACATTTGTTATGGTTGCTAATCATCTAAGTGGAATATTAGACTCACCGAAAATGACGAGATTTAAGATTCAAAACTGGCCTTTCCCATGTAGCGGCTTTCTTCTCGGAACGTCCCAACCTAATCGGTTAAGTGCCCGGGCTTTTGACACCCCACGGAGAATAGTACCGGGATTGGCGGGATTTTGAAATCAAAGATCTTGAAATCACCGCTAAGCTAATAAAAGACACTTATATGAAAAACAACGACGGTAATTAGAGAATGAAGATTCAAAGGAGAGATCACTCCATGTAGCGACTTTCTTCTCAGCTTGTCCTTTAGCAAAGCTTAGGAGGCTAGGTTTTTACACCCTCGAGAATAGTATCGGAGCTCACGGGACCTTTGACTTCTACATTCTCAATTACCGTCTAAACTCTTATACAAAATTGACGAATTGTAGTTCAACTTCGGATTTAAATTTGTGAAAAAGCAAGTTTCTCACAATTATAATTGAAGAAAAACAAAAACATAAAACTCTTATTCATTTTTTTTTCTTTTTTTTTCTTTTTTTTTCCAAATATTATTATTTTTTTTTCTTCTTTTTTTTTCTTGCTTTTTTTTTTCATTTTTTTTTTCAACATATTTATTCACGCAACATTATTTCAAATTTAAGAAAGTATGCTTTCACTCAAAGTTAAATAAAAAGTTGAACTAGGACTCTATATCAAAATTGCATAAGAATTTATTTTTTTGCATAACAACACAATTTTTAACGTTCAAAGGCTTGAAAAAACACACTTATTTAATCTAGTTATAACCTAGGAAGAAAAGCCATAGGTTACTCATATAAGCTCTAAAGAGAACCAACTACTCCACGTTTAGCATTTTTATTTGCATAATTCCTAAAAGCTTAGTCTAAAAGTTAAGGGAGCAGCCAGATCAACACTCAGGCAGAGTCAGGATCCCCTTTGTTCTAGCCTACGGGACAAGTCAATCACGCACGGTCAAAAACGTTTTATTATTATTAATAAAATAAAATAAAAACAGACATTTGATCAAAATAGGATGCAAGAGGGCAAACAAGTAGGCAAGAATATGATCCATATGATATAAACCCCCTACACTTAGAACCAAACATTGGCCTCAATGTTCAAAAGTGATAAGGTGCTACCCCTACACTTAAGAACACAAAAGGCTAATGCTAGAATTCCAAGTGTAAGAAGGAGAACACAATTAAATATGTATGGATAAAGATGAGAACTGAGTACTCCCCTGATATAGACATGAAGATCGATCGGAGACTGAATGAAGAAGATGATGGAAAACAGCAACATCAACCTTCTGAAAGTCTTCTCGATCCAAGGGAACCTGCACATAAAAACAAAAACCAACAAGCACACATGGAGAGAAGCACACATGGAGAGAAGCACACGCCCCTACACTTATGTTAGAAAATAAATAAAAAAGATAGATCAGCGGGTTGCCTCCCGAGAAGCGCTTGTTTTTGTTAACCGAGTCACGAGCCTGACTCGACCCTGAATTAAATGGTCCATGGGGAAGCAAGAGAATCACCACTAGCTCAAAACAGATATGCCAGGGTCAAAGATCTTATCCTCATTACCGGATGAGAATAAAGAAGAAGAATCCACAGTATAAGTGAAGAAAAGCAGAAGGATTCTTATAACATACGAGAAATAGGTATAAAAGCGATCCTTAAGAATACTCGTCATCGCCAAGGGCGGGAGGGTGGGAGAAAAAGATATCAAAGTGTCACCCGAGGACACTTGATAGAAACTCAAAGCAAGAGTCGATGGAGTAACAGGTAAAACATCACAAGTAATAGCAACATCAACGTCTCCTCCGGGATCAAAACACTCATCCTCATTTCCCGGTATGAAATGAGGAGAGTAAAAGCGATACATCACCCGCTTGGGTGTGCACGCGGTAGGACGGAGTGGCAACATAGTATGAGAAATATCAGAAGACATATCTACCACCCGCGTCACCTCTCCAGACCGAATCAAAAGGAAGGTAGGGTCAAATCTCTCCACCTCCTCTACGATGGGAGGTGGCATGGCTAACAAAGAATGCTCATCAATAGCAACAGATTCAGGGCTATCAATGTCCTCAATCCCCTCTTCAAAGAGAGGATTCACCTCACTAGAGATGTAGGCGTCATCAAAATCAAATAAAGGGTTCGAATAAATCTTGAAATTTTCCTTCGGAACGTCTTCATCGGATAGTGACTCGTCATCACTAGAAGTAAAATCATCATCGAGATCAAAAAGGGAATTAGAGAAAGCCAAAGAATCGTCTCCCGAGATGTCGGTGGGAGGTAATGAGTCATCACTAGAAAGAGATTCACACTCATCGTCATTATCGGAAGCAACCGTAGGCTCACTTTGGATTGGAATAAGAGTCTCGTCACAATGAATAGTGATAAGACCCTCATCCCCCATGATGAGAGAGGCATCGGGCTTCGTAGTGGAAGAATCGAGAATAGGAGTGGTAGAATCCTTAGGCTCGAGAGCCGGCAGGTCGAGAGAAGGAATTACAATTGCACTAGGACATTGAGCACAAAGATCATTCCAAGAAATAGTATTCTCATCGTCATCATCATCATAATAGAAAGAACGCACAAGAGGCGGAGTATAATCACTAAGATTAGATACTTGCTCTTGTCGTTGTCGTTGTCGCTTTTCCTCCTCATTTGCTTCTTTTAGAAGAACAACGGCTTCTTGAAGTTGCAAAACAATGGCGTGTGTTTCGTCTTTCAAAGCATTGAGTTGTTGAATTCTCTGAGAGGATTGATGATTGATGGTAGGATGTGGGGGCTCACAGTTATGAAAACCAGAATTATAGCACGGATGTGGCTCATAGGAAGTCATCGGTTGAGAAGAATTAGAACACGGATTTGGTTCATAATAATCCATCGGTGAAGAAAAATGAGGACACGAATTTGGCTCATAATAATTCATTGGCTGACAATACGAAGTATCGTGAGGGCCCCCACAATGATTGCAACACGGGTATTGGGAAAAACCCGGTTCATGTTGCGGATAGGGATTGTCATAGACGGGAGGGGGGGAGAAAGTATTGTAAGAGGAGAAGTACGAATTCGTTGAATTGCAAAATGGACAAAATCCAAATTGTGTATTGTCGATTTCAAAACCACACCGCTCACAAATACACCATTGACATGTTTGAAAACCATGCCATGGTCTCCCACACCGAACGCAAGACGAATCCATGAAGAATTAAAAATAAGAGGGATAGAGAAAAGAATTAAACACAATAGAGGATAAAGAAGAATATTTTTTAAAACTTTTTTTTTTTTTTAATTTAATTTTTTTTATGATATATATAGTAATAAAGAAAAACAAAATAAAATAAGAAAATATTTTTGATTTTTATAAATTTTTTTTTTTTTGAATTTTTAAATTTTTTTTTTTTTTTTAATTATATATATATATAAATACGAAAATAAACTTTCAAAACGAAAGGATCTTCAAGTCACCAACTAAAAAACACAACGCCAATATCGCTACACACAAAGCCGACAGCGGCGCCATTTGATTTAGTCATTTTCGTACACCCGAAGGTTATCGTAGTTCCAGCGAAGTGTGAATGGAAATCCGCGTTTATGTCTCAAGTTTGATGCTCGAATAAAAATGGTTTAGATTTTAATATTTAATTCTACTAATTTGAAAAGACTAAAAATTTAAAACGAAATAAGAGCGACAATTATACTACAAATTTTAAGCTAAGGGTACCTAAAATAATACTAAGGACAATAACGATGGTAAATAAACGAGCATAATCAAAACTAAAATAATCTTGACATTAAAGTTAAACAATAATAAGGCAACAATATAGAAGCTACTAAATAACGACAAGGAAATAGATAGAGAAACGAACCCGAGCGAATAACCGAAAACGCCGAGCTCAAAAGACAATAAACGTTAACGACAAAGCTAAACGGCATTTTAAAATTAATAAAGACTATTTTTATCTTAATTCTAAAATTAATAAACTATTATATAAAACCTATTAATTAAGAAAATAGAACAAAAAAAATCAATTCATCATAAAGTAAGATGCCATAAATTAATTAAAAAAAAGGAATGCTTAATATCTATCTATAGCAACTAAAAACAAAACGCAGCCTAGAAGAAAAAAAAAATTATGAGGATGAATGGAAAGTTATTATCTCTATCTATCTAGAATAATAAAAAATGAGAGAAATAAAAATCCTAGTCTAAAAAATGATAAACGCAGGGGAAAAGTTAACATACAGTAAAGTGAGTGTTGGGATTAAGTGCTGCGTTATATATTATCATTCATAATTTGGAAATTAAATCCTACCTGCTACAAAAAAAAATAAGGAAACAAATAAAACATAAAAGAAGAAAAACGTCCAACTCCTAGTAGTGATAGATCTGATCTACTAGTTTCAAAAAAAAAAAAATAAAATAAAATAAAACTAATTAAATTAACTACTCTCCAAAACCTACGCTACCTAATCTAAAGAGAAGTAAAAAAAATGGAACAGAAAAAGATAGATCCATATATGGAGTGTGTGATGTTGCCTTTGTACGCATCCTTCTTTTCATCTCATGGCCTTCTTGGGCTTTTTTTATTTTTTCTGTCTATTGGCTGCGTCTTTTTCACCATTCTGGGCCTGAGTTGGGCTTGACTTCATACTTGTTTTGTTTTTGCTATTGGGCCTGCTGCGTCATGCTGGGCTGAGTCCACTTTGGTTATATTAATGGGTCGGTCCGACCCATTTAAATAGTGTCGGTCCGGCCCAATAAAACATGAATGCATCGTCAAACTCGATTTTTCTCGCTCTTTCCATTTCTCGTGCTCGTTTTTGGTCTTTTTTCTTCGTTTTTGCTCCTTTTCTTTATTATTCGTACCTACAATAATAAATAACACATATAAACGATAAATGCACTAAAAATACCCGTTTTGCTATTTATTATGCCCAAAAATGAAGGGATATAACACTAAAATCATGACTAATTCCATGTTTAACAACCGACCATTCGGCTATCAAGTATCTCTTAGCTAAGCAAGATGCTAAGCCGAGATTGCTCCGTTGGATGCTCCTCCTCCAAGAATTTGATGTCACCGTGCTTGACAAAAAAGGAGCCGAGAATCTAGCGGCCGATCATCTTTCTCGTCTAGAAGATCCTCACAAAGATGCTTTCGAGAACAAGGAAATCACCGAAACATTTCCTCTTGAGACTCTCGGTGTAGTGAATTCTAAAGACACAACCCCATGGTTTGCCGAAATTGCAAATTACCATGCGGGCAATTTCATAATCAAGGGTATGACGACACAACAAAAACGAAAATTCTTTCGTGACGTCAAGTTCTATTTTTGGGACGACCCTTATCTCTTTCGGATTTGTGCGGATCAACTCGTTCGACGTTGTGTGTTTGGTACCGAAGCTTCTAATATCCTTAGAGCTTGTCATGAGAGACCCACGGGGGGTCACCACGGTGCTAATCTCACGGCTAAGAAAGTATTCGATGCCGGTTTATTTTGGCCTTCTATCTATCGTGAAGCACACGCACTTGTGAAGTCGTGTGATTCGTGCCAACGTCAAGGAAAATCGTCTCAACGTGATGAAATGCCGCAAAACATAATTCACGTATGTGAGATTTTCGACATTTGGGGAATAGACTTTATGGGGCCGTTCCCATCGTCTCATGGCAACAAATATATCCTCGTCGCGGTGGACTACCTTTCTAAGTGGGTGGAAGCTAAGGCTTTGCCTACTAATGATGCTCGTGTGGTAGTGAAGTTTTTGAAGCAACTATTCTCTCGGTTCGGAACCCCTCGTGCTATTATAAGCGATCATGGAACCCATTTTTTTAATGACCAATTCGAAAAGGTTCTAAAGAAATATGGAGTTACTCATCGTCTTTCTACGGCTTATCACCCGCAAACGAGTGGGCAAGTCGAGGTTTCGAACCGAGCTTTGAAGAGAATTTTAGAGAGGTCAATTGGAGAAAACCGTGCTTCATGGTCCGACAAACTCGATGACGCTTTATGGGCCTTTAGGACCGCTTATAAGACACCTATTGGTTGCACTCCTTATAAGTTAGTCTATGGGAAGAATTGTCATTTGCCCATTGAGTTGGAGCATAAGGCATATTGGGCCCTTAAGCATGCAAACTTTGACTTGAAGACCGCGGGAGATCACCGGAAAATAAAATTGAATGAATTGGATGAATTAAGGGATAATGCTTATGAAAATTCATTAATTTTTAAAGAAAAGACTAAAAAGTTTCATGATTCAAAGATTAAAAACCGGGTTTTTAATGTTGGTGATCAAGTGTTGCTTTTTAACTCTCGTCTTAAGATATTTTCCGGGAAATTGAAATCTCATTGGTCGGGTCCGTTCACCATTACACAAGTGTTTCCTTATGGGACCATTGAGCTAGCTCAAGTTGATGGTCCTAATTTCAAGGTGAATGGACATAGGCTTAAGCACTACTTTGGTGGGGAAATTCCTTCAATGGTTGCCCTCGACCAAGTCACCTTCCCCAATGATAATTAGCATTGAGGGGATCGAGTCGAGCTCATGACTCGGTAATCAAAAACGAGTTGCCTCGTGGGGGAGATCCCATGCTTATCTTTTATGCTCACTATTCACTAATAAGGGGACTTGTACCCCTTCAACTCGTTGTCTCGTGGTTGTTTGTGATTGTGTTATCTAGATCATCACCATCTACGATTGAAGACTCTCGTGTTCGTTTACGTGAGCCTCCATCATTCGTTTGAAGAAGTTTTTCACGAATCCATGACATATCCTTTATTGTTCTAACAATTATCTTTTAGCATACTTAATAAACGGCTTTAGATATATTATTGATCACCCTTTCCATGCTAGATCCTAAGCATTCGACTCTTCGTCTCTAGTATGGGGGTGCTCCACCTTTAGACTCAAAACATTGAGGACAATGTTTACTTTTAGTATGGGGTGAATAGGTACTTGCTTTGCTACGCCCTCACGCTTTCCAACTTTCAATGTTTTGTTTTGCTAATAAGGCTAAAAATGGCCAAATTTTAAAAATTTTCTTAGTTTTCATAAGTTTTTTTAAGACACGAATGTATATTTTCCGATGGGTAGAATAAGAGTTAATTTTTGACTTGATGGGCATTTGGAGCCATTTACATTCCTTAACCCGCTCATTTCAAGTTTTGCTAGACTTTTATGTAGGGAGCTTTAAAACGCGAAAGTCTTAATTCATACGGGTTAAGAACAAGAACTTTTCGCAAGTTCCTATAATTGATTCTAGAAAGTCACTTATCAAGGGAACTATAAAACGCATTCTCTAAACTTGAAAAAGTCCAAGAAAGTGCAAGATCCTATAGGTGGCTTGAAAACCCAAAACTTTGATTTGATATAGTCTTAATGAAAGCTAATCCAAATTTGGCTTAATTTTGACTTGCATGGCTAAGTATTCACGAGTCTCTTTAATTAGAGGTCTTTATATAGTGAAGAACGAGAAATGATAGAGTTAGACAAGTGATCATGCTAAACGTAGAACATGAAAGTGTTCTTTCAAAAACTCATATGTTTTTAATTGTGGCTTTTTCTTCCCATAAGATCAATGCATTATGAATAAATCATAATTGCAATAAGTAAGGTCGTACAATTTGAAAGGTTACTTAGCCTCTAGCGCAAGATCGTTTAAAAGTTGCTCGGGGTTGAATAGAGTTCATAGCCAAGGCATAACTTACTGAAGCAGGACGCGAAGATTGGCGATTATCCAAAAAGGCCCTAACAAGGCATGAGGAGCTCTATTTTTGCTAAAGATCCAAAGATGATGTGAAGTATCATTATTCCTAAATCAATATGAAGGATCGAGACAACGACGAGAAGCAATTACTCTCCTAAAGATCATGGAGAAAGTCTATCCAAAAAGACCCTAACAAGGTATGAGGATAAATATATCCAAGTCCGAAAAGGAGGCGGATCGTTGTATATCAAAATCCAAAGTAAAGATTGAAGAAAAATGATGAAGTCGTGGTCCAATATGAAGAATCTCTCAAAAACGTCAAGTGAAGAAATTCCAAATATATGAAGAGAAGACCATAATTTCGAGAACGTCTTCCCAAGATTTGAAGTATGAAGTACATGCCAAATATCGGTCCGAGAAAGGTCTCAAATCGTGAAATGAGTTATGCCAAGATATGAACTTAAGGAGATACACGAGAAGCCGTTTTAAAAGATTTTGTCCTTCGGCTAACTATTGATCAAATCGTGCTACTTTGCTTTCGGATTAATAACTACTCAAATAAGTCAATATGAATCACTTGTGATCCATGACAAATAGATAAAAAATGCTAGTAACCCATTTCCTTTTATAATAACTAGGATTGCGGGGAGAAAAAGTATTACACAATTTGGACGTATGAGTAGTGTTAGCATTGTGACTTGTACCAACAGTGATCTTGTTTTTGCACTTAGCATGGAATGTATGACAATCAAGGATGACGAAGTTTACTCTAAGGGACATTTACTTGTTTCTATTCTTTGACCCTAAAAGTCACTTTTTGTGATAAAAATCATATGTTATGTCTTTACACATCTTCGTAATATGTTGCAAGTCTTTTTACTCTTCAATAAAGGTTAATAAAATTGAACTTTGGTTATGCTTAGATACTTTATTCTAGCATTGCGTGAGGGCACGACAATGGTTTAGTATGGGGGAGTGATGAGATGGCATTTATACATGATCTCATCGTTCTTTTCGGGCTTTAAATGCATAAAAATGTCATAAAATACCATATATATGCTTGTGTTTGTTTACTTGTGTATTTTAGGTATGGATATCGTGAAAAAGACAAAAGATCACAAGTTACAAGGAAAAACGGACACAAGAAACGAAGCTGTACAAAGAACCGGGCCCTAATCATGGAATTCTCAACAAATACCTTGAAGACTTGAAGACAAACAAGATTGATCCTCAATTATTGAAGAAATGACACTTAAAACCCTTGTATATTAATAATTACAAGTTTGGTCCCTTAAGTTTGTCAAAATTACACAAAAGGTCCCTTAACTTTGAAGAAATGGCAAGATTAGTCCCTCAACAATTTCAAATTGTCAAATATGGTCCCTCATCAAGCAAAAGATAAATTGAAGACCTTTGAAGATCAAAAATGTCCAAGATCAGTCCTTCAAATATGCAAAAGTTCCAAAATTAACCCTTGATACACTTTTTGGAAAGTTTGTGCCAAAAATGACAAGTTGTGAAACGTTGATACAAAGGAAATGGACGCTGATAGAAGTTTACTTACAAGTGACAAGAGAAAGAAAGAAAAAGGACCAAGGCTGCCAATTTTGGAAGTTTAAATCCCTAAACACGCGCCAAACACCTTTCTCCCTAAGAAAACGGATCAAACATGTCACTATTCACACGTATGAACCCAGGTTTTACTTTTTACTGCCAAAGGGTTTTTCCCAATTACTTTAACCAAAAACTAATTCACCCTAGCACGATCACATCCCACACATTTAACCTCACAGCACTCCACCATGGACCCCACCCCCAATTCCCTTTAAACCAATCAGAATGCAACTTAACCTCCAAGTTATGTGACGTGTCCAAATCAACAGCCAAGGATCATTGCTTCATATCAAAGCTGAAATGAACGTCCAAGATCACTTTGGACAGCTCATCAACAACAAACGCACTCAAGGACTTAGGGAATTTAGGGAATTTCACATCTAGGGTTTGTGAATAGTGCTAGCCTTGGCATTTGCCTATATAAAGACTCCTCAACCTGTGAGAGAGCTTTGTTCCAGTTTTAGGCTATCAATCTTTGTAATTCCTTTTTAAGTTAAATAAAATTTGAATTTCTGAATTTTGAAATCTCTTTTTGATTTAGTTAAAAGTTTGGTGTTTGAGTAGCCTAATTCTGAGTTCCATTTGATTGTTTAGACCTTCCTTAACCTTGTGGTTAAGGCACGTCTAGTTTTGAAAGGTTTTCAAGGTTCAAAAGCCTTGAAGTCCTTGTTTCTGAATTAGGCTATTATTTGTGTACTAACCCTTAGCCTAAAGCCTTGAGTTCTTTCAAGCTTGTTGACACCAAGCCTGAGAAGGATTCTAAGCCTTTGGTTGAGTTTGTTTGTTGCTTGTGTTGAAGAAATATCATAATCAAAGCCTTGTTCTGCTTTGAACATCAGCAGGCTTTGATCATCTTTGTTGAAGTACCTTGGTCTTGTTCTAGTTGTTGAACAAGGTCCAAGGAGCATAGCTGGCCTTCCTAGGATGTTGTGGAAGGCAGGTATAATCTCTTGGTTAAGATTCCCCTAAAAATTTCTTGTTTATGGCTGTTTTGAATTTGGTGCTTTGATTTAGAGTATTGGTGTTGGTGTTGGTGATTTTTGAGTTTGATTGTGTTAGTTGCTATTGTTTAAGAGTTTTTAATCATTAAAATCAGTAGGTTATTAGTTAAAATCACAAGTTCCTTTGTCAAGTGTTAGATTAAGGGGTGTTTGGGTCTACTGCTTGGATTGGTTTTGTGGTTTCCTAAGTGGTTGTTTTGTGTAAGCTAGTATTGGTATCTGTTATTTAGGTGCTTGTGTTCATCTGTTTGCAGGTTTTGTGGGTTTGATCACATAGATTCATTATTTGGCTATAAAATCTTAAATACTTGGTAAAATTGGCTAGGATTTTGAGGACACCTAGATCTAGGCTTAGGCTAGGGCTAACAAGTGCTAAATCATAGTTAATCACACCAGGGAAGAAGGATTTGAGGTTTGAAATTGGATTAAGTGTCAAGTATATCAGCAAAACTTGTCTGCATATTGTTCATTGTTCATCAGAAACATTTTGTGCTTTGATCTTGTTGATTACTTTGATTCAGTGTTTGATTCTTGTTACTTTGTGTTTGTTCTTAGTTTATATAGCTTGTGTATGCATCCTGTTAAGTTTGGTTGGCTTATTCTGCTTAAATCTGCTTATTAAGTGCTTAACTGCTTATTTCCATATCTGGTGCATATCTGGTAACTGTTTGGCTTATTGTGGCTTATTGTGTGAACCATTTTGTGATTTTATTGTTGCTATTGACTCCTTGTGATTCACTGATCACAAGGGTGCCTTTGTTTCCAATTGAATCAAACCAGAACTCTTGTATAAGCTTGGTCAAATAGTCAAAGTAGTGGGAACTCCTTTCCCCTGCTAGTTACCACTGATAGTGTAAAATTGGGTTCAGCTTATCAATAAGCTATACTAGCTTATTCCAACCAGCAACAACTTTGTTTTTGTAATAGGTGCTCATATTTTGACCTATTTGTTCATACTGGAGCATTTGGGTGGTTGACTTTAGGGTTTGACTAGAAAACCAACTCCTTTGACTTTTACATAAGTTCATTTGTGCTTATTCTGGCTTATTGGTTGTGCTTATTGGATTTTTGTTGATTGATTTTGCTTATTGAGTCCATTTGAAAGCTTTTTCAAGTTGAATCAAGTTCTGAGGTGCATTATTTCTCAAACCCGACTATTTTGTCGTTTTGTGAAATAATACATTGCTTATTTCTGGCTTATTGAGTGAGCTTTTTCGAAAATTCTTTTTACAGATCTCATAAGCATCCCAAAAGAAGGTTGTGTGTCAAATTAGAGCTTATGGCATTAGCTTATGGCTTAATGGGCTGAAAAGCCCAATAAGAATAAGCTGAGTGTTCAATAAGCTGTGATAAGCTCATTTTCAGCTTTTGGGCCCTTAGAGTTTTGTTCTTAGAATTAAATTTTGAGTCAGATAGGGCTTTTCCAAGTCAATTGGGCTAAGTTTGACTTTTTGGGCCCAAAAGCTCATTTGTGTTGACTGAATTTGGATTTGGCCCATTTGAGGGCCCATTAGGGGTATTTTGGTAATTTCACTTTGATTTTCTGATTAATTAGGTTAAAATAAACTAGTTTGCAAGTTTTTAGAATTTTTTATAATTTTTTGATTTTTAATATTATTTTAATATTATTTTATTATTATTTTTGAATTTTCACATTTTCCAACTTTTTATATTTTTCTTAGGTTTAATACATTAAAATAGGAGTTTAGCAACTTTTAGAATAATTTTATCTCTTTTAGATTAATTTTTATAATTATTTTAATTTTTAATAGTTTTTAAATCATTTTAAATAGTTTTTATTAGTTTTAAAATTTCTAAAAATAGTTTTTAATCTTTTTAGGTCATTTTAGAGGTTTACCAATTGAAAAATCTTTATTTGGGCTTTTTGATAATTTATTTGATTTTTAGGGCTTTAATTAGCATTTAAAAATTGAATATTTAATTATTTAAAAGGTTTGAAAAAGTTTTGATTATTGGTAAACTCTTAGTTTATTATTTTTGACTTTTGGTGAATTTTTGGTAATTTTTAGAATTTATTTTTATTTTTGTGGTTTATAAGGTTCTACGTTTTAACTTTCTAGTAGTGATTTTTTTTGTTAATTTTTATTTTTACGTCTTCGTCAATTTCTTTTCTCATCCCCTTCTAAACCAAATATTAATCACAAATCTTGAACATCTTAGTCACACACATATACCTCCTTGGGAAACGAACTTTCACACCATTAAGGGTCATTAGTGTTGATTTTCCTAAATCATCACTCGATACTTACCGCTTTTACGCCTTTTTCCTAAGAGGTGTAATTTACCACAATCAGGTACTTAGATATGAACGTAACTGCATCTTGCTTCGTAGAAACTTGATACATAGAAGTTTGCGAAACTCTGAGTCTCCAAAATTAGACTTTTCTTAGCGTAGAATCTTCTTGGAACACCTAACGTAGTGTAGGGTTCTCACCTTTACGCATAAGCTGAGTCATGGTAAGATTAACCGTGAGAATCCATGCAGTTCAGCATGTCACTGTAATCAACCAGAATTTATATTGGAAAATTTCAGGGTGACATTTCTCTTGTCGTAGAATTTGCAACATAGTGCAAAAATGGTCTTCCCGCTCTTCTCTAGACTTAGAGAAATTCAGGTTATCCTTGATGAAAACACTGATGAATTTGTTTACGAGTTCATGGAAACTCAATTTATTAAGTCCATATCGATGCTCGGGCATTTATGAGACTAATACAAAATCATGAATCTAGCATGACTGAGTCGTGCATGAATAGCAATCATGGAAATGTCCTGCTCTTTCACCCGTCACTGTTGGCAGCATGATCATGAATCCGATCTTGGAAAATTTCTTAACACCCTAAAGTCGATTGGACATGTCGTCAATACTTGGAGGAGAATAACGGTTATGAATGGTGATTTGTTTAAATCGACGGTAATCGACACATAATCTCATGGTACCGTCCTTCTCCTTGAAGGTTCTTCTGGAATATATGGGAAGATTTTGGAATAATCGGCTGGTTATGCGTAAAAGAACTTCAATAGTCGTGTCTTAACTGACAGCTAGAAATTTTAGTAATCATGGCTAACAAAGCACGTGCTTGTAAAGCCTAGATAATTTGTATAGATTTTCCTGATGGAAAACCATGCTGAATTTATTCAGGAGCCTGAACATTACTGTACAAAATCATGAATCGTAGTAGGGTGTGCTATTCGTAGTCCATAGTTAGGATTAAATTCAACTTGCATCTGTCCGAGGAAATGCGTTAGCAGCTTGGATCTTATCATTAGGCTGAAGGAAAACCTTCGTATACATGGGGGATACGAATGGCGTCCTTTATGGTCATGAATATATGAAATATGGGTGCAAGAAATGAAAGTGTCGTGAAGCAAACGTGACAGGTTTCACTGAATGTGTTTTGCCTGTCTGGGTGTCCAGAAGCGACTAATATGCCGGCGAAGGTACTGAAATTAGTGTGGCCTGCTTACTACATGGCACAACAAAATGGATATACCCCTTGGAGGGCACCCATGAATTTCTTAGGGATGTTCCAGAAAAGACGTGAGTCAGGTGTCTTGACTCGTGTCTAAGCATGACATGTGTCTTGACTGGTGTCTTGACATGTGTCTTCAGAAAGTATACGTGAGGAATGTGTCTTAACTGATGTCTTGACATGTGTCTCGATATGTGAAACAAATTGAACTACAAATATTAGGTTTGGCGGATCGGTTGGACTACTGATCCTTTGTATTTCTGATCACGTTCGCGGCCGGAGCTTCGGTTGCGATTGCTAGGATAGTTGTTGTCATAGTAGTGGTTACTATCGTCTTGTCTGTCAGTTCCATGACGGTCATTCTCATGACTGTGATTCATGTAACTACACAGCTGAGTGGCTGGCTGGTACCGGTTCTCACTCATATGACTGAAACGACAACTGAATGACGTGTGACATGTAACTAAGAATTAGGGACAATGACTGATGGAAATCGGCTGGTGGTGAAGCATTTTCTCGTCCGATCGCTTTGATCTAACGCCTTTGTCTTCGTCTTGTAAGATCTCCAGGTTGAACAACATCAGCATCTTGTAGCGTCTCAAAAATCCGCAGCATCAACCCTTAGTAACATCTCCAAGCTATGAGCGGCATCAACAATTTGTAGAGTATCAGCACGTGGAATACGCCCATGAGATACGGTACATGGAGTACTCATGGAATGCACATGAAATGATCGGTATGGGGTCGATCATCTGTCATGATTTTAAGGAAAATAATTGGTTAAACGGTTAGAAAGACCGCCATGATAACCTGGAAATGCCAATATATACCTCATTCTGGTTGCATAGAGAAACGCTAACGTGTGGTTAAACGAATTTCAACAATGATTTTCCTAAAAGCATGATTAATGAATACCAACCATGACTATCATGAAAGCCGGATTTAAATGAATTCCAACAGTGTCTTGCATGAAAGCATAAACAACAAAAGAGACGTATGACTTAATCAACATGAAGACGAAATCATCGTGAAGAAACATGAAACAACTTAACATGAAGGATTATATAACATAATCAGCATGAAAATGAAGTTAACCATGATAGTATGAAAACATACTTGACATAAAGACTAATAAGTGTGAAAACACTTATCCTTTTACCACTTATTTTCAATAATAACAAGACCAAAACATGTATTTTATGTCGTAAAAGTCAGAATTATGCGTGGTTTGTGTTTTTATTGTGTTTCAGGATAAAAATATGCAAAAGGAAGAAAACATGGGCTTTCACGGACTTTTATCGAAGAAAAAGACAAAAGACGAAGTCAAAAGATCGAGAGTGCAAAAAGAACGGAAGTCCAAGGCCTATTCTGAAGATTTATCAAAGAAAAAGTCTAAAGACGGAAGTTTAATGAAGTCGGAGAACTCAAGTCTAATTATAGAAGAAATTATAAGACAAGTTCAATTTATATTGACAAATCCCGAGACTACGTCGAGAAAGACAAAGAAATTAGATCAAGTCGAGACGAGAAGAAAGAAAGAAGGAAGCATAAACACTTAACGTCCCCACCTCCTATAAATACCCTCCTAATATGTCATTAGGAGTGTGTTAGTTTGCAGTTAGTTTTTAGTTAATTTTTAATTTTTAGTGTGTTTTTAATTTCCTTCTCTCTGTTTTTCCAAGTTTATCAAACATTAATCTTGTAATCTTTTGATCTTAATCTTTAATCAAATCAAACTTATTTCTTAATTCTCATTCTACCTTTCTTAATCTTTTTAATCTTGATAATCATGTAGTTAGTTTTACTTTTGTTGATGATTTGATTGTGTAGCTTATTTGATTGAGCTTATTGAATTGGTGATTTTATAAGTTTTTAGATCATAGTGCTTATTTTCTTAATTTTTATGATTAATAGTTCTTAAAAATAAGTTGATTTTGATAAGTTTGATATTTTGATAAAAAGTTGATTTTCAATATCTTGCTTATTTAGTGTTTTAAAAGTTTTCAAATTCTAGCTTATTTACCTTTTCCTAAAATCATTTTGATTTAGTTTTTGGTGAAGTGCTTATTGATTTTTAGCTTATTTTTGCTCATTGGCATCTTTTTCTTATTCGGAATTTTACTTTGCTCAGCCCTCATTTCGGAAAAGAGGCATAACCCTCTTTTTCCGGATAAGACAACGAAAACAACATTCTGGATAGTCTCTATTTCCCGATTCCTGATAAGCCCTTAATTTTCATTTCCCGTATAAGCTTTAGATGGTCCTTTTCCGGATAAGTATCCGGAACACACATTGCGGATAAGCACCCGAAGACAAATTCCGGATAAGGAAAGGGAGAGGATTCCGCATAAAGTTTAGTTAGTGGATTACGGATAAGAACTTCAATCGATTCCGGATAACCTCCCAAAGTCACATTCCGGATAACACCTCCAAACCGATTCCAGATAAGCCTCAGAATTGTTGTATTCTGGATAAAGCTTCAGAAGTAGTATTCTGATAACGGTTAAAACACACATTCCAGATATAGGTGTCAATACCGATTCCAGATAAGCTCTTTATTTCCATCCCGGATAAGCATCCGGATAACAACATTCCGGATTAGCAATTCTTTTGGATTCCGGATTAGCAATTCTTTTGGATTCCGGATAAGTGACAGTAAGTTTGGATTCCCACTTATATTTTGTTAGTTCCTGGTTTTAATTTCTAACTTTTCTTTTCCCGCCTTTTTACTTAGTATCATTTTAACTTGTCTTGTTTTAATTCAATCTTTAAAGTTTACATTTTTATAAGTTTTCATCACTTACTCTCTAATTTTTAAAGTCTTTTATTTTTAGTCTAAATATTTTCAAGCTTTCATTTTTACTTATTTACTCAACGACATTTTTACTTTTAGCTTAAAATAGATAATCAAACCTTTTTATTTTTCACCAAGAACGACTGAGTCGCACTTTCCACTAGTAATCAATTCAAAAATATCGGATTCAACGAACTTTCATACGAGGCAAACCCTTGTATTAAAATGGCGCCGCTGCCTGCACTTTTCGTTAAAATTAACGGTTTTTAGTGAGAGACGCGTTAGATTTTGGGATTCGTTCCTTTTGAACGTTATTTTCTTGCTTAAGTTTTCAAAAAATCCTAAAAAATATATAATTTCAAAAATCCAAAAAAAAAAGAAAAACATAAAAAACCAAAATATTTCTTGTCTATTTTTCTTTTCCTTTTGTAGGTGTGTATGCGTACTCGTGCTCGTAAGAAGAAAGTAGCTCAAGCCGAATTCATTACTCCACCTATTGTCACCATGGAAAATCAACCAATGATCGAGCTTTTGCAATCGCAAGTAGAGGGCAACACCGATGCTATTGTCATACCCGATATTGGAGCCAACAACTTTGAGCTCAAATCCAACATCATTCAAATGGTCTCTGCTCAACCTTTCTTGGGACGTACACTTGATGATCTTCATGACCATATAAAAAGGTTTCTTCAACTCACTAATACGGTCAAGTATAACGGGGTTTCACAAGAGGTAATTCGCTTACAACTTTTTCCTTTCTCCTTAGAGGGACAAGCCCGGCACTGGCTTGATAAGGAACCGCCACAAAGTATTCTTACGTGGACGGATTTAGAGACTAAATTCATCAACTACTTCTTCCCACCCTCACGTACTACCGCTTTGCGGAATGAAATCATTACCTTTGAACAAAAGTACGGTGAGACATTTAGTGAATCTTGGGACCGTTTTAAGGAACTTTTAGAAAGTGTACACAACATGGTTTCACAAAAGTACATCAAATTAATACTTTGTATAATGGTTTAAGCATGAATGACCAAGATTCACTAAATAGTGCCTCGGGGGGTAATATTTTGGTTAAGTCTTCTAATGTCGCTTGGGATATTATTGAGAATAAGTCTAGAGTGCAAACCAAGAGTGTTCGGACTAATGTGGCTAGTGCTAGCACTAATGAGAGCGACAAGAGAATTGATAAGCTTACTTCGCTTGTTGAAACACTTGCTCTCCAAACCGCTAACAATACCAAAGCTATCAATGCACAAGTTAATGCTATGAGTCAGTCATGTGAAATATGCGGGGGATATCATTCATACACCAATTGTACTTTGACTCGTGACAATCCGGAAAATGTGTATGCCGCCAATGGTAACTTTTCTACGGGAGGCTATCAAGCACGTCCTCAAGGTGACCGTAATTTGCTCAGTTATCGTTCATACAACTTCTTTCACCACCCGGTTTTCCCCCACAAAACCCAAACAACCTCAATCGCAACAATCAAAACCAACCTCGAGCTCCAAATCAATATCCAACCCAAAGAAACCCATATCCACCTCAAGGAAACAACCAAGTTTACCAACAACCCGCTTATCAACCACCTGCCTACCATGCTCTTCCTCCCAACCAAACCACCGCATTTAATCACGAGGTTGAAACTTACATGAGGACTAATGAAGCGATAGTACAGAATCTTAAACGGCAAATGGCCAACTTGAAAGGAGATATGGTGAAACAAGGGAATGATCTTCGAGCCGATATGCGAAACTCTTTGGCCAGTCAGACGTATGACTTAAGGGATATGATGGCTAGTTTCTTCCAAAGTAATCAAGCCTCTGGTTCGGGTTCTCTTCCGAGTAACACCGTTGCTAATCCAAGAGGGGAGATGAAAGCAATCACCACTCGCAGTGGAAATGGTTTAAAGGAACCCGAGCTTCCTACACCTACACCGGTGATTATGACAAAGGAAAACGAGTCCCCTTCTCCAATTCCTCCACCTTCTACTTCTCCAATTCCTCCACCTTCTACTTCTCCAATTCCTCCACCGGATAAGGATGTGAGTGAGAATTCCATTCCAAAGCATTCATCTCAACCCAATATACCTTATCCCTCAAGGTTGAGGTAAGAGAAATTGAAGAACAAGGATGATATTCAGGTTTCTAACTTTCTCAAAATTTTTAAACAACTGAATTTCAATATCTCCTTTGCTAAGGCTCTCGCTTACATGCCGAAATATGGTAAAATGTTTAAAGATCTTCTCAGCGATAAAGAGAAACTTCTTGATATTGCTCAGACCCAACTTAACGAGAATTGCTCCGCAGTTCTCTTAAGGAACTTACCAACCAAACTTGGTGATCCGGGTCGTTTTCTCATTCCTTGCAACTTCCCCGGGGTAGAGAATTGTATGGCCCTATCCGATCTAGGTGCTAGTATAAACTTAACGCCATTAAGTGTTTGGAAACAATTATCTCTCCCCGAGCTAGGCCCCACACGAATGACATTGGAATTAGCTAACCGTATGGTTGCTTATCCGGTGGGGATAGCCGAAGACGTCTTTGTCGATGTCGAAAAATTCACCTTTCCGGCGGATTTTGTTGTCGTTGACTACGAGATGGATCCCCGTGTTCCATTAATCGTTGGACGTCCATTCTTGAGGACCGGTCTCACTCTCATTGATGTAGCCGAGGGTGAATTAATCATGAGAGTTGGTGACGATAAAATCGTCTTTAACATGGGTAAACTTTCTAAGCAGCCTTCTGAAAACGAGAGCGTTAATTTCATTGACGTTCTTGATGAGGCTTGTGAAGAACATTTCAAATACGCTTGTAAAAGTGGTTCTTCTTCTCTACCCATTGTTGAGACCGTTGCCTCCATTGCTCCCTCACTAACTCCATTTGGAGAAAGTGAATTACTTTTGAAAGAATTTTAAGCAACTATGGGAGATGTGGACTTACAATATGATGATTCTCCCTCCAATTGGGATGAAGACATTCGTACCATTGAGAAACTTCTCAATGAGGACCATACTTCTCCACCATCTCCTAAGGAAATCTCTATCGATGATCCGAATTTGACTACGCCTTCCATCGAAAATCCTCCAGATTTAGAGCTTAAGAACCTACAGTCTCATCTCGAGTACGTTTTCCTTGAAGACAATAACAAGTCACCCGTCATCATCGCAATGGATTTGAAAGAAGACAAAAATCCCGACTTATCGTCGTGCTGAAGAATCATAAGAAAGCGATTGGGTGGAAAATCTCCGATATTCGTGGAATTTATCCTCACTTTTGCACACATAAAATTCTCATGGAGGACGACTTTAAACCCACTATTCAAAACCAAAGAAGGGTGAATCCCAAGATCCATGACGTTATCAAAAAAGAGGTTATCAAACTTCTTGATGTGGGAATGATCTACCCTATCTCGGATTCACCATGGGTTAGTCCGGTCCATTGTATGCCTAAGAAAGGCGGAATCACCGTTGTGCCCAATGAAAACAACGAGTTGATTCCTACTAGTATGGTTACAGGGTGGAGAGTTTGTATAGACTATCGCAAACTCAATGATGCTACGAGAAAGGATCATTTTCCCCTTCCTTTTATGGACCAAATGCTTGAACGTTTAGCGGGTAATGACTTTTATTGCTTCTTAGACGGTTTCTTCGGGTATTTTCAAATTCCCATCGATCCTAAAGACCAAGAGAAAACCACTTTCACTTTTCCTTATGGAACATTTGCTTACAAAAGAATGCCTTTCGGCTTATGCAATGCTCCTGGGACTTTCCAAAGGTGTATGATGGCTATCTTCCATGACATGGTTGAAGAAACTATGGAAGTCTTCATGGATGATTTCTCGGTCTATGGTGATTCTTTCTCTCATTGCCTTGCCAATTTGGAACGCATGTTTAAGCGTTGTGAAGACACTCGCCTTGTTCTAAATTGGGAAAAATGCCATTTCATGGTAAAAGAAGGCATTGTGCTTGGACATAAAATCACAAAATCCGGTCTTAAAGTGGACCGTGCTAAAGTGGATGTCATAGCCAAATTACCTCCACCTTCAACCGTGAAGGGTGTGAGAAGTTTCCTTGGTCATGCGGGCTTCTATCATCGATTCATTCAAGATTTCTCTAAAATCGCTCGCCCGATGACCCACCTCTTGGAAAAAGATACTTCATTTATCTTTTCTAAAGAGTGTATTGAATCCTTCAATTTTCTTAAGGACAAGCTAACTAAGGCACCGGTCTTGGTTACCCCTAATTGGGAGCTACCTTTTGAATTGATGTGATATGCTAGCGACTTTGCCATTGGAGCGGTTTTGGGCCAAAGAGTGAAAAAAAACTTCCAACCAATCCATTATGCTAGCAAGACAATGACGGGGGCTCAATTTCATTATACCACTATCGAAAAAGAGCTTTTAGCTGTAGTGTATGCTTTTGAGAAGTTTCACCCCTATCTTTTTCTTTCCACCACCATTGTCTATACCGACCATTCCGCGTTGAATGACTTCTTGACAAAGCAAGATTCTAAGCCAAGAATTCTTCGTTGGGTTTTTCTCCTTCAATAATTTAAAATTGAAATTCGTGACAAGAAGGTAGCCGGAAACCTAGCCGCGGATCATCTAAGTAGACTTGAGGATCCATATCAAGGGGATCATCCGAACCAAGAGATCAATGACTCTTTTCCCCTGGAGACCTTAATGTCTATCAATTCCAATCTTAATGACACCCCGTGGTTTGTGGACATTGCAAACTACTTAGCGGGTGGAATTCTCAAGGAAGGGTTAACGTCTCAACAAAAGAAAAAGTTCTTTAAAGACATTGAACACTATTTTTGGGACGACCCTTACCTTTTCAAACAATGTGCGGATCTTGTCATTCGTCTATGTGTTGATGGGCCGGCAGCGTTACTAATCCTTGAAGCTTGCCATAAAGGACCCACTAGTGGTCACTTTGGTCCCAATTACACCGCGAAGAAAGTATTCGACTCTGGATTTTATTGGCCCACCATTTATCATGACGCTCATGAAATGGTTAAACATTGTGATGCTTGCCAAAGACAAGGCAAGATCACACATAAAGATGAGATGCCTCAAAATTTCATACAAGAATGTGGAATCTTTGATGTATGGGGCATCGACTTTATGGGGCCATTTCCATCATCTAAAGGGAACAAGTACATCCTCGTAGACGTTGACTACGTATCCAAATGGGTTGAAGCTAAGGCTCTCCCTACGAACGATGCGAGGGTGGTTGTGAACTTTTTGAATCAGCTTTTTGCTCGATTCGGTGTTCCTCGTGCTATAATCAGTGACCGCGGGACTCATTTTTGCAATGATCAATTTGCTCGAGTCATGGCTAAGTACGGTGTCAATCACCGTCTTTCCACTGCTTATCATCCTCAAACAAATGGTCAATCCGAGATATCTAACCGTGGATTGAAGCGAATCTTGAGCGTACTATGGGAGAGCATCGTACCTCGTGGGCCGATAAGTTAGACGATGCTTTGTAGGCGTTCCGTACCGCATATAAGACCCCTATTGGTTGTACATCTTATCGTCTTGTGTACGGGAAGGCATGCCACCTCCCTATCGAGCTAGAACATAAGTCATACTGGGCCTTGAAGTGGGCCAATTTCGACATCAACAAAGCCGGCGATCTTCAGAAGATTCAACTCAATGAGCTAAATGAACTAAGGAATCAAGCTTATGAGAACTCATCGATCTACAAGGAGAAGACCAAGATCATCCATGATGCTAGGATTAAGAACCAAGAGTTCCACGTTGGTGATCAAATTTTACTCTTTAACTCTCGGTTGAAGATCTTCTCGGGCAAGCTGAAGAGCCGTTGGACTGGTCCATTCACCGTCGCCAAAGTCTTCCCATATGGAACCATTGAGCTCTCTCAGCCAAATGGGCCAAATTTTAAAGTAAATGGCCAGCGTGTGAAGCTGTACTTTGGTGAGGACATCTCTTATGAGATGATTCCATCCCTCACCACGTTTCCCTGGAATTAGTTCTGGGTCGAGTCAGGCTCGTGACTCGGTTAACAAAAACAAGCGCTTCTCGAGAGGCAACCCGTTGATCTATCCTTTACCGTTGTCATAATAAGTGTAGGGGGAGCCCCGTATGTGTTTGTTGTCTTGTTTCTTCTAACATGCATGGATTAAAGCTTCAAAGATTCATTCTCGATGACTTTTGACGAACCATGATCCTGTGTACCCGTCTTCCCGGTTCTATCCTAAACTGTCGTGATTCAATTTTTCATATCTTATATGTTCACACTGAAATCACTATAGTTGTCCTTTCCTTATCAAGATTAAAACAAAGTGCACAATGTCCTAAGTGTAGGGGAGTTTACTCCCACATGCTTAAACATTGGGGACAATGTTTATATCAAGTATAGGGGGGACTCCTGTCGACGTAAGTGGGCTTTTCCATGAATTTGTCCTTATTTTAACCGAAAAATTACATTTTTCAAATTTTTTTAATCTATTTTGGCCTACTAGTATAGTAGTATCTTTCTTTGTTATCGTTATTTACTTTCTTTGCTAGAATAAATTTTCAATAAAGTGGTTTTAAATTTTTCAAAGTCGTGAATATTTTGACTCAACCCGAGTTTACTTATCTAAGTTTACTCTAGCTAGTATCCTTAACATGTTTAAGTCAAGTTTTGCTAAGCTTTTATATAGCGAACTTTAAAACGCGAAAGTCTTAACTCTCACGGGTTAAGAACAAGAACTTTTCGCAAGTTCCTATAATTGATCCTAGAGAGTCGTTTATCAAGGGAACTTTAAAATGCAAATTCTAAACTTGAGAAAGTCTAAGAGTTTGCAAGATCCTATAGATGACTCGAAAACCCAAAACTTTGATTTAATTGGCTAAGCATCCACGAGTATCATTCCTTGAGATTTTAAATTGTGGAGAACGAGAGATGATAGAGTCAATTATAAGTTTGGTATTCTTTCGTGAATTTATGTGAGTTGATTATAAGCCTATTCTCCCATTGCTTGTTAATAAATTTAACTGCAATAAATAAGGTTGTACGATTTGAAAAGTTACTTAGCTTCTAGCCCAAGATCGTTTAAAAGTTGCTCGGTATTAATTAGAGTTCATAGACAAGGCATAACTTATTGAAGCGGGATGTGAAGATTGGCGAGTCCAAAAAGGTCCTAACAAGACATGAGGGCTACATTTTGTTGCTAAAGATCCAAAAGTGATGTGAAGAATCATTTATCAAAAATCAATATGAAGGATCGAGACACACGACGAAAAGCAAAAAAAACTCCCCTAAAGATCATGGAGAAGTCTATCCAAAAAGGCCCTAACAAGGTATGAGGATAATTTGATCCAAGTACTAAAAGGAGGCGGATCGTTGTATATCAAAGTCCAAAATAAAGATTGGAGAAAAATGAAGAAGTCGTGGTCCAAGTATGAAGAATCTCTCAAAACTTCAAGTGAAGAAATTCCTATTATGAAGAGAAGACCATAATTTCAAGAACGTCTCTCAAGATTTGAAGTATGAAGTCACTACCAAATATCAGTCCGAGAAAGGTGTAACACCCCATTTTGATAATGGAAATGTCACATGCAATTATGGCGTGTCATCAAAGCATACAAGGAAAATGTCTAAACATTACTTGACCATAAAAGGAAAATACCGGAATCAAACATCGGTAGTCCAAATGTAAATCTCATCACACACAAACATAGTATAATAAAGGAAAGGACTAAACAATGTCCATAGCAAATGTATCATAAGAAAGGAAATGCATTAAGTAAGAAGGCTAGACAGCTTCCAGTCCATATGCACGTACTCTTAGTGTCTACGAGCGTCCCTGAGTACCTGCCGTTTTGGGAACATAGAAAAGGAAAACGGCTGAGCAAATACGCTCAGTGCACGGATGTACAATAAAGCATGAATAGGATAAGCATATAACATATAACAGCGGAAGAAAACTAAGTCCCGAGTAACCTTGTTAAGTCTTGATAAAACTGGTTTTATAGTTTAAAAAGTCTTATGTTTATCTTGTAAAAACTGTTTGTCATATTTTACCATTAGCCAATATAGGTCATGAAAATCCATCGTGCATGAATACTTGGAGGGGTGACCTCATCATGCAAATTAGAGGGGCTGCCTCTAATTTAATATACTGGTTTTTTGGGTAGGAGGGATCAGCTCCTTGTGAAGGATGCAAGGCACACACCACATTCACCATGAAATCCTGACTGAAAACATGTAACTAGGATGCACCCATACGCCCCACATGATAAATATAATAAAAATGGCCAAAAGCTGAAGGGACGCCACGAGCAATCACTCTGCCGTGGTGAAGTCATAACATCAGTGCCTCTAATGTTATGGTTATGGTACCTCCATAACTAGGTGAAACTGGTCATGCATATATATGGCTATAGGTATTCTTAATTAAACATAAGCAATCAAACACGTAACTTATACTACGGGAATACATTTGGCTGCATACGGGGAATCCTAATAAGGAAAGAATGTCCATACTGAAAGGACGGGAATCCGTACCTTATGTCCAGTGAACGAAGAAGATGAACTGAGAGGAATCCTACTTCCCTATCACTAGTGCTACATAAATACATACATGAATAAGTTTCTACTTACTAAATACGTAGCTGGCTTTATGTCATGTCTTAGCTTATTTTATATGTTCTTACCATGTTTTACTGTTTAAAGCCTTAATCTGTGTTTATCTTATATTCTGTTTAATCAGATTAAGTATTTCTGGTATTTCATGCATTATTATACTTACTGTGTAATAATAAGTAACTTTCCAAAAATAGCAGGTTTCCTAAAATAGAAAGTTTCCAAAAATAGAAAGTTTCCAAAAATAGAAAGTTTCCAAAAATAGAAAGTTTCCAAAAATAGAAAGTTATCAAAAATAGAAAGTTTCCAAAAATAGAAAGTTTCCAAAAATAGAAAGTTTCCAAAAATAGATTTACTGCTTAAAATAGATAAGTTTCTAAAAATAGAAAGTTTCCATAAATAGATCAGCTGCCTTAATTAAATAAGTTTCCATAAATAGATTAGTTGCCTGAAATAAATAAGTTTCTAAAAATAGAAGGTTTCCATAAATAGATTAGTTTCCTTATTTAATTAAGTTTCTAAAAATAGAAAGTTTCCATAATTAGAAATAAGCTGGTTAAATAAGCTAAGTATATAAGCCTAAGTGTTTTCATGATTATTTCCTAAGTCATATGATATAATGTATAGTTTAATAATTATTTCATGTATTTAATTAAACTATAGGTTAAAATATTTAATTAAAGTATAACATGTGTTTAATTAAATAAAGTTATGTACTTAGGTTAAAACATGTATTATTATTTATTAATAATATAACTTAAGTCATGTTAATTAATTAATTATAATCATGGTTTTTAAATAATTAATTAATTATAAATCTAAAATATAAAAAATACTTAGGTTAATTAATTTCATGATTATTAATAATTAAAATAACCTAAGTCATGTTATTAAATTAATCATGTCATTTTATTAATTTAATTTTTAACATAAAATCATAAAAAAATAATACACCATGAACCGGATCTAAACTAAAAACCATGAACCGAACATGAAATCGACACCGTACCCCGAACCAAATCGGGGTACCCCTTGTCTTGATGCTGCCGTGGGACCCACACCAACCAACCGGGACCATATGGTCTCGGTGGTGGTCGGATGGCCCAAACCGAAACCCCCCGTGGGTTCGGTGTAGGCTGCGGCCAAAACAAACACCCCTTAAAACAATACTTTTGATTTTATTAAACCCCGATTCATGTTAGATCCATGATTTTAATTATGTTTTTGTAAAAACATAACATGTTATTGATTTATAAAAGATCAAATCAAAAGAAAAAGGTTTAAAAAGGATTTACCGAATTCCTGGATCAAAAGGACGAAGAACAAACACGATCACCAACTAATATTCCAAGATCCAAGATCAACAAACACCTCCTTGTGGTGTTTTGAGGGTGTCGGCCAAAAAAGAAGAAGAGAGGAGGGTTTTAGGTTTTTGCTAAAATCTTCTGTAATTGTAAAATAAGTAGTGTAAAAATCCTTTAACCCCTTTAGTAAAAATTACAAATGGACTTGGCCCATTTGCTCCTTGTAGCCGCGGGTAGGGGCCCCCACATGGGGTACCCATACCTTTTTCCGTGTCTCGATGTTAAGTTATTCGTTCGTGATTATTTGTGTTCGCGTTTTAAGTGTTCTCGTTACGTAATTAACGTGATCTAATATATTTATATACGCTCGTTATAAATATATATATGTAAATAATAATAGTTCGTGTTTTAATTACGTTCATGATTTCATGATCGCATGTTCGTGATTAATTATTGTCAAATAATTATTACCTGCTCGTGCGTAGTAAATACTTATCGTGTTCTAACACGTACGTAATACGTAAAATCCTAACACGTAATCGTAATCATGCTATATTAGGAAAGTTTAAATCTAGTACGTACGATCTTAAGGGTACTATTCATGGTAAAAGCATGCGGGTTTTATAACTCTTCCCCCCTAAAAAGAATAATTCGTCCCCGAATAATAGAAAAAGTAAACTGGAAAAGAAGAACATACCCGGATTCAAAATATGAAATGAGGGTAAGAAGCCCAGATAGACTCCTCTGTTTCCCAAGTGGCTTCCCGCTCGGTATGATCCCTCCATAGAATTTTGACGAATGGAATCGTCTTCTTTCTCATGACTAGTTCCTGTCTGTCAAGAACTCGTTCGGGTTCTTCTATAAAAGTGAGATCTTCACGTATCTGTTCCAGTGGATACTGAACCATGTGAAGGGGATGATACTGGTACCCTCTGAGTAAGGACACATGAAACACATTGTGCACATGCGAAAGCTGCAGAGGTAACGCCAATCGGTAAGATACTTCACCGACTCGTTCAATGATATCAAACGGTCCGATGAAACGAGGACTGAGCTTCCCTTTAATCCCGAAGCGTCTAACACCACTTGCCGGCGAAACCTTAAGGAAGACGTGATCTCCTACGTTAAAGTGTATGTCCCTATGATGCTTATCGGCGTAACTCTTTTGACGTGACCGTGCTTCCTGAATTTTCTGCTTAGCTACTGCGATCTTCTCATTGGTCATCTCTATGATTTCCGGTCCTTCAAGTGTTCGCTCGCCAACCTGATCCCAGCAGATTGGGGCGCGACACTTCCTGCCATACAACATCTCAAATGGAGCACACTTGATACTTGCGTGCCAACTGTTGTTGTATTCAAACTCGACCAAACAGATGTAATCGTCCCAATCACCCGTCCATTCCAACGTACATGACCTCAACATATCTTCCAATGTCTGAATGGTTCGCTCCGACTGTCCGTCCGTTTGAGGATGAAAAGCCGTGCTAAGCTTAAGTTGTGTACCCCAAGCTTTCTGCAGACTTTTCCAAAAGCGCGAAGTGAATCGAGGATCTCTGTCTGAGACGATGCTGGATGGTGCACCGTGGAGTCTCATGATCTCTCTTCTGTACGTATCTACGAGTTTACTTACCGGATCTTCCTTGCGGATCGGTAAGAAATGAGCTGATTTGGTAAGTCGATCTACGATAACCCAAATTGCATCGTGCTTCATCTTGGTAGGCGGAAGACCAGTAACAAAATCCATGGTGATTTTGTCCCACTTCCACTCTGGAATATCTAACGGTTGAAGGAGACCGCCAGATCGCTGATGCTCTATCTTAACCTGCTGGCAGGTAAGACATTTGGAGACGTAAGTGGCCACATCCTGTTTCATACCACTCCACCAAAAGTACTGCTTGATGTCATGGTACATCTTAGTCGAACCAGGATGTATAGAGAATGGGGAGCTATGAGCTTCAGCTAACAAAGCTTCCCGGATTTCTTGGTCAGCAGGAACACAAAGTCTCGTGCCCTGCCATACGATACCATCTGCATCTACTCTGAATTCCGTCTGCTTCTCCAAATTCTGTACTATCGCCCAGATTTCTCCGTCATCCTTTCAGCTTCCTTGATCTTAGAGAGTAACTCGGGTTCTACTCTAAGATTAGCCCAGTAACTGTGATGTCCACGTACCATGATCTTGATGTTTAGTCGCTCCAAGTCTCTGATGATTTCCTCTTTGATTTTAATACCGTTGATCATTCCGGACTTCCTGCTAAGAGCATCTGCTACTACATTTGCCTTTCCGGGATGATACTGTAGATTAATGTCATAATCCTTCAACAGCTCTAACCATCTTGTGACAATCTAACAATTTCAGGTAGTGAATTATTTTCTCGTATAATATTTTGAAACTTATTTTTGTGTTGGTTGATGAACTCACAATTTACGAATTTAAATTTGGGCTTACGTGCATAATTTAGCGTCCTTTACGACTAAACCGGAAACCTTAGGATTACATATTTACTTTTTTGAACTCCGTTTTTGATGAGACAATTTTTATTGGATTCTTTTTGTGACGTTGATTCATAATTTATAAAAACGTTTTTCGTGAAACGACCCGAGGGCACGCAAATCGAGAAAACTAGAATCGAGGAATACCCGTAATTAGTGAGGTGGGACAAAATACATACATTATCCCACCCTACTAGCACACATGGGACGGCACACATGACACCACATCAAGGATGTGGCATCATGTTAGCTTACAACTTACAAGTGTAAGTTAAGCTTACACTTTAAGCTTCCACTAACTCAAAACCATCAAACCTAAACACATACCATCATTCCACTAATGCAAACCAACTCAATTCTCTCTCAACATCACCACCATTGCCGTCCACTTTGAAGAACAAACACCCCTTCTTGATCTTTTCTAGCCATGAAATACTTGTTATCTAGCTCTATCATGGAGTTACCTTGAAGCCTTGATCATTTGGTGGCCATTTTAACAACAAAGGAGGTGATTTGCTTGTGTCCTAGGGCTGATTTCTCAACTTATTTTCTTGGTGTTTGATGATCTTGGAGTTACTTTTGGTGTTCATCAAGTTCTTGTCTTCCAAAAACAAGATATATTCTTGGTTGGTAAAGAAGATCATCCTCTCCATTTTCTCTTGTTATTTTTGTAAAGAACAAATGTATTTTCTTTCTTTTTGTATATGTATATGATGAATATATGATGATAAAAATGTTGTGTGGGGATCAAGTGTTGATAAATATGCTTAAAAAGGTTAATAACCATAAGAAACAAGGCTAAAATCATGATTAATTTGTTGGCTGTATAAAAACAGTATGTAACTAAAACTTGAACTGATAAATTTGCATGGTAGAATCCATTTACAGTAAGTACAAGATGTCATACACATGTGAGAGTTGTCCATGCAATGGAATCATTAAAATGAGTGAGATATGATCAAAACAAGATGAGTGTGCTAATCTGAATAAGCTGTTTTGTAGGGACTATTAAGAATAGATAAACTTAAAATGAGCAGTAGCTATAACTAAGTTAAATGTAGCACATAATATGAAGATCATGCCATTCAAAAATGAGCTTCTAATTCATTGTATAACTCTAGATATGATAAAAATGGTGAAGATGAAAATAAAAATCAGATTTTGATAATTAATATTTATTACTATTATATAAGCACTCAAAATTATATTGTATAAAATATAAAATTAAAACCCACTAACTTATGAATTTCATTTATATAAATATGTATAAGGTTGAATAAATGGATAAATTATAAAAATGGTAGTGGAATAATACATATAAGTAATAAAAACTATAAACTTGATTTTTACGACTTTTTCGGCTATTACCGTAAAATTAACGTTTTTCGCCAATTAAAACTTAGACGATCAAACCCGTATAATGTAAAGTTTTTAAAACTCATATACTGATATATAAGTATCTAATACAAGTAAAAACCGATAAAACCCAAACTATAGGACATACAGACATTAACGAGCTAAGTAAACATATTGGACTAATAATTGGACTAATAATTGGACTAAATAAGTTAAACACTTATAAAAAGAACTTATTGGGCTTAACCCATTTGGGCCTAACATGTAAAGTGTGAATACTGATAATATAAGTATAAAATGAATTAAAACAAGTTAAAGAACTTATAATAAGCTTATTGGACTTAAAATAGGTAAATAGGTAAAACTAGTAGACTAGTAAACTAGTAAAAAGTTACCAAAACGTAAACACTAAAATGAGTAAACAAGGATATATAAACCCACTTGATCATCATCATATGTACAAAATCATCATATGTATATTGTTATTTTGATAAAGTCATTGGACAAAAGTCTAAGACCGATTATTATTTATATAGGTTTCCGTGACCGAAGCACGCCCGTAGCCGATAATCCGCCTTTCATTATCAACGTGAGTTCATAGCCTCGCACTCTTTTAAATGTTTTATAAAATTATTTGTAAACACGCGAGGGAGATAACATGCTAGATTTTGATAAAAATAGAACAAAAGTAGTCCCGATGGTATGCTTAATGATATGGACCCGAATGATGCTATGACCCTATAAACGAGACAAAAAGGATTATTAGTAGTTAGGTTATGTCACTTGAAGTCCCATTAGCATGAATTGTGAACTACCGGGATTTGGTAGACGCTTATGCATTTGATAGTACTATTTGGGGACGATCACCCCAGTTCGCGCCTTGACGGTTGATCCCCGTCGTACCACATTGATTGGTAAGCGAATTTATGTATGAGAAGATTCCATAGCGTGATTTTTGTGACGACACGCTAACTTAGATGGGCAAACTGTTTGTCGGGTTCGCGGCCCGCTGTTTTCATAGTAAGGTAACAATGTCATGCGGCTAGTAATAATCCAATAAAATGTATCCTATATATAATGTATTCCTATAACGACGCTAATAACGATGAATATATTACCTATTATGGTAATATTGAGGTTACGGTCTCATGGACGGTTTAAGATGTATGCTTGATTTATATATTGCCTGACTAGCAATATGTGGACTTACTTCCGATATTATACTTGTGTTCGTATTTTAACAATTGTTTTATATAACGGTTTTTATTAAACTCTATGAATTCACTCGGCATTCGCTGATATGATTTTTGCATGTCTTTATCTCAGGTGCTTGAAGGTAATCCGGATGGAGATCGACTCTGATGGTCCACATAATATTAAAAATGTTCATTCGATCTATGTTTTGTAAACTTAATGACCTGTATAATTTGGGACCTGTTGTACACTTTAAAACTTTTTATCGAATGTATGTATGTTGAACCTTGTACAACCATTTTTATGTGTTGTCTATGATTGGAGTTATTGTGTTATCCCGTAACACTCTGAAAGACCCTTCCGCTGTACCGATACGAAAATTGAGAGTGTTACAGTTTGGTACCAGAGCTCTCGTTATAGAGAACAAAAGATTTTAAAAACCAAGGTTTTGAACAAAACTTTTCAAAATCTTTTGACAATGAACATTTGAGAAAATATTTGAAAAATCTTTTGACTATAACGGTGCCAGAGATCTCCGACGTTACCAACAAGCCCTATTGAGAAGATATATATTTTGATATATATAACTTAATTTATATATATGTATATATCGTGATTTCAGTATATAATTGTTTAACTAGTATGTTATCCTAATACGAGATATATATATAAATGCAGATTGTCATGGATGACCCTAATATTCCTGTAGAAAACCATGCTATTCCCAAACCTAATGTAGATAATGATCCTTATTTAGACTTAGTAGATTATGATATGGATGATGAGGAGGAACCATTTCAGGATCCCGAGCCCGAGATAGGACTAGGAGATCAGATTGCCCCTCAGGTTGATATGGTAGAGAATGAGATTGATAATGTTCATATAGAGAATGATGATGAGATTGGGTTAGATAATTTAGATGATGAGATTGACGACGAGGATGTCGAGGAGGATGTAGGTATAGACGTTGAGGTTGATGACGATGAGGAAGGTGAGCTTATTTACCCTTATGATGTTCCAGAGGGCGAGCCTTTACCCCCACCAGTTTATTTGTCTGATTCTGAGATTGAGCTACCTAGGGATGAAATGTCTGAATCGTCTGAATCTGATTCTGAATCAGAGGAGGCTGAGGATGATAATGCACCTGACGGTACTGATGGTATTGCTACTCGTAGACGTGAGATAGGAGAGTCGTCTAGTGCTCGAGAGGCTACTCATATTGATGGTCTTGCACCATGGGCCTTGAGACGTGATCTAGATGCTTCCCGTGTTAAGAGTAGTATGACAAAGATTGGATTAGGTGTTGTTCAGACTCAAGTTGCTTATTTGGAGTCGAAGACTAAGGTTGGTGAGAAAGAGCGGGAATTGCTTAGTTTGGATTTGACTGATGTAGAGCGTGGTTTGAATGAGGCTTTTAGGAGGTTATCGGTGTTAGAAAGTGGTGAGTTTGCTGAAATGAAGAAAAAGGTGAATTCTATGGAGATTCAGTTGAATATAGCTCGTGCGATGCGTGAGAAAGCTGTGAAGGAGTTGAATATATCCGTGGGTTGGAATAGTAGATCTTATGCTAACATGGTTGAAAGAGGAGTGACCCGTAAGCGCCCAGCTGAAGATGTGTCTAGTGATCGTCCGACGAAGATACAGAAGACGATGGATGATGGACCATCTGGCGGTTCTCAGTAGACCAGTCTGTATTTAGTAGTGACCTTTGTATCTTTTGTACTTTTGTAGCTTTAACTGAACCGACTTGTTAGTAGTAGACTTGGCACGAATTTTGAGTATATATAGTGCTAGAACTTTGATATGGGATGTAACTAAGACAAAACTTTTGTTTCATATCGAATGAAATATGTATCTTGTCTTGAATTCCATATTGTGCCTTATTTGTATCTTGATTATGAATTCAATCCATATTATATGAATTCCTTGTTGGGTGAATGCTTAATACTTTGAAATTGTGAAATTATAGAACTATGCCGCCCAAGAAGGCTGTGACTGAGGATGATGTACGTAGGATTATTACGGAGCAAGTTACCGCATCTATGACTGAATTTATGGCAAATGCTAGAAATGAAGTTGGCGGTAGTGGAGCTGGCGGTAGTGGAGCTGGCGGTAGTGGAGCTGGCGGTAGTGGAATTGGTGGTACTAATGTGAATGTGAATGCTAATAATGTGAATGCCAATGCTGGAGGAAATGTAGGAGGACTTGGAGCTAATGCACATGAAGTTGGTGGTTGTACTTATGTGACGTTCATAAAGTGTGAACCTCTACCTTTTAATGGAACTGAAGGCGCTGTAGGATTAAGCCAGTGGATTGAGAAGATTGAGTCGGTGTTTCGGATTAGTAAGAGTAAGGAGGAAGATAAGGTGACTTTTGCTATTGCTACTCTTAAAGGTCGTGCATTGACTTGGTGGAACGGGAGAATTGCTTTCATGGGTCTTGATGCTGCTAATGCTACTCCTTGGGCTGAAATTAAGAAGTGGATGACTTTGGAGTTTTGTCCTTGTAGTGTGATTATTAGGTTAGAACAAGAGTTGATTCATCTGCGAATGAAAGGTGTGGACATTGATAGTTACACAAACCGATCCCATGAGTTGGCCTTGCTATGTCCTCGATTGGTGGAACCCGAAGAGATCTGAATTGAGCAATATATTAAAGGGTTGACCAGGAATATCCGGGGGGACGTGACATCATCTAAACCATTGACCATTGATGATGCTGTTCGAATGGCTTACCAACTCATTGGACAGATAATTCAGGATAGGGAAGATGAAGCCCATGTTTGTGAGAAAAGAAAGGGAGACGGTGATCGTGTAGATAGAGGTGATAATAGGAAGAATTTCAATCGCCGTCAGAACCAGAGAAAGGGGAATGCAAATGCTCTTACCAACAATACACCGCGCAACGATGATAGATGTCCTAAGTGTGGAAACAAGAGGCATGCTGGCGACTGCTGGAAGTGCCGAAATTGCGGAAAGCTTGGACACAAGGTTGAAAGGTGTAAGAAGGGAACCATTTGCTTCAACTGTAATGAAGAAGGTCATAGGAAATCGGAATGCCCCAAGTTGAAAGCGATTGTACCTGGAAGAAACCCCCAGGGTGGTATCTATCAACTTGGAACAATTGAGGTGAACAAAGAGGATCCAAATGTCGTTACCGGTACGTTTTTACTCAACAATTATTATGTTGTTGCTTTATTTGATTCGGGTGCTGATAGGAGCTTTGTATCCACCAAATTTAGTGCCCTTATTGACAGTGAACCTGTTGAGATAAATACCAGTTACGAGGTGGAATTGGCTGATGGCAAATTAGTGAAAACTAATAAGCTATTAGAAGGATGCTCTCTAAATCTCTTGAACTATTCCTTTCCGATTGATTTAATGTTGATAGAATTAGGTAGTTTTGATATTATTATTGGTATGGATTGGTTGTCGTTGAATAATGCTACTATTTTATGTGGAGAGAAGAAGGTTAAGATTCCTCTTAGGAATAGGACGTTAGTAATTGATGGTAATCGAGGTGAATCCCGTTTGAAAATTGTTTCATGTATTAAAGTCCAAAAGTACATCAGGAACGGTTGTGAGTTATTCTTAGCTCAAGTGACCGGGAATGAGTCTAGGGAGAAACGATTGGAAGATGTACCTATTATTTGTGAATTTCCTAAGGTATTTCCTAAAGATTTACCCGGACTTCCACCGATAAGGCAAGTAGAGTTTCGAATCGATTTAATTCCTGGTGCTGCACCGGTGGCACGTGCGCCTTACCGATTAGCCCCTTCTGAATTAAAGGAGTTATCTGAGCAACTTAAGGAGTTGTCTGATAAAGGTTTTATTCGACCGAGCTCGTCTCCTTGGGGAGCTCCAGTCCTGTTCGTTAAGAAGAAGGATGGATCTTTTCGTATGTGCATTGATTATAGGGAACTGAATAAGTTGACAATTAAAAATCGATATCCTTTACCTAGGATTGATGATTTGTTTGATCAACTACAAGGATCTAGTGTGTATTCTAAGATAGATTTGCGGTCAGGATATCACCAACTTCGCGTCCGTGAAGAAGATATTCCTATAACTACCTTTAGAACTCGTTATGGACACTATAAATTTCAAGTAATGCCATTTGGGTTAACTAACGCACCTGCGGTTTTCATGGATTTATTGAATCGAGTGTGCAAGCCCTACTTGGATAAATTTGTGATTGTGTTTATTGACGATATTATAATCTATTCTAAGAATGAAGATGAACATAGAGAACATTTAAGGATTGTTTTGAATTTGTTGAAGGATGAAAGGTTGTATGCTAAGTTTTTGAAATGTGATTTCTGGTTAGATTCTGTGCAATTTCTTGGTCATATGATTAACAAAGATGGAGTTCATGTTGATCCTACAAAGGTTGAAGCCATTAAGAATTGGTCTGCACCGAAAAGGCCAACGGAAGTGTGACAGTTCTTAGGATTGGATGGCTATTATAGGCGATTCATTAAAGAATTTTCTTTGATAGCTAAACCCTTGACTAAGCTTACCCAGAAGAATAAACCTTTCGTTTGGGGAAGTAATGATGATGGAGCATTTCAGACATTGAAGCAAAAATTATGTAGTGCGCCAATCTTATCATTACCCGACGGGAGTGAAGATTTTGTAGTGTATTGTGATGCATCTCTTAGAGGCTATGGAGTTGTTTTGATGCATAGAGAGAAAGTGATAGCTTATGCTTCTAGGCAATTAAGGAAGAATGAGGAGAATTATACTACTCATGATCTTGAGTTAGGAGCTGTAGTCTTTGCTCTTAGGTTGTGGAGACATTATCTGTATGGCACCAAGTGTACGGTATTCACTGATCACAAAAGCCTACAGTATATTCTCGATCAGAAGGAATTGAACATGAGGCAACGAAGATGGATAGAGTTGTTAAGTGATTATGATTGTGATATAAAATATCACCCAGGAAAAGCCAATGTTGTTGCCGATGCGTTAAGTAGGAAAGATAGAGAGCCTATCAGGTTACGTTCTCTAGTCTTGACTGTGCACAATAATTTGCCTGAGTAAATTAGAAATGCGCAAATAGAAGCTTGTAAGAAGGAAAATTTTGTTAATGAAGGGTTCCGAGGAGAAGGAGATCCTTTAGAGATTAGAGCTGATGGAGTGAAATGCTTAAGAGGTCGTATGTGGATACCTAAGTTTGGAGGCTTAAGAGATTTGATTATGTTAGAATCTCATAAATCTAAGTATTCCATTCATCCGGGATCTAATAAGATGTACCATGATTTGAAGAAGTTGTACTGGTGGCCGAATATGAAAGCTGATATTGCTATGTATGTTCTTCAATGCTTTACGTGTGCTAGAGTTAAAGTTGAACATCAAAACCCTCAGGACTACTTCAACAGCAAAAGATTCCTGAATGGAAGTGGGAGCGAATTACGATGGACTTTATCACCAAGCTTCCTAGAACATCATCTGGAAACAACTCGATTTGGGTTATTGTCGACAGACTGACCAAATCAGCACACTTCATTCCGGTTAAAGAGCAGTTCTCACTGGAGAAGCTGACTCGTATATACCTTGAGAATGTTGTATGCAAGCATGGAGTGCCTGTATCGATCATTTCAGATCGAGATCCTAGATTCGCATCGAATTTTTGGAAATCTCTCCAAAGATCTTTGGGAACGAATCTCGACATGAGCACTGCTTATCACCCCAAGACTGATGGGCAGAGTGAAAGGACGATACAAACACTAGAAGATATGTTGAGAGCTTGTGTGTTAGATTTTGGTAAGAATTGGGATAAACATTTGCCGTTAGCAGAGTTTTCTTATAACAATAGTTACCATTCTAGTATTAAGGCTGCACCGTTTGAAGCTTTGTATGGTAGGAAGTGTAGATCTCCTGTATGTTGGAGTGAAGTTGGGGATACCCAGCTCACGGGACCGGAATTGATCCGGGAGACTACGGAGATGATAGTTCAGATTAAGAATAGGTTGTTGACTGCCCGTAGTAGACAGAAAAGTTACGCGGATGTGCGGCGGAAGCCAATGGAGTTTAAAGTGGGTGACCAAGTAATGTTGAAAGTATCGCCATGGAAAGGCGTTATAAGATTTGGAAAACGAGGGAAATTGAATCCCCGTTATATTGGACCCTTTAAGATTTTATCTAGAGTAGGTCCGGTGGCTTACAAACTAGAGTTACCCCCAGAACTTCATGGTGTTCACAATACATTCCATGTATCTAATCTGAAGAAATGTCTAGTAGTGAGTGATGAGAAAATTTCGTTAGATAAGGTTCGAATAGATGGGAAGTTGCATTTTATCGAAGAGCCCGTAGAGGTTATGGATCGTGAGGTAAAGCAACTGAAACAAAGTCGGATACCTATTGTCAAGATCCGATGGAATTCAAAGCATGGACCGGAGTATACTTGGGAACGAGAGGATGAAATGTGGAAGAAATATCCGCACCTCTTCGATTTCAATGAGAAACGGACATCCAAATGAAATGGATCACGAGGACGTTGATCGCTTTTAGGAGGAAAAGCTGTGACAATCTAACATTTTCAGGTAGTGAATTATTTTCTCGTATAATATTTTGAAACTTATTTTTGTGTTGGTTGATGAACTCACAATTTACGGATTTAAATTTGGGCTTACGTGCATAATTTAGCGTCCTTTACGACTAAACCGGAAACCTTAGGATTACGTATTTACGTTTTTGAACTCCGTTTTTGATGAGACAATTTTTATTGGATTCGTTTTGTGACGTTGATTCATAATTTATAAAAACGTTTTTCGTGAAACGACCCGAGGGCACGCAAATCGAGAAAACTAGAATCGAGGAATACCCGTAAATTAGTGAGGTGAGACAAAATACATTATCCCACCCCACTAGTGTTGGGAATAAATTATGGGTCAGTTCACTAGACGCTGATAAGAAGAGTTCAAGCGCTGATAAGAAGAAGTTGGACGCTGACAGCCAAGCGTTGACATTTGAAGAAGTCAACGCTGACAGCCTTGAAGACTAGCACTGATGGAATATATCTTCATATGAATCTTTTTGTTTATTTGTTTCTTTATTTGTATATGGTAAAGATAAGCTCGACATTGTATTTTCCATTATTATCTTTACCTAGAATAGTTGATTCGTAGCTTCTTGTACAAGACTTCTTAATCTATAAAAGAAGATCTTTTAGGTTAATGTTAATCATCCGTTATAATAAGTTTTCACAAGTATTCGACTGTTAAACCTCTTTCATTGTAATCAAGTTCGATTATTCTAATACAAGTGAAAGTTTGTTTAACATCTTTGTGTTCTAGATTAAGTGTTAATTTCGCATAACACTTAGTTACTTTATTCATAAGCAAAGGTTTCTCTACGTGTATTACTTGATCTAATCTCGTATACACAAAGCTTAATCGATCTAAGTTTGGGATCAACAAGTGGTATCAGAGCTTGTTGAGAAACTTTTGATCATTAAGTAACGTAAGAACCCTAAAACAACGAAACCCTAAATTTCTCAAAACCCTAAAAACATCATGTCTGGCTCAGAACAACCTCCTGCTCCTATTTTGCTACAAAGCAACACCACAAACCCTAGTATCAAAATTCCCATGTTTGATGCCAGGAACTTCGAGCTTTGGAAGTCCAATTTTGAGCAATATGTAGCCATCCATGACTACACTCTTTTGGAGATTGTTGAATATGGGAACACATTCAACAAAGCTCAAAAGATTGCTAATGCTATTGCCACAAGGTCAGCTGTTCCTAATTGTCCTGAAGCTGATAAGAAGGAAAGGCCTGAAGATGGAAGAGTTGTATCTGCTGAAGATATAGCCAAGAAAAGGGTGGACATGAAAATTTTGAACATCATGAAACACGCCTTGGGTCATGAGAATCAGCACAAGTACAAACGCTTTGAGTCTGCAAAAGAGCTTTGGGAAGCTCTTGAAGTAGCACATGGTGGCAATGCTGATACTAAAGAAGAAAAGAAGAAGCAACTCATGCATGAGTATGCTGTCTTTAAGGCTCAACCCAATGAGAATCTCAGCAGTGTGAGAAGTAGACTGCTTGACATTACAAGTCAACTTTCCTTCATGGGAACACAGATTGATGACCCTGGCTTGAATGCTACTTTTCTCAAAAGTCTTGGTGATATTTGGAAGATTGAGGCAAGATCCATTCTTGTCAATAACACCCACAAAACCTCTAGGTTTGATGACATCTTCAACAAACTAAGGCTGTTGGAGAATGAATGGCTTCTGGAGCATGATACTAAACCTTCTAGTAGCAACATGGCCTTCTTCTCACAAAGTGAAGGTCAATTTGATTCCATGAACTCCTATGGACATCCAGTCACTGGATCTGCATGTGTCAACGCTGGATCACATCCTATCAGCGTTGGAACACATCCTGTCAGCGCTGGATTACATCCTGTCAACGCCTCACACTCAAGCGCTGACACTTACGGTTTTGGCGCTGATGGAATTAAACCTGCTGGTTTAGATCTAGATACTGTGTGTGCTTTCATTGCTTCTTTGCCCAGTGATTCAAGGATTACATATGAGGATCTTGAGCAAATAAGTGATGAGAAATTGGAAGAGATGGACATCAAGTGGACTATGGCTCTTGTAAGTTTAAGAGCAAACAGGTTTAATAAAAGGTTCAAGAAGAAGATGACCTTTGATGCTAAGGATGTTGCTAGATTTGACAAATCCAAAGTTGAGTGCTACAATTGTCATCGAATGGGGCACTTTATGAGGGAATGTAGATCTCCAAGAAGGTCTGATGCTGGTAAGCCTTCAAGCCAAATGGTTAAGAGCCAAGATTCCAAGGCCATGGTAGCTGTTCAACAAATTGATGGTGTTGGAGGATGGGACTGGAGCTGGAACTTTTTGGCTAAGGATGAGGAAGAGGACAAAGCATTGGTTGCTGAAGTTAAAGAAGAGAATGTTGAATATGCTCTCATGGCACACTCCTCCTCTTCATCAGATAATGAGGTATATGATGATGCTTTCTGTTCTAAGGGTTGTCGTTTAAATACTGAAAAACTAAATAAGGAGATAGTAAAATTATTAGATGAGGCAAGTTCTGAAAGATGCAAAGTATCTAATTATCAAATTGCTCTCACCCAAACAGAAAGGACAGTAGCTGAGTATAAGAAAATGGAGTTTGATTTAAAGGATAAAATAAATATCTTAATACATGAGTTACATCAAAGTAAAGATATTCAAGATATCACAAACAGGGTTAATCTTGATTTGATAGCTAAGTTAGATGAGGCTAACAAAAATAAAGATAATGTGAGTCTTAAAATCCAGAGATTTGATAAGGCCACACAAACCCTAGGAGAGTGTGTTAGTAAACAAAGAGACTCTAAGGACATGAGTGGGATTGGGATGAAAGATTATACTGGTGTTCCACCACCAGCTGGGGATTTCTATGGTGTCCAATCAAAGGACTTATCTTGGACTGGCTTGCCAGAACTCCAAGAGGAGGAATTCATTCCTCCACCTAGAGTGACTTCCCCAGTTGAAGAATATAAACAAAAACTGACTGACCTAGATGAGTGGAAGAAAGCTAACCACACTTTGTTTGTTAAGGGAGGTTTGTTGTGTGAAAATCCAAATGAGCCCACACCAATCACGAGCCATGATCCTACACCTATTAAAATCACACACCTAACCACTGGCAAAGCTGTTGACCTTGGCTCACACACTGTTAGAAAACCTAGTGTTAAGTATGCAGAGATGTATAGGAATACTAGGTCACCAAAAAGCCAAGTTAGTAACCATGGAACAGGCTTCTTTGCTTCTAGACCTACGACTATGTCTAGAAAAGCCTGTTACACTTGTGGTAGCTTTTCACATTTGGCATACAAATGTGTCAATGCTTCAAATGTCAACGCTGACAAGAACCATTTCAGCGCTGACAAAAGTCAACATAGGTCAAATACTGTCAGACACAAAACCTTTGTGAACAAAAGTTCACAAGTTGTTAGACCAGCCCCATTCTTTTCTAGAGAGTCTAACACACATGGCCTAAGACCTTTCCAAAAGACAAACACTTGGTCCAATAGGCAATGGGTTCCTGTAGCAAACCCTAGGTTCAACGCTGATAAAGGCAATCGGGGCCTGACAAGAACAATTTCAGCGCTGACAGACATACTGCCAAACCTAGGTATTTGCAACTACAGGGAAAGGGGTCTAAAGCTTCTACTAGCTTAACATGGAGACCAAAACAAGACCAAAACCCTAATTCTACTGGTCTTTCTATGACATGCAACAGGTTTCATTATATTTCAAACGTCATGTCAAGACCAATTGGGGTTAACTGGGCATTTCATCCAAAAAGGGATGAAAATGGGGTTGTTATGAGAACCAAGTCTGTTCTTGTTGAACAACCAGATGAATCCAAGTCTTCCAAGGCTTGGGTTCCCAAAGAAAACTAATTGTTTTCTTATGTGCAGGGCATTCAAAAACAGGTTAATGACTATGGATATTGGGACAGTGGATGCTCTAGGCACATGACTGGGAAAGAAGATTACTTGAGTAACTTCACTCCCATTGAAGATGGTGATAAGGTTCTCTTTGGGGGCGGATATGGAACTATCACAGGCAAAGGAACTCTTCTCACCAACAACTTACGTTTTGAAGACGTATTTCTGGTAAAAGAACTCGATTATAATCTTTTTAGTGTATCACAGGTGTGTGATAACAAGAATAAAGTTCTTTTTACTGATACTGAATGCTTGGTGTTAAGCAAAGATTACAAGCTCCCTGAGGAGAAATACATAGAATTTAGAACACCAAGGCATAAAGACATATATAATGTGAATCTTAATGGAATTAAGATGAATAATAAAATGTCATGTTTTTATGCTAAAGCTTCAGTAGATGAAAGTAATCTTTGGCACAGGAGATTAGGGCACATAAACTTTAAAAATATCAATAGACTTGTGAGACTTGGTTTAGTTGATGGTTTGCCTGAAAAGGCTTTCCACAATGACCACACTTGTGTTGCATGTCTTAAGGGCAAGCAGCACAAGGTCTCATTCAAATCTAAACAGGTGCACTCTAGTTCTAAACCACTTCACTTATTGCATATGGACCTCTTTGGTCCAACTAATATAGAAAGTTTGAAGGGTAAATCATATTGTTTTGTCATCACTGATGATTTTTCCAGGTTTACATGGACTTTCTTTTTAGCCAAGAAAAGTGAAACTGCCCAAATTTTGATTGATTTCATTACCCAGATTGAAAAGAAGAGTGGTAATGAGGTCAAAATTCTTAGAAGTGACAATGGGGGTGAGTTTAGAAATCAGTTACTAGAGGATTTTTGTGCCAAGAAAGGGATTACTAGGCAGTTTAGCATAGCTAGAACCCCACAGCAAAATGGGGTTGCTGAAAGAAAGAATAGAACCCTAATTGAAGCAGCCAGAACCATGTTGGCTGATGCCCACTTTCCTATAGCCTTTTGGGCTGAAGCTGTTAACACAGCTTGTTATGTTCAAAATAGGGCATTGGTCAACAAAATACACAATAAGACACCTTATGAGTTAATTTGGGGAAGGAAGCCAAATATTGGCTTTCTTAAGCCTTTTGGTTGTCATGTAGTTGTTTTAGAAACTAGTGATGACCTAGGTAAATTTGATGCAAAAGGTGATGAAGGCTATTTCATGGGTTATTCAGTGCAGAGCAAAGGATATAGGGTGTACATTAAAAAGGAAAAACATATACTTGAAAAAGTACATGTTAGGTTTTTAGAGAGTAAACCTAGTGATCCTGAAAGTGGTCCAAATTGGTTGTTTGACTTGGAACCTTTATCTAGAGCTTTAAATTATATGCCTGTTACTAATCCAGACATTGTGAAGGTAACTTCAAGTGTTTTGGAAAAGAGAATTGGTAATGTTTCAGGTACACAGGTTGCTAAGAAGGATGGATCACAAGCAGTTGAGTCATCTCCCACACAAGAATATGTTACATTTCCCATATGGACGGATGAGTATTATGCTGCTGCTGCTGCTGCTGGAAAGGATAAAGGTGGTTCTTCAATACCACCAGTTGATAACATGCATGGTCATTCAGGCGCTGACAAGCAAAATTCCAACGTTGACAACACTCATGAGCATTTCGTATCTTCCAATTTTGAACAAGGTGAACCTTCAAGAATAAATGAAGAGGTTCAAGATGGAAGAGAGTCTGAAGAAGATATTAGCAACATGGAGGATGATATTGAAGACAACAGAATTCTTGAAAATGGAATTCCTAGATCTACTTTGAAGAATCATCCTCCCTCTCAAATCATTGGGAATATCATGACTCCTGTTCAAACTAGAAGATCTCACCAGACTCATGACAGTTTCATTGCTAATATCCACAAGAAGGTTGATACCCCTCTTGTACAAGCATGTTTGTTTGTCTGTTTTCTGTCACAACAGGAACCCAAGAAGATTTTTGATGCTCTCAAAGAACCTAGTTGGGTGGAAGCAATGCAGGATGAGCTTCACCAATTTGCTATACAGGATGTTTGGGAGCTGGTTGATTATCCTAGATATGTGAGACCAATTGGGACAAGATGGGTTCTAAGGAACAAGAAAGATGAAAGGGGTATTGTGGTCAGAAACAAGGCACGTTTGGTAGCTCAGGGATATACACAAGAGGAAGAAATAGATTATGAAGAGGTCTTTGCTCCTGTTGCAATAATTGAAGCTATAAGAATTTTCCTAGCTTATGCTTCTTGTATGAACTTCACTGTTTATCAAATGGATGTGAAGAGTGCTTTCCTCTATTGCACAATTGTTGAGTAGGTATATGTCATGCAACCTCCTGGTTTTAAAGATCCTGAGAATCCAGACAAGGTTTATAGAGTGAAGAAAGCTATGTATGGACTTCATCAGGCCCCAAGAGCATGGTATGGTACATTGTCCACCTACTTGGTGGAAAATGGTTTTAAAAGGGGCACCATAGATCAGACATTGTTTACAAAGAAGAAAGGTAAGGATGTCTTACTTGTTCAGGTCTATGTTGATGATATCATTTTTGGATCTACTAATCCAAAGATGAGTGAAGACTTTTCCAAGCTTATGACAGATAAATTCAAGATGAGTGCAATGGGTGAGATGAACTTCTTTCTAGGATTACAAGTTCAGTAGAAAGAAGATGGTATCTTCATCTCCCAAGACAAGTATGTAGCTGAAATCTTGAATAAATTTGGTTTTTCTCCACATGAAAAGAGTGCTTCCACTCCTATGGATAGGGAACACCCTTGGGGAAAAATTGGAGCTGGAAAAGATGTGGATGTTAGGCACTATAGATCAATGATTGGCTCATTGATGTATCTTACAGCCTCAAGACCTGACATCATGTTTGCTGTGTGTGCTTGTGCACGCCATCAGGTGAATCCCAAAGAATGTCACCTTTTTGCTGTGAAAAGAATCTTTAGGTACCTAAGATGTTATCCAGATCTTGGCTTATGGTACCCAAAAGATTCTCCATTGGAGCTTATTACATATTCAGACAGTGACTATGGTGGTGACAAGTTTGATAGAAAATCCACAACTGGTGGATGTCAATTTCTTGGGAGTAGATTGATATCTTGGCAATGCAAGAAACAAACAGTGGTGGCAAACTCTACAGCTGAAGCAGAATATGTGGCTGCAGCTGCTTGTTGTGGACAAGTCTTATGGATTCAGAACCAGCTGTTGGATTATGGGTATAATTTCATGCATACCAAGATTTTTGTAGACAATAACAGTACTTTATGCATTATTAAAAATCCTGTACATCATTCTAAAACCAAACACATAGAAATTAGGCATCATTTTATAAGAGATTGCTTTGAGAAAGGTTTAATACAACCAGATAGGGTAGACACAGAAGATAATGTGGCTGATTTATTAACTAAACCTTTTGATACTGGAAGATTTCAATATTTGGTAACAAATATTGGAATGGTTAATCTCACTTAATATGTGTTTTGGAACCTTTTTGTAAAAGTATGTACAGGATAATGCATTGTTATTGGTCTTTGTGATGATTTAGATTTTTCCACTTTATTTTTCTAACACTGACAAAGGTAAATTTAACACTGACAAGTGTTATTGTCTAACGCTGACAAGAGTTCCTTCAACGCTGATAAGTGTTGTTGGGGCGCTGTCAGCAACAATGTTAGTTTTGTGGTTTTCAATCTAAATGTGTAGGTGGTGTTAGCTTTATGCCATTGGATACAGAGTTGCTTATGGATCTTTGAAGAGATATTTGGACATGTTTTTGTTTATGGATGATGGTTGGAATATTTATATTCCTATCTTGACATAAATTTTTAATGTTCATATATATATTTTGAGAAACTCATGTATCATAGTTTAAGGGGAGGTTTAAGGAACCTATAGGACTCTTGGGTATTCTTATAATACTCTCATCACAATTCTAGATTGTGTCCACAGGTGAGTATGGGTTAGTTTTACTAAACCATGAGGCACTGTAGCATGCAAAGTTGACAAACTATGCATGCTGCCAAGACATTTTTGGCCTAGAATTGGTTGTGGTCTGTTGGGAGACTTGGGAATATTTTAGTTATGGGTTTACCTGGGAGTTACAAAGGATTTTATGAAATAACTTTGTTGGTAAGTATTTTGGTTAGCAAGGGACACTTGAGGACATTTGTGTCTATCTTGCTTAAGCAAGTGTGCATAAGTGGACAGTGCTTGCCGCCCAGTAATTATTATTAACTTGCAAGATATTTCCCTTAGGATAAATTACTTTGTTAAGGTCTTTTTCTTTTTAAAATATTTTTTTAGACACTGACAAGTTTTTCTCCAAACGCTGTTACGACCAATCGTGACGCTGACAAGGCTTTAGGAAAACGCTGACAAGAAAATATAGCCGTTGGGCGTTGATGGGCTATTTTTGACCGTTGACACCTAGTGGGTCCTACCCAGTTGTTATTTTTGACTAATCTTTGGCCGTAATTTTTGGGGAGTTGTTACTTTTAATTAATGCATGAGATAAGTTATATTTGATTTAATATTTTCATCATTACTCTTTGAATATAACTGCCTCATTTTTGACCAATCATAATCATGCATCTCTCCTTTTAATTTGGCTAACTTTTCATTCTGGGTGTTCATATTTTCTTGTCTAACATTTTTCTCCTAGATTTTTCCCATATCACATAACCTAAACAGCTTTCAACATGGCACCAAAGTTCAACTCAAACAATCTGACATTGGAGTTCAAGAGCCAACATAATATGGTAGCTTACTTGGTCGCTGATAATGATTTGTTCCCTCAGTATTCACAAATGGTGGCATTTTTAAATGCATCCTCCATAAGGTATGCACTTTCTCATGAACCACTAGTCCCTGTCGCACACATTAGACAATTTTGGAATAATGTAAGTTCCACAACAGCTAATGGAGTGACTACATTAACATCTACTGTTCATGGAAGAACATGGGTGGTCACTGAAGCTTTGGTTCGCCAAGCTTTGCATCTTAATGACGCTGATGGTGTGACTACCCTTGCCATTGCAACAATAGAACAAGGTCTTAGGGAATTGGGTTATCCTATTCCTGCTAATAAAACTTTAAATAAATATCATAAGCAGGAATTTCCCTCAGATTGGAAATATTTGATACATGTCCTTCTTCAATGCTTAAATCCAAAATGTACTGCTTTTAATGAAATAAACAGGTCCATTGCAAGTGCTTTGGTTTGTATGTCACGTGGGCTTAGGTATATTTTTCAAAAATGATTTTTGAAGGGATGTGTAAAAATAAGGGAAGTAAAATGACTTTGGCTTACCCAAGATTTTTGCAAATGGTGTTTGATTTACAAGAATATTGTCTTAGGGATCATGACCATTTTTATGAGCTCCCTAAGCAAAAGAAAACCATTTTTGACAAATGATCTCCACAAACAGACCTATACCTCTCACCCAAGCCATGCTTGAAGTAATTCAGGCTGCCCAACCACAACCAGAACCTGAACCTCAACTTGAGCATGTCCTTGAACCATTACCTTCACCTGCACACATGGACGTTGACCAAGCCAATGTCAACGCTGACACTCAAAATGTTGGCGCTGACACAGCCAATCCCAACGCTGATGACATCCCTGAACAATCCCAAACACCCCTTAACCAACCCACACCCACACAATCTACCTCATCTTCCACCCCATTACAATCTAGGTTAAATAAACGCCAAAGGACTACTGGAGTGTTCTCCTCTAGTGGTCCTAGCCTTGTTGCAGAGAGAACCACCTCCACAAGTGTGGCTGGTGACATGGATGAGGCTGGGGCTATTGGCACAGGCTTAGATGCTGGTCAAGACAGTCCCAACATCATTAAGACCTCATCCATGCCCTATGATTCTATTTTGGGAGGTCAAATCCCCATTCTAGCTGAGGGCAGATTGGAACCTATGACATTGAATGAATTGACGGCTGCGGTCATTAGCTTGCAAAAGCAAAATGTCAGCCTTGTACAAATTGTCAATAATCAGGGCCGTGAACTCCAAGTATTGAGGGAGCGGGTAACTGTTTTGGAGAATCCTAGTAGCAGGAGTAGAATGGAGGAATCTTCCAAAGGGGAGGATGAAGAGGATGAGCTGATTCATACAGCCAGTAAGAAGAGTTCACAATTTAGTGAATCTTTAAATGTTGCTGAAGCACTCACCAACTTGAAGAAGCACCCTGTCATTGATACATCCAAGGTAACCCCTTTGAATTTGGATGGGTCATTTACAGCAGTGATGGAACATTTTACACAAGGCGCTGTCATAAGTAATCTTGGCGTTGACAAAAGTTTGGACGCTGACACATCCAGCGCTGACAAGAGTAAACGGGGCGCTGACACAGGTAACTTGAATGCTGACAAACCTGCAGGTGGTGTTGATGTATTCCAGTCATCAACAATCATCAAAGATGTGTCTACACAGGTATCTTCATCTACTTTACCTATCATTGATCCAAAAGACAAAGGTAAAGGAATTATGGTTGAAGAAGATGTTCCAAAGAAAGATGCAGCACAAATTGCATTTGATAATCAGTTGGCTGCACAACTTTTGGAAGAAGATTTGAAGAGGAGTGGTAGATCACCATTTGTTGCCACTTCTGAGAGTGAGGAAGAGAGTGATGATGAAAGAGAAGGAGCTAGCTCAGATTCAAGTGTTCAAATCATTGAAGATCCAGAAAGACTTGAATATGGGGATGAGTTGGCAAAAGAAAGATTGAGTGATTTGAAGAAGCAGGTTGATTTTGACCTTCCAAAAATCACCAGAATGTACCATGCTTGGGAAGATAAGGTAATGGACAACCCAGGGATGAGTTTGTCAGATCAAATTTGGGGGTTGGAAATTCTTCTCAGGGTACAAGATGATATAAAGGTGATTTTGAAGTATAATGCACAAGAGGTCAAGACTTGGCTTAAAAGAGATAGAAGGCAATTGTATTACAAGTTGCTTAGATGCCATCAACCTGGATGGACATACAAGAAGTTGCTGGCTTTATCTTTTGAGGAGCTAGAGTACAGGGCACATCCTATTTGGAGGCATGTGCAAGAAAATAATGTCTTACAGTTTCTTTCAGAAGAAAGGAAACAGGAGCTTGCTGAGGAAATGCAGATTGAAAAGGAGATGAGGATTGCTCAAAGACCAGTGAAGAAAGGAGATCCTCTCCAATTTCCCAAAGATATGGATGTGTATCATCCAAGTGAAACTATCATAAGGAAGCATCTCAAGCTTTCTCCATTGGAAGCTTCAGATTTGGTTAATGTAGTATCTCTAGATGCCAGAAATCCAATCATAAGTTTTGATGAAGATGAGTGTGGATTTTGGAAGATTGGCAGATTTGGGAAGGAGGTACACACTTTCACTTCAATTATTTCTATCTTTGCAAGCATAGACAGAGAAGACTTGGTGCATCTATGGAGATTGATAGAGGCCAAGTATAAGGCTGAAGCACCTGCTTCAGCAAATGGAATAAGACTAAGGCACACATTTTTGACTTTGTGTGGACCAAGGGAAGCAGATCCTGCCATATGGAAGGATCTTGAAGATGACCTCAGTGGTCTTCATTGGAGGCTTTATTCTACTTGTGGTGTGTTTCATTTGAGCTCTACAAAGTTTTCAGAGTATCTACTTGTGGATGCTGACTATTTCTTGTCCAAAGAAGTACTGGAGAAGATGAAGGAAACACCCTTGGAGATTGATTACACTAGTGACGTGGCCAAGGACTTGATTAGATATGTTTATCACCAACATAAGAAGTTTTTGTAAGATTCCTCCTAAGCCTTAAGTATTTATTCACAAACTTGATCATTGGAATAGATATCAAGTTTAGGGGAGGATTGTTGGGAATAAATTATGGGTCAGTTCACTAGACGCTGATAAGAAGAGTTCAAGCGCTGATAAGAAGAAGTTGGACGCTGACAGCCAAGCGTTGACATTTGAAGAAGTCAACGCTGACAGCCTTGAAGACTTGCACTGATGGAATATATCTTCATATGAATCTTTTTGTTTATTTGTTTCTTTATTTGTATATGGTAAAGATAAGCTCGACATTGTATTTTCCATTATTATCTTTACCTAGAATAGTTGATTCGTAGCTTCTTGTACAAGACTTCTTAATCTATAAAAGAAGATCTTTTAGGTTAATGTTAATCTTCAGTTATAATAAGTTTTCACAAGTATTCGACTGTTAAACCTCTTTCATTGTAATCAAGTTCGATTATTCTAATACAAGTGAAATTTTGTTTAACATCTTTGTGTTCTAGATTAAGTGTTAATTCCGCATAACACTTAGTTACTTTATTCATAAGCAAAGGTTTCTCTACGTGTATTACTTGATTTAATCTCGTATACACAAAGCTTAATCGATCTAATTTTGGGATCAACAACTAGCACACATGGGACGACACACATGACACCACATCAAGGATGTGGCATCATGTTAGCTTATAACTTACAAGTGTAAGTTAAGCTTACACTTTAAGCTTCCACTAACTCAAAACCATCAAACCTACACACATACCATCATTCCACTCATGCAAACCAACTCAATTCTCTGTCAACATCACCACCATTGCCGTCCACTTTGAAGAACAAACACCCCTTCTTGATCTTTTCTAGCCATGAAATACTTGTTATCTAGCTCTATCATGGAGTTACCTTGAAGCCTTGATCATTTGGTGGCCATTTTAACAACAAAGAAGGTGATTTGCTTGTGTCCTAGGGCTGATTTCCCAACTTATGTTCTTGGTGTTTGATGATCTTGGAGTTACTTTTGGTGTTCATCAAGTTCTTGTCTTCCAAAAACAAGATATACTCTTAGTTGGTAAAGAAGATCATCCTCTCCATTTTCTCTTGTTATTTTTGTAAAGAAAAAATGTATTTTCTTTCTTGTTGTATATGTATATGATGAATATATGATGATAAAAATGTTGTGTGGGGATCAAGTGTTGATAAATATGCTTAAAAAGGTTAATAACCATAAGAAACAAGGCTAAAATCATGATTAATTTGTTGGCTGTATAAAAACAGTATGTAACTAAAACTTGAACTGATAAATTTGCATGGTAGAATCCATTTACAGTAAGTACAAGATCTAATACACATGTTAGAGTTGGCAATGCAATGGAATCATTAAAATGAGTGAGATATGATCAAAACAAGATGAGTGTGCTAATCTGAATAAGCTGTTTTGTAGGGACTGTTAAGCATAGATAAACTTAAAATGAGCAGTAGCTATAACTAAGTTAAATGTAGCACATAATATTAAGATCATGCCATTCAAAAATGAGCTTCTAATTCATTGTAGAACTCTAGATATGATAAAAATGGTGAAGATGAAAATAAAAATCAGATTTTGAGAATTAATGTTTATTACTATTATATAAGCACTCAAAATTATATTGTATAAAATATAAAATTAAAACCCACTAACTTATGAATTTCATTTATATAAATATGTATAAGTTTGAATAAATGGATAAATTATAAAAATGGTAGTGGAATAATACTTATAAGTAATAAAAACTATAAACTTGATTTTTACGACTTTTTCAGCTATTTACCGTAAAATTAACGTTTTTCGCCAATTAAAACTTAGACGATCAAACCCTCTAATGTAAAGTTTTTAAAAGTCATATACTGATATATAAGTTATACAAGTAAAAACCGATAAAACCCGAACTATAGGACATACGGACATTAACGAGCTAAGTAAACATATTGGACTAATAATTGGACTAATAATTGGACTAAATAAGTTAAACACTTATAAAAAGAACTTATTGGGCTTAACCCATTTGGGCCCAACATGTAAAGTGTGAATACTGATAATATAAGTATAAAATGAATTAAAACAAGTTAAAGAACTTATAATAAGCTTATTGGACTTAAAATAGGTAAATAGGTAAAACTAGTAGACTAGTAAACTAGTAAAAAGTTACCAAAACGTAAACACTAAAAAGAGTAAACAAGGATATATAAACCCACTTGATCATCATCGTATGTACAAAATCATCATATGTATATTGTTATTTTGATAAAGTCATTGGACAAAAGTCTAAGACCGATTATTATTTATATAGGTTTCCGTGACCGAAGCACGCCCGTAGCCGATAATCCGCCTTTCATTATCAACGTGAGTTCATAGCCTCGCACTCTTTTAAATGTTTTATAAAATGATTTGTAAACCCGCGAGGGAGATAACATGCTAGATTTTGATAAAAATAGAACACAAGTAGTCCCGATGGTATGCTTAATGATATGGACCCGAATGATGCTATGACCCTATAAACGAGACAAAAAGGATTATTATTAGTTAGGTTATGTCACTTGAAGTCCCATTAGCATAAATTGTGAACTACCAGGATTTGGTAGATGCTTATGCATTTGATAGTACTATTTGGGGACGATCACCCCAGTTCGCGCCTTGACGGTTGATCCCCGTCGTACCACATTGATTGGTAAGCGAATTTATGTATGAGAAGATTCCATAGCGTGATTTTTGTGAAGACACGCTAACTTAGATGGGAAAATTGTTTGTCGGGTTCGCGGCCCGCTGTTTTCATAGTAAGGTAACAATGGCATGCGGCTAGTAATAATCCAATAAAATGTATCCTATACATAATGTAATCCAATAACGACGCTAATAACGATGAATATATTACCTATTATGGTAATATTGAGGCTACGGTCTCATGGACGGTTTAAGATGTATGCTTGATTTATATATTGCCTGACTAGCAATATGTGGACTTACTTCCGATATTATACTTGTGTTCTGATTTTAACGATTGTTTTATATAACGGTTTTTATTAAACTTTATGAATTCACTCGGCATTCGCTGATATGAGTTTTGCATGTTTTTATCTCAGGTGCTTGAAGGTAATCCGGATGGAGATCGACTCTGATGGCCCACATAATATTAAAAATGTTCATTCGATCTATGTTTTGTAAACTTAATGACCTGTATAATTTGGGACCTGTTGTACACTTTAAAACTTTTTATCGAATGAATGTATGTTGAACCTTGTACAACTATTTTTATGTGTTGTCTATGATTGGAGTTATTGTGCTATCCCGTAACACTATGAAAGACCCTTCCGCTATACCGATACGAAAATTGAGAGTGTTACACATCTCCTCTGCCTCATGTTCAATTCACGCTGAGTGAAGATATACTTCAAGCTCTTGTGGTCCGTGAAAATGTCACATGATTCTCCATATAAGTAGTGCCTCTATATCTTCAATGCAAACACGACTGCAGCAAGTTCCAGGTCATGCAGGGGGTAATTTTCTTCATAATGCTTAAGCTGCCGTGAAGCGTACGCGATCACTTTCCCATGTTGCATGAGAACAAAACCAAGTCCCTTCCCCGATGCATCGCTGTAGATTTGAAATCCACCCGTTTAACACCCCCAAATTTACACGCAGCGGAATACATCTTTGGGTGCTAAACAATGATACAACAACACATAATTTATAAAGAACAACTCGAAAAGAGACGTTTTAGATTTATCGTTCCTAAAAAATTTGTCAGAGTAGCGTAGTCCCAAGTAATCGTTACCAAAAGATAAGTTAAAACAACATATTGGTTTGTTTTGAAAATGGAACGATAAATGAATCAAAGAGTTTGAACAACAAAAGCAGTGCACAACTTCATTCCACGTGACCTCCAAGCTTCCACTTCTTGATTACCTGAAATACATGTGAGTAAAACGATCAGCAAAAATGCCGAGTGAATCTATAGGTTTATGAAATCAATTTGAACACAAGCAAAGATTATAAGTTGGTGGCATGCTTATAAGCATCAAATAATAATTTGCATCAACAATGATAATTGTATATAGCATAAATTGCAATAAGCTCATGGAACCGAGCCCTTAGACACTCCCATATCAGTCTAATAAGACGAGAGATTTATTAATTGTCGGTTACCTCCAGATTATTGGTACATTGCCGTATACCTGACTTCTCAATACAATATGCTCAAACAGTGTGGAGGTCGGGCCTAAGCTTCTATGACAAGTCCACAAAAACTGAACCGGGGCGGCTTCCCCCATAGATCTATTAATTGTACTAGCGGTTAACCCATCATAGGTTAATTAACGGTCCATAATTGAGGTTTTAACAAAGGCAATCACTTAATGCAATTTAAAGGCAACCACGGGTTCATTCATAGAGGGACAAAGCATACCATAAAAATCTTGTGTTCTAAGTTTATAAAACATGTATTCCCCCTCGCGGGTTTAAAATCATTTAATAACTAGTATAAAGCGAGGCTATAGACTCACGTTGATAATGAAAGGCGGATTATCGGCTACGGGCGTGCTTCGGTCACGGAAACCTATATAAATAATAATCGGTCTTAGACTCTTGTCCAATGACTTTTATCAAAATAACAATATACATATGATGATTTTGTACATATGATGATGATCAAGTGGGTTTATATATCCTTGTTTACTCATTTTAGTGTTTATGTTTTGGTAACTTTTTACTAGTTTACTAGTTTTACCTACTTACCTATTTTAAGTCCAATAAGCTTGGTATAAGTTCTTTAACTTGTTTTAATCCATTTTATACCTATATTATCAGTATCTATACTTTCCATGTTGGGCCCAAATGGGTTAAGTCCAATAAGTTCTTTTCATAAGTGTTTAACTTATTTATTCCAATTATTAGTCCAATATGCTTAGTTAGCTCGTTAATGTCCGTATGTCCTATAGTTCGGGTTTTATCGGTTTTTACTTGTATTAGTTACTTATATATCAGTATATGACTTTTAAAAACTTTACATTAGACGGGTTTGATCGTCTAAGTTTTATTTGGCGAAAAACATTAATTTTACGGTAATAGCCGAAAAAGTCGTAAAAATCAAGTTTATAGTTTTTTATTACTTATAAGTATTATTCCACAACCATTTATATAATTCATCCATTTATTTAACCTTTTACATATTTATATAAATAAGTTTCATAAGTTAGTGGGTTTTTATTTTACATTTTATACAATAAAATTTGAGTGCTTATATAATAATAATAAACATTAATTCTCAAAATCTAACTTTTATCTTCATGTTCACCATTTTTATCATATCTAGAGTTCTATAATGAATTAGAAGCTCATTTTTGGATGACATGTTCTTCATATTATGTGCTACATTTAACTTAGTTATAGCTACTGCTCATTTTAAGTTTATCTTGCCTTAACAGTCCCTACAAAACTGCTTATTCAGATTAGAACACCCAACTTGTTTTGATCATATCTCACTCATTATATTGATTCCATTGCATGGCCAACTCTCACATGTGTATAACATCTTGTAGTTACTGTAAATGGATCATACCATGCAATTTTATCTGTTCAAGTTTTATTTATATACTGTTTTTATACAGCCAACTAAATAAGCATGATTTTAGCCTCATTTCTTATAGTTATTAACCTTTTTAAGCATATCTATCAACACTTGATCCCCACACAACATTTTTATCATCATATATACATCATATACATATACAAAATAAAGAAAATACATTTGTTCTTTACAAAAATAACAAGAGAAAATGGAGAGGATGATCTTCTTTACCAACCAAGTGTATTTCTTGTTTTTGGAAGACAAGAACTTGATGAACACCACAAGTAACTCCAAGATCATCAAAAACCAAGAACAATAGTTGAGAAATCAGCCCTAGGACACAAGCAAATCACCTCCAATGTTGTTAATATGGCCACCAAATGATCAAGGCTTCAAGATAACTCCATGATAGAGCTAGTTAACATGTATTTCATGGCTAGAAAAGATCAAAAGGGGTGTTTGTAGCTTGAATATGGATGGCAATGGTGGGAGGTTTTGAGAGGATTTGTGTTGATTTTGCATGTATGGAAATGGAAATGAGTTAGTTGCTAGTGGTTTTGACTAGACAAAGCTTAAAGTGTAAGCTTTGTTTACACTTGTAAACTTGTAGCTAACATGATGCCACATATAGTTGTGGTGTCATGTTGGTGCCATCCAAACTAGCTAGTGGGGTGGGACAATGTATTTTGTCCCATCTCACTAGTTTACGGGTATTCCTCGAGTCTAGTTTTCTCGATTTGCGTGCCCTCGGGTCGTTTCACGAAAAACGTTTTTATAAATTATGAATCAATGTCACAAAACGAATCCAATAAAAATTGTCTCATCAAAAACGGAGTTCAAAAACGTAAATACGTAATCCTAAGGTTTCCGGTTTAGTCGTAAGGGACGCTAAATTATGCACGTAAGCCCAAATTTAAATCCGTAAATTGTGAGTTCGTCAATGAACACAAAAATAAGTTTTAAAATATTATACGAGAAAATATTTCACTACCTGAAAATGTTAGATTGTACTTTTTTTTTTAAAAGTTTAAACGCACACGAAAAATAATAATATAACGACTCGATACGTAACTGAAACGATATCGTCGAAAGTATTAAATATCGAAACTATCGATAATAAAATATAAATGGCATCTGTCGGTATCGCGATCACTAGTAGTCCTCGTTGCTCGTCAAAATATTAAAATATAATATTTAATATTGGTTTCAACTTAAACCGTTAAACATAATAATATTTAACGTTATAAAATACTTCAAAATAATTGAAAATAGAATTAAATTATGAACTTATTTTTACGGGTTTTACATCCTCACCACCTTAAGGGAGCGACGTCCCGGCGCTCAACTCGCCTCACTTTCGCCAACGCGCATTAAAGTCTCAATAAATATCATCGTTGAAAGTCAAAAAGATATTACATAATATGTGTTCTACATGATCGGACGTCATCAGATGATGCCGTCTCAAGTTCTCACAACTTACGATCATTTGACTAGATCACACACCATATAAGTACATAAAAGAAAAGGTCGAACACAAACATCGAGTATAGATCTCCACCGTTAATCATCGAGAAAACCTTGAACGAACCCTTGATAATATCTCAAGAGTCTTTCCACTTGCGGTGTCGGCTTCAACATACTCCTCGAGGTCGTAACGAATTTATTAACTCCATTCCTTAAGAGATTCGGTCCTCAATCATTCCACAAGTACACGCATAAATCCTGGTGACACTTATCGTTTCTTCTTATACACTGCTTCCCGAGATTCATTTTAAACTCGAAATAAAATAGTGATCTTCAATACGAGGAACGGAACGAGATAAAAAAAAATGAATTCAGTAAACGCATAAACGGAAAAGATGTGGTAAAATGATTTAAGGTCGACGATCGACGAGGGATCTCGACTCACGTAACCGTAAAACATAATAATTCACAATACTAGAAAAATGAGAGCGAAGAATGAATTATACATTATCATTAAAATAACATTTGTCACAATTATCCGTCCCGGATTTGGTATTACCTTAAAACTCAGTTGAGGTACTTTCTTGATAAAGATGATACATCAAAAATAGAAGTAAATAGTTTCAAAATTTATTTGGTCGTCTTAAGAAACTTTGAAAGAAAGACATGAATTTATTATTTAAACTCATATTGATGGTTACAATTAGAAAATATAATTTCTAAATTAAATGATTATTAGGAATAAAAATTAAACTGGTAATTTCATTACATTAAAAGTAAAGTATGATAAATCACTTAGTTCAAAAGATATAGTATAATTTCATGTTAGACATTAGTTTTAGTTATACAAAATATGATGTATAAATTTGACCTTTTACTTGTAATGGTTATTTCGATAATTGAAAATCATTGGAAAATATATAAACATAAAAATTTTATAATATGTTGTAGAAATACTTAAAGGTGTTTATTATTTCAAAATAACATGGGATATATTTGGGTTTCAAAGTGTGATAAGATAACAAACGAATACGAATGGAAATAATAGTCAACAATTAATACGAAATCAGTGGTACAAAAGAGAACGAAGCAAATGTCGTATGAATTCTTAAAGAGAATAATAAAATAGAGGCGTCGATGGTAAGACGATAAGAAATAATAGATTAAACAAGTTGTCGATTTTGTTAGTGCGGTCGATGGTTCACCAATATCAGTTTGTTAACTCAGCGGTGGTCGATACACGATCGGAAATAAGTTACATACAAAAATTTTAATCAAAGAAAATTTCTAATAATCACTTGTAATTAAAACAAATCAAATGAACGATGTTAGTGTTTAAAGAGAGAAGTCAAAGCACGGTTCACAAGAGTGGGTTTCGAGACAAACGAGAGTGACGGACGTCATCCCGGATATACGGAAATCACTCTAGTGATAATTCATTATTCACGTGCGGAGACATTCCAAAGATCTACCCAGTCGCATAAAGAAGATTGGACGAGAAGGAAGGATAAAACATCGAGACTTTCAAGTCATTTATCAACAGTCAGTAATTAGACGAACGGTCAAAAGAAATCAGTTATAAGATAAAATAAAGTAACAAGTTGAAAAACGATCGTCGAGTAAAAACGTATTCGTAAACGCGTAATTCGTTCAAGAAAAGGTAAGAAAACGTATGCGGATGCATAGAAATTGCGCCACTTGCATAAATTATAAAGGTTTTCAAAACTTCTTTTCACTTTATTTCATTTTATTTATCTTTATCATAAATACAAGTAAAAAGTTCTTTATTATCAAGATTTTTAAGTTGACTACTATTCAGCCTAGCATGGCTCCTTCTAAATTAGACATAGGTGATCAGGCCATGTATAATTTAGGGCTAGCAATGCAGTGCTCCGTTTCGTCGAAAAGTATTATGTTTCTTATATTTATATAAACCATGCCATTTGTAAAATGGAATTTAAAAATAGTTTATAAATTTATAGGATACAAGTAATTTGTGAGATACTTAATAAGCAACTTTTAATCTTACGAAAAGTATTAAGACCAAAGTAAAAACAATTGGTGAAAATAATCGTAAAACAATATCAGATTTATTTATAATATGACATTATGACAACCTATAAAGTAGTCAAAGTTTTGCAAAAAGTGGCGAATAGTAGCTCATAAAACAATCAATGAAATGGTTACTAAGGTTTCAAAAGGTTATAAGGTTTAGACGAAAACGCCATGAGACACGCGATAAAATATCGACGAAGAATGTGAAGACAAAACTTCAAAACTCAACCCAAGTCAGTGGAAGGTTAAAAGAAAGATAAAAATAATATCGAATGACAAAAGAGTCGTATATATGAAAAGAATAAAACAATCCACATGTGTATTCTATGTAAGATACTCGACACAATATGCTTTTAAGAAAGTATATTATTCGTTTTCAAATTACTCCATTATCCCGGTAATTGCTAATCCTGTACTGTTTCTATTTTTAAACATTTTCACATGCAACTAGTATTCGTTAGTTGTAAAATAATATTTGTTAAAATTTTACGATCTCAAATGAAATCAAAACAGCTTAGAAACATTTAAAACTCATATTCTGAATTTTCTATCAGATTTAACTTTTAAATATGAGCCGATTAATTGGCCCGATAAACGACATTTCCAAGACTCGGAGTCTAAAGCATTTTGATGCAAAACGACGTTTCAGACGACTTTCTAGTTTTACCCGAGACCTGAAAACCAATGTAAAATGACCAAAATACCCCTGCAAGTTCTGTGCAGGTTTGACTATTTTATTTTAAAACATAGGTTTTACTTTTAAGTTTTGACCTGTTTGTACTGCCCCTACAGTTTCTGCATAAAGTGTATTTTTCGACACTTCTTAACGACTCAAAATATATACATATATACACACATGTCTTGTGGATTTTATAACAACGAAAAATAAATCTCGTAATGAGCATCAAATAAAATATAGCATGATGAATGACAGAAAACGCTTCAAGGTATTCAACACGAAATTTATGAAGCAAAACGGTGAAAGACGTTCGTAATTTAGATTTCAAAATGCAATGTAGGCAAATCTCCTTGGTGCCACGATTGTCAAAAACACAAAACATAACAAGAAAAGAATGGAACATTAACATGCTACACTCCAGGAGCGAGAAGGTTAATGAAAAACAAATGATACAATTTTATATAAGTAAAATCGTATTCCAATTCTAGCGCCATAATCTAGACGATGATTTATAAAATGACGATGACGTTACCGAGATATAAGTGAACAATACACTTCGGAGTCGATACATATAAATGTCAATAAATAGCGGTTAGTCTATTCCAAGGACACATTGAGCTACACAATGGTCTAGAAATTACGTTAAAAGACGTCCAGGCACAAATAGCCGGAAGACGATTTGGATATCTACGTAGATATCTCAAAGGGTTAAATAATGAAAGTAACGCGCGCAGATGAAGGTATGTAAGGTCATAATATAAAATTTTTGCAATAAAAGCAATTTAAATACTTCAAAAATATATACAGAAAGATCTTGAAAATTCATTGTATTTATTTAAGTTAATCATTAATAAATGATAGACTTTTATCGAAAAGTTTAACGACATAAATATATATCGATAAAGGATTATAGTATTTATTTAGAAATACTTAGCAATAAGGCATACATAATAATGTATACTAAAGTTGTAATCCCAGAAGTAGCTTGAACCTGAAGTCACGCGAAATCATGTGCACCGACTCTTTGAAAAATAAAACCGACAGTTATAGTTTAGGTTTTTAGAAAAAGACCTAGTTCTCTATAACTCATGGCTCTGGTACCAATCTTTAACACCCCCAAATTTACACGCAGCGGAATACATCTTTGGGTGCTAAACAATGATACAACAACACATAATTTATAAAGAACAACTCGAAAAGAGACGTTTTAGATTTATCGTTCCTAAAAAATTTGTCAGAGTAGCGTAGTCCCAAGTAATCGTTACCAAAAGATAAGTTAAAACAACATATTGGTTTGTTTTGAAAATGGAACGATAAATGAATCAAAGAGTTTGAACAACAAAAGCAGTGCACAACTTCATTCCACGTGACCTCCAAGCTTCCACTTCTTGATTACCTGAAATACATGTGAGTAAAACGATCAGCAAAAATGCCGAGTGAATCTATAGGTTTATGAAATCAATTTGAACACAAGCAAAGATTATAAGTTGGTGGCATGCTTATAAGCATCAAATAATAATTTGCATCAACAATGATAATTGTATATAGCATAAATTGCAATAAGCTCATGGAACCGAGCCCTTAGACACTCCCTTATCAGTCTAATAAGACGAGAGATTTATTAATTGTCGGTTACCTCCAGATTATTGGTACATTGCCGTATACCTGACTTCTCAATACAATATGCTCAAACAGTGTGGAGGTCGGGCCTAAGCTTCTATGACAAGTCCACAAAAACTGAACCGGGGCGGCTTCCCCCATAGATCTATTAATTGTACTAGCGGTTAACCCATCATAGGTTAATTAACGGTCCATAATTGAGGTTTTAACAAAGGCAATCACTTAATGCAATTTAAAGGCAACCACGGGTTCATTCATAGAGGGACAAAGCATACCATAAAAATCTTGTGTTCTAAGTTTATAAAACATGTATTCCCCCTCGCGGGTTTAAAATCATTTAATAACTAGTATAAAGCGAGGCTATAGACTCACGTTGATAATGAAAGGCGGATTATCGGCTACGGGCGTGCTTCGGTCACGGAAACCTATATAAATAATAATCGGTCTTAGACTCTTGTCCAATGACTTTTATCAAAATAACAATATACATATGATGATTTTGTACATATGATGATGATCAAGTGGGTTTATATATCCTTGTTTACTCATTTTAGTGTTTATGTTTTGGTAACTTTTTACTAGTTTACTAGTTTTACATACTTACCTATTTTAAGTCCAATAAGCTTGGTATAAGTTCTTTAACTTGTTTTAATCCATTTTATACCTATATTATCAGTATCTATACTTTCCATGTTGGGCCCAAATGGGTTAAGTCCAATAAGTTCTTTTCATAAGTGTTTAACTTATTTATTCCAATTATTAGTCCAATATGCTTAGTTAGCTCGTTAATGTCCGTATGTCCTATAGTTCGGGTTTTATCGGTTTTTACTTGTATTAGTTACTTATATATCAGTATATGACTTTTAAAAACTTTACATTAGACGGGTTTGATCGTCTAAGTTTTATTTGGCGAAAAACATTAATTTTACGGTAATAGCCGAAAAAGTCGTAAAAATCAAGTTTATAGTTTTTTATTACTTATAAGTATTATTCCACAACCATTTATATAATTCATCCATTTATTTAACCTTTTACATATTTATATAAATAAGTTTCATAAGTTAGTGGGTTTTTATTTTACATTTTATACAATAAAATTTGAGTGCTTATATAATAATAATAAACATTAATTCTCAAAATCTAACTTTTATCTTCATGTTCACCATTTTTATCATATCTAGAGTTCTATAATGAATTAGAAGCTCATTTTTGGATGACATGTTCTTCATATTATGTGCTACATTTAACTTAGTTATAGCTACTGCTCATTTTAAGTTTATCTTGCCTTAACAGTCCCTACAAAACTGCTTATTCAGATTAGAACACCCAACTTGTTTTGATCATATCTCACTCATTATATTGATTCCATTGCATGGCCAACTCTCACATGTGTATAACATCTTGTAGTTACTGTAAATGGATCATACCATGCAATTTTATCTGTTCAAGTTTTATTTATATACTGTTTTTATACAGCCAACTAAATAAGCATGATTTTAGCCTCATTTCTTATAGTTATTAACCTTTTTAAGCATATCTATCAACACTTGATCCCCACACAACATTTTTATCATCATATATACATCATATACATATACAAAATAAAGAAAATACATTTGTTCTTTACAAAAATAACAAGAGAAAATGGAGAGGATGATCTTCTTTACCAACCAAGTGTATTTCTTGTTTTTGGAAGACAAGAACTTGATGAACACCACAAGTAACTCCAAGATCATCAAAAACCAAGAACAATAGTTGAGAAATCAGCCCTAGGACACAAGCAAATCACCTCCAATGTTGTTAATATGGCCACCAAATGATCAAGGCTTCAAGATAACTCCATGATAGAGCTAGTTAACATGTATTTCATGGCTAGAAAAGATCAAAAGGGGTGTTTGTAGCTTGAATATGGATGGCAATGGTGGGAGGTTTTGAGAGGATTTGTGTTGATTTTGCATGTATGGAAATGGAAATGAGTTAGTTGCTAGTGGTTTTGACTAGACAAAGCTTAAAGTGTAAGCTTTGTTTACACTTGTAAACTTGTAGCTAACATGATGCCACATATAGTTGTGGTGTCATGTTGGTGCCATCCAAACTAGCTAGTGGGGTAGGACAATGTATTTTGTCCCATCTCACTAGTTTACGGGTATTCCTCGAGTCTAGTTTTCTCGATTTGCGTGCCCTCGGGTCGTTTCACGAAAAACGTTTTTATAAATTATGAATCAATGTCACAAAACGAATCCAATAAAAATTGTCTCATCAAAAACGGAGTTCAAAAACGTAAATACGTAATCCTAAGGTTTCCGGTTTAGTCGTAAGGGACGCTAAATTATGCACGTAAGCCCAAATTTAAATCCGTAAATTGTGAGTTCGTCAATGAACACAAAAATAAGTTTTAAAATATTATACGAGAAAATATTTCACTACCTGAAAATGTTAGATTGTACTTTTTTTTTTAAAAGTTTAAACGCACACGAAAAATAATAATATAACGACTCGATACGTAACTGAAACGATATCGTCGAAAGTATTAAATATCGAAACTATCGATAATAAAATATAAATTTTTTGGCATCTGTCGGTATCGCGATCACTAGTAGTCCTCGTTGCTCGTCAAAATATTAAAATATAATATTTAATATTGGTTTCAACTTAAACCGTTAAACATAATAATATTTAACGTTATAAAATACTTCAAAATAATTGAAAATAGAATTAAATTATGAACTTATTTTTACGGGTTTTACAACCCGTACCAGATGGTAGAGTAAGAATAGGTGCAGATACTAGCTTCTGCTTCAGGACTTCAAAGCTCTTCTCTCGATCTTCAGTCCAGACGAATTTCTCCCCTTTCCGCATCAGTTTGGTCAATGGTAGTGCTAGGCGGGAAAAGTTCTCCAAGAACCTACGGTAATAGCCAGCTAAGCCTAAGAAACTGCGGACTTTCGTCGCTGATGTCGGCCTTGGCCACTTAGTAATGGCCTCAACCTTCGCTGGATCCATAGTGATTCCTTCTGTTGATACAATGTGACCTAAGAATGCCACCTTGTCTAACCAGAACTCACACTTGGAGAATTTAGCATACAACTGCTTCTGGCAAAGAATTTGTAGTACTGTACGAAGATGGTCTTCGTGTTCCTCCTTGGACTTTGAGAAAATCAGGATGTCATCGATGAAGACAATGACGAAATTGTCCAGAAATTCATGGAATATTCTGCTCATCAAATCCATGAAAACTGCTGGAGCATTTGTCAGGCCAAATGGCATAACTACAAACTCGTAGTGTCCATAACGGGTACGAAAGGCAGTCTTAGCGATGTCCTGCTCCTTGACCCGTAGCTGATGATAGCCTGACCTAAGATCAATCTTAGAGAAGTGTTTGGCCCCTTGAAGTTGGTCAAACAGATCGTCAATGCGTGGCAGTGGATATCTATTCTGAATGGTAATCTTGTTGAGCTCACGATAGTCTATACAAAGACGCATACTGCCATCCTTCTTCTTAACAAACAAGACCGGTGCACCCCATGGAGATGCGCTCGGTCGAATGAAACCTCGCTCAAGAAGTTCTTGCAGTTGATCCTTCAGCCCTTCAGCTCTATGGGAGCCATGCGATAAGGAGCTTTGGAGATTGGTTCAGTTCCTGGAATAAGCTCGATACTGAATTCCACTTCTCCTGCAGGTGGTATGCCCGGAAGTTCTGCTGGAAAAACATCGGAATTCCGACACTATAGGTTGATCCTGAATTGATGGGGATTCAACATCCATGTCGTGAACCGTAGCTAGATAACCCTCGCAGCCATGTGACAGTAGTGCACGCGCTTGCAGGGTAGATATGATTTGTACAGACCGTCCGGGTATGAACCCATTATGAATGTACTCTGGTGCATTAACATCACCGAAGATAACTCGATATGAATGGCAGTCTATGGTAGCATGATGCTTGGATAGCCAACCCATGCCCAAAATCATGTCGAAGTCATTCATGTCCAACGGAAGTGCGTCGACAGGTCGAACCTTATCGTCAAATTCTAGGGGAAGACTCTTGTATACATGGGTGATTAATACAGATCCCCTCAAAGGCGTGGAAATAGTAATCCTATTTTCTAGTGGCATGGGGAGCATCCTAATGTTCTTAGCATAAGCAGTAGAAATAACCGAGTGAGTAGCACCCGTATCGAAAAGAACACATGCAGCTTGACCATACATATACAAGATTCCAGTGATGGTACCTGTAGACTTGTTAGCCTGGTCTCGAGATGTCGTGTAGACACGCCCGATAGTAGGAGGCGGCTTGGTATTAGCAAGTCCCGATGTACCCTCCATCTCGCCCTTACAGCAATCCTTCATAATATAGCCAGGAAGACCACACTTGAAGCACGCATCAGTATTACGGCGACATGGTCCTGGGTGCCTACGATGGCAAGTAGAGCAAAAAGGATGAGTGAATCCTCCAGCAGGTGCTCTGGCTGGCTGGGAACCTGATAAAACATTTTACATAAGACATGATAATTGGGTACAAAGGACAAAGCGGATAATCGTAAGATTGAATACCAGTGATAGCTGGACTGCTAGGCTGTGAACCTCTCTGGTTCTGGTCCCTACCGTTTCCATGGTTCCTGGTAGAAATTTTGCTAAAGTGTCAGAATATGAGTTATAACATGAAATCATAAGGATATGCTTAAGTATTAGGACTTGCTGTTGTTGGAGTGCCCAGCGTTGTTACGGTAATTATCATTACCGCCACTCCTATCAACGGTCGTTAGTCTGACCGTTTCCCTTGGGCTGATGAGGCTGCTACTGAGTAGCCGGCTGAGACCGGTCCCCAGTTTTCTACCTGGAAGATACATTTAAAGAGATGAATAATTGACATATATGGAAAGTATACGGATTGATCACCGCTTGAATACAAATGTTTACCTCTTGTCGGGTCTTTCAGCTTCCCCGAACTCATCTCTCTCCTACAGCATCTCCAGTTTACGTTCTGCATCGGCCACTTGTGCTACAGTGTTGAACGTAGCACACACCAGATTGTTTGCGACCGATGTGCGAAGAGCCCATCTAAAGTGATGTGCCAGCTCTTCAGGAGTACCTACTGCCGCACCAAGGAAACCAGCTAAGCGAAGAAAGCGCTGCATAAACTCGTTGCTATTCTCCCTAGCTCTCTGTCGGATCCCATGGTACTCTCTCTTGAGCTTGTCCTGCTCAGCCTTGGGAAAGAACTGCTCCATCACCCTGTCCTTGAACTGAGCCCAAGTCAAACCAGCAACCCACTCGTCACCACCTTCAGACTGCATCAATGCTAACCACCAATTAAGTACATCGCCTTCGAACCCATAGCATGCCAACCTCGCCTTGTATGCGGGGTCACAACCCATAGCATTGAAAATCTTCTCGATGTGAGCCAACCAGCTTTCAGCATCGCTGGGGCTATCTGTCTTCTCAAAATCTCGAGGGTGGAGCTTGTTGAATCTCTCCAGCCATACTGCTAATGTCACTTGAGGAGGAGGAGGAGGTGCCTGATTATGCTGTTGATTGTTGGCAGCTTGAACTTCAGCCCTGATGTCATTCCTCAGTTGAGGAAGCAAAGCTTGCATGGCAGCTTGAATTGCAGCATTGAGCTGCTCCTGTTCGCGTGTGAGAACCATCTAACAGTATAACATAAAACATATGATTAAACAGATCAAAACATAAAATCTATATATATACATGAAAAAAATTTATACCAAAATTTCACGAGAAAAATTTTATGCAAGAAAATTTTTGTGTATGAATGCATGATGCAGTTTTATGAAAACTTTTGTATGCTCGAGATTGAATGCCTCTTGTCAGTTCACCCAAAACAAAAGACATAGCGAGGGGACGCCTATGGGTCGGTCCCAAATTTAAAACTTTCGATAGGGCCAGTCCTGTACCAACCATTACTTAGTCAAAAATCTGCGACAATGACATGTATATGTATGCTTAAAAATGATGAATGTATGAAAACAACTGTTAGTTCTAGGATGACCGTAGTGACTACCCACTAATCACAGGTCATATTTGAGAGCCTACAGGTCGAAGCCTTGGCTCTGATACCATAATTGTAACACCCAATTTTGATAATGGAAATGTCACATGCAATTATGACGTGTCATCAAAGCATACAAGGAAAAATGTCTAAACATTACTTGACCATAAAAGGAAAATACCGGAATCAAACATCGGTAGTCCAAATGTAAAGCTCATCACACACAAACATAGTATAATAAATGAAAGGACTAAACAATGTCCACAACAAATGTATCATAAGAAAGGAAATGCATAAAGTAAGAAGGCTAGATAGCTTCCAGTCCATATGCACGTACTCTTAGTGTCTACGAGCGTCCCTGAGTACCTGCCGTTTTGGGATCATAGAAAAGGAAAACGGCTGAGCAAATACTCTCAGTGCACGGATGTACAATAAAGCATGAATAGTATAAGCATATAACATATAACAGCGGAAGAAAACTAAGTCCCGAGTAACCTGGTTAAGTCTTGATAAAACTGGTTTAATAGTTTGAAAAGTCTTATGTTTATCTTGTAAAAACTGTTTGTCATATTTTACCATTAGCCAATATAGGTCATGAAAATCCACCGTGCATGAATACTTGGAGGGGTGACCTCATCATGCAAATTAGAGGGGCTGCCTCTAATTTAATATACTGGTTTTTTTGGGTAGGAGGGATCAGCTCCTTGTGAAGGATGCAAGGCACACACCACATTCACCATGAAATCCTGACTGAAAACATGTAACTAGGATGCACCCATATGCCCCATATGATAAATATAATAAAAATGGCCAAAAGCTGAAGGGACGCCACGAGCAATCACTCTGCCGTGGTGAAGTCATAACATCAGTGCCTCTAATGTTATGGTTATGGTACCTCCATAACTAGGTGAAACTGGTCATGCATGTATATGGCTATAGGTATTCTTAATTAAACATAAGCAATCAAACACGTAACTTATACTACGGGAATACATTTGGCTGCATACGGGGAATCCTAATAAGGAAAGAATGTCCACACTGAAAGGACGGGAATCCGTACCTTATGTCCAGTGAACGAAGAAGATGAACTGAGAGGAATCCTACTTCCGTATCACTAGTGCTACATTAATACTTACATGAATAAGTATCTGCTTACTAAATACGTAGCTGGTTTTATGTCATGTCTTAGCTTATTTTATATGTTCTTACCATGTTTTACTGTTTAAAGCCTTAAACTGTGTTTATCTTATATTTTGTTTAATCTGATTAAGTATTTCTGGTATTTCATGCATTATTATACTTAGTGTGTAATAATAAGTAACTTTCCAAAAATAGCAGGTTTCCTAAAATAGAAAGTTTCCAAAAATAGAAAGTTTCCAAAAATAGAAAGTTTTCAAAAATAGAAAGTTTCTAAAAATAGAAAGTTACCAAAAATAGAAAGTTTCCAAAAATAGAAAGTTTCCAAAAATAGAAAGTTTCCAAAAATAGAAAGTTTTAAAAATAGATTTACTGCTTAAAATAGACAAGTTTCTAAAAATAGAAAGTTTCCATAAATAGATCAGCTGCCTTAATTAAATAAGTTTCCATAAATAGATTAGCTGCCAGAAATAAATAAGTTTCTAAAAATAGAAGGTTTCCATAAATAGATTAGCTGCCTTATTTAATTAAGTTTCTAAAAATAGAAAGTTTCCATAATTAGAAATAAGCTGGTTAAATAAGCTAAGTATATAAGCCTAAATGTTTTCATGATTATTTCCTAAGTCATATGATATAATGTATAGTTTAATAATTATTTCATGTAATTAAATTAAACTATAGGTTAAAATATTTAATTAAAGTATAACATGTTTTTAATTAAATAAAGTTAAGTACTTAGGTTAAAACATGTATTATTATTTATTAATAAATAACCTAAGTCATGTTAATTAATTAATTATAATCATTGTTTTTAAATAATTAATTAATTATAAATCTAAAATATAAAAAATACTTATGTTAATTAATTTCATGATTATTAATAATTATAATAACCTAAGTCATGTTATTAAATAAATCATGTCATTTTGTTAATTTAATTTTTAACATAAGATCATAAAAAAATAAAACTAAACATACACCATGAACCGGATCTAAACTAAAAACCATGAACCGGACATGAAATCGACACCGTACCCCGAACCAAATCAGGGTACCCCTTGTCTTGATGCTGCCGTGGGACCCACACCAACCAACCGGGACCATATCGTCTCGGTGGTGGTCGGATGGACCAAACCGAAACCCCCCTTGGGTTCGGTGTAGGCTGCGGCCAAAACAAACACCCCTTAAAACAATACTTTTGATTTTATTAAACCCCAATTCATGTTAGATCTATGATTTAAATTAGGTTTTTGTAAAAACATAACATGTTCTTGATTTATGAAAGATCAAATCAAAAGAAAAAGGTTTAAAAGGATTTACCAAATTCGTGGATCAAAAGGACGAAGAACAAACACGATCACCAACTAATATTCCAAGATCCATGATCAACAAACACCTCCTTGTGGTGTTTTGAGGGTGGCGGCCAAAAAAGAAGAAGAGAGGAGGGTTTTAGGTTTTTGCTAAAATCTTCTGTAATTGTAAAATGAGTTGTGTAAAAATCCTTTAACCCCTTTAGTAAAAATTACAAATGGGCTTGGCCCATTTTCTCCTTGTAGTCGCGGGTAGGGGGCCCCACATGGGGTACCCGTACCTTTTTCCGTGTATCGATGTTAAGTTATTCGTTCGTGATTATTTGTGTTCGTGTTTTAAGTGTTCTCGTTATGTAATTATCGTGATCTAATATATTTATTTACGCTCGTAATAAATATATATATGTAATTATTAATAGTTCGTGTTTTAATTACATTCATGATTTCATGATCGCATGTTCGTGATTAATTATTGTCAAATAATTATTACGTGCTCGTGCGTAGTAAATACTTATCGTTTTCTAACACGTACGTAATACGTAAAATCCTAACACGTAATCGTAATCATGCTATATTAGGAAAGTTTAAATCTAGTACGTACGATCTTAAGGGTACTATTCATGGTAAAAGCATGTGGGATTTACAAAAGGTCTCAAATCGTGAAGCGAGTTATGCCAAGATATGAACTTTATAAGGTCTCGAGAAGTAGTTTTAAAATATTTTGTCCTTTAGCTAACTATTGATTAAATCGTCCCACTTTATTTTCAGCCTAAATAACTATCGAAATAAGTCAAACAATGCATCCTCGTGTTCATTTAAGAAAATATTAAAATATAAGAGATACACCTAGGAATAAGGGAGTCTAAGTGAATAATTGGGCCATATGATTTCGTGTTAGGTTGCTAACTTATAATAACAATGATCTCGTTTTTAAGCTTGGTATGGGGAACGTGAAACTTGAGGATGATAAACATTCATTACAACCAAAACCCCAATGTAAGTCTTTGATTTCTTATTTGTTTTGTTCCTTTAGTTTCCTCAGAATTTAGTATTTAATAAAGGCCAAGGTGAGTTATTTATGATGAAAAATGTAAATCGTGCTTTGAAATTAATGCATTGCATGAGGGCATTGCAATGGTCAAGTGTAGGGGATTTAATAAGTGTGAAAACACTTATCCTTTTACCACTTATTTCCAATAATAACAAGACCAAAACGTGTATTTTATGTCGTAATAGTCGGAATTATGCGTGGTTTGTGTTTTTATTGTGTTTCAGGATAAAAATATGCAAAAGGAAGAAAACATGGGCTATCACGGGCTTTTATCGAAGAAAACGACAAAAGACGAAGTCAAAAGATCGAAAGTGCAAAAAGAACGGAAGTCCAAGGCCTATTCTGAAGATTTATCGAAGAAAAAGTCTAAAGACGGAAGTTTAATGAAGTCGGAGAACTCAAGTCTAATTATAGAAGAAAATTATAAGACAAGTTCAATTTATATCGACAAATCCCGAGACGACGTCGAGAAAGACAAAGAAATTAAATCAAGTCGAGACGAGAAGAAAGAAAGAAGGAAGCATAAACACTTAACCTCCCCACCTCCTATAAATACCCTCCTAATATGTCATTAGGTGGGTGTTAGTTTGTAGTTAGTTTTTAGTTAATAATTAATATTAGTGTGTTTTTAATTTCCTTCTCTCTAGTTTTTCAAGTTTATCAAACATTAATCTTGTAATCTTTTGATCTTAATCTTTAATCAAATCAAGCTTATTTCTTAATTCTCATTCTACCTTTCTTAATCTTTTTAATCTTGATAATCATGTAGTTAATTTTAATTTTGTTGATGATTTGATTGTGTAGCTTATTTGATTGAGCTTATTGAATTGGTGATTTTATAAGTTTTTAGATCATAGTGCTTATTTTCTTAATTTTTATGATTAATAGTTCTTAAAAATAAGTTGATTTTGATAAGTTTAATATTTTGATAAAAAGTTGATTTTCAATATCTAGCTTATTTAGTGTTTTAAAAGTTTTCAAATTCTAGCTTATTTACCTTTTCCTAAAATCATTTTGATTTAGTTTTTGGTGAAGTGCTTATTGATTTTTAGCTTATTTTTGCTCATTGGCATCTTTTTCTTATTCGGAATTTTACTTTGCTCAGCCCTCATTTCGGAAAAGAGGCATAACCCTCTTTTTCGGACAAGACAACGAAAACAACATTCCGGATAGTCGCTATTTCCCGATTCCGGATAAGCCCATAATTTTCATTTCCCAGATAAGCTTTAGAAGGTCCTTTTCCGGATAAGTATCCGGAACACACATTGCGGATAAGCACCCGAAGACAAATTCCGGATAAGGAAAGGGAGAGGATTCCGGATAACGTTAGTTAGTGGATTCCAGATAAGAACTTCAATCGATTCCGGATAACCTCCCAAAGTCACATTCCGTATATCACCTCCAAACCGATTCCGGATAAGCCTCAGAATTTTTGTATTTCGGATAAAGCTTCAGAAGTAGTATTCCGGATAACGGTTAAAACACACATTCCGGATATAGGTGTCAATACCGATTCCGGATAAGCTCTTTATACCCATTCCGGATAAGCATCCGGATTAGCAATTCTTTTGGATTCCGGATAAGTGACAGTAAGTTTGGATTCCCACTTATATTTTGTTAGTTCCTGGTTTTAATTTCTAACTTTACTTTTGCCGCCTCTTTACTTAGTATCATTTTAACTTGTCTTGTTTAAATTCAATATTTAAAGTTTACATTTTTATAAGTTTTCATCACTTACTCTTTAATTTTTAAAGTCTTTTAATTTTAGTCTAAATATTTTCAAGATTTCATTTTTACTTATTTACTCAACGAAATTTTTACTTTTAGCTTAAAACAGATAATCAAACCTTTTTATTTTTCACCAAGAACGACTGAGTCGCACTTTCCACTAGTAATCAATTCGAAAGAATCGGATTCAACGAACTTTCATACGAGGCAAACCATTGTATTAAAGACATAGTAACTTATGAGGGGAGATGAAAAAAATAATTATGCCAATAAATCATGAGAAAAATTTTATGCATGCAAGCAGTGCGTGAATGCATGATGTAGTTTATGAAAACATTTATATGCGCGAGGGTAAACGCCTATGGTCAATTTACCCAAAACAAAAGACATGGCGAGGGACGCCTGTGGGTTGGTCCCAAAGTTAAAAGTTTCGATAAAAGCACATGCGACTAAATTGGACCAGTCCTGTACCAACTGTTACTTAGTCATAAACCTGCGACAATGATACATGGAATAAATGAATAAAACTCAGCTGTCAAAACTTTACAGAAAAAGTTTTATGTGACCAATTATGAACTACAGGGGTTCAGTTCACATTAGCTATGGTTCACAAGGAACCTCATACATGAAACGATGGCACATAACTAAGTATGGATGACAGTTGTTCATCCATATTAGTAAAAGCGATACTGATGAAAACATCATGGTTAAACAAAAAGGTGATGAAAACATCAATACATGAAATAACGAGCGTTGGCTTAGGAAGCTCCTGGTGACTACCCACTAGTCATAGGTAAAGTTATAGAGCCTACAGGTCGAAGCCTTGGCTCTGATACCATAATTGTAACACCCCACTTTGATAAGTGGACCGTTACGCGTGATTAGGTGTCATCCAAGCATGCAAGGTAATATGTAGTAAAACATACATGACCATAAGGAAAACCAGAATCAAACATCATCTCCCAAACATAAGCCCAAACATAAATAAATCATAAGAAATGAGAAGGACTAAACATGTGCCCAAATAAGCATAAGTATAAGAAGGCAAAGGAGAAGAAGTCTAAGGCAGCTTCCATCCTATGCATGACCTCCATATGCTTGAGTCTGTCCTTGGGTACCTGCCGTTTTGGGACATGGAAAGGAAAGTAACGGCTGAGCAAAATGCTCAGTGCACAGATATACGACATAGTATAAATGGCTGAAACATAAATAAGACTAATAGCAGCGGAAATGTATAAGTCCTAGAAAACCTAGTTGTCTGTCATGTTAACTGGTTTTAGTTCTGAAAACATAGCTTATGTTACTTATGAAAATCTGTATTAGTTAATGTACCAAAAGCCAATATAGGTCATGAGGTCAACAACGTGCCTGAATACTTGGAGGGTGACCTCGTCATGCAAATTAGAGGGGATGCCTCTAATTAACTGGTAAGTGGGTAGGAGGGATCAACTCCTTGTGAAAGATGCAAGGCACACACCACATTCACCATGAACCTGACTGAAACATGTAACTAGGATGCACCCATACACCCCACATGATAATATAATAATATGGCCAAAAGCTAAAAAGGACGCCACGAGCTATCACTCCGCCATGGTGAAGTCATAACACTAGTTCCTCCAGTGTTATGGTTATGGTACCTCCATAACTAGGTGAAACTGGTCATGCGTGTATATGCTTAGGCATTTCAACTAAACATAAGCAAATCAAAACATATAAAACAAATACTGGGAAAACAGTTGGCTGCGTACGGGGAATCCTAATATGGAAAGAATGTCCATACTAAAAGGACGAAGAATCCGTACCTTAAGTCGAGTGAACGAAGAAGACGAACGGAAGAGAGTCCTACTTCGATCTTACTAATGCTACATAAATAGTATACGTATATAAGTATTCTGATTACTGAGTACGTAACTGACTGTATATCGTGTCTTAGCTTGTTTTATATGTTCATGTATTGTTTTTCTGACTTTAATGTTATGTTGTGTTTATCATGTATTCTGGATATTCTGATTAAGTATTACTTGTATTTCTTGTATTATTATACTTGTTGTGTAATAATAAGTAACTTTCTAGAAATAGCAGGTTTCCTAAAATAGAAAGTTTCCAAAAATAGAAAGTTTCAAAAAAAAGATTAACTGCTTAAAACAGATCAATTTCTAAAAATAGAAAGTTTCCAAAAATAGTAAGTTTCCTGAATTAGAAAGTTTCCATATTTAGAATTAAGCTGAATTAATAAGCTAATAATATAAGAATAAGTTTACTGGTTAAATAACATAAGTCATGTAATTATTTGTATAGTTTATTAATAATATCACGTTAATTACATAAACTATAAGTTATACGATTTAATTAAATATAAGCATGATTTAATTAAATTAAGGTGTATAAAATACTTAGGTTAAACATGTATTAATATATTAATTATAACCTAACTAATGTTTATTAATTAATTATATTCCATGTCTTAAATAATTTAGTTACGACTATAGTCTAATTTAAATGGTAAAAATACTTAGGTTAAAACATGTATCATTTCTAATAATTAATATAACTCAAGCCCAAGATTAATTAAATTAATTATAATAGCATGGTTAATTAACTTAATTTGCCTTGTAAAAAATATACTTGTAATAAAAATATATATATTTGTAGAATACGTAACATGTAAAAAAAATGTAAAGCTTGCAAAATTTAATCTCGTGAGTGTACCCGTGTTTTATTTAGACTAAAACATGAACCAGACCGGATCCCCTTGAACCGGACCGAACCAAACAGCCCCATTACTTGTTCTTAAACTATGACCCAAACACACCCTTAACTGTATTAAGCTGCGAACTAAACACACCCTTAATGCTCACAACCAAACACCCTTGCTGTGTTCAAGCTCCCACCGACAGCAGTGGCCCAGCCACTGACTGCCATGGTTTTCCCCTGGCAGTAAACGTTAGCCGCCGCTAGGCAAAGACACCCACCGCCAGGTTGTGACTGCCCAGCCGTGGGTTCCCACTGCCCAACCGTCGGTTGGTGTTGTCCAGTAGGCATTACCCACCGACAGTGACCCCTGTTGGCCAGCCTACCCACCGACAGCAGCAGACCAACAACCATTTGACCACAGCCCGCCATTGTGGTGCGGCAACCCAAATAACATGCCACCGAGAGCTACAGCTCTTGGCTGTTTCCCAACCAAACCCGGATTATTTTACATGTTTTTAAATATGATAAGCATAATAACGAATCAAAAGAAAAGAATTGATGGTTATTTATCTTCGCGCCTTGAGTTTTAGAAACATAAAACACGAACATAACTCTTGATTTTCTGAATTAAAGCCCACGTGCTTTCTTGTTCTCTTGGGTTGAAGATGACGGCAGAAAGAAAGAAGAGAGGAACGATCCGATCTGTTTTTCTATCTTAGGGTTATAATGGATTTTGTCTAAAAAAATATACTATGCCCCTTCCTTTACCTGTTGTAAATGGACTTGGATGGGCTTTGGCCCACTTCCTCTCTTTTCTTCTGTCCAAACCGCCAGCCCAAACCTTCCAAGTGTTTTTGTTTAGTTTTCATGTTAAAAATGTTTATCATGTGTCGAGTTTAATTGTCGTGTCGTGTTTAAATATTTCATGTTAAAATATTTATCATGTGTCGAGTTTAATTGGCGTGTCGTGTTTAAATATTTGCGTTACATATACTACGTACCTATATATATCGTGTCGTAATAGTCGTGTTATAATTTTATACGTAACCATTATCACGTTCTTAAATGTTCGTGATCATATATTCATGATTATAATTATTATACTTAATAATTATCGTGTATTATCACGTACTTAAATATTATTGTGCACTAACAACTACGTAATTTCTGGATTCAATATTCGTGACACGTGTTCGTGCTATAAAAGGAAAGTTTTAATTGGTTCGTGTGCTTACGTAATGTAGTGTTCATGGTAAAATTATGCGGGTTTTACACAAACAATCTCACAACAGCCACTCACCACCCTCCACGCCACCAAGACCAGTCAAACAACCAATCACACTCTTCCCACTATCCACCTCACCATTCCACCCTGGTTTTATATAACTGATTTTCTTAAATCGTTTATTAAACTCTAATTTTGGCGGTAAACATACTTTTTAAAATCAAAACTCGATTAAACCTTCCCTATTTAACTATCCTTCCCCACATAAACCCTAGATTACGAATTAATTGAAAATAAAGGGTTTTTGATTGATAGCTTTCGGAACGCCAATTCAGACCCTCCTAAACACGTCCCACTCCTAAAACCACTCTCCCCTTCACCTAAATGGTCCCCACAGTGTTCCCTATCACCCCTAAAATGGTAAAAAGGGAATCCCATCAGAAGATCAACGACTATAGGCAACTACTTGCTCCTAAAGTCTCAACCAACGTCCAAGATTGAAGAACAACAACTGTCTCATCCCAAGTCACAATTGACTGAATTTCCAAGTTTGAATTTCAAGGGATTTTTAGGGATTTAATTTATTAGGGTTTATCCCTTCTATTATATTCTACCTTTTTCTATATAAGCATCCCTCAATCTATGAGAGGAGCTTGTTCTAGTTTTTGTATATTTTTAACTTATTAACAAAAATGAAATTTTAAATTGTGCAAAATACTGAGTTCCAAATTTTATTGTTTTTCATAGCTTAAATATTTACTTTTTATGCAAATTTAGTTTAAGACTTATCAAAAGATTTTGTGTTCAAGGTTTTTGGCAAAAGCATTTTTAGACCCACGGATTGTAAATCCAAAAACAAAGTGAAGTGAAAGTGGAAGTTTGTTTTTGGTTTTCAGTTTTGTGTTTCTTGTTAAACTTTATAAGTTTAAGTTTAGTTCATAGCTGGTTTTCAAATTGGTTTCAAAAAGTTGATTTAAGAATCTGTTTTCCTTTTTTATCTCAAACTTACTGTTTATATAAGCTAGCCCATAAGCTACTTAACACTAGCTTTTGAGCTTAGCTTATATAAGCTTGAATCTTCTTCTTTGGTTTGCTTGTGTTTGTACAGGAATCCAGGAGAAACATTTCATTTCTTTCCATCGAGTTCATATTCATTTTGAAGATATTGTACCCCCTGGTCTTTTGTAGACCAGCCAACGGGGCTTTCTACACACACTCATAAGCTCACTAAAAAGGGCCATTGGAAGGCATCAGCCAGGTATTAGGCTTGAACCCTATTACGTCACTTTTTGAGATTTATGTGTTTTGTGGTTTGCTTGTTCATGTGGTTTATGTGAAAGTTGTTTGATGTTAGTGTATGTGTTTGTTTATGCTTGAATGTTATTTTTATGCATGTTAGAGTAAGATTTCATCACTTTGGTTGTATTTTAACTAAAATTTCTTTGTTAATTTTTGGTTTTATTCAGTAAAGGGGTGTTTGGGATTAGGATTTAAGACATGTATTTGAAAAATCTTTGGCTTGAAACCTGTTTAAACAGGCTCATTATGTTAGTATTAGGATATTTCAGTGTCTTGTTTTGAGTTTGGTAGGCTAAAGTAAGTTTTACATGCTCAACTTTGGTAAAAAACTAGCATAAAAAATCAGTAGACTAAAACTAGTTTGGTTTTAATTTTTTTGGTTTCAAATCTTTGAATCTGTTAGAGTAAGTGGATATCTAGGTTTGTGTGTTATTGAGTTGAGGATTGGATGTGTTTTGAGTGAGTTTTGGCCAACCAAAACTCACCCAAGTGGTCAAACAAACCAGCAATACCACCCAGACCCTTACCCTTTATATCAATAACTGAAATTGCCCGTTTTTGTCATTTTTATTGCTTGGACTTGCTGTTTTTATACTTGCTGTGACTCCCCACAACCCAACTGGTTGTGGGGGTGCCTTTGTCTCCCAAAGAAACAAACTCAACAGCTAAAAAATCGTCCTTCTTTGTTTTTATATGTAGAGCAGTGGGAAAAAATTCCCACTGCTAACCTAAGTATTGCCACTGCTTGGCTAAAAGACAACAGATCTGACTTGTCACTATCATACTTGTTAGTATTTTGTCTTAAGTGGCAAATTTTAAGCCTTTTCCAAATTATTAATTTTTCCAATATTGTTTATTTATTTTATGATTTTTCATTAAGTTAAATTTTATATTACTGTTCATTTGGTATTTTTTTTGATTAAATTCAATTTAAATTAGTTTTATTTAAAATTTCTTTTGTCTTTTAGTGCAAAAAGTTATTACTTTTAAGATTTTAAAATTTTCTTAGTTTCAGAAAAATATTTTAAGATTTTTAGATTAAAAATTTCGCTGTTCACTCTTTTTAATTATTTTTTTAAGATTTAATTTAAGTTTAAATAGGGTTTATATTAAACTGTTTTGTCTTTTAGTGGTAAAAATTATGTTTTTCAACTTTTTCTGTTTTTCTATTGTTTAGTAATATAAAATAGGATTTTTGAAACAGTAAGTTTATTTTTAGCATTATTTTATTATTTTTAATCATTATTTTAGTTTAAAAAGTGTTTTTAGTGTTTTAAAAATAGAAAAGTAGTTTCTAAAAATTAGGAAAAATACTTTTTAGTGTTTAAATAATATAAGTGAGATATTTGTTTGATAAAATAATATTTTGGCCTTTTTCTTAATTATATTTAATTTTAGGGCTTTAATTAGCATTTAAAATTGAATATTTAATTATAAAAGGTTATAAAATTTATTTATTAAATTTTTATTCTTATTTATATTATTTTAGACTTAGTTTTGATTTTTAATTAATTTTTAGATTAAATTTTTAATTTCGTCGCGTTTTACGTAATTACGTCATCGTTTTACGTCATACGTCGTAGTGTAATCGTAGTTTAACTCGTCTTTTATTTTTCTCTTCTCAAAACCAAAAACAACACTAATCCAAACTTTGATTTTATATAATTGGCATACACAACATACACCTCCGCCGAGAACGAACTTGGACTTTTTGTCTTTCCGGTTTTTCTAAACCGTATCGATTAATACTTGCCTATAATACGTCTTTTTCCTAAAAGCGTATTTTTACCGCAATCAGTTTCATTTGTACCTGTTTCTGTTCTAAGAGATCTAGCTGTTGTACCTCCTTTCTCCTTCTCTGTTCTTGCAGGTGTAGCTCTTCTTCATGTACTGTTAGAGCTACAAGTTCATCATGTGCAGATTGTGCCCTTAGTTGTTCAGGTGTTTTATGCTTGTACTTCCTCTTAGAATGTTCAATCATCTTCCCCTTTCCTTTGTCTTTTGGATCCACTGCTGGTTTAGCTTTGGGAGCAGTCTCTCCAATCTCTATCCCCTTCTGAGCTGGTTGCCTTCTCTTCTTCCTAGAAAATGTTTGAGTAATGTGTTTAGCAGGGGAAAGACTTACAGCAGGGGGATCAACGATACCAGGGGAAACTTTTGTAGAAGCAAGGGCTTCTTCTTGATTGACCATATTCAAAAAAGCTTGGGCTACATCTTTTGTGGCACTCCCCTTGTGACTCCCTTTTTCATCACTAGGCACCTTCTCCTTTCCTAGATCCTGACCACTAGGAAATGCATACCACTGAGTAGACTCATTTGTTTGAGGTACTTCCTCCCCTTTGGAAGCATCCTCATCTGTGGAAATAATTAGCTTTGGTCTTCTCCTCCCCTCAAGTGTAGCAAGTCTGGTCTCCAAATTATTAATCACCAGACCTTGCTTTTTGACAGTTTGTACTAGTTGTGTATTTTGCTCTTTCAAGCTCATACACATAGTCGTCAATTCCAATAAGGATAGTGGTTGCAGTCTGTTCTCAACCTTAGAAGGAGATTTCTCCCCTTTTTGGGTATAACTAAGTGAGGGAGAGGACTTACTTATGGTGTCACTAGCCTGCTCACCCCTTGGGGATGAGACAATAGTGGCAGCCAAACCCCCAGTGTGCTCCAAACCTTTAGAGACTCTCCTCTCTGCTACTTGTGAAGGATAACTAGGCAAGGGAGACCTAGCAAACCTGGTTTTGGTTCTCTTTTCTTGTTGTGGGTTGGCAGGAGGAAGTTGGCAGGCAGGGGCATCAGTAGCAGGGGCATCAAGAAGAGTGGTTTAGGCTGCTCTTGGTCTTGATGCAGCTTCTCTTCTGATCTGGTTCATCATAGTTTGAGTAAGGGGAACTGCCCTACCAGAAAATTGTGGGGTGGGTGCTGTAAGAGTGGTGAACAATTTGGTTGTATGGGGGTTAGCTTCAAAATAATATTTGTGACGAATTTTACCATGTTGCCTCATATCCAAAAAAACTTCTATAAACCTTGGAAACATACAAAATTTTAAATTTCTTTTGACATTTGTGACCATACCTTCAAAAATCATTTGAGAAAAACAATATTTTCGCCCTGTTGCTAAGAAACTCAGAGCAGAAGCAACTTTACTCCCAAATTCATTAAAAGATGTAGTTTTAGATGATAAACATTGCAAAATAGTATGAATCAAATACTTCTAATGGGGTGCAAACTGACCTTTTGCAAACTTACATTTTTGATTAGCAGAAATATTGTACCCAAGTTTGTAAGAACCTCAAACATTTCACCCTCTGGTAAGGTAACCACCCCACCCTCATCATCCATGACTAATTTGTCTCGAATGGAGGCAAGTGTAACCACCTTGGGATGGCAATCAACCAGGCTCTTAATTGTTACCTCTCCATCCACTGTTTCAGTCTTAGAATTAGACCAAAACTGTTGGATGTGTGAGGTGTAAATCCTAGGACTGAGCACAAGAGCTAACCTAAAATAGGTAGATATTAGGTAAGCAACAACATCAGTGAATTCAACATGCTCCTTAGATAAAATAGCAATTTGGTTATGGTTAGGAGCGATTTTGAGAGTCGTGGAAGACATTTTAAGAATTGAAAGGTTTATATTTTGGAAAAAGTAGTGGGATTTGATCGTCAGGGTGAGTTAGGCCTGCTGGTTAAGGGAATTGAGTTTATATAGGCGAATTGAAGGACTATGATTGGATCAAATTATCAATTTGCAAAAACATCAGAAATAAATCTTGTTAAGAAAGTAACTTATTTGAAATAATAATAAAAAGGTTACCAATCAGCGAAGAAAGCGCCTTAAATATCTTTTGAAATGAATAAAATATTCCCTAACCAAAAAGTTAGCAACAGGCCCAACGGCTATAAGCAGGGCAACGGTATTGTCGGTCAACCGTCAAACAAGGGAATGTTTTGCAAAGCAGGGGAAAGTTGTACTAGGAGTGGAATAAAAAATGAAAGCAGGGGAAACTTTCCTAAGGTTATTATACTTAACCTGAATAGATCAATGCTAAACAGCTCTACTCTAATGCACACACTTGCATAAACAAGTTAGATACATAGAATCTCAAGAGTCCTCCATTCAGCAAAGTTCCAAACAGAAAAAGTTAACACATAAGCAACCCTACACCTGGTCAACCCAATAAAATAAGCATACCTCAGACTACATCCCTGCCATTTCCTTTCTATGGTTAATTGGTCTTGGCAATATGCACTCAAAATCTTAGATTAGGCAACAAGCTGCTCAATCAAGAATTTTGAGTACACATTTTAGTGCCTCAAGGTTTCAGAACTCCAACAAGCTTTGCAGCAAGTCTTCATTGTCCCAAACCCCTACTCTCCAGTGGATATGATCTAGAATCATATATGAGTATCCTAGGGATACCCTGAGTCCTAAAGGTGTGACCTAACCTCCCCTAAAACATAGAGCATATACCTGATTCTCCCATAATATAGTATGCTCCATTAGGATCTCTGCATTGTTAGTCTAAAACCACATATAACCACTTAAAAAGAACAAACCCAACAAAGAGAAAAACTCTTAGCAGGGGAAATTTCCTTAACAAGGGAATTAACCCTAGCAGGGGAAACTTTGTTCAAAAGTAGTGGAATAAAGAATAATGGAAAAAGTGACTAACACATGTACAACAACAACAATAATACAATCCTGAATACACAAGACATTTCAAATATCAATTTTAGGGAGTGACCGTTCCAATACTTGCAACCAAGTACTGAAACCTCCCTATGTCAAAAGATTTTGTCAAAAGATCAACAACATTAACTTCTGTGTCAATTGCCTCTGGGACGATTAATCCTTTTTCAAAACAATCTGTAATAAAATGATGTCTGATTTCAATATGTTTAGTCCTAGTGTGAAAAACAGGATTTTTATGATGCAGATTATGCTGTTATTGTCAATAAATATCTTGGTTTTTAGAAAATTGTACCCATAATCAAGCATTTGATTCTGAATCCAAAGGACTTGTCCACGACATGTAGCAGCTGCCACATATTCAGCTTCAATTGTGGAAGTTGCCAAAATAGTCTTCTTTCTACACTGCCAAGATATAAGCCTACTTCCCATAAAAACTGACATCTACCTGTTGTAGACTTCCTATCATTGTTGTCACCAGTATAGTCACTATCTGAATAGGCCACTGGCTCAAATGGTGACTCCTTGGGATACCAGAGTCCTAAAGTTGGATGACACTTCAGATACCTAAATATTCTCTTCATACCAAACAGATGACACTCTATGGGTGTCACTTGGTATCTTGCACATAAGCAGATTGCAAACATGATGTCATGTCTTGAAGCTGTAAGGTACATGAGAGATCCAATCATGGACCTATAGTTCCTGACATCAATAGACTTTCCTGGGCCATCTTTTCCCCAAGGATTATCTTTATCCATGGGAGTGGAGACTTTCTTTCCTTCACACATTCCAAACTTCTTCACAATTTTAGCAACATATTTGTCTTGTGAGATGAAGATCCCATCTTTCCTCTTCTGAACTTGTAATACCAAGATAAAGTTGAGTTCACCCATAACACTCATCTGGAATTTATCCTACATCAACTTGGAAAACTCTTTGCTAACCAGAGAGTTTGTGGATTCAAAGATGATGTCATCCACATACACTTGTACCAAAAGAAAGTCACCCTTTTGTTTCTTGATAAATAGGGTCTGGTTAATTTTCCCCCTGTTGAAGTCATTATCCAACAGGTATTTAGAGAGAGTCCCATACCAGGCCCTAGGAGCTTGATGAAGCCCATACATAGCCTTCTACACCTTGTAAAATTTGTTTGGATGTTCTGGATCTTCAAAACCTGGAGGTTGCATCAAATAGACTTCCTCATCAATAGTGCCATACAAAAAGGCACTCTTAACATCCATCTGATATACTGTGAAGTCCATGAATGAAGCTTAGGCCAAAAACAATTTGATGGCTTCAGTTCTGGCAACTGGAGCGAAGACCTCATCATAGTCAATACCTTCTTCCTGAGTATATCCCTATGGTACCAGTCTGGCTTTGTTTCTGACCACAATACCCCTCTCATCCTTTTTGTTCCTGAGCACCCACTTTGTCCTAATAGGTCTTGCCCATTTTCGACAGTCCACCAGAATCCATACTTCTTGGATATCAAATTAAGAGATCTTCCTACATAGATTCAAACCAGGTTGGATCATTTAATGCTTGAAAAATCTTCTTACGCTCTTCTTGGGATAAAAATGCAGTAAAGAGGAGCTGTATGAAAATCTGATGAACTTTGGCCTCCATGTCTGAGTATTCTACTTCCACGGCTTGATAAAGTGATAGGTGAAGATAAGAGTGGGTATTCTCTTTCTTTCTCATAAGTATCATTCACCATTTGTTCTTCAACATCAGGGGAAACATTTGGTCCAGTAGACGAATCCATGATTCCACTACTTTCATCCATTCCACTGCTTTCAGGATTTGACTTAGCAGGAGAAGATATTGTATACTCCTTCTTTTGAGAGATGTCATTTTCTTCATCCATTCTTGTAGCAGCATCATCAATGGGAAACAATGAAGGTACAGTCATGTACCTCATTGGTGGATTCTCCAAAGCAGTTGGTTCTTTTGTACTTGAAATGTTAGTATTCTCCAAAGGAACATGCACATAATTCATTGATTTAGAATGTACTTCAATGTCAAAGAACCAATCAGGACCTGTTTGTACATCTTCAGGCTTGTCTTCAAGAAAATCTACATGGAGATTTTCTGTCACTTTGCTTGTCTTCATGTTGAAGACCCTATATCGTTTGATGTTCAATGAGTAACCTACAAAAAACCCATCATCCCCTTTTTCATTGAATTTACCTAAATTTTCAATAGTGTTCAGAAAGATCATATGACATCCAAATGGTCTGAAAAAGTCAATCAAAGGGAGTCTGTCATTGAACAGCTGATAAGGGGTCTTGTTGTGCGCCTTTACCACCAAGGCCGTGTTTTGAACATAACAAGCAGTGCTAACAGCTTCGGCCGAAAATATCACTGGAAGCTTAGAGTCAGATAACATGGTTCTTGTAGCTTCTATCAGTGTTCTGTTCCTTCTTTTTGCTACTTCATTTTGCTGAGGAGTCCTTGCTATGGTGTATTCCCTCCTTATTCCTTTGTTTGTTTAAAAAGTGTCCAGCTCCTTGTTTCTGAACACACCACCATTGTCTGATCTAATGGTCACCACCTTCATGCTTTTGGAAAGTTTAATCTGAGTAATGAAGTATTTGAGTACACCTGCTATGTCACTCTTTTCAAATAGAAAGAATGTCCATGTGAACCTAGAAAAATCAGCAGTGATCACTAGGAAAAATCATTTCTTCTTTATGCTTGCCACATAAGTGGGACCAAAACGGTCCATATGTAGTAATTCCAATGGCTTGGTGGTGGACTAAACATGTTTGGATTTGCAAGAGGCTCTGTGTTGCTTCCCCTTCAAGCAGGCAACACAAGTATGATCATTGGCAAAGATCTTGGAAGGAAGACCATGAACAAGATGAACTTTACCAATTTGTACATATTCTTGAAGTTAAGATGACCAAGTCTTCTGTGCTATTTCTTGCATTCATCAACTGATGCTTTGGCAATGAAACAGTTCTTGTTGTCTTAAAGAGTAATGTCTTTTAAGTCAATGGTGTACATGTTCTTCTGTCTTGGTGTTCTGAGCACAATATGAGTGTTTGGTGGTAAACCAAACTCCTTTCCCAACACTAGGCACTCAGTATCAGTGAAGAGGACAAAGTTCTTGTTGTCAGTCATCTGGGACACACTAAAGAGGTTGTACTTTAGTTATTTCACCAAGTATACATTATCAAATGTCATTCCATTAGTAACAATGGTCCCTTTCCCTGTAATTGTCCCATGTCCATCTCCAAATGAGACACCATCATTATCATGCAGGCGAACAAAATTAGAAAGATAGGATTTATGCCCAGTCATACTCCTTGAACATCCACTATCCCAATAAGTTTTATCATTCCTGGAACAACATACTTATCAGAAACCTTATTTCTCAAAACAGGGGGAACATATTTAGCAGGGGAAAATGGTTTTGCCCCTGCATTTAATAAAATGGCTTGTGGTTGCATTTCCTTTAAAGGATTTGCAGCCAGCATTCCCATGGGTGCTTGACAGTCTTGATAGATATGATCAAAGCTGACACAAGTGAAACAAGGTTTGGTGTTTTTCACAAAGTCTTTTCCTAATTGATGAGAGTTTTGATTGTTCCAGTTCTTTTGATTACCTCTAATAGGTCTATACATACCTGTATATTTAATAGTGGTTTTAAAAGGTTTTGAAATATTTGGTGCTGAACTAGATCTGCTAGAGATTTTGGATGAATGAAATCCAGGGCTGGAATCACTACCAGATAATCCTTCTTTTGAAAAGAGAACAGGGTTATCTATTTTCCACTGTTTTAAGGCAATTTGTTCCTTTTCAAAATCCCTAACAATACTGGTTTTCACTAGAGGTTCCTCTGTTTCTAGACTTTTTGGTATGTAGGCATTTAAGTCAAACTCAATGTCCTCCTGCTTTTTAAAACAAGGGAGACAAGTCCAAGAAAGATCTTTCCTAGGAATGGGTCCATGTATATTAGCAGGTGGTGGTGGAATTGTAGCATGTTCATTTTTGACTCCAAAGCCTGTTTTGTCTCTTGGAGATTGTCCAACTTCAACAGCCTTAGTGAGATCTTTAGAAGATTTTCTAAAATTTTCAAATATTTGCTCATCTATCTTCTTGTTAGATCTAAAGACTTCTAATTCAGCAGTTAATTCCTTAATGAAATCATCTTTTTCTCTAGTATCTCTTTCTAATATGCCAATGTGATCTCAATAATCATTTTCTTTTTGTTTATATTCTCTTATGGTGGACTCTAATTGTTCTAGAGCGCGTTTGTAATTGTTTATATCATTATCAAAATTTATGTAATCAACTTTTAGTTTTCTTATTTAATCAGTTAATGACTCTGTATTTTTTCTACAAGCTTTGGTACAATATGAGTCATCATATACCTCATTGTCTGAACTAGATGTTGACATGGCCATAAGAGCAAACTCTTCCTCTTTCACTTAAGCAACTAGAGATTGATTCCTTTCGACACCTCCTGTCATAGCACTCCAGTCCCATACACCTGCTCCATCTATTCCTTGCATGGCTACCATAGCCTTAGCCCCAGAATCCTCATCCCTGCTTTCCTTCCTATGGCTGCTTTTATTCTTTGGTCCTATACACTCCCTAGCAAAGTGGCCTTTCTTGCCACAATTGTAGCATTCCACCTTTGATTTGTCAAATCCAGCTACATCAGAAGGATTAATGGAAATCTTTTTCCCATATTTCTTATAAAATCTGTTGGCTCTCATGCTGAGTAGAGCCATGTTCCACTTTGATTAAACCAAGAACAAAACATTCATTACAGCGCTATGACCTCCCATAGAACATAGTGTTCCATCTTGAGGTATTGTTGAATCCTGAATTCCCATATTTCAAAGTTTTCAAGATCCATAATGGGAAGGTTGAGAGCATTGTTGTTTGAGGATGAATAGGAATCTGAAGACATGGTTGGTACTGGTTGTAATGAATGTTTTGTTCTTGGTTTAATCAAACTTTCTTAACAAGCTCTGATACCACTTGTTGATCCTAAACTCAGATCTTAAACCTTAGCTTGTTTAAGGGTTGTGATAGAAATAATGAATTCAAACTAACAATAGAGAAACTTCGCAATACACAAAGTAACTAAACAAGATGCGGAAAATAGTGTTTAGCACAAGAACAAGTGTTTAAATCAAACGTTGAACTTTAATATATCAAAGATATATGAATACCCAATAATGGTATTAGGGTTCTACAACCTTAAAGTATAAAATGAAATGAACAGAAAGAGATATTTAACATCAAAACCTAATGAGTCCTTTTATAGCACAACGACTCATGTACAAGATCACTACTAACAAACTTGGAAACTATTCTGGAGGAGTAACAGAAACACGCTAATATCTCTTCCAAGTTTATCTTTGTAGCAGGGCCATTGACTTCTAGCAGGGGGACCAATCCCCCTGCCTTTGTTATTCAGCAGGGGAAACTTACTCTACCAGGGGAACTCTGACCAACCAGCAGGGGGAACTAATACTCATACATTTATTTCCAACAAAAAGATCGAACGAGCCGAGCCTAAACGAGCTCGAGCCCGAGCTTTACGTTCAAAGCTCGTTTGGGCTCGCGAGCCTAAACGAGGCTAATGTTTTATATTCCAGCTTCTTAACGAGCTTAATAACAAGCTTATAAACGAGCCTAATTTAGATATATTACGAGCCTAACTCGAGCCAAGTTTTATATTTCCATTTCCAAATCATATAAATGAGTCGGGCTCAAGCCGAGCCCGAGCTTGCCTACCATACCACGAGCCGAGCCCGAGCCTAAATAATAAGGCTCAAAACGAGCCGAGCTCGAGCTTGAGCTTTGTAAAACTTAAACGAGCCGAGCTCGAGCTCTGGCGAGCTTGGGCTCAGCTCAGATCGTTTTCACCCCTAAAGGTAATTAATGTAATTACATAGCTAAGTATTTAGAAAGTAAAAAAGTCAAATTAAAACTCCCTTGGTGTTTGGTCGGCCGAATATTGCAAAGAAAAGGGAAGAAAAAGTTTTTATTCTAAAAGGATTAATTACTTGGAGACAGAGATAACATCTTTACCATAATTAGCCCAAGGCTCTAGTATATAAATAACATGAATGTGATTCATTATTTCATACCTTTAAACCAAAATTTTCTTCTCCTTTTTCTCTTGTAGGTCGATGACATAAAACCCCCAAAAGGGTTTCAGTGTTTGATTTTTAATAAGTATAAATTAATCAAATCTAGCAATCAAAGGTGGTTGATTGAAGTGTCGTGTGGACCATCTTAGAGAAGATCTAACTTGATCTTTGGGTTATTGGTGAATCTAAATATGGGGAACGAATTAGGGTTTCGTTTGGTTTGATGATTTAAAGGTTCTTGATCATCGTTCTTGGAGAAAAGGTATGTTTTCTTTATCTTTATGTTAATTACATTATGTGCATAAATATATGATCCTATCCGCTGCCTTTACTCTTGATGCAAGTATGTTAGATATATTAGGGATGTTAAATTCCAACAACGGAATCACGAGCCAAATCTATGCCATGTAATTACATAAAAAAGTCTAAAATTGGTGCAAAAACAATTTTTTCTTGAATAGTTAATTATGAATTAATTTGATATCTTTAGATTGGTTAATTAGATAAAATTAGATCCATAATTTTCTGGAAAAAATGTGTTTGCATGTATTTTAGTTGATAGCAAAACATTAATTACAACTACGTGTGTAATTTACGTGTTTTCTAGTATGTTATGCATGTTTAAATTGTTTAAATAATTAAACCATGATTGTTAATTGTTATGATCCATGATTTAGTTGCTTAGAATTTTTAGTATTTCTATTAGATCTAGAAAATGCTAATTGGATAGGTGTATGCATGCTAGAGAAGTGTTTTATAAAATTGTTTTAGGGCTGAAATTGTGATACCCATCATAAAATAACTTTTATAAAATAACCTGTAAGGAATCCGACTCCGATTCTCACTAGGATATTAAAACTTGTAGGATATTGTAAATCTATGTATATTCTAGAGAGAGAAAGAGATAGAAAGATGGTAGATTTCAAACACACTTCTAGAGATAAAGTAAGAAACTATATGAAAATATGAATGAAACCACACCCTCTCCATCTAAGGAGAGGGTTTATATACCCAAGCCCATGAGATGGGCTTGGGCTTACAAGTTGGGCCGGCCTACACATGTTGTAGGCTTGTCATGGCCTTAGTTGTTTAATATAAGTAAAACTAAACTACGAGCTATTACTTAGACTATTGTTGGAGTGACCGATCCTTTCTAATACGTAAAACGTACTTCCAACAATCTCCCCCTAAGGGAGGTCAATCCAAAACAGGGCGTTACCTAAGTTACAATAATAAAATAAACCTAGCATACTATGCTTGTCTTGAGCTCGTAGTCTTCGTCTTTCTTTTCTTTATCTTTTCTGGTGAACATGTTGATGTGATCTTTGATATCACTCTTGAGCATTAATCTCTTGCCTTGATCTTGTACATCACTTGTGATATCCGCCTCCTCGTGACTTCATGTCCCACATACTTATACCTTCGTAATTCTTGAAAGCTTTAGAGTTCGATAAAGTGGAAGACTTGACTATTAGGATTTCTAGAAGTAGATGAAGTATTAAGTGCATAAAGTATAAGCATGCGGGGACGACTTCTTATAGGACTCCTCAACGCCACCGTCTTCAAATGCCGCAACATAAGTAGACACGAACGAAATGGATTTGAACATTTCATTCTAATTCGGTAGCATTTTACCTTCGGTCGGTGAAGACTGTTGGACGATATAAAATATCGTACTTGTGGCAGGTAGATTTAATTAAAAATCTCCTTGACAAGATTTCGCGGATAAACCCGTTCTCTTTACTCGACCGTCCAAAGATGACTACGAACGTAAAGAGTGAATCATTTGGATAAAATTATCCGCATGATTGAAGCCGTCAATTCCAATTCCTGGAACAAGTTTGATTCATTAAAGAATCGCACCGTCGTTGCTTTCAAGTTGTCATGAGCTTGATTCATATTGAATACTTGCAAGTTACCTACCAAGTGTTGTTTGAGGTTAACACTAGAAGGATTTCCACTCATCACTATGAACACTAAGATGTAACTCTGAGTGTTCTGGCAAGATCACTGAGATATTACGTAGAGGCCTGGAACATGTTTAAATTCAATTAAAAATTAAACAACTGTTGCTTTCCAGTTATCACAAGTTTGATTCATAAAGAATCGCACAAGTCACCTACCATGAGCTTTTTGATATTCGCTCAAGAAGGATTTCCATCTTCATTGTAAATACTTTCGTATTACTCGGATGTTCAGGCAAGATCATGAAGATTTTGCGTAGGAATCTTAATATCTTTCTTACTTTTCACAGTGTGTGAAGACGCAAGGAAATATAAAAGTGTGTCCTAATGAGATATTTGATGATCTCAAATGGCTCTAGACTCGATCGTGCATTTTGGATTTTTTAGTGATCGGAGGCTGGAGAAAAGTGCCACCATTTCAATACCAATTTACTCGGAGTGAATAAATTGATAGATAATGTGTTGTCTCCGTGTGATTAAAACAAATACCTTTTGAGAGATATCTGAGTTAGTTGGGATGGGTTGTGCATTGCATCACTGGGTCCATGATGTCTATCTTCAATATTGAGCATCATTAAAATGATCTCAATAGCATATGTGTTGACCCGGTTTCTGCCTAATTTGTTAAGAGGGCTTCTTTCTTTAGACCCTTTATCTTTACAATTCTTTTTCATTCTTCAACCCCTTCAATGCTTACCAATACGTCATAACTAGCACCTTGTTTTGATTGTTCCAGTGCTAACATAAGTACTTGGTCGACATTCAACTACGTTCACAACCTTTCTCCATATTTCCTAAGGACTACTATTTCTAGCTATGGAATGTCCTTGGGAAGATTCCTCCGGTTTTGGAAAAGTCATTGGACTTAACCTATCTTACCAACCTTATGTCACCATAATCTTCATCTTCGTGAAATAAATGGGTTGTGGGTAAGTGTATGTCACCATGAAATCCATTTTCCTCCCCCTTAACATATGCCACGATATTCGAAAACATTTTTCACATGTCGGGATGAGCCATCACGTTAAGTCAAACCATTTTTGATTAATCATTTCTCATATTAAATCACATTTTCTCCCCCATATTAAAAATATTAACCCAATCAATGTTTTTAATATCAATTGATTTAATAAAATTTTAAGAAAGGTTTTGGGAAGAAAAATGCAAGTCCATTTAATCTTCATGATACCGATTTGTAACATGATCACATATTCACCATATAAGAATGAATTGACAAGGTTGGACCTGATTGATGAGAACATCATATGATAAGATCAAATGGTTCTTGTCGGTAAATGTTGGTCGCCTCGTCATGTCTGAAGTCATCTCTTGACACCACATGTACGATTGGTATAGTTGTCTTGACACCAATTAGTGAGCTTGGCACTTTCGGCATCAAAGATTCTGAATGCTTGACAATTGCTCCCCCTCAATTGTTGACCCGTGTTCTATTGAAAGAGCTGTAGTCGTCGTTTGAGTAGTCGCATCGTCGAGTATGTAGATAACAAATGTAGATAGCTATGGTTGTAGAGATGATAACTTCATAAAAACAAGATTTCTCTCGTTTTAACAAATAAATGCACTGATGCGTACATATATCCGTGTTAGCTTGTGTTATAACGTAAACACAATCCCTTACATGGTTATAGAGTAAACCATGCACGAGAATTAATTCTCGTTGTGAGCCAAAGCTTTCAAAAGAAATACTTGACTTTAATATAAAAAACGGGTTGCAGTCTGAAATAACTACAAGCCATATAGGCATGTTTTATGAAATATTTACAACTTTTGTACAAACACTATTTATGGCGCCGTGTAAATATTAATCGACATTTCTAAGGTCGTAAATAATATCGTACCAAAAGACATGCCTTTGAAAATTAAATAAATTTTTTTTTTTGGATTTTTATGAAATTTTCAATTTTTATGGTTTTTATATGGTTTTATATTTTTGTATTTTGCTTTTGTGGATAAAAATATAAACAATATATACAGATTATCACCAAGGATATGGAGAATAGTTTACCACCACTATTCTTTCGCTTCATCTGCCAGTTCCTTAAGAGTCTGGGCGAGAATGTTCTCAAACCTAGCTTGTCGGACAAAAACTCCATTCGCGCGCGCGATCTAAAACCTTCGTGAAAATATCCGCCAATTGATACTCAGATCGGACATAGTAAAGCTCGATTACTCCATTTTACACTTGCTCCTTGATGAAGTGGCAGCGAATGTCAATATGCTTCGACTGGGAGAATTGAACATTGTTGCAGCATAAGGCAATTGCACTTTTGTTGTCGCAGTACATCAGAATTTTGTTGAAACCTAGACCATAGTCGGTTAATTGCGATCTCGTCCAAAGAATTTGAGCACATCCACCGGACATAGCTATGTATTCTGCTTCCGTACTTGAAATTACAGCGCTTTTCTGCCTTTCCGATGCCCAACTGATTAGTCGATCTCCTAGTAGTTGCAAAGTTCCACTCGTGCTACGCCTTGTATCTTGACAACCCGTGTGATCCGCATCTGCATATGCCATAAGTTCAATCGAAGAGTCCTTCGAATACCAATCCCCGATTAAAGGTTCCTTTAAGATATCGAAAGATCCGTTTCACAGTAGCCAAGTGTAACTCTGTAGGTCGAGTTTGATACCGAGCTCACATACATATAGCAAACTGAAGATCAGGTCGACTAGCTGTGATATACAGAAGGGTATCGATCATTCCACGATAAAGTGTCAGATCAACGACAATTCCATGTGGATCTGCATCAAGCTTATTTCGTTCCACCATTGGAGTATCCACGGGGTCGCAAGATTCCATCTTATATTTCTTAAGAGATTCAAGGGCATACTTGGATTGATTGATAAAGATACCTCTGGGACTCTGAGATATCTGAAGTCCTAAGAAGAATGATACCTTGCCCATCATTGACATTTTAAACTTTGAAGACATGAGTGTCCCAAAGTAAGGTTTGGGTCGAGGCTGCAAATATAATATCATCAACATATATTTGTACCATAATCATATCTTTACCTCGTTTTTGAATGAACAGTGTGGGATCCACCTTACCTTAGCGAAGCCTTGCGTAATGAGGAATTGTGACAATAGATCATACCATGCGCGTGGAGCTTGCTTCAACCCATAGAGAGCCTTCTTAAGCATGTACACGTGATTAGGATATTTAGGATTCACAAAACCATCCGGCTGTTGAACATAGACCTCTTCCTTGATTTCACCATTAAGAAATACCGTCTCCACATCCATCTGATAGATGATCATATTCATGTGGGCTGCATAAGCAAGGAATAGTCTAATAGCTTCCAAACGGGCAACAGGTGCAAAGGATTCCAAAAAGTCGATGCCCAATAATTGCTTGTATCCACGAGCTACTAGTCGAGCTTTGTTCTTCAATATTCCGCCTAACTCGTCAAGTTTGACCTTGTAAACCCATTTCAAAGTGAGTAACTGCACTTGATTCGGGCATGGGACAAGTTCCCATACATCAAGACGTATAAATTCATTAAGTTCTCCTTGCATAGCTTCTATCCAACAAGATTGGGTAAATGCTTTTTGCCACGTCTTAGGTTCAACTTCACTAAGAAATGTTGGGTCAAAAAGTTGATGTGGCAGAAACTCAAAAACGAAGAAAACATGAAGATATTGTCTAAGCGTTGTCAAGAGCAATTTAGGCGTTGACAAGAACAAACTAAGCGTTGTTGGCTCAAGAGTTGTCGTGTGCAATCCAAGCATTGTCACATGCAATTTAAGAGTTGATAGAAATGTAGACAAGAAGCTCATGGAAGCTTCTATTTAGATAAACATGCAAGATATATTCTGCATAAGTTTATTTAAATATAAGATTTACTTGTTTATTTGTTATTATCTCTTGTAAAACCCTAATCCTTACACTATAAAAGGAACCAAGGGTTATTAGGTTTTATACTTTCATTCACAATGTAAACCTAAAGCGTGTGTCGACTAGACGTGGGATTCAATGTATACACGTCTAGTGATTGTTTGTTATTAATATAATGAACAATCCAATTGTGTTTTAATTCATGTTATTGTGCCTAAACACCTTGTTAATGTGTCATGTTCTAATTCCGCTTTGATTGTATAATCATATGACCATGGTGCATTCCTAGTTGCTTCAAAGATCCGGAAATCAAGGTTTCCACAATTGGTATCAGAGCTTCGTGGCTTGTGATGCTAGGACCAACAAGGTGTTCGTGTATGGTGAAGAAAAGAAAAATCCGTCGAGGGTTTTTCTGGACGTTTTTGTGTGCGCAGCAGTATTCAGAAGGTCATAACTTTTGATTGAACCGTTGGATCGTCACGAAATTTTATATGTGTGTTATACATACATATATCTAAACATCTACCGGAGGGATTGTCGAGTTTTATCCCCAATCAAAAGTTATTAAGCGTCAAAGTCAGCAGTGGATGAATGCAGTTTTCTGTGGACAGCCATGTTCAAAACACGATCTGTCCTTCGTTAACCGTTGGATCTTCGTTATTTTTGAACTGTAGATTCTTGGCACTTGTGTCTAGAATCTCACCGAAGGGATTTTCGATCTGAGCCCTAACGAAGAAGTTATTCGAGGTCGAAGTTGGCTGTATAATGAGGTATTCAAGTTTCTGCTTTCACATAAAATCATAATTAGGGTTTTTCTTTCAAACCTTAAATCGACATACAAAGCAGAAGTTTATAAGGGTTGTGGCAGTTATAGTGCAAGAATCGATCTCAGGTCTATTTACAAACCCTAAGTTAGGGTTTCAATGAATAACGCTATAAACTCTAGATCGAGTTTATAAAACAGAAAAGCTGCTGTTGTGATATATTTGTTACTGGATGAATGAACTGTTCACGTACTGTTTGTTCTGGGATTATTATATATATATATATGACGCAGCCATTTTATGTCTGTATGGTCATATGTATAAACAAGTATATTACGTAAGAATGATTTGTGTGTTCACATGAAGAGTATTTGTGTTCACACGATGCTAGGAATGTGATTGGATGAGTCGTTTGTAGCCTTGACGTTAAATGTATAAAGTATATTATTCACGAGAAGGATTTAGTTTATGCAAAAGCATAGGCAGATATGTGTTCACACGGTTATATAACTATGATTGGATGAAGAATATATGTTGCTGCTATGTATCAATATATGATGAGTTGCTGCTATTTAGCACGTGGTCTCCAAGGAAGCAGCTACAAAAGTGGAGTCTTTATCATCTGACGTGAATTTATGATCAATGTGGGCCAAAGAAACATGCAGCTTGATTTCTACGTAAGGACAAAGAGGTCGTATGGTCCCAGGGCTTCTTAAAACAAAAGCAACACATGCAGGTAGCAAAACGTGAGGCAAGTCCTATTTATAGGATATATTGCGATAAACGTGGCTTGGATTTGTTTGTTTTATCGGGATATGGCGTCACACGAGATTAAAACGCTGACAAGTTGTTACATAGACGCTGACAAAGTTAATTTTGACGCTGACAGAATAAGTCAACGCTGACAGGTTGACAGTGTTATCCGATATATGTTTATTCAAACGCTGACATGTATTGTCTGATATCGGACAATACAACTGATAAAGATCTTGGATAAAGAGGATATTGGACAACACAAGGAAGGCTGCTGTTTGAGAAAATTATTACGTTTTAAGCACACAAAAAGAAGGAAATTACACACGAACGTACATGGAATCTCTGTTTTAATATAGAATATCATGTTGATCTTTATGGCTCGGATATTTTTGAAAGGGATTAACGATCTTAAAGCGAGTTAGAAACTTTTTATGGGAATTTGATGGATATTTTAAACTATGTAATCGGGATAGCCTTGTGAAAGAGTTATCCATCCAAGTACTTTTACATATGGTATGAAGATGTGATTCCATTAAAATCGTCATGAAGAGGTGTTGACTTAATGGGAAGAATTCTTATGCTAAGTTTGATGATTGAAGAAGATTTTCGCGAGTTTGTGTTCTATCATATCTTAAAAAGTCATGTTTGGTCAACATTACTTTTGAAAATAACTTGTTCGTGCTTACATGGTTGGTGACGAAGACTTGTCATAACACTTGAAGGAGTTACATTATCGTGCTCAGTGTCTCACAAAGGATGAGAATATTGACAAGGGATCGAGGTCTACTTATACTTAGTACCCTGAGTATAAGTTCTTAGTCACATGGATAGTACAAGACATGGAACACAAGGTTGGGTTATTCTACTTCTACATCAAGAATACTTTATTTATTTTTCTTCAAGATCATTACACAGAGCCTACATTTGGAGAATCTTCAAAGATTGCATACATTGTTTACTTCCTTGTTGATGTGACAAAAGGGGAAGAAATACATGCTACACTTGAGGGGAAGAAATTTGAAGATCATGTACAACTTACAAGAGATACACATAGAGTTTTGCCACCATCAACTAGGGGAAGATTGTTGGGTCAAAAATTTGATGTGGCAGAAACTCAAAAACGAAGAAAACATGAAGATATTGTCTAAGCGTTATCAAGAGCAATTTAGACGTTGACAAGAAAAAACTAAGCGTTGTTGGCTCAAGAGTTGTCGTGTGCAATCCAAGCATTGTCACATGCAATTTAAGAGTTGATAGAAATGTAGACAAGAAGCTCATGGAAGCTTCTATTTAGATAAACATGCAAGATATATTCTGCATAAGTTTATTTAAATAGAAGATTTACTTGTTTATTTGTTATTATCTCTTGTAAAACCCTAATCCTTACACTATAAAAGGAACCAAGGGTTATTAGGTTTTATACTTTCATTCACAATGTAAACCTAAAGCGTGTGTCGACTAGACGTGGGATTCAATGTATACACGTCTAGTGATTGTTTTTTATTAATATAATGGACAATCCAATTGTGTTTTAATTCATGTTATTGTGCCTAAACACCTTGTTAATGTGTCATGTTCTAATTCCGCTTTGATTGTATAATCATATGAACATGGTGCATTCCTAGTTGCTTCAAAGATCTGGAAATCAAGGTTTCCACAAGAAAAGAATCAAAATGACAAAACATTGAACTTTCATGTAACTGACCTCGTGTGGATACCAGACAATTAGGGTCACCAATAATAGAATCTATAGGATGATCCTTTGTCCACATGTTGTCATGTTCACGAATCCGTGGATTAGAGTAGACCGTAGTAGGTGCTTCCTCTGAGGTGGACGACCCGACTTGATTAGGGTGGGGAATTGGTACACCAAAGAATGGAAGTTCACGCATTTGAGCGAATTCCAAATCTTGATCATTGATTAAAGCCGACTAAAGGATTGGTCGGTACCAACGACGCCGATGGAAATCTGTTAATTCCTTGGTCTAAGCTGGGAATAATCAGAGGTTTATCAAAAGGTTTTCACTAATTGTTAAACCATTGATTAAAGCTAACTAAGAAGAATTGGATGTGTGAGTCCCAATTATACATCTAAACTGTAAGTTTCGAGACCTGATCCATATCAGATGGGGAAGCTATATTCTGAACACTGAAAGGTAGGCTGTGTTCTGCACCGATGTTGTCTCTATTAGAAGGACCTGAAGTATTTATAGTTTGTAGTTGTTGTGATGCGTCTCATAAGGGTTATGTAGTTGTGGTGTTTACTTTGAGATGGTAGAAATATTACCTTTATGGAATCAAGAGTGTAATGGTAAAGGATCATAGAAGTTTGATCCATAATTAATTTCTTGGGATGATAAAGGAAATGAGTAGAGGATTACCAGTTGTATATTCGGGTAATTGAGTATGTTGATGGTTATGACTGTGAGTGATTATGACTACAAGATTCGCTACTATTCGAGAAAGGCGAATGTGGTAGCTAATGCACTATCAAGAAGAAAAAGGAAAGAGCTTCTAAGGTTTGAGTTTTGGTAATGACAAGAAGTGTGGGTTTGATAGAATGGATATTGAAATTTTAAGTTAGTGGTCTGATTTGAGAAGGATGTCAAGATAAGTGATTTCAACATCTTGTCAAACTTATGGAAAGGATTTTTGTTGTAAAGTCAAGTGAGACATGGTATATTGAGCACTCCTAATATACCTAAGTTGAGAGATGAGACTTAGTGGTGAAGGAATCTCACAAGTCAAGTAATCGACACAATCTGGTTTGAGTAAAAGTAAAAGTGAGTTGACTACTGCGTGATATACAGAGACTAATGGACAAAGTGAAAGGACGATTCAAACATTGGACTACTTGTGCGTGTATGATTCACTTAGGAATTGTTGGAAATTCTTATATGACAACGGTTGTCATGCTAGTAAAGAGGATATACTATTTGAAGGTCCATAAAGAACTTCAATCTGTGAAGGTTAAAGATCGTAAGTTATGGACATAAGTTAGGTTTTCTGTGTATTACAGAAATGTAGGTGGAATTGAATGACTAAACAAGAACTGATGTTGGAAAATATTGATAAGATTGTATAGGTTAAGGACCATTTATTAGTAACAAGGAGTTGTCAGAAGAGTTATGTTGGCAATCAAAGGAGATCGATGGAGTTTGAAATTTGGAAACATGGTTATGCTTAAGATGTCGTTATGAAGGGTGAAATTTGTTTTGGGAACAACAAGGAAAGAATTCAACTTGAAGATAAGTTGCTTTTCATAGAGAAAGAATTGTGAAGAGTTATTATGAGGACGAAACATAATGAAAATTATATTGTGAGGATACAAGAATTCTAGGAATGGATTTGAATTCACGAAGGAAGCATGAGGATTTCTTTAAGGAAAAGAGTTATATTTTGTTCTGGAGGTATGGAATGTGAGTATAAGAGTGGCCGAGCGCCGGGACATCGCTCTCTTTTAGGAGGGTAGACAACCCGAACCCGAGGTTATTATTTAATATTATTTAACATTATTTAATATTATTCAATAATATTTTACGAATAATTTTTGAAATTTTTTGATGAGTTAAACGATGTGACGGTTGATGGTTTTATTTAAAACAGACGTTGGAACTCTTATTTTTATCTTTTTACTAATAGCGAGGATTATTAGTGACCACAATATCGAAGGATGCCGAAGATTTTATGTTTTATCATTTGTTGTCTCGATGTTTATATTTTTGACATTTTTATTTTAAGTTCGTATTAAGTCGAACTGGGATCATATTATTATCATATTTTGAGTGCGTTTTAACTTTTGAAAAGTATTTTTACGAAACTTGAGCCTCGTAAATATTTTCAAAATTGACAATTTACATTTTCTACCCTTACAACTATTTAATTGCATTTTGGACCAAAACTATCACAAATTGGCAAAACTAGTCCCTCCACCCACCATATATAAACCAAATTTTCACATAGTTTACATCACCACAAGAAATATTTTCTCTCTCTCTTTTTTTGTTGATATGCCGGGACCCCCCCCCCCCCCCTCCCAATCACCCCAAAACCAACTTTGATCAATTTTCATTGAATTTTAAGCTTGAATCAAGCTAAAACAATTAAAGTCCCATCTCTAAAATTTCAAGGAGATTCTAATGGTGTGATTTTTATACACATGCAAGAACTTTCAAAAACCTTTGGGTTTCAACATTGTGATCGAATATTACGATAGTATTCTGATGGGCCTTATTTTGAAGGGTGGTTCACTCATTATGATGGGTGGTTTGACTTATTGCGATGGAGAGATAAGGCTACATTCCGATGGATTTTGGGATTCTGATGGATTTTGATATATTGCGATGGCATGTTTGAAACATTGCAATATTGTCATTGCGATGGAGATTCATTGTATTGCGATGGTTTTATAAACATTTCGATCATGACCAATTAAGAAACCTACCAAGACCTTAAAAACCAACAAATCCGACTCTATCTAACATAATCCCATCTCAATTAGTACAAACGTATATAAAGATCTCAGATTCATATTTTTTCGTGTTTGTACATGCAAGCAAGATCTATTTAGATCTAGTACACGAAAGTTAAACATCATCACAGATCAATACGATGCATAGCATCTTGTTTTATTTTCAAAATTAAAGAAAGATTTACAACAAGCATGTTGCAATCAAATTTTTTTCTTTCGATTGATATAACAAAAAATCAAACCAACATGCAATAAAAACAACCAAAAGATCCCAGATATGGTATGATCTTTAATTAGACCTATACCAAAAAACCATCACTGACCTTAATCTTATTACACAAAACCCAATCATTTATATACCTACGTTAGACCATCGTAATGATCTTGAAGCCATCTTGATTATTTCGTGGGTTCGAATAATTTTGAGCAAAAGGTGTACATGATGAATCATAGGTGGATTATATATACGAGGGGTTGGATTTGTAAGGAGATGGGGGACGGTGGATAATATGAGATTAGATAAGAAGAAGTCAGATCTTGTTTTGATTGTATTTAGTAAGATTGTGATTTGTGTTAGATGGTGACTAAGTTTACAATAAGAGATGGAGTCTGTTGAATATGAGATTAAGTAGGGAGGCGATATGGTCTATGTGATGTGGGTTAGGTTGTGATAATATGAGAATAATTAGGGTTTTCTAGATTTATATCCCTAATTGTGTGGAAAAAGTTTTGGATATAAAAAGGTCATTCCGGGTATACTACTGGAATGGGCTGCATTTTGTTTTGGTTGGGGTTCGTCCAGCATAGCTGGAGTATTTCGGGCTAGTGATTTGTTTTCAAAAGGTTGGGCCCAAAATGGTTGCTAATGGAGCTGGTTAGAATCTATCATGGACTCAGATTGAAGGAGTATCAAACTAAACCAACATATGCATAATCCGAATTTTCTTCATAACTATGGTTTTTGGAGTTAAGTCGGGTGTCCATTATTTTTCGATCGATCGAAAGTGCTTAAATGATAAAGAAAATTATTGGTTTAAAACCTAATATTTTCGGAAAAAATTTTGACGAACACTATCATCAAGGTAATAATCATTACACTATCATCAAGGTAATAATCATTACACTAACATATCTTAATCATGCTTAGTGATCATAAAAGTAATTAGCCTTAAAACTCACTTTTGTCAAATGTAACAAAAGATTATTAATAAACTTTATTTTTAAAAAATTATTTTATTAAAATGAAAATGTAAATTTGAATATGGCATATTCCAAATTCCATAAGAATTTGTTAGCCCTAAAATGTGAGCGCCATTTACAAAATTACATTAGATTCAGATAGGCAAAAAGTGGAGGGACTACTATTGACTAGTTGTCAATGTTACTCCTTGATTAGCCTATATATACCCCTCCATACTTCCATGGAGGGGTGAGGATTCCCATTTGTTTATTTTCACATCTCTCTTTAAAATAAACACACTCCTTTCACCTTGTAATCTCTCTCTCTCTAAAATGTCTAAACACTTATTTTATCCTTCCCCACCTCCGGATCAGTTGGGCATTTGACTGACGTTGGGCTTAAATGACAAGTTATCTAGACAATTTTTGTTCCTTAAATGACAATTCATTTCATTATTTGTTTTAGATAATGACATTCTCAAACACAACACCAAAGCAAACAAAACACTTAACGCTAAAACGATCTGATATAAGATTCACTTAAACGACAACGGCTAGTTTTGATACTACAAAGAAAAGTGATCACGAAGTGGATTTGGTATTCTTTATTTGAAGTTGAAGTGGGATTTCATGAAGGCGTCTACTTATTTTCGCATCGATCCTTCCTTCTATTTTTCTACCCTTTTTTTCAAACCCAGCCTATCGATTGATGACTTGCTTGGGCGATAAAATTTATGATTGAGACTTGAGTTATCTTCTTTCCACTGCCAAGGGGTGGATGGTCGACGACATGGATTTCTATCATTTTTGGGAGCTTTGTTACAGTTCTTAGTGTCACACGCATTTGCTCGTGTGGATAACTTCAAGAGATGTTAGAGACTTATTTCTGCATCGTTCTTCAATCAACATAAGTGCAAGCGTAAGTAAAAAATTTGGGGGATTGTACTTCAGTTTCAAGTTTGGAATATCGGGTTTACTTCACATGTGGTCACAACAAATAGCCGAGTGAATTCGAGGTTGGTAAGTTAGACAGAGAGAGATTGAATCAGCAATCAATTCTCACGGGATATTTTTCAGCTATACAACGACAATGGTACTTCATAGTCTAAGCAAAAATTTTCAAAGTTTCTCAGTGACTTCCAAAACTTTTCAAGACATTTTCTCTAACACCCCCAATTTACATTGCGCAGCGGAAATACACAATTGGGTGCTAGACACAAGCATCATCACACAAGATATATTGAACAACTCAAAAGTGAGACGTTTACACATAAATATAAACAAGATTTTCATAAATGGTCTAAAACATAAATTTCAACCCAAATTGTACTGACACGATACCAGAGTAAAGCGTTTAGTCCCCATGGATCGCGACCAACAACCAACAAGTTTAGTACAGTACATCAACATAAAGTAAATTGTTCAACATTAAAAAGTAGAAACAGTTTATACCAACATTCTTCCAAAAGCTAAGCCACAACCTCCACAGCAAAGCTCCATGCTCCATCACTTCCTATTACCTAAAATACATGCATAAAACGAGTCAACAATAATGTTGAGCGAGTCTATAGGTTTATTAAATCACATTTGAACACAAGAAGAAAATCAATCATAATCATTTATAGAATTCTCGTACACACAATCTATATTCAAGGAAGTAATAATAATGATATTAAACAAACATTGTATTTAAGCTCATGACACCGACCCCTTAACCAAATAGTCACCCACGCCAAATGCCGGCATGACTAGAATAAAACCATTGCCCCTGTAGGGTATCAGTTGCTAGAATACCACAATCTTATTCACGTAAAATTATCCTTCCCAGCGGGTTACTCAACGTGATGCCCTGGTCTCAAATAGGGTGGTCAACGCAATAGTACTATCATTAGAATAAGCGGCTATTCCCGACTCACAACATCAAGTCAGAAGATAGTTAACGGCTCATTAATTTAGGGTCTTTAGCAACAAGTTACTCAATACAATGAAATCAACTTTAGGCAACATTCGGGTCCAACAATTACTCATGACTTGTGTTCATTTATTTTCAAATAGAATGTATCCCCCTCACGGGTATTAAAATCATTAAAACGAGTAGAAAGCGAGGCTATAGACTCACCTTAGTATAAGAGATCTAGCGAGATGATCGTCGACGATAATGGATGCTTTTCAAACACGAGAACCACTACCTATCAAATAAGGCGCGTTGGTTAATAATGACTCGAGAAATAAATCATACATAACAACATCAAACTCAAACTCATAAAGTCACGATAAACTCGAGAGAAAACGATATAAATAACTTCATTATACTTTACTACACATTTACTTAACCATTTTACACTTTTTACAAAGTCCGCCGGTACATACTACATGTACTAGCTTATTTACCCCTTTTAAACTTGTCAACCGTTTATGAAACGAATCGATAAACTAACTTACTATATATAGAAAGTACTCTTACAAGTTTATCAAATGAAATTACTTTTAAAGTTCTTTACCCAACTCATTTTCAAACTACAAAATCCGGACAGATTTACGTTAATTTTTCATACAACCGTTTTAACTTACTTAAACGACTCCGTTTACAAAACCGACACTCGGGTTTTAAAGTAATCTCAACCTATAAAATAATCACCTCAATATCAGTAGGTTACATTTTTCAAAACATCCACTTAGAGTCCCCTAGATTCGATCTAAATATCGACAACAACTATTTGTAGTGCCGATACTCGTCTCCCGGTACACGATCATTCAAAACATCATAACTTTGCGCTCGTTTGGAGCTAGAAGCTCTACCTTATATAAATTCGAAGCTAATAAAATTATCTAAAACCCTAGGCTATAAGTTAGGCCATTTTCAAAACATAAAAATTCGGATTTTACACTTTACTTACTGTTATAAAATGACTATAAAAATCTTGTACAAAATCAACTTTTTGATAAAAACCAACCATAAAAATGATCATTACTATACCATAATATCATCATGCATCAACCATAACATCAAAATCATAATCAAAATAAATATCTTTAGATCAAAATGATGTTTTTAACAAGATTTCTAGCAAGAATCACCATAGATCATCATAAAAATGCCATGCATGATCATAGCTCCTACCTACCAACATCAAGAAAAAAAAACTTGCTTGCATGTAAGAATTTCTTACACCAAAATGATCCTTGATCAAATATAAGAATGGGTCTATGCTTGGTTTAGCTCAATTCAACCTCAAACTCATGATAAATTGAAATTGTATGTGTTTTGGTGGTGGGTTGATGTTTCGGTAAAATGGAGAGAAAGAGAGAGAAGAGAAAAATTGAGTGGAGATTATGAGGGTGTGTGTGTTTATTTTGGCTTATATATAGTGGGGTAGGGACCAAAGTTGCAATTTAGCAATAGTTGTGGCTAAAAATGTAAATAGTTAGCTAAAAAGCGGGAAATAACTATTAGTCAATTTTCAAAATATTTACGGGGATCGGGTTTCATAAAGATACTTTTAAAAATTTAAAACGTACCTCAAAAATAATAATATCGACTCTCGACTCGACTTAACACGTCATATAAAATAAGACCTCAAAAATAATAAAAATCGAACAACCGACAATAAAACGTAAAATATTTGGCATCCATCGACATCACGCTTGCTAATACTCCTTATACTTTATAAATATTAAATATAGACCTTCCAACATCGGTTTAAACTTAAACCTCCAAAAATAAATATAGTTCAAACTCATCCAAAAATTTCAAAAATAATCGTAAAATAAGATTAAGCAATGACCTTGATTTTGGGTTGTCACACCCCCCCCCCCTTCTTAAAATAAGTGACGTCCGCGGCGCTTAATCCTTCCTAAACAAATGAGGATACTTGTCCTTAAAGAAATCCTCACGTTCCCAGGTAAACTCTGGCCCATGTCTAGAGTTCCATCTCACTTTCACAATCGAAATTCTACTATGCTTCAACTTCTTAACTTCTCTATCCATTATCTCTACAGGTTCCTCTATAAAATGAAACTTATCATCAAGTTGAATTTCCTCCAATGGAATCACCACATCCCTTTCAGCTAAACACTTCTTCAAATTAGACACATGAAAAGTATTATGAATAGCCTTAAGCTCATCAGGCAATTCTAACTATAAGACACCAATCCAATCCTTTGGATAATCTTAAATGGTCCAATATATCTCGGGCTCAACTTTCCTCTCTTTCCAAAACGAATTACTCCTTTCCATGGAGATACTTTCAACATAACCATGTCTCCTACTTCAAACTCCAACGGTTTCCTTCTGTTATCAGCATAACTCTTTTGTCTACTTCTGGCAGATAACAAACGCTTCTTAATTTGCACAATCTTTTCAGTCGTCTCGAATATCATTTCAGGCCCAGTCAATTGACTTTCTCCTACCTCACTCCAACACACTGGAGATCTACACTTACGTCCATACAAAGCTTCAAATGGAGCGGCTTTAATACTTGCATGATAACTATTATTGTACGAAAATTCAACCAATGGCAAATGCTTATCCCAACCATTTCCAAAATCAATCACACATGCACGAAGCATATCCTCTAACGTTTGAATCGTTCTCTCACTTTGTCCATCAGTTTCCGGATGATATGTTGTACTTAAACATAACTCCGTTCCCATCGCTTTCTGCAAAGACTTCCAAAATTCTGAAGTAAACCTACTATCACGATTAGAAATTTTCGACAAAGGCACACCATGTCGACAAACAATCTCCTTCACATACACTATTGTTAACCTCTCCATACTATCTGTCTTTTTCATTGGCATAAAGTGAGCAGACTTAGTCAATCTATCTACAATCACCTATATCATATCACTACCATTTGCAGTCCTTGGTAAACCTGCCACAAAATCCATTGTAATCTTCTCCCATTTCCACTCAGGAATCTCAGGTTGCACTAATAATCCCGACGGTTTCTTATGTTCAGCCTTCACCTTCACACAAGTTAAACACTTATTAACATACTAAGCTATATCTGCCTTCATATTCGGCCACCAATAAACTTTCTTAAGATCTTGATACATCTTGTCCGATCCAGGATGTATTCAATACTTCGACTTATGAGATGCATTCATCACCAAATCTCGCACCCCTAACGAATCTTCCTTAGACGGACACAACGGTAACCAAATCCTATTCTTAAAATACCTCAATCCTTTGAACTCACTTCAAACAATGGTTTCAACATTCTACCCAAATTTTCTGCCTGAACATTCTCTTCCTTCAACCCATTAGCTTGGGCTTTCAATATCTCTTTTGTCAAATCAACACTTTCCATCATTGCCAAAGCTCTAACTCTTATAGACTTATCTCTTTCCTTTCTACTAAGTGCATCAGCTACCACATTCGCTTTACCAGGAGGGTAACGAATCTCGCATTCATAATCACTCAGCAACTCAACCCATCTTCTTTGTCTCATATTCAATTCCTTTTGATCCAAAATATACTGCAAACTCTTATGATCAGTGAAAACCACACACTTGGTTCCATACAAGTAGTGTCTCCACAGCTTCAAAGCAAAAATAACAGCTCCAAGTTCTAAATCATGCGTAGTTTAATTCTCTTCATACTTCCTTAATTGTATCGATGCATACGCTATTACTTTCTCCCTTTGCATCAATACAGCTCCAAATCCTTTATGAGACGCGTCACAGTACACTACAAAATCCTCAGATCCTTTTGGCAAAGACAATATCGGCGTAGAACACAACTTATCCTTCAACATACTAAATGCAGATTCCTCTTCCAATCCCCATTCAAACACTCGATTCTTCTCCGTAAGCTTAGTCAACAGCTTAGAAATTAGCGAAAACTTCTCAATAAACCTTCTATAATACCCATCCAAACCAAGAAATTGGCGAACTTCAGTCGGCGTCTTCGGGATTGACCAATCCTTAATTGCCTTAATCTTAGCAGGATCCACACGAACACCTTCACTATCAATCACGTGCCCCAAAAATTGCACTGATTTCAACCAAAATTCATACTTAGAGAATTTCGCATACAACTTCTCCTTCTTCAACAATTCAAAAATTGTTCTCTAATGCTTCTCATGTTCCTCTTCACTCTTGGAATAAACGAGAATATCATCAATGAATACGATAACAAACTCATCCAAATACGGCTTACATACACGATTCATCAAATCCATAAATACAGCAGGCGCATTTGTTAACCCAAAAGGCATCACTTGAAATTCGAAATGTCCATATCGAGTACGGAAAGCTGTTATAGGAATATCTTCTTCCCTAACTCTCAGTTGATGATACCCAGATCTCAAATCGATCTTCGAGTATACACATGACCCTTGCAACTGATTGAATAAATCATCAATCCTCGGCAGTGGATACCGATTCTTGATAGTCAATTTGTTATGCTCTCTATAATCAATACACATTCTAAAAGATCCATCTTTCTTCCGAACAAACAAAGCAGGCGCACCCTACGGCGACGAACTTGGTCTAATAAATCCCTTATCCATCAATTCCTTCAATTGATCAGATAATTCTTTAATCTCAGATTGAGCTAAACGATACGATGCACGAGCAACAGGAGCAGCACCCGGCACTAAATCGATACGAAACTCCACTTCACGATGCGGCGGTAATCCTGGCAATTCCTCAGGGAAAACCTCAGGATACTCTCTAATCATAGGCACATCCTCTAATTTCCTGTAATTCACACCATCATTATTTATCCGTGCAAGAAACACATCACAACCTGCTTCTATATACCTCATCATCTTTAAACAAGAAACAACTCTCAAACGAGACGTACATTCATCACCTTTCACAGCCAATACCCTATTCCTTAGGGGTATTTGAACTAATCTTTCTCCACAAACAATTACTGCACCATTACCAACTAACCCGTCCATTCCAATGATCACGTCAAAAGATCCTAATTCTATAGGCATCAAATCAATATTAAACACATAATTACCTAACTTCAAGGAACAACCTTTCAGTATAGAACTAGTGCTTACGACCTTACCATCAGCTAACTCCACATTATAACTAGTTGTCAATCTCACTGGTTCTCTATCCAATATCTGACTGAATCTAACATCTACGAAACTTCTATCGGATCCAGAATCAAATAACACACTAGCTTAACAAGCATCAAGTAAGAACGTACCAGTCACCACGTTCAGCCCTTGAGGTTTGTCAGCATCTCCCACGACATAGGTTGGAGCAACAATCCCAGCAGCAACAGCATCAACATTGCCTCCCTGTCGTACGCCAACCCTCGGACAGTTCCCTTGCTTATGTCCACGGACTCCACATCCAGAACAGTAAACTACCTTAACAGCATTGGCCCCAGTGGATACACCCTTGTTTCTACAATCTGCCATCTTATGTCCGGCCATCCCAGACTTGTTGCAAGCAGGTGGACAATTTCCAACATGATACAGATTACACCGACCACACTTCGGATTCACTTTGTTACCTTGATTTCCTGTAGCAGCACGAACACCATCATTCCTTCTCAAATTGTATTGCTGATTCCTATTTGGTCCTTGGTTATTGTTATTACGATAACCACCTCGATTCTGCCCTTGGCTTGAGTGTGCAGCTTCCCAATTTCTCTTATTTCCTTCAGCAATACTATCCTTTCGATCCTGCAGCTTTACATCCATTAAAGCATGTGCCATTTGAACAGCTTCATCAAATGACTTGGGTTTCGACGAAGTAGTTTCTCCCTTGATATAACTAGATAAACCCCTAATATACTGCTTCATCTTCTTATGGTCATCAGCAAACGCATCAGGACACAACAAACATAAATCAGAAAATCTCCTTGTATAAGCTACAATATCATTATTCCTTAGCACCAAATGCCTCAATTCATCTTCTAACTGACCTAACTCTTCCTCAGGACAAAACTTAGCAGTCAACGGTCCCTTGGTCACAGTCCATGTTCTAGCATTAGCTTCAACCAATCCTACAGTAGCTACTTGACTATTCCAGCAACTCAACGCATCATCCTAAAAAGTAGCTGCAACAAATTTCACCTTACTGGCTTCTGAAAATCCACTGATTTCAAAAGTACTTTCTATCTTCTCAATCCACCTCCTTAATTCCAATGCACCACCAGTACCACAAAATTGGGTAGGTCCACATTTTATGAAACTAGCATAAGAACATTCCTTTTGAACCTGCTGAACAGCAGCATTACCTCCAACTTGTCCCGCAGCATTTCGTTCTACTTGTTCATCAGCATTTCCTCCAACCTGATTTTCAACATTCCCTCCAACCTGACCAGCAGCATTCCTATTCTCAGCCTCTTGGTTCCTCGTAGCATATTCAGCTTCCAAAGCTCTAGCGATAGCTTGCTCAATCATGGTATTTTTAGTAGCAGTCATCAATTTAGGCGGCATGTTTATAGGAAACTAACCAAACAACGATTTAGTAAAGTCAGAAAAATGCCTCCCAACTCCTTCTTGTAACCATAACAGAAAAAGAACATGTAAGTATTCATATCATGATAAGAAGAAGGATTCCTCTATCAAGATGTAACATGGATACTACATGCACCAACAATACAATTCACAATGAATCATTAACCAATTCACACAAGAACTAATAAGACAAATCATAAGTCATGAAGGTAATTTTAAATTGCTTTGAAAAATCTCCACAAAATTGTGACAAGTAATGTCACTACAATCCTTCATCACGTCAAACTTAAAAGTCATTAAGTTTCATCACAAACTACAGTACGAGTCTACATAAGTTCTATACAACAAGGCTAATAAAATAATAGAAAGAACTAAACATCAAATCCCCGCAGCTTCTTGTACATCGGCTCGTCATCACTGCTGCTGTCATCATCATCAGAATCTTCCTCCACTTTTTCCTTCTCCTTTTGACTACCTCCTTCACTTGGCTTCACCGACACTTGAGCTTCAACCTGATTCGGCACATCACGAATCACAACACCTCGACTAGGAAAAGATCTCACCGGCAAACCCCACGCACTCAACCTTGCATTCATTTATTGCTCCCTACACAACCTTTTAACTTGCCCACTCAAATTCAACACCATAGATCTTAATCTAACAACTTCATCCATTTCCCTCGCCGTAACAAACTCTGATCTCTTCACACTACCAACAAACCTTTCAAACTTTTTCTCATTCTTCTCAAACCTCCTAATCACACGGGTCTCAACCAAATACCTTTCAAACAAAGACCTATCAAACTTCTTAAGAAACCAGAAAATATCATCATAAGACCTAGGACCTGGACAATAAACCTTAGGAATACCATCATGAATAGATCGAGCACTAGCAGCCCTACTCGACTCAACAGGAACATCACCCCTAGCAAATCCAATCCCAGGCAAACTGCTAATATAAGCATCACAAGTAGGAGTTGAATAACGAACAACAGGTAGCTGACAATCTGGAACAGTCTGTCGTACAACATTAACCCTTGGAACATAACTACCTTGTATCAACTCAGGCTCTGTCTGACCAACTGTAGTAAGTTGAATCCCACCATCTAAAAACTCAAAAGGCTCCTCATCGTCACTAGCACCAAAGTTATCCACTTCCTCACCATCCACTACATTAGTCAAATCAATCCATCCATCCTCACGAGGTAAACCAACCATTTTCTACAATTATAAGGGTTCAAGGATACTTAAGGTCATCGTTAATAAAATAATAATTAGTATGCAATGCTAATGCAAATGTCATACGTTATCCATGCTATGCAACACAATGCAAATGATGTTTATGCAATGCTCGCAAAAATAAATAAATATGATATTGACAAGAACTCAGCGTACTTTCAATAATTCCAATACAATATCGTAGTATTTACTTAATAAATACTCGGGAAATCATTTCAGTTATGAGGGATACATCTACAATGAAAAACAAAACTAAAAGTGATCTTACCGGAGCGTTGCAGAGGAGTTGTGTGCTTTTGAAGAATAAATACTTTCGACACCAAAGTTATAGTTTAGGACAATTTTCAAAATCGACCCAGTTCTCTATAACTTGCAGCTCTGATACCAATCTATAACATCCCCAATTTACATTGCCCAGCGAAAATACACAATTGGGTGCTAGACACAAGCATCATCACACAAGATATATTGAACGACTCAAAAGTGAGACGTTTACACATAAATATAAAAAAGATTTTCATAAATGGTCTAAAACATAAATTTCAACCCAAATGGTACTGACACGATACCAGAGTAAAGCGTTTAGTCCCCATGGATCTCGACCAACAACCAACAAGTTTAGTACAGTACATCAACATAACGTAAATTGTTCAACATTAAAAGGTAGAAACAATTTAGACCAACATTCTTCCAAAAGCTAAGCCACAACCTCCACAGCAAAGCTCCATGCTCCATCACTTCCTATTACCTGAAATACATGCATAAAACGAGTCAACAATAATGTTGAGCGAGTCTATAGGTTTATCAAATCACATTTGAACACAAGAAGAAAATCAATCATAATCATTTATAGAATTGTCGTACACACAATCTATATTCAAGGAAGTAATAATAATGATATTAAACAAACATTGTATTTAAGCTCATGACACCGACCCCTTAACCAAATAGTCACCCACGCCAAATGACGGCATGACTAGAATAAAACCATTGCCCCTCTAGGGTATCAGTTGCTAGAATACCACAATCTTATTCAAGTAAAATTATCCTTCCCAGCGGGTTACTCAACGTAATGCCCTGGTCTCAAATAGGGTGGTCAACCCAATAGTACTATCATTAGAATAAGCGGCTATTCCCGACTCACAACATCAAGTGAGAAGATAGTTAACGGCTCATTAATTTAGGGTCTTTAGCAACAAGTTACTCAATACAATGAAATCAACTTTAGGCAACATTCGGGTCCAACAATTACTCATGACTTGTGTTCATTTATTTTCAAATAGCATGTATCCCCCTCGCGGGTATTAAAATCATTAAAACGAGTAGAAAGCGAGGCTATAGACTCACCTTAGTATAAGAGATCTAGAGAGATGATCGTCGACGATAATCTTTTCAAACACGAGAACCACTACCTATCAAATAAGGCGCGTTCGTTAATAATGACTCGAGAAATAAATCATACATAACAACATAATACTCAAACTCATAAAGTCACGATAAACTCGAGTGAAAACGATATAAATAACTTCATTATACTTTACTATACATTTACTTAACCATTTTACACTTTATACAAAGTCCGCCGGTACATACTACATGTACTAGCTAATTTACCCCTTTTAAACTTGTCAACCGTTTATGAAGCGAATCGATAAACTAACTTGTGACAATCCGTCAATTTATGGTTGATATTTTATTCTCGAATATTATTTAAAAACATTATTTTAATGTTACAATATGAACTCACATATTTTTGGGAAGAAATTTGGATTTACATCTTGGAGTAGCATCGACTACGTCTAAACCGGAGGATTCAACGTTACGTGCTTACGTTTACATACACCGTCCTTGGTGACAGTCCGACATTTCAGAAAATAAATTTGTCCATGAATATTATTTTGGAGTTTTAAATTTGTGTTGGTTCAAAAACTCACAAATTTACGAGAAAAGACTAGGACTTACGATTTTATTTTAACGTCTTTTACGACTAAACCGGAAACCTTAGGATTACGTATTTACGTTTTCGAACTCCGTTTTTGATGAGACAATTTTTATTGGATTCGTTTTGTGACGTCGATTCATAATTTATAAAAACGTTTTTCGTAAAACGACCCGAGGGCACGCAAATCGAGGAAACTAGAATCGAGGAGTACCCGTAAATAAATGGATGAGACAAGTGGGACACTTGTCCTACCCCACTACCAAAACCGGCCTAACTTGTGCAACCTAACAACTTGGTGTCAAGTTGTAAGTAATATTACTTACACTTGTCCACTTTAGCTTCCATTTGAAGCTTTCTCCCATCAAAAACAACTAGCTCAAACCACTTCATCCATTTCTTACATGCAAACCACTCCTCTCTCTCTCCCTTGGCTTCCTTATGCCGTCCCATATCCATCCTCAAACACCCATTTCATACAAATTTTAACCATGAACATATGTTATAATCAACATATGTTAATCTCCATTCAAAAAGAGGAAGATTGATGCAAGTTTTAACATCCATGGAGGAGTTTTCATATTGTTTTGGGGCTGATTTTCCACAAGGAGTTCATGGAGCATGGTGGTCTTGTAGATGGTCATGGTTGTCTACAAGTTTCTCCATCCAAAACCATGCCAAACTCATAACCTACATCAAGTTGGTGGTATAAAGATTGTCCTCCTCATCTTCTTGTTATTTTGATTATGTAAACATGTATATTATTTCCTATTATATATATTTATGATGATTATATGATGATAAAAATGTTATGTGGGGATTTGTTGTTGATAATCATAGATAAAAAGGTGAAAAACCATAAGAAACAAGGTTAAAATCTTGGTTAAATTTGATGGCTGTATAAAACAGTAAAGAAGTAAGTCATAAACTGATAAAATGATGAAGTGGAATAGATTTACAGTAAGCTATGGGTCGTGTACACATGTGAGAGTTGGCCATGCAATGGAATCAAAATAATGAGTGAGATATGATCAAAACAAGTTTAGGGTATAAATCTGAAGTTACTGTTTTGGACGATTTTTAGAAAATACTTAAAGGATGATTCAACAGTATCTAGAGTTAAATTTAGCACATATCATGTAGTTTATGTGATAAAAATTTGAGCTTCTAATTCATTATAGAACTCTAGATATGTTAAAAATGGTGAACATGAAGTTAAAAATCAGATTTTTGGAAATTAAAGAATAATACTATTATATAAGCACTCACATTTTAATATATAAAATGTAAAATAAAAACCCACTAACTTATAAAACTTATTTATATAAATGTATAAAAGGTTAATTAAATGGGTAAATTATATAAATGGTGGTAAAATAATATTTATAAGTAATAAAAACTATAAACATTATTTTTACGACTTTTTCGGTTATTGCCGTAAAATTAACGTTTTTATTAAATAAAACTTAGATGGTTGGACCCGTCTAATGAAAACTTTATAAAACTTATATACTGATATATAGACATGTATATCAAATAAAAACCGATAAAACCCGAACTTTAGGGCATACGGACATTAACGAGCTAAGTAAACATATTGGACTAATACTTGGGCTAATAATTGGACTAAATAAGATAAACACCCATAAAAAGAACTTATTGGACTTAACCCATTTGGGCCCAACTTGAAAGTGTATGTACTGATAATATAAGTACAAAATGGATTAAAATAAGTTAAATAACTTATAATAAGTTTATTGGACTTAAAATACATAAATAGGTAAAACTAGTGAACTAGTATAAACGTTACCGACACATAACACAAAAATGAGTAAACGAGAATATGTAAACCCACTTGATCATCATATATATATAATCATTATATGTATACATAGATGTTATTTTTATAAAGTCATTGGACAAACGTCTAAGACCGAGTATTATTTGTCTAGGTTTCCGTGATTGAAGCACGTACCGTACGTCCAAATTGCCGATAACCCGCCTTCCCATATCAACGTGAGTTCATAGCCTCGCACTCTTTTAAATGTTTTATAAATGCTTTATAAACCCGCGAGGGAGATAACATGTTAGTTTTTATAAAAGTTTGGACACCATTTGTCCTGATTGTTTGTTTATTGATTTTGGACCCGAATGATTGAATGACCCGATTGTATGACCCGATAAATGATTAATGGACCCGATAGATGAAATTAAATGGATTATTAAAGTTAGGTTATGTCACTAAAAGTCCCATTAGCATGAATTGTGAACTACCGGGAGTTGGTAGACGCTTATGCATTTAATAGTACTATTTGGGGACGATCACCCCAGTTCGCGCCTTGACGGTTGATCCCCGTCGTGCCACATTGATTGGTAAGCGAATTTATGTATGAGAAGATTTCAATAGCGTGACCTTTGTGACGACACACTACTTTAGATGGGCAAAATTTGTATCGGGTTAGCTACCCGTTGTTGGTTTAGTAAGGTAACAATGTCATGCGGCTTATAATAATCCGAATTAACGAAATACTAATAGACGCTTCGAATTACGATGTATTGCCTGACTAGCAATACAGGGTCATACTATTGATATTATGATTGTATTTTGGTTTTCATAACCATATTCATATAACGGTTTTTATTTGATTTTATACAACGTCATAAGACATGTTGTATGATGTTTTTACGACATTGGCTCGTATAATAATTTTTAAGGCAAATGCCTGTATTATGATTTTCGATAAGAATTTATAATAAATGATTTTGGCTATTTTATGGCCTATTATAAAGATTTGTATAAAACGATTTTGGCTATTTTATGGCCTATTACAAAGATTTGTATAAAACGATTTTGGCTATTTTACGGCCTATTACAATGATTTGAATGAAGTGATTTTTGGTACTAATTTTATACCAAAGTTATATTGATGGAATTTATTAAACTCTATGAATTCACTCGGCGTTATCGCTGACCTTTTCTTTTAACATGTTTTATCTCAGGTACTTGAAGGTAATTCTCGGGAAGACAACAAGAATTCATGGCCCGCACTTAAACAATATTTTTCCATTCAAACACTTTGTAAAACTTTTGTATGAAATAAAATGACTTGGGACCGATGTATCTTTGATGTTTATGAATGGAAATGCTTTTATTATTAAACGACGCGATTTTTATGCGTTGTCTATGATGTGAGTAATGTGCTATCCCGTAACACCAACTAGTCTTCCGCTGTATTGAGTTGTATAAATTTGGGGGTGTTACAGTTTGGTACCAGAGCTCTCGTTATAGAGAACGAAAGATTTTTAAAACCAAGGTTTTGAATAAAACATTTCAAAATCTTTTAACTATAAACATTTTTCTAAAAATGTCTAAAAATCTTTTGACTATAACGGTGCCGAAGAATTCCCGAGTTACCGACAAGGCCAAGACTGAGAAGTGTTATTTTAATATATATATATATATATATAACTTGGATTATATATATATGATGTAATTTTATTACATGATTGTTTGATGATTATTTTGAATTTTATACGAGGTATTTATACGACGTAGATTGTCACAAGTAACCCTAAATCTCCTAGTAAATTAATCGAAGCTATTCTCGTAGGAATTCTAGCTATCCTAGATCTAAACCAAGTTGTGGATATTTATGATCCCAACAAATGGTTGATATTCGTAGGAATGTAGATATTAGTTGATTGTGATATTGAAAAGAATTGGCGAGATTAAATCTGATACCGATGTCATGACGATCTTTTCTTATAGAGTGGAGTTTGATAAATCATTACCACCTAGAAAGATGTCATCTGATTCGTTGTCACCCAATTCTTAAATTGAAATCGAAAGGGTGAATGTTGCACTTGAGGCTGTCATTGGAACCAGTACCCAAAAGCCTCATGCCACTAATACCTTTCCGAGAAGTCTAAGTTGAATGATCAAGTCATTTCGTATTAATGACTCATTTGATAACTGTTGTTGTAAGAGCTAATAGGATTGGAAATTAAGTGTTGATTTATATTGAGATTTTATAGCCTTTACAAGGCCGAAGAATAAGATTGAAAGTATTGGAGAATGAAGTAGGATATTGACTTGAGTATAAAATTGGTTGAAACTTGGATAAAGTAAAATTTAACTTGTATGGGATATAAGATTGTTAAGAGGAAGTCGTTAAGTTTTGTGATTGAATTATAAGGATTTAATTGATTGTTGATTCGTGTTAAGTGTTGTTCCTAGGCCATTGTCCACTAACGAGGATGCCCAATGTCCAAGAAATAAATTGAAGAAATCTTCTTCTAAATTGAGACCGATGGATCTTCTGGGACATGTGGAACACCTAATGACTCTTGTAGATTAGTATTCATTGTGGTATCTTTTAAGAATCCCTAACTTAACTGAGATATCAGTTGGTAGGATGAGTTCTGAGAATTGTATGACATAGTGACGCGTAATGTGTTACGGTACAATTTTGACTTGTTTGTGATTAATGAAAAGACTACCTTTGATTGCTAAATCCTACATGTATCGATAATATCTATCTCTTATTGCTTCATCCTAATGTTCGCATTAGTGATGCAACCATTGAACAAGTACTCATCTTGAATTGAGTTACGTTGTGAATTATTCTTTTTGAGTGCCATCAAGGTCATGAACCTCATGATTATTTGGCTAAGCTCATTTCCTATCATATTGTAGTTAAGATCTTGGTGAACAACTTTTCATCACTTTTTGCAGATCACACATTGTTTTTATAAAGTTAAAACGGTATCCTTTGAGAAAATTTAATTTTCGTCACAATAAGGATTAATCAAAGTGAGATTTATAAGTGATTGATATCAAAATGAAGTTGTTTATGAGACGCTTTGAAAAACTTAATTGTTTTCATAACAAGGAAAATCTTTGTAAATTTATTCTTGATTCTTATTTAAGAATTAAGCATGAAAATGTCTTTATTATAAACATGATGATAAAATTTTGACGAAATGAGTATTGCATCGTTAATCTTGAAATTGTATATAGTTGCGCGCCTACATACAATTTGGAATGGACCATGCAAGGCTGATTAGTAGTCACCATAAAATTATTAACAAACGCTGAATTTTCATTGAAGATTGTGAAAGATTAAATTTTATGAGATCTGCAAGAAGTAAAAAATAGGGACATAATGTTAGGGATACCTACATATGTGCCTGTAGAATCTATTCTTCTGAGTTGAATTTACTCATCTGTGGAAATTGTCTTATTTGACAATTGACAATTCTTTCTTGTCCGATTCTCCCGTAGTGAGATTCTTAGGAAAAATATTTGATTACCGAGTGTTGATACCCGACTGGATGTATTGACGTTCTTATCATTTCTTTTGATTTGATTTCATTTGAATGACCTGGGTAACGATCCGAGGAGCTTTCGAATGCGTACTCAAATTATGAAAACATGGGATATATTCATATTCATTAAATGTTTTCGTTTGTATCTGATTTGAAATTCTCTCGCATAGATTATGAGTTGACCCTACTCTCTTAATAGTAGTTGTGTATCCTAATATCCCTGAACTTGTGAAGGATTATGAATTATTATTAGTCTTTTGAGAAGTTCACATCTTATCGACGGCAATAAAACTGAAAGGTTGGTAATGCTAGCAGAATGGATTGATTGATTACGACATGACGACATTGTCTAAATTGATGGGAACTCGGATAGAATTCCCCTAAATGATAAGATGTTGATTATCAAAAGTGATCTAAATAGTTCTTGACGGATGCCTGTATCCTGCATTTAGACATGAGATTATACCGTGAATGGTTGTGAATTAGTCATAGATATTATAATCTAGAAGAACCTAATATGAATGTATTAAAAAGATGTTTATGTTATCTGAAACTTTAGGAGGTATTTGTTGGTGAATTACCTAGACTTTCGCCATTAAGGCAAGTAGAAATTGGTATTAATTATATTTCCGGTGCTGCACTTGTGGCTTGTGCACTGTACGTCAGCACCATCTAAATTAAAGGAATTACCGTACAACTGAGAAAGTTGTCGGAGAAAGATTTTATTATACCAAGCCTGTCATCCTGAAGAGCTATGGTGTTATCTTTCCTTATACTTATAGATTACTGTGACTGAGTAAATTGACAATCGAAAACGATATCCATAACTCGAAATGGAAGAATTGTTCGATTATTTACAAGGTTCTAGCAAATTTGATCCATAGCATGGTTATCATCAACTTCGCATCTGCGAAAGAGATTATCTATTCCAATCACTACATCTGGTGCTTGTAATGAACATTATGAGTTCCACGTGACTCGTTTGGATTGACTAACACACATGTCGCATTCATAAATTTGGTGTATCACGTGTGTAGGCTGTAAATTGATAAATTTATGCTTGAGATCATTAAGGACCAATTGTTTGTATATAAGAATAATAATGAGTTAATAATTAATTATAGATTGCCCTGAACTGGCCGAACAATAAAAACATGTACCTTAATATTTAACATGTGGTTAAGGACTTAATACTTTACATGATTTAACCGTGTGATTAATAGACAATGGAAGCTATATTGACTTTTCAAAGATTAGAACCATTAACGCTTAGGGATTAAAAACTTAATCCTTTACATAAAATGACCATTGGATTAATAATGGTAAGATGTATGCATATAGACTCTTCAAAAATTAAGAGCCCTTTTAAGACTTTGGATATTACCAAAAAGAAATAGAAATATGTTTTGACAAATATTTTAACGAAGGATTTTTAAAGGGATTATTCCCTTATACACAAACCATTTAACTAAACTTCTGTTTAGGGGTAAATGTTTGTGTATACCTCCAGATAACTTAAAAAAGAGTGAGTAAAACCATTTATACCATAACCTGAAAACTTAAAACGACAATTTTTGCTTTTCAACTAAGAAAACTTTGACCAAAGTATAAACAAAGGTTTTTCGAACATTTACGAAATCTTATTAAATATTTTCGATAATTCGACAAAATCTTGTTAATTAAATTCAAATTATTTTTGAACATTTTATATAATTGGTCGAACTAAGAAATTTAAAACTTTTACGTTACGCTACATAAAAATTAACTAATAATTATTTAATTAATTATAATAATTATCGACGCTTTAGACGTCGGATTGAGTAAAACGGATAAAAATGATAGTAAAGACGAAACTAAAACATAGAAGATATGAAGAAAGAATTTTGAATAAATACGGTTATGATATTTATTTCATGAGAAAAGTGAACGAAATTTCTGACGCATAATATAGAAAGAATATCTGAGTAAATTGTGGACATGATACTTATATCATCAGGTGAAGTGAATATAGATACCGACGCATTATGTATAAAAGATAAAGAACCAGTTAGGACGTGTTCCTTAATAATGAAGGTGCAGACTAAATTGCCGAACGATATAAAAATAAACGATGTTTGTAGAAAGGATAATATAGATAATAAAAAGAGGTTCGCGGCTAATGTGAACCATTAAAATTGAGAAGCGAATAGTGTTAAATGTTTTAAAGACCACATGTGATTGTCTAAATGTGGAGGATTGTGAGATATAGTTAAGTTGGAATTTGTAAGTATAAGTATTATATGTATGTCAATTTATGACTAAAAGTATCTTTGTCTGAAGAAGTTGTACTGATGACGAATTATGAAGGCAGACATCGCCTCATACATTAGTAAACGTCTAGCTATTGCAAAGGTCATCATCTGAATTTGATTCGATTTGGGTCACCGTCGACAGACTGACCAAATCTGCTAATATCATTCCCGTTAATGATAAATGCAAAAGAATTATGTAAACATGGTGTGCCTGTATCGAACATCTATATCAAGATCCTCGCTTCGCATCGAATTTCTAGAGATTTGCTCAGAAATCATTGAGAACGAACCTTGATAAGAGTACTATGTACCACCCCAAATCGAAGGGACGAGGTAAAGTAACGATACAGAGTAATATAAGTGTTGTTGTATGTTTGAATGAATGACCTTTGGTAATAGACCGTATAATCGTTTTCCTTTGGAGAGATTATCATTGATAATCATCATATTAGGATTGAGATCAAATCTTGTTAGGATCTGAATCTTAGAGCATCTGTAAGCAAGAGTTGAGATAAAGACATCCGACATACACCCATTGTGAGTTGGACATGTCTTTTAGGTTTAAGGTTTCCTATGATGGCGAACCTATCCTTGCAAAACACCCGACCCGTGAGATCTGAAATGATTGGTGAAATTAGGATCTGAATATTGACTGCCGGTAGTGGGCAAGAGGTTATGTGAATATGAAATGTAGATCTTGAAGTGCCAAATGGGTAGCGAAGTTATGCCACAATTTTTAACCTTGGAAAAATGAATTCATGATCTGACAAATCATGGGATATAACTCCCCGTTGTATGGGACCATTGAAATGATGTAAAAAGTTGGGATTGAAAGGCATATAAGCTGGATCTACCCTAGGACTTCAAAGACTGCGTAAATTATGTTTCGTAAATCGAACTTGATGGAATATCTATCAAGTGAAAATCTGATTGTTCTTAGTAGAGCTTAGATCGGAGAAAAGTTGCATTCATCAAAAACCCGTGAACATCATGGATAGAGAAAGTAAGTCAACATTAAGCCTGATCTTATTTCCGTAGTTATGTTTGATGAAACTCGCGTATTGTAATGAATTTCACTTGTGAGAAAAGACCGAATGTGGAGGAAATACCCACATGGCTTTAGCTCTATAAGAAGCGAGTAGTAAGGTAAGATGATCTTTGAGGACAAAGATCCTGTTTAGGGGTAAATGCTGTGACAATCCGTCAATTTATGGTTGATATTTTATTCTCGAATATTATTTAAAAACATTATTTTAATGTTACAATATGAACTCACATATTTTTGGGAAGAAATTTGGATTTACATCTTGGAGTAGCATCGACTACGTCTAAACCGGAGGATTCAACGTTACGTGCTTACGTTTACATACACCGTCCTTGGTGACAGTCCGACATTTCAGAAAATAAATTTGTCCATGAATATTATTTTGGAGTTTTAAATTTGTGTTGGTTCATAAACTCACAAATTTACGAGAAAAGACTAGGACTTACGATTTTATTTTAACGTCTTTTACGACTAAACCGGAAACCTTAGGATTACGTATTTACATTTTTGAACTCCGTTTTTGATGAGACAATTTTTATTGGATTCGTTTTGTGACGTCGATTCATAATTTATAAAAACGTTTTTCGTAAAATGACCCGAGGGCACGCAAATCGAGGAAACTAGAATCGAGGAGTACCCGTAAATAAATGGATGAGACAAGTGGGACACTTTTCCCACCCCACTACCAAAACCGGCCTAACTTGTGCAACCTAACAACTTGGTGTCAAGTTGTAAGTAATATTACTTACACTTGTCCACTTTAGCTTCCATTTGAAGCTTTCTCCCATCAAAAACAACTAGCTCAAACCACTTCATCCATTTCTTACATGCAAACCACTCCTCTCTCTCTCCCTTGGCTTCCTTATGCCGTCCCATATCCATCCTCAAACACCCATTTCATACAAATTTTAACCATGAACATATGTTATAATCAACATATGTTAATCTCCATTCAAATAGGAAGATTGATGCAAGTTTTAACATCCATGGATGAGTTTTCATATTTTTTTGGGGCTGATTTTCCACAAGGAGTTCATGGAGCATGGTGGTCTTGAAGATGGTCATGGTTGTCTACAAGTTTCTCCATCCAAAACCATGCCAAACTCATAACCTACATCAAGTTGGTGGTATAAAGATTGTCCTCCTCATATTCTTGTTATTTTGATTATGTAAACATGTATATTATTTCCTATTGTATATATTTATGATGATTATATGATGATAAAAATGTTATGTGGGGATTTGTTGTTGATAATCATGGATAAAAAGGTGAAAAACCATAAGAAACAAGGTTAAAATCTTGGTTAAATTTGATGGATGTATAAAACAGTAAAGAAGTAAGTCATAAACTGATAAAATGATGAAGTGGAATAGATTTACAGTAATCTATGGGTCTTGTACACATGTGAGAGTTGGCCATGCAATGGAATCAAAATAATGAGTGAGATATAATCAAAACAAGTTTAGTATATAAATCTGAAGTTACTGTTTTGGACGATTTTTAGAAAATACTTAAAGGATGATTCAACAGTAGCTATAGGAGAGTTAAATGTAGCACATATCATGTAGTTTATGTGATAAAAATTTGAGCTTCTAATTCATTATAGAACTCTAGATATGTTAAAAATGGTGAACATGAAGTTAAAAATCAGATTTTTGGAAATTAAAGAATAATACTATTATATAAGCACTCACATTTTAATATATAAAATGTAAAATAAAAACCCACTAACTTATAAAACTTATTTATATAAATGTATAAAAGGTTAATTAAATGGGTAAATTATATAAATGGTGGTAAAATAATATTTATAAGTAATAAAAACTATAAACATGATTTTTACGACTTTTTCGGCTATTGCCGTAAAATTAACGTTTTTATTAAATAAAACTTAGATGGTTGGACCCGTCTAATGAAAACTTTATAAAACTTATATACTGATATATAGACATGTATAACAAATAAAAACCGATAAAACCCGAACTTTAGGGCATACGGACATTAATGAGCTAAGTAAACATATTGGACTAATACTTGGGCTAATAATTGGACTAAATAAGATAAACACCCATAAAAAGAACTTATTGGACTTAACCCATTTGGGCCCAACTTGAAAGTGTATGTACTGATAATATAAGTACAAAATGGATTAAAATAAGTTAAATAACTTATAATAATTTTATTGGACTTAAAATACATAAATAGGTAAAACTAGTGAACTAGTATAAACGTTACCGACACATAACACAAAAATGAGTAAACGAGAATATGTAAACCCACTTGATCATCATATATATATAATCATCATATGTATACATAGATGTTATTTTTATAAAGTCATTGGACAAACGTCTAAGACCGAGTATTATTTGTCTAGGTTTCCGTGATTGAAGCACGTACCGTACGTCCGAATTGCCGATAACCCGCCTTCCCATATCAACGTGAGTTCATAGCCTCGCACTCTTTTAAATGTTTTTTAAATGCTTTATAAACCCGCGAGGGAGATAACATGTTAGTTTTTATAAAAGTTTGGACACCATTTGTCCTGATTGTTTGTTTATTGTTTTTGGACCCGAATGATTGAATGACCCGATTGTATGACCCGATAAATGATTAATGGACCCGATAGATGAAATTAAATGGATTATTAAAGTTAGGTTATGTCACTAAAAGTCCCATTAACATGAATTGTGAACTACCGGGAGTTGGTAGACGCTTATGCATTTAATAGTACTATTTGGGGACGATCACCCCAGTTCGCGCCTTGACGGTTGATCCCCGTCGTGCCACATTGATTGGTAAGAGAATTTATGTATAAGAAGATTTCAATAGCGTGACCTTTGTGACGACACGCTACTTTAGATGGGCAAAATTTGTATCGGGTTAGCTACCCGTTGTTGGTTTAGTAAGGTAACAATGTCATGCGGCTTATAATAATCCGAATTAACGAAATACTAATAGACGCTTCGAATTACGATGTATTTCCTGACTAGCAATACAGGGTCATACTATTGATATTATGATTGTATTTTGGTTTTCATAACCATATTCATATAACGGTTTTTATTTGATTTTATACAACGTCATAAGACATGTTGTATGATGTTTTTACGACATTGGCTCGTATAATAATTTTTAAGGCAAATGCCTATATTATGATTTTCGATAAGAATTTATAATAAATGATTTTGGCTATTTTATGGCCTATTATAAAGATTTGTATAAAACGATTTTGGCTATTTTATGGCCTATTACAAAGATTTGTATAAAACGATTTTGGCTATTTTACGGCCTATTACAATGATTTGAATGAAGTGATTTTTTGTACTAATTTTATACCAAAGTTATATTGATGGAATTTATTAAACTCTATGAATTCACTCGGCGTTATCGCTGACCTTTTCTTTTAACATGTTTTATCTTAGGTACTTGAATGTAATTCTCGGGAAGACAACAAGAATTCATGGCCCGCACTTAAACAATATTTTTCCATTCAAACACTTTGTAAAACTTTTGTATAAAATAAAATGACTTGGGACCGATGTATCTTTGATGTTTATGAATGGAAATGCTTTTATTATTAAACGACGCGATTTTTATGCGTTGTCTATGATGTGAGTAATGTGCTATCCCCTAACACCAACTAGTCTTCCGCTGTATTGAGTTGTATAAATTTGGGGGTGTTACATAACTTACTATATATAGAAAGTCCTCTTACAAGTTTATCAAATGAAATTACTTTTAAAGTTCTTTACCCAACTCATTTTCAAACTACAAAATCCGGACAGATTTACGTTAATTTTTTCATACAACCGTTTTAACTTACTTAAACGACTCCGTTTACAAAACCGACACTCGGGTTTTAAAGTAATCTCAACCAGTAAAATAATCACCTCAATATCAGTAGGTTAAATTTTTCAAAACATCCATTTAGAGTCCCCGAGATTCGATCCAAATATCGACAACAACTATTTGTAGTGCCGATACTCGTCTCCCGGTACACGATCATTCAAAACATCATAACTTCGCGCTCGTTTGGAGCTAGAAGCTCTACCTTATATCAAATCAAAGCTAAAAAAAATTATCTACAACCCTAGGCTATAACTTAGGCCATTTTCAAAACATAAAAATTCGGATTTTACACTTTATTTACTGTTATAAAATGACTATAAAAATCTTGTACAAAATCATCTTTTTGATGAAAACCAACCGTAAAAATGATCATTACTATACCCTAATATCATCATACATCAACCATAACATCAAAATCATAATCAAAATAAAAATCTTTAGATCAAAATGAAGTTTTTAACAAGATTTCTAGCAAGAATCACCATGGATCATCATAAAAATGCCATGCATGATCATAGCTCCTACCTACCAACATCAAGAAAAAAACTTGCTTGCATGTAAGAATTTCTTACACCAAAATGATCCTTGATCAAATATAAGAATGGGTCTATGCTTGGTTTAGCTCAATTCAACCTCAAACTCAAGATAAATTGAAATTGTATGTGTTTTGGTGGTGGGTTGATGTTTCGGCAAAATGGAGAGAAAGAGAGAGAAGAGAAAAATTTTGAGTGGAGATTATGAGGGTGTGTGTGTTTATTTTGGCTTATATATAGTGGGGTAGGGACCAAAGTTGCAATTTAGCAACAGTTGTGGCTAAAAATGTAAATAATTAGCTAAAAAGCGGGAAATAACTATTAGTGAATTTTCAAAATATTTACGGGGCTCGGGTTTCATAAAGATACTTTTAAAATTTTAAAACGTGCCTCAAAAATAATAGTATCGACTCTCGACTCGACTTAACACGTCATTTAAAATAAGACCTCAAAAATAATAAAAATCAAACAACCGACAATAAAACGTAAAATATTTGGCATCCATCGACATCAAGCTTGCTAATACTCCTTATACTTAATAAATATTAAATATAGACCTTCCAACATCGGTTTAAACTTAAACCTCCAAAAATAAATATAGTTCAAACTCATCCAAAAATTTCAAAAATAATCGTAAAATAAGATTAAGAAATGACCTCGATTTTGGGTTGTCACATTTTCTTAAGACTAAGAACTTCTCGAGTATATGGACGTCTATGATAATGATGCTTCCGATAGTTCGAAATCATCATGGGGGAAGATCGTGTATTTTGAAGTAATCAGATCAACTTCCAGGGGGAAGTAGTGTACATGGAATGGTATCTACTTCACTTTATATGATTTTTATGAAGTATTCTGCAGGCGTGAGAAGAATTGTTGCTGATTTCCTGCATGTTACCCCAAATAGATTATCACCAAAACCTAAACGACATGAAACAATATAGAAGCAGTGTTATTTGGCGTGGTTCTTCTATAAATTTCCGATGTGCACTTAAGCCGATGAGCTAGAAGATTTTCAAACTACATCAAAGTGTCAGAATCTGCTTAAGATACAGATATTGGTTTGGGGGGAACCTTTCTGAAACTTCGTCAAAAAGAAGTCTATGAAGAAAGTTTTTTAATACATGCTGCATGAATTGGGGGGAAGTTAATCCAAATCATTCATATTACAATTGTTCCACAACAAGAAAAGACAAAGAGGATTCAAGCTGAGGTACAAGTTATGAAGACAAGAAGAATTAAAAGACATCCTCAACAATGGAAGCGCCTTGGAAGACTTTATTTTTTTGTATTTTTACTTGTTAGGAACATTGTAAGTAATTTCGTATGTCTCCACATTGGGGGATGATTTTTAGCCCTAAAATGTGAGCGCCATCTACGGAATTACACTAGATTCAGATAGGTAAAACGTGGAGGGACTACTATTGACAAGTTGTCAAAGTTACTCCTTGTTTAGCCTATATATACCCCTCTATACTTCCATGGAGGGGTGAGGATTCCCATTTGTTTATTTTCACTTCTCTCTCTAAAATATACACACTCCTTTCACCTTGTAATCTTTCTCTCTCTAAAATGTTTAAACACTTATTTTATCCTCCCCGACCTCCGGATCACCCCTAAATAGATTTGAACCTTATGGTTAACAAAATATCCTTTGAAGGTTTATACAGCCTCAAATATTTCAAAATCACTAAATAACAAAAAGGAGCGGAGTCTACTCTCCGCGGTTCCTTAAGTGCCTACGCGGTTCCCTATCGATTAGGAACTGCCTGGGTAGTTAAGGAACCGCCCCCAGATAGCCGTTAGCATTTTTCTTCTATAAATAGTGGATCAAATCTGCATTTTCATTAACCCTTTTTGGACATCTTTTTCAGTCTTCTTTCTTGTTTCTAATCCTAATCATTTGTAAATGATCACTTATTGTTTTAGGTATGTTTACCTATGATTATCCTCTTGATCTCCTTCTTTACCTTGTCCAAAGAGAAGATCACTCACACACTTGTGATGTGATTAAAGATGAAGCATTGATGAAGATCACCTTCTCCTAAAGATCTAGTCATGTTCATCATTTGTTTATTTGTGTCTTGTGTAGATCCAATGTATTTGTGAATACTTGGACTAGTTGTGTTCATCCAAGATATATGTGAATACTTGGATTATAGTTGTGTAAATCCTTTGCATATGTGTGTGCTTGGATTTGTGTTGTGTAGATCCAAGCTACATGTGTGTACTTGGATATGTTTAGTTGAGTTGTAATAAGTTGTGTTAGTTCTCACTAAACTATACAGTGATGTGGTTGTGTCTTGTGAGTTCTCACTAAACTATAAAGTGATATGTAGTTGTGTTGTGTGAAGTTCTCACTTATCTTCAAAGTGAAGAGTCATGAAGATTGGTTCTAGCTTTGGATTAGAACTAAACATCTAGCCTTGTGTCGGAAAATGGTGAAGTAGGCAACTTTGTGAAGATTGGTTCTAGCTTTGGATTAGAACTCGACATCTAGCCTTGTGTCGTAGAATGGTGAAGTGGGCGACGTTGTGTAGATTGGTCCTAGCTAAGATTAGGTCTCGACATTTAGCTTAATGTCGGAAAATATTGTAAGCAACGTTGTAAGGTTTTCTCCGCCAAGAAGGGAGTTTGTGGATATAGTGGAAATCTCGAGTAAGGTGTACTCGAGGAGTGGAGTAGGAACGAGGATAGAGCCTCGTTGCCGAACCACTATAAATCTTGATGTCTTCCTACTAGGTTGTTTCTTTCGTTACTCATTATTTACATTCATTATCATTATACTTACTACATATTGTTAATGCATTAGAATTGAACCTAATCATTATGCAACTAGCTTTCAAGTAAAAGATAGTTTTTGCACTCACCTAATTGATTTTTTTTTAATTAGAAGATGAACAGATGAGAAACTATTCAACCCGCCTTCTAGTTTCTACATGTTTAATTTGAAAAGGGTTTGTCATGTTTGAAAGGTTTAGTAAAAACTAAAAAGAATAATTAAAATTATCGAAAAAAATGAACAGACGTAAATCGATAAGGAAAATGTACTAGCCTAGTTACAGTTGGGATGTGCGTAAGTCATAGATAGTATTTATACGATCGGGAGTTCGTAAGCCCCTAAGGGGTCACATAGTTAGACATCGAGATCATCTTTTATTAAGATATATGATATAATATGGCTATATTTATTGTATAGTCTTAGTTTGATAAAAGTTTATACTTACAGGTAATTAATTAATAAGTTAAAAGGTTTAACGAGGATGAATTATAAGACTTAATACAATAAGGTAATTAGGTGTGGAAACGAGCCAAGCTGTTCGTAAAAAGCTCGACATCAGATCGGTAAAAAGTGTTGATCCCAAACTCAGATCTTAAACCTTAGCTTGTTTAAGGGTTGTGATAGAAAGAATGAATTCAAACTAACACTAGAGAAACTTTGCAATACATAAAGTAACTAAACAAGATGCGGAAAATAGTGTTTAGCACAAGAACAAGTGTTTAAATTGAATCGTTGAACTTTAATATATCAAAGATATACGAATACCCAATAATGGTATTAGGGTTCTACAACCTTAATGTATAAAATGAAATGAACAGAAAGAGATATTTAACATCAAAACCTAATGAGTCCTTTTATAGCACAAGGACTCATGTACAAGATCACTGATAACAAACTTGGAAACTATTCTGGAGTAGTAACAGAAATGCGCTAATATCTCTTCCAAGTTTAACTTTGTAGTAGGTCCATTGACTTCTAGCAGGGGGACCAATCCCCCTGCCTTTGTTATTCAGTAGGGGAAAGTTACTCTAGTAGGGGGAACTCTGACCAACCAGCAGGGGGAACTAATACTCATACATTTATTCCCAACAATCCTCCCCTAAACTTGTGGTTTCATCTAAATTACAAGTTTCTGAATAAATGCTGGTTTTGATGAGGATGATTACAAACTTCCTGGCCAAAGTTGACCGTGAACAAACCTAACCAGATCATAAGCAACAGGCTCCTTAGCATCCACAATCAACTCAGTATGTGCCATCTTCTTCAAAGTCTCTTGGGTGAAAAGATAATAACGATTGTTGAGAAAATAGACACTTACACCTTCCATGGCCACCTCATAGACACCAGAATTTGTAAACAGCTTCCAATACAACATCTTTGCCCCATTCACTGCATCAAAGAGAGGATCATTCAACTCATGCTCATACATCCTGTGCATGCTATCCCAAATTACCCAGTCTTTCTCTACACCATCGAAAGTAGGAGGATTTGCAGCAAATGCCCCTTTCAAAATCTTCCATAGATCATCTAAGTCTTTTCTATCCAATATTTGAAATAACAGATCTAGGCTTAGAAAGGTTTGTGTTGTGTTGTCTGCCCTGGTAAGTTTCCACCTGGACATACCTTTATGCTCATGAACTACATACTCTACTATGGTGTATTTCTTTCCAAACTCACTTGGTGCAATTTCATCATTCTCTTCCAAAATAAAATGCTGATCTATTTCTTCATTGGAAGGATGCTGACTTTCCTTAGTGACTATACCAATCTTTTCCATCCTCTTTAATCTTTTGGCTGCTCTTTGTGAATTAAGAACAAATCTTTCACCTGCTGGAAAAGTTGCACCTCATTGGGATGATGCACCTGCTTGTGTTGTTTCCACTGCCTTAGAAGATCCGCCTGCTTCTTCTTCTGCCTTTCTTTTTCTAGCCTCCCTTGTTTTCTGTACCATCTCCTCTTTCTTCTTCATATACTTAACATCTTCAGAAGTGCCTATACAAATGAGACCCTCAACATTTGTCTCCCTTAGTACTGGCCTGGATGCCTTCTCTATCTCATTAAAAGTCATATCCTTGAAGTGAGCATCAGTCCATCTCTTGAATCTTTTTAGCATAACCTTGTAATATGCCAGCCTCTTCTTTTCATATTTCAAGTACTTTTCCTTCTAAATCTGGCTTACTCTTCTTTCCAAGTATTCCTTTTGATAGTTGAAGATCAGAAGAGTCACTTCATACCTTTCTTCCATAGGAGCATTCACTAACTCCTTGTCCCATTGTTCCAGAAACTCCTTTACATGAGGTACCCTGTCATCCAGCTATCTATGCATTATTTCAACCTGTTTGAGCATTTCTCTAGGCTTCTGATAAGACTGTAATTATACATAGTCTCATCATCCAAATCGGTCTTAAAACGATCACAAGAATCAAGCTTTTAAAATACCCCAAAATATGCTTGTGTTTGTTCATTGTGTATTTTAGGTACGGATATCGTGAAATCAACAAAAGATCACAAGAATCAAGCAAAAACGAACACGGGAAACGAAGCCGCACAAAGAACCAGACCCAAATCGTGAATTTCCATTGAAGTCCTTGAAGTTTTGAAGATTGGCAAGATTGGTCCCTCATCTTTTGAAGACTTGTCATATTATACCCTTGTGAAACTCAAAATTACACAATGGGTCCTTAATATTTCAAGATTATACATGATTGGCCCTTGAAGAATGCGAACATTGCATATTATGTCCTTGAAACAAGTGTATAAAACTTTTGTGGCCAAATTAGAAAAAACTAAAGTTGGTTAATGAAGGGAATATGAGTTTATTGCTGCTAAAATTGAAGTGACAATAGTTTGGCAGTTGAGGGACTAATTTGGGCAGACAAACAATCTCACAACAGCCACTCACCACCCTCCACATCGTCAAGACCAGTCAAACAACCAATCATACTCCTCCCACTATCCACCTCACCATTCCACCCAAGTTTTATATAACTTATTTTCTTAAACCGTTTATTAAACTCTAATTTTGGTGGTAAACATACTTTTTAAAACCAAAACTCGATTAAACGTTCCCTGTTTAACCATCCTTCCCCACATAAACCCTAGATTACGAATTAATTAAAAACAAAGGGTTTATGATTGATAGTTTCCAGAACCCCAATTCAAACCCTCCTAAACCCATCCCACTCCTAAAACCACTCTCCCCTTCACCCAAATGGTCCCCACAGTGTTCTCATGTCACCCCTAAAATGGTAAAAAGGGAATCCCATCAGAAGATCAACGACTATAGGCAACTCCTTGCTCCCAAAGTCTCAACCAACATCCAAGATTGAATAACAACAGCTGTCTCATCACATGTGACCATTGACTGAATTTACAAGTTTGAATTTCAAAGGCTTTTTAGGGATTTAATGTATTAGGGTTTATCCTTCTAGTATCTTCTACCCTTTTCTATATAAGCATCCCTCAATTTGTGAGAGGAGCTTGTTCCAGTTTTTGTATATTTTTAAATTATTAATGAAAACGAACTTTTGAATTGTGCAAAATACTGAGTTCCAAGTTTTATTGTTTTTCTTAGCTTAAATATTTACTTTTTATGCAAATTTAGTTTAAGACTTATCAAAAGATTTTGTGTTCAAGGTTTTTGGCAAAGGCATTTTTAGACCCACGGATTGTAAATCCAAAAACAAAGTGAAGTGAAAGTGGAAGTTTGTTTTTGGTTTTCAGTTTTGTGTTTCTTGTTAAACTTGGTAACTTTCAGTTTGGTTCAAAGTTGGTTTTCAAATTGGTTTCAAAAAGTTGATTTAAGAATCTGTTTTCCTTTTTTATCTCACACTTACTGTTTATATAAGCCAGCCCATAAGCTACTTAACACTAGCTATGAGCTTAGCTTATATAAGCTTGAACCATCTTCTTTGGTTTGCTTGTGTTTGTGCAGGAATCAAGGAGAGACATTTCATTTCTTTCCATTTAGTTCATTTCATTTTGAAGATATTGTACCCCCTGGTCTTTTGTAGACCAGCGAACGGGGCTCTCTACACACACTCATAAGCTCACTAAAAAGGCCCATTGGAAGGCATCAACCAAGTATTAAGCTTGAACCCCATTAGGTCACTTTTTTTAGATTTATGTGTTTTGTGGTTTGCTTCTTCATGTGGTTTATGTGAATGTTGTTTGATGTTAGTGTAAGTGTTTGTTTATGCTTGAATGTTATTTTTATGCATGTTAGAGTAAGATTTAATCACTCTGGTTGTGTTTTACCAAAAATTTCTTTGTTAATTTTTTGGTTTTATTTAGTAAAGGGGTGTTTGGGATTAGGTTTTAAGACATGTATTTGACAAATCTTTGTCTTTAAACCTGTTTAAACAAGCTCATTATGTTAGTATTAGGATATTTCAGTGTCTTGTTTTGAGTTTGGTAGGCTAAAGTAAGTTTTGCATGCTCAACCTTTTGTAAAAAACTAGCATAAAAATCAGTAGAATAAAACTAGTTTGATTTTAGTTTTTGTGGTTTCAAATCTTTGAATCTGTTAGAGTAAGTGGATATCTAGGTTTGTATGTTATTGAGTTTAGGATTGAATGTGTTTTGAGTGAGTTTTGGCCTGCCAAAACTCACCCAAGTGGTCAAACAGACCAGCAATACCACCCAGACCCCTACCCTTTATATCAGTAACTGAAATTGCCCATTTTTTATTTTTATTGGTTGGACATGCTGTTTCTGTACTTGATGTGACTCCCCACAACCCAACTGGTTGTGGGGGTGCCTTTGTCTCCCAAAGAAACCAACTCAACAGCTCAAAAATCGTCCTTCTTTGTTTTTCGGTGAAGAGTAGTGGGAAAAAATTCCTACTGCTAAGCTAGGTGTTGCCACTGCTTGGCTAAAAGACCACAGATCTGACCTGTCACTATCATACTTGTTAGTATTTTGTCTTTAGTGGCAAATTTTAAGCTTTTTCCAAATTTTTAATTTTTCCTTGTTTTTTATTTATTTTATGATTTTTCATTAAGTTAAATTTGTATTACTGTTCATTTGGTATTTTTAGATTAAATTCAATTTAAATTAGTTTTATTTAAACTGTCTTTTGTCTTTTAGTGCAAAAAGTTATTATTTTTAAGATTTTCAAATTTTCTTAGTTTTAGAAAAATATTTTAAGATTTTTAGATTAAAAATTTCACTGTTCACTCTTTATAATTATTTTTTTATATTTAATTTTGTTTATATAGGTTTTATATTAAACTGTTTTACCTTTTAGTGGTAAAAATTACTTTTTTCAACTTTTTCTATTTTTCTACTATTTAGTATTATAAAATAGGATTTTTGAAACAGTACGTTTATTTTTAGCATTATTTTATTATTTTTAATCATTATTTTAGTTTAAAAAGTGTTTTTAGTGTTTTAAAAATAGAAAAATAGTTTCTAAAAATTAGGAGAAATACTTTTTAGTGTTTAAATAATATAAGTGAGATATTAGTTTGATAAAATAATATTTTGGGCTTTTTCGTAATTATATTTAATTTTAGGGCTTTAATTAGCATTTAAACTTGAATGTTTAATTAATAAAAGGTTTTAAAATTTATTTATTGGATTTTTATTCTTATTTATATTATTTTAGACTTAGTTTTGATTTTTAATAAATTTTTAGATTAACATTTTAATTCGTCGCGTTTTACGTAATTACGTCATAGTTTTACGTAATACGTCGTAGTGTAATCGTAGTTTAACTCGTCTTTTATTTTTCTCTTCTCAAAACCAAAAACGACACTAATCCAAACTTTGATATTATATAATTGGCAGACACAACATACACCTCCACCGAGAACGAACTTGGACTTTTCATCTTTACAGTTTTCCTAAACCGTATCGATTAATACTTGCCTATAATACGCCTTTTTCCTAAAAGCGTATTTTTACCGCAATCATTTTGGCGCCGCTTCCGGGGAGGTGTTTATTGTGCCATTATTATTATCGTGTTTGTGTGAGTAGTGCGTTTTTGCTTTTCAATTTTTGGAAAGCGTAAATAAAGTACATACTCATTTTGGTTATTTTTCTCTATTATATTATAGTATCCAATTAAATCGTGTTTAATTTTCCTAAATTGAACACAAAACAATCATTTTACTATATTGTAGATATATTGGTTTTCGTTTTTCTTGTGAAGATTATTAATATATTGTATTTACGTATCACAATAAATATACAATATGTCCAAAAGCATGAAAACGCAACCTTAATTGGGATTTCATCACTCAATTATTGTATTAGAATCTAAAACAAAAGTTAAAAGGCAAAATCGATAAATACTTTCGCGAGGCTTAATTTTGATTAACAGAAACTATAAGGCGGGTGTAAGGCGGTTGTATTTCACGACCTAAGGGAAAAAGGCTCTTAAGTGCTTAGCACCGCCTCGTTTCCCCCGCTTGCTTGTGCGTGTTTTGAGAAAGAGGGCTAATCGAGGGTTTGCCGCCCAAGTATTATCTACGTATCATATATATTTTCTTGTTTTCAAGATTAAACCCTCTTGAACATTTTGGTGTTCCACCAACGTTCTAAAGTCATCTAAGGCGTTCACTCCACGTGATCATTTTCACTCCTTGAGGCTCCTTTAATCGAGAAATTGATTCAAGGATAGATTTGTAGATTTGAGTCTATGTAATACACAAAAAATCTAAAAAAATTAAAAAAATAATCAAAAACCAAAAAAATTGAAAAAACGAAAAACCCCAAAAGAATCTTCTTTGCTATCCCCCATTCTACGCTTAGTGCATGCACACTCGGTCGAAAGATTATTCTAATTCTAGCGACGCTTCGAATCGACGCAATCGAAATCGAAGGAATCGACGACCTAGACGAGAATTAGAAACCGACGTTCCTAATATGGTTGTTGAAGAGACCGTAGATGAGATGGCCGATAATTGTTCGATGATGGAATTGCTCTAAGCGCCCACCGAGGGTTATGGAGACGCGATCGTAATTCCCGCTATCGAAGCGGAAAATTTTGAGATTAAGAGCGGAATGCTTTCGTTAATTCAAGCTACAAAGTTTCGAGGTCGTGAGGCGTATAATCCTCACGATCACATTTGGACTTTTGATCATCTTTTGGCCACGAGCCAGTTTAAGAACGTCGACACCGATGTCGTCAAACTTAAGATTTTTCCGTACTTGCTCGATGGTGCCGCCAAGGATCGGTACGAGAAAGAGACACCTAATTCCATAATTACGTGGAAGGATCTCGTTTCCAAGTTCGTTAATTATTTTTTCCCACCGTCTAAGACGACGTTTTTTAAAAACGAGATTACGAGATTTGAGCAAAAAACGAATGAATCTTTTAGAGACGCGTTGGATCGTTTTAAGGAATTTCTTAGGCAATGTCCTGACCATGGATTTTCCGAGTTGCACCAAATCGTTACGTTTTATAACGGTCTTAGTTTTCAAGAACAAGATTCGTTGAATTCCGCCGCCGGTGGCAACTTTTTGTGTAAGACTCTAAAAGATGCATTAATGATTATCGAGAATCGATCCAAGGTTTACCAACTCTGCAATGCACCGAGTGTTGTCAATGTCGCCAATGTTAGTAATTCTATTTGAGAAATTGAGAGAGTTGATGCAAAAGTCGACAAGTTGACGAATGTGTTTACGTCTTTTCTCACCGAGATGCAAAAGAAAGACGCTCCCGCTACGGTGAAAGTGGTTGAGGCATCGTGTACGTTGTGTGGTGGACCTCATAATTATTACGAGTGTGCGGCTACGGATGGCCAAACGTCGAGTGTAAACGCGTTAAACAATAATTTTCAAAATCAAATAACGCGGGTCCATCACAAGGCAATTATACCCAAGGAAACAATTTTAATCAAAACCAAAACAATTTTCAAGGAAATAATCAACGAGGAAATTTTTCGAATCGAGGAGGTTATAATCAAGGTCGTAATTTGAATTGGCAAAACCGAGATAACAACAACAACCAAAACTCGAGTTTTCAAAACAACAACAATCAAGGTAACAATTTTTCGAGTGATAATCAAGGAAATTTTCAAAGAAGTAATCAAAACCAAGGGAACTTTAATGCTAATCAAAATAGTTCGCCAAACGATTTTCAAGAATATATGAAAATGAATGAGGCTAATATGAGACATTTAGAGGAACAAATTGCTACCTTGAAAAACGACTTTTCTAATACTTTGAAAAATCAAAACATGAAGATTGAACAAGGACAAATTGACATAAAAAAGATGTTTTCGTCTATTATGAACAAGGCCTCGGGTGCGTCATCGAGTTCGTTACCTAGTGACACATTGCTAATCTGAAGGAACAATGTAAAGCTTCCTCGTCTCGTGAGAAAAGTCAAGTGATTACCCCTAGCCTTGATGGATTACGAGTTGTTCCTTCTTCTCAACCCTCGACTTCTAAGACGCCTTCATGTTCTAAAGTCGATGGGTGAACGTGGTGACCAAGGAAAAGAGTGCACACCCTCGTGTACCTCGAATTCCATCCACGGTTCAAAAAGAGAGTTTTATCGACCTTACCAAAGTAACCCTTGAAGAAACTTGTGCTTCGACCCTTCTTAAAAACCCAAAAGGCAAATGCCGAGAAGGAAGAGGATCCGGGCCAATTTCTCCTACCTTGTGATTTTTCCGAGATTGAGGGATGTTTAGCCCTTGCCGATTTAGGTGCTATCATCAGTCTCATGCCTCATTATCTATGGAAATTGATGAAATTGCCTTCACTTACCCCCATGAACATGACAATCGAGCTTGCAAATTGTACACCACTTATACCAATTGGAATAGCAGAGGATGTCTATGTTAGAGTTGGAAAGTGTGTTATTCCCACGGATTTCGTCATATCGGATTACGAGTGTGATCCTAAATGTCCCATAATTTTAGGTCGACCATTTTTATTGATGGATCGAACCTTAATCGACGTTCACGAGGGGAGACTCACTATGAGATATGGGGATGAACGAATGGAATTTTTTCGTAAATAAATCCCAAGTTTCTAATGATCATGATAAAATCGAGGTTGCAAAACCCGATTTTTCAAATTCTAATGATTTCAAAATGTTAACTTTAGCGGAAAATATGAGGCTTGACACATGTTTTGAAAGAATTAAAATGAACGGTTTTAAGGATGATGATTTTAATGATAAAGAATACGTGTACACAATTCAAAAGGGTATTCGTAGATTTATGGATGAAAAATCACTTTGGGATGTATTTCGCGAAACAAGTGAACAACAAATTCCGAAGGGCGACGTTAGTGCCATCACGACAATGACCAAAATGGACTCGTCTTCACGACCTTCATAGGACCACGTCTTTGAGGCATCAACTTCTAACTCCATCGAAGTGCCTCCATTTCCTAGCCCAACACCCGTTGAGGCTAAAGGTTTCATCGACATCGATCCACTCGTCTTAGAAAAGTCACATAAGCATAGCTCTAGGGCGTGTAAGACCATGGTTGTGAGTGCTCACATCGACTCTTTCTTTGATGATGACATTGGCGATTTTGCCGAGATTGATCACGTGCTTAAAAATCCACATGCAATTTTTTATTCTCCCAAAAAGAATTCTAAGTGTGGTAAGTATGATGATTACGAGTTTGATTCCGAGATTGAGGAAATTATCGAACGAGAGCTAGCTCTTTTGCCTCCACTCCCACCTACGAGTGAGGTTGATGTTTCCAAGATGGACGATGAACTTGATGAGTTGGAACGTCTTATTTTAGATGATGAACCAACTCACGTGACCAAAAATCCCATTCTCGAGGAGTTACCTAATCAATACTCCTCAAATGAGAATGATGTTTACAACATTCGTGAGGATCTAACTTATCAACGATCCCCACAAAAGAATGATGGTTTTGTGATTGATCGTGATCTTTTCGAGAGAGTTCCTAAAATCTTACATGAGGGGAATGAAAAACCTTGGCTTGACAAACCCATCTATGATGAAGAAATTGATGAGATGCACGATCATAAGGATGACGAATATGTTGACCCCGAGGGGGCGGTGTTCTTTGTTGATCGACGTTTTGAGTACTTATACAATCCACCACCCCCTAACCGCGACTTAAATGTGAGGATTTTTAGCGTGACCAATTTTGAATTTGAAACGCCAAATATTTTCGACATAATCAAATCGGGTTTTCATAAAGAGTTTTTAAATGATGAAAAAGGAAAATATTTTAAAAGTGATTTAAAATATTTTTCTACATGTTTAACTCCATCATCACCGCGTTGTATGAGTGCTACCACCTCGTCTACTCCTTTTGACGATGGTGTGTGTGGTTTTAGTGTGGGGGAAACCCTTATGTTCCTTCACATTTCTCCACCGAGGACGAGATATTCGATCCCGGAATTGCTTGTAAAGGGAAATATCGATCTTCAACCGATGCAATAAATGGAAATCTTATTCATTTTCTTGGTGTGAGTCTACCTCGAGTAGCTCATAAGTTTGCCTTACCCATTGTACCACCCTTCTATTTCTCACCTCTTTTCTTCTACCTCTTTAAGGTTTTGCTATCGGTTGAAGTAGCGTTGTTTCGTCTTTCATCCAAAAACGAGGACACTATCTTTTACCCCGGTATACGTGTATCAATTTTTAAAGTACTCGTACTTTTGGGCATTGTTTATCATGTAAGCCCCACTAAAAAGGACCATACCATGATTATCCCTAAATGATCACATTTATGGGGATTCGAGTCGAGCTTTTGACTCGGTTATCAAAAACAAGGTGCCTCGTGAGGGATTCTCATTCTTATCCTTGTGAATATTATCGTTTAACGAGGGGACTTGTGCTCTTCCAACCTTTGTTCCGTGGTTGTTTGTGATTCATTAGGTTCGTCGTCATCATTGAAGCCTCTCGTGTTCGTTTTACAGATCACTCGAACTTCGATCGTTGCCTTCGGAGATTCCGATATTCGATGATATCCTTTTATTTTCTAACGTTTATCTTAATGGCATATTTCATAAACGGCTTTTAGGTTATACGTTTTACCCTTACGATGCTCGAGATTAAGCATTCGACTACGTCTCTAGTATAGGGGTGTTTCACCCCTAGACTCGAAACGTTGAGGACAATGTTTAGTTTTTGTATGGGGGTGAGTAGACACTTCACCTTGCTTACGTCACCGCGCAATCCAATATTCATCTTTTTGTTATCATTTTGTTGCAAAATAAGGCTAAAAATGGCCAAATTTTAAAAAATTTCGTATTTTTCATAAGTGTTTAAGACACGAATGTATGTTTTCCGATGGTGAGAATAAGAGTAATTTTTGACTTGAACGTGCGTGTTGAGCACTTAGCTTCGATTCCTTAACTTTTTAGGCTAAGTCTCTTAAATGAGGACAAGAAATGATAGAGTTAATTTTAAGTCACGTAATCTTTCACGATCTCATGTGTAGTAATTATTAGCTTATTCTCCCCACGCTTTTGTTTAAATAAATGCAATAAGTAAGGTCGTACGATTTAAAAGGTTATTTAGCTTCTAGCCTAATAGGTGTGTAAACACCCATCCTTTTTACCACTTAATTACAATAATAACCGAGCCAAAACGTGTATTTTATGTCTTTTATGTCGGAATTATGCGTGGTTTGTGTTTTTGTTATGATTTAGGACGAAAAGGTGAAAAATGGAGAAAACACGGGCATTCACGGGCATTTACGGGCTTTTATTGAAGAAAAAGATGAAAGACGAGGTCAAGAGGTCAAGAGTGCAAAAAGAACGGAAGTCCAAGACCAATTCTGAAGATTTATCGAAGAAATAGTCAAAAGACGGAAGTTTATCAAAAGCCGAGGAACTCAAGTCTATTTTATTGAAGATTTAAAAGACGAGTTTAAAGAAATCCCGAGCCATAAGTCATTAAAGTCCAAGATTAACAAAAGATTAAGAAGGGAAGGACTTAATGGTGCAATTAAGAAGAAAGGAAGGAGGGGAGGAAGCTTCCTCTAACCATCTCCCTAATCTCCTATACCCCTCATTTTCATTTCATTAGTTTTTGTTGGCTAGAGTGACACTAGTTCTTCCATCTTTATTTTACTTGCACATTTACTTTATTGCACCTTTAATTACCTTGTCTTGCACTTTATTTTCCAAGTAAGTTAATTTTATTTTAATTGCACCTTTACTTTACTTGTTAAATCTCTCATTCAACATTTCCTTCTTGCTTGATCTTGTTGTTTACATGCTTATTGTCTCGCTTATTTGATTAAAGATTACATTTTTGTGCTTTTGATTGTGTTGGATTATTGATTCTTGTAGCTTATTTGTTTTCATCTTTAAGTTTTTAAAGTTTTTATAAAAGTTATTTTTATATAAAAGTTTGTTTTTCGTAAACCTTTTCCTTTTCATGTTTTAAAAGTCCTTAAATTTCATCTTATTAGCTTTTTCTTATACTGTTTGATTTAAGATTTTAGACTTATGCTTATTTGATAAATAGCTTATTTTTTCTAGCTTAATTTGTGCTTTTTCCTCCGTATTCCGATCTGGTAAATCAGAAAGGGGTTATACATTCCGACCATAGCTCTTTTGCTTGGTCGGAAAAGGGTTTCGATATTCCGATTGGAGGGATTATGTAAATTCCGATCCGAGGTATCTAGCACATTCCGATCGTGGGTAAGTGACATTTATTCCGATCAAGGGTTTTCGATATTCCGATTGGAGGATTTAAAATATTCCGATTGGGATTCGTTTTGTTATTCCGATCAGGGTAAGTGACATATTCCGATTGGTATTCCAATCTACATTCCGATTTGGGGGTAAGCTCACATTCCGATTGGACAGTTGTGCACATTCTGACGAGGTTTGATCGGAATATATTCCGATGGTAGGTTGTTTTCATATTTTGACTTGTTTAATTTTTACGTTCTCGTTTTAATACTTTGTCATTTTAATTCTCGTCACGTTTTTATTTTAACTTGTTTAATCAATTTACTTTCCGTCACGTTTTTAAATATTTTGCACCCTTTATTTTAATTAGACTTAGAATTTATTTTAACGCTTTTTATTTTAAAGTTTTAACTTTAAGTAATTTACTTTAATCGTTTTGCACATTTTATTTATAAACAACCAAAAATATTTTTTTTACCAGAATCAACTGAGTCGTACTTTAAGCCGGAAATCAATTCGTTAAGAACTCGATTAGACCACTAGAACGATAATTTTCTTACTAGGTAAAAGCATTTGTATCAAATGGCGCCGCTGCCGGCTCTTTTCGTAAAGATTAACGGTTTTCTGTGAGAGACGCGTTGCTTTTTGGGATCCGTTCACTTGTGAGCGTTATTTTTCTTGCACAAAATTTCAAAAATTTTCAAAAAACCATAAAAAACTAAAAATTGATAAAAATCCATAAAAATTAATAATTTTAAAAATTCAAAAAGATTTAATTTTTATTGTGTATATATATTGTCTTTGTGTTTGGTATTGTTTTCTATTGTCTTTGTAGGTGTATGCGTACTAGATCTTCTAATTATCAAGAGCTCGAGACTCGAGAAGATTTAAGTATGTCAGGTGTTAACAACAATAATCATCCACCGCACCTCAACAATAACCACAATGTTCTTCCACAACCCGATCGTCGGACAATGGAGGAGCTTTGTCAACCAACAATATTTGGACGAGGAGGACCGATTGCGCCGATGCAAATCAACGCTCCTGAGTTTTCGTTGAAGCACCACATGATTCAGCAAGTGCAAACAAACCCATTCCGTGGATTGCCTGATGATGATGCCAACAAACACCTCGACAAGTTCATTACAATCACCCAAAGCATGAAATTGCCCGGTGCCACAATGGATGTCCTTCGCCTACAACTCTTCCCACATACTTTATCACATCATGCCAAGAAATGGTTTGATCGTCTCCCGAAGAATTCTATTCATACTTGGGATGACATGACTCAACGATTTTTGTCGCGCTACTTTCCACCATCCATGGTCACGAGCCTTCGCAATCAAATCAGCGGTTTCATGCAAGATCCTGATGAATCTCTTTTTGATGCTTGGGAAAGATATAATCTATTGATTGATCGTTGTCCAAACCACAACATGCTCCCTGTGACCTTAATTGATACTTTCTACAACGGTTTGACTTTTCGAGATCGTGATACGATTAATGTAGCCGCCGGTGGCACATTTATGAAAAGGAGACCCGATGAGTGTAGAGAGCTTATTGAAAACATGACTACTCATCACAAAAACTGGGATTCCTCCGCTTCTTCAAGGAACAACCCGAGAGTCAATGTCTCTTCTACTTCAGCAAACCCTGATATGACCGAACTCACCCGCGTGATGACTGAAATGAGCAAAAGTATCACGCTTCTCGCTTCAAACCAACAACAACAACAAGTTAAAGCGGTTGCACCTTCTTGTGAAACATGCGGTAGTCCTCACTCATACATCGATTGTCCTTCTACACAAGGAAATCCGGAAAATGTGTATGTAGTTTATGGTAATTATACACCGGAAAATTACCAAGCTCGACAACAAGGGGATAGAAATTTGCTGAGTTACCGGTCCAACAACTACCTTTCACCCGGTTTTTCTCCTCAAAACCAAAACCCCGCCAACAACTACAATAGAAGCAACCAAATCCCACCAAGAGCTTCTAATCCTTATCACCCACCCGCTCAACAAACCCCACCCATTAACCCGGATGGTGAAGCCATAATGAGAACCCAAGGTGAGCAAATCAAGAATCTGTAGAGCCAAATTATCAATCTTAAAGGAGATATCACCAAGCAAGGTAATGAGATTAGATCCGAGCTTCGAGACAATATTCAATCCTCCTTCAGCAATCAAACAAATGATTTAAAGAATATGCTTGCTAGTTTCTTGCCCGCAGCTCAACCTTCTACTTCAAGTTCTCTACCTTCAAACACCGTCACCAATCCACGAGCAAATGTTAGTGCTATTACTACTCGTAATGGAATTACCATTGTTGATCCACCAATCCCACCCCCATCATCTACACCTCCTACACCACCATTTATCCCTACTCCTCCTACACCTAGTATTAGTGCAACATTACCGTCTCCGCCTCGCCATGACGATGTTCCTAGGAAGGACCCTTCAACATCTCAACCTTTACCTGCTACGCCTTCACCTTCACCACCTAAACCCAATATCCCTTATCCCTCTCGTTTAGGCAAGACCAAAATGCTAACCAAGGATGACTCTGAAGTGTCACGCTATGTGAAGATGATCTCTCAAATGAACTTCAACATTAGCTTTCTTGAGGCACTTGTCCACATGCCCAAATTTGTTAAAGCATTTAAGGAATTGCTTAACAAGAAGGAGAAGCTGATTGAGCTCGCCAACACACGCTTAAATGAAAACTGCTCTACAGTTATTCTTAAAGAACTTCCGGAAAATCTTGGAGATCCCGGTCATTTTGTGTTGCCTTGCCTCTTTAACAAAACTGAAGAATTTACTGCCCTTACTGATCTCGGGGCCAGTATTAATTTGATGCCTTTGAGTGTTTGGAAAACACTATCCTTGCCCGACCTCACTCCAACGAAGATGACTCTTGAACTTGCAAATCGCACTCTCGCTTACCCCGTTGGTATATCCGAAGGCGTGTTCATTAAAGTTGGCACATTTACTTTCCCGGTCAACTTTGTCGTTGTTGATTATGAAATGGACCCTCGTATTCCTTTAATACTTGGTCGGCCATTCTTGAGAACCGGACGAGCTTTAGTTGATGTTGCCGAAGGTGAGTTAATCTTAAGAGTCGGAGATGATGCACAAGTTTTCAAAATGGGGAAGCTTACAAGCAAATCCTATGGACGAGAATCAGTGAATATGATTAATGTGCTTGATGACTTTGTTGTCTACAACAATCCGCTATTCGACTCTTGCATTTATAATCCACTCTTTCAAGATGATGTGGATGATTCTTTATCCAATTTGGACACTTCTCCCATTTATGATTCTCCACAGGTCTTTGATGCTTATGATGATGATGATTCTAGCTCAGATTCGGACGATTTTGATGACCTTACTTCCGAGTATCCCGAGCTGCCCACATATGATGATTTTGATGAGGCTGATACTCTCTCGAGCGATTCTTCACATGATGAAGATCCTCCGCCATCACTCGATCCTACTTTGGACAATTACTCATTTGAGGAAGATTTCTCTATGTTTCTCAACACGTACTTCCCTCATGAGAGTGATGCTCCTCCTTATGATTTTGAAGATTATCGTCTTGATCCGACTTTGGATTTGAAGCACATTCTTTCAAAGGAGAAGAAACCGGTCGACACCAATATCCGCAGCACGTATGAGTTAACACCTCTTTGTCCCCCTTCTGAGGACGAGGTTTTGCTTCTTCGCGGTTCTTCTTCCCATTCTACTGAGCCTGAGTGCTATTTTCCCTTAAAGGAAAAGGTGTTCGACCCCGGTATTGAAATCTTTAAGCCATCTCAGTATCCACCTGATGAAATAAAAGGAAAAATAAATGGAAATTTTGAAGACATGCTTACACCTGACCATACTTGCTTCCACCGTGCTCCATCGCTGCTTAAGGGAACCTTGCCTACTCTTCTTTGGCTTGCCTTGTTCGCCTTAAGCTTGTGCTATTTGATGGACGTAAACTATGTCTTTGATCCTGGTGGATATATTTCATGCTTCTTCCTATGATGATCAAGGTCGAGTCAGGCTCACGACTCGGTAAACAAAAATCAAGCGCTTCTTGGGAGGCAACCCATGCATCTATCTTTTAGCTTTCTTTATCATAAGTGTAGGGGAGACCCGTTGGTTTGCTATTTCCTCTCCTCCCTTCTTATAATCAGGGATTCGCGCTCAATGATCTACTCTTGATTATTCTTGACGACCCGTGATTCCGTGTTCCCATTTTCCCGGTTCTATCCTAAACTCTTTTCGATTCACTATTTTATATTATCTCAATATTAAAATAGGAATCTCTTTAGTTGTCTATTCCTTAGCGAGATTTAAACAAAGTGCACAATGTCCTAAGTGTAGGAGAGTTTACTCCCACATGCTTAAACATTGAGGACAATGTTTATGTTAAGTGTAGGGGGACTTCTATCGAAGTTAAGTGTCCTTTTCCTTGCATTTGTCCTCATTTTAACCGGAAAATCAATTTTTCTACATTTTTCAAAATTTTTGATCTATTTTGGCCTATTAGGTTTTACCTTTGTATAGTTATTTTCTTTCTTTGCTAGAATAAATCTTTAATAAAGTGGTTTTAATTTTCAAACGTTGTGAATCTTTTGACTCAACCCGAGTTTACTTATCTAAGTTACTCTAGCTAGTATCCTTAACGTGTTTAAGTCAAGTTTTGCTAGGCTTTTATATATGGAGCTTTAAAACGCGAAAGTCTTAACTCTCACGGGTTAAGAACAAGAACTTTTCGCAAGTTCCTATAATTGATCCTAGAGAGTCGTTTATCAAGGGAACTTTAAAACGCGATTTCTAAACTTGAAAGAGTCTAAGAATTTGCAAGATCCTATAGGCGACTCGAAAACCCAAAACATTGATTTAATAGGCTAAGCATCCACGAGTCTCATTCCTTGAGATTTTAAACTGTGGAGAACGAGAGATGATAGAGCCAATTATAAGTTCGGTATTCATTCGTGAATTTATGTGAGTTATTTATAAGCCTATTCTCCCATCACTTGCTAATAAATTTATCTGCAATAAATAAGGTTGTACGATTTGAAAAGTTACTTAGCTTCTAGCCCAAGATCGTTTAAAAGTTGCTCGATATGGATTAGAGTTCATATCCAAGGCATAACTTATTGAAGCGGGATGCGAAGATTGGCGAGTCCAAAAAGGTCCTAACAAGACATGAGGGCTACATTTTGTTGCTAAATATCCCAAGTGATGTGAAGAATCATTTATCAAAAATCAATATGAAGGATCGAGACACGCGACGAAAAGCAAAAACTCCCCAAAAGTCATGGAGAAGTGTATCCGAAAAGACCCTAGCAAGGTATGAGGATAAATAGATCCAAGTCATAAAAGGAGGGGGATCGTTGTATATCAAAGTCCAAAATAAAGATTGTAGAAAAATGAAGAAGTCATGGTCCAAGTATGAATCTCTCAAAACTTCAAGTGAAGAATTATTATGAAGAGAAGGCCATTATTTCATGAACGTCTCTCAAGGTTTGAAGTATGAAGTCGCTGCCAAATATCGGTCCGAGAAAGGTCTCAAATCGCGAAGCGAGTTATGCCAAGATATGAACTTTATGAGGTCCCGAGAAGCAGTTTTAAAAGATTTTGTCCTTTAGCTAGCTATTGATTAAATCGATCACTTTATTTTCGGACTAAATAACTATCGAAATAAGTCAAAAATGCATCCTCGTGATCATTCAAGACAACAATAAAATATAAGAGATACCCCTAGGAATAAGGGAGTCTAAGTGAATAATTGGCCCACATGAGTTCGTGTTAGTTTGCTAACTTATAATAACAATGATCTCGTTTTTAAGCTTGGTTTGGAGAAAGTGAAAACTTGAGGATGATGATCATTCATGAAATTTACAAAACCCAGGTATGTTTTTGATTTCTTTATTTTCTTCCTTTGAATGTTTATAGTTTTCTATCTCTTTAATAAAGGCCATTATGGATTGACTGTGATGAAAAATGTAAACGTGCTTTGTAACTAATGCATTGCATGAGGACATTGCAATGGTCAAGTGTAGGGGATTTGATAGGTGTGTAAACACCCATCCTTTTTACCACTTAACTACAATAATAACCGAGCCAAAACGTGTATTTTATGTCTTTTATGTCGGAATTATGCGTGGTTTGTGTTTTTGTTGTGATTTAGGACGAAAAGGTGAAAAATGGAGAAAACACGGGCATTTACGGGCATTTACGGGCTTTTATTGAAGAAAAAGATGAAAGACGAGGTCAAGAGTGCAAAAAGAACGGAAGTCCAAGACCAGTTCTGAAGATTTATCGAAGAAATAGTCAAAAGACGGAAGTTTATCAAAAGCCGAGGAACTCAAGTCTATTTTATTGAAGATTTAAAAGACGAGTTTAAAGAAATCCCGAGCCATAAGTCATTAAAGTCCAAGATTAACAAAAGATTAATAAGGGAAGGACTTAATGGTGAAATTAAGAAGAAAGGAAGGAGGGGAGGAAGCTTCCTCTAACCATCTCCCTAATCTCCTATAAAAACCCCTCATTTTCATTTCATTAGTTTTTGTTGGCTAGAGTGACACTAGTTCTTCCATCTTTATTTTACTTGCACATTTACTTTATTGCACCTTTAATTACCTTGTCTTGCACTTTATTTTCCAAGTAAGTTAATTTTATTTTAATTGCACATCTACTTTACTTGTTAAATCTCTCATTCTGCCTTTCTTTCTTGCTTGATATTGTTGTTTACATGCTTATTGTCTCGCTTATTTGATTAAAGATTACATTTTTTGCTTTTGATTGGGTTGGATTATTGATTCTTTTAGCTTATTTGTTTTCATCTTTAAGTTTTTAAAGTTTTTATAAAAGTTATTTTTATATAAAAGTTTGTTTTTCGTAAACCTTTTCCTTTTCGTGTTTTAAAAGTCCTTAAATTTCAGCTTATTAGCTTTTTCTTATACTGTTTGATTTAGGATTTTAGACTTGTTCTTATTTGATAAATAGCTTATTTTTCTATCTTAATTTGTGCTTTTTCCTCCGTATTCCGATCTGGTAAATCAGAAAGGGTTTGTACATTCCGACCATAGCTCTTTTGCTTGGTCGGAAAAGGGTTTCGATATTCCGATTGGAGGGATTATGTACATTCCGATCCGAGGTATCTAGCACATTCCGATCGTGGGTAAGTGACAGTTATTTCGATCAAGGGTTTTTGATATTCCGATTGGAGGATTTAAGATATTCCGATTGGGATTCGTTTGGTTATTCCGATCAGGGTAAGTGACATATTCCGATTGGTATTCCAATCTACATTCCGATTTGGGGGTAAGCTCACATTCCGATTGGACAGTTGTGCACATTCTGACGAGGTTTGATCGGAATATATTCCGATGGTAGGTTGTTTTCATATTTTGACTTGTTTAATTTTTACGTTCTCGTTTTAATACTTTGGCATTTTAATTCTCGTCACGTTTTTATTTTAACTTGTTTAACCAATTTACTTTCCGTCACGTTTTTAAATATTTTGCACCCTTTTTTTAATTAGACTTAGAATTTATTTTAACGCTTTTTATTTTAAATTTTTAACTTTAAGTAATTTACTTTAATCGTTTTGCACATTTTATTTATAAACAACCAAAAATATTTGTTTTACCAGAATCAACTGAGTCGTACTTTAAGCCGGAAATCAATTCGTTAAGAACTTGATTAGACCACTAGAACGATAATTTTCTTACTAGGTAAAAGCATTTGTATCATAGCCCAAGATCGTTTAAAAGTTGCTCGTGTTCGAATAGAGTTCATAGCCAAGGCATAACTTATTGAAGCGGGACGTGAAGATTGACAAGTTCCAAAAAGGCCCTCACAAGGCATGAGGAGCTACATTTTGTTGCTAAAGATCCAAGATGATGTGAAGTATCATTATTCCAAAATCAATATGAAGGATCGAGACACACGACGCAATATAATCCCCTAAATATCATGGAGAAGTCTATCCAAAAAGACCCTAACAAGGTATGAGGATAAATATATCCAAGCCTGAAAAGTATGCGGATCGTTGTATATCAAAATCCCAAATAACGATTAAAGAAAAATGATGAAGTCGTGGTCCAAGTTTGAAGAAATTCTTATATGAAGAGAAGACCATTATTTCAAGAACGTCTTTCAAGATTTAAAGTTAGAAACACATTCCAAATATCGGTCCGAGAAAGGTCTCAAATTGTGAAACGAGTTATGCCAAGATATGAACTTAAGGAGATTACGAGAAGACGTTTTAAAAGATCGTGTCCTTCGGCTAACTATCAATTAAATCGTCCTACTTTATTTTCGGCCATAATAAAATATCGAAATAATTCAAAAATGTATACTCGTGATCATTAAGACAAAAATAAAATATAAGAGATACCATTTAGGAATAAGGGAGTCTAAGTACGTAATTAACACTCATGAGTAATGATTGTGTTGCTAACTTATAATGGCAATGATCTCGTTACACGCTTAGCATGTAATCGAGTGAAAATCGAGGGTGACGAACTTATCTCTATGAGGCATTCACATGTTCTTATTCTTTAACCCTAAAAGTCACTTAATCGTGATGAAAACGATACATTATGTCTAAAACACGTTTAGTAGTTTAGTTAAGTTTACGTTTTCAATAAATGTCAACATAAAAATGAATATTGGAGGTGCTAAGCATTGCGTGGGGACACGACAATGGTTTAGTATGGGGAGTGATGAGACTGTAATTATACATAGTCTCATCGTCCAAATCGGGCTTAAAACGCTTAAAATATCATTAAAATACCCCAAAATATGCTTGTGTTTGTTCATTGTGTATTTTAGGTACGGATATCGTGAAATCAATAAAAGATCACAAGAATCAAGCAAAAACGAACACGGGAAACGAAGCCGCACAAAGAACCGGACACAAATCATGAATTTCCATTGAAGTCCTTGAAGTTTTAAATATTTGCAAGATTGGTCCCTCATCTTTTGAAGACTTGTCATATTGTACCCTTGTGAAACTCAAAATTACACTATAGGTCCCTAATATTTCAAGATTATACATGATTGGCCTTTGAAGAATGCAAACATTGCATATTATGTCCTTGAAACAAGTGCAAAAAACTTTTGTGGCCAAATTCGAAAAACCAAAAGTTGGTTAATGAATGGATATGAGTTTGTTGCTGCTAAAATTGAAGTGACAATAGTTTGGGAGTTGAGGAACTAATTTGGGCAGACAAACTGTAACACCCCACTTTGATAAGTGGACCGTTACGCGTGATTATAGCGTGTCATCAAAGCATGCAAGGTAATATGTAGTAAAACATACATGACCATAGGGAAAACCGGAATCAAACATCGGTTCCCAAATATAAGCCCAAACATAAATAAAGCATAAGAAATGAGAAGGACTAAACATGTGTCCAAATAAGCATAAGTATAAGAAGGAAAATGAGAAGAATTCTAAGGCAGCGTCCATCCTATGCACGTCCTCCATATGCTCAAGTCTGTCCTTGGGTACGTGCCGTTTTAGGACATAGAAAGGAAAGTAACGGCTGAGCAAAACGCTCAGTGCACGGATATACGACATAGTTTAAATGGCTGAAACATAAATAAGACTAATAGCAGCGGAAATGTATGAGTGCTGGAAAACCTAGTAGTCTGTCATGTTAACTGGTTTTAGTTCTGAAAACATAGCTTATGTTACTTATGCAAATCTGTATTAGTTAATGTACCAAAAGCCAATATAGGTCATGAGGTCAACAACGTGCATGAATACTTGGAGGGTGACCTCGTCATGCAAGTTAGAGGGGATGCCTCTAATTAACTGGTAAGTGGGTAGGAGGGATCAACTCCTTGTGAAGGATGCAAGACACACACCACATTCACCATGAAATCCTGACTGAAACATGTAACTAGGATGCACCCATACGCCCCACATGATAATATAATAATATGGCCAAAATCTAAAAGGGACGCCACGAGCTATCACTCCGTCGTGGTGAAGTCATAACACTAGTGCCTCCAGTGTTATGGTTATGGTTAGGGGTGTGCGAGAAACCGAAAACCCGAACCTAAACCGAAAAAAGACGAAGAACCGAAACCTAAAAAACCGAAACCGATTGTAAAACCAATGGTTCGGTTTTTGCATTTTGTAAAAACCGAAGCTTTTGGTTCGGTTTTGTTTTAGCGTTAAAGAAAACCGATATAAACCGAACCGATATTTATAAACATGAGAATATATATATAAGTTCACGTTGAAGCTAATGGACGATGAATATGCTACGCTAGATTAATTCTATCATGTTAAATAACTAATCATTGTTTCATATGCTTATTCAACATGACTAAATAATAAGTTTTTTTCTCGATTGTTTTTTTAATTAGGTTTTTATCGTTGCAATTGTGTTTATTTATACACATAAATATTTTTTTTGGGATTTTATATGATATTTTTTCTTTATTGTTAATGTTGTGTTTCTTGTTGTTATTGTTTATATAAAGCTTTTAACGTGTCGGTTTATCGTATATTCAAAATCGACTTGTAAAAGCGAAGCTCGATAAATCATATAGAAACCAAAAAACCAAACCGAAAGTAAATCGAAAACCGAAAAACCAAACCGACACAAAACCGAACCCGAATGGTTCCTAAAAATCAGAAACCGAAATTTGTTAGTTCGGTTTCGATTTTATACAAAAACCGAACCAAACCGAACCATGCTCACCGCTAGTTATGGTACCTCCATAACTAGGTGAAACTGGTCATGCATGTATATGGCTTAGGCATTTACACTAAACATAAGCAAATCAATACATATAAAACAAATACTGGGAAAACAGTTGGCTGCATACGGGGAATCCTAATATGGAATGAATGTCCATACTGAAAGGACGGAGAATCCGTACATTAAGTCCAGTGAACGAAGAAGACGAACGGAAGACAGTCCTACTTCGATCTCACTAATGCTACATAAATAGTATACGTGTATAAGTATTTTGATTACTGAGTACGTAACTGATTGTATATCGTGTCTTAGCTTGTTTTATATGTTCATGTCTTGTTTTACTGACTTTAACGTTATGCTGTGTTTATCATGTATTCTGGATATTTTGATTAAGTATTACTTGTATTTCTTGTATTATTATACTTGTTGTGTAATAAAAAGGAACTTTCTAGAAATAGCAGGTTTCCTAAAATAGAAAGTTTCCAAAAATAGAAAGTTTCCAAAAATAGATTAACTGCTTAAAATAGATCAGTTTCTAAAAATAGAAAGTTTCCAAAAGTAGTAAGTTTCCTGAATTAGAAAGTTTCCATATATATAATTAAGGTAAATTAATAAGCTAATAATATAAGCATAAGTTTACTGGTTAAATAACATAAGTCATGTAATTATTTGTATAGTTTATTATTAATATCGCGTTAATTACATAAACTATAGGTTATACGATTTAATTAAATATAAGCATGATTTAATTAAATTAAGGTGTATAAAATAATTAGGTTAAACATGTATTAATATTATATTAATTATAACCTAAGTCATGTTTCTTAATTAATTATATTCCATGTCTTAAATAAATTAATTAATACTATAGTCTAATTTAAATGGTAAAAATACTTAGGTTAAAACATGTGTCATTTCTAATAATTAATATAACCCAAGTCCATGATTAATTAAATTAATTATAATAGCATGGTTAATTAATTTAATTTGCCTTGTACAAAAATATACTTGTAATAAAAATATATATATTTGTAGAAAACGTAACTTGTAAAAAAATGTAAAGCTTGCAAAATTTAATCCTGTGAGTGTACCCGTGTTTTATTTAGACTAAAACATGAACAGGACCGGATCCCCTTGAACCGGACTGAACAAAACAGCCCCATTACTTGTTCTTAAACTATGACCCAAACACACCCTTAATTGTATTAAGCTGCGAACCAAACACACCCTTAATGATCCCAACCAAACACCCTTGCTGTGTTCAAGCTCCAACCGACAGCAGTGGCCCAGCCACTGACTGCCGTGGTTTTCCCCTGGCGGTATACTTTAGCCGCCGCTAGGCAAAGACACCCACCGCAAAGGCTGTGACTGCCTAGCCGTGGGTTCCCACTGCCCAGCCGTGGGTTGGTGATGTCTAGTAGGAAATACCCACCGGCAGTAACCCCTGTTGGCCAGCCTACCCACCGACAGCAGCAGACCAGCATCCATTTGACCACAGCCCGCCATTGTGGTGCGGCAGCCCTCACAACAGGCCACCGAGAGCTACAGCTCTCGGCTGTTTCCCAACCAAACCCGGATTATTTTACATGTTTTTAAACCTGATAAGAATAATAACGAATCAAAAGAAACGAATTGATGGTTACTTATATTCGCACCTTGAGTTTTAGAAACATAAAACACGAAAATAACTCTTGATTTTTTGAATTAAAGCCTACTTGCTTTCTTGTTCTCTTAGGATGAAGATGACGGCAGAAAGAAAGAAGAGAGGAACGATCTGATCTGTTTTTCTATCTTAGGGTTATAATGGATTTTGTCTAAAAAATATATTATGCCCCGTCCTTTACCTGTTGTAAATGGACTTGGATGGGCTTTGGCCCACTTCCCCTATTTTCTTCTGTCCAAACCGCCAGCCCAAACCTTCCAAGTGTTTTTGTTTAGTTTTCATGTTAAAAATGTTTATCATGTGTCGAGTTTAATTGTCGTGTCGTGTTTAAATATTTCATGTTAAAATATTTATCATGTGTCGAGTTTAATTGTCGTGTCGTGTTTAAATATTTGTGTTACATATACTACGTACCTATATATATCGTGTCGTAATAGTCGTGTTATAATTTTATACGTAATAATTATCACGTTCTTAAATGTTCGTGATCATCATGATTATAATTATTATACTTAATAATTATCGTGTATTATCACGTACTTAAATATTATCGTGCACTAACACGTACGTAATTTCTGGTTCGTGTGCTTACGTAATGTACTGTTCATGGTAAAAGTATGCGGGTTTTACAACTCTTCCCCCTAAAAAGAATATTTTGTCCCCAAATTATAGATAAACTGAAAAGAACATGGATGTGGAACGTGACGTGCCTGAGAAGAACATAACCCAATTATGGAAGGATGAGAGGATAAAATCCGGATGGAATCCTCCATTTCCAAGTGGCTTCCCTCTCGGAACGGTTCCTCCACAAGATCTTGACAGAAATGATAAATCTTGTTCCTCCTGACCTTGACTTGAAAATACGAAAAAAGTTCTTTGTTATCAACATAAGATAGATCCCTTGAATTTGATCGAGGGAAAAAGAATTAACGTGCAAGGGTAGTTGAAACGTTATGATGCAACATAACCTAAACTAACTGATAACATTAACGTCTTAGCAATGATGCGCGAGACGTACTGAAACGTAGTACGTGAAAAATTGTGAACGTGATAGGTGAAAAATTTTGAACGTGATACGTGCAGATATGGTGAGCGTAATATGAGAAAACATATGGTGATTAATGATACGTGTAACATATCGTGAACGTCATATGAGAAACGTGGACTAAACATGACATGTGAAACATATCGTGAACATGGAATAACGACGGTGGTAAAGCCAAACGCTATAAGGTGAGACGTGGAATGTGACGTGAAACGTCTGTCTTAGGATATAGAGTTATACTAAACTTGAGTCTGGTCTCTCAAGTTCTTACAAATTTTCCCAGAACGAAAATGAACTTAAAATCGTATGCCGGAATACGGTCATGAATATAAATAGTGTCATGAACGTGAGTGTGAAAGCAAGTCGTAAAATTTGAACAAAGACGTGAACGTATATAAGGAGCACAAATGTGAACCTTCTTTGGCCCGAGAGCTGAGGGATTACCAAGTGATCGGATAAGCCTTGGCTGGAACATGTCCGATCAATCTGTTTGTTCTGAAATCCTTGCGGATGTAAGGGTTCTGCAGACCCGATCAACTGTTGGCAATAACCCAGATAACATCATGCTTCTTCTGAGTTTGCATTAATCTGGTAACAAAAATCCATGGAGATCTTGTCCCATTTCTGTTCACAATTTCTAATGATGGAAAAACATCCTAGTCTGTTGGTGTTCTATCTTAGCCTGTTGGTATGTCATGTACTTAGATATGAACGTAACTGCATCTTGCTTCGTAGAAACTTGATACATAGAAGTTTGCGAAACTCTGAGTCTCCGAAATTAGACTTTTCTTAGCGTAGAATCTTCTTGGAACACCTAACGTAGTGTAGCGTTCTCACCTTTACGCATAAGTTGAGTCATGGTAAGATTAACCGTGAGAATCCATGCAATTCAGCATGTCACTATAATTGATGAGACTGCTTTTATACATGGTCTCATCGTCCAAATCGGGCTTAAAATACATAAAATATCATAAAATATACCAAATATATGTTCGTGTTTGTTTCTTGTGTATTTTTAGGTACGGATATTGAGGAAATGGCAAAAGATCACAAGAATCATTCAAAAACGAACACGGGAAACGAAGCCGCACAATGAACCGGGCCCAAGTTTGGAATATTGCAAAATGACCCTTGAAGAATTGAAGATTGGCAACTTTAGTCCCTCATCTTTGAAGAACTTGTCACAATTGACCCTCCAAATGTCAATTGTACAAGTATGGTCCTTGATGTTTGAAGATATGACAAGACCAGTCCTTGAAATTTGAAGAATGTGCATTTAAATCCCTTGGAAAAAGTTTTTAAACCTTTTGTGCCACTTCTGACAAGTTGCCAAAAGTTGATAAAGGCAAAATGAACGTTGATGGACATTGTTTACAAAGTGGAAGGAATAGAAAAGCTTGGGGGACAAGTCTGCCAAACAGCCAAACACTCACACCCAACCACAATGTGACACGTCAACAATACCCACCCATAACCCATTTACCCTACCCTACCCACCATCCATTAGCCACAACCCGGTTTATTAAATAAACCAGGGTCAAACCCCAGTCAAACCCACCCCACTTTCCGTCCTTAACATTTATTTGAAATGTTTAATTACCCAAAACGAATCAAACCCCACTTAATCCCCCTATAAACCCTAACCAATTCCAGACCCAATCAACACCAAAACAAAGGGGTTTTCCCTTAATTACTCCAGATCACTGATTACCCTCCACCTCACTTGATCCCACATCACAAAACGCCACAAGACACACCCATGTGTCTTGTGGGACCCTCCCCTGCAACATCATTTTCACCCAAAACCCTAAACCCGACAAAAGAAACGGTAGGATCACACTCCTTGGCCCCCAAGTTCATTTCAACAGCTAGGATGCATTCAAACATCACTCTCCATAGCTGGCTACAACAACAAGATCATATGGGCACGATTTTGACCATTTTCAGTCAAAGAATCAAGGGCAATATGGGCATTCCATTGCTAGGGTTTTAGTCTTCTAGGTTCTTCTATAGACTAGTATAAGTATGAGTGGCATGTCACTCATATCACTTGTTCCAGATTTTCTTTCTCAAAATTTATGTAACACGTTTTTTTAATGCAAAGTTTGGTGTTTGTTTTTACAAGTGTAATTCCTTTTGGTTAATAAAAGAGTTGGTACTAAGTGAGAAGAGAAAGTCCGAGTTCCATTTTTATTGTATAACACTTTGAGTGTTTAAGGTTTTCTAAAAGGTTTTGAAAATATCTTGTTAATTTCAGAAAATCCAAGAGTTGTGAAGTGAAAGTGGAGCATTTTCTTGGATTTTTGTGTTCTTGTTCTTGTTTTTGAAAGGTGTTAAAAAGGTTTCATGGTTTAAGGAAAAGGTTTAAGAAGTTTATAAGTTTCAGAAATTCAGAAATATTGCATTGTGTTTGTTCTTGATTTTCTTAGCAGGATTGATTGGTTGATATTTGTTGTTGATCAAGGATCAGCTCAGGCCCCAACCTGAAAGGAGGTGACCTAGCAGTCACAAAGGGGCTTGGATGTAAGTCCCTTGAGGTAGAATCCTGTTTCTGTTTTCAGTTTTTAAGTTTATATTGGTGTTTATGTGATTTTGTATGCAAAGTGGTTATAGGTCTGCTTATGTGCTTGAATTGGTTCATTTGTGATTGTTATGCATGTTAGTAGTCTTAGGAATCAGATTGGGCAAGCTTTGTTTGAATTCAGTTTGTAAAAATCATATTTCAGAAGTTTAAGGGGTGTTTGGATCTGCCATTTAACTGAAAATTATTTAGGATTTTTGTGTTAAAAACGTGTTTCAATCACTAGTTAGGTAATATTTAGGGTGTATGCTAGTTTATTTCAGTATTGGGAAGGATTTGAACAAGTTTGATAGATAAAAAAGGAAATACTTAGCAAAAATCTGCTTAGTCATTTTTCTGCATTATTTCATGAAGTTTTGTGCTTGGATCTTGTAGTCTGTTAGATTATAGGGTGTTTAAGGATTGAAGATTGATTGTATGTTGTTTGGAGTGATTGTGTGCAAGATTTGTTGGTTTGAAACTCAGTTTTGTGCATATAGCTTGGTAAAAATCCTCACAGACCTAGCTAATTGTATCAGCAACTTGTTTTTGCTATTGTGTGCATTTTGATCTTGATTGTGTGAAGTTTATTGCTTGTTTTCTGCTTGCTCTTGACTCCCTATACTCCCAAGAGTATAGGGGTGCCTTTGTCCAGTCAAAACATCCACAAAAAAATCACCAAACCAAGTCCTCTTGGTCAAAATTCACAAGTGAAAAGGTAACTTGTGTTCATCAGTAAACAAGTGCTCTCCTGGGCACGTTTTTGATTCTCATTTGGCTTAATCTTGATAAAATTGGTTTGTGTTTGTGTTTTTGTGCTTAAAAGAGTGCACTGGTTTGAGTTTAAAAAGAAAAAAAAAAAAAAAATTTTGCAAAACCTCACCCTGCCTGGACTCGAACACGGGACCCCTCGTTGGGGGAGTGTACGTGTTAACCAGTGATCTAGATGGGTTTTTACATTCATGTTCCATTTCATTAGTTACTTAAAGTGTTTTTGTTTTGTGCTTATTTAAATAAGCCGTAGCTTATTTTGGTTATTTAAGCTTATTTATTAAGCTTATTTGGTCTAGCTTATTTTTCCTAGGACTTTATTAGTATTTTAGATTTTTCTGTTTTAAAAGTGTATTTTTCTCTTTATTTAATTATTTATTAGGATTATTTTTAGATTTAATTTTAGAAAGTAATTTAAAAATAGTAAAAATCATTTTAAAAATCCAGAAAAATAGTTTTTAGGTTTTAATTTATATTTTTGAGGTTTACATTCAAAAAAGTTTTCAAAAAGTCTAATTTTTTATTTTATTTAATTTTAGGGTTTTTAGACAACTTTAAAAATTAATATAAAATTAATAAAAAGGTTTTAGGAACTTTTATTTTCATTTTTGTCTTAGTTAGAATATTTAGGATTTTTGGTAATTTTTTAGAATTTATTTAAAAACATTTTATTTTTTAGAATATTTTAATATTATTTTATTAGTAAAAATTAAAAGTTTGTTTTTTTCTACTTTTTTCATTTTTCCTAGGTTATAGACATTAAATTAGGAACTTTGTCACTTTCCAATTAATTTTTAGGCTTTTCATTTATTTTCTAGAATTAATTTAAGATTTAATAGATTTTAATAGTTTTTAGGAGTTTAAAAATAGATTAATTTGGTTTTAAAATTTTTAAAAATAGTTTTTAGCTTAATTAGGTCATATTTGAGGTTTACAAACTATTAAATCTTGTTTAGGGCTTTTTAATAATTATAAGTGATTTTAGGGCTTTAATTAGCATTAAAAAGTCATTATTTAATTAATTAAAAGGTTTTAGCAAGTTTTGATTTATTGTAAACTCTTAGAATATTATTGTGGATTTTTAGTAATTTTTAGGAATTTTTAGGTTTAAATTTTAATTTTTGTGTTTTTTACGTTTCTACGTCTTAACTTTCTAGTAATAGTTTTTGTTAAATTTATATTTTTTCGTCTTCGTCATTTTCTTCTCTTTTCTTCTTGTTAATAATCAAAAACATTAATATCAATTCATTACACAACACACGTGCCTCCTCGAGAGAACGATCCCCATTAAGGGTCATACGGTTTTCCTAAATCGTCGTGCTTACCCTATATTATTGCCTTGTTTTCCTAAACAAGTGTGATTTTACAACCATCATTTTTGGCGCCGCTGCCGGGGAGGCGTGTTGTGTTTTGATTGAACCATTGTGTTTTCTATATTAGCCATAAATAGTATTTGTATTAGTAGCACTCTACTAATACGTATTATCGTTTTTTGGTTTTTGTGTGAATATTATTACTATATTGTATACGTAGAACAATAAATACACAATACTCCAAATACGTGAGCAATCACAACCTTGACTCAGGATTTCATCACTCGATCATTGTATTCGAATCTCAAACCAAAGAAAAAGGCAAAAATAGATAAATATTTTCGTGAAGCTTAATCTTGATAATACAAACTATAAGGTGGGTATAAGGCGGTTGTATTTCACAACCTAAAGTAAAAAGGCTCTTAAGTGCTTCGCGCCGCCTCGTTTCCTCTGCTTGCTTGTGCGTATTTGATTTTGAGAATGAATCGAGGGTTTTGCCGCCCAAAGTATTATTACATATCATATATATTTTCTTGGTTTCTATTTGATTAAACCCTCTTGAACGATTTGGTGTTCCACCATCGTTCTAAAGTCATCGAAGGCGTTCACTCCACGTGATCGTTTTCATTCCTTGAGGCTTCTTTAATCAAGAGATTTGATTAAGGAGAAGATTTGTGGACTTTTTGTCTACTTAATACATTCACCAAATTCCAAAAAGTTAATACAATCAAAAACCACAAAAAAATTGAAAAACACAAAATACCAAAAAGAATCTTCTTTGCTCGTCTCCACGTTGTACGTGACGTTTATGCTCACTCGTAATCAAGCAAAACGTGCACGTAAACGAAAGAACAAAACTCCCACTCCAACTCATTCTAGTGAGGAGTCTCCTATTGACGAACCCATTGTACGAGAAGCACCAACCATGGCGAATCGAACTATGATGGAGTTACTTCAAGCACCCACCGAGGGTTATGGAGAAGCTATTGTGATTCCCGCTATCCTTGCGGAGAATTTTGAGGTGAAAACGGGTTTGTTGTCGATGATCCAAAACAACAAATTCCGAGGTGATGAGAAGGACAATCCCCACAACCATATCCGTCAATTCAATCGTCTTACCGCCACGTGCAAATTTAAGGATGTCTCGAATGACTTGATTAAGATGATTCTTTTTCCGTATTCCTTAGCGGGGCCCGCTAAAATTTGGTTAGAGAAAGAGCCACCCAATTCTATATTGACGTGGAAGGATCTCGTTTCAAAATTTGTGAACCAATTTTTTCCGCCCTCTAAGACTACGCATTTGAAAAATGAAATTTCTAAATTTTCACAAGAATCAAATGAAAGTTTTTCTACGGCTTGGAATAGGTTTAAGGAGATGTTACATGAATGTCCTCATCACGGTTTTTCCGACTTACACCAAATCGACACGTTTTACAATGGACTTAACGATCATGAAAGAGATTATTTAAATGCCGCCGCGGGTGGTAATTTTTTGTGTAAAACGGTTGAAGAAGCTTTGGTCATAATTGAGAATAGGTCTAAGGTTTATAGCCCTCGTAACACACCGAGTGTTGCCAAAATGGGCTCATCATCGTCTCGTTCCATTAATGCCTTGCAAGATGAAGCTAATGAGGAAAATCGGTTTTTCGATAGGTTTTCGACTCTCATGTCCCATTGGAAAGCTCAAGAAGCTTCCAATTCCGCTTCGGTTAAAGCGGTTTCTAAGAGTTGTTTGTCGTGTGGGGGAGCTCATGATCTTTCCGAGTGCATTACCGCGGATGGTAACACTTCGAGTGCTTATGTAGCCACGGGAACTTACAACCAAATCGGTCAAGGTTCTCGTTTAAATCAAGCTCCACCAAATCAAAATGCTAATAACTATTGCAACAACAACCAAGGTGGAAATTACCAAGGAAATCAAAGGAATTATAACAAAGGTAATTATCAAAGTGGAAATGGTCAAATTTCAAACCAAAACCAAAACTGTGATTTTCAAAACAATCCCCAAGGTTTTCAAAACGATCACACCAAAAATCTTCAAGGAGAGTTTTTGAATTATGCTAAAGCTAATGATGCTAAGTTTGATAATATGCAACGTGAAATGGTTAGCATAAGGTCCGAGTTGAAAAACGAGCTTAAAAACGAACTTGCTAATGAACTTAAAACTCATGCTAATAAAATGGAAGGAAATGTCACACGTCTCCAACAAAATCAACAAAAAATGGAGCAAGGTCAACATGAGATTAAGCAAGAGTTGTTAAAAGCGGATGCTAGGCAATCTAAGTTTGAAGACCGTATGGCTAAAATGTTTGAAGCTATCATGTGTAAGCCCTCTTCTTCGGGTGGTCTTCCTAGTGATACCATCGTGAACCCGAAAGGAGAATTGAAGGTTATTACTACTCGTAGTGGTAAAACTTTCAAAGAACCCATTTCTCGTCCAAGTACTTCTATGGAGAAGGAAAAAGAGAAAGAACCCGAGGTTGTGGTTGAAAAGGAGCAAATTCAAAGCCCACGAAGTACCGCTCAAACCACACCTACGGTTGAACCCACACCAATCATGGAACCCGAGATTCCAAGGCCGATGCCTATGCCTACTTTGCCCCAACCCACACCACCTTTACCCTACCCTTCAAGACGAGACAAGGAAAAGGCACAAGAACGAAATAATTATCAATTTGAACTCTTTATGAAAATGTTTCGTGACTTGCATTTCAATATAAGTTTTGCCGACGCCTTAGTCATGATGCCTCGATTTGCCGCGAACTTCAAAAGTATGTTGAATAACAAAGAGAAATTGCAAAAATCGTCTAGTTGTTCTTCGGTTTTTCTAAGCCGCATACCTCAAAAAGTCGGTGATCCTGGAAAGTTTTTAATCCCATGTGCTATCCAAGACATGGAAGAATGCTACGCCTTGGCCGATCTTGGTGCAAGTATTAATTTGATGCCTCTTGAGATTTTTAAATCGCTCAATCTTCCCAATCTCACTCCTTCGAGAATGTCAATCGAGATGGCCGATCATTCTATGATTTTAGCTTGTGGAGTTGCCGAGGACGTCTTTGTAAAAGTTGGAAAGTTCTACTATCCCGTAGCCTTTATTGTTGTTGATATTCCTATCGATCCTAAAGTTCCGTTAATTTTAGGTCGATCTTTTTTGGATACCTCGAGAGCACTTATCGATGTGCATGCAAGAAAAATCACTCTTCGTTTCAATGAGGAAGAACTCGTCATTAATGCAACCCAAAACTCCACTCTTTCTCATGTGTATTCTATCACATCTTTGTGTAATGTCAATTCCACCAAAAACATTTGCAAAAAGATTTCAAATAGAGTTTTAGGAGTTGATGAAAAAAATGAAGTTCCGTCCCCTCCGCCGGTGGAGGATAAGAGTGTTAAGCCTACGATTCCAATCTCGAGTGATTCTTCGGATGATGAATACGTTGATCCCGATGGGGAGGTTTTCTTTGTTGACAAAAGATTTGAAAACTTACCACCACCTAAGCCAAAAAGATTTCAAAATGTGATAATTTTTAGTGTGACTAACATTGCTTTAGATACACCAAATATTTTTGACATAATTAAATCGGGTTTTCACAAGGAGAGTTTAAAAGATGAAAAAGGAAAAGATTTTGAATTAAATTTAAAAGATTTTTCTACAATTCTAACTCCGTCATCACCGCGTTTATTGAGTACTACAAGCTCGTCTTCTCCTTTTGACGATACTTCGTGTGGACTTAGTGTGGGGGAATCCCCTAATGTTCCCTTCCCTTTCTCCACCGAGGACGAGATATTTGATCTTGGAATTGCTTATATAGGGAAATCTCGGTCTTCCACCGATGCAATAAATGGAAAATCTTTTCATTTGATTGGTGCGAGTCTACCTCGAGTAGCTCAATGTTTGTATGCCTTACCCATTCTCCCACCCTTCTATTTCTTCTCTCCTATTTTATTCTACCCCATTGGGGTTTGTGTTGAAGTAGCGTTGTTTCGTCTTTCATCCGAAAACGAGGACGCTATCTTTGACCCCGGTATACGTTTATCGGGTTTTTAAAGTACTCCACGCACTTTTGGGCCTTGTTTATCATGTAAGCCCCACTAAAAATTGACCATACCATGATTATCCCTAAATGATCACATTTATGGGGATTCGAGTCGAGCTTTTGACTCGATTATCAAAAACAAGGTGCCTCGTGGGGGAGACCCATGCTTATCCATGTACATATTATTGCTTTCTAATGTAGTTTAATGTGAGGGGATTTATGCCCTTCCAACTTTTGTTCCGTGGTTGTTTGTGCATTGTGGTTTTTAGATCATGATCTTCACGATTGGAGCCTCTCGTGTTCGTTTTATGGGAGCACTCGATCGTTTGCTTTGAGGCCTTTCTCAATATCCATATGATATATCCTTTTATGTTCTAACCTTAGGTTTATAGCATACTTCATAAACGGCTATTAATTTAATGGTTACACCCTTTCCATGCTAGATTAGGCATTCGACTACGTCTCTAGTATGGGGGTGTTTGTACCCCTAGACTCGAAACATTGAGGACAATGTTTAACTTTAGTATGGGGGGGGGGGGTGAATAGATACTTGCCTTGCCAAATCTTCACGGTTTCCAAAGTTTATCGTTTTGTTATCGTTTTGTTGCAAATAAGGCTAAAAATGGCCAAATTTTAAAAATTTTCTCATGTTTTATAAGTGTTTGAAGACACGAATGTAGGTTTTCCGATGGCGAGAATAAGAGTAATTTTTGACTCGACCGTGCGTGTTGAGCACTTAGCTTTGATTCCTTAACTACACATTAGGCTAAGTCTCTTAAATGAGGACGCGAAATGATATAGTTAATTATAAGTTACTATGCTAAACGTAGAGTACTCGTATTCTTTCAAAAACTCATGTGTTCTCGTTGTTTGCTTATTCTCCCTTCGCTTGTAAATATTTTTTGCTTAATAAATATTGACTTAGCGTTTTAGTTAGGATTGTTGGGTTTCTAGTCTTTTCTAGTAGCTTCCGTGTAATTAAATTGGGAAGACATTAAGGTATCACCAGCGTCACGGTTTTGAAGTATTGGCACCCCAATAATCGAAAGCTTCACCCAATAATAAGATTTCAATTGCTCACCTAAATCTAGCAAACAATTTGAAGCCCCACAAGACCTAAAATCTATGCAAAATTGAAAGTGAATCAAGCCTTAATCTTCGAAGCTTTAAAGATCCAAAATTCGCCTTAGCGTGAGGATATACGTCTTTGGCTAATAAAACCACCGATGATGGCGGATAATAAAAGGCAAGGCAAGACCGAAGTCATAATAAAAGCTTCATGGCGAAGTTGAATAAAAGATGTAGGTAAACCAAAGATAATAAGGTCCTTCCGTTAGGGGGCGTATAAAAGTCTTGGTAATAATTCTCATGTTCAAAACCGTTATAAAACCGTGTTTATCGATTCTTCTTGTCAACTTAATTTTTTAACATCGTTGTCTATTAGGAGGGGTTATTGATTTAATGGTCTTAGTTACACCGTTAGGACTCTATTTTTAGACCTAAATCTCTATTATCGCATAAGTCAAACAATGTATCCTCGTGAAACATTCAAGACAAAATAAAATATAAGAGATACAACTTAGGAATAATGGGAGGATAAGTACGTGATTAGGGCATATGAGTAGTGTTAGCATTACTAACTTATAATGACAATGACCTCGTTGCACGGTTGGCATGGAATTAGAGTGAAAATCGAGGACGATGAAATTATTTCTAACGAAGCATTCACGTGTTCTTGTTCTATGAACCTAAACGTCCCATTTTGCGATGAAAATCATACATTATGTCTAAAACACAAGTAGTAGTAATAGTCGTAGTGTAGCTAGTTTATCATTTCAATAAAGTGAATAAAATTAAATTTTGGAGATGCTTTGATACTTTATTCTAGCATTGTGTGAGGGCACGACAATGGTTTAGTATGGGGGAGTGATGAGACTGTTTTTATACATGGTCTCATCGTCCAAATCGGGCTTAAAATACATAAAATATACCAAATATATGCTCGTTTTTGTTTCTTGTGTATTTTTAGGTACGGATATTGAGGAAATGGCAAAAGATCACAAGAATCATTCAAAAACGAACACGGGAAACGAAGCCGCACAATGAACCGGGCCCAAGTTTGGAATATTGCAAAATGACCCTTGAAGAATTGAAGATTGGCAACTTTTGTCCCTCATCTTTGAAGAACTTGTCACAATTGACCCTCCAAATGTCAATTGTATAAGTATGGTCCTTGATGTTTGAAGATATTACAAGACCAGTCCTTGAAATTTGAAGAATGTGCATTTAAAGCCCTTGGAAAAAGTTTTTAAACCTTTTGTGCCACTTCTGACAAGTTGCCAAAAGTTGATAAAGGCAAAATGAACGTTGATGGATATTGTTTACAAAGTGGAAGGAATAGAAAAGCTTGGGGGCCAAGTCTGCCAAACAGCCAAACACTAACACCCAACCACAATGTGACACGTCAACAATACCCACCCATAACCCATTTACCCTACCCTACCCACCATCCATTACCCACAACCCGGTTTATTAAATAAACCAGGGTCAAACCCCAGTCAAACCCACCCCACTTTCCCTCCTTAACATTTATTTAAAATGTTTAATTACCCAAAACGAATCAAACCCCCCTTAATCCCCCTATAAACCCTAACCAATTCCAGACCCAATCAACACCAAAACAAAGGGGTTTTCCCTTAATTACTCCAGATCACTGATTACCCTCCACCTCACTTGATCCCACATCACAAAACGCCACAAGACACACCCATGTGTCTTGTGGGACCCTCCCCTGCAACATCATTTTCACCCAAAACCCTAAACCCGACAAAAGAAACGGTAGGATCACACTCCTTGGCCCCCAAGTTCATTTCAACAACTAGGATGCATTCAAACATCACTCTCCACAGCTGGCTACAACAACAAGATCACATGGGCACGATTTTGACCATTTTCAGTCAAAGAATCAAGGGCAATATAGGCATTCCATTGCTAGGGTTTTAGTCTTCTAGGTTCTTCTATAGACTAGTATAAGTATGAGTGGCATGTCACTCATATCACTTGTTCTAGATTTTCTTTCTCAAAATTTATGTAACCTGTTTTTTTTAATGCAAAGTTTGGTGTTTGTTTTTACAAGTGTAATTCCTTTTGGTCAATAAAAGAGTTGGTACTAAGTGAGAAGAGAAAGTTTGAGTTCCATTTTTATTGTATAACACTTTGAGTGTTTAAGGTTTTCAAAAAGGTTTTGAAAATATCTTGTTAATTTCAGAAAATCCAAGAGTTGTGAAGTGAAAGTGGAGCATTTTCTTGGATTTTTGTGTTCTTGTTCTTGTTTTTGAAAGGTGTTAAAAAGGTTTCATGGTTTAAGGAAAAGGTTTAAGAAGTTTATAAGTTTCAGAAATTCAGAAATATTGCATTGTGTTTATTCCTGCTTTTCTTAGCAGGATTGATTGGTTGATATTTGTTGTTGATCAAGGATCAGCTCAGGCCCCAGCCTGAAAGGAGGTGACCTAGCAGTCACAAAGGGGCTTGGATGTAAGTCCCTTGAGGTAGAATCCTTTTTCTGTTTTCAGTTTTTAAGTTTATATTGGTGTTTATGTGATTTTGTATGCAAAGTGGTTATAGGTCTGCTTATGTGCTTGAATTGGTTCATTTGTGATTGTTATGCATGTTAGTAGTCTTAGGAATCAGATTGGGCAAGCTTTGTTTGAATTCAGTTTGTAAAAATCATATTTCAGAAGTTTAAGGGGTGTTTGGATCTGCCATTTAACTAAAAATTATTTAGGATTTTTGAGTTAAAAACGTGTTTCAATCACTAGTTAGGTAATATTTAGGGTGTATGCTAGTTTATTTCAGTATTGGGAAGGATTTGAACAAGTTTGATAGATAAAAAAAGGAAATACTTAGCAAAAATCTGCTTGGTCATTTTTCTGCATGATTTCATGAAGTTTTGTGCTTGGATCTTGTAGTCTGTTAGATTATAGGGTGTTTAAGGATTGAAGATTGATTGTATGCTGTTTGGAGTGATTGTGTGCAAGATTTGTTGGTTTAAAACTCAGTTTTGTGCATATAGCTTGGTAAAAATCCTCACAGACCTAGCTAATTGTATCAGCAACTTGTTTTTGCTATTGTGTGCATTTTGATCTTGATTGTGTGAAGTTTATTGCTTGTTTTCTGCTTGCTCTTGACTCCCTATACTCCCAAGAGTATAGGGGTGCCTTTGTCCAGTCAAAACATCCACAAAAAAATCACCAAACCAAGTCCTCTTGGTCAAAATTCACAAGTGAAAAGGTAACTTGTGTTCATTAGTAAACAAGTGCTCTCCTGGGCACGTTTTTGATTCTCATTTGGCTTAATCTTGATAAAATTGGTTTGTGTTTGTGTTTTTGTGCTTAAAAGAGTGCACTGGTTTGAGTTTAAAAAGAAAAAAAAAGAAAATTTTTGCAAAACCTCACCCTGCCTGGACTCGAACACGGGACCCCTCGTTGGGGGAGTGTACGTGTTAACCAGTGATCTAGATGGGTTTTTACATTCATGTTCCATTTCATTAGTTACTTAAAGTGTTTTTGTTTTGTGCTTATTTAAATAAGCCGTAGCTTATTTTGGTTATTTAAACTTATTTATTAAGCTTATTTGGTCTAGCTTATTTTTCCTAGGACTTTATTAGTATTTTAGATTTTTCTGTTTTAAAAGTGTATTTTTCTCTTTATTTAATTATTTATTAGGATTATTTTTAGATTTAATTTTAGAAAGTAATTTACAAATAGTAAAAATCATTTTAAAAATCCAGAAAAATTGTTTTTAGGTTTTAATTTATATTTTTGAGGTTTACATTCAAAAAAGTTTTCAAAAAGTCTAATTCTTAATTTTATTTAATTTTAGGGTTTTTAGACAACTTTAAAAATTAATATAAAATTAATAAAAAGGTTTTAGGAACTTTTATTTTCATTTTTGTCTTAGTTAGAATATTTAGGATTTTGGGTAATTTTTTAGAATTTATTTAAAAACTTTTTATTTTTTAGAATATTTTAATATTATTTTATTAGTAAAAATTAAAAGTTTGTTTTTTCTACTTTTTTCATTTTTCCTAGGTTATAGACATTAAATTAGGAACTTTGTCACTTTCCAATTAATTTTTAGGCTTTTCATTTATTTTCTAGAATTAATTTAAGATTTAATAGATTTTAATAGTTTTTAGGAGTTTAAAAATAGATTAATTTGGTTTTAAAATTTTTAAAAATAGTTTTTAGCTTAATTAGGTCATCTTTGAGGTTTACAAACTATTAAATCTTGTTTAGGGCTTTTTAATAATTATAAGTGATTTTAGGGCTTTAATTAACATTAAAAAGTCATTATTTAATTAATTAAAAGGTTTTAGCAAGTTTTGATTTTTTGTAAACTCTTAGAATATTATTGTGGATTTTTAGTAATTTTTAGGAATTTTTAGGTTTAAATTTTAATTTTTGTGTTTTTTACGTTTCTACGTCTTAACTTTCTAGTAGTAGTTTTTGTTAAATTTATATTTTTTCGTCTTCGTCATTTTCTTCTCTTTTCTTCTTGTTAATAATCAAAAACATTAATATCAATTCATTACACAACACACGTGCCTCCTCGAGAGAACGATCCCCATTAAGGGTCATACGGTTTTCCTAAATCGTCGTGCTTACCCTATATTATTGCCTTGTTTTCCTAAACAAGTGTGATTTTACAACCATCAGTAATCAACTAGAATTTATATTGGAAAATTTCAGGGTGACATTTCTCTTGTCGTAGAATTTGCAACATAGTGCAAAAATGGTCTTCCTGCTCTTCTCTAGACTTAGAGAAATTCAGGTTATGCTTGATAAAAACACTGATGAATTTGTTTACGAGTTCATGGAAACTCAATTTATTAAGTCCATAATGCTACTGGGGCATTTATGAGACTAATACAAAATTATGAATCTAGCATGACCGAGTCGTGCATGAATAGCAGTCATGGAAATGTCCTGCTCTTTCACCCGTCACTGTTGGCAGCATGATCATGAATCTGATCTTGGAAAACTGCTTAACACCCGAAAGTCGATTGGACATGTCGTCAATACGTGGAGGAGAATAACGGTTATGAATGGTGATTTGTTTAAATCGACGGTAATCGACACATAATCTCATGGTACCGTCCTTCTCCTTGAAGTTTCTACTGGAATGTATGGGAAGATTTTGGAATAATCGACTGGTTATGCGTAAAAGAACTTCAGTAGTCGTGTCTTAACTGACAGCTAGAAATTTTAGTAGTCATGGCTAACAAAGCACGTGCTTGTAAAGCATAGATAATTTGTACAGATTTTCCTGATGCAAAACCATGCTGAATGTATTTAGGAGCCTGAACATTACTTTACCAAATCATGAATCGTTGTAGGGTGTGCTGTTCGTAGTCCATAGTTAGGATTAAATTCAACTCGCATCTGTCCGAGGAAATGCGTTAGCAGCTTGGATCTTATCATTAGGTTGAAGGAAAACCTTCGTATACATGGGGGATACAAATGGCGTCCTTTATGGTCATGAATATATGAAATATAGGTGCAAGAAATGAAAGTGTCGTGAAGCAAACGTGACAGGTTTCACTGAATATGTTTTGCCTGTCTGGGTGTCCAGAAGCGACTAATACACCGACGAAGGTACTGAAATTAGTGTGGCCTGCTTACTACATGGCACAACAAAATGGATATACCCCTTGGAGGGCACCCATGAATTTCTTAGGGATGTTCCAGAAAATACGTGAGTCATGTGTCTTGACTCGTGTCTTAGGAAATATAAGCATGACATGTGTCTTGACTGGTGTCTTGACATGTGTCTTCAGAAAGTATACGTGAGACATGTGTCTTGACTGATGTCTTGACATGTGCCTCGAGATGTGAAACAAATAGAACTACAAATATTATGTTTGGCGGATCGGTTGGACTATTGATCCTTTGTATTTCTGATCACGTCCGCGGCCGGAGCTTCGGTTGAGATTGCTAGGATAGTTGTTGTCATAGTAGTGGTTACTATCGTCTTGTCTGTCTGTTGCATGACGGTCCATTCTCATGACTGTGATTCATGTAACTACGCAGCTGAGTGGCCGGCTGGTACCGGTTCTCGCTCATATGACTAAAACGACAAGTGAATGACGTGTGACATGTAACTAAGAATTAGGCTGATTGATGGAAATCGTCTGGTGGTGAAGCATCTTCTCGTCTGATCGCTTTGATCTAACGCCTTTGTCTTCGTCTTGTAAGATCTCCAGGTTGAACAACATCAGCATCTCGTAGCGTCTCTAAAATCTGCAGCATCAACCCTTAGTAACATCTCGAAGCTATGAGGGCATCAGCAATTTGTAGAGTATCAACAAGTGGAATACGCCCATGAGATACGGTACATGGAGTACTCATGGAATGCACATGAAATGATCAATATGGGGTCGATCATCTGTCATGATTTTAAGGAAAATAATTGGTTAAACTGTTAGAAAGACCACCATGATAACCTGGTAATGCCAGTATATACCTCATTCTGGTTGCATAGAGAAACGCTAACGTGTGGTTAAACGAATTTCAACGATGATTTTCCTGAAAGCATGATTAATGAAAACCAACCATGACTATCATGAAAGTGGGATTTAAATGAATTCCAATAGTGTCTTGCATGAAAGCATAAACAACAAAAGAGACGCAAGACTTAATCAACATGAAGACGAAATCGTCATGAAGAAAAATGAAACAACTTAACATGAAGGATTATATAACATAATCAGCATTAAAATGAAGTTAACCATGATAGTTTGAAAACATACTTGACATAAAGACATAGTAACTTTTGAGGGGACATGAAAAAAAAATTATGCCAACAAATCATGAGAAAAACTTTATGCATGTAAGCAGTGCGTGAATGCATGATGCAGTTTATGAAAACATTTATATGCGCGAGGGTAAACGCCTATGGTCAGTTTTCCCAAAACAAAAGACATGGCGGGGGACGCCTATGGGTCGGTCCCGAAGTTAAAAGATTCGATAAAAGCACATGCGACTAAATAGGCTAGTCCTGTACCAACCGTTTCTTAGTCATAAACTTGCGACAATGATACATGGAATAAATGAATAAAACTCAGCTGTCAAAACTTACCAGAAAAAATTTTATGTGACCATTTATGAACTACTGGGGTTCAGTTCACATTAGCCACAGTTAACAAAGAACCTCATACATGAAACAATGACACATAACTAAGTATGGATGACGGTTGCTCATCCATATTAGTAAAGGCGATACTGATGAAAACATCATGGTTAAACAAAAAGGTGCTTGATAGGTGTGTTAACACCCATCCTTTTACCACTTAATTCGGGCTAAAACGAGACCAAAACACGTATTTAATATCATTTGTTTGGAATTATGCGTGGTTTTTGTGTTTATTGTGTTTTCAGAGCCAACCGGATGAATATTGAAGAAAACATGGGATTGCACGGGTTTTACTGAAGAAAAAGACTCAAGATAAAGTCTATTGTCCAAGAGATGCAAAAGATTTGAAGTCACTGGGCCTATTCGAAGATTTATCAAAGAAAAGGACCAAAGATGGAAGATTTATATAAGTCGAAGAAACTCAAGTCTATTAAACGAAGAAATTTAAAGATGAGTTGAATTTAATCGACGACAAATCCCGAATCAGAATCGAAAACGGAAACTTTTCTGAAAAGAAGAAAAGACAAGAAGAACGGGAGAAAGCCCACTCACCAACCAAAGGACAAGCCTATAAAAGGAGCCCTTCACACATTTTAGAGAAGCTAGCTTAGTTTTCTTCTCTCCCACTTTTTATCTCCCTGTTTCGTCTCATCACCATCACCATTAGGGTGATTGGTGATTTTAATCTTTAATTTTCTCATCTTGTAATTTTAATTCTTGATTTATCTTGTCAAAACATTAATCATTCAATACAAAGTCCTTGTTTAATCTTTCTATTTTATCTTGTTCATCATCATCTTTATCTTCAAGTTTTTAAGTCTTTATTTTTCTTGATTTGATCTTCAAAAGTTGTTGGGATTTGTGTTTTTGTTGATGGGATTAGTAGTTTATGGTTAGTAGATGCTTTGTGATTGATTTATTTTAGTTTTTGGTGAAAAACTTGGTGATTTTTGGATCAAAACCGTGTTTCCTTGTTCTTCGGTTTAGTTTCTGTATCTGGGTTTCCCAGAAGTTCTGAATCAGTGAATAATAACTTCCGAATGAGTTGTGTTTTCAAAAGTTCCGAGTCAATTAAAAGTTCCGAATGAGTTTACCTTTAAAAAGTTCTGAACCAGTTTAAAACTTCCGAACCAAACAAAAGTTCCGGATGAAGCATTAAGTTCCGAATCAGTTTGAAAAGTTCCGAACGAAGCAGAAAGTTCCGAACCGATTTATTTACCAAAAGTTCCGAATCAGTAAGTTCCGGATCAAGCCAAAACTTCCGAACGAAGCTAAAGTTCCGAATCAATTTTCAGACTTCCGAACCAGTAAGTTCCGAATCAAGGGGCTTCATTCGGAAGTCCAAAACTTCTGAATCAGTAAGTTCCGGATGAGTGTAATCTTCCGAACCAAGGTTAAAGTTCCGAATCAATTTTCCTTTTAGTGTTACTGTTTGTCTGTTTTACTGTTTCTTTATGTTTATTTCACAATTTATATTTTAACTGTAATTTGAACTTTAATTTCAATTTTAATTTTAATCTTAATTTTAATCTTAAGTTTAATACAAGTCTTTCTTAATTATAATTAAAGTAATTGTCTTTGATTTAAATTTTCATTTCCACTTTTTATTAGACTAGAAAACCAAACCCTTTTATTTAGTAACCAAGAACAATAATTCCACTTAAGACCAAGATCAATTCGAGAGGATTCCGAGAGAATTAGAACCAATGCAAAAGCATGTATTAAATGGCGCCGCTGCCGGCTCTTCTCGTTAAGATCAAAAGTTTTTTGTGAGAACTTGATTTTGGGATCCGTTCCCCGTGAACGTTCTTTTTCATCAAAAATTTTCAAAAACAACTAAAAAATATAAAATTTTCAAAAATACAAAAAAATTAAAAAACATAAAAACCAAAAATATTTTTGCTTTGTTTTTCTTTGTTCGTTCTTTTGCAGGTGTATGCGCACTCGATCCACGTCATATCAAGAGCCCGATCCCCTCGATCCCTTAGACATGGCCGGTGTACCACCTCCAAACAACAACAACATGAATAATAACAACAACAATGAGCCCCTTCCGGATAATCGCCCGATGATTGAATTGCTGCAAGCTCATGTCGATGGCAACACGGATCCAATTGTCATACCTCCAATTGCCGCCAACAATTTCGAGCTAAAATCAGGCTTTATCCAGATGGTCTCCGCTCAACCATTCTTGGGACGAACCATTGATGACCCACATGACCATATCAAGAGATTCTTGCAACTCACCAACACGGTCAAGTTCAATGGTGTTCCACAAGAGGTTATAAGGTTACAACTTTTTCCCTTTTCTTTAGAGGGACAAGCCCGGCATTGGCTTGCTAAGGAACCGCCACAGAGTATTCTCTCGTGGACGGATTTGGAAACAAAGTTTATCAACTACTTTTTTCCACCCTCTCGTACTACCGCTTTGCGGAATGAGATCATAAATTTTGAACAAAAGTACGATGAGTCATTTAGTGAATCTTGGGATCGCTTTAAAGATCTTTTAAGAAAATGCCCACAACATGGTTTTACCAAAGTACATCAAATAAATACTTTTTACAATGGTTTAAGCATGAGTGACCAAGATTCACTGAACAGTGCCTCGGGGGGTAATCTATTGGCTAAGACTTCCAATGCTGCTTGGGACATCATTGAGAACAAATCTCGTGTGCAAACCAAGAGTGTTAGGACCAATGTTGCTAGTGCTAGCACTAGTGACAGCGACAAGCGACTTGACAAAATTACCACGCTTCTTGAATCGCTTGTCACCCACACCGTTAGCAACAACAACAACAACAACGCCAAAAACGCTCAAGTGAACGCTGTCAGCCAACCTTGTGAGATATGCGGTGGTCCTCACTCTTACACAACCTGTACCGCCACCCAAGATTACCCTGATGAAAATGTGAATGCGGCATATGGCACCTATCCTCAACCTGCTTATCAAGGCAGACCTCAAGGTGACCGTAATTTGCTTAGCTATCGATCCAACAACTATCTTTCACCACCTGGTTTCCCTCCAACCAACCCAAACCAACAACAAAACCTTAATCGCCCTCCTCAACAACAACAACCTCGACAACCATACATCCCTCCTCATAAGCAGCAACAACCACCTCAACGTACCAATCAAGTCTACCAACAACCTGCTTACCAACCACCTGCATACAATGCTCCTCCCAACCAAGCCACCACTGCATTACACCAAGAGGTTGCAACCTACATGAGAACCAATGATGTGATAGTGGGAAATCTCCAAGAGGAAGTACGCAATTTGAAAGCAGACTTGGTCAAGCAAGGAAATGATTTGAGAGCCGACATGAGAAACACGTTGTATAGCCAAACAAATGACCTGAGGAACATGATGGCTAGTTTCTTCCAAGGTAATCAACCCTCTTCTTCGGGTACTCTTCCGAGTAACACCGTTGCGAACCCAAGAGGGGAGATGAAAGCAATCACTACTCGAAGTGGTAAAGGTACCAAGGAACCCGAGCTTCCTATACCTCCACCGGTGGTTGTGACTAAGGAGAACGAGTCACCTGCTCCTATTCCTCCTCCTTCTCCTTCCCCAATTTCTCCACCTCTTCTTTCTACCCCTCCTTCACCCGTGCTTGTGAGTGATCCTATTCCTCTAAACCCTTCCTCTTCTTCCAATATACCTTATCCATCTAGGTTGAGGAAAGAGAAGCAAAAGAGCAAGGATGATATTCAGGTTTCGAATTTCCTTAAAATGTTCAAACAACTGAATTTCAATATCTCCTTCGCTGAGGCTCTCGCTCACATGCCCAAATACGCCAAAATGTTTAAATACCTTCTGAGCGACAAGGAAAAGCTCCTCGATATTGCCAACACCCAACTTAATGAGAATTGCTCTGCAGTGCTCTTAAGGAAATTGCCAACCAAGCTTGGTGATCCGGGTCGTTTTCTTATCCCTTGCAATTTCCCGGGAGTAGAGAATTGCATGGCCCTAGCCGATCTAGGCGCCAGTATTAATCTCATGCCTCTAAGTGTTTGGAAGCAATTATCTCTCCCAGAGCTAGTCCCCACTAAAATGACTTTGGAATTGGCCAACCGTACGGTTGCTTATCCAGTGGGGATAGCCGAAGACGTCATTGTAGGAGTCGACAAATTCACCTTCCCTGCTGATTTTGTTGTCGTCGACTACGAGATGGACCCCCGTGTGCGACTGATTGTTGGTCGTCCATTCCTTAGGACCGGTCGCACTCTCATTGATGTTGAAGCCGGTGAGCTTATCATGAGAGTGGGTGACGATAAAGTAGTCTTCAACATGGGAAAGTTGTCTAAACAGCCTTATTCATATGAGAGCGTTAATTGTATTGACGTTCTTGATGAGGCTTGTGAAGAACACTTTAATGATGCTTGCAAAAGTATTCCTACCTCTCTTCCCACTGTTGAGACCGTGTCCTCCATTGATTCATCGTTGTCTCTATTTGGAGATGGTGATTTATTTTGGAACAATCTTGAAGATACCATGGGAGATGCGAATTTAGCTACTAATGATTCTCCTATCGATGGGGATGAAGACATGAATTTCTTTGACAATCTTCTCACCGAAGACAATCCTTCGCCTCCATCTCCCACGGTTATTGCTATCGATGCCACGACTTTGAAAACGCCTCCCGTCGAAAATCCTCCGGATTTGGAACTTAAGGAGTTGCCGCCACATCTCGAGTACGTGTTCCTTGATGAAGAAAAGAAGTCGCCAGTCATCATTGCTAAGGATTTGAAGGATGAAGAGAAAGCCCGACTTGTCGCTGTATTGAAAGATCATAAGAAGGCTATTGCTTGGAAGATTTCGGATATTCGTGGAATTGATCCTCACTTCTGCACACACAAAATTCTCATGGAGGACGACTTTAAGCCCACTATTCAAAGCCAACGAAGGGTGAATCCAAAAATCCATGAAGTCATCAAAACAGAGGTTATCAAACTTCTTGATGCGGGTATGATTTACCCTATTTCGGATTCACCATGGGTTAGTCCAATCCATTGTGTGCCCAAGAAGGGCGGAATAACCGTTGTTCCCAATGAACACAACGAGTTGATTCCCACTCGTCTCGTTACTGGGTGGAGAGTTTGTATAGACTACCGCAAACTCAATGATGCCACGAGAAAGGATCATTTCCCTCTACCTTTTATGGACCAAATGCTTGAACGCTTAGCAGGTAATGAATATTACTGCTTTCTTGATGGTTTCTCGGGTTATTTTCAAATACCCATCGATCCCCAAGATCAAGAGAAGACTACATTCACTTGTCCCTATGGCACTTTCGCTTACAAAAGAATGCCTTTTGGCTTATGTAATGCGCCCGGGACTTTCCAAAGGTGCATGTTAGCTATCTTCCATGACATGGTTGAACAAACCATGGAAGTCTTCATGGATGATTTCTCGGTCTTCGGGGATTCCTTCTCTTCTTGCCTTGCCAATTTGGAACGTATGCTCAAGCGGTGCGAAGACACTCGCCTAGTTCTGAATTGGGAAAAATGCCATTTTATGGTAAAAGAAGGCGTCGTGCTTGGACATAAGATCTCGAAAGCCGGTCTTGAAGTAGATCGTGCTAAAGTCGATGTTATCGCAAAGTTGCCTCCACCTTCAACCGTGAAGGGTGTGAGAAGTTTCCTAGGTCATGCGGGCTTCTACCGTCGATTCATCAAAGATTTTTCCCAAATCGCTCGCCCGATGACCCACCTCTTGGAAAAATATACTCCTTTTATCTTCTCCAAAGAGTGTCTTGAAGCCTTCAACTCGCTTAAGGATAAGCTAACTAAGGCACCCGTCTTGGTTACCCCTAATTGGGAGCTGCCTTTCGAGATGATGTGCGATGCTAGCGATTTTGCTATTGGAGCGGTTCTTGGACAAAGAGTGAACAAACACTTCCAACCGATCCATTACGCTAGCAAGACAATGACAGGGGCACAATTGCATTATACGACAACCGAAAAAGAGCTTTTAGCTGTTGTCTATGCTTTTGAAAAATTCCGCCCCTATCTTGTCCTTTCTACCACCATTGTGTATACCGATCATTCCGCGCTGAAGTACTTGTTGACAAAGCAAGATTCCAAACCAAGACTTCTTCGCTGGGTTTTGCTGCTCCAGGAATTTAAAATCGAAATTCGCGATAAAAAAGGAGCTGAAAACTTAGCCGCGGATCATCTCATCAGACTTGAGGATCCTTACCAAGGGGATCATCCGACCAAAGAAATCAATGATTCTTTTCCCTTGGAGACCTTAAGGTCAATAAACTCGAAGCCGAATGCAACCCCGTGGTTTGCGGACTTTGCAAACTACTTGGCGGGTGGAATTCTCAAGGAAGGGTTGACGTCCCAACAAAAGAAGAAGTTCTTCACCGACATCAAGACTTACTTTTGGGACGACCCTTACCTATTCAAACAATGTGCCGACCTGATTATTCGCCGATGTGTTGATGGACCGGCAGCGTCTGAAATCCTTAATGCTTGCCACAAAGGACCCACCGGCGGTCACTTTGGTCCCAACTACACCGCTAAAAAAGTGTTTGATTCCGGATTTTATTGGCCCTCCATATACCGTGACGCTCACGATATGGTTAAACGATGTGATGTTTGCCAAAAGCAAGGCAAAATCACACATAAAGACGAGATGCCTCAGAATTTCATTCAAGAGTGTGAAATTTTTGATGTTTGGGGTATCGACTTTATGGGGCCATTCCCTTCGTCTAAAGGAAACAAATACATCCTTGTAGCCGTTGACTACGTTTCAAAGTGGGTTGAAGCCAAAGCTTTGCCTACTAATGACGCAAGGGTGGTTTGTAACTTTTTGAAAGCTCTTTTCGCTAGATTCGGTGTGCCTCGCGCCATTATTAGTGATCGTGGGACTCATTTCTGCAATGACCAATTTGCTCGAGTCATGGCTAAGTACGGTGTAAATCATCGTCTTTCCACAGCCTACCACCCACAAACTAATGGCCAGGCTGAAATATCAAACCGAGGGCTGAAGTGAATTCTTGAAAGGACTGTGGGAGAGCATCGTGCCTCATGGGCTGATAAACTTGATGATGCTTTGTGGGCTTTCCGTACTGCTTACAAGACCCCAATCGGCTGTACGCCTTATCGTCTTGTGTACGGGAAAGCGTGCCACCTCCCCATTGAGTTGGAGCACAAGGCTTATTGGGCCTTGAAGTTGGCTAATTTTGATATAAACAAAGTCGGTGACCTACGCAAGATCCAACTTAATGAGCTCAATGAACTCCGTAATGAGGCTTATGAAAATTATTTAATCTATAAGGAAAGGACTAAGCTCATTCACGACTCCAAGATTAAAAACCGAGAGTTCCATGTTGGAGACAAGGTCTTACTTTTTAACTCTCGGTTGAAAATCTTCTCGGGAAAGCTCAAATCTCGTTGGTCCGGCCCATTCACCATTGCCCAAATTTTTCCATATGGTACTCTCGAGCTCGCTCAACCTGATGGACCAAATTATAAGGTGAATGGCCAATGAGTGAAGTTGTACTTTGGTGAGGACACCTCTCAGGAGGTGATTCCATCCCTCACCACGTTCCCCATGAACTAATTTTGGGTCGAGTCAGGCTCGTGACTCGGTTATCAAAAACAAGCGCTCCTCGGGAGGCAGCCCGAGTATCTATCCTTTTATGTTTTAATCCCCTAAGTGTAGGGGGGACTTCTATACGTGTTTGTCTTTGTGTGGTGTGATTACAGGGATAAGTGCACTCTTGGAAGCTTTGAAGAACCGTGCTCCCGTGTTATCCGAAATCCGGTTCTATCTCTCAACTATCGTGATTCAATTTTCTTCATACTCACATTTGAAATTGATCACTTTAGTCGTCCCATCCTTAACTCGAGTTAACCAACGTGCACAATGTCATAAGTGTAGGGGAAACTTTTCCCACATGCTTAAACATTGAGGACAATGTTTATCTTAAGTGTAGGGGGGACTTCTATCGAAGTTTTAAGTGGACTTTTCCATGAAAATGCCTTCATTTAACCAGAAAATCCTATTTTTCAGCATTTTTCAAATTTTTTATTAACTTTGGCCATTTAGTCGTAATTATTAAATTTTTATCGTTGCTTTCATATGTATATATCCCGCAATAAAGTCAAAAATATTAATAAAGTGGGTAGCTAGTTTAGAAGTCTTTGACATATTAGGCCCGTTGCGTTTATTTTGACTCAACCCGAATAAACTTATCCAAGTTTATTCTAGCTAGTATCCTTAACCATGTAGACCTTAATTGGTTTATTAGGCTAAGTGTCCACGAGTCTCATTACTTGAGATTTTAAATTGTGGAGGACGAGAAATGATAGAGTCAATTATAAGTCGGTATTCTTGCACAAGCTCACTTGGTGTAATTATTTGCCTATTCTCCCATCACTTGCTAATAATTTATCTGCAATGAGTAAGGTCGTACGATTTAAAAAGTTACTTAGCTTCTAGCCCAAGATCGTTTAAAAGTTGCTCGGTAATGATAAGAGTTCATAGCCAAGGCATAACTTATGAAGCGGGGCGCGAAGATTGGCGAGTCCGAAAAGGCCCTAACAAGGCATGAGGATTCCATTTTATTGTTGAAGATCCAAAGTGATGTGAAAAGCATTATTCCTAAAGTCAATATGAAGGATCAAGACTCACGACGAAAAGCAATCAACTCCCATAAAGATCATGGAGAAGTCTATCCGAAAAGACCCTAACAAGGTATGAGGATAAATAGATCCAAGTCCGAAAAGGAGGCGGATCGTTGTATCTCAAAATCCCAATTAGAGATTGAAGAATAATCATGAAGTCGTGGTCAACAAAGTTGGAGTACCCCTCAAAAGTCTCCAAGTGAAGAAACTCTATTATGATGAGAAGACCATTATCTCAAGAACGTCTCTCGAAGATATGAAGTATGAAGTACATGCCAAATATCGGCCCGAGAAAGGTCTCAAATCGTGAACCAAGTTATGCCAAGATATGAACTTTTTGATATCCCGAGAATCAGTTTTAAGAGATTTTGTCCTTTAGCTAACTATTGATCAAATCGTCCTACTTTGCTTTCAGCCCTAATAAACTATCGAAATAAGTCCAAAAATGCATCTTCATGATCATTCTAAGACAAAAATAAAATATAAGAGATACACCTAGGAATAAGGGAGTTTAAGCATTTAATTAAGCCATGTGTGTAAGTGTTTGAATTGCTAACTTATAATAACAATGATCTCGTTTTTAAGCTTAGTTTCGGGAACGTGAAACTTGAGGGTGATAAATCTTCGCAGCACCAAAGCCCTAATGTAAGTCATCGATTTCTTTGCAAGGTATTTCCATGTAACTATTTTCAAGTGAAAATTGTTTTCTATCCCTTTGCTACCTTTGAAGTTTTATTTCTTTAATTTTTGTTTAGTAGAATTTAAATAAGGCCAAGGTTGATTAATTATGAGAAAAGTGTAAGCTTGCTTTATCACTAAGCATTTCATGAGGGCATGGCAATGGTTAAGTGTAGGGGATTTGATAGGTGTGTTAACACCCATCCTTTTACCACTTAATTCGGGCTAAAACGAGACCAAAACACGTATTTAATATCATTTGTTTGGAATTATGCGTGGTTTTTGTGTTTATTGTGTTTTCAGAGCCAACCGGATGAATATTGAAGAAAACATGGGATTGCACGGGTTTTACTGAAGAAAAAGACTTAAGATAAAGTCTATTGTCCAAGAGATTCAAAAGATTTGAAGTCACTGGGCCTATTCGAAGATTTATCGAAGAAAAGGACCAAAGATGGAAGATTTATATAAGTCGAAGAAACTCAAGTCTATTAAACGAAGAAATTAAAAGATGAGTTGAATTTAATCGACGACAAATCCCGAATCAGAATCGAAAACGGAAACTTTTCTGAAAAGACAAAAAGACAAGAAGAACGGGAGAAAGCCCACTCACCAACCAAAGGACAAGCCTATAAAAGGAGCCCTTCACACATTTTAAAGAAGCTAGCTTAGTTTTCTTCTCCCCCACTTTTTCTCTCCCTGTTTCGTCTCATCACCATCACCATTAGGGTGATTGGTGATTTTAATCTTTAATTTTCTCATCTTGTAATTTTAATTCTTGATTTATCTTGTCAAAACATTAATCATTCAATACAAAGTCCTTGTTTAATCTTTCTATTTTATCTTGTTCATCATCATCTTTATCTTCAAGTTTTTAAGTCTTTATTTTTCTTGATTTAATCTTCAAAAGTTGTTGGGATTTGTGTTTTTGTTGATGGGATTAGTAGTTTATGGTTAGTAGATGCTTTGTGATTGATTTATTTTAGTTTTTGGTGAAAAACTTGGTGATTTTTGGATCAAAACCGTGTTTCCTTGTTCTTCGGTTTAGTTTCTGTATCTGGGTTTCCCAGAAGTTCCGAATCAGTGAATAGTAACTTTCGAATGAGTTGTGTTTTCAAAAGTTCCGAGTCAGTTAAAAGTTCCGAATGAGTTTACCTTTAAAAAGTTCCGAACCAGTTTAAAACTTCCGAACCAAACAAAAGTTCCGGATGAAGCATTAAGTTCCGAATCAGTTTGAAAAGTTCCGAACGAAGCAGAAAGTTCCGAACCGATTTATTTATCAAAAGTTCCGAATCAGTAAGTTTCAGATCAAGCCAAAACTTCCGAACGAAGATAAAGTTCCGAATCAATTTTCAGACTTCCGAACCAAAGACTTCCGAACCAGTAAGTTCCGAATCAAGGGGCTTCATTCGGAAGTCCAAACCTTCCGAATCAGTAAGTTCCGGATGAGTGTAATCTTCCGAACCAAGGTTAAAGTTCCGAATCAATTTTCCTTTTAGTGTTACTGTTTGTCTGTTTTACTGTTTCTTTATGTTTATTTCACAATTTATATTTTAACTGTAATTTGAACTTTAATTTCAATTTTAATTTTAATCTTAATTTTAATCTTAAGTTTAATACAAGTCTTTGTTAATTATAATTAAAGTAATTGTCTTTGATTTAAATTTTCATTTCCACTTTTTATTAGACTAGAAAACCAAACTCTTTTATTTAGTAACCAAGAACAATCATTCCACTTAAGACCAAGATCAATTCGAGAGGATTCCGAGAGAATTAGAACCAATGCAAAAGCATGTATTAGTGCTGAAAACATCAATACGTGAAATAACGAGCGTTGGCTTAGGAAGCTCCTGGTGACTACCCACTAGTCATAGGTAAAGTTTTAGATCCTACAGGTCGAAGCCTTGGCTCTGATACCATAATTGTAACACCCCACTTTGATAAGTGGACCGTTACTCGTGATTATGGCGTGTCATCAAAGCATGTAAGGTAATATGTAGTAAAACATACATGACCATAGGGAAAACCGGAATCAAACATCGGTTCCCAAACATAAGCCCAAACATAAATAAAGCATAAGAAATGAGAAGGAGTAAACATATGTCCAAATAAGCATAAGTATAAGAAGGAAAAGGAGAAGAAGTCTAAGGCAGCTTCCATCCTATGCACGTCCTCCATATGCTCGAGTTTGTCCTTGGGTACCTCCCGTTTTGGGACATGGAAAGGAAAGTAATGGCTGAGCAAAATGCTCAGTGCACGGATATACGACATAGTATAAATGGCTGAAAAATAAATAAGACTAATAGCAGCGGAAATGTATAAGTCCTGAAAAACCTAGTTGTCTGTCATGTTAACTGGTTTTAGTTCTGAAAACATAGCTTATGTTACTTATGAAAATCTGTATTAGTTAATGTACCAAAAGCCAATATAGGTAACGAGGTCAACAACGTGCATGAATACTTGGAGGGGTGACCTCGTCATGCAAATTAGAGGGGATGTGTCTAATTAACTAGTAAGTGGGTACGAGGGATCAACTCCTTGTGAAGGATGCAAGGCACACACCACATTCACCATGAAATCATGACTGAAACATGGAACAAGGATGCACCCATACGCCCCACATGATAATATAATAATATGGCCAAAAGCTTAAAGGGACGCCACGAGCTATCACTCTGCCGTTGTGAAGTCATAACAATGGTGCCTCCAGTGTAATGGTTATGGTACCTCCATAACTAGGTGAAACTGGTCATGCATGTATATGGCTTAGGCATTTAAACTAAACATAAGCAAATCAAAACATATAAAAAAAATACTCGGAAAACAGTTGGCTGCGTACGGGGAATCCTAATATGGAAATAATGTCCATACTGAAAGGACGGAGAATCCGTACCTTAAGTCCAGTGAACAAAGAAGACGAACGGAAGAGAGTCCTACTTTGTTCTCACTAATGCTACATAAATAGTATACGTGTATAAGTATTCTGATTACTGAGTATATAACTGATTGTATATCATGTCTTAGGTTGTTTTATATGTTCATGTCTTCTTTTACTGACTTTAACGTTATGCTGTGTTTATCATATATTATGGATATTCTGATTAAGTATTACTTGTATTTCTTGTATTATTATACTTGTGTAATAATAAGTAACTTTCTAGAAATAGCAGGTTTCCTAAAATAGAATGTTTCCAAAAATAGAAAGTTTCCAAAAATAGAAAGTTTACAAAAATAGATTAAGTGCTTAAAATAGACCAGTTTCTAAAAATAGAAAGTTTCCAAAAATAGTAAGTTTCCTGAATTAGAAAGTTTCCAGATTTAGAATTAAGCTGAATTAATAAGCTAATAATATAAGCATAAGTTTACTGGTTAAATAACATAAGTCATGTAATTATTTGTATAGTTTATTAATAATATCACGTTAATTACATAAACTATAGGTTATATGATTTAATTAAATATAAGCATGATTTAATTAAATTAAGGTGTATAAAATACTTAGGTTAAACATGTATTAATATTAAATTAATTATAACCTAAGTCATGTTTATTAATTAATTATATTCCATGTCTTAAATAAATAAATTAATACTATAGTCTAATTTAAATGGTAAAAATACTTAGGTTAAAACATGTATCATTTCTAATAATTAATATAACCCAAGTCCATGATTAATTAAATTAATAATAATAGCATGGTTAATTAATTTAATTTGCCTTGTAAAAAAATTATACTTGTAATAAAAATGTATATATTTGTAGAAAACGTAACTTTTAAAAAAAATGTAAAGCTTGCAAAATTTAATCCCGTGAGTGTACCCGTGTTTTATTTAGACTAAAACATGAACTGGACCGGATCCCCTTGAACCGAACCGAACCAAACAGTCCCATTACTCGTTCTTAAACTATGACCCAAACACACCCTTAACTGTATTAAGCTGTGAACCAAACACACCCTTAATGCTCCCAACCAAATACCCCTAGTGTGTTCAAGCTCCCACCGACAGTAGTGGCCTAGCCACTGACTGCCGTGGTTTTCCCATGGCGGTATACTTTAGCCACCGCTAGGCAAAGACACCCACCGCCAGGTTGTAACTGCCCAGCCGTGGGTTCCCACTGCCCAGCCGTAGGTTGGTGCTATCCAGTAGACAATACCAACCGGCAGTGACCCCTTTTGGCCAGCCTACCCACCGACAGTAGCAGACCAGCAGCCATTTGACCCCAGCCCGCCACTGTGGTGCGGAAGCCCTCACTACATGCCATCGAGAGCTACAGCTCTCGGCTGTTTCCCAACCAAACACGGATTATTTTACATGTTTTTAAATCTGATAAGCATAATAACGAATCAAAAGAAAAGAATTGATGGTTACTTATCTTCGTGCCATGAGTGTTAGAAACATAAAACACGAACATAACTCTTGATTTTCTAAATTAAAGCCCACGTGCTTTCTTGTTCTCTTGGGATGAAGATGACAACATAAAGAAAGAAGAGAGGAACGATCCGATCTGTTTTTCTATCTTAGGGTTATAATGGATTTTGTCTAAAAAAATATACTATGCCCGTCGTTTACCTGTTGTAAATGGACTTGGATGGGCTTTGGCCCACTTCCTCTCTTTTCTTCTGTCCAAACCGCCAGCCCAAACCTTCCAAGGGTTTTTGTTTAGTTTTCATGTTAAAAATGTTTATCATATGTCGAGTTTAATTGTCTTGTCGTGTTTAAATATTTCATGTTAAAGTATTTATCATGTGTCGAGTTTAATTGTCGTGTCGTGTTTAAATATTTGTGTCACATATACTACGTACCTATATATATCGTGTCGTAATAGTCGTGTTATAATTTTATACGTAATAATTATCGTTCTTAAATGTTCGTGATCATATATTCATGATTATAATTATTATACTTAATAACTATCGTGTATTATCACGTACTTAAATATTATTGTACACTAACAACTACGTAATTTCTGGATTCAATATTCGTGACACGTGTTCGTGCTATAAAAGGAAAGTTTTAATTGGTTCGTGTGCTTACGTAATGTACTGTTCATGGTAAAAGTATGCGGGTTTTACACAAACAATCTCACAACAGCCACTCACCCCCCTTCACGCCACCAAGACCAGTCAAACAACCAATCACACTCTTCCCACTATCCACCTCACCATTCCACCCAAGTTTTATATAACTGAATTTCTTAAACCATTTATTAAACTCTAATTTTGGTGGTAAACATACTTTTTAAAACCAAAACTTGATTAAACCTTCCCTATTTAATCATCCTTCCCCACATAAAGCGTAGATTACGAATTAATTGAAAACAAAGGGTTTTTGATTGATAGTATTCGGAACCCCAATTCAAACCCTCCTAAACACATCTCATTCCTAAAACCACTCACCCCTTCACCTAAATGGTCCCCACAGTGTTCCCTATCACCCCTAAAATGGTAAAAAGGGAATCCCATCAGAAGATCAACGACTATAGGCAACTACTTGCTCCTAAAGTCTCAACCAACGTCCAAGATTGAAGAACAACAACTGTCTCATCACATGTCACCATTGACTGAATTTCCAAGTTTGAATTTCAAGGGCTTTTTAGGGATTTAATGTATTAGGGTTTATCCCTTCTATTATCTTCTACCTTTTTCTATATAAGCATTCCTCAATCTATGAGAGGAGCTTGTTCCAGTTTTTGTATATTTTTAAATTATTAATGAAAATGAACTTTTAAATTGTGCAAAATACTGAGTTTCAAATTTTATTGTTTTTCTTAGCTTAAATATTTACTTTTAATGCAAATTTAGTTTAAGACTTATCAAAAGATTTTGTGTTCAAGGTTTTTGGCAAAAGCATTTTTAGACCCACGGATTGTAAATCCAAAAACAAAGTGAAGTGAAAGTGGATGTTTGTTTTTGGTTTTCAGTTTTGTTTTTGGTTTTCTTGTTAAACTTTATAAGTTTCAGTTTGGTTCAAAGCTGGTTTTAAAATTGGTTTCAAAAAGTTGATTTAAGAATATGTTTTCCTTTTTTATCTCACACTTACTGTTTATATAAGCCATACCATAAGCTACTTAACACTAGCTTATGATCTTAGCTTATATAAGCTTGAATCTTCTTCTTTGGTTTGCTTGTGTTTGTACAGAAATCAAGGAGAAACATTGCATTTCTATCCATTTAGTTCATTTTAATTTTGAAGATATTGTACCCCCTTGGCTTTTGTAGACCAGTCAACGGGGCTCTCTACACACACTCATAAGCTCACTAAAAAGGGCCATTGGAAGGCATCAGCCAGGTATTAGGCTTGAACCCCATTAGGTCACTTTTTTGAGATTTATGTGTTTTGTGGTTTGCTTGTTCATGTGGTTTATGTGAAAGTTGTTTGATGTTAGTGTAAGTGTTTGTTTGTGCTTGAATGTTATTTTTATGCATGTTAGAGTAATATTTAATCACTTTGGTTGTGTTTTACCAAAAATTTCTTTGTTAATTTTTGGTTTTAAGATTTTTAGATTGAAAATTTCACTGTTCACTCTTTTTAATTATTTTTTTATATTTAATTTAAGTTTAAATAGGTTTTATATTAAACTGTTTTGTCTTTTAGTGGTAAAAATTACTTTTTTCAACTTTTTCTATTTTTAGAAAGTTTAGTATTATAAAATAGGATTTTTGAAATAGTAAGTTTATTTTAAGCATTATTTTATTATTTTTAATCATTATTTTAGTTTAAAACGTGTTTTTAGTGTTTAAAATAGAAAAATAGTTTCTAAAAATTAGGAAAAATACTATTTAGTGTTTAAATAATATAAGTAAGATATTAGTTTGATAAAATAATATTTTGGGCTTTTTCTTAATTATATTTAATTTTAGGGCTTTAATTAGTATTTAAAATTGAATATTTAATTATAAATGGTTATAAAATTTATTTATTAAATTTTTATTCTTATTTATATTATTTTAGACTTAGTTTTGATTTTTAATTAATTTTTAGATTAAATTGTTATTTTCGTCGCGTTTTACGTAATTACGTCATCGTTTTACGTCATAGGTCATAATCGTTGTTTAACTCGTCTTTTATTTTTCTCTTCTCAAAACCAAAAACAACACTAATCCAAACTTTGATTTTATATAATTGGCATACACAACATACACCTCCACCGAGAACGAACTTAGACTTTTCGTCTTTACGGTTTTTATAAACCGTATCGATTAATACTTGCCTATAATACGTCTTTTTCCTAAAAGCGTATTTTTACCGCAATCATCTTCATTTGTACCTGTTTCTGTTCTAAGAGATCTAGCTGTTGTACCTCGTTTCTCCTTCTCTGTTCTTGCATGTGTAGCTCTTCTTCATGTACTCTTAGAGCTACAAGTTCATCATGTGCAGATTGTGCCCTTAGTTGTTCAGGTGTTTTATGCTTGTACTTCCTCTTAGGCTGTTCAATCATCTTCCCCTTTCCTTTGTCTTTTGGATCCACTGCTGGTTTTGCTTTGGGAGCAGTCTCTCCAATCTTTATCACCTTTTGAGTTGGTTTCCTTCTCTTCTTCCTAGAAAATGTTTGAGTAATGTGTTTAGCAGGGGAAGAACTTACAACAGGGGGATCAACGATACCAGGGGAAAGTTTTGTAGAAGCAGGGGCTTCTTCTTGATTGCCCATATTCAACAAAGCTTGGGCTACATCTTTTATGGCACTCCCCTTGTCACTCCCTTTTTCATCACTAGCCACCTTCTCTTTTCCTAGATCCTGACCACTAGGAAATGCATACCACCGAGTAGACTCATCTGTTTGAGGTACTTCCTCCCCTTTGGAAGCATCCTCATCTATGGAAATAATTAGCTTTGGTCTTCTCCTCCCCTCAAGTGTATCAAGTCTGGTCTCCAAGTTATTAATCACCAGACCTTGCTTTTTGACAGTTTGTACTAGTTGTGTATTTGCTCTTTCAAGCTCATACACATAGTCGTTAATTCCAATAAGGATAGTGGTTGCAGTCTGCTCTCAACCTTAGAAGGAGATTTCTCCCCTTTGTGGGTATCACTGAGTGAGGGAGAGGACTTACTTATGGTGTCACTAGCCTGCTCACTCCTTGGGGATGAGACAATAGTGACAGCCAAACCCCCAGTGTGCTCCAAACCTTTGGAGACTCTCCTCTCTACTACTTGTGAAGGATAAGTAGGCAAGGGAGACCTAGCAAACCTGGTTTTGGTTCTCTTTTCTTGTTGTGGGTTGGCAGGGGGAAGTTGGCTGGCAGGGGCATCAGTAGCAGGGGTATCAACAAGAGTTGTTTGGGCTGCTCTTGGTCTTGAAGAAGCTTCTCTTCTGATCTGGTTCATCATAGTTTGAGTAAGAGGAACTGCACTGCCAGAAAATTGTGGGGTGGGTGCTGTAATAGTGGTGAACAATTTGGTTGTATGGGGGTTAGCTTCAAAATAATCTTTGTGACGAATTTTACCATTGATAACTTGATTTTGCTTAGTTAAAAAAGTTCTTTTGATGTGTGTCTAATCGAATTGATCTAGGTTCCCTATGTGACTCAGTCGTTCTTTGGGGAAACAAATATTTTGGTCATTGTTTTTAAATAAAAGTGCAGAACAATTAAAGTAAAGGTGCTCTTAAAGTAAATCTAAGTATAATTAAAATAATGGTGCAAGTATTTAAAAACGTGACTGAAATTAAAGGGCACTTAAGTAAATGACGTAAACTTAAATCTATCTAAGGCAATCTTAAAACGCAGCTAAAACTTAAACTAAGGCAAGGCTAAAATAAAGCTAAGACAAATAATTTTAAAGTGCAATTAAATAAAAGGCGGGAAAAATAAAGCTTGAAAATAAAAATAAGAAATTTAAAAAGAAAGACTGAAAAATTAACTTACAAAACCCTTGATTCGGAAGTTCAAAACTTCCGAATGAACTAGCTTGATTCGGAAGTTCCCAAACCCCAAAAGCCTTGATTCGAAACTTTTGAAGTTCCGAATGAAGGTCTTGACTCGGAAGTTTTTGAGTTCCGAATAAACAATGCTTGACCCGGAACTTTTGTTGATCCGGAAGTTCTGCTTGATCCGGAAGTTTTCGTCCGGAAGTTTGAGACTTCCGAATGAGCACAAACTGAGTCGGAACTTTTGAAGTTCCGAATGAAAGCCACTGGTTCGGAACTTTTGAAGTTTCGAATGAACAACTCCTTCTCACCTTGGCTCGGAACTTTTCCTAGGAATACAGAAACACAGAAACAAACACCCCCGAAGAACAAGGGATAATAGTAACAACAGATATAACACAATTTAATCAAAATCAAAACAACGATTTAGCTAAACTTATAACAAATCCACAATTAAACATAAACAAACAATCAATATCAAGAAATCTAACAACTTTAACCACAATAATCAAAAACCCATTTGATCAAAATAAAAGCATGAACATGAACACAAACATAAACATAAAAATCAAAGATTAAGAAAGGTAGATAAGAGATTGACAAGATAAAGTAAATATTGACAATAATTAAATGAAAACTTACTTGAAATTAAATGAATTTAAGGTGCAAGACAAGGTAATTAAATAGACAAGTATTAAATGACAAGGTAATTAGAGGTGGAAGACTAATTGTCACACTTAGCCAACAAGAAAAAATGATTACAACTAATGACTATTTATAGGGGAGGATTAAGGAAGCTTCCTCCCCTCCTTCATTTTTTATTAATTGCGAGATTAAGTCCCTCCTTCTTTTAATCTTCATTAATTGCATACTTAGTCATTTTCTTCTAATCTTCTTTAAACTTGGACTTAAGGGACTTTTGGCTTCGGGATTTCTTTGAACTCGTCTTTAAATTCTTCAATAAAATAGACTTGAATTCTTCGGCTTTTGATAAACTTCCGTCTTTTGACTATTTCTTCGATAAATCTTCAGAATTGGTATTGGACTTCCGTTCTTTTTGCACTCTTGACTTCTTGACTTCGTCTTTCATCTTTTTCTTCAATAAAAGTCCGTAAATGCCCGTGAATTCCCGTGTTTTCTCCACTTTTCACCTTTTCGTCCTAAATCACAACAAAAACACAAACCACGCATAATTCCGACATAAAAGACATAAAATACACGTTTTGGTCCGGTTATTATTGTAATTAAGTGGTAGAAAAGATGTGTGTTTACACACATATCAAATCCCCTACACTTGACCATTGCAATGTCCTCATGCAATGCATTAGTTACAAAGCAAGTTTACACTTTTCATCATAATCAATCCATAGTTGCCTTTATTAAAGAGATAGAAAATTAAAATCATTCAGAATAAAGAAATCAAAAGCATACCTTGGGTTTTGAAAATGTTATGAATAATCATCATCCTCAAGTTTTCACTTTCTCCAAACCAAGCTTAAAAACGAGATCATTGTTATTATAAGTTAGTAAACTATCACGAACTCATGTGGGCCAATTACTCACTTAGACTCCCTTATTCCTAGGTGTATCTCTTATATTTTATTATTGTCTTGAATGATCACTTGGATGCATTTTTGACTTATTTCGATAGTTATTAAGTCTGAAAATAAAGTGAACGATTTAATCAATAGTTAGCTAAAGGACAAAATCTTTTAAAACTGCTTCTCGGGACCTCATAAAGTTCATATCTTGGCATAACTCGTTTCGCGATTTGAGACCTTTCTCGGACCGATATTTGGCGGCGACTTCATACTTCAAATCTTGAGAGACGTTCATGAAATTATGGTCTTCTGTTCATAATAGGAATTTCTTCACTTGAAGTTTTGAGAGATTCATACTTGGACCACGACTTCTTCATTTTTCTCCAATCTTTATTTTGGACTTTGATATACAACGATCCGCCTCCTTTTATGACTTGGATCTATTTATCCTCATACCTTGTTAGATTCTTTTCGGATACACTTCTCCATGACTTTTTGGGGAGTATTTGCTTTTCGTCGTGTGTCTCGATCCTTCATATTGATTTTCGATAAATGATTCTTCACATCACTTTGGATCTTTAGCAACAAAATATAGCCCTCATGCCTTGTTAGGGCCTTTTCGGACTCGCCAATCTTTGCATCCCGCTTCAATAAGTTATGCCTTGGCTATGAACTATAATCCATACCGAGCAACTTTTAAACGATCTTGGGCTAGAAGCTAAGTAACTTTTCAAATCGTACAACCTTATTTATTAGCAGATAAATTTATTAGCAAGCGATGGGAGAATAGGCTTATAATTAACTCACATAAATTCACGAAAGAATACCGAACTTATAATTGGCTCTATCATCTCTCGTTCTCCATAGTTTAAAATCTCAAGTAATGAGACTCGTGGATGCTTAGCCTATTAAATAAAAGTTTTGGGTTTTCGAGTCGCCTATAGGATCTTGCAAATTCTTAGACTTTTTCAAGTTTAGAAATCGCGTTTTAAAGTTCCCCTGATAAACGACTCTCTAGGATCAATTATAGGAACTTGCGAAAAGTTCTTGTTCTTAACCCGTGAGAGTTAAGACTTTCACGTTTTATAGCTCCCTATATAAAAGCCTAGCAAAACTTGACTTAAACACGTTAAGGGTACTAGCTAGAGCAAACTTAGATAAGTAAACTCGGGTTATGTCAAAAGATTCACAACGTTTAAAAATTAAAACCACTTTATTAAACATTTATTCTAGCAAAGAAAGAAAATAACTATACAAAGGGAAAAACAAATAGGCCAAAATAGATCAAAAATTTTGAAAAATGTCGAAAAATTGATTTTCCGGTTAAAATGAGGACAAATACAAGTAAAAGACCACTTAACTTCGATAGAAGTCCCCCCTACACTTAAGATAAACATTGTCCTCAATGTTTAAGCATGTGGGAGTAAACTCCCCTACACTTAGGACATTGTGCACTTTGTTTATATCTCGCTAAGGAAAAGACAACTAAAGAGATTCCTATTTATTATTTTATATTTTATATTTTTAAAATATAAAATATAAAATATAAAATAATTAAAAAGTTCAGTTAAAAAGTTCTTTGTTGTGTGTCTCTTCGAATTGAAAAACTTGTGTTTAATGTGTGACTCAGTTTTATTTTGGTGGAAACAAATATGTGTCGTTGTTTTTTAAATAAAAGTTCAGAACAATTAAAGGGGTTAAAGCTATAAATTACCAACGAACTTTACTTTTTTTCTCGACATTATCAATATGAAACATATAATCCTATTATAATCATCCAAACTTGTTGGTACCGGCTAATATTAGGAACGTTATATTATTTTCCAAGTCATTTTCTTTTTCCACCTGCCATTAACTATTATTGAATTTATACAAGCCACATGCCAACAAGTTAGGTTTTCTTAACAGTACCCGTATCTTACCCCCACCATAAAACCTCGTATCTTCTAAGTCCATATTCCAGTTAGGGTTCATCAACATCATAATCAGTTCCTATTAAACATCATCTGCTCCAATTGGAAGTTAAAGTACAAACAACCCTTAACATCGAATGAAGACTTCAAGACCACCAACAATAAGGCCGGATATATTTTCCTTCATTAGCTGTCAACTTCAAATGCAGTGGAATATAACGGAAGCTCATCATTTGAGGTGATTTCCTACTCAAAAAAGTTATTCAATCCACTATCCCAATCATTTCGAAGCTCAGAAGTTGAGTTAAATTTCTATATAGTAACCTCCATCCATCCATATTCCCTCTTTTTTGGAACTTGATGATTATCATGTATACTTCGACGAGTACATGTTTTACTTTCACCGGGTTGAATACTTGAATCTTGCGATTATTGGTACATGTTTTTCTTTTGATGAATACAAGTTTTACTTCAATGAGTACATGTTTTTCTTTGATGATTATCATGTATCGAGTAACGGATTCTAAAACTGAATCTTGCATTTGAGGTTGAATACTTGACGTGATAAAAGCTCAATCACATCTTCGAATCTGCATATATAATATATTAAGGAATATGGAGTATGTGATTACACCGACTCTAATGCCATTATTGGTGGAGAATTGTAGATCCAAGTAGCATCAGATGTGGTTTTGATTTTGGATAGAACAAGAAGTAAAGTGGATATGGGAAGTGATAAGTTTAGTGAGGTGGGGTGATTTGGATAAGAATTAGGTGACTTGGATATAAATAAATAATGTAAAATAAAAATGACCTGCTAATCAAATGATGTGTAGGTTATTTGTACTTGGTAACCGGCTATTGTAAGTCAATTTTGAAAAAGTTTGTAACTTTAGAAAAATAATGAATTTAGGATGGTGATAATGGGAGTATATGTTTTATATTAGTATTATCGAGAAAAAAAATGAAGTACGTTGGTAATTTATAGCTTTAAAAGTGCGTTAAAGTAAATCTAAGTCTAATTAAAATAATGGTGCAAGTATTTAAAAACGTGACTGAAATTAAAGGGCGCTAAAGTAAATGACGCAAACTTAAATCTATCTAAGGCAAACTTAAAACGCAACTAAAACTTAAACTAAGGCAAGTCTAAAATAAAACTAAGGCAAGTAATTTTAAAGTGCAATTAAATAAAAGGCGGGAAAAATAAAGCTTGAAAATAAAAATAAGAAATTTAAAAAGAAAGACTGAAAATTAACTTACAGAACCCTTGATTCGGAAGTTCAAAACTTCCGAATGAACTAGCTTGATTCGGAAGTTCCCAAACCCCAAAAGCCTTGATTCGGAACTTTTGAAGTTTCGAATGAAGCTACCTTGAGTCGGAAACTTGGAGTTGATCCGGAAGTTCGTTCGGAAGAATTGAGTCGGAAGTTCGTCCGGAATTATTGATCCGGAACTTTTAAAGTTCGAATGAATTGCTTGATCCGGAACGTTTTAAGTTCCGAATGAAGGTCTTGACTCGGAAGTTTTTGAGTTCCTAATAAACAATGCTTGACCCGGAACTTTTGTTGATCCGGAAGTTCTGCTTGATCCGGAAGTTTTCGTCCGGAAGTTTGAGACTTCCGAATGAGCACAAAATGAGTCGGAACTTTTGATGTTCCGAATGAAAGCCACTGGTTCGGAACTTTTGAAGTTCCGAATGAACAACTCCTTCTCACCTTGGCTCGGAACTTTTCCTGGGAATACAGAAACACAGAAACAAACACCCCCGAAGAACAAGGGATAATAGTAACAGCAGATATAACACAATTTAATCAAAATCAAAACAACGATTTAGCTAAACTTATAACAAATCAACAATTAAACGTAAACAAACAATCAATATCAAGAAATCTAACAACTTTAACCACAATAATCAAAAACCCATTTGATCAAAATAAAAGCATGAACATGAACACAAACATAAACATAAAAATCAAAGATTAAGAAAGGTAGATAAGAGATTGACAAGATAAAGTAAAGATTGACAATAATTAAATGAAAACTTACTTGAAATTAAATGAATTTAAGGTGCAAGACAAGGTAATTAAATTGACAAGTATTAAATGACAAGGTAATTAAAGGTGGAAGACTAATTGTCACGCTTAGCCAACAAGAAAAAATGATTTCAACTAATGACTATTTATTGGGGACGATTAAGGAAGCTTCCTCCCCTCCTTCATTTTTTATTAATTACGAGATTAAGTCCCTCCTTCTTTTAATCTTCATTAATTGCATACTTAGTCATTTTCTTCTAATCTTCTTTAAACTTGGACTTAAGGGACTTTTGGCTTCGGGATTTCTTTGAACTCGTCTTTAAATTCTTCAATAAAATAGACTTGAATTCTTCGGCTTTTGATAAACTTCCGTCTTTTGACTATTTCTTCGATAAATCTTCAAAATTGGTATTGGACTTCCGTTCTTTTTGCACTCTTGACTTCTTGACTTTGTCTTTCATCTTTTTCTTCAATAAAAGTCCGTAAATGCCCGTGAATTCCCGTGTTTTCTCCACTTTTCACCTTTTCGTCCTAAATCACAACAAAAACACAAACCACGCATAATTCCGACATAAAAGACATAAAATACACGTTATGGTCCGGTTATTATTGTAATTAAGTGGTAGAAAAGATGTGTGTTTACACGAAATCACGGGTCGTCAAAGAGTTTAGGATAGAACCGGGAAGAAGTAGAACACGAAATCACGGGTCGTCAAAAATCATCAAGAGTGGATCATTGAAGCTCGAATCCCTTATTTAGAAGTGATGAGGGGAAATAGCAAACCAACGGGTCTCCCCTACACTTATGATAAAGAAAGCGAAAAGATAGATGCATGGGTTGCCTCCCAAGAAGCGTTTGGTTTTTGTTAACCGAGTCGTGAGCCTGACTCGACCTTGATCATCAACGGAAGAAGCATGAAACATATCCACCAGGATCAAAGACATAGTTTTCATCCATCAATAAGCAGAAGCTTAAGGTGAACAAGGCAAGCCAAATAAGAAGTGGCAAGGTTCCCTTAAGCAAATATGGAGCACGGTGGAAGCAAGGGTGAAGTGCAAGCATGTCTTCAAAACTTCCAAAGCTTTTTCCTTTTGTTTCATCAGGTGGATACTGAGATGGCTTAAAGACTTCAATACTAGGGTCAAACACCTTTTCCTTTAGGGGAAAATAGCACTCAGGTTCAGCCGAGTGTGAAGAAGATCCGCAAAGAAGCACAACCTCGTCCTCAGAAGGGGGACAAAGAGGTGTCAAATCATATGTGCAACGGATTTCGGTGTCGACCGGTTTCTTCTCCTTTGACAGAATGTGCTTCAAATCCAAAGTAGGATCAAGACGATAATCTTCAAAGTCATAAGGAGGTGCATCACTTTCATGAGGGAAGTAAGTGTTGAGAAATTCAGAGAAATCTTCCTCAAATGAATAATCGTCCAAAGTAGGATTGAGTGATGGCGGAGGATCTTCATTGTGTGAAGAATCGCTCGAGAGAGTATCGGCCTCATCAAAATCATCGAAAGTGGGCAGCTCGGGATACTCAGAAGTACAATCATCAAAATCATCTGAATCTGAACTAGAATCATCATCATAAGCATCAAAGACCGGTGGAGAATCATAAATGGGAGAAGCTTCCAAGGTGGAGCGAGAATCATCCACATCATCGTCAAAGAGTGGATTATCGATGGAAGAATCGAATAGAGGATTGTCATAGACGGTAAAGTCATCGAGCACATTAATCATACTCACTGATTCTCGGCCATAGTATTTGCCTGTAAGCTTCCCCATTTTAAAAATTTGTGAATCATTCCCGACTCTTAAGATTAACTCACCTTCGGCAACATCCACTAAAGCTCGTCCGGATCTCAAGAATGGCCGACCAAGTATTAAAGGAATACGAGGGTCCATTTCATAATCAACTACGACAAAATCGACCGGGAAAGTAAATGCGCCAACTTTGATGAACACATCTTCGGCTATACCAACGGGGTAAGCGAGAGTGCGATTTGCAAGTTCAAGAGTCATCTTTGTTGGAGTGAGGTCGGGCCATGATAGTGTTTTCCAAACACTCAGTGGCATCAAATTAATACTGGCCCCGAGATCAGCAAGGGCAGTAAGTTCTTCAGTTTTGTTGAACACGCAAGGCAACACAAAACGACCGGGATCTCCAAGTTTTTCCGGAAGTTCTTTAAGAATAACTGCAGAGCAGTTTTTATTTAAGCGTGTGTTGGCGAGTTCAATCAGCTACTCTTTCTTGTTAAGCAATTCCTTAAACGCTTTAACAAATTTGGGCATGTGAACAAGTGCTTCAAGAAAACTAATGCTGAAGGCCATTTGAGAAATCATATTGATATATTTTGTCACTTGAGAGTCCTCCTTTGTTAGATCGTTGGTCTTGCCTATGCGAGAAGGGTATGGGATTCTAGGTTTATAGGTGGAAGGTGAAGGTGTAGTCGGTAAAGGTTGGGATGTTGAAGGGTCCTTCCTAGAGACATCGTCATGACGAGGCGGAGACGGTAATGGTGCACTAATACTAGGTGTAGGAGGAGTAGGGATACATGGTGGTGGAGGAGGTGTAGATGATGGGGGTGGGATTGGTGGTCCTACGATGGTGACTCCACTACGAGTAGTAATAGCACTTACATTGGCTCGCGGATTAGTGACGGTGTTTGAAGGTAGAGAACTTGAAGTAGAAGGTTGAGTGGCGGGCAAGAAACTAGCCAACAAATTCTTTAATTCAGTCGTTTGAGTGCTTAAGGAGGATTGAATATTATCACGAACCTCGGTTCTAATGTCATTACCTTGCTTCATGATATCTCCTTTCAAATTGATTATTTGGCTCTGTAGATTCTTGATTTGCTCACCTTGGGTTCTCATTGTGGCTTCAACATCAGGATTAATGGGTGGGGTTTGTTGGGTGGGTGGTTGATAAGGATTAGAAGCTCTTGGTAGGATTTGGTTGCTTCTATTGTAGTTGTTGGCGGGGTTTTGGTTTTGAGGAGAAAAACCGGGTGAAAGGTAATTGTTAGATCGGTAACTCAGCAGATTTCTATCCCCTTGTTGTCGGGCTTGGTAATTTTCCGGTGAATAATTACCGTAAGAAGCATACACATTTTCCGGATTTCCTTGTGTCGAAGGACAATCGGTGTATGAGTGAGGACCGCCACATGTTTCACAAGGATTAGCAACCGCTTTAACTTGTTGTTGTTGGTTTGAAGAGAGAAGCGTAATACTTTTGCTCATTTCAGTCATCATGCGGGTGAGTTCCGTCATCTCAGGATTTGCTGAGGTAGAAGAGACATTGACTCTCGGGTTGTTCCTTGAAGAAGCAGAAGAATCCCAGTTTTTATGATGAGTAGTCATGTTCTCAATAAGCTCTCTACACTCCTCGGGTCTCCTTTTCATGAATGTGCCACCGGCGGCTGCATTTATCGTATCACGATCTCGAAAAGTCAAACCGTTGTAGAAAGTATCTATTAAGGTCACAGGGAGCATGTTGTGGTTTGGACATCTATCGATCAAGACATTATATCGCTCCCAAGCGTCAAAAAGAGATTCATCAGGGTCTTGCATGAAACCGCTGATCTGATTGCGAAGGCTTGTGACCATGGATGGTGGAAAGTAGCGCGACAAAAAGCGTTGAGTCATGTCATCCCAAGTGTGAATAGAATTCTTCGGGAGACGATCAAACCATTTCTCGGCATGATGTAATAAAGTGTGTGGAAAGAGTTGTAGGCGAAGTTCATCCATTGTGGCACCAGCTAACTTCATGCTTTGGGTGATTGTAATGAACTTGTCGAGGTGTTTGTTGGCATCATCATCAGGCAATCCACGGAATGGGTTTGTTTGTACTTGCTGAATCATGTGGTGCTTCAACGAAAACTCAGGAGCGTTGATTTGCATCGGCGCAATCGGTCCTCCTCGTCCAAACATGGTTGGTTGACAAAGTTCCTCTATGGTCCGAAGATCGGGCTGTGGAAGAGCATTGTTGTTATTATTAGGGTGCGGTGGATTATTGTTGTTAACACCAGACATAGCTAAATCTTCTTGAGGCTCGGGCTCTTGATAATTAGAATATCTAGTACGCATGCACCTACAAAGACAAAAGAAAAAGAAACCAAACACAAAAACAATATATATACAAAAGAAAGATAAAATCTTTTTGGATTTTTGAAATTTTTAATTTTTATGGATTTTTATCAATTTATAATTTTTATGGTTTTTTGAATTTTTTATGCAAGAAAAATAACGCTCACAAGTGAACGGATCCCAAAAAGCAACGCGTCTCTCACAGAAAACCGTTAATCTTTACGAAAAGAGCCGGCAGCGGCGCCATTTGATAACTTGATTTTGCTTAGTTAAAAAAGTTCTTTTGATGTGTGTCTAATCGAATTGATGTAGGTTCCCTATGTGACTCAGTCGTTCTTTGGTGAAACAAATCTTTTGGTCGTTGTTTTTAAATAAAAGTGCAGAACAATTAAAGTAAAGGTGCTCTTAAAGTAAATCTATGTCTAATTAAAATAATGGTGCAAGTATTTAAAAACGTGACTGAAATTAAAGGGCACTTAAGTAAATGACGTAAACTTAAATCTATCTAAGGCAATCTTAAAACGCAACTAAAACTTAAACTAAGGCAAGGCTAAAATAAAGCTAAGACAAATAATTTTAAAGTGCAATTAAATAAAAGGCGGGAAAAATAAAGCTTGAAAATAAAAATTAGAAATTTAAAAAGAAAGACTGAAAAATTAACTTACAGAACCCTTGATTCGGAAGTTCAAAACTTCCGAATGAACTAGCTCGATTCGGAAGTTCCCAAACCCCAAAAGCCTTGATTCGGAACTTTTGAAGTTCCGAATGAAGCTACCTTGAGTCGGAAACTTGGAGTTGATCCGGAAGTTCGTTCGGAAGAATTGAGTCGGAAGTTCGTCCGGAAGTATTGATCCGGAACTTTTAAAGTTCCGAATGAATTGCTTGATCCGGAACTTTTTACGTTCCGAATGAAGGTCTTGACTCGGAAGTTTTTGAGTTCCGAATAAACAATGCTTGACCCGGAACTTTTGTTGATCCGGAAGTTCTGCTTGATCCGGAAGTTTTCGTCCGGAAGTTTGAGACGTCCGAATGAGCACAAACTGAGTCGGAACTTTTGAAGTTCCGAATGAAAGCCACTGGTTCAGAACTTTTGAAGTTCCGAATGAACAACTCCTTCTCACCTTGGCTCGGAACTTTTCCTGGGAATACAGAAACACAGAAACAAACACCCCCGAAGAACAAGGAATAACAGTAACAGCAGATATAACACAATTTAATCAAAATCAAAACAACGATTTAGCTAAACTTATAATAAATTAACAATTAAACATAAACAAACAATCAATATCAAGAAATCTAACAACTTTAACCACAATAATCAAAAACCCATTTGATCAAAATAAAAGCATGAACATGAACACAAACATAAACATAAAAATCAAAGATTAAGAAAGGTAGATAAGAGATTGACAAGATAAAGTAAAGATTGACAATATTTAAATGAAAACTTACTTGAAATTAAATGAATTTAAGGTGCAAGACAAGGTATTTAAATTGGACAAGAAATTAAATGACATGTATTTAAAAGTGGAAGACTAATTGTCACACTTAGCCAACAAGAAAAAATGATTACAACTAATGACTATTTATAGGGGAGGATTAAGGAAGCTTCCTCCCCTCCTTCATTTTTTATTAATTGCGAGATTATGTCACTCCTTCTTTTAATCTTCATTAATTGCATACTTAGTCCTTTTCTTCTAATCTTCTTTAAACTTGGACTTAAGGGACTTTTGGCTTCGGGATTTCTTTGCACTCGTCTTTAAATTCTTCAATAAAATAGACTTGAATTCTTCGGCTTTTGATAAACTTCCGTCTTTTGACTATTTCTTCGATAAATCTTCAGAATTGGTCTTGGACTTCCGTTCTTTTTGCACTCTTGACTTCTTGACTTCGTCTTTCATCTTTTTCTTCAATAAAAGTCCGTAAATGCCCGTGAATTCCCGTGTTTTCTCCACTTTTCACCTTTTCGTCCTAAATCACAACAAAAACACAAACCACGCATAATTCCGACATAAAAGACATAAAATACACGTTTTGGTCCGGTTATTATTGTAATTAAGTGGTAGAAAAGATGTGTGTTTACACACATATCAACCATGTTGCCTCATATCCAAAAAAACTTCTATAAACCTTGGATACATACAAATTTTTGAATTGCTTTTGACATTTGTGACCATACCTTCAAAAAGCATTTGAGAAAAACAATATTTTCGCCCTGTTGCTAAGCAACTCGGAGCAGAAGCAACTTTACTCCCAAATTCATTAAAAGATGTAGTTTTAGATGATAAACATTGCAAAATAGTATGAATCAAATACTTCCAGTGGGGTGCAAACTGACCTTTTGCAAACTTACATTTTTTATTAGCAGAAATATTGTACCAAAGTTTGTAAGACCCTCAAATATTTCAGCCTCTGGTAAGGTAACCGCCCCACCCTCATCATCCAAGACTAATTTGTCTCGAATGGAGGCAAGTGTAACCACCTTGGCATGGCCATCAACCACGCTCTTAATTGTTACCTCTCCATCCACTGTTTTAGTCTTAGCATTAGACCAAAACCGTTGGATGTGTGAGGTGTAAATCCTAGGACTGAGCACAAGAGCTAACCTAAAATAGGTAGATATTAGGTAAGCATCAGCATCAGTGAATTCAACAGGCTCCTTGGATAAAATAGCAATTTGGTTATGGTTAGGATCGATTTTGAGAGTCGTGGAAGACATTTTAAAAATTGAAAGGTTTATATTTTGGAAAAATTAGTGGGATTTGATCGTCAGGGTGAGTTAGGCCTGCCGGTTAAGGGAATTGAGTTTATATAGGCAAATTGAAGGACTGTGATTGGATCAAATTATCAATCTGCAAAAAGATCAACTATAAATCTTGTTAAGAAAGTAACTTATTTGAAATAATAATAAAAAGGTTACCAATCAGCAAAGAAAGCGCCTTAAATATCTTTTGAAATGAATAAAATATTCCCTAACCAAAAAGTTAGCAACAGGCCCAACGGCTATAAGCAGGGCAACGGTATTGTCGGTCAACGGTCAAACAGGGGAACATTTTGCAAAGCAGGGGAAAGTTGTACTAGCGGGGGAATCAAAAATTAAAGCAGGGGAAACATTCCTAAGGGTATTAGACATAACCTGAATAGATCAATGCTAAACAGCTTTGCTCTAATGCACACACTTGCATAAACAAGTTTGATACATAGAATCTCAAGAGTCACCCCTTTAGCAAAGTTCCAAACAGAAAAAGTTAACACATAAGCAACCCTGCACCTGGTCAACCCAATAAAATAAGCATACCCCAGACTCCATCCCTACCATTTCCTTTCTATGGTTAATTGGTCTTGGCAATATGCACTCAAAATCTTAGATTAGGCAGCAAGCTGTTCAATCAAGAATTTTGAGTACACATTATAGTGCCTCAAGGTTTCAGAACTCCAACAAGCTTTGTAGCAAGTCTTTATTGTCCCAAACCCCTACTCACCAGTGGATATAATCTAAAATCATATATGAGTATCCTAGGGATACCTTGAGTCCTAAAGGTGTGACCTAACCTCCCCTAAAACATAGAGCATATACCCGATTCTCCCATAATATATTATGCTCCATTAGGATCTTTGCATTGTTAGTCTAAAACCACATATAACCACTTAAAAAGAACAAACCCAACCAAGAGAAAAACTCTTAGCAGGGGAAATTTCCTTAGCAGGGGAAACTTTGTTCAAAAGTAGTGGAATGAAGAATAATGGAAAAAGTGACTAACACGTGTATAAAAACAGCAATAATACAATCCAGAATACACAAGACATTTCAAACATAAATTTTAGGGAGTGACCATTCCAATACTTGCAACCAAGTACTGAAACCTCCCTATGTCAAAAGATTTTGTCAAAAGATCAACAACATTAACTTCTGTGTCAATTGCCTCTTGGACAATTATTCCTTTTTCAAAACAATCTATAATAAAATGATGTCTGATTTCAATATGTTCAGTCCTAGTGTGAAAAAACAGGATTTTTATGATGCAGATTGTGCTGTTATTGTCAATAAATATCTTGGTTTTAAGAAAATTGTACCCATAATCAAGCAGCTGATTCTAAATCCAAAGGACTTGTCCACAACATGTAACAGCTGCCACATATTCAGCTTCAATTGTGGAAGTTGCCAAACTAGTCTGCTTTCTACACTGCCAAGATATAAGCATGCTTCCCATAAAAACCGACATCTACCTGTTGTAGACTTCCTATCATTGTTGTCACCAGCATAGTCACTATCTGAATAGGCCACTGGCTCAAATGGTGACTCCTTGGGATACCAGAGTCCTAAAGTTGGATGACACTTCAGATACCTAAATATTCTCTTCATACCAAACAGATGGCACTCTGTGGTTGTCACTTGGTATCTTGCACATAAGGAGATTGCAAACATGATGTCAGGTCTTGAACCTGTAAGGTACATGAGAGATCCAATCATGGACCTATAGTTCCTGACATCAATAGGCTTTCTTGGCCCATCTTTTCTCCAAGGATTATCTTTAAACATGGGAGTGGGGACTTTATTTCCTTCATACATTCCAAACTTCTTCACAATTTTAGCAACATATTTGTCTTGTGAGATGAAGATCCCATCTTTCCTCTGATGAACTTGTAACCCCAAGAAAAAGTTGAGTTCACCCATAGAAATCATCTGGAATTTATCCTGCATCAACTTGGTAAACTCTTTGCTAAGCAGAGAGTTTGTGGATCAAAAGATGATGTCATCCACATACACTTATATCAAAAGAAAGTCACCCTTGTGTTTCTTGATAAATAAGGTCTGGTCAATTTTCCCCCTGTTGAAGCCATTATCCAACAGGTATTTAGAGAGAGTCCCATACCAGGCCATAGGAGCTTGATGAAGCCCATACATAGCCTTCTTCACCTTGTAAACTTTTTCTGGATGTTCTGGATCTTCAAAACCTGGAGGTTTCATCATATAGACTTCCTCATCAATAGTGTAATACAAAAAGGCACTCTTAACATCCATCTGATATACTGCGATGTCCATGAATGAAGCTTAGGCCAAAAACAATTTTATGGCTTCAATTCTGGAAACTGGAGCAAAGACCTCATCATAGTCAATACCTTCTTCCTGAGTATATCCCTATGCTACCAGTCTGGCTTTGTTTCTGACCATAATACCCCTCTCATCCTTTTTGTTCCTGAGCACCCACTTTGTCCCAATAGGTCTTGCCCATTTTCGACAGTCCACCAGAATCCATACTTCTTGGATATCAAATTGCAGGAGCTCTTCCTGCATAGATTCAACCCAGCTTGGATCATTTAATGCTTGAAAAATCGTCTTATGCTCTTCTTGGGATAAAAATGCAGAAAAGAGGCAGCATTACATATTATCATGATTGTACTTCATTGTGATGTTTGCAATGAAGCTGTGCTCTTTTGCTTGATAGCTTTTTTGCCTGGGTGTTGCAAGATCTCCCATGATCTGTGATTGAGGATGATTCTTGTTGACTCTATAAGTTGGTTGTTTGTCAACAATAACCTCAGACTCCAAGTTGCTCATGTCAGCTTCTATTGGACTATCCTGATTTGGAAAAAGATCTTCAAGATAGTTTCCCAAGGAGACAACATTGGTTAGTGATACATGCATTTTCAATGGGTTCAAAATATAATTCTCGGAATCCTCTCGAATTGATCTCAGTTTAAAGTGAAATGATTTGTTCTTGGTGACAAAAAGTGGATTTATTTTTTAATCTACTAAACAGAGAAATGACTAAAATGATAATGATATAATCTTAAAACAATCAACAATTAAAAAGAAATACTTGAATTTAAACAAAACAGCAGCTAAAAAGTTACCCTGTGCGGAAAACATCCTTCTATTCGGAAAGTTGGGCACTATTAGGAAAATAATCTCTATGCGGAAAGAAAGGCACTATTCGGAATAAGTGTTCTATGCGGAAAGAATGATGCTATTCGGAAAATTCGGCTTATGCGGAAAAATGATGCTATTCGGAAAATAAAAGCCCTATTCGGAAAGTTGAGGCTATTCGGAAAAGTTACCCTTATGCGGAAAAGATGCCCTATTCGAAAAAATTTTGTTATGCGGAATAATATTGCCTATGCGGAAAATTCAAGCTATTCTGAATAAAATCACTATGCGGAAAACAAGGCCAATTCAGAAAAACTGGGCTATTTGGAATATACGAGATATTCCGAATAAGGGAAAAAGTAAACTTGGCTATGCGGAAAAACAACACTATTCGGAATATTTAAAATATTCCGAGTAAGGGAATTATCAAATGGTCAATTCGGAATAAAACGTTCTGTTCGGAAAGTCTGGGAAGCGAAGAACAGAAACAGTAGCAGTAAAACAGGGGACACGGTTTTAAATCCAAATCGACTCCAATACTCAAAAAGGTTTTATCAAATCAAACACAAATCATTTAAATACCATAAGTAATAAATCCCACCAATAAAAACATTAAATCAACAACTTTTTAAGATCAAACTAGAATCAAATAAAAACTTAAGAACTTGCAATAGAAGATGATGAAGAACAAGATGAATGAAAAGATTGGAATTGATAGATTAATGTAAAAGTAACAAGAGTAATGATTAAGAGTTACAAGATTGAAAGAAAAAGATGAAAATCACCAAACACCCTAATGGTGTTTGTCATGAACCGATCCTAAGAAACTGGGAAAAAGAAAATGAAAGCTAACTCCCTAAAATGTGAAGGAAGAAACTATATATAGTCCTAGTGGTTGGTTGGTGAGTGGGCTTTCTCCCTTTCTTCTTGACTTTTCGTCTTTTCAGAAAAGTTTCCGTTTTCGATTCTGATTCGGGATTTGTCGTCGATTAAATTCAACTCGTATTTTAAGTTCTTCGTTTATTAGACTTGAGTTTCTTCGACTTATGTAAATCTTCCATCTTTGGTCCTTTTCTTCGATAAATCTTCGAATAGGTCCAGTGACTTCAAATCTTTTGCATCTCTTGGACAATAGACTTTATCTTGAGTCTTTTTCTTCAGTAAAACCCGTGCAATCCCATGTTTTCTTTAATATTTATCCGGTTAGCTCTGAAAACACAATAAACACAAAAACCACGCATAATTCCAAACAAATGATATTAAATACGTGTTTTGGTCTCGTTTTAGCCAGAATTAAGTGGTAAAAGGATGGGTGTTTACACACCTATCAAATCCCCTACACTTAACCATTGCCATGCCCTCATGCAATGCTTAGTGATAAAGCAATTTTACACTTTTCTCATAATTAATCAACCTTGGCCTTATTCAAATACTACTAAATAAAAATTAAAATACTAAGAGAACTTAAAACTTTAAAATAAACAAAAGGATAGAAATAACTTGCAAAGAAATCAAGGACTTACATTAGGGCTTTGGTGTTGCGAAGATTTATCACCCTCAAGTTTCACTTTCCCTAAACTAAGCTTAAAAACGAGATCATTGTTATTATAAGTTAGTAAATCAAACACTTACACACATGGCTTAATTATATGCTTAAACTCCCTTATTCCTAGGTGTATCTCTTATATTTTATCTTTGTCTTAGAATGATCATGAAGATGCATTTTTGGACTTATTTCGATAGTTTATTTAGGCTGAAAGCAAAGTAGGACGATTTGATCAATAGTTAGCCAAAGGACAAAATCTCTTAAAACTGCTTCTCGGGATATCAAAAAGTTCATATCTTGGCATAACTCGGTTCACGATTTGAGACCTTTCTCGGGCCGATATTTGGCATGTACTTCATACTTCATATCTTGAGAGACGTTCTTGAGATAATGGTCTTCTCATCATAATAGAGTTTCTTCACTTGGAGACTTTTGAGGGGTACTCCAACTTTGTTGACCACGACTTCATGATTATTTCTTCAATCTCTAATTGGGATTTTGAGATACAACGATCCGCCTCCTTTTCGGACTTGGATCTATTAATCCTCATACCTTGTTAGGGTCTTTTCGGATAGACTTCTCCATGATCTTTATGGGAGTTGATTGCTTTTCGTCGTGTGTCTTGATCCTTCATATTGACTTTAGGAATAATGCTTTTCACATCACTTTGGATCTTCAGCAATAAAATTGAATCCTCATGCCTTGTTAGGGCCTTTTCGGACTCGCCAATCTTCGCGCCCTGCTTCATAAGTTATGCCTTGGCTATGAACTCTTATCATTACCGAGCAACTTTTAAACGATCTTGGGCTAGAAGCTAAGTAACCTTTCAAATCGTACGACCTTACTTATTGCAGATAAATTATTAGCAAGTGATGGGAGAATAGGCAAATAATTACACCAAGTGAGCTTGTGCAAGAATACCGACTTATAATTGACTCTATAATTTCTCGTTCTCCACAATTTAAAATCTCAAGTAATGAGACTCGTGGACACTTAGCCTAATAAACCAATTAAGGTCTATATGGTTAAGGATACTAGCTAGAATAAGCTTGGATAAGTCTATTCGGGTTGAGTCAAAATAAACGCAACGGGCCTAATATGTCAAAGATTTCAAAACTAGCTACACCACTTTATTAAAATTTTTGACTTTATTGCGGGATATATACATATGAAAGCAACGATAAAAATTTAAAAATTACGACTAAATGTCCAAAGTTAATAAAAAATTTGAAAAATGTTGAAAAATAGGATTTTCCGGTTAAATTAAGGCATTTTCATGGAAAAGTCCACTTAAAACTTCGATAGAAGTCCCCCCTACACTTAAGATAAACATTGTCCTCAATGTTTAAGCATGTGGGAAAAGTCTCCCCTACACTTATGACATTGTGCACGTTGGTTAACTCAAGTTAAGGAAGAGACGACTAAAGTGATCAATTTCAAATGTGAGTATGAAGAAAATTGAATCACGATAGTTGAGAGATAGAACCGGATTTTGGATAACACGGGAACACGGTTCTTCAAAGTTTCCAAGATTGCAGTTATCCCTGTAATCACATCACCACACAAACACAAACGACCAAAATAGGTCCTCCCTTACACTTAGGGGGTTAAAGGGATAGACACTCGGGCTGCCTCCCGAGGAGCGCTTGTTTTTTATAACCGAGTCACGAGCCTGACTCGGCCCAAAATTAGTTCATGGGGAACGTGGTGAGGGATGGAATCACCTCCTGAGAGGTGTCCTCACCAAAGTACAACTTCACTCGTTGGCCATTCACCTTAAAATTCGGTCCATCAGGTTGAGCGAGCTCGAGAGTACCATATGGAAAAATTTGGGCAATGGTGAATGGGCCGGACCAACGAGATTTGAGCTTTCCCGAGAAGATTTTCAACCGAGAGTTAAAAAGTAAGACTTTGTCTCCAACATGGAAGTCTCGGTTTTTGATCTTGGAGTTGTGAATGAGCTTAGTTCGTTCCTTATAGATTAAATAATTTTCATAAGCCTCATTCCGAAGTTCATTCAGCTCATTGAGTTGGATCTTGCGTAGGTCACCGGCTTTGTTGATATCAAAATTAGCCCACTTCAAGGCCCAATAAGCCTTGTGCTCCAACTCAATGGGGAGGTGGCACGCTTTCCCGTACACAAGACGATAAGGCGTACAGTCGATCGGGGTCTTGTAAGCAGTACGGGAAGCCCACAAAGCATCATCAAGTTTATCAGCCCATAAGGCACGATGATCTCCCACGGTTCTTTCCAGAATTCGCTTAAGACCACGGTTGGATATTTCGGCCTGGCCATTAGTTTGTGGGTGGTAGGCTGTGGAAAGACGATGATTTACACCATACTTAGCCATGACTCTTGCGAATTGGTCATTGCAAAAATGAGTCCCACGATCACTAATAATGGCACGAGGCACACCGAATCTAGCGAAAAGAGCTTTCAAAAAGTTACAAACCACCCTTGCATCATTAGTAGGTAAAGCTTTGGCTTCAACCCACTTAGAAACGTAGTCAACAGCTACAAGGATGTATTTGTTTCCTTTAGAAGAAGGGAATGGCCCCATAAAGTCGATACCCCAAACATCAAAAATTTCACACTCTTGAATGAAATTCTGAGGCATCTCGTCTTTATGTGTGATTTTGCCTTGCTTTTGGCAAACATCACATCGTTTAACCATATTGTGAGCATCACGATATATGGAGGGCCAATAAAATCCCGAATCAAACACTTTTTTGGCGGTGTAGTTGGGACCAAAGTGACCACCGGTGGGTCCTTTGTGGCAAGCATCAAGAATTTCATACGCTGCCGGTCCATCAACACATCGGCGGATAATCAAGTCGGCACATTGTTTGAATAAATAAGGGTCGTCCCAAAAGTAAGTCTTAATGTCGGTGAAGAACTTCTTCTTTTGTTGAGACGTCAACCCTTCCTTGAGAATTCCACCCGCCAAGTAGTTTGCAAAGTCCGCAAACCACGGGGTTTCATTCGGCTTCGAGTTTATAGACATTAAGGTCTCCAAGGGAAAAGAATCATTGATTTGTTTGTTCGGATGATCCCCTTGGTAAGGATCCTCAAGTCTGCTGAGATGGTCCGCGGCTAGGTTTTCTGCTCCTTTCTTATCACGAATTTCGATTTTAAATTCCTGGAGCAGCAAAACCCAGCGAAGAAGTCTTGGTTTGGAATCTTGCTTTGTCAACAAGTACTTCAGCGCGGAATGATCGGTATACACGATGGTGGTGGAAAGGACAAGATAGGGGCGGAATTTTTCAAAAGCATAGACAACAGCTAAAAGCTCTTTTTCGGTTGTCGTATAATGCAATTGTGCCCCCGTCATTGTCTTGCTAGCGTAATGGATCGGTTGGAAGTGTTTGTTCACTCTTTGTCCAAGAACCGCTCCAATAGCAAAATCACTAGCATCGCACATCAACTCAAAGGGAAGCTCCCAATTAGGGGTAACCAAGACGGGTGCCTTAGTTAGCTTATCCTTAAGCGAGTTGAAGGCTTCAAGGCACTCTTTGGAAAAGATAAAAGGAGTATCTTTTTCCAAGAGGTGGGTCATCGGGCGAGCGATTTGAGAAAAATCTTTGATGAATCGACGGTAGAAGCCCGCATGACCCAGGAAACTTCTCACACCCTTCACGGTTGAAGGTGGAGGCAACTTTGCGATAACATCGACTTTAGCACGGTCTACTTCGAGACCGGCTTTCGAGATATTATGTCCAAGCACGATGCCTTCTTTTACCATAAAATGGCATTTTCCCAATTCAGAACTAGGCGAGTGTCTTCGCACCGCTTAAGCATACGTTCCAAATTGGCAAGGCAAGAAGAGAATGAATCCCCGAAGACCGAGAAATCATCCATGAAGACTTCCATGGTTTGTTCAACCATGTCATGGAAGATAGCTAACATACACCTTTGGAAGGTCCCGGGCGCATTACATAAGCCAAAAGGCATTCTTTTGTAAGCAAAAGTGCCATAGGGACAAGTGAATGTAGTCTTCTCTTGATCTTGGGGATCGATGGGTATTTGAAAATAACCCGAGAAACCATCAAGAAAGCAGTAATATTCATTTCCTGCTAATCGTTCAAGCATTTGGTCCATAAAAGGTAGAGGGAAATGATCCTTTCTCGTGGCATCATTGAGTTTGCGGTAGTCTATACAAACTCTCCATCCAGTAACGAGACGAGTGGAAATCAACTCGTTGTGTTCATTGGGAACAACGGTTATTCCGCCCTTCTTGGGCACACAGTGGATTGGACTAACCCATGGTGAATCCGAAATAGGGTAAATCATACCCGCATCAAGAAGTTTGATAACCTCTGTTTTGATGACTTCATGGATTTTTGGATTCACCCTTCGTTGGCTTTGAATTGTGGGCTTAAAGTCGTCCTCCATGAGAATTTTGTGTGTGCAGAAGTGAGGATCAATTCCACGAATATCCGAAATCTTCCAAGCAATAGCCTTCTTATGATCTTTCAACACGGCGACAAGTCGGGCTTTTTCTTCTTCCTTTAGGTCCTTAGCAATGATGACTGGCGACTTCTTCTCTTCTTCAAGGAATACATACTCAAGATGGGGTGGCAACTCCTTTAGCTCTAAATCCGGAGGATTTTCGACGAGAGGCGTATTCGAAGTCGGAGTATCGATAGCAATGACCATGGGAGATGGAGGAGAAGGATTGTCTTCGGTGAGAAGATTGTCAAAGAAGTTCATGTCTTCATCCTCCTCGGTGGGAGAATCATTAGTAGCTGAATTCACATCTCCCATGGTATCTTCTAAATTGTTCCAAAATAAATCACTATCTCCAAATAGAGACAATGATGAATCAATAGAGGACACGGTCTCAACATTGGGAAGAGAGGTAGGAATACTTTTGCAAGCATCATTAAAGTGTTCTTCACAAGCCACATCAAGAACGTCAATACAATTAACACTCTCATGTGAATAAGGCTGTTTAGACAACTTTCCCATGTTGAAGACTACTTTATCGTCACCCACTCTCATGATAATCTCACCGGCTTCAACATCAATGAGAGTGCGACCGGTCCTAAGGAATGGACGTCCAACAATCAGTGGTACACGAGGGTCCATCTCGTAGTCGACGACAACAAAATCAGCAGGAAAGGTGAATTTGTCGACTCCTACAATGACGTCTTCGGCTATCCCTACTGGATAAGCAACCGTACGGTTAGCTACTTCCAAAGTCATTTTGGTGGGGACTAGCTCTGGGAGAGATAATTGCTTCCAAGCACTTAGAGGCATGAGATTAATACTGGCACCTAGATCGGCTAGGGCCATGCAATTCTCTACTCCCGGGAAATTGCAAGGGATAAGAAAACGACCTGGATCACCAAGCTTGGTTGGCAATTTCCTTAAGAGTACTGCAGAGCAATTCTCATTAAGTTGGGTGTTGGCAATATCGAGGAGCTTTTCCTTGTCGCTCAGAAGATCTTTAAACATTTTCGCGTATTTGGGCATGTGAGCGAGAGCCTCAGCGAAGGAGATATTGAAATTCAGTTGTTTGAACATCTTAAGAAAATTCGAAACCTGAATATCATCCTTGCTCTTTTGCTTCTCTTTCCTCAACCTAGATGGATAAGGTATATTGGAAGAAGAGGAAGGCTTTAGGGGAATAGGATCACTCACAACCACGGGTGGAGGAGGGGTAGAAGGAAGAGGTGGAGAAATTGGGGAAGGAGAAGGAGGAGGAATAGGAGCAGGCGACTCGTTCTCCTTAGTCACAATCACCGGTGGAGGTATAGGAAGCTCGGGTTCCTTTGTACCTTTGCCACTTCGAGTAGCGATTGCTTTCATCTCCCCTCTTGGGTTCGCAAAGGTGTTACTCGGAAGAGTACCCGAAGAAGAGGGTTGATTACCTTGGAAGAAACTAGCCATCATGTTCCTCAAGTCATTTGTTTGGCTATCCAATGTATTTCTCATATCGGCTCTTAAATCATTTCCTTGCTTGACCAAGTCGGCTTTCAGGTTGAGCACCTCTCTCTGAAGATTTCCCACTATCGCATCGTTAGTCCTCATATAAGTTTCCACTTCCTGGTGAAGAGCGGTGGGTTGGTTGGGAGGAGCATTGTATGCGGGTGGTTGATAAGCAGGTTGCTGGTAGACTTGGTTGTTGCATTGAGGTGGTTGTTGCTGCTTGTCAGGAGGTATGTATGGTTGTCGATGTTGTTGTTGTTGTTGAGGAGAGCGATTGAGATTTTGTTGTTGGTTTGGGTTGGTAAGAGGGAAACCAGGTGGTGAAAGATAATTGCTAGAGCGGTAGCTAAGCAAATTACGGTCACCTTGAGGTCTAGCTTGATAAGCTGGTTGAGGATAGGTGCCATATGCCGCATTCACATTCTCAGCAGGGTAGTCTTGGGTGGCGGTACAAGTTGTGTAAGAGTGAGGACCACCGCATATCTCACAAGGTTGGCTGGCAGCGTTCACTTGAGCGTGTTTGGCGTTGTTGCTGTTGTTGTTGCTGACGGTGTGGGTGACAAGCGATTCAAGAAGCGTAGTGATTTTGTCTAATCGCTTGTCGCTGTCACTAGTGCTAGCACTAGCGACATTGGTCCGAACACTCTTGGTTTGCACACGAGATTTATTCTCAATGATGTCCCAAGCAGCATTGGAAGTCTTAGCCAATAGATTACCCCCCGAGGCACTGTTCAGTGAATCTTGGTCACTCATGCTTAACCCATTGTAAAAAGTATAAATTTGATGTACTTTGGTAAAACCATGTTGTGGGCATTTTCGTAAAAGATCTTTGAAACGATCCCAAGATTCACTGAACGACTCATCGTACTTTTGTTCAAAATTTATGATCTCATTCCGCAAAGCGGTAGTACGAGAGGGTGGAAAAAAGTAATTGATAAACTTTGTTTCCAAATCCGTCCACGAGAGAATACTCTGTGGCGGTTCCTTAGCAAGCCAATGCCGGGCTTGTCCCTCTAAAGAAAAGGGAAAAAGTTGTAACCTTATAACCTCCTGTGGAACACCATTGAACTTGACCGTGTTGGTGAGTTGCAAGAATCTCTTGATGTGGTCGTGTGGATCATCAATGGTTCGTCCCAAGAATGGTTGAGCGGAGACCATCAGGATAAAGCCTGATTTTAGCTCGAAATTGTTGGCGGCAATTGGTGGTATAACAATTGGATCCGTGTTGCCATCGACATGAGCTTGCCGCAGTTCAATCATCGGGCGATTATCCGGAAGGGGCTCATTGTTGTTGTTATTGTTCATGTTGTTGAAAGGCGGGTTGTTGTTGTTATTATTGTTTGGAGGTGGTACACCGGCCATGTCTAAGTGATCGAGTGGCTCAGGCTCTTGATAAGACGTGGATCGAGTGCGCATACACCTGCAAAAGAACGAACAAAGAAAAACAAGGCAAAAATATTTTTGGTTTTTATGTTTTAAAATTTTTTGTATTTTTGAAAATTTTATATTTTTTTTAGGATTTTTTGAAATTTTTTGTGAAAAAGTAACGTTCACGGGGAACGGATCCCAAAATCCAAGTTCTCACAAAAACTTTTGATCTTAACGAGAAGAGCCGGCAGCGGCGCCATTTGATACATGCATTTTCAATGGGTTCAAAATATAATTCTCGGAATCCTCTCGAATTGATCTCAGTTTAAAGTGAAATGATTTGTTCTTGGTGACAAAAAGTGGATTTATTTTTTAATCTACTAAACATAGAAATGACTAAAATGATAATGATATAATCTTAAAACAATCAACAATTAAAAAGAAATACTTGAATTTAAACAAAACAGCAGCTGAAAAGTTACCCTGTGCGGAAAACATCCTTCTATTCGGAAAGTTGGGCACTATTCGGAAAATAATCTCTATTCGGAAAGAAAGGCACTATTCGGAATAAGTGTTCTATGCGGAAAGAATGATGCTATTCGGAAAATTCGGCTTATGCGGAAAAATGATGCTATTCGGAAAATAAAAGCCCTATTCGGAAAGTTGAGGCTATTCGGAAAAGTTACCCTTATGCGGAAAAGATGCCCTATTCGGAAAAATTTTGTTATGCGGAATAATATTGCCTATGCAGAAAATTCAAGCTATTCTGAATAAAATCACTATGCGGAAAACAAGGCCAATTCGGAAAAACTGGGCGATTCGGAATATACGAGATATTCCGAATAAGGGAAATAGTAAACTTGGCTATGCGGAAAAACAACACTATTCGGAATATTTAAAATATTCCGAGTAAGGGAATTATCAAATGGTCAATTCGGAATAAAACGTTCTGTTCGGAAAGTCTGGGAAGCGAAGAACAGAAACAGTAGCAGTAAAACAGGGGACACGGTTTTAAATCCAAATCGACTCCAATACTCACAAAGGTTTTATCAAATCAAACACAAATCATTTAAATACCATAAGTTATAAATCCCACCAATAAAAACATTAAATCAACAACTTTTTAAGATCAAACTAGAATCAAATAAAAACTTAAGAACTTGCAATAGAAGATGATGAAGAACAAGATGAATGAAAAGATTGGAATTGATAGATTAATGTAAAAGTAACAAGAGTAATGATTAAGAGTTACAAGATTGAAAGAAAAAGATGAAAATCACCAAACACCCTAATGGTGTTTGTCATGAACCGATCCTAAGAAACTGGGAAAAAGAAAATGAAAGATAACTCCCTAAAATGTGAATGAAGAAACTATATATAGTCCTAGTGATTGGTTGGTGAGTGGGCTTTCTCCCTTTCTTCTTGTCTTTTCGTCTTTTCAGAAAAGTTTCCATTTTCGATTCTGATTCGGGATTTGTTGTCGATTAAATTCAACTCGTCTTTTAAGTTCTTCGTTTTTTAGACTTGAGTTTCTTCGACTTATGTAAATCTTCCATCTGTGGTCCTTTTCTTCGATAAATCTTCGAATAGGTCAAGTGACTTCAAATCTTTTGCATCTCTTGGACAATAGACTTTATCTTGAGTCTTTTTCTTCAGTAAAACCCGTGCAATCCCATGTTTTCTTTAATATTTATCCGGTTAGCTCTGAAAACACAATAAACACAAAAACCACGCATAATTCCAAACAAATGATATTAAATACGTGTTTTGGTCTCGTTTTAGCCAGAATTAAGTGGTAAAAGGATGGGTGTTTACACACCTATCAGTTAGTGAAGGAGCTGTATGAAGATCTGATGAACTGTCGCCTCCATGTCTGAGTATTCTACTTCCACTGCTTGATAAAGTGATAGGTGAAGAAAAGAGTGGGGATTCTCTTTCTTTCTCATAAGTATCATTCACCATTGGTTCTTCAACAGCAGTGGAAACATTTGGTCCAGCAGGGAAATCCATGATTCCACTACTTTCAGCCATTCCACTGCTTTCAGGATTTGACTTAGCATGAGAAGAGATTGGCTACTCCTTCTTTTGAGAGATGTCATTTTCTTCATCCATTCTTGTAGCAGCATCATCAATGGGAAACAATGAAGGTACAGTCATGTACCTCATTGGTGGATTCTCCAAAGCAATTGGTTCTTTTGTACTTGAAATGTTAGTATTCTCCAAAGGAACAGGCACATAATTCATTGATTTAGAATGTACTTCAATGACAAAGAACCAATTAGGACCTGTTTGTACATATTCAGGCTTGTCTTCAAGAAAATCTACATGGAGATTTTCTGTCACTTTGCTTGTCTTCTTGTTGAAGACCCTATATCCTTTGCTGTTCAATGAGTAACCTAAAAAATACCCATCATCCCCTTTTTCATTGAATTTACCTAAATTGTCAATAGTGTTCAGAATGATCACATGACATCCAAATGGTCTGAAAAAGTCAATCAAAGGGGGTCTGCCATTGAACAGCTGATAAGGGGTCTTGTTGTGTGCCTTTACCACCAAGGCCCTGTTTTGAACATAACAAGCAGTGCTAACAGCTTCAGCCCAAAATATCACTGGAAGATTAGAGTCAGATAACATGGTTCTTGCAGCTTCTATCAGTGTTCTATTCCTTCTTTCTGCAACTCCATTTTGCTGAGGAGTCCTGGCTATGCTGTATTCCCTCCTTATTCCTTTGTTTGTGCAAAAAGTGTCGAGCTCCTTGTTTCTGAACACACCACCATTGTCTGATCTAATGGTTACCACCTTCATGGTTTTGGAAAGTTTAATCTAAGTAATGAAGTCTTTGAGTACACCTGCTATGTCACTCTTTTCAAACAGAAAGAATGTCCATGTGAACCTAGAAAAATCATCAGTGATCACTAGGCAGTACCATTTCTTCTTTATGCTTGGCACATAAGTGGGACCAAAATGGTCCATATGTATTAATTCAAATGGCTTGGTGGTGGACTAAACATGTATGGATTTGCAAGAGGCTCTTTGTTGCTTCCCCTTCAGGCAGGCAACACAAGTATGATCATTGGCAAAGGTCTTGGAAAGAAGACCATGAACAAGATTGAACTTTACCAATTTGTACATATTCTTGAAGTTAAGATGACCAAGTCTTCTGTGTCATTTCTTGCATTCATCAACTGATGCTTTAACAATGAAACAGTTCTTGTTGTCTTAAAGAGTGATGTATTTTAAGTCAATGGTGTACATGTTCTTCTGTCTTGGTGTTCTGAGCACAATAGGAGTGTTTGGTGGTAGAACAAACTCCTTTCAGAACACTAGGCACTCAGTATCAGTGAAGAGGACAAAGTTCTTGTTGTCAGTCATCTGGGACACACTAAAGAGGTTTTACTTTAGCTCTTTCACCAAGTAGACATTATCAAATGTCATTCCATTAGTAACAATGGTCCCTTTCCCTGTAATTGTCCCATGTCCATCTCCAAATGAGACACCATCATTATCATGCAGGGGAACAAAATTAGACAGATAGGTTTTTAGCCCAGTCATGCTCCTTGAGCATCCACTATCCCAATAAGCTTTATCATTCCTGGTCTGCTTAGTCACCTGCAAAAAGAAAAATAATTTAGTTTCTCTTGGGGACCCAAGTCATTACTGACTTGGATCTACATCATGTATCAATGTAAGATAATTTGTCAAAGACAAAAGATACACCATTGGATTTAGTACCCCTTTTAGGTACCCAAACCCAACGAGCTGAGGCTTTCACAGCTTTTCCCCATCTACCCATGTTTCTAGAGGGCAAAACTTTGCCAGCAGGGGATACCCTGGACTTAGCAGGGGAATCCCTATTCTTAACAGAGGGAGTCCATATTTTGTTGTGTCCTCTATAGGTGCGTTGGTAAGGTCTTTGGCTAGATGTATATCCAGTATGAGGTGCTGGTTTGGTCACATGAGAGCTAGATTTGGGACATGCGTCATTTATTATTCTCAGAGCTGTACCAACATACTTATCAGCAACCTTATTTCTCAAAGCAGGGGGAACATATTTAGTAGGGTAAAATGGTTTTGTCCCTGCATTTACTAAAATGGCTTGTGGTTGAATTTCCTTTAAAGGATTTACAGCCGCCATTCCCATGGGTGCTTGACAGTCTTGATAGATATGATCAAAGCTACCACAAGTGAAACAAGGTTTGGCGTTTTTCACAATGTCCTTTCCTAATTGATGAGACTTTTGATTGTTCCAGTTCTTTTGATTACCTCTAATAGGTCTATACATACCTGTATATTTAACAGTGGTTTTAAAAGGTTTTGAAATAGTTGGTGCTGAACCAGATCTGCTAGAGGTTTTGGATGAACGAATTACAGGGCTGGAATCACTACCAAATAATCCTTCTTTTGAAAAGAGAATAGGGTTATCTATTTTCCACTGCTTTAAAGCAATTTTTTCCTTTCCAAAATCCCTAACAACACTGGTTTTAACTAGAGGTTCCTCTGTTTATAGACTCTTTGGTATGTAGGCATTTAATTCAAACTCAATGTCCTTCTGCTTTTTAAAACAAGGGAGACAAGTCCAAGAAAGATCTTTCCTAGGAATGGGTCCATGTATATTAGCAGGTGGTGGTGGAATTGTAGCATGTTCATTTTTTACTCCAAAGCCTGTTTTGTCTCTTGGAGATTGTCCAACTTCAACTGCCTTAGTGAGATCTTTAGAAGATTTTACAAATTTTTCAACTGTTTGCTCATCTATCTTCTTGTTAGATCTAAAGACTTCTAATTCAACAGTTAATTCCTTAATGGAATCATCTTTTTCTCTAGCATCTCTTTCTAATATGCCAATGTGATCTCTATAATCATTTTTTTTGTTTATATTCTCTTATGGTGGACTCTAACTATTCTAGAGCGCGTTTGTAGTTGTTTATATCATTATCACAATTTATGTAATCAACTTTTAGTTTTCTTATTTGATCAATTAATGACTCAGTATTTTTTGTACAAGCTTTGGTACAATATGAGTCATCATATACCTCATTGTCTGAACTAGATGTTGACATGGCCATAAGAGAAAACTCTTCCTCTTTCACTTCGGCAACTAGAGATTGATTACTTTTGACACCTTCTGTTATAGCACTCTAGTCCCATCCACCTGCTCCATCTATTCCTTGCATAGCTACCATAGCCTTAGCCCCAGAATCCTCATCCCTGCTTTCCTTCCTATAGCTGCTTCCATTCTTTGGTCCTCTACACTCCCTAGCAAAGTGGCCTTTCTTTCCACAGTTGTAGCATTCCACCTTTGATTTGTCAAATCCAGCTACATCAGAAGGATTAATGGAAATCTTTTTCCCATATTTCTTATAAAATCTGTTGGCTCTCATGCTGAGTAGAGCCATGTTCCATTTTGATAAAACCAAGAACAAACATTCATTACAGCTCTATGACCTACCATAGAACATAGTGTTCCATTTTGAGGTATTGTTGAATCCTGAATTCCCATATTTCAAAGTTTTTAGGATCCATAATGGGAAGTTTGAGAGCATTGTTGTTTTAGGATGAATGGGAATCTGAAGACATGGTTGGTACTGGTTGTAATGAATGTTTTGTTCTTGGTTTAATCAAAGTTTCTTAACAAGCTCTGATCCCACTTGTTGATCCTAAACTCAGATCTTAAACCTTAGCTTGTTTAAGGGTTGTGATAGAAAGAATGAATTAAAACTAACACTAGAGAAACTTTGCCATACACAAAGTAACTAAACAAGATGCGGAAGATACTGTTTAGCATAAGAACAAGTGTTTAAATCAAACATTGAACTTTAATATATCAAAGATATATGAATACCCAATAATGGTATTAGGGTTCTACAACCTTCAAGTATAAAATGAAATGAATAGAAAGAGATATTTAACATCAAAACCTAATGAGTCCTTATATAGCACAAGGACTCATGTACAAGATCACTACTAACAAACTTGAAAACTATTCTGGAGTAGTAACAGAAACACGCTAATATCTCTTCCAAGTTTATCTTTGTAGCAGGGCCATTGACTTCTAGCAGGGAACCAATCCCCCTGCCTTTGTTATTCAACAGGGAAACTTACTCTAGCAGGGGGAACTCTGACCAACCAGCAGGGGGAACTAATACTCATACATTTATTCCCAACTAAAAAGATCGAACGAGCCGAGCCTAAACGAGCTCGAGCCCGAGCTCTACGTTCAAAGCACGTTTAGGCTCGCGAGCCTAAACGAGGCTAATGTTTTATATACGAGCTTCTTAACGAGCTTAATAACAAGCTTATAAACGAGCCTAATTTAGATATATTACGAGCCCAACTCGAGCTAAGTTTTATATTTCTATTTCCAAATCATATAAATGAGCCGGGCTCAAGCCGAGCCCGAGCTTGCCTACCATACCACGAGCCGAGCCCGAGCCTAAATAATAAGGCTCAAAACGAGCCGAGCTCGAGCTCGAGGTTTGTAAAACTTAAACGAGCCAAGCTCGAGCTCTGGCGAGCTTGGGCTCAGCTCGGATCGTTTTCACCCCTAAAGTTAATTAATGTAATTACATAACTAAGTATTTAGAAAGTCAAAAAGTCAAATCAAAACACCCTTGGTGTTTGGTCAGCCGAATATTGCAATGAAAAGGGAAGAAAAAGATTTTATTCTAAATGGCTTAATTACTTGGAGACAGAGATAACATCTTTACAATAATTAGCCCAAGGCTCTAGTATATAAATAACATGAATGTGATTCATTATTTCATACCTTTAAACCAAACTTTTCTTCTCCTTTTTCTCTTGTAGGCCGATGACATAAAACCCCCAAAAGGGTTTTAGGGTTTGATTTTTAATAAGTATAAATAATCAAATCTAGCAATCAGAGGTGGTTGATTGAAGTGTCCTATGGACCATCTTAGAGAAGATCTAACTTGATCTTTGGGTTATTGGTGAATCAAAATATGGGGAACGAATTAGGGTTTCGTTTGGTTTGATGATTTAAAGGTTCTTGATCATCGTTCTTGGAGAAAAGGTATGTTTTCTTTATCTTTATGTTAATTACATTATGCGCATATATATATGATCCTATCCGCTGCGTTTACTCTTGATGCAAGTATGCTAGATATATTAGGGATGTTATATTCCAACAGCAGAATCACGAGCCAAATCTATGCCGTGTAATTACATAAAAAAGTCTAAAATTGGTGCAAAAACATTTTTTTTATTGAATAGTTAATTATGAATTAATTAGATATCTTTAGATTGGTTAATTAGATAAAATTAGATCCATAATTTTCTGGAAAAAATGTGTTTGCATGTATTTTAGTTGATAGCAAAACATTACTTACAACTACGTGTGCAATTTACGTGTTTTCTAGTATGTTATGCATGTTTAAACTGTTTAAATAATTAAACATGATTGCTAATTGTTATGATCCATGATTTAGTTGCTTAGAATTCTTAGGATTTCATTAGATCTAGAAAACGGTAATTGGATTGGTGTATGCATGCTAGAGAAGTGTTTTATAAAATTGTTTTAGGGCTGAAATTGTGATACCCAACATAAAATAACTTTTATAAAATAACCTGTAAGGATTCCGACTCCGATTCTCACTAGGACATTAAAACTTGTAGGATATTGTAAATCTATGTATATTCTAGAGAGAGAAAGTGATAGAAAGATGGTAGATTTCACACACACTTCTAGAGAGAAAGTAAGAAACTATGTGAAAATATGAATGAAACCACACCCTCTCCATCTAAGGAGAGGGTTTATATACCCAAGCCCATGAGATGGGATTGGGATTACAAGTTGGGCCGGCCTACACATGTTGTAGGCTTCGCATGGCCTTAGTTGTTTAATATAAGTAAAACTAAACTACGAGCTATTACTTAGACTATTGTTGGAGTGACCGATCCTTTCTAATACGTAAAAAGTATTTCCAACAATCTCCCCCTAAGGGAGGTCACTCCAAACAAGGGTGTTACCTAAGTTACAATAATAAAATAAACCTAGCATACTATGCTTGTCTTGAGCTCGTAGTCTTCGTCTTTCTTTTCTTTTTCTTTTCTGGTGAACATGTTGATGTGATCTTTGATATCACTCTTGACCATTAATCTCTTGCCTTGATCTTTTCACTTGTGATATCCGCCTCCTCGTGACTTCATGTCCCACATACTTATACCTTCGTAATTCTTGAAACCTTCAGAGTTCGATATAGCAGAAGACTTGACTTTTAGGCTTTCTAGAATTAGATGAAGTATTAAGTGCATAAAGTATAAGCATGCGGGGACAACTTCTCAACGCCACCGTCTTCAAATGCCGCAACATATGTAGACACGAACGAAATGGCTTTGAACATTTCATTCTAATTCGGTAGCATTTTACCTCCGGTCGGTGAAGACTGTTGGACGATATAAAATATCGTACTTGTGGCAGGTAGATTTAATTAAAAATCTCCTTGGGAATATTTCGCGGATAACCTGTTCTCTTTACTCGATCGTCCAAAGCTGACTGCGAACGTAAAGAGTGAATCATTTGGATAAAATTATCCGCATGATTAAAGTCGTCAATTCCGATTCCTGGAACAAGTTTGATTCATTAAAGAATCTCACCGTCGTTGCTTTCCAGTTGTTACGAGCTTAATTCATATTGAATATTGCAAGTTACCTACCAAGTGCTGTTTGAGGTTAACACTAGAAGGATTTCCACTCATCACTGTGAACACTAAGATGTCACTCTGAGTGTTCTGGCAAGATCACTGAGATATTGCGTAGAGGTCTGGAACCTGTTTAAATTTAATTAAGAATTAAACAACTGTTGCTTTCCAGTTATCACATGTTTGATTCATAAAGAATTGCACAAGTCACCTACCATGAGCTTTTTGATATTCGCTCAAGAAGGATTTCCATCTTCATTGTAAATATTTTCGAATAACTCGGATGTTCAGGCAAGATCTTGAAGATTTTACGTAGGAATCTTAATATCTTTCTTACTTTTCACAGTGTGTGAAGACGCAAGGAAATATAAAAGAGTGTCCTAATGAGATATTTGATGATCTCAAATGGCTCTAGACTCGATCGTGCATTTTGGATTTTTTAGTGATCGGAGGATGGGGAGGAGTGCCACCATTTCAATACCAATTTACTCGGAGTGAATAAATTGATAGATAATGTGTTGTCTCCGTGTGATTAAAACAAATACCTTTTGAGAGATATCTGAGTTAGCTGGGATGGGTTGTGCATTGCATCACTGGGTCCATGATGTCTATCTTCAATATCGAGCATCATTAAAATGATCTCAATAGCATATGTGTTGACCCGGTTTCTGCCTAAGTTGTAAGGAGGGCTTCTTTCTTTAGACCCTTTATCTTTACAATTCTTTTTCATTCTTCAACCCCTTCAACGCTTACCAATACGTCATAACTAGCACCTTGTTGTGATTGTTTCAGTGCTAACTTAAGTACTTGGTCCACATTCAACTACGTTCACAACCTTTCTCCATCTTTCCTAAGAACTACTATTTCTAGCTATGGTATGTCCTTGGGAAGATTCCTCAGGTTTTGGAAAAATCATTGTACTTAACCTATCCTACCAACCTTATGTCACCATAATCTTCATCTTTGTGAAATAAATGGGTTGTGGGTAAGTGTATGTCACCATGAAATCCATTTTGCTCCCCCTTAACATATGCCACGATATTCGAAAACATTTTGCACATGTCGGGATGAGCCATCACGTTAAGTCAAACCATTTTTGATTAATCATTTTCATATTAAATCACATTTTCTCCCCCATATTAAAAATATTAACCCAATCAATGTTTTTAATAACAATTGATTTAATAAAACTTTAAGAAAGGTTTTGGGAAGAAAAATGCAAGTCCATTTAATCTTCATGAGTCCAATTTGTGAGATATGATACCGATTTGTAACATGATCACATATTAACCATATAAGAATGAATTGACAAGGTTAGACCTGATTGATGAGAACATCATATGATAAGATCAAATGGTTCTTGTTGTCAAATGTTGGTCACCTCGTCATGTCTGAAGTCATCTCTTGACACCACATGTATGATTGGTATAGTTGTCTTGACACCAATTAGTGAGCTTGGTACTTTCGGCATCGAAGATTCTGAAAGCTTGACAATTGCTCCCCCTCAATTGTTGACCCGTGTTCTATTAAAAGAGCTGTAGTCGTCGTTTGATTAGTCGCATCTTCGAGTATGTAGATAGCTATGGTTGTAGAGATGATAACTTCATAAAACAAGATTTCTCTCGTTTTAACAAATAAATGCACTGATGCTTACATATATCCGTGTTAGCTTATGTTATAACGTATGCACAATCCCTTACATGGTAATAGAGTAAACCATGCCCGGGAAAATTAATTCCCGTTGTGAGCCAAAGCTTTCAAAAGAAATACTTGACTTTAATATAAAAAACGGGTTGCAGTCTGAAATAACTACAAGCCATATAGACATGTTTTATGAAATATTTACAACTTTTCTACGAACTCTATTTATGGCGCCGTGTCAATATTAATCGAAATTTCTAAGGCCGTAAATATTATCGTACCAAAAGACATGCCTTTGAAAATTAAATAAAAAATATTTTTGGATTTTTATGAAATTTTCAATTTTTATGGTTTTTATATGGTTTTATATTTTTGTATTTTGCTTTTGTGGATAAAAATATAAACAATATATACAGATGATCACCAAGGATACGGAGAATAGTTTGCCACCACTGTTCTTTCGCTTCATCTGCCAGTTCCTTAAGAGTCTCGGGCGAGAATGTTCTCGAACCTAGCTTGTCGGCCAAAAATTCCATTCGCGCGCGATATAAAGTCTTCGTGAAAATATCCGCCAATTGATACTCAGATCGGACAAAGTAAAGCTCGATTACTCCATTTTACACTTGCTCCTTGATGAAGTGGCAACGAATGTCAATATGCTTCGACCGGGAGAATTGAACATTTTTGCACCATAAGGCAATTGCACTTTTGTTGTCGCAGTACATCGGAATTTTGTTGAAACCTAGACCATAGTCGTTTAACTGCGATCTCATCCAAAGAATTTGAGCACATCAACCGGACATAGCTATGAATTCTTCTTCCGTACTTGAAATTGCAGCGCTTTTCTGCCTTTTCGATGCCCAACTGATTAGTCGATCTCCTAGTAGTTGCAAAGTTCCACTCGTGATACGCCTTGTATCTTGACAACCCGTGTGATCCGCATCTGCATATGCCATAAGTGCAATCGAAGAGTCATTCAAATACAAAAGTCCCCGATTAATGGTTCCTTTAAGATATCGAAAGATTCATTTCACAGTAGCCATGTGTAACTCTGTAGGCCGAGTTTGATACCGAGCACACATACATATAGCAAACTGAAGATCAGGTCGAATAGCTGTGATATACAGAAGGGTATCGATCATTCCACGATAAAGTGTCGGATCAACGGCAACTCCATGTGGGTCTGCATCAAGCTTAGTTCGTTCCACCATTGGAGTATCCACGGGGTCGCAAGATTCCATCTTATATTTCTTAAGAGATTCAAGGGCATACTAGGATTGATTGAGAAAGATGCCTCTGGGACTCTGAGATATCTGAAGTCCTAAGAAAAATGATACCTAGCCCATCATTGACATCTTAAACTTGGAAGACATGAGTGTCCCAAACTCATCGGATAAGGTTTGGGTTGAGGCTGTAAATATAATATCATCAACATATATTTATACCATAATCATATCTTTACCTCGTTTTTGAATGAACAGTGTGGGATCCACCTTGCCTTTAGCGAAGCCTTGCGTAATGAGGAATTGTGACAATAGATCATACCATGCGCGTGGAGCTTGCTTCAACCCATAGAGAGCCTTCTTAAGCTTGTACACATGATTAGGATATTTAGGATTCACAAAACCATCCCGCTGTTAAACATAGACCTCTTCCTTGATTTCACCATTAAGAAATGCCGTCTTCACATCCATCTGATAGATGATCATATTCATGTGGGCTGTATAAGCAAGGAATAGTCTAATATCTTCCAAACAGGCAACAGGTGCAAAGGATTCCATAAAGTCGATGCCCAATAATTGTTTGTATCCACGAGCGACTAGTCGAGCTTTGTTCTTCAATATTCTGCCTAACTAGCCGAGTTTCACCTTGTAAACCCATTCAAAGTGAGTAACTGCACTTGATCCGGGCATGGGACAAGTTCCCATACATCAAGACGTATAAATTCATTAAGTTCTTCTTGCATAGCTTCTATCCAACAAGATTGGGTAAATGCTTTTTGCCACGTCTTAGGTTCAACTTCACTAAGAAAAGCATCAAAATGACAAAACATTGCACTTTCATGTAACTGACTTCGTGTGGATACCAGGCGATTAGGGTCACCAATAATAGAATCTATAAGATGATCCTTTGTCCACTTGCTGTCATGTTCACGAATCCGTGGATTGGAGTAGACCGTAGTAGGAGCTTCCTCTAAGGTGGACGACCCGGCTTGATTAGGGTCGAGAATTGGTACACCAAAGAATGGAAGTTCACGCATTTGAGCGAATTCCAAATCGTGATCATTGATTAAAGCTGACTAAAGGATTGGTCGGTACCAACGACGCCGACGGAAATCTGTTAATTCCTTGGTCTAAGCTGGGAATAATCGGAGGTTTATCGAAAGATTTTCACTGATTGTTAAACCATTGATTAAAGCTGACTAAGAAGAGTTGGATGTGTGAGTCCCACTTATACATCTAAATTGTGAGTGTGACAATCCGTCAATTTATGGTTTATATTTTATTCTCAAATATTATTTAAAAACATTATTTTAATGTTATATTATGAACTCACTTATTTTTGGGAAGAAATTTGGGTTTACGTCTTGAAGTAGCATCGACTACGTCTAATCCGGAGGATTCTACGTTACGTGCTTACGTTTACATACACCGTTTTGGTGACAGTCCGACATTTCAGGAAATAAATTTATCCGTGAACATTATTTTGGGATTTTAGTTTTGAGTTGGTTCATAAACTCACAAATTTACGAGAAGAGATTAGGACTTAAGTTCATAATTTAACGTCCTTTACGACTAAACCGGAAACCTTAAGATTACGTATTTACGTTTTTGAACTCCGTTTTTGATGAGAAATTTTTTATTAGATTCGTTATGTGCCGTTGATTCATAATTTATAAAAACGTTTTTCATAAAATGACCCGAGGGTACGCAAATCGAGGAAACTAGAATCGAAGAATACCCGTAAGTTAGTGGGATGGGACAAAACAAGTTTATCCCACCCCACTCAAAAGAGATGGCCAAAAGAGGACACCACATCATAAGATGTGGCACCCTTTTAGCTAGAAAGCTAACACATGTTAGCATAAGCTTAACATGTAAGCTAACTTAGCACAAAATCACCAAAACCACTTCATTCATACCATTTACACTTAGTAACTCATACAAACCACTCACCAAACTCTCTTATCTCTCTCTACTTCGTCCAACAATCATCAACAACAACCCACATTTGATCTACTTTAGCCATAACATCATGTGTTACTCATACACATGATGATGCTCCTTTGAAGCCTTGAAGATTGGAGGTGATTTTAACCTCCAAGGAGAAGATTTGGTGATTTCCAAGGGCTGATCTCTACAAGAAGTTTACAAAGATTGGTGGTCTTTAAAGTTGGTGTTGATCTATCACAAGTTCTTCCATCAAAATCCAAGCCTTGATCATAAACTACACAACCTTGGTGGTATAGAGATTGTTCTTCCTATCCTCTTCTTATTTTGATTATGTAATCTTGTATTTTCTTTATTTATGTATATGTATATGATGATGAATGATGATTAAAAATATTATGTGGGGATTTGGTGTTGATAGATTTGATAAACATGGTTAAAAATATGGAAAACCATAGGTAAAATGGTTAAAATCTTGCTTAAATGTGATAGTTGTATAAAAACAGTAAGTAAACAAATGTTAAACTGATAAAATGGCAAAGTGGAATCAATTTACAGTAAGTATAAGATGTTATACACATGTGAGAGTTGGCCATGCAATGGAATCATCAAAATGAGTGAGATATGATCAAAACAAGATGAGTGTACCAATCTGAATAGTCTGTTTTGTAGGGACTGTTAAGGATAGTTAGACATGGAATAAGCAGTAGCTAAATCTCACTTATTTGTAGCACATAGTATGAAGTTTATGCCATCCAAAAATGAGCTTCTATCTCCTTATAGAACTCAAGATATGATAAAAATGGTGAAGATGAAACTAAAAATCAGATTTTGAAGAATTAATGTTTAATAGTATTATATAAGCATTCAAACTAATATAGTATAAAATGTGAATTAAAACCCACTAACTTATAAATTTCATTTATATAAATATGTATAAAGTTAAATAAATGGACACTTTATAAAAATGGTAGTTGAATAAGATTTATAAGTTAGACGATCAAACCCGTCTAATGTAAACTTTTTAAAAGTCATATACTGATATATAAGTTCTAATACAAGTAAAAACCGATAAAATCCGAACTATATAACATACGGACATTAACGGGCCAAAGTAGCCTTATTGGACTATAAACCCGACTAGTTGATAAAACTCTTATAAACTTACTCATTGGGCTTAACCCACTTGGGCCCAACATGAAAAGTATAATACTGATAATAAAAGTATAATTGGGCTAATATAATATATTGGGCTTGTAATGGGCCCATTGGGCCTTAAAATGTAAACAAGTTGAACTAGTGTAACTAGTCTTGAAAATTACCAACACATAAACACTATAATGAATGAGTAAAAATGTACAATCCCACTTGATCATCATCATATTTACAAAATCCTCACATGTATACATAATTGTTATTTTTATAAAGTCATTGGACAAGAGTCTAAGACGAGTATTATTTGTCTAGGTTTCCGTGATTGAAGCACGTACCGTACATCCGAATTGCCGATAACCCGCTTTCCCACATCAACGTGAGTTCATAGCCTCGCAATCTTTTAAATGTTTTTATGAAATGTTTTATAAACCCGCGAGGGAGATAACATGTTAGTTTTACTAAAATAGGACACCATTTGTCCCGATTGTTTGTTTATTGATTTGGACCCGAATGATTGTATGACCCGATGTATGATTATGTGACCCGATAGATGAAATGAAATGGATTATTAAAGTTAGGTTATGTCACTAAAAGTCCCATTAGCATGAATTGTGAACTACCGGGATTTGGTAGACGTTTATGCATATAATAGTACTATTTGGGGACGATCACCCCAGTTCGCGCCTTGACGGTTGATCCCCGTCGTGCCACATTGATTGGTAAGCGAATTTATGTATGAAAAGATTTACACAAGCGTGATTATTGTGACGACACACTAATTTAGATGGGCAAATGAGTTTCGGGTTAGCTACCCATTATTTGTTGTAGTAAGGTAACAATTTCATGCGGCTTATAATAATCCAAATAACGAAATAATGCTATACGCACTGAATTACAATGAATTGCCTGACTAGCAATACGGGGTCTTATTATTGATTTTATGTTCGTGTTTTGGTTTTACATAACCATATTCATATAACGGTTTTTATTTAACAATATACAACGTTATAAAACGTATTGTATGATGTTTTTACGACTTTAGTTCATATAATGATTTTGAAGGCAAAAGCCTATATTATGATTTTTGATAAAGATTTGTATAAAATGACTTTGGCTATTGTATGGCCTATTACAAAGATTTGTACAAAATGATTTCCGGTAATAATTTTATACCGATATTATATTGATGGATTTCATTAAACTCTATGAATTCACTCGGCGTTATCGCTGACCTTTTCTTTTAACATGTTTTATCTCAGGTACTTGAAGGTAATTCTCGGGAAGACAACAAGAATTCATGGCCTGCACTTAAATAACAATTTCCATTCAAATGCTTTGTAAAACCTGTATGAAATACAATGACTTGGGACCTATGTAAATTCGATTTTTATGAATGGAAATGCTTTATTATTAAACGACGCGATTTTTATGCGTTGTCTATGATGTGAGTAATGTGTTATCCCGTAACACCAACGAGTCTTCCGTTGTATTGAATTGTGTATATTTGGGGGTGTTACAGTTTGGTACCAGAGCTCTCGTTATAGAGAACGAATGATTTTTAAAACCAAGGTTTTGAATAAAACATTTCAAAATCTTTTAACTATAAACATTTTTCTTAAAATGTCTAAAAATCTTTTGACTATAACGGTGCCGAAGAATTCCCGAGTTACCGACAAGGCCAGACTGAGAAGTGTTATTTTAATATATATATATATATATATATATATATATATATATATATATATATATATATATATATATATATATATATATATATATATATAATATAATTTGATTACATGATTGTTTGATGATTATTTCAATACGTATATGAGATATTTATACGACGTAGATTGTCACAAGGAACCCTAACTCCCCTAGCAAATCAATCGAAGCTATTCCCGTAGGAATTCTAGCTATTCCAGACCTAAACCAAGTTGTGGATATTTATGATCCCAACAAAATGGTTGATACTCGTAGAAATGTAGATATTAGTTGATTGTGATATTGAAAAAGAATTGGGGAGATTAAAACTGATATCAATGTCATGATGATCTTTCCTTATAGAGTGGAGTTTGACAAAACATTACCACCTCGAAAGGTGCCATCTGATTCGTTGTCACCCAATTCTTAAATATGAAATCGAAAAGGTGAATGTTGCACTTGAGGCTGTCATTGGAACCATTACCCAAAAGCCTCATACAACTAGTACCTTTCCGAGAAATCTAATTGAATGTGTGAGTCATCTCATGCTAGTGACTCATTTGATAGCTATTGTTGTAAGAGCTATAGGATTGGAAATTAAATGTTGATCATATCGAGCTTTTATTTCCCTTTTAAGGTTTATGAATAAGATTGAAAGTATTGGAAAATGAGGTAGGATGTTGCATTTAGTATAAGTTGATTGAAACTTGAATAAAGTAAAATTTAACCCGTATGGAATATGAGATTATTAAGAGGAAGTCATTAAGTCCTGTGATTGAATTATAAGGTTTTAAATGATTGTTAGTTTGTGTTAAGGGTTGTTCCTAGGCCATTGTCCAATGACGAGGATGCCCAGTGTCCAACAAATAAATTGAAGAAATCTTCTTCTGAATTGGGACCGATGGATCTTTCGGGACATGTGGAACACCTAATGACTCTTGTAGATTAGTATTCATTGTGGTATCTTTTAAAAATAATCCCTAACTTAATTGAGACATCAGTTGGTAGGATGAGTTCTTGGAATTGAATGACATAGTAACACGTAATGTGTTACGGTACAATTTTGACTTGTTTGTGATTAATGAAAAGACTACATTTGATTGCTAAATCCTACATGTATTGATGTTATCTATTCTTTTCTTGCTTCATCCTAATGTTCTCATTAGTGATGCAACCGTTGAACAAATACTCATCTTGATTTGAGTTACGTTGTGAATTATTATTTTTGAGCGCCATCGAGGTCATGAACCTCATGATTATTTGGCTAAAGCTCATTTCCTAGCATATTGTAGTTAGTTCTTGGTGAACGACTTTTCATCACTCTTTTGCGGATCACTCATTGTTTTTATAAGATAAAACAGTATCCCTTGAGAAAATTTGAATTTTCATCACTATATGGATTATTTAAAGTGAGACCTATAAATAATCATTACTGAAATAAATTTGATTATGAAATACCTTGGAAAACTTAATTGGTTTCATAACAAAGAAAATCTTTGTAAATTTATTTTTGATTCTTATTTAAGAATTAAGCATGAAAATGTTTTTATTATAAACATGATGATAAAATTTTGACGAACTGAGTATTGCATCGTTAATCTTGAAATTGTATATAGTTGCGCGCCTACATACAATTTGGAATGGACCATGCAAGGCTGATTAGTAGTCACCATAAAACTGATTAATAAGCACAACATTTTCTTTGAAGATTGTGAAAGATAATTTTTATAAGATCTGCAAGAAGTGAAAAGTAGGGACACCTATATATGTGCCTGTAGCATCTATTCTTCTGAATCAAATTTACTCATCTGTGGAAATTGTCGTATTTGACAATTGATATTCTCTCCTTATCCAATTCTCCCGTGGTGAGATTCCTTGAAAATGTATCTGATTACCGAGTGTTGATACCCGACTGGATGTATCGACGTTCCTATCATTTCTTTTGATTATATTTCATTTGAATGATCTGGGTAACGATCCGAGGGCTTTCGAATGCGTACTCAAATTAGGAAAACATGGATATACTCATATTCGTTAAGGTGTTCATCTGTATTTGATTTGAAGTTCTCTCGCGTAGATTATGTGTTGACCTTACTCTTTTAAGGTTAGTTATGTCTCCATATATCCTTGAATTTGTGAAGGATTATGAATTATTATTAGTCTTTTGAGAAGTTCACATCTTATCAACGGTGATGAAACTGGAAAATTGATAGTGCCAGTAGAATGAATTGATTGATTATGACATGACGACATTGTCTGAATTGATGGGAACTCGAGTAGAACTCCCCTAAAAGATAAGATGTTGATTATAAAAAGTGATCTAAATAATTCTTGATGGATGACCATATCCTGCATTTAGACTTGAAATTATACCGTGAATGGTTGTGAATTAGTCATAGATATTATAATCTAGAAAGAACTTAAAGAAAATTTATTAAAAGATGTTTCCGTTATCTGAAACTTTAGGAGGTATTTGTTGGTGAATTACCTAGACTTTCTCCATTAAAGCAAGTTGAATTTGGTATTGATTATATTCCTGGTGCTGCATCTGTGGCATGTGCACTGTACGTCAGCACCATATGAATTAAAAGAATTACCGTGCAACAGAGAGAGTTGTCGGAGAAAGCTTTTATTCTACCAAGCTCGTCATCATGAAGAGCTATGGTGTTATTATTCCTTATATTTACTTGTTGAATTACCGTGAACTAAGTAAATTAACGATTAAAGTCTATATCCACTACCCAAGATGATAGATTTGTTCGATCATTTACAAGGTTCTAGCGTATACTCGAAGATTTGATCCACGACATGGTTAACATTAATTTCGCATCCGCGAAAAAGATTATCTATTCCAATCACTACATCCAGTACTTGTAATGAACATTATGCGTTTCACGTGATGTCGTTTGGATTAACTAATACACATGTAGCATCCGTAAATTTGGTGAATCACGTGTGTAGGCTGTAATTTGATAAATTCATGCTTGTGATCATTAAGGACCATTTGTTTATTTATAAGAATAAGAATGAGTTAATAATTAGTTATAGACTACCCTGAATTGGCCGAACAGTAAACCTGTACCTTGAGTATTTAACATATGATTTAAGACTTAATCCTTTACATTATTTGACCGTGTGATTAAAAGATAATGGAATCTATATTGACTCTTCAAAATCTAAGAGCCTTTTTAAGACTTTGGGTTTTACCAAAAAGAAAGTGCAAATGTGTTTTGACAAATGTTTTATCAAAAGAATTTTTAAGAAATCATTCCCTTAAATCCAGAACATTTAACTAAACTCCTGTTTAGGGGTAAATGTTTGTGTATACCTCAAGACAACCTAAGAGGGATTGAGGAAACCATTTAAACCATGACTTGAAATTTGAAACGAAAATTTTTGCTTTTCAACTAAGAAACTTTTGACCAAAGTATAAACAAAGATTTTTCGAACATTTACGGATCTTATAAATTATTTTCGATAAATCAACAAAAATCGTGTTAATTAAATTCAAATTTATTTTGAACATTTTTATATAATTGGTCGAACTAAGAAATTTAAAACTTTTTACGTTTACATTTCATAAAAGTTAAATATTTATTATTTAATTACTTGCAATAATTATCAACGCTTTAGTTGTCGGATTGAGTAAAACTGATAAAAATAATAGTTGAGACGAAATGAAAACATAGAAAATATGAAGAAAGAAATTTTGAATAAATACGGTCATGATAATTATTTCATCAGGGAAGGTGAATGTAGATATTGACACATAATATAGAAAGGATAAAGAATCAATTAGGATTTATTCCTTAGTAATGACTGTGCAAATAAATTGCCGAACAATTTAAAAATAGCCGATGCTTGTAAAAAGGGGTTCGCGGCTAATGTGAACCATTAGAATTGAGAAGCCGATGGCGTTAAAGGTTTTAAAGGCCACTTGTGGTTGCCTAAATATGGAGGATTTTGAGATTTAGTTATGTTGGAATCTCATAAAATTAAGTATTCTATTCATGCTATTTCTGATTTAGTGTATTTTTATCTAAAGAAGTTGTACTAATGGCAAATTATGAAGGCAGACATCGCCTCATACATTAGTAAACGTCTAACTATTGCAAAGGTCATCATCTGAATTTGATTCGATTTGGGTCATTGTCGACAGACTGAACAAATCTTCTAATGTCATTCCTGTTAATGATAGATTCTCGATGAAGAAATTGACTCTTCGTGTTTAAAATAGTTGTGTAAACATAGTGTGCCGTATCAATCATCTCTATCAAGATCCTCGCCTCGCATCGAATTTCTATAGATTTGCTCAGAAGTCATTGAGAACGAACCTTGATGAGAATACTGTTTACCACCCCAATCAAAGGGACGAGGTAAAGTAACGATACAAAATACTAGAAGTGTTTTTTTATGCTTGAATGATTGACCTTTGGTAATAAACCGTATAATCGCTTTCCTTTAGAGAGATTATCATTGATAATTATCGTATTAAGGATCGAGATCGAATCTTGTGAGGATCTAAATATTAGAGCATCTGAAAGCAGGAGTTGGGATTAAGACATCCGACATACACCCATTGTGCAGGTTTAAGGTTTCCTATGATGGTGAACCTAACCTTACAAAATACTCGACCCGCGAGACCTGAAATGATTGTTGAAATAAGGATCTGATTATTGATTGCCGGTAGTGGGCAGGAGGTTATGTGAATATGAAATGTAGATCTTGAAGTGCCAGATGGGTAGCGAAGTTATGCCAAAAAATTTAACCATGGAAAAATGAATTTATGATCTGAAAGATCATGGGATATAAGTCCCCGTTGTATGGGACCATTAAGATGATGTAAAAGATTGGTTTGAAAGGCATATAAGCTGGATCTACCCTAGGACTTCAAGAGCTGCGTGAATTATGTTTCGTATATCGAACTTGATAAAATGTCTATCACGTGAGAATCTGATCACTTCTTGATAAAGTTTAGATTGTCGAAAAGTTGCATTCATCAAAAACCCGTGAACATCATGGATAGAGAAAGTAAGTCAACATTAAGCCTGATCTTATTCCCGTAGTTATGTTTGATGAAACTCTCGTATTGTAATGGATTACACTTGTGAGAAAAGACCGAATGTGGAGGAAATACCAACATGGCTTTAACTCTATAAGAAGCGAGTAGTAAGATAAGATGATCTTTGAGGACAAAGATCCTGTTTAGGGGTAAATGTTGTGACAATCCGTCAATTTATGGTTTATATTTTATTCTCAAATATTATTTAAAAACATTATTTTAATGTTATATTATGAACTCACTTATTTTTGGGAAGAAATTTGGATTTACGTCTTGAAGTAGCATCGACTACGTCTAAATCGGAGGATTCTACGTTACGTGCTTACGTTTACATACACCATTTTGGTGATAGTCCGACATTTCAGGAAATAAATTTATCCGTGAACATTATTTTGGGATTTTAGTTTTGAGTTGGTTCATAAACTCACAAATTTACGAGAAGAGATTAGGACTTACGTTCATAATTTAACGTCCATTACGACTAAACCGAAAACCTTAAGATTACATATTTACGTTTTTGAACTCCGTTTTTTATGAAACAATTTTCATTAAATTCGTTATGTGCCGTTGATTAATAATTTATAAAAACGTTTTTCGTAAACCAACCCGAGGGAACGCAAATCGAGGAAACTAGAATCGAAGAATACCCGTAAATAGTGGGATGGGACAAAACAAGTTTATCCCACCCCACTCAAAAGAGATGACCAAAAGAGGACACCACATCATAAGATGTGGCACCCTTTTAGCTAGAAAGCTAACACATGTTAGCATAAGCTTAACATGTAAGCTAACTTAGCACAAAACCACCAAAACCACTTCATTCATACCATTTACACTTAGCAACTCATACAAACCAATCACCAAACTCTCTCATCTCTCTCTACTTCGTCTAACAATCATCAACAACAACCCTCATTTGATCTATTTTAGCCATAACATCATGTGTTACTCATACACATGATGATACTCCTTTGAAGCCTTGAAGATTGGAGGTGATTTTAACATCCAAGGAGAAGATTTGGTGATGTCCAAGGGCTGATTTCTACAAGAAGTTTACAAAGATTGGTGGTCTTTGATAACTAGGCTTTTACCTAGTAAGAAGTTAAAGTTCAGTTCGTTGTTCCTGTCTAATCGAATTGATCTAGGCTCTCTATGTGACTCTATTGTTTTTGGTGGAAACAAAGATGTGTAGTTGTAGTGTTTAAAATAAAATGTGCAAAACAATTAAAGTAAAAGTGCTCTTAAAGTAAATCTAAGTCTAATTAAAATAAGGGTGCAAGTATTTAAAAACGTGACTGAAATTAAAGGGCACTAAAGCAAATGACGTAAACTTAAATCTATCTAAGGCAAACTTAAAGTGCGACTAAAACTAAGGCAAGTCTAAAATAAACCTAAGGCAAATAATCTTAAAGTGCAATTAAATTAAAGGCAGGAAAAGTAAAGCTTGAAAATAAAAATTAAAAACAAAAACTAATAAGAACCTGAATACAGCTCATTTAGAATAAACCTTCGTTTGGAACAATCACTCGTCCGGAATGTCACCTTCGGTTGAAATGATTCTTCTTCACTTGGAATATTACCAAAATCCTTGATCCGGAACAAATTGATCTGAATATGTCACTTATCCAAAACAATCCTTCGTTCGGAACTTTGCTGATTCAGAACTTCTAAATTTTGCCTTGATTCGGAACTATTTGGTCACCCTTGATTCGGAAGTTTCCGAATGAACCTCCTTGATTCGGAAGTTTAAAACTTCCGAATGAACAAACACTGATCCGGAACTAGCCCCTTGATTCGGAAGTTTATTCGGAACTTTTAAGTTCCGAATGAACAGCCCTTGGTTCGGAACTATGGAAACTTCCGAATGAATGATCACTGATCCGGAACTTTTGAAGTTCCGAATGAACAGTGCTTGATCCGGAACTTTTGAGTTCCGAATGAAGCTTTTCTGGTTTGGAACTTTTGAGTTCCGAATGAATGACTATTGGTTCGGAAGTTATCCTTCGTCCGGAACTTTGAATGTTCCGGATGAACAGATTGGCTCGGAACTTTTGCTTATCCCAAAATCTTCCGGATGAACACTTGACTCGGAACTTTGGAGTTCCGAATGAGCACTTTTCCCTCCTACTTGGTTCGGAAGTATTCCTGGAATGATTAGAAACAAAACAAACTATCCGAAGAACAAGGAGATACAGAAACAGTAAATCTAAACACAAATTAACCAAAATCAAACACACGAATTAATCTAAGCAGTAACGAATCAACAAACAAACATCAACAAACAATTAAAATCAAGAAATCAAACAACTTTAATAACAATAATCAAAAACCACTTGGATCAAAATAAAAGCATGAACATGAACATAAACATAAACACATAAATCAAAGATTAAGAAAGGTAGATAAGAGATTGACAAGATAAAGTAAAGATTGACAATAATTAAATGAAAACTTACTTGAAATTAAATGAATTTAAGGTGCAAGACAAGGTATTTAAATTTGACAAGAAATTAAATGACAAGGTATTTAAATGGTGGAAGAGCTAATTGTCACACTTAGCCAACAAAGAGAAATGATAAACATCCTAGTCTATTTATAGGGGAGGATTAAGGAAGCTTCCTCCCCTCCTTCATTTCTTGTTAATTGCAAGATTAAGCCCCTTTTTTCTTAATTCTTCATTAATTGCGTCATTAGTCCTTTTCTTCTATTCTTCTTTAAACTTGGACTTAAGGGACTTTTGGCTTCGGGATTTATTTGAACTCGTCTTTAATTTCTTCAATAAAATAGACTTGAATTCTTCGGCTTTTGATAAACTTCCGTCTTTTGACTTTTTCTTCGATAAATCTTCAGAATTTGGTCATGGACTTCCGTTCTTTTTGCACTTTTGACTTCTTGACTTCGTCTTTCATCCTTTTCTTCAATAAAAGTCCGTAAATGCCCGTGAATGTCCGTGTTTTCTCCATTTTTCACCTTTTCGTCCTAAATCACAACAAAAACACAAACCACGCATAATTCCGACATAAAAGACATAAAATACACGTTTTGGTCCGATTATTATTGTAATTAAGTGGTAGAACAGATGGGTGTTTACACACCTATCAAATCCCCTACACTTGACCATTGCAATGTCCTCATGCAATGCATTAGTTACAAAGCAAGATTTCACTTTTCATCATAATTAATCCACGTTGGCCTTTATTAAAGAGATTTAAAGACATACAAAATAAAGAAATCAAAAGCATACCTTGGGTTTTGAAAATGTTATGAATAATCATCATCCTCAAGTTTTCACTTTCTCCAAACCAAGCTTAAAAACGAGATCATTGTTATTATAAGTTAGTAGACTATCACGAACTCATGTGGGCCAATTACTCACTTAGACTCCCTTATTCCTAGGTGTATCTCTTATATTTTATTGTTTGTCTTGAATGATCACGAAGATGCATTTTTGACTTATTTAGATAGTTTTTTAGTCCAAAAATAAAGTGAACGATTTAATCAATAGTTAGCTAAAGGACCAAATCTTTTAAAACTGCTTCTCGGGACCTCATAAAGTTCATATCTTGGCATAACTCGCTTCGCGATTTGAGACCTTTCTCGGACCGATATTTGGCAGCGACTTCATACTTCGAATCTTGAGAGACGCTCATGAAATAATGGTCTTCTCTTCATATAGGAATTTTGTCACTTGAAGTTTTGAGAGATTCATACTTGGACCACGACTTCTTCATTTTTCTCCAATCTTTATTTTGGACTTTGATATACAACGATCCGCCTCCTTTTATGACTTGGATCTATTTATCCTCATACCTTGTTAGGGTCTTTTCGGATACACTTCTCCATGACTTTTGGGAAGTTTTTGCTTTTCGTCGTGTGTCTCGATCCTTCATATTGATTTTCGATAAATGATTCTTCACATCACTTTGGATCTTTAGCAACAAAATATAGCCCTCATGCCTTGTTAGGGCCTTTTCGGACTTGCCAATCTTCGCATCCTGCTTCAATAAGTTATGCCTTGGCTATGAACTCTAATCCATACCGAGCAACTTTTAAACGATCTGGGGCTAGAAGCTAAGTAACTTTTCAAATCGTACAACCTTATTTATTAGCAGATAAATTTATTAGCAAGCGATGGGAGAATAGGCTTATAATTAACTCACATAAATTCACGAAAGAATACCGGACTTATAATTGGCTCTATCATCTCTCGTTCTCCACAGCTTAAAATCTCAAGGAATGAGACTCGTGGATGCTTAGCCTATTAAATCAAAGTTTTGGGTTTTCGAGTCGCCTATAGGATCTTGCAAATTCTTGGACTTTTTCAAGTTTAGAAATCGCGTTTTAAAGTTCCCTTGATAAACGACTCTCTAGGATCAATTATAGGAACTTGCGAAAAGTTCTTGTTCTTAACCCGTGAGAGTTAAGACTTTCGCGTTTTATAGCTCCCTATATAAAAGCCTAGCAAAACTTGACTTAAACATGTTAAGGATATTAGCTAGAGTAAACTCGGGTTGAGTCAAAAGATTCACAACGTTTGAAAATTGAAACCACTTATTAAACATTTATTCTAGCAAAGAAAGAAAATAACTATACAAAGGGTAAAACTAATAGGCCAAAATAGATCAAAAATTTTGAAAAATGTCGAAAATTTGATTTTCCGGTTAAAATGAGGACAATTACAAGGAAAAGACCACTTAACTTCGATAGAAGTCCCCCCTACACTTAGTATAAACATTGTCCTCAATGTTTAAGCATGTGGGAGTAAACTCCCCTACACTTAGGACATTGTGCACTTTGTTTAAATCTTGCTAAGGAAAGGACAACTAAAGAGATTCCTATTTTAATATTGAGAAAATATATAAAATAGTGAATCGAAAAGAGTTTTAGGATAGAACCGGGAAGAAGTAGAACAGGGAATCACGGGTCGTCAAGAATCATCAAGAGTGGATTAGTGAAGCTCGAATCCCTGATTAAGAAGTGAGGAGAGGAAATAGCAAACCAAAGGGTCCCCCCTACACTTATGGTGAAGAAAGCGAAAAGATAGATGCATGGGTTGCCTCCCAAGAAGCGCTTGATTTTTGTTAACCGAGTCGTGAGCCTGACTCGACCTTGATAATTAACGGAAGAAGCATGAAACATATCCACCAGGATCAAAGACATAGTTTTCATCCATCAATAAGCAAGAGCTTAAGGTGAACAAGGCAAGCCAAAGAAGATTAGGCAAGGTTCCCTTAAGCAGCGATGGAGCACGGTGGAAGCAAGGGTGAAGTGCAAGCTTGTCTTCAAGATTTCCAAAGATTTTTCCTTTTATTTCATCAGGTGGATACTGAGATGGCTTAAAGACTTCAATACCGGGGTCGAACACCTTTTCCTTCAAGGGAAAATAGCACTCAGGCTTAGCCGAGTGTGAAGAAGATCCGCAAAGAAGCACAACCTCGTCCTCAGAAGGGGGAAAAAGAGGTGTCAAATCATAAGTGCAACGGATTTTGGTGTCAACCGTTTTCTTCTCCTTTGACAGAATGCTCTTCAAATCCAAAGTAGGATCAAGACGATAATATTCAAAGTCATAAGGAGGAGCATCACTCTCATGAGGGAAGTATGTGTTAAGAAATTCAGAAAAATCTTCCTCAAATGAATAATCGTCCAAAGTAGGATCGAGTGATGGTGGAGGATCTTCATCATGTGAAGAATCGCTCGATAGAGTATCAGCCTCATCGAAATCATCGAAAGTGGGCAGCTCGGGATACTTAGAAGTACAATCAAAATCATCCGAATATGAGCTAGAATCATCATCATCAGCAACAAAGACCGGTGGAGAATCATAAATGGGAGAAGCTTCTAAAGTAGAGTGAGAATCATCCACATTATCTTCAAACAGTGGATTATCAGTGGAAGACTCGAATAGAGGATTGTCATAGACGGTAAAGTCATCGAGCACATTTATCATATTCACTGATTCTCGGCCTCCAAAGGATTTTCCTTTAAGCTTCCCCATTTTAAAAACTTTTGAATCATCCCCGACTCGTAAGATTAACTCACCTTCGGCCACATCTACTAAAGCTCGTCCGGTTCTCAAAAATGGCCGACCAAGTATTAAAGGAATACGAGGGTCCATTTCATAATCAACTACGACAAAATCGACCGGGAAAGTAAATGTGCCAACTTTGATGAACACGTCTTCGGCTATACCAACGGGGTAAGCGAGAGTGCGATTTGCAAGTTCGAGAGTCATCTTTGTTGGAATGAGGTCGGGTAATGATAGTGTTTTCCAAACACTCAGTGGCATCAAATTAATACTAGCCCCGAGATCAGCAAGGGCAGTAAATTCTTCAGTTTTGTTGAACACGCAAGGCAACACAAAACGACCGGGATCTCCAAGCTTTTCCGGAAGTTCTCTAAGAAGAACTGCAGAGCAGTTTTCAATTAAGCGTGTGTTGGCGAGTTCAATCAGCTTCTCCTTCTTGCTAAGCAATTCCTTGAATGCTTTGACAAATTTCGGCATGTGGCAAAGTGCTTCAACAAGGCTAATGTTGATGGTCATTTTAGATAGCATATCCACATATTTCGATACTTGACAGTCATTCTTGGTTAGCTCGTTGGTCTTGCCTATGCGAGAAGGGTATGGAATTCTAGGTTGATAGGGAGACGGTGAAGGTGTAGTTGGTGAAGGTTGTGATGTTGAAGGGTCCTTACGAGATACATCGTCATGACGAGGCGGAGACGGTAATGGTGCACTAATACTAGGTGTAGGAGGAGTAAGGATACATGGTGGTGGAGGAGGTGTAGATGATGGTGGTGGGATAGGTGGATTGACAATGGTAATTCCACTATGCGTAGTTATAGCACTCACATTAGCTCGTGGATTAGTGACGGTGTTTGAAGGTAGAGAACCCGAAGAAGAAGAAGGTTGAGCTTCGGGCAAGAAACTAGCCAACAGATTCTTTAATTCCGTTGTTTGAGTGCTGAAGGAGGATTGAATATTATCACGAACCTCGGTTATGATGTCATTACCTTGCTTCAGAATATCTCCTTTCAAATTGATTATTTGGCTCTGTAGATTCTTGATTTGCTCACATTGAGTTCTCATGATGGCATCAACATCGGTGTTTATGGGTGGGTGTTGTTGGGTGGGTGGTTGATAAGGGTTAGAAGTTCTTGGTGGGATTTGGTTGCTCCTATTGTAGTTGTTGGCGGGGTTTTGGTTTAGAGGAGAAAAACCGGGTGAAAGGTAGTTGTTGGAACGGTAGCTCAGCAGATTTCTATCCCCTTGTTGTCTAGCTTGGTAATTTTCCGGTGAATAATTACCATAAGCTGCATACACATTTTCCGGATTTCCTTGTGTCGAAGGACAATCGGTGTATGAGTGAGGACCGCCACATGTTTCACAAGGATTAGCAACCGCTTTAACTTGTTGTTGTTGTTGGTTTGAAGCGAGAAGCGTAATACTTTTGCTCATTTCGGCCATCATGCGGGTGAGTTCGGTCATCTCAGGGTTTGCTAAGGTCGAAGAAACATTGACTCTCGGGTTGTTCCTAGAAGAAGCAGAGGAATCCCAGTTTTTGTGGTGAGTAGTCATGTTCTCAATTAACTCTCTACACTCCTCGGGTCTCCTTTTCATGAATGTGCCACCGGCGACTGCATTGATCGTATCACGATCTCGAAAAGTCAATCCGTTGTAGAAAGTATCGATTAATGTCACATGGATCATGTTGTGGTTTGGACATCTATCGATCAAGACATTATATCTCTCCCAAGCATCAAAAAGAGATTCATCAAGGTCTTGCATGAAACCGCTGATCTGATTGCGAAGGCTCGTGACCATGGATGGTGGAAAGTAGCGCGACAAAAAGCGTTGAGTCATGTCATCCCAAGTGTGAATAGAATTCTTCGGGAGACGATCAAACCATTTCTCGGCATGATGCGATAAAGTATGTGGAAAGAGTTGTAGGCGAAGTACATCCATTTTGGCACCAGGCAACTTCATGCTTTGGGTGATTGTAATGAACTTGTCGAGGTGTTTGTTGGCATCATCATCAGGCAATCCTCTAAATGGGTTTGTTTGCACTTGCTGAATCATGTGGTGCTTCAACGAAAACTCAGGAGCGTTGATTTGCATCGGCGCAATCGGTCCTCCTCTTCCAAACATTGTTGGTTGACAAAGTTCCTCCATGGTCCGAAGATCGGGCTGTGGAAGAGCATTGTTGTTATTATTATTATTATTGAGGTGCGGTGGAATGTTGTTGTTGTTAACACCTGCCATACTTAAATCTTCTTGAGGCTCGGGCTCTTGATAGTTAGAAGATCTAGTACGCATACACCTGAAAATGCAAACGAAAACAAAACCAAACACAAAGACAATATATATACACAATAAAGATATAATCTTTTTGGATTTTTGAAATTTTTAATTTTTATGGTTTTTTTTATCAATTTTCAATTTTTATGAGTTTTTGGAATTTTTTATGCAAGAAAAGTAACACTCACAAGTGAACGGATCCCAAAAAGCAACGTGTCTCTCACAGAAAACCGTCAATCTTAACGAAAAGAGCCGGCAGCGGCGCCATTTGATAACTAGGCTTTTACCTAGTAAGAAGTTAAAGTTCAGTTCGTTGTTCCTGTCTAATCGAATTGATCTAGGCTCTCTATGTGACTCTATTGTTTTTGGTGGAAACAAAGATGTGTCGTTGTAGTGTTTAAAATAAAATGTGCAAAACAATTAAAGTAAAGTGCTCTTAAAGTAAATCTAAGTCTAATTAAAATAAGGGTGCAAGTATTTAAAAACGTGACTGAAATTAAAGGGCACTAAAGCAAATGACGTAAACTTAAATCAATCTAAGGCAAACTTAAAGTGCGACTAAAACTAAGGCAAGTCTAAAATAAACCTAAGGCAAATAATCTTAAAGTGCAATTAAATTAAAGGCAGGAAAAGTAAAGCTTGAAAATAAAAATCAAAAACAAAAACTAATAAGAACCTGAATACAGCTCATTTAGAATAAACCTTCGTTTGGAACAATCACTCGTCCGGAATGTCACCTTCGGTTGAAATGATTCTTCTTCACTTGGAATATTACCAAAATCCTTGATCCGGAACAAATTGATCTGAATATGTCACTTATCCAAAACAATCCTTCGTTCGGAACTTTGCTGATTCAGAACTTCTAAATTTTGCCTTGATTCGGAACTATTTGGTCACCCTTGATTCGGAAGTTTCCGAATGAACCTCCTTGATTCGGAAGTTTAAAACTTCCGAATGAACAAACACTGACCCGGAACTAGCCCCTTGATTCGGAAGTTTATTCGGAACTTTTAAGTTCCGAATGAACAACCCTTGGTTCGGAACTATGGAAACTTCCGAATGAATGATCACTGATCCAGAACTTTTGAAGTTCCGAATGAACAGTGCTTGATCCGGAACTTTTGAGTTCCGAATGAAGCTTTTCTGGTTCGGAACTTTTGAGTTCCGAATGAATGACTATTGGTTCGGAAGTTATCCTTCGTCCGGAACTTTGAATGTTCCGGATGAACAGATTGGCTCGGAACTTTCGCTTATCCCAAAATCTTCCGGATGAACACTTGACTCGGAACTTTGGAGTTCCGAATGAGCACTTTTCCCTCCTACTTGGTTCGGAAGTATTCCTGGAAAGATCAGAAACAAAACAAACTATCCGAAGAACAAGGAGATACAGAAACAGTAAATCTAAACACAAATTAACCAAAGTCAAACACACGAATTAATCTAAGCAGTAACGAATCAACAAACAAACATCAACAAACAATTAAAATCAAGAAATCAAACAACTTTAATCACAATAATCAAAAACCACTTGGATCAAAATAAAAGCATGAACATGAACATAAACATAAACATATAAATCAAAGATTAAGAAAGGTAGATAAGAGATTGACAAGATAAAGTAAAGATTGACAATAATTAAATGAAAACTTACTTGAAATTAAATGAATTTAAGGTGCAAGACAAGGTATTTAAATTTGACAAGAAATTAAATGACAAGGTATTTAAATGGTGGAAGAGCTAATTGTCACACTTAGCCAACAAAGAGAAATGATAAACATCCTAGTCTATTTATAGGGGAGGATTAAGGAAGCTTCCTCCCCTCCTTCATTTCTTGTTAATTGCAAGATTAAGCCCCTTTCTTCTTAATTCTTCATTAATTGTGTCATTAGTCCTTTTCTTCTATTCTTCTTTAAACTTGGACTTAAGGGACTTTTGGCTTCGGGATTTCTTTGAACTCGTACTTAATTTCTTCAATAAAATAGACATGAATTCTTCGGCTTTTGATAAACTTCCGTCTTTTGACTTTTTCTTCGATAAATCTTCAGAATTTGGTCATGGACTTCCGTTCTTTTTGCACTTTTGACTTCTTGACTTCGTCTTTCATCCTTTTCTTCAATAAAAGTCCGTAAATGCTCGTGAATGTCCGTGTTTTCTCCACTTTTCACCTTTACGTCCTAAATCACAACAAAAACACAAACCACGCATAATTCCGACATAAAAGACATAAAATACACGTTTTGGTCCGATTATTATTGTAATTAAGTGGTAGAACAGATGACCTATCAGTCTTTAAAGTTGGTGTTGATCTATCACAAGTTCTTCCATCAAAATCCAAGCCTTGATCATAAACTAGACAACCTTGGTGGTATAGAGATTGTTCTTCCTATCCTCTTGTTATTTTGATTATGTAATCTTGTATTTTCTTTATTTATGTATATGTATATGATGATGAATGATGAATAAAAATATTATGTGGGGATTTGGTGTTGATAGATTTGATAAACATGGTAAAAAAGATGGAAAACCATAGGTAAAATGGTTAAAATCTTGCTTAAATGTGATGACTGTATAAAAACAGTAAGTAACCAAATGTTAAACTGATAAAATGGTAAAGTAGAATCAATTTACAGTAAGTATAATATGTTATACACATGTGAGAGTTGGCCATGCAATGGAATCATCAAAATGAGTGAGATATGATCAAAACAAGATGAGTGTACCAATCTGAATAGTCTGTTTTGTAGGGACTGTTAAGGATAGTTAGACATGGAGTGAGCAGTAGCTATAACTAACTTATTTGTATCACATAATATGAAGTTAATGCCATCCAAAAATGAGCTTCTATCTCCTTATAGAACTCAAGATATGATAAAAATGGTGAAGATGAAACTAAAAATCAGATTTTGAAAAATTTATGTTTAATAGTATTATATAAGCACTCAAACTAATATAGTATAAAATGTGAATGAAAACCCACTAACTTATAAATTTCATTTATATAAATATGTATAAAGTTAAATAATTGGACACTTTATAAAAATGGTATTTGAATAAGATTTATAAGTTATAAAAACTATAAACATGATTTTTACGACTTTTCCGGCTATTACCGTAAAATTAACGTTTTTCGCCAATTAAAACTTAGACGATCAAACCCGTCTAATGTAAACTTTTTAAAAGTCATATACTGATATATAAGTACCAATACAAGTAAAAACCGATAAAATCCGAACTATATAACATACGGACATTAACGGGCCAAAGTAGCCTTATTGGACTATAAACCCGACTAGTTGATAAAACTCTTATAAACTTACTCATTGGGCTTAACCCACTTGGGCCCAACATGAAAAGTATAATACTGATAATAAAAGTATAATTGGTCTAATATAATATATTGGGCTTGTAATGGGCTCATTGGGCCTCAAAATGTAAACAAGTTGAACTAGTGTAACTAGTCTTGAAAATTACCAACACATAAACACTATAATGAATGAGTAAAAATGTACAATCCCACTTGATCATCATCATATTTACAAAATCATCATATGTATACATAATTGTTATTTTTATAAAGTCATTGGACAAGAGTCTAAGACGAGTATTATTTTTCTAGGTTTCCGTGATTGAAGCACGTACCGTACATCCGAATTGCCGATAACCCGCTTTCCCACATCAACGTGAGTTCATAGCGTCGCACTGTGACAATCCGTCAATTTATGGTTGATATTTTATTCTCAATATCTATTTAAAAACATTATTTTAATGTTATAATATGAACTCACTTATTTTTGGGAAGAAATTTGGATTTACGTCTTGAAGTAGCATCGACTACGTCTAAACCGGAGGATTCTACATTACGTGCTTACGTTTACATACACCGTTTTGGTGACAATCTGACATTTCAGGAAATAAATTTATCCGTGAATATTATTTTGGAATTTCAAATTTGTGTTGGTTCATAAACTCACAAATTTACGAGAAGAGATTAGGACTTACGATTTTAATTAACGTCCTTTACGACTAAACCGGAAACCTTAGGATTACGTATTTACGTCTTTGAAGTCCGTTTTTTATGGGACAATTTTTATTAGATTCGTTTTGTGCCGTTGATTCATAATTTATAAAAATGTTTTTCGTAAAACGACCCGAGGACACGTAAATCGAGGAAACTAGAATCGAGGAATATCCGTAAATTAGTGGGATGAGACAAAACAAGTTTTGCCCCACCCCACTCAAAGGGACGGTTAACAAGTCTCCACAACACACCTTAGGTGTCAATATCTAACAAGTAAAAGCTACACTTGTTGCTTAAGCTTACAATGTAAGCTAAGCTTACCTCAAAACCACTAACTAGCAACTAAAACCATTTCTTCCATTATTCAACATGCAAACACTCTCATCTCTCTCTCTAACCTCCATTTTTGCCGTCCATATATCACCATCAAACACCCCTTTGATCAATTTTCAACCACAATATTTGGTGTTATACACACATATGATGATGTCCTTTTGAAGTTATGAAGATTGGTGCAAGTTTTAACATCTAAAAAGGAGTTTTCAAAGGAGTCAAGGGCTGATTATCATCAAGGTGTTCATGTAGATGGGTGGTCTTGGTTTATCACAAGTTTCTCCATCAAAATCCATGCCTTAATCACAACCTACATCATCTTTGTGGTATAAAGATTGTTCTTCCCATCCTCTTGTTATTTTGATTATGTAATCATGTATTTTCTTTCTTATTGTATATGTATATGATGAATATATGATGATAAAAATGTTGTGTGGGGATCAAGTGTTAATAAACATGGGTAAAAAGATGAAAAACTATATGTAAAAGTGGTTAATCTTGCTTAATCTAGTAGATTGTATAAAAACAGTAGATAACCATATGATGAACTGATAAAATGGTATGAAAATTAATATACAGTAAGCTATGAGTCTTGTACACATGTGAGAGTTGGCCATGCAATGGAATCATTAGGATGAGTGAGATATGATCAAAACAATATTAGAGTACAAATCTGCATAGACTGTTTTGGAAGAATTTTATAAAATACTTAGAAGCTGATTCAACAGTATCCATAGTAGAGTTAAAAGGAGCACATATCATGTAGTTTATGTCATAAAAATATGGGCTTCTATCTCCATATTGAACTCTAGATATGGCTGTTTTGGTGAACATGAAACTAAAAATCAGATTTTGAAGAATTAATGTTTGATAGTATTATATAAGCACTCAAACTAATATAGTATAAAATGTGAATTAAAACCCACTAACTTATAAGTATCATTTATATAAATATGTATAAGGTTAAATAAATGGACACTTTATAAAAATGGTAGTTGAATAAGATTTATAAGTATAAAAACTATAAACATGATTTTTACGACTTTTTCGGCTATTACCGTAAAATTAACGTTTTTCGCCAATTAAAACTCAGACGATCAAACCCGTCTAATGTAAAGTTTTTAAAAGTCATATACTGATGTATAAGTACCTAATACAAGAAAAAACCGATAAAACCCGAACTATATGACATACGGACATTAACGATCTAAGTTAGCATATTTGGACTAATAATTTAACTAAATAAGTTAAACACCTATAAAAATTACTTATTGGGCTTAACACATTTGGGCCCAACATGTAAAGTATAAATACTGATAATACAAGTATAAAATGGATTAATACAAGTTAATGAACTTATAATAGGCTTATTGGACCCAAAACATGTAAATAGGTAAAACTAGTAAACTAGTAAAAAGTTACCAATACATAAACACTAAAATGAGTAAATAAGAATATATAAACCCACTTGATCATCATCATATGTACAAAATCATCATATTTATATTTGTTATTTTTATAAATTCATTGGACAAGAGTCTAAGACGAGTATTATTTGTCTAGGTTTCCGTGATTGAAGCACGTACCGTACATCCGAATTGTCGATAACCCGCTTTCCCACATCAACGTGAGTTCATAGCCTCGCACTCTTTTAAATGTTTTTATAAATGTTTTATAAACCCGCGAGGGAGATAACATGTTAGTTTTTATAAAATAGGACACCATTTGTCCCGATTGTTTGTTTATTGATTTGGACCCGAATGATTGAATGACCCGATTGTATGACCCGATAAATGATTAAAGGACCCGATAGATGAAATTAAATGGATTATTAAAGTTAGGTTATGTCACTAAAAGTCCCATTAGCATGAATTGTGAACTACCGGGATTTGGTAGACGCTTGTGCATATAATAGTACTATTTGGGGACGATCACCCCAGTTCGCGCCTTAACGGTTGATCCCCGTCGTGCCACATTGATTGGTAAGCGAATTTATGTATGAGAAGATTTCCATAGCGTGACCTTTGTGACGACACGCTACTTTAGATGGGCAAAATTGGTATCGGGTTAGCTACCCGTTGTTGGTTTAGTAAGGTAACAATGTCATGCGGCTTATAATAATCCAAAATTAACGAAATACTAATAGACGCTCCGAATTACGATGTATTGCCTGACTAGCAATACAGGGTCATACTATTGATATTATGTTCGTGTTTTGGTTTTCATAACCATATTTATATAACGGTTTTTATTTTCATACAACGTTATAAGACGTATTGTATGATGTTTTTACGACATTGGCTCGTATAATGATTTTTACGGCAAATGCCTATATTATTATTTTCGATAAGGATTTGTATAAAATGACTTTGGCTATTTTATGGCCTATTAAATGATTTGTACAAAATTATTTTCAGTAATAATTTTATACTGATATCATATTGATGGAATTTATTAAACTCTATGAATTCACTCAGCGTTTTCGCTGACCTTTTCTTTTAACATGTTTTATCTCAGGTACTTGAAGGTAATTCTCGGGAAGACAACAAGAATTCATGGCCCGCACTTAAACAATAATTTCCATTCAAATGCTTTGTAAAACATGTATAAAATACAATGACTTGGGACCTATGTAACTTTGATATTTATGAATGGAAATGTTTTATTAATAAACGACGCGATTTTTATGCGTTGTCTATGATGTGAGTAATGTGCTATCACGTAACACCAACTAGTCTTCCGCTGTATTGAGTTGTATAAATTTGTGGGTGTTACAGTTTGGCAACAGAGCTCTCGTTATAGAGAACGAAAGATTTTTAAAAACTAAGGTTTTGAATAAAACTTTTCAAAATCTTTTAACTATAAACATTTTTCTAAAAATGTCTAAAAATCTTTTGACTATAACGGTGCCGAAGAATTCCCGAGTTACCGACAAGGCCAGACTGAGAAGTGTTATTTTAATATATATATATAACTTGGATTATATATATATATATATATATATATATATATATATATATATATATATATATATATATATATATATATATATATATATATATATATATATATATATATATATATATATATATATATATATATATATATATATATATATATATATATATATATATATATATATATATATATATACACACACATATATATATATATATATATATATATATACATATATATATATATATATATATATATATGATGTAATTTTATTACATGATTGTTTGATGATTATTTTAATATTTATACGAGGTATTTATACGACGTAGATTGTCACAAGAAACCCTAAATCCCCTAGTCAATTAATCGAAGCTATTCTAGATCTAAACCAAGTTGTGGATATTTATGATCCCAATAAAATGGTTGATATTCGTAGAAATGTTGATATTAGTTGATTGTGATATTGAAGAAGAATTGGCGAGATTAAAACTGATATCGATGTCATGACAATCTTTCCTTATAGAATGGAGTTTGACAAAACATTACCACCTGGAAAGGTGTCATCTGATTCGTTGTCACCCAATTCTTAAAATTGAAATCAAAAGGGTGAATGTTGCACTTGAGGCTGTCATTGGAACCATTACCCAAAAGCCTCATGCCACTAGTACCTTTCCGAGAAGTCTAGTTGAATGATCAAGTCATTTCATACTAGTGACTCATTTGGTAATTATTGATAAAGGAGTTATAGGATTGGAAATTAAGTGTTGTTCATATCGAGCTTTTATTGCCCTTTCAAGGTCTAAGAATAAAAGTTGAAAATATTGGAGAATGAGGTAGGATATCGCATTGAGTATAAGTGGGTTGAAACTTGAATAAAATAAAGTTTAACCCGTATGGAATAAGAAATTGTTAAGAGGAAGTCGTTAAGTTCTGTGATTGAGTTATAAGGTTTTAAATGATTGTTGGTTCGTGTTAAGGGTTGTTCCTAGGCCATTGTCCACTAATGAGGATGCCCAGTGTCCAAGAAATAAATTTAAGAAATCTTCTTCTGAATTGGGACCGATGGATCTTTCGGGACATGTGGAACACCTAGTGACTCTTGTAGATTAGTATTCATTGTGGTATCTTTTAAAAATAATCCCTAACTTAACTGAGACATCAGTTGGTAGGATGTGTTCTTGGAATTGTATGACATAGTGACACGTAATGTGTTACGGTACAATTTTGACTTGTTTGTGATTAATGAAAAGACTACCTTTGATCGCTAAATTCTACATGTATCGATGTTATCTATCCTTTATTGCTTTATCCTAATGCTCGCATAAGTGATGCAAAGATTGAACAAGTACTCATCCTGATTTGAGTTACATTGTAGATTATTCTTTTTGAGTGCCATTGAGATCATGAACCTCATGATTAATTGGCAAAGCTCATTTCCTATTATATTGAAGTTAGTTCTTGGTGAACAACTCTTCATCACTCTTTTGCAGATCACTCATTGTTTTTAAAAGATAAAACAGTATTCCTTGAGAAAAATTGAATTTTCATCACTAAAAGGATTACTCAAAGTAAGATTTATAAGTGATTGTTATCAAAATGAGGTTGTTTATAAAGTACCTTCGAAAACTTAATTGTCTTCATAACAAAGAAAATATTTGTAAATTTATTTTAATTCTTATTTAAGAATTAAGCATGAAAATGTTTTTATTATAAACATGATGATAAAATTTTGACGAACAGATTATTGCATCGTTAATCTTGAAATTGTATATAGTTGCGCGCCTACATACAATTTGGAATGGACCATGCAAGGCTGATTAGTAGTCACCATAAAACTGATCAATAAACACTAAATTTTCTTTAAAGATTGTGAAAGATTAAATTTACGAGATCTGCAAGAAGTAAAAAATAGGGACATATTGATAGGGACACCTACATATGTGCCCGTACCATTTATTCTTCTGAGTCGAATTTACTCATCTGTGGAAATTCTCTTATTTGACAATTGATATTCCCTTCTTGTCCAATTCTCCCGTAGTGAGATTCCTAGAAAAAGTATATGATTACCGAGTGTTGATACCGACTGGATGTATTGACGTTCTTATCATTTCTTATGATTTGATTTCATTTGAATGAACTGGGTAACGATCCGAGGAGCTTTCGAATGCGTACTCAAATTATGAAAACATGGGATATATTCATATTCGTTAAATGTTTTCGTCTGTACCTGATTTGAAATTCTCTCGTGTATATAATGCGTTGACCTTACTCTTTTAAGTTAGTTATGTCTCCTGATATCCCTGAATTGTGAAGGATTATGAATTATTATTAGTCTTTTGAGAAGTTCACATCTTATCGATGACAATAAAACTGAAAAGTTAATAGTGCCAGTAGAATGGATTGATTGATTATGACATGACGACATTGTCTTAATTGTTGGGAACTCAAGTAGAATTCCCCTAAATTTAGACTTGAAATTATACCGTGAATGGTTATGAACTCAAGTAGAATTCCCCTAAATTGTTGGGAACTCAAGTAGAATTCCCCTAAATTTAGACTTGATTGATTATGACATGACGACATTGTCTTAATTGTTGGGAACTCAAGTAGAATTCCCCTAAATAATTCTTAATTGATGACCATATCCTGCATTTAGACTTGAAATTATACCGTGAATGGTTATGAACGAGTCATATATATTATAATCTAGAAAGAACCTAATATGAATTTATTAAAAAGATGTTTCTGTTATCTGAAACTTTAGGAGGTATTTATTGGTGAATTACCTAGACTTTCGCCATTAAGGCAAGTTGAATTTGGTATTGGTTATATTCCCGGTGCTACACCTGTGACATGTGCACTATACGTCAGCACCATCTAAATTAAAAGAATTACCGTACAACTGAGAGAGTTGTCGGAGAAAGCTTTTATTCTACCAAGCTCGTCATTATGAAGAGCTATGGTGTTATTATTCCTTATATTTGTTGATTACCGTGAACTAGGTAAATTGATTATTAAAAATCTATATCCACTACCCAAGATGATAGATTGTTCGATCATTTACAAGGTTCTAGCGTATGTTCTAAAGATTTGATCCACGGCATGGTTATCATCAACTTCGCGTCCGCGAAAAAGATTATCTATTCCAATCACTACATCCGGTACTTGTAATGAACATTATGAGTTTCACGTGATGTCATTTGGATTGACTATTACACATGTAGTATCCATAAGTTGGGTGAATCACGTGTGAAGGCTGTAATATGATAAATTCATGCTTGTGATCATTAAGGACCATTTGTTTGTTTATAAGTATAAGAAGGAGTTAATAATTATTTATAAACTACCCGGAGTTAGCCGAATAATGAAAACCTGTACCTTAAATAATTAACATGTGATTTAAAACTTAATCCTTTACATGATTTGATCATGTGATTAATAAGATAATGAGATCTATGTTTTTTTTCAAAAATTAGAGCCATTAAGGCTTAGGGTTATACCAAAAAGGAGGTGCAAATGTGTTTTGACAAATGTTTTAACAAAGGATTTTTAAGGGATTATACACAAATCATTTAACTAAACTCCTGTTTAGGGGTAAATGTTTGTGTATACCACAAGACAACCTAAGAGGGATTGAGGAAACCATTTAAACCATAACTTGAAATTTGAAACAATAATTTTTGCTTTTCAACTAAGAAAATTTTGACCAAAGTATAAACAAAGATTTTTCAAACATTTACAAATCTTATTAATTATTTTCAATAAATCAACCGAAAATTGTGTTAACTAAAGCTTCAAATTTATTTTGAATATCTTTATATAACTGGTCGAGCTAAGGAATTTAAAACTTTTAACTTTTACGTTTCATAAAAACTTAATATTTATTGTTAATTTACGTGTAATAATTATCGACGCTTTAAAACGTCGGATTGAGCAAAGCTGATAAAAATGATAGTTGAGACGAAACTAAAACTTAGAAAATATGAAGAAAGAATTTCTGAGTAAATTATAGACATGATAATTATTTCATCAGGAAAGATGAATGTAAATACTGACGCATTATGTAAAAAAGATAAAGAACCAATTAGGATGTATTTCTTAATAATGACTGTGCAAAATAAATTGCCGAGCAATTTAAAATAAACAATGTTTGTAAAAAGGATAATATAGATAATAAAAAGGGTTCACGGCTAATGTGAACCATTAGAATTGAGAAACCAATGGCGTTAAATGTTTTAAAAGGCCACTTGTGGTTGCCTAAATATGGAGATTTTGAGATGTAGTCATGTTGGAATCTCGTAAGTATAAGTACTCTATTCGTGACATTTCTGACTAAATGTATCTTTATCTGAAGAAGGTGTACTGATGGAAAATTATGAAGGCAAAACACCGCCTCATACATTAGTAAACGTCTAGCTATTACAAAGGTCATCATCTGAATTTGATTCGATTTGGGTCATCGTCGACAGACTGACCAAATCTACTAATATCATTCCTGTTAATGATAGATTCTTGATGAAGAAATTAACTCTTTTGTATTTAAAGGAGTTGTGTAAACATGGTGTGCCTGTATCGATCATCTCTATCAAGATCCTCGCTTCGCATTGAATTTATAGAGATTTGCGCAGAAGTCATTAAGAACGAATCTTGATGAGAGTACTGTGTACCACCCCAAATCGAAGGGACGAGGTAAAGTAACGATACAAAACACTAGAAGTCTTGGTTTATGTTTGAATGATTGACCTTTGGTAATAAACTGTAAAATCGTTTTCCTTTGGAGAGATTATCATTGATAATTATTGTGTTAGTATCGAGATCGAATCTTGTTAGTATCTATATTAGAGCATCTGTAAGCAGGAGTTGGGATGAAGACACCCGACATACACCCACTGTGAGTTGGACATGTCTTTTAGGTTTAAGGTTTCCTATGATGGCGAACCTAACCTTACAAAATACTCGACCCGCGAGACCTGAAATGATTGTTGAAATTAGGATCTGAATATTGACTGCCGGTAGTGGGCAGGAGGTTATGTGAATATGAAATGTAGATCTTGAAGTGCCAGATGGGTAGCGAAGTTATGCCAAAAATATTAACCATGGAAAAATGAATTGATGATCTGAAAGATCATGGGATATAAGTCCCCGTTGTATGAGACCATTGAGATGATGTAAAAGATTGGTTTGAAAGGCATATAAGCTGGATCTACCCTAGGACTTCAAGAGCTGCTTGAATTATGTTTCGTATATCGAACTTGATAAAATTTCTATCAAGTGAAAATCTGATTGTTTCTTAGTAAATTTTAGATCGGCGAAAAGTTGCATTCATCAGAAACCCGTGAACATCATGGATAGAGAAAGTAAGTCAACATTTAGCCTGATCATATTCCAGTAGTTATGTTTGATGAAACTCGCGTATTGTAATGAATTACACTTGTGAGGAAAGACCGAATGTGCAGGAAATACCCACATGGATTTAACTCTATAAGAAGCGAGTAGTAAGATAAGATGATCTTTGAGGACAAAGATCCTGTTTAGGGGTAAATGCTGTGACAATCCGTCAATTTATGGTTGATATTTTATTCTCAATATCTATTTAAAAACATTATTTTAATGTTATAATATGAACTCACTTATTTTTGGGCAGAAATTTGGATTTACGTCTTGAAGTAGCATCGACTACGTCTAAACCGGAGGATTCTACATTACGTGCTTACGTTTACATACACCGTTTTGGTCACAATCTAACATTTCAGGAAATAAATTTATCCGTGAATATTATTTTAGAATTTTAAATTTGTGTTGGTTCATAAACTCACAAATTTACGAGAAGAGATTAGGACTTACGATTTTAATTTAACGTCCTTTACGACTAAACCGGAAACCTTAAGATTACGTATTTACGTTTTTGAAGTCCGTTTTTGATGGGACAATTTTTATTAGATTCGTTTTGTGCTGTTGATTCATAATTTATAAAAACGTTTTTCGTAAAACGACCCGAGGGCACGCAAATCGAGGAAACTAGAATCGAGGAATACCCGTAAATTAGTGGGATGAGACAAAACAAGTTTTGCCCCACTCCACTCAAAGGGACGGTTAACAAGTCTCCACAACACACCTTAGGTGTCAATATCTAACAAGTAAAAGCTACACTTGTTGCTTAAGCTTACAATGTAAGCTAAGCTTACCTCAAAACGACTAACTAGCAACTAAAACCATTTCTTCCATTATTCAACATGAAAACACTCTCATCTCTCTCTCTAACCTCCATTTTTTCCATCCATATATCACCATCAAACACCCCTTTGATCAATTTTCAACCACAATATTTGGTGTTATACACACATATGATGATGTCCTTTTGAAGTTATGAAGATTGGTGCAAGTTTTAACATCTAAAAAGGAGTTTTCAAAGGAGTCAAGGGCTGATTATCATCAAGGTGTTCTTGTAGATGGGTGGTCTTGAAGATGGTCTTGGTTTATCACAAGTTTCTCCATCAAAATCCATGCCTTAATCACAACCTACATCATCTTGGTGGTATAAAGATTGTTCTTCCCATCCTCTTGTTATTTTGATTATGTAATCATGTATTTTCTATCTTATTCTATATATGTATATGATGAATATATGATGATAAAAATGTTGTGTGGGGATCAAGTGTTAATAAACATGGGTAAAAAGATGAAAAACTATATGTAAAAGTGGTTAATCTTGCTTAATCTAGTAGGTTGTATAAAAACAGTAAATAACCATATGATGAACTGATGAAATGGTATGAAAATTAATATACAGTAAGCTATGAGTCTTGTACATATGTGAGAGTTGGACATGCAATGGAATCATTAGGATGAGTGAGATATGATCAAAACAATATTAGAGTACGAATCTGCATAGACTGTTTTGGACGAATTTTATAAAATACCTAGAGGCTGATTCAACAGTATCCATAGCAGAGTTAAATGGAGCACATATCATTTAGTTTATGCCATAAAAATCTGGGCTTCTATCTCCATATAGAACTCTAGATATGGCTGTTTTGGTGAACATGAAACTAAAAATCAGATTTTGAAGAATTAATGTTTAATAGTATTATATAAGCACTCAAACTAATATAGTATAAAATGTGAATTAAAACCCACTAACTTATAAATATCATTTATATAAATATGTATAAGGTTAAATAAATGGACACTTTATAAAAATGGTAGTTGAATAAGATTTATAAGTATAAAAACTATAAACATGATTTTTACGACTTTTTCGGCTATTATCGTAAAATTAACGTTTTTCGCCAATTAAAACTCAGACGATCAAACCCGTCTAATGTAAAGTTTTTAAAAGTCATATACTGATTTATAAGTACCTAATACAAGAAAAAACCGATAAAACCCGAACTATATGACATACGGACATTAACGAGCTAAGTTAGCATATTTGGACTAATAATTTAACTAAATAAGTTAAACACCTATAAAAATTACTTATTGGGCTTAACACATTTGGGCCCAACATGTAAAGTATAAATACTGATAATACAAGTATAAAATGGATTAATACAAGTTAATGAACTTATAATAGGCTTATTGGACCTAAAACATGTAAATAGGTAAAAGTAGTAAACTAGTAAAAAGTTACCAATACATAAACACTAAAATGAGTAAATAAGAATATATAAACCCACTTGATCATCATCATATGTACAAAATCATCATATGTATATTTGTTATTTTTATAAAGTCATTGGACAAGATTCTAAGACGAGTATTATTTGTCTAGGTTTCCGTGATTGAAGCACGTACCGTACATCCGAATTGCCGATAACCCGCTTTCCCACATCAACGTGAGTTCATAGCCTCGCACTCTTTTAAATGTTTTTATAAATGTTTTATAAACCCGCGAGGGAGATAACATGTTAGTTTTTATAAAATAGGACACCATTTGTCCCGATTGTTTGTTTATTGATTTGGACCCGAATGATTGAATGACCCGATTGTATGACCCGATAAATGATTAAAGGACCCGATAGATGAAATTAAATGGATTATTAAAGTTAGGTTATGTCACTAAAAGTCCCATTAGCATGAATTGTGAACTACCGGGATTTGGTAGACGCTTGTGCATATAATAGTACTATTTGGGGACGATCACCCCAGTTCGCGCCTTGACGGTTGATCCCCGTCGTGCCACATTGATTGGTAAGCGAATTTATGTATGAGAAGATTTCCATAGCGTGACCTTTGTGACGACGCGCTACTTTAGATGGGCAAAATTGGTATCGGGTTAGCTACCCGTTGTTGGTTTAATAAGGTAACAATGTCATGCGGCTTATAATAATCTAAAATTAACGAAATACTAATAGACGCTCCGAATTACGATGTATTGCCTGACTAGCAATACAGGGTCATACAATTGATATTATGTTCGTGTTTTGGTTTTCATAACCATATTTATATAACGGTTTTTATTTTCATACAACGTTATAAGACGTATTGTATGATGTTTTTACGACATTGACTCGTATAATGATTTTTACGGCAAATGCCTATATTATGATTTTTGATAAGGATTTGTATAAAATGACTTTGGCTATTTTATGGCCTATTAAATGATTTGTACAAAATGATTTTCAGTAATAATTTTATACTGATATCATATTGATGGAATTTATTAAACTCTATGAATTCACTCAGCGTTTTCGCTGACCTTTTCTTTTAACATGTTTTATCTCAAGTACTTGAAGGTAATTCTAGGGACGACAACAAGAATTCATGGCCCGCACTTAAACAATAATTTCCATTCAAATGCTTTGTAAAACATGTATAAAATACAATGACTTGGGACCTATGTAACTTTGATATTTATGAATGGAAATGCTTTATTAATAAACGACGCGATTTTTATGCGTTGTCTATGATGTGAGTAATGTGCTATCCCGTAACACCAACTAGTCTTCCGCTGTATTGAGTTGTATAAATTTGGGGGTGTTACACGCACTATTTTAAATATTTTTATGAAATGTTTTATAAACTCGCGAGGGAGATAACATGTTAGTTTTACTAAAATAGGACACCATTTGTCCTGATTGTTTGTTTATTGATTTGGACTTGAATGATTGTATGACCTGATGTATGATTATGTGACCCGATAGATGAAATGAAATGGATTATTAAAGTTAGGTTATGTCACTAAAAGTCCCATTAGCATGAATTGTGAACTACCGGGATTTGGTAGACGCTTATGCATATAATAGTACTATTTGGGGACGATCACCCCAGTTCGCGCCTTGACGGTTGATCCCCGTCGTGCCACATTGATTGGTAAGCAAATTTATGTATGAGAAGATTTACACAAGCGTGATTATTGTGACGACACGCTAATTTAGATGGGCAAATGAGTTTCGGGTTAGCTACCCGTTGTTTGTTGTAGTAAGGTAACAATGTCATGCGACTTATAATAATCCAAATAACGAAATACTGCTATACCCACTGAATTACAATGAATTGACTGACTAGCAATACGGGGTCTTATTATTGATTTTATTTTCGTGTTTTGGTTTTACATAACCATATTTATATAACGGTTTTAATTTAACTTTATACAACGTTATAAAACGTATTGTATGATGTTTTTACGACTTTGGTTCGTATAATGATTTTGAAGGAAAAAGCCTATATTATGATTTTTGATAAAGATTTGTATAAAATGACTTTGGCTATTGTATGGCCTATTACAAAGATTTGTACAAAATGATTTCCGGTAATAATTTTTATACCGATATTATATTGATGGATTTCATTAAACTCTATGAATTCACTCGGCGTTATCGCTGACCTTTTCTTTTAACATGTTTTATCTCAGGTACTTGAAGGTAATTCTCGGGAAGAAAACAAGAGTTCATGGCCCGCACTTATATAACAATTTCCATTCAAATGCTTTGTAAAACCCGTATGAAATACAATGACTTGGGACCTATGTAAATTCTATATTTATGAATGGAAATGCTTTATTATTAAACGACGCGATTTTTATGCATTGTCTATGATGTGAGTAATGTGCTATCCCGTAACACCAACGAGTCTTCCGCTGTATTGAATTGAATATATTTGGGGGTGTTACAGTATGTTTCGAGATCTGATCCATATCAGATAGGGAAGCTATATTCTGAACACTGAAAGGTAGGTTGTGTTCTGCACCAATGTTGTCTCTGTTAGAAGGACCCACAGTATTTATAGTTTGTATTTGTTGTGATGTGTCTCATAAGGGTTATGTAGTTTTGGTGTTTACTTTGATATGGTAGAAATATTACCTGTATGGTGTCAAGATTGTAATGGTAAAGGATCATAGAAGTTTGCTCCATAATTAATTTCTTGGGATGATAAAGGAAATGAGTAGAGGATTACCAGTTGTATATTCGGGTAATTGAGTATGTTGATGGTTATGACTGTGAGTAATTATGACTACGAGATTCACCACCATCCGGGAAAGGCGAATGTGATAGCTAATTCACTATCCGGAAGAAAAAGGAAAGAGCTTCTAAGGTTTGAGTTTTGGTAATGACAAGAAGTGTGGATTTGATAGAAAGGATATTGAAATTTTAAGTTAGTGGTCTGAATTGAGAAGATGTCAAGATAAGTGATTTCAACATCTTGTCAAACTTATGGAAAGGATTTTTGTTGTAAAGTCAAGTGAGACATGGTATATTGAGCCCTCCTAACATACCTAAGTTGAGAGAGTTAGACTTATTGATGAAGGAATCTCACAAGTCAAGTAATCGACACAATCTGGTTTGAGTAAAAGTAAAAGTGAGTTGAGTACTGCGTGATATACAGAGACTGATAGACAAAGTGAAAGGACGATTCGAACATTGGACGATATACTTGTGCGTGTATGATTGACTTAGGAATTGTTGGAAATTCTTATACTACAACGGTTGTCATGCTAGTAAAGAGGCTGTAATGTTTAAAGGTCCATAAAGAACTTCAATCTGTGAAGGTTAAAGATCGTTAGTTATGGACATAAGTTAGGTGTTCGGTGTATTACAAAAATGTAGGTGGAATTGAATGACTGAACAAGAACTGATGTTGGCAAATATTGATAAGATTCTATAGGTTAAGGACCATTTATTAGTAACAAGGAGTTGTCAGAAGAGTTATGTTGGCAATCGAAGGAAATCGATGGAGTTTGAAATTGGGAAACGTGGTTATGCTTAAGGTGTCGTTATGAAGGGTGAAATTTGTTTTGGGAACAACAAGGAAAGAATTCAACTTGAAGATAAGTTGCTTTTCATAGAGAAAGAACTGTGAAGAGTTCTTTTGAGGACGAAACATAATGAGAATTATATTGTGAGGATACAAGAATTCTAGGAATGGATTTGAATTCACGAAGGAAGCATGAGGATTTATTTAAGGAAAAAGAGTTCTCTTTTGCTCTGGAGTTATGGAATGTGAGTATAAGAGGGGCCGAGCGCCGGGACATCGCTCTCTTTTAGGAGGGTAGGATGTGACAACCCGAACCCGAGGTTATTATTTAATATTATTTAACATTATTTAATATTATTCAATAATATTTTACGAATAATTTTTGAAATTTTTGATGAGTTGAACGATGTGACAGTTGATGGTTTTATTTAAAACAGACGTTGGAAGTCTTATTTTTATCTTTTTACTAATAGCGAGGATTATTAGTGACCACGATCGACGGATGCCCAAGATTTTATGTTTTATCATTTGTTGTCTCGATGTTTATATTTTTGACATTTTTATTTTAAGTTCGTATTAAGTCGAACCGGGATCATATTATTATCATATTTTTACGAAACTCGAGCCTCGTAAATATTTTCAAAATTGACAATTTACATTTTCTACCCTTACAACTATTTAATTGCATTTTGGACCAAAACTATCACAAATTGGCAAAACTAGTCCCTCCACCCACCATATATAAACCAAATTTTCACATAGTTTACATCACCACCAAAAATCTTTCCTCTCTCTCTTTTTTTCTTGATATGTCGTGACCCCCCACCCCCCACCCCCCCCATCACCCCAAAACCACCTTTGATCAATTTTCATTCAATTTTAAGCTTGAATCAAGCTAAAACAATTAAAGTCCCATCTCTAAAATTTCAAGGAGATTCTAATGGTGTAATTTTTATACACATTCAAGAACTTTCAAATTTTTATGATGATCCATGGAGGTTTGATCTATTTTCTTGTTATATACTTGTTGCTAGTGTTGTTATATATATATTTTAAGTATTGCATGTCTAAATTTTTGAGTGGGTAATTTTTGAATGATTATTCAAGGGTGTTATGGGTTAGATGATTTGTTTAAGATGATTGTGGGGTGATATTAGGAGTATGAAATTGATTAAAATGGGTTGAAAAATTGATTTAGCATGATTTTTAAAGAGGTGTTTTAGATCAGTAGGTTCAAGGCTAATTTTGGCTACCTTACAGTTTGAAAATTGGTTAAACTAATGGCATAGGATTGTAGAGAATTCTTTTAGCTTCGATTTGATATAAGGTAGAGCTTCTAGCTCCAAACGAGCGAGAAGTTATTATGATTTTGATTATTTGTGTACCGGGAAACGAGTATCGACACAATCCGAAGTTGTTGTCGATATTTGGATCGAATCTCGGGGACTATAGAATGAGTTGTGAAAATGTTCAAGGTCTGATGTTTGGTTCTAAACTTAGGGTTGTGAGTCTATTTTTAAAGTCAAGTGTCGGATTTGTAAACGAGATTGTTTAGAATGGTCAAAATGGTTGTATGAGTCGGTGATGTAAAACTATCCGGTTTTTGTAGTTCAAAGATGTGTCGGGCAGGGAACTTTTAAAGTAAAATATTTGGATGGGCTTTTAAGAGGTCTTTATATATATAGTAAGTGACATCTCTGATTAGTATCATAAGTATTTGACATGTTTAAGTGGGGTAAATGAGCTAGTACATTTGGTGTGTACCGGCAGATTTTTATCGAAAGAATTGACTAACAGAATAAACATATAGAAGAAGTAATAGTATCACTTGTATTGTTTTCTTTCGGGATTGTCGTGATTTCATGATTTTGAGTTTGATGTTATTAATTATGGATTTTATTCGAGTTTATTATTAATGAACGCGCCTTATTTGATAGGTTGTGGTTTTTGTGTTTATCGGGCATCAACTATCGTCGAAGGTCGTCTTGCTACTTCTATTACTCAAGGTGAGTCTATAGCCTCGCTTTTGTAATTGTTTTGAATGATTTAAAACCCACGAGGGGAATACATGCTATTTGAAAGTAAAATGAACACAAGTCATGATTGATTGTTTGGACCCAAATGTTGCCTGTTGTTGCCTTGAATTGTATAAGTACCTAAGTTGCAAAAGTCCCTAAGTTCATGAGCCGTTAACTATCTTCTGACTTGATGTTGTGAGTTTGGAATAGCATCTTATTCTAATAAAAGTACTATTGGGCTGACGACCCTATCTGAGACCAGGGCTTTATGCTGAGTAACCTCTGGGAAGGATAATTTTACGAGAATGAGAATGTGGTATACTTGCAACTGATACCCTAGTAGGGGCACTAGAATTCATCTAGTCATGCCAGCTTTAGGCGTGGGTGACTAAGTTAAGGGGTCGGTGTCATGAGCTTAATACAATTCTATAGCTATTGCTATATGCCTGAATGCCTGATTAATAGATTGTGTGCACGACAATTCTATTAAATGATCTTGATTGATTTTTCTCTTGTGTTCAAATGATGATTTGGAAAACCTATAGACTTGCTCAACCGTTGTGTTGATGATTTTAAGCATGTATTTCAGGTGATTGAAGTGGATTGCTGATGGAGCTTGCTGGAGAAGGATTGCAGATTGCTTTTTTGGTGATTGGTCTAAAACATATTTCTTTCCCTTTTGTCATAAAAATAATAATCTACGGTCATGTACTTTGGTAAATTGTTTGTTGATTTGATAAAATCTTTGGGGGACCTAAATGTGACCTGTTATTTCTAAAATTGCTTTACTGGGGATTGAAGGTTTTAGACAAAGGTTAAATTATATCCTTTTATATTTCAAATGTATGATTTTGAGATCGTTTAAAGTGTTTCGTGTAATGATGTTTGAGTTTAGCACCCAAATGTGTATTTCCGCTGCGCAATGTAATTTGGGGGTGTTAAAGTACGAATGCATCAGACAGTAGTGTTGAGACGCACTTGAATCATCTTAAGAAATCAAATGATGAATTTAGGTTCCTCATTTTTTGTTGTAAGAAATTTCACCCATGTAAACCGAGAGTAATCATCGACAATGACGAGGATGTACTTTTTACCACTAAGACTTTCAACACGCATTGGCCCACAAAGATCCATATGCAACAAATAAAGTTTCTCTTGGTTGGTGTCTTCAGCCTTGGGTTTGTATGATTTCTTAGTGCTCTTCCCCATTGTACATGCGGAACAAAATGGTCCTTGTGAAATGTAAGTTTAGGAAGACCACGAACAAGTTCGTTTTTGCCAAATGATTAATAGCGTCAAAGTTAAGATGAGATAACCGTCGATGCCATAACCATGACTTAGTCTTGGATGCTTTGGAGAGAAGACATACGGGAGAAGCGACCATAATATCTTGTAGAGACAAAGTGTACAAATTATTCCCTTGAGTACCTTTCAATAAATCAACCCCTTCCAAATTACGAATGAAGCAGGTATGCTCTCGAAAAGCAACTTCTAGGTTTGCATCACAAAATTGTCCCACAGAAAATAAGTTGTGACCGAGACCTTCCACATAATACACTCTTGAAATTATAACATTCCCAATATGATATTCACCATAACCCATTATCTTTGCAATATGATCATTTCCAAATCGAACCATACCATGAAACTTGTAGACGAAATTTCTGAGCTGAGAGCGATCTCCGGTCATATGCTTGGAGCAACCAGAGTCCAAATACTAGAGAACAATTTGGACCACCTGTTTTCAACAACAACAGTATACAATGCATTGGAAACTATTGGTTCCGGATTGTTAGCAAATACAGATATAATATTATCAGAATTGCTAACATTTCTGTTATCCTTAGAGTTCCTTTGTTTTCTAATGTGAGTTTTACCATTAATAGGTTTTATTGTTCCAACTTTATGAGGTTTTTGAGTATTAGCGGGCACTACAGTGGGAGTAGACCTATTTAAAGGGCACTTGGTTCCTACAGTAGTTTCGGTGTTCCTAGTTAAAGGACACGCTTGTGTTTTGGTTGCCTTGGTACTCCTAGTTAAAGGGCAAGCTTTCTTCGCTTTAGTGGGAGTGATCCTAGTTAAAGGGCACACATTTCCTACTATAGTGAAACTTCTACCAGTGGGGCGCCACAACCAACCAACTTGGGTTAACATTTTCCTAGTCGGTTTCCATTCTAAGCCATTTTAACAGGCATTCATCTCATTCACATGGTCAATAAGGCAATAATCATGACGACTAGAAAACATACATTTATTGCAATTCCAACATTTCAAATTAGAATTCACAGTAGGATTAGATCGCTGCACAACCGCAGAGCCTTTAGGTTTAGCTACATGATTCTTTTTATTCAAAATAGAAAATATCATTCCTAGGGTGGGCTTCTATTTCCTACTTCACTTGACTATTAAATGGGGGCAAGATCCTACCATTTTTCAAGTTTCTTCTTAGATATTTGAGCCTTAGTAGTGGTGTTTACTCCTGTAGAAAGCAACACGGCGATGAGGTTCCTTTTGATTGCACTAGAGGACAATGCTGAGACAGTGGCTGTGTTATCCACAACATTCTTACCTTTTAGGGTACGAAGTGTTTCCTTTAACTCAGTGAAAGCCAGATTTTTATCACAAATTTGTTCCCTCAAATCAGATATTTCCACCGACTTTCGATTCAATCGTTCAATCAATAATTGATTATGTGCAGTGGTATTAGCACATGCGGGCTTTACTGAATCGAAGATTTGTGTATTTTTCTGTTTTAAGTTATCAACTTTGGACAAAATCTTGAAAACTCGATTATCTAGATCAAGTTTAATATTCTCAGCGGCCTCAAGTACGTTCACACAGTTAATCTCCTTAGATTTCTCTATGTCTATCGGCAATGATTTAGCAACCTTGTCACTTGGCTGACGCTATTTTGATTGTAAATTCAATCGAAAATTCTTTTGAAAGTTTGCATCATTGATATTAACACCTTCGAATGACGTTTCAAAGATTTCTTGAATAAATTGTTGCTTACATTCAAGCGAAATACAATGTGTTTGAATCTCATCAAAACGTTTTGAAAGCGAAGAATATGAATCTTGAAGCTTTAAAAATTTAGCGTCAGATTTGTGACAAGTACTATCTACCACATTACCCACAGATTCAACATTATGCACAATAGAATCATTATCAACACTTTTCTTCACACAAACGGAGACAATATCATGCAACATCACTTGCTTCAGAAGCTGATCATTTTGACGTGAAATTCGTTCAATTTCAATTAAACCGTTTTCATAAGCATCATCCATTTAATTGAAAACACGTTTAACTTAATCTATTTCCAAAACCAAATCTTGATCAATATTGCTAAAACAAGCTTTAATATTGTTTACAAACGGAACAATTTCGTCTCAAAACGCAGCTCTAGTGTGCTCAAAATTCCATTCACCTTCCGTTATTGCCAAAGCCTTCGTACGTTCCATAATGACATTGTCAAAATTGGCAAAGTGTTGGTGCAACACATTTAAGCTGTCTGACACCTTACTTGTCGGTGGAATTAACTTAGTTAAATCCTTTTTAACAAGTGTAGGAGATGTACTAGGAAAGTTTTCATTTGACAAACTTTGGGGAAAAACAACTAATAATTGAGCTAATTCCTTATAATCGAATACGTGTCTTTTTATTAAATTGTCTTTATTATGCTGAACATAATCAAGCTTATGGAATTTTGAAAGCATTTTAGAATGAGTTTCTTCCGCATGTGATTGTGTCTCCTCAGTACTACGAACATAAGGTGCTTCTTTCGATTTGCCAATTATGGTCACATCATAAAGACAAGGAATATATTCATGAGCTTCTTTTCCATAACCGGGATTAGGTGGTAAATCTTGAAGACGCTTAAGTTCGAGTTCTTTAAACGATTTTGTTAAAAGATGAACCTTTTCTGTGGAAGCGTATTGTTTTAAAAGTTGTTGTTCCTTGAATTTAAGAAGTTTGGTAGCCTTATTTTCTGATTCAAACTTTTTAGATTCGAGAGTTTCGAAATCCATTTTATGTTTCTGAAAATCATTTACAACCGACTCTTTTTCTTTTAATTCATTGGAAATATTATCTTTTAGTGATTCTATTTCTTTTAAGGGTTCAATCTTTTCAAAACAAAATTGGTCAAATTCAGAATAAGATATTTTCTCTGCTTGAGGGACCATTTCAAAAGTTTTGACTTTTCTTTATACAGCGCAAGCGCAGCGGTTAGGTTGGCATTCATATCTATGGTTTGTCGAACAACCACATTCATGTTATCAATAATATGTTTAGGCACCATTACCAAATCACGTTGATCATAAGATTCCATACCCGTCGTAGCATTTTCTTGAGGTTCACTCAAATGTGTTGGATTGGATACCGCATCCTTTGAGTTACTAGTTCCCGAATGCTGTTCAAGGTTGTCATTTTCATGCTCAACATGATGTGGATTATCATGACCATTATTAGATGTGGTTGGTACCTCACTAACGACATTAGAACCGTAGTGAGAGAGATTAGCAACGAGTGCAGCTTGGGCTGAGTGAATGTCATCACAATCCGAATCATATGCATCAAAATCATCTGCTTGATATGTTGCATTAGAAGTAGAGACGACTACAATGCCTTCATTATCTGCTGCTCCTGGTGTTTGGTCAGTATTTACTGACACTGAAGCAACTCTATGATTTGAATACAAAATCCCCCTAAGTGTTTCATGCACAACAGTAAGGCCAGTCTGCTGATGGACTTTAAAGCTGAAGAAAGTTCAGCACTCCCCTTCCAGTGATCTTAGAAGACTAAGAGGTCTTCACTTCAAATACTAGGCGGTCTAGTTGCTGAAGAACAAGGACTGAAGAAGGGCTTTCAGTTCTGTTTGGCTTGACAATACCAAACTGAATGATGTCGATCTCCTCTAGGATACTAAAGACTCTTCAGTATTCTGATGGTTTGCATTAGGCGGGAAAAAATTACTTTAAGTCAAAGTAGGTTGCTTTTATACTTAGATATAAGTACAACCTTTATCTTTCCTAAAATAGTTTATTAAGTACTTTGTACTGTTTATACAGCATGGGCATCAACCACCCACTGGATAAACTCATGCATTGCTACATGCAAAATGCAAACCCTAATTTATACTGCCTATATAAAGGAGTGTACATTGTGAGAGAAAGGTAACCAATACAAGAGCTTAAACTCTAGAAAACCTTTCTCTCTCGATACCAACTAAACCATATAGCCAAAGTTGCATATGAACGTTTAGATTGGAGCTTAGAGTTTAACTTTGGTGAAACGTTTAATTAGAGGAGATCAAACCCTATTATCATTTAACCACTTTGTTATTCCACAAACAAAGTGGGTTATATATTATTTATTTGATTCTAGTAAAGGTCTATACGTTGAAAAGTATATTGTTATTGTTGTTTTAATCTTTCATAGTTCTTATCTAATGTTAAAACAACACACTTGAGTCAAAGTAATAGTTATTACTTAAGATAATATGTAATATTGAATTACTAGGGACCAACAAGTGGTATCAGAGCAGTTTGATTAGTTAAACTCTTGTTTTATTAAACTGCTCATTTAAAAGTTTTCAAATCAAGATCCAAAATGGCTCAAGTTATACCACAAACCTATAATATAGGGGTGGCCAACTCAATGCTGCTGTTGTACTAGAGGTAGCCAACTTTACAAATTGGAAGAAGAGGTTTCTTGTCCACATGGTTGGAATTGAACCTCAATTCCTTGGAATCATTGAAAATGGTCCTTTTGTTCCCATGGTTGGGGACAATAAAAAACCTGAAGTACAATGGACTGCTGATGAGAGAAAAGCTGCTAACCTTGATCAGCGTCTCAAAAGTCTCATCTTGTTTGTACTCCCAGATGACCAAATAAATTCTTTTGTAAATTGTAAAACAACCAAATCACATGGGAGGACCTTATTCTTTACCATGAGGGACCCTCTGAGGTAAAAGAAACTAGAATCATGGATTTAAAGCTTCAATACAACACCTTCAAGCACAAAGAAGGGGAAACCCTCACACAGACGTTCACCAAATACAAAGAACTGATGAATGAACTTGTAAATGATGGTGTTGAGCTTTCAAAACTTGAAATCAACACAGTTTTTGTTATTGCATTGCCAAAGAAGTTGCTCATTTTCTGCCAAAGCTTAAGAAATGCTAATCACATTAAAGATTGTGATCTAGCCTCTCTTTTTGGGAAACTAAAATATGAAGAAAACCTAGTTGATAGGATTTATGAAGGCTCAAGCAAGAGTAAAGCATTAATCATTGCTACACCCTTGTCTATAGCCTTCTTCAGTGAAGCTATCATTCAAGACTACCAAGATAGTCCTAATGATGAGGAAGATACTAGATCTAGTGAGGAATATCTGAATGACCTCAAAGAGGAATTTCATGAAAGAGCACTTCTGGCCAAGTCTAGAAGGTTCTTTAAGAAAGGAGGCAAGTTCTCCAGCTCCACAAAAGCTTCAGTTGACACTGAATGCTACAAATGTGGGAAGACTGGTCACTATGCTAGGGATTGTTTTTAAACATCTCTCCCGTCATATTCCTCACCAGCTCAATCAAGACCAACTGGTCAATCATCATTTCAACCAAAACAAATTGCTTCTACTCCATTTCAGCAAAGTAGGGTTGAACTCAGGCCTACAAAAGACTTTGAGGCCAAATACAGGGAAATCAAGGCAAGATTGGTCTTAATGAGTACTGAAAGCTCCTCATCCAAGAACCTCAAGCAAGACAAGAATAAAGGACTTGTTACTGAAGCATATGAATGGGATGACGAAGATGTTTCTTCAGATGATGATGAGTTGTTAAATGTGAAAGTGCTAATGGCACTTGCTGATGATGAAGGGGCAAGCTCAAATGTTGTCACCATAGAAAGTGCCAGAAATGGAGAATGGGTCAATGTCACAATAAAAAAGGTACAAACTCTTTTTGAATTAGAAGATAAAGATGACATTAAATTTGTCTTTGATTACTTGTGCATTGATCTAAAATTTTTTGAAGAGCAAAGAAACAATTTGCTTGAAAAATTTCCCAAACTTGGTATACAACTTGAAGATTTTGAAAGTAAGAAAATAGAGCTAAAAGAAGCTAAACTTGATATTCTTACTTTTCAACAATTGAACAAAGAAATTTTGTAGGAAAATAACTCTCTTAGAATGGAACTAAAAGAAGCAAAAGACATTGTTAAATCTTGGCTTAGAAATTCTGATAGAGTAAATCAATGCATAAGTGAACAAATACCTGCTCAAAAGAAGAAAATGCTTGGTGCTGAAGGATCCTCCAGCACCAAATCTATTGTCTTTGTCAAAACCTCAAATGAGGATGGTAGCTCGATCACTAACATTAAAAGGTCAGGTGAAGAGAATTTACCCAGTCATGACACTGGATGAATCCTTCTTCCTGAGTTACAAGCATGTGTTGACACTTCAACACCAGTTGGATCCTCAGTTACTGAGGATGACTCAGATGATGATATTGAGAATGAAGTAAGTACCCCACTTCCTCATTTGGAGAAGCTGGCTGGTACTAAACTCTCTACTGGACCCAATACTATCTAGTCTATCATCAAGTCTCACACCACAAACAAAGGTAGTTCTTCCAAACATGTCAAAATTGACACTTCAAAGAACTCTTCAGCTCCTGCTGAAGGATCATATATGAGAAATACCTCTTCAGTTTCAACAAATAAACTGAAGAATGCTACATCTGAGGAAGATGAGAGAATGTCTCTTGTCATGCAAGAGATCTATGATCTTAAATTGTAACTCAGGCAACAGCAAACACCAACACGATTCAAAGATGAACATTCAGATTTTCCTCATTTAAAGTACAAGACACAATTCGAAAGAGCTTGTGAGTTATGTGGTCAAAACAACCATCTCACTCAAACTTGCTTAAGAGTGATATATAGTACTAAATGTGAAAGGACTAATCATCACACTTGTGAACACACTCAGTATATGCTGTCCAAAACAAGTGCTGATGCTCACAAATTTGAAGCATCTCATTCCAGGCGAAATATGCCTTTCCCACCAAGTATTCATTGTGGTATGGTCAATCATCACTCAGATGACTGCCACTATTACCCTGTTTGCAATATTTGTGGAAGTTATGACCATGACACTCATGGACATAATCGTATCATCTCACTCAAAGGAGGTATTAAACCAAGAAACCCAAAATCTATTACCAAATGTTGTGAGACTTGTGGAAGCGATGTCCACACTACATCTGATCACAATCATATAGAGTGGTTCAGAAGAGATGAAGCCCTTCAGGCTAAGAAAGCTATAGCTATTCAGAACTCTTCTTCTTCTGATCAATCACACATACCCTCAACAAGAGGACCCTTCAGATCTAGAACACCTTCTAGATCTAAAACCCCCACCCAACAAAGGTGGATTTCAAAACAAAACTGACCATTTCCTTAACTTGTGTATTGTGATCTCAGGAAGCCTATTTGGTACCTAGATAGTGGCTGCTCAAGGCAAATGACTGGCACCAAAAGTTATCTGCACAAGTATAAGGAGGAACAAGGTCCTAAAGTTGTTTTTGGTGATAACTCATTAGCTACTACTGAAGGATTTGGTTCAGTGAAATGCAATGGTATTGTTTTCTCAAGGGTTGCATATGTAAATGGATTGAAGCACAACTTCATCAGCATATGTCAACTTTGTGATGCAAAGTATCTTGTGTTGTTTGATGACAAAAAAGGTACAATATTCAACTCCAATCATGAAATTGTGATGATTGCTCCAAGAGTAAAATATGTTTGTGTCATAAACATGAACTCTACTCAAGAGACATGCTTCTTTGCTAAAGCCTCCAATATTACCAATTGGCTTTGGCATAAGAGGCTCTCACATCTCAATTTCAAAACAATAACTCTGCTGGAAAAACAAAATCTTGTTATTGGTCTTCCCTCACTTGTCTACTCCAAGGACAAACCATGCTCAGCATCTGAAAAAGGGAAGCACCATAGGGCTAGTTTTAAAACAAAGCAAACTTTATCAATCAAAGAAAGTCTTCATTTGCTTCTCATTGAATTATTTGGCCCAGTATCACCTAGGGCCATTTGTCATGAAAAATATACACTTGTCATTGTTGATGAGTATTGAAGGTACACCTGGGTATATTTTTTGACAAAGAAAATCCATGCACCAGATGACATTATGTCATTCATCAAAAGAGTTGAAAATCAAAATGACACTCATGTCAAACAACTCAGAACTGACAATGGCACTAAATTCAGAAATCACTCACTGATCAAATTCTGTGATGAAAAAGGAATTTCCCAAAATTTCTCATCTCCTTACACACCTGAACAAAATGGTGTAGGTGAAAGAAGGAACTTAACTTTGATTGAAGCAGCAAGAACAATGCTTGCTGGATCTGCTCTCTCTAAGCATTTTTGGACTAATGTTGTAGCCACTGCTTACTACACTCAATATAGATCCATTATTGTGAAGCGACACATGAAGACTCCCTATGAAGTCTTCAGGGGGGATAATTCCAAACATTTCATTCTTACATGTGTTTGGGTGTCCAGTATTCATTCACAATCACAAGGATCACGTTGGAAAGTTTGATGAAAAATCTGATGATGGTTATTTTCTTGGATACTCCCTAGTATCTAAAGCATACAGAGTCTTCAACACAAGAAGACAATGTATTGAAGAAACCTATCACATCACTTCCAATGAAAGTTCTGAAGCTCTCAATTTTTCAAATCCATCAGATGATGAACTTCATATACATGAATCTCACAATTATCCATCTGATGAATTCAATCATTATGAGCCTTTTAAAAAATATCAAACAAACAATTCAGTCCCTCATATTGATCCATTTGAAGATATGACAAGTCCTACAAATGGAAATCATTCAGTATCACATACTGATGGTTGTCAATCAAATAATGATCAATCTCAAAATGATCAGCAAGGAAACACAAATGACCAAAATGGTCAGTCTCAAAACAATCAGCATACTGACATACATGATCAAAATGATCAATCATATGTAGCTGCTGAAGAACAATATGAGTCCCTTGCTCAAAGCTCTCCTATCATCTCTAGGGAATTAGGTCTTGGATATGCTTCTTCTGACCAAAAAGGAAGTCCTCCAATGATTGAACCCTTGTCTACTGAATATCCTTCAGTAGACACTAGAGACATTCCAAGTCCAAGTCCATGTCATGGACTTCCAAGTTCTAGCTCTAATCATGATACCAGTACCTATTCTCCAGCTCCACAAAGATCTTGGACTCAAAATAGTCAGGTGAACATAATAGGTAATCCTAGTGAAGGTAGAGTCACTAGATCTATGGCAAAGAAACTGAGTGCTGCTTCATCTGGAGAATGCCTTTATGCAAATTTTCTCTCAGAAATTGAACCTACAAAGGTTCCTGAAGCACTCACACACCCTGGATGGGTGGATGCCATGCAAGAGGAACTCAATTAATTTGAAAGAAACAAAGTATGGAAATTGGTTCCTCTTCCATATGGTAAATCAACCACTGGTAGTAAACGGGTTTATAAGCTCAAAAGAGGTGAAACCAATGCAGTGACCAAAAAATAAAGCTAGGCTGGTGGCACAAGGATTTAATCAAGAGCCTGGTGTTGATTTTGATCAAACCTTTGCTCTAGTTGCACGTATGGAAGCCATACGAATCTTCCTTGCATATGCCACTTACATGAACTTCATCATCTACCAAATGGATGTCAAAGGTGCATTCCTAAATGGTGACCTAAAAGAAGAAGTTTATGTTACCCAGCCTCTTGGCTTTAAGAGTAGTAAATACCCAAATCATGTCTACAAGCTTTACAAAGCTTTGTATAGACTGAAGCAACCTCCAAGAGCATGGTATGAAACTCTCTCAACTTTTCTCATTGAACATAAATTTTTCAGAGGAAAAATAGATAGCGCATTGTTCATCTATAAATCTAAAACTGCCACCATTCTGGTAAAAATTTATGTGGATGACATAATCTTTGGTTCTACAAGCTTGAAACTTTGTAAACAATTTGCCAAGCTTATGACCAGCAAATTTGAGATGAGTATGATGGGAGAACTCACAAACTCCCTTGGTCTTCAGATTAAACAATCTGACCAAGGCATCTCCATCAATCAAGAAAAATATGTCAAGGATCTGCTGAAGAAGTATGATATAAATTGTGCTTCAGTGAAGACTCTAACGGTACCCCCTTACAACTTAGGACCTGATCTCACTGGACAGTCAGTCAATGAGACTTAGTATAGAGGTATGATTGGGTCACTCATATACTAAACTACAAGAAGGCTTGACACTCAATTTTCTACATGCCTTTGTGTAAGATACCAAGCAGATCCAAAGGAATCACAACTTACTGCTGTAAAGAGAATCTTCAGATACCTAAAAGGTACACCAAGTCTAGGTATTTGGTACCCCAAATCCTCAAGTTTTGATCTAAAGGGGTAATCAGATTCTGACTATGCTGGTTGCAATTTGGACAGAAAAAGCACTTCTGGTGCCTGCCAATTGCTAGGTGGCAAACTTGTGTGTTGGAGTGCTAAAAAGCAACAAACTGTTGCCATGTCTTCAGCAGAAGCTGAATATGTGGCAGTTGTTGGATGTTGTGCCAATGTTCTTTGGATGAAAAGCCAACTGGCTGATTATGACATAGAATATGAAAAAGTACCAATCTTTTGTGTTAACACAAGTGCTATTGCAATATCCAAAAATCCAATCCTCCACTCAAGAACAAAACACATTGATATCAGATATCACCTTATCAGAGATCACATTGTGTGAGGGGACATTGAATTACATTTCATCCCCACTCAATACCAATTGGCTGATATCTTCACCAAACCATTGGATGAACCAACTTTCAAAACATTGATAATGGAGCTTGGTATGCTGAACATTGGTGATACAAAACCTGAACCTTCAGCATTCACTGGAGAAGCTTGAAGGTTCAACAGTTCTTAAAAGATCTTGATTAATGTTAAGTAGCGTTGTCTGAGTAAAGGAGTGTGCAATGTCATGTGTGTATTTCACTTTATGTGATTGTGTATATGATGTTTTGTCGCCTTATCTGATTCACTGAAGCTGAACAAGTAATCACCAGTCATCAAAAGGTTCCTTCAGCAATGCTGAACAAATTTTAATGCAGCTAAGTAGCTAGGCCTGAGTAGAGGAGCGTGCAATGTCATATGTCTTGTTCACTTATGTGAACATGTATATGGGGTTTTGTCACCTCATCTGACGCACTGAAGCTCACAAGTATAGTCATCAGCTTAAGTATATTTGAGCAACAACTTTTAAAAACAAATCAATCATGTGACTCAATGGAGTAAATGGCATTAAATTTCTTGAGAATTAATACAAAACATTCTTTCAAAAGGTGTCAATTGTTTATTTAGGGAATATCAAGCGTCCATACTACAGTCAACAACTTTCTGACACAATGAGGCGTTTCACTGTTCAAAACAATAGAAAATCATCACCTTTTTCAGAACATTAATGAGAGAGTTTGTGCGATTTATTCAAATGAAACCCTAAAAGTTTCATTCTTTTTCTAAATGTTTTACAAAATTTGACAACTCAATTTAAAAAAAGTGTTTACATATATCTTTTGAAGATTGATGATTCATATCATTTGCAAAATATTTAACAAAAAAAAACACACACAACTCTCTCTCTCTCTCTTTTCTAAAGAAAGCACACACAACAAACATCAATGGCTGCTGAATCATCTTCACAACCACAAGAGACTGAGATCACCCTCAATCCTTCCATCCATGTAAACTATCCCATCGAGTACATATTCTTTAAACCCAACAACATCACCTTGATCAAACTAGAAACCCTAACATCTGAACCAGGAAAACAAGTACTAAACTTTTTATCCAAATGTGTGATTCGTGATGCCTTGTTCAAGGATCCAGGGGTTATGTTTGAACATATGTTAAAAGAATTTTGGTTCATAGCACAAGGGTCAACGAACACGAAATCTATTGAGTTTGTGTCTACAATCATGGTTATTCATGGGAAAATAAGTTTAAAGATGTTTAGAAGGGTTTTAGGGTTAAACTATTTGGAGGATTCTAGCAAATATGAGGCTGTTCCCAATGATCTCTCTGTTGTCAAAACGTTTTTTAGAGAAATTGGATACACTGAAGAGATTGATGATAAATGAGGGTTGAAGAGAAGCTGTTTACCACCTAAGTGGAAATTTTTGATGACCATCTTAATTGAGTCTCTGGGTGGGAAAACTGGTGTGCTTGATCAAATCAACCAAACGGATGCCCTGATTTTTTATTGCTTGGCAAAGGGAATAAAAGATGATTTTGGAAAACTAATCTTTGAAGATCTCCATGGAAAAATGGAGAAGAAAACTAGGGAGAAGAATGTGGTCTACACCAGATTTTTATCCCTCATTTTTGCTGAACAATTTGGTGAAGAGTACTCTAAAAATGACAGAGACAAACTTGTTTTCTCAATCTTTGATACCAATCGCTGGAACATTCCAGTCAGCACAACTGAACCTCCTTTCACACAACCTATGTTGGACATTTGCTCAGCAAATGCTCCAGTAGTGTTTAAAGCTCCAAAAGACACTCCTCCAACTAGAGAAGGGGATCTACAAGGCAAAAATCCTGGAGCTTCATCTGGACCTTGTCAGAAGCAAACGTCAATTAATACCAAGAAGGTTAGACGTGTGTCCAGAAAGAGGAAAACCCTCACACAATATTCCTCAAAGAATATTGATGATGATTCCCAAGGCCATGCTTTGAAGAAGACCAAGTCCCTGGCCAAGGACAAGAACCCTAGCTAGCCATCACCTTCAGTCTCTGCTGGAGGTGATATGCATAAAGAGACCCAGCAAGCAACCCATCTCTCAACTTCTTTAAGACAGATGGGTGAAGATGGAGCTCACCCTCAGCTCAGTAGTTTGGAGTCAGCATTAGTAAGTACTTTCTTCTGAATACAAGTCATACTTCATTACCAATTTCTATCACTTGTCACTCGGAGTCCGCATCAGGGAATGATATGTCAGTAAATCCAACAGCTGATGCTGACCCTGGCCTATCTGTTTCTAATGAAGTAGCTCCCCCACAACAGGGTCCTACTAAAGGAACCAAAAACATTATCATTGATCTAAATTTATCAGGGACTCTTTCTCAGGATCCATCAGGTCAAACCAACCCTGGTGGTGAAGGGCTTGAAACTGATCCACACACTCATGATGATGTTGCAAAGATTCCCAAGGAAGTGCATCTCACCACTGGAGCCAAGGTGGGACACTTGCCTACTTTTGTTGTCAGTATGTCTGGAGATGATCCGGAGAAAGAACTTGGGTTCAATGAGAGAATTCTAGTCAATCTAGATGACAGTGATGAAGAATCTACTGATGCAAAACAAAAGCCACTTTCCCACGAACTGAGCAGGTAAAAGAATTAACCAATCAAGTGTTGATTCTTCAATCACAGGTTGCCAGACTAAAGGAAGAAAAGGTGCTTGCTGACAATGAAGTCTCAACCATTAAAGCAAGACCACCTCCTCCTTCTGTTGAACAAATTAAGGATGTCATCATTGATGCTTTAAAGCCCTTATTCCAAGATGTGGCCACCACCACTTCCTTAAAGCAAGAGATGTCCTCTCTAATGGAGTCCATCAATGGTGCTTCCATGGAGTTTCCACCAGAATTCACACCAGTTCCTGGCCAAGTTAATACCTTATGTGATTCTGTGTCCAAAATCAAAGATAGAGTGGTGTTGCAGGAGAAACAAAAGCTTACCATTTCTGAAGAGGTTCAGCAGAAGCTAAATGCCCTTGAAACTATTCCAGCCATGCTGGCCAAGGTAACTACCACTCCTGATCATCTTTGTGGCTTCTTCCCTGCTGGTGGGTCATTAGAAGCTGCTGGGCAGTCTTCCACTGAGGGGGAGAAAAACACAATTAAATAAACTATATGTTATATGATTTAATTAAATATAGCATGATTTAATGGAATTAAGTGTATAAATACTTAGGTTAAAACGTGTATTAATATTTATATTAATATAACCTAAGTCATGTAAATTAATTAATTATAAAACATGTTAAATAATTAATTAATTATATAGTCCAATTAAATAATAAATACTTAGGTTAAAATCCATGTATTATTAATAATAATAATAACCTAAGTCATGACCAAATTAAATTAATTATGTAACATGTTTTAATTAATTTAATTAACCTTGTTAAAATTAGTCTTGTAAATAATTAACTTGTAAAATTACTAAGTCGTGAACCGTGTTCTATTTTCCTAAAGAGTGACGTGAACCGTGTTCGTGAACCCGTGAACCGGACCCGTGAACCGGCCAAACAAACGCACCCTTAACAGTGGCAAAACCGGCTTGGCCGGTTGCCACTGTTTTCACAAAACAGCCACCGGCTGTGCCAGTGGTTCCCCCTCATTTCTCGGTTGTAGCCGCCGGCTGGGCAAAGTTCCTACCAACAGTTAGCCGGTGGTTCCCCCTCCTGCCGCGGTTGGTATTCCCCCTTCTTTCCATACTTAGCCACCGGCTTAAGCCGGTGGTGTTCTTGTTGTTTTTAGCCGAGACCCCTAAAGCCAAAACACACCCCGACTTAGGTCGGGTTTCCCTTGTTCATGCGGCCGAGACACACAGCAACACCGAGACCCCTTTAGTCTCGGTTGTTGGTGCGAACCAAAAGCAAGCCGAGACCTTGTGGTCTTGGTTCTTTGTGTCGGCCGAAACAAACACCCCTAAAAACACCATGATTTAACCCCCTATGATTTATTACATTTTTATGTTAACTTGTTTTTATATCAATATGATTTCATGTGTTCTTATTTAATAAAACATAAACGAAAAGGGTTTTAAGGATTTACCGAATACGTGAAACAATGAAGAATGAAAAACACGAACACCCTTTCAAGAATTGATCATCAAAAATCAACCAATCACACCCTTTTGGTGTGTTATACCCGGCGGCCAAGAGAGAGCAAAAGAGAGATTAAGGATTTGGTATTTTCTAATTTTCTGTGATTATGAAAATATGATTTCCCTTATTTCTTATTTAGTTAAAAGTCAAATGGGCTTGGCCCTTTCTTGTGTTTCTTGCCGCGGGTATGTGGGGCCCACAAGGGGTAACCCATTGTTTTCCGTGTCTAAATATTATACGTGTTCTCGTGTCGTGTTTACGTGTTTTATGTAGTTATCGTTCGTGTCGTAAACTATATTTATTCGTAATCGTAATAAATATACGTAAATACATAATAGTACGTTCGTGATTATTCACGTTCATGATTTTCATGTTCGTGATTATAATTATTGTTGAAATAATTATCGTGCATTAATACGTATTAAATACTTATCGTGTAATAACACGTACGTAATACTTGTAAATCTTATTTGTAAAACGTAAACGTGCTATAAAAGGAAAGTTCTAATCATGTACGTACGATCATAAGGGTACTATTCATGGTAAAAGCATGCGGTTTTACAACTCTTTCCCCCAAAAAAGAATAATTATTCCCCGAATTATAGATAATGTAAACTGGAAAAGAAGAACATACCCGAATTCAAAATATGAAATGAGGGTAAGAAGCCCGGATAGACTCCTCTGTTTCCCAAGTGACTTCCCGCTCGGTATGATCCATCCAAAGGATTTTGACGAATGGAATCGTCTTCCTCCTCATGACTCGTTCTTGTGTGTCAAGAACTCGTTCGGGTTCTTCTAAGAAAGTGAGATCTTCACGAATCTGTTCCAGTATCCACTGAACCATGTGAAGGGGATGATACTTGTACCCTCTGAGTAAGGACACATGGAAAAAATTGTGAACATGAAAAAGTTGGAGAGGTAACGCTAAACGATAGGATACTTTACCGACTCGCTCAATGATATCAAACGGTCCGATGAATCGAGGACTGAGCTTCCCTTTGATTCCAAAACGTCTAACCCCACGTGCCGGCGAAACCTTAAGGAAAATGTGTTCTCCTACGTTAAAGTGTAAGTCCCTACGATGCTTTTCTACATAACTCTTCTGATGTGACCGTGCTTCTTGTAGTTTCTGCTTAGCTACTGCGACCTTCTCGTTGGTCAACTCAATCATTTCTGGTCCTTCAAGTGTTCGCTCACCAACCTGATCCCAGCAGATTGGGGCGCGACACTTTCTGCCGTACAACATCTCGAATGAAGCACACTTGATACTTGTGTGCCAACTCTTGTTGTATGCAAACTCTACCAAACAGATGTAATCGTCCCAATCTCCCATCCATTCCAACGCACATGACCTCAACATGTCTTCTAATGTTTGAATCGTTCGCTCTGATTGCCCGTCTGTTTGAGGATGAAAAGTCGTACTAAGCTTAAGTTTTGTACCCCAAGCTTTCTGCAGACTTCTCCAGAATCGTGAAGTGAACCAAGGATCTCTGTCTGAGACGATGCTGGATGGAGCACCATGAAGTCTCATGATCTCCCTCCTATACGTATCGGCGAGTTTACAGACCGAATCCTCCTTGCGGATTGGTAAGAAATGAGCTGACTTGGTAAGTCGATCAACGATAACCCAAATCGCATCGTGCTTCCTCTTTGTCTGCGGAAGACCGGTAACAAAATCCATGGTGATCTTGTACCACTTCAACTCTGGGATATCTAGCGGTTGAAGAAGACTACCAGATCGCTGATGCTCGATCTAAACCTGCTGGCAGGTAAGACATTTGGAGACGTAAGTTGCAACATCTTGTTTCATACCACTCCACCAAGAGTATTGCTTGATGTCATGGTACATCTTGGTCGAACCAGGATGAATAGAGAATGGGGAGCTATGAGCCTCAGCTAACAATGCTTCCCGGAGTTCTTGGCCATCAGGAACACAAAGTTTCGTGCCCTGCTATAAGATACCATCTGCGTCTACTCGAAATTCTGTCTGCTTCTCCAAATTCTGAATTATCGCCCAGATTTCACCATCATCTTTCTGAGCTTCCTTGATCCTAGAGAGTAACTAGGGTTCCACTCTAAGACTAGCCTAGTAACCGTGTTGTCCACGTACCATGATCTCTATGTCTAATCGCTCCAAGTCTCTTATAATTTCCTCCTCAATTTTAATGCCGTTTATCATTCCGGACTTTCTGCTAAGTGCATCTGCCACTACATTCGCCTTGCCGGGATGATACTGCAGATTAATGTCATAATCCTTCAACAGCTCTAACCATCTCTGATGGTAGTGATTTTACTACTCTTTAGGAAAAGAGAGTAAAAGTGGCAAGTATTAAGTGTCGGTTTAGGAAAACCAAACACTAATGACCCAAAGTGGGGATCGTTCTCAAGGAGGCAAGAGAGTTGTGCTAAGAAGTGATTAATGGTTTTTGATTATATTGATGAGAAATGGAAAGAAGATAAGAGATTAGAAGAGAATGACGGTTATGATTATGAATTAAACTAAGACGAATAGTCGTACACGTAAAACCGTAAAAAGTGACAAAATTAAAAATTTACCCTAAAATTCCTAGAAAATTGCAATAAATCCTATAAAATGTAATTAGAGTTTACAAAAAATCAAAAATCACTCAAACCTTTTATTTAATTAAATAATAATTTTTTAATGCTAATTAAAGCCCAAAAAATCAATTTAATTAACAAAAAGCCCAAAATGAGATTTTTTCACTCGTAAACCTCTAAAACACGTTAACTAGATTTAAAACTATTTTTGAAAATTTTAAAATTAATACAAACTATTTAAAAACAATTAAAAACTATTAAAACTTAAAATAATTCTAAAAATTAATCTAATGACCATAAAAATATTCTAAAAATTGTAGAATTCCTAACTTAATGTATTTAACCTAAGAAAATTGTAAAAAGTGCAAAAATGAGAAAATTGAAAAATAATAATAAAATAATATTAAAATAATATTCAAAATCCAAAAATTATAAAAAATTATAAAAACTTGCAAACTAGTTTATTTTAACCTAATTAAACAGAAAGTGAACTTGAAATACCAAAAATACCCCTATTGGGCCTTCAAATGGGCCAAATACCCAAACAGATCCTTAATGGGCTTAGAATTTGGCCCAATAAGAAAAAGTTCTCAGAAATGGCCCAAAAGCTCCAGTCAAGCTTAAAATTTGATTTTAAACACAATTTTCCAAAGGACCAAAACCTGAAAATGAGCTTAAGCTAGCTTATTTCAAAACAGCTTATTCTTAATGGGCTTTTTGGCCCATTAAGCTATAAGCTGATGCCATAAGCTAAGATTTTACCCACGTCCTTCTCTTGACCTAATTAAGCTATTTTCAAAAATAAAATTGAAATAAGCTCAAGGAATAAGCCTGAAATAAGCCAAAGCTCTCTTCACAAAACGACAAAATAGTCGTTTTTGAGTTCTAGGCTATTTCAAGAGTTGATTCAAGTTGCAATAAGTTACAAATGGCTTAACTAAGCTTAATCAACAAAATATTTTCCAATAAGCACACTCAATAAGCTGGAATAAGCAAAAAGCTGATTTTGAAAAAGATAAAATAGTCGTTTTCTAGTCAAAACCTAAAACTAAAAGCTGTAAACTTCCAGAATCACTTATAAGCTCAAATTATTAGGACCTATTACAAAAAATAAGTTGTTGCACATTGAAATAAGCTAGAAAGAACAAGTAATAAGCTATTGACCAATTATAACTAGCAGTGGCTAGAAGTAGGGGAAAGGAGTTCCCACTGCCTTGACTTTTTGACTTTGAATTTAAGAGAGTTTCACTTGGTTTTGTTGGACAATCAATGTAACACCCCCAAATTTATACAACTCAATACAGCGGAAGACTCGTTGGTGTTACGAGATAGCACATTACTCAAATCATAGACAACGCATAAAAATCGCGTCGTTTAATAATAAAAGCATTTCCATTCATAAATATCAAAGTTACATAGGTCCCAAGTCATTACATTTCATACAAGTTTTACAAAGTATTTGAATGGAAAATATTGTTTTAAGTGCGGGCCATGAATTCTTGTTGTCTTCCCGAGAATTACCTTCAAGTACCTGAGATAAAACATGTTAAAAGAAAAGGTCAGCGATAAAACATGTTAAAAGAAAAGGTCAGCGATAACGCCGAGTGAATTCATAGAGTTTAATAAATTCCATCAATATAACTTTGGTATAAAATTAGTACCAAAAATCATTTCGTACAAATCATTGTAATAGGCCGTAAAATAGCGAAAATCATTTTATACAAATCTTTATCAAAATCATAATATAGGCGTTTGCCTTAAAAATCATTATACGAGCCAATGTCGTAAAAACGTCATACAATACGTCTTATGACGATGTATGAAAATAAAAACCGTTATATGAATATGGTTATGAAAACCAAAACACAAACATAATATCAATAGTATGACCCATTATTGCTAGTCAGGCAATACATCGTAATCCAGAGCGTCTAGTAGTATTTCGTTAGTTTTGGATTATTATAAGCCGCATGACATTGTTACCTTACTAAACCAAAACGGGTAGCTAACCTGATACCAATTTTGCCCATCTAAAGTAGCGTGTCGTCACAAAGGTCACGCTATGGAAATCTTCTCATACATAAATTCGCTTACCAATCAATGTGGCACGACGGGGATCAACCGTCAAGGCGCGAACTGGGGTGATCGTCCCCAAAAGTACTATTAAATGCATAAGCGTCTACCAAATCCCGGTAGTTCACAATTCATGCTAATGGGACTTTTAGTGACATAACCTAACTTTAATAATCCATTTAATTTCATCTATCGGGTCCTTTAATCATTTATTGGGTCATACAATCGGGTTATTCAATCATTCGGGTCCAAAATCAATAAACAAACAATCAGGACAAATGGTGTCCTAAAAACTAACATGTTATCTCCCTCGCGGGTTTATAAAACATTTATAAAAACATTTAGAATAGTGCGAGGCTATGAACTCACATTGATGTGGGAAGGCGGGTTATCGGCAATTCGGACGTACGGTACGCGCTTCAATCATGGAAACCTAGACAAATAATACTCAGTCTTAGACGTTTGTCCAAGGACTTTATAAAAATAACAATTATGTATACATATGATGATTATATACATATGATGATCAAGTGGGTTTACATATTCTCGTTTACTCATTTTAGTGTTATATGTCGATAATTTTTATACTAGTTTACTAGTTTCACCTATTTTCGTGTTTTAAGTCCAATAAACTTATTATAAGTTCTTTAACTTGTTTTAACCCATGTTATACTTATATTATCAGTATCTATACTTTACAAGTTGGGACTAAATGGGTTAAGCTGATGTTGTAAATTTAGTCAACTTACCTTTAGGAAAAAGTAAGCAACTAAAAATAGGGCAAGTGCACGACGATTTAGGAAAACCGTGTGTGAATGACCCTAGGTGAGTTCGTTCTCGAGGAGGCAAGTGCGTTGTGTTGAGAGTTGATTTTTGTTTGAGATTATATTGATTGAAAAAGAAATGAGAAAGGAAAGAAAAGACGGTCACTAATTAAACTACGACGAAAAAGGCGTAAACGTAAAACCGTAAAAACGACAAAAATAAAAATTTTCAACCTAAAAATTAATTATAAGCTAAAACAAGTCTAAATTAAATTAAATAAGGAATAAAATCCAATAAAAATATTTTAAAACCTTTTATTAATTAAATATTCAATTTTAAATGCTAATTAAAGCCCTAAAATTAAATATAATTAATCAAAATGTCCAAAATATTATTTTATTGAACAAATAACTTACTTATATTATCTAAAGACTAAAAAGTATTTTTTATGATTTTAAAATACTATTTTTCTATTTTTAAATTACTAAAAACTATTTTAAAATTAAAATAATTATAAAAAATAATTAAATAATGCTAAAAATAATCTACCAATTTTAAAAATCCTATTTTACTCTAATGAACAGTAGAAAAATGAAAAATCTTGAAAAATATTAAATTTCCCACTAAATGACAAAACTAGTTTAATTAAAACCCTAATTAACTTAGATTAATTCTAAAAATTAATAAAAAGATGAACAGTAAAATCTTTTTTAACCAAAAACCTTAAAATATTATTCTAAGTCTAGGAAAATTGATTAGACTGAAAAATATTAATTTTTGGCACTAAAAGACAAAAACAGAAACTTTAAAATTAATTAAAAATAGCTAAATAACCTAAAAATTACTAAATGAACAGTAAATAAAAATTTTATTAATCAGAAAAATCCTAAATTAAATAAGAAAAATAATGGCACTGGTTTCAAGGTCTAATTCCACTTTTTGGGCACTAAAGACAAAAAAGGAAGAAAACAGATAGTGACATGTGCTGGACTTTTGTCCTTTAGCTCAGCAGTGGTAAAAAGGACACTAGCAGTGGGAAAGGAGTTCCCACTGACAGTGTAAATTTTTGGTTTGATTTTCAATAAGCTTAGGAAAGCTTATTTTGATAGCTTATTTGGGACAATAAGGCACCCTTATACTCTTTGGAGTATAAGGAGTCAATAAGCACACAAAAAACAAGCAGTCACTTAACAAAATAAGCACCAATTAAGCTTACAAGTTTCTGATTAAGCCAAAAGTAGTCTGATGAACAGTAGACACAATTTTCATGCACAAATCCGGATTTCAAAAGCCTTAAGCTTGCATACAAATCCACAATCTAGCATACAACTGATTCACAACTCTAAAACAACCTATCTCCTAACAATCTACCAAATTTGAAGGTCAAATCAACACAAAATCATGAACAATATGCAGTTTTCTGATTTTAGCTATGTTTAACCTTTTTAAGCATACAAATGAGTTTAAACCTTTACCAAACTGATAACCAAGCTACAATCCATATATCAGACACCAAAGAAGCATAACTAAACAAGATTCAACCCTTACTTAAAGCAATTTAACTGATTAATCTGTTTACCCAAACACTCCTTTAAATTCTTTTTTCAACTTTTTTCAAACTGAATCAACTCAAAACTAAACCAAACTGAAACAAAGGACTTGTAACATGCATATAACATCCAAATCAAACAAATACAAGTTCTTAAACAGATTCTTAACAACTAACCAAAAAAATCACATAAAGCATGCAAGTTTCAGAAAAATAAAAAAAATGGAAAATGGATAACAAGGGCTACCTTGTTGGGCTTACTTCCAAGCCCAACAGTGGCTGATAAGCCACCTCCTACAAGCCCGGGCTTGTGCAGATCAAGTGTGATTGGATTGGTTTGAGTGCAAATGACAAGAAAATGGTTAGCATAGAACTTGTTTTATCCTTGTTTCCTGCACACCACAAGCAACCAAGAAAGAAAGAACAAGCTACTAGTGACTCAATAAGCTTGTTTTAAGAAGCTTATTGAGTGGCTTATAGCAGTAAGATAAGAAAACAAGTTTCTGAAAATTTTTTGAAAACAAGTAAAATCTTAAAAAAAAACTTGAGGATTGTAAAACGGATTCAAGGAAAAACAAACTTTAAAAAGTAAATGCTGGAAAGTAAATGTTGGATCACAGTTTCATGTAGGGTAAAAACTTTTCATTCATTTAAAGAAAATAAAAAATACATAGAAACTGGAACAAAGGGCACAAGCACAAACTGCTGGCTCCTTTTATAGTATGCTAGGGAAGATTCTAGATAATAAAAATAATACAAACCCTAGCTAACTGAATTTCCTGATATGCCCTTGAATTCAAAATTGATTCTTGGTCAAGATAGCTCACATGTGATTGATTGTCATAGCCAGCTGTTGATAATTGATCTTGGCCGTTATATGGACCCTTTGGGAACAAGAAAAGGATTTGGGTCGTTGGATGGAGTCAGAGTGTACAGTGACACGTGAAAGGGTGTACCTTTGGGGAGACAAGGCAAAGAGATGTCGTTTTCTGGGTTGTGGGTTTCACTTAGGGGAGGGTAAATTACCCATCTGGAAAATATCAGGGTAAACCCCTTTGATTTGGTGATGGATTAAGAGAAAGATAGTTTAGGGTTTATGTGTGGGAGGGAGATTAAACAGTGGAGTTTAATTAAGTTTGGGGTAATTTGTTTTTAAAAAACGTGTTTCCCACTTAATTATTTAATTAATAACCGGTTTAAATAAAAAGTGGTGGTGGGAAGTGACGTGGATGAGGGGTGTGTTATGATTGGTGGAGGTTTAAGTGGAGGGTGAGGTGGCGTGTTGTGAGAGGCTGGGCTAGGTTTCATGTCTGGGCTATTTTAGTCCCCCAACTCTTAAGTTATCTTCATTTTGTAATGTCAGCTCACAAATCCCATTTCCTTTGTATTTAACTTTGACCAACTTGTCAATTCAGGCACATATTGTTTCCAAACTTCAACAAGGACTAAACATGCAATATCTTTAATATTCAAGGGCTGATTTTGGCATGTTTTTCAACTTCAAGGCTTTGACTTGTTTGTTGACTTTCTTGAAGGACCATTATTGGCAATTTAGATTTGATGAGGGACTAAAATTGCCAATTCTTCAAAGTTAAGGGTCCTTTTTGTAATTTTGACAAACTTTAGGGACCAAACTTGTAATTATGAAGATACAAGGGTATAAAGTGTCAATTCTTCAAACTTGGAGGACCAATCTTCAATATTCTTCAAATCTTCAAGGGTTTTCTTTGGAAAATTCTTCACTAGGGCTTGGTTCATCGTGCGGCTTCGTTTCCCGTGTTCGTTTTTGCGTGATTCTTGTGATCTTTTGTCATTTTCTCAATACCCGTACCTAAAATACACAAGCAACAAACACAAGCATATATTTGGGTATTTTGATGATATTTAATGTATTTTAAGTCCAAAAAGAACGATGAGACCATGTATAAAAGCCGTCTCATCACTCCCCCATACTAAACCATTGCCGTGCCCTCACGCAATGCTAGAATAAAGTATCGTAGCATCTCCAAAATTCATTTTATTCACTTTATTGAAATGATAAACTAGCTACACTACTACTATTACTACTACTTGCGTTTTAGACATAATGTATGATTTTCATCGCAAAATGGGACGTTTTAGGTTCATAGAATAAGAACACGTGAATGCTTCGTTAGAAATAATTTCGTCGTCCTCGATTTTCACTTTAATTCCATGCTAAGCGTGTAACGAGATCATTGTCATTATAAGTTAGTAATGCTAACACTACTCATATGCCCTAATCACGTACTTATTATCCCATTATTCCTAAGTTGTATCTCTTATATTTTATGATGTCTTGAATGTTTCACGAGGATTCATTGTTGACTTATGCAATAATAGAGATTTAGGTCTAAAAATAGAGTCCTAACGGTGTAACTAAGACCATCAAATCAATAACCCCTCCTAATAGACGACGATGTAAAAAAATTAAGTTGACAAGAAGAATCGATAAACACGGTTTTATAACGGTTTTGAACATGAGACTTATTACCAAGACTTTTATACGCCCCCTAACGGAAGGGCCTTATTATCTTTGGTTTACCTCTATCTTTTATTCAACTTCGCCATGAAGCTTTTATTATGACTTCGGTCTTGCCTTGCCTTTTATTATCCGCCTCATCGGTGGTTTTATTAGCCAAAGACGTATATCCTCACGCTAAAGCGAATTTTGGATCTTTAAAGCTTCGAAGATTAAGGCTTGATTCACTTCAATTTTGCATAGATTTTAGGCCTTGTGGGGCTTCAAATTGTTTGCTTGATTTAGGTGAGCACTTGAAATCTTATTATTAGGTGAAGCTTTTGATTATTCGGGTTGCCAATACTTCAAAACCGTGACGCTGGCGATACCTTAATGTCTTCCCAATTTAATTACACGGAAGCTACTAGAAAAGACTAGAAACCCAACAATCCTAACTAAACCGCTAAGTCAATATTTATTAAGCAAAAAATATTTACATGCGAAGGGAGAATAAGCAAACAACGAGAACACATGAGTTTTTGAAAGAATACGAGTACTCTACGTTTAGCATAGTAACTTATAATTAACTCTATCATTTCTCGTCCTCATTTAAGAGACTTAGCCTAATGTGTAGTTAAGGAACCAAAGCTAAGTGCTCAACACGCACGGTCGAGTCAAAAATTACTCTTATTCTCGCCATCGGAAAATCTACATTCGTGTCTTCAAACACTTATAAAACATGAGAAAATTTTTAAAATTTGGCCATTTTTAGCCTTATTTTGCAATAAAACGATAAACAAAAAGATAAACTTTGGAAAGCGTGAAGGTTTGGCAAGGCAAGTATCTATTCACCCCCCCATACTAAAGTTAAACATTGTCCTCAATGTTTCGAGTCTAGGGGTGCAAACACCCCCATACTAGAGACGTAGTCGAATGCCTAATCTAGCATGGAAAGGGTGTAACCATTAAATTTAAAGCCGTTTATGAAGTGTGCTAAAAACCTAAGGTTAGAACATCAAAAGGATATATCATGGATATTGAGAAATGTCTCCATAGCAAACGATCGAGTGCTCCCATAAAACGAACACGAGAGGCTCTAATCGTGAAGATCATGATCTAAAAACCACATATCACAAACAACCACGGAACAAAGGTTGGAAGGGCACGAATCCCCACACGTAAGCTACATTAGACTAAGAAAGCGATAATATGTACATAGGATAAGCATGGGACTCCCCCACGAGGCACCTCGTTTTTGATTACCGAGTCATGAGCTCGACTCGATCCCCTCAACACTAATTATCATTGGGGAAGGTGATTTGGTCGAGGTAGTTCAAGGATGGAACTTCCCCACCAAAGTAGTGCTTCAACCTATGTCCATTCACCTTGAAGTTAGGACCATCATCTTGAGCTAGCTCGATGGTCCCATAAGGGAACACTTGAGTCACGATGAATGGACCGGACCAACGGGATTTCAATTTACCGGAAAATATTTTCAATCTTGAATTAAAAAGTAAAACTTGATCCCCAATGTTAAAAACCCGGTTTTTAATTTTTGAATCATGCAACTTTTTAGTTTTCTCTTTGTAAATTAATGAATTTTCATAAGCAATATCCCTTAATTCATCCAATTCATTTAATTGCATTTTCCGGTGTTTTCTCGCGGTCTCCATATCATCATTACAATGCTTTAGGGCCCAATAAGCCTTGTGTTCTAACTCGATAGGCAAATGACAATTCTTTCCATACACAAGCTTATAGGGAGTGCACCCAATGGGTGTCTTATGAGCGGTCCTAAAGGCCCATAAAGCATCGTCTAACTTATCCGACCAAGATTGTCGGTTTTCCCCCACGGATCTCTCCAAGATCCTCTTCAATGCTCGGTTTGAAACCTCGACTTGCCCACTCGTTTGTGGGTGATAAGCCGTAGAAAGACGATGTGTAACCCCATATTTCCTTAGAACCTTTTCAAATTGGTCATTACAAAAATGGGTTCCACGATCGCTTATGATAGCACGAGGGGTTCCAAACCTAGCAAACAAACTTTTCAAGAATTTAACTACCACACGAGCATCATTAGTGGGCAAGGCCTTCGCCTCCACCCACTTAGAAAGGTAGTCAACCGCAACGAGAATGTACTTATTACCACGAGATGATGGGAACGGCCCCATAAAGTCTATGCCCCAAACGTCAAAGATCTCACATACTTGAATGATATTTTGTGGCATTTCATCTTTTTGTGAGGCTTTTCCTTGTCGTTGGCATGAATCACAAGACTTCACAAGATCTTGTGCATCTCGGTAAATAGTAGGCCAAAAGAAGCCGGCATCAAACACCTTTTTAGCCGTTAGATTAGCACCGTGGTGACCACCCGTGGGTCCCTCATGGCAAGCTCTAAGGATGTTAGAAGCTTCGGTGCCAAATACACAACGGCGGATGATTTGATCCGCACACGTTCGAAACAAGTAAGGGTCGTTCCAAAAATAGAACTTGACATCACGAAAGAATTTTCGTTTTTCTTGAGTTGTCATACCCTTAATGATGAAGTTACCCGCATGGTAATTTGCAAAATCCGCAAACCATGGGGTAGAAGAATCAAGTTTGGAATTCACTACACCAAGTGTCTCGAGCGGAAATGTTTCGGTGATTTCCTTAGGCTCGTAAACACTTTGGTGAGGATCTTCCAAACGAGAGAGATGATCGGCCGCTAGATTCTCGGCTCCTTTTTTGTCAACAATTTTGTGATCAAATTCTTGAAGGAGGAGAATCCAACGAAGTAATCTCGGCTTTGCATCTTGTTTAGCCATGAGATACTTGATAGCCGAATGGTCCGTATACACTATGCATTTTGTCAAGACGAGGTAAGGTCGGAATTTCTCAAATGCATACACCACGGCAAGGAACTCCTTTTCCGTTGTAGTGTATTTAAGTTGAGCCTCGGTCATCGTCTTGCTAGCATAGTGAATAGGCAAGAAATGCTTATCATGACGTTGCCCCAAAACGGCCCCAATAGCGTAATCACTTGCATCACACATAAGTTCAAAGGGGAGGTTCCAATTTGGAGCAACAAGAATGGGAGCTTCGGTAAGTTTCCTCTTAAGGATCTCAAAGGCTCGTACACAATCTTCGTCAAAGACAAAACGTGCTTCTTTTTCAAGAAGATGTGTAATGGGTCGAGAAATCTTCGAGAAATCCTTGATGAATCGTCGATAAAAGCCCGCGTGGCCTAGGAAACTCCTAACTCCCTTGACGGTTTTGGGATGAGGTAATTTGGCGATGACGTCTACCTTAGCTTGATCTACCTCAATCCCCGCTTTCGAGACCTTGTGCCCTAAGACGATTCCACTTCTAACCATAAAATGACACTTTTCCCAATTGAGCACAAGGTTGGTTTCCTCACAACGTTTTAACATTCTCTCAAGGTTCGACAAACACGAAGTAAAGGAATCACCAAACACGGAAAAGTCATCCATGAAGACTTCCATCATCTTCTCGATCATATCATGAAAAATAGCCATCATGCATCGTTGAAAAGTTCCCGGTGCATTACAAAGTCCGAATGGCATTCTACGATAAGCAAACGTTCCATATGGACACGTAAACGTAGTTTTTTCTTGATCACGAGGATCGATGGGAATTTGGAAGTAACCGGAAAAACCATCTAAAAAGCAATAGAAATCGTTTCCCGCAAGACGCTCCAACATTTGGTCCATGAAGGGCAAGGGAAAATGGTCTTTTCGAGTGGCTTCATTCAACTTACGATAGTCAATGCACACTCTCCATCCGGTCACGAGTCTAGTGGGAATTAACTCGTTGGCATCGTTTGGCACAACGGTCATCCCTCCCTTTTTAGGGACACAATGAATAGGACTCACCCAAGGGCTATCGGAAATAGGGTAAATCATTCCCGCGTCAAGGAATTTAAGGACCTCCTTTTTGATGACGTCGTGAATTTTGGGGTTTACCCTTCTTTGACTTTGGATTGTTGGCTTGAAATCCTCCTCCATTAAGATTTTGTGGGTACAAAATTTGGGATCGATTCCCTTAATGTCGGATAACTTCCACGCAATCGCCCCTTTGTGATCCTTAAGAGCATCGACAAGTGCGGTTTTTTCATCATTCGAAAGTTCCTTCGCAATAATAACCGGCAACTTGTCGTCCTCCTCCAAATAGACATACTCGAGGTGAGGAGGTAAATCTTTCAACTCGAGGATAGGTGGTTCCTCAAGTGAAGATTTGGGTTCGATACTCATAACCTCCTCGGGTGGAGGAAATGGGAAATCGTTGAGAAAATCCTTGATAATCGAGAAGTCCTCATAGTTGTCGAGGTCTTCGTCACAAGTACGTGGAACATCGAATTCTTCCAACGTAAAACCACCACCTTCGAAAGGAGTGAAGGTTGGTGTCGAATTATCAAGAATTGGATCTAACATAGTGGGATTGCCACTAGTTTCTTCATCACCAAACCCTAAAACTTCTTGTAAAAATTCCTCGCAAACCACGTCGATCATATCAACGAGGTTTATGGTAGCAACGGAATAAACATGAGAAAGTTGAGAATTTTGAGTTGCGTTTATAACAAGTTCCTCGTCGTTGAAACGTAAGGTGATCTTTCTAGCATGCACATCAATCAAAGCCATAGACGTATCTAAAAACGAACGACCTAAAATAAGAGGAACTTGAGGATCCGTGGGGATGTCAACAACAATAAAGTCTACGGGATAGTAGAACTTCCCCACTTTCACAAAAAAATCTTCCGCCAAACCACATGCAAGAATCGTGGAATGGTCGGCCAACTCAATAGACATTCGTGAAGGAGTAAGATTAGGAAGATTGAGCGACTTGTAGATTGCAAGTGGCATCAAGTTAATGCTAGCACCAAGATCGGCCAAGGCATAGCATTCTTCCATATCTTGAATTGCACAAGGGATCAAAAATTTACCGGGATCACCGACTTTTTGAGGTATGCGATTAAGATAAACCGACGAACAACTAGACATTTGGTGTAATTTTTCCTTGTTGTTCAACATACTCTTATAGTTAGCGGCAAATCGAGGCATCATGACCAAGGCATCGGCGAAACTCACATTAAAGTGCAAATCACGAAACATTTTCATAAAAAGCTCAAATTGATAGTTGTTGCGCTCTTGTCGTTTCTCCTTCCTAAGTCTCGATGGGTAAGGCAAGGGTGGTGTGGGTTGGGGCATAGGCATAGCCTTTGGAATCTCGGGTTCCAAAATGGGTAATGGGTCAACCGTAGGTGTGGCATGAGCGGTACTTTGTGGGCTTGAAATATGCTCCTCTTCGACCACCACCTCGGGTTCTTCCTCAATTTCCTCCACCGTTGGAGTAATTGGTTGAGGAGTCGGTTCTTTAAGTGCCTTACCACTACGTGTGGTAATCACTTTCATCTCTCCCTTCGGGTTTGAAACGGTGTTACTAGGTAGACCACTCGAAGTAGAGGCTTTGTTTCCCATTACGGCTTCTAAAATTGCATTAAGCTTAGCATCTTGACTATTAAACTTCAAATCTTGGCTAGCGGCTTTTTGGTCAATTCTTTGTTCAAGCCTAGCATGACTTTGCTCTATCTTGTTGTTTTGACCTCGAATTTGGTTAGCAAAATCATTTTTCAATTCATTTCTCATGGCTAGATTTTCCTTAATGAAATTAGCTAACTCCTTTGCATTCTTAGCCGTCTCCTTAGCTTGATTAGCCATTTGCTCTTGAATGTTTTCCATAATCTTATCATTTGAAGTAGTGTAATTCAAAAAGTCCAATGGAAGTTCTTTGTTATTTTGAAGACCTTGACTTGCATTTTGAAAATTACGGTTTTGATTTTGATTTTGCAATTGGCTATTACTACTACTCCCTTGATTCCCATAGTTGTTATTACCCTTATAATTGTTCCTTTGATTGCTTTGGTAACCAACTTGATTGTTTCGATAATTGTTAGCATTTTGATTTGGTGAAAAACCCGGTGGAGTCAATTGATTAGTGCGAGGAACTTGACCGTTTTGGTTATAAGTTCCCGCGGCCGCGAAGGCACTCGAAGTGTTACCACCGTTGGTAATGCACTCGGAATAATCGTGAGCTCCACCATAATACATACAAGAAACCTCAACCGCTTTAATCGTAGCGGGAGCGGGTTGTTCACCAACTTTAAACTCAATTAACAATCCTTTAAGCTTATCAAAAATCTTGTTCTCCAAATTAGCCTCGATTTGGCAAGCATCAACGTTGTGTGACAAACTAGGTGAAGATGAAGACGAAGCCTTACGAACACTCGACGTGCTACGAGGACTATACACCTTAGACCTATTCTCAATAATTACCAATGCTTCCTCGACCGTCTTACACAAGAAATTACCACCCGCGGCGGCATTAAGATAATCACGCTCATGATCGTTCAAGCCATTGTAAAACGTGTCTATTTGATGCAAGTCGGAAAAACCATGATGAGGACATTCGTGCAACATTTCCTTAAACCTATTCCAAGCCGTTGAAAAACTCTCATTATACTCTTGCGAAAACTTTGAAATCTCGTTTTTCAAGTGCGTAGTCTTAGAGGGCGGAAAAAATTGGTTCACGAATTTTGAAACGAGATCCTTCCACGTCAATATAGAATTGGGTGGCTCTTTCTCTAACCAAATTTTTGCGGGCCCCGCTAAGGAATACGGAAAAAGCATCATCTTAATCGAGTCGTTTGAAACATCCTTAAACTTGCACGTGGCGGTGAGACGATTAAATTGGCGAATGTGGTTATGCGGGTTGTCCTTTTCGTCCCCTCGAAACTTGTTGTTTTGAATCATGGACAACAAACCCGTCTTAACCTCAAAATTCTCCGCAAGGATAGCGGGAATCACAATCGCTTCTCCATAACCCTCGGTGGGTGCTTGAAGCAACTCCATCATAGTTCGATTAGCCATGGGTGCTTCTTTCACTACAATGGGTTCATCAATAGGAGAGTCCTCACTAGTAGGAGTGAGTGATTTGTTTCTTCGTTTACGAGCACGTCTTGCTTTAGAGCGAGTTTGCATAAACGTCACGTACAACGAGAAGGCGAGCAAAGAAGATTCTTTTTTGGTATTTTTACCTTTTCAATTTTTTTTTGTGGTTTTTGATTGTTTTTAACTTTTTTTGGATTTTTTGGAATGTATTAGGTAGACCAAAATCTACAAATCTCCTCACTAATTAAATCTCTTGATTAACGAAGCCTCAAGGAATGAAAACGAACACGTGAAGTGAACGCCTTCGATGACTTTAGAACGATGGTGGAACACCAAATCGTTCAAGAGGGTTTAATAAAATGAAACCAAGAAAATATATATGATACTTAGTAATACTTTGGGCGGCAAAACCCTCGATTCACTCTCAAAATCAAATACGCACAAGCAAGCGGAGGAAACGAGGCGGCGCGAAGCACTTAAGAGCCTTTTTCCTTTAGGTCGTGAAATACAACCGCCTTATACCCACCTTATAGTTTGTATTATCAAAATCAAGCTTCACGAAAGTATTTATCTATTTTTGCCTTTTTTCTTTGGTTTGAGATTCGAATACAATGATCGAGTGATGAAATCCCGAATCAAGGTTGTGATTGCTCACGTATTTGGAGTACTTGTAAATTTATTGTTCTACGTATACAATATAGTAATAATATTCACAAAAATCGAAAGACGATAATACGTATTAATAGAGTGCTATTAATACAAATACTTTTATGGCTATATATAAAAAAAACAACAATGGTTCAACCAAAACTGTAACACCCCATTTTGGAAATGGAATATTACGCATATCATGGCGTGTCATCAAAGCATACAAGGATAAATGTCTAAGCATTATTCAACCATAAAAGGAAATACCGGAATCAAACATCGGTATCCCAAAGTAAAGCTCATCACACACAAACATAAATACTGTAAAAGGAAGGACGAAAAAAATGTCCAAAGCAACTGTATCAAAGTAAAGGAAATGCATAAAGTAAAGAAAGACAGTAAAGCTTCCAATCCATATGCACCTACGTTTGAGGTCTACGAGCGTCCCTGAGTACCTGCCGTTTTGGGAACATGAAAAGGAAAACGGCTGAGCAAGACGCTCAGTGCACGGATGTACAATAAAGCATGATATAGGATAAGCATGTAACATATAACAGCGGAAGACTAAGTACTGAGTAAACTGGTTAAGTATCATGAAAACTGGTTTTATAGTTTGAAAAGCCTTATGTTTAACCTGTGAAAACTGTTTTAACATATATATACCATAGCCCATATAGGTCATGAAAAGGTCATGTGCATGAATACTTGGAGGGGTGACCTCATCATGCTGATTAGAGGGGATGCCTCTAATCAATATACTGATTTGGGTAGGAGGGATCAGCTCCTTGTGAAGGGTGCAAGGCACACACCACATTCACCATGATAAACTGAATAAAACATGTAACTAGGATGCACCCATACGCCCCAACTGATATAATAATATGGCCAAACTGAAAAGGGACGCCACGAGCAATCACTCCGCCGTGGGGAAGTCATAACATCGGTGCCTCCAATGCTATGGTTATGGTACCTCCATAACTAGGTGAAACTGGTCATGCTTGTATATGGCTATAGTTTATGCTAAATTAACATAAGCAGTTCAAAACAATAAAACAAATGCTGGGGAAAACAGTTGGCTGCATACGGGGAAATCCTAATAAGGAAGAAATGTCCATACTGAAAGGACGGGAATCCGTACCTCAAGTCCAGTGAATGAACGGAAGAAAGACTCCTACTTCTGGATCACTAACGCTACATGAATACACACGTGTATAAGTATCGATTCACTGATTACGTACTGGGTTCTGTGTCTTGTTATAGCTGATTTGGTATGTTTTAGGTCATGGTTCACTGTTTAAAGCCTTAAACTGTGTTTATCTAGTATTCTGATTAATCTGATTAAGTATTACTGGTGTTTCATGTATTAATATACTTACTGTGTAATAATAAGTAACTTTCCAAAAATAGCAGGTTTCCAAAAATAGAAAGTTTCCAAAAATAGAAAGTTTCCAAAAATAGAAAGTTACCAAAAATAGAAAGTTTCCAAAAATAGAAAGTTTCCAAAAATAGAAAGTTTCCAAAAATAGAAAGTTTCCAAAAATAGAAAGTTTCCAAAAATAGAAAGTTTCCAAAAATAGAAAGTTTCCAAAAATAGATCAGCTGCCTTAATTAAATAAGTTTCCATATATAGAAAGTTTCCATGATTAGATTAGCTGCCTGAAATAGATTGATTTCCATATATAGAAGGTTTCCATAATTAGATTAGTTGCCTTATTTAATTAAGTTTCTATAAATAGAAGTTTCCATAATTAGAATTAAGCTGATTTCATAAGCTAACATATAAGTCTAAGTGTTATAAGCTTATTCTTAAGTCATACGATATAGTGTATAGTTTAATTATTATTTCATGTATTTTAATTAAACTATAGGTTAAGCATTTTAATTAAAGTATAACATGTATAATTAAAATGAAATGAAAATACTTAGGTTAAAATGTGTATTATTATTAATAATAATATAACCTAAGTTATGTCTAAATTAATTAATTATAGGCATGTTTTAATAATTAATTAATTATAACTTATAACATAAAATACTTAGGTTAAATTAATGTCATGATAAACTAATAATTAAACTAACCTAAGTCATGATTTAATTAATATTTCATGTTATTAATTAATTATATCCTAAGTTCATGATTCATAAAAATTACATGTAACATAGATCATGATTTTAACCAACGAACCATGAATCGGGTATGAATTCGACACCGTACCCCGGGCCAAACCCGGGGCACACGTGTCCCCTTGCTGCCGTGGGTCCCACATGAGCCAACCAAGACCAATTGTGGTCTTGGTGGTGGCGGCAATAGCAAACCAAACCCCCCTCGGGTTTGTTTTGCTAGGCGGCTAGAAACAAACACCCCTTTAAATCATTCCTTGATTTTATTTAATACCAAAACATGTTAGATCAATGATTAATCATCTTGTTTTCATAAGAAAAATAATAACATGTTCATGAAAATAATCAAAGATTAAAAGAATTAAAAAGGATTAAAAAGAAGGGTTAGAAAGGTATACCACTATGTAGCTTGGAAAAAGGATGAACAAACACGTATTCTAACACTTGTTTTTAAGATCAAAATCAATCAAACACCCTCTTATGGTGGTGTAAGGGTGGCGGCACAAGGAGAGCAAAAAGGAGTGGAGAAAACTATTTTTAGGGTTTTTAGTTTATTTCTTGTAAAATGAAAAGTGAAAACAAGTTTAACACTTTACCCCCCTTTACTTGAAAAGTCCATGGGCTAAGCCCATTTCATGCATGTGTGCCGTGGGTATGGGGGCCCCACATGGGGTACCCGTACCTTTCTCGTGTCCCGATGTTTCGTGTTCGTTCGTGGTTAAACGTGCTCGTGTTTAACGTGTTTCTGTTTCTTTTAACGTGTCGTTTATCGTAAACTCCACGCTCGTGAATATATTCTGAGTATTTACGTAATTATTATAATTAGTATTTTAAATGGTGTTCATGATTTAATTATGTTCACGTGATATATTAATAACTGTTTATCATGGGTTCGTACGTAATCGATACTTGTCATGACATGCACGTATGCACTTGCTTGGTTATTAGCACATGAATGTGATCAATACTACATGAGGTAAGTTTTAATCTAGAACGTACGATCTTAAGGGCACTATTCATGGTAAAAGCATGCGGGTTTTACAATTCTTCCCCCCTAAAAAGAATAATTCGTCCCCGAATTATAGATAAAGTAAGCTGAAAAGAAGTGACATACCCGAACTCAAAATATGAAGTGAGGGTAAGAAGCCCGGATAGACTCCTCTGTTTCCCAAGTGGCTTCCCGCTCGGTATGGTCCCTCCAAAGGATTTTGACGAAAGGAATCGTCTTCCTTCTCATGACTCGTTCTTGCCTGTCGAGTACTCGTTCGGGTTCTTCTATAAACGTGAGATCTTCACGTATCTGTTCCAGTGGATACTGAACCATGTGAAGGGGATGATAATTGTACCCTCTGAGTAAGGACACATGGAACACGTTATGCACGTGCGATAGCTGAGGAGGTAACGCCAATCGGTAAGATACTTCGCCGATTCGTTCAACGATATTAAATGGTCCGATGAACCGAGGACTGAGTTTTCCTTTGATCCCGAAGCGTTTAACACCACGTGCCGACGAAACCTTGAGGAAGACGTGATCTCCCACATTAAAATGTATGTCCCTACGATGCTTATCGGCGTAACTCTTCTGGCGTGAACGCGCTTCCTGCAGTTTCTGTTTAGCTACCTCAATCTTCTCGTTGGTCATTTCTATAATCTCTGGTCCTTCAAGTGTTCGCTCTCCCACTTGATCCCAGCAAGTTGGAGCGCGACACTTTCTGCCATACAACATTTCGAAAGGAGCACATTTGATACTTGCGTGCCAGCTGTTGTTGTATGCAAACTCGACTAAACAGATGTAATCGTCCCAATCACCTGTCCATTCCAACGCACACGACCTTAACATATCTTCCAATGTCTGAATTGTTCGCTCCGATTGTCCGTCCGTTTGAGGATGAAAGGCTGTGCTCAGCTTAAGTTGTGTACCCCAAGCTTTTTGCAGACCTTTCCAGAATCGCGACGTGAAACGAGGATCTCTGTCTGAGACGATGCTGGAGGGAGTGCCGTGGAGTCTCATGATCTCCCTTCTGTACGTATCTGCGAGTTTACTTACCGGATCTTCCTTGCGTATCGGTAAGAAATGAGCTGATTTGGTGAGTCGATCAACAATGACCCAAATAGCATCGTGCTTCTTCTTGGTAGGCGGAAGACCGGTAACAAAATCCATGGTGATTTTGTCCCACTTCCACTCTGGAATATCCAACGGTTGAAGGAGACCGCCAGATCGCTGATGTTCAATCTTAACCTGCTGACAGGTAAGACATTTGGAGACATACGTGGCTACATCCTGTTTCATACCACTCCACCAAAAGTGCTGTCTGATGTCATGGTACATTTTTGTCGACCCAGGATGTATAGAAAATGGGGAGCTGTGAGCTTCAGCTAACAATGCTTCCCGGAGTTCTGGATTGCCAGGAACACAAAGTCTCGTGCCCTGCCAAACGATACCGTCTGCGTCCATTCTGAATTCTGTCTGCTTCTCCAAATTCTGAATTATCGCCCAAATCTCTCCATCATCCTTCTGCGCTTCCTTAATCCTAGTCAGTAACTCAGGTTCTACTGTAAGATTCGCCCAGTATCCGTGCTGCCCACGTACCATGATTTCAATGTCAAGCCGCTCCAAGTCCCTTATGTTTTGTTCCTTGATCTCAATGCCGTTTATCATTCCGGACTTTCTGCTGAGTGCATCTGCTACTACATTAGCTTTCCCGGGATGATACTGTAGGTTAATATCATAATCCTTCAACAGTTCCAACCATCTCCTTTGTCTCATGTTCAATTCTCGCTGTGTGAAGATATACTTCAAGCTCTTGTGATATGTGAAAATGTCGCATGATTCTCCGTATAAGTAATGCCTCCATATATTCAATGTGAACACCACTGCAGCAAGTTCCAGGTCATGCGTAGGGTAGTTTTCTTCATAGGGCTTAAGCTGCCGTGAAGCATACGCGATCACTTTCCCATGTTGCATGAGAACACAGCCCAGTCCCTTCCCCGATGCATCGCTATAGATCTGAAATCCACCTGTACCAGATGGGAGAGTAAGAATAGGTGCAGATACTAGCTTCTGCTTTAGGTCTTCGAAGCTCTTCTCTCGATCTTCCGTCCAGACGAATTTCTCTCCTTTTCGCATCAGTTTGGTGAGAGGCAATGCCAGCCGAGAAAAGTTCTCCACGAATCTTCGATAATATCCAGCTAAGCCTAAGAAACTGCGGACTTCTGTCGCTGATGTTGGTCTTGGCCATTTAGTGATAGCCTCAACCTTCGCTGGGTCCATAGTGATCCCTTCTGCTGATACAATGTGACCTAAGAATGCCACTTTGTTTAACCAGAACTCACACTTGGAGAATTTCGCATACAGCTGCTTCTGACGAAGAATCTGTAGTACAGTACGGAGATGATCTTCGTGTTCCTCCGTGGACTTTGAGAATATCAAGATGTCATCGATGAATACAATGACAAATTTATCAAGGAATTCATGGAAGATTCTGTTCATCAGATCCATGAATACTGCTGGAGCGTTAGTCAGGCCGAATGGCATGACTACAAACTCATAATGGCCATAGCGGGTACGAAAAGCAGTCTTGGCAATATCCTGCTCTTTAACCCTTAGCTGATGGTAGCCTGACCTTAGATCGATCTTTGAGAAGTGTTTGGCTCCTTGAAGTTGGTCAAACAGATCGTCTATACGTGGCAGTGGATATCTGTTGCGGATGGTAATCTTATTAAGTTCACGGTAGTCAATGCAAAGTCGCATGCTGCCGTCCTTCTTCTTAACGAACAAGACCGGTGCGCCCCATGGAGATGCGCTCGGTCTAATGAACCCTCGTTCAAGAAGTTCCTGCAATTGGTCCTTCAGTTCTTTTAGCTCTATGGGAGCCATACGATACGGAGCCTTAGAGATTGGCTCAGCTCCTGGAACAAGGTCGACGTTGAACTCCACTTCTCTTGCAGGTGGTATGCCTGGAAGTTCATCTGGGAAGACGTCTTGAAATTCTGAAACTACTGGTTGATCCTGAATCGATGGGGATTCAGCATCCATGTCATGAACCGTAGCGAGATAACCTTCGCAGCCATGTGACAGTAATGCACGTGCTTGCAAGGTAGATATGATTGTACAGACCGTCCGGGTATGAACCCGTTATGGATGTACTCTGGTGCATTAATGTCGCCGAAGATCACTCGATAATAGTGGCAGTCTATAGTAGCATGGTGCTTGGATAGCCAATCCATGCCGAGAATCATATCAAACTCAATCATGTCTAGAGGAAGTGCATCTACTGCACGAACTTTATCGTCAAACTCTAGAGGAAGACTCTTGTATACATGAGTTATTAATACAGAGTCCCTCAGAGGCGTGGAAATTGTAAGCTTAGTTTCTAATGGCGAGGGAAGTGCCCTGATGTTCTTAGCATAAGTAGTGGAAACAACTGAATGAGTGGCACCCGTGTCGAAAAGAACACATGCAGCCTGGCCGTACATATACAAAATTCCAGTAATGGTACCTGTAGATTTGTTTGCCTGATCGCGCGATGTCGTGTAGACACGCCCAGTGGTAGGAGGCGGTTTAGTATCAGCATGACCCGAAGTACCCTCCATTTCACCCTTACGGCAATCTCTCATATGATGGCCAGGGAGGCCGCACTTGTAGCACGCGTCGGAGTCACGACGACATGGGCCAGGGTGTCTGCGATGGCAGGTGCTGCAAATAGGATGAGTGAATCCTCCAGCAGGAGTCCTTGCTTGCTGAGGGCCTGCTGATGACTGAACGTGTTAAGAATAAGGTATATGCACGAGTATAGGACGTAAACGTCGTAAGATGCTTACCAGTGTTAGCTGAACGGTTGGGCTGAGAACCCCTGTGGTTCTGGTCCCTTCCATTACCGTGGTTCCTGGTAGAGATTAACATAGTGTCAGCATGAGAGATATAACATGAAATCATAAGAAGATGCGTAAATAGTAGGACCTGCTGTTGTTGGACTGTCCCGCATTGTTACGGTAATTGTCATTACCGCTGCGCCTTTCCACAACAGAACGGTCGTTAGAGTGACCGTTTCCTTTGGGCTGATTGGGCTGCTGCTGAGTAGCCGGCTGAGACCGGTCCCCGGTTTTCTGCCTGGAAGATACAGTTTAAGAGATGATTATAGAACATATAACGATAGGATGCGGTCTGGTTAACGCTAGAACATGAAATGTTTTACCTCTTGTCGGGTCTTTCTGCTTCCCCGAACTCATCACGTTCCTGCAACATCTCAAGCTTCCTTGCTGCGTCAGCCACTTGTGCTACCGTATTGAACGTAACACATACTAGATTGTTCGCAACCGAGGTGCGAAGTGCCCACCTAAAATGGTGTGCCTGCTCCTCAGGAGTACCAGCCGCTGCTCCTAGAAAACCAGCAAGGCGAAGAAAGCGCTGCATGAATTCATTGCTATTCTCGCCCTGTCTCTGACGTATCCCGTGGTATTCACGCTTGAGTTTGTCCTGCTCTGCCTTAGGAAAGAACTGTTCCATCACTCTCTCCTTGAATTGGGCCCATGTCAAACCAGCGACCCATTCATCACCTCCTTCTGACTGCGTCAAAGCTAGCCACCAGTTGAGTACATCGCCTTCAAACCTGTAGCACGCCAATCTTGCCTTGAAGGCGGGGTCACATCCCATAGCATTGAAGATTTTCTCAATGTGAGTCAGCCAGCTTTCAGCATCGCTGGGGCTATCAGTCTTTTCAAAAGCTCTAGGACGGAGGTTGTTAAATCGTTCCAATCATACCGCTAGAGTCACTAGGGGATGAGGAGGAGGAGGTGCCTGATTCTGCGGCTGCTGATTATTCGCAGCTTGGACTTTAGCACGAATGTCATTCCTCAGTTGAGGAAGTAAGGCTTGCATGGCAGCCTGAATTGCAGCATTGAGCTGCTCTTGCTCGCGTGTGAGAACCATCTGACAGTATAACATAAAACATATGATTAACAGTTCAAACATAAAATATAAAAAAAAAATTTATGCCAAAAAATTTCACGAGAAAAATTTTATGCAAGAAAATCTTTGTGTGAATGCATGATGCAGTTTATGAAAACTTTTGATGCTCGAGAGTGAACGCCTTCGGTCAGTTCACTCAAAATAAAAGACATATCGAGGGGACGCCTATGGGTCGGTCCCAAATCTAAAAGTTTCGATAAAACACATGCGACTAAATAGGGCCAGTCCTGTACCAACCATTACTTAGTCAAAAACCCTGTAACAATGACATGTATATGTATGCTTAAAAATGATGAATGCATGAAAACAACTGTCAGTTCTAGGAAGACCGTAGTGACTACCCACTAATCACAGGTCATATTTGAGAGCCTACAGGTCGAAGCCTTGGCTCTGATACCATAATTGTAACACCCCATTTTGGAAATGGAATATTACGCATATCATGGCGTGTCATCAAAGCATACAAGGATAAATGTCTAAGCATTATTCAACCATAAAAGGAAATACCGGAATCAAACATCGGTATCCCAAAGTAAAGCTCATCACACACAAACATAAATACTGTAAAAGGAAGGACGAAAAAAATGTCCAAAGCAACTGTATCAAAGTAAAGGAAATGCATAAAGTAAAGAAAGACAGTAAAGCTTCCAATCCATATGCACCTACGTTTGAGGTCTACGAGCGTCCCTGAGTACCTGCCGTTTTGGGAACATGAAAAGGAAAACGGCTGAGCAAGACGCTCAGTGCACGGATGTACAATAAAGCATGATATAGGATAAGCATGTAACATATAACAGCGGAAGACTAAGTACTGAGTAAACTGGTTAAGTATCATGAAAACTGGTTTTATAGTTTGAAAAGCCTTATGTTTAACCTGTGAAAACTGTTTTAACATATATATACCATAGCCCATATAGGTCATGAAAAGGTCACGTGCATGAATACTTGGAGGGGTGACCTCATCATGCTGATTAGAGGGATGCCTCTAATCAATATAATGATTTGGGTAGGAGGGATCAGCTCCTTGTGAAGGGTGCAAGGCACACACCACATTCACCATGATAAACTGAATAAAACATGTAACTAGGATGCACCCATACGCCCCAACTGATATAATAATATGGCCAAACTGAAAAGGGACGCCACGAGCAATCACTCCGCCGTGGGGAAGTCATAACATCGGTGCCTCCATTGCTATGGTTATGGTACCTCCATAACTAGGTGAAACTGGTCATGCTTGTATATGGCTATAGTTTATGCTAAATTAACATAAGCAGTTCAAAACAATAAAACAAATGCTGGGGAAAACAGTTGGCTGCATACGGGGAAATCCTAATAAGGAAGAAATGTCCATACTGAATCCGTACCTCAAGTCCAATGAATGAACGGAAGAAAGACTCCTACTTCTGGATCACTAACGCTACATGAATACACACGTGTATAAGTATCGATTCACTGATTACGTACTGGGTTCTGTGTCTTGTTATAGCTGATTTGGTATGTTTTAGGTCATGGTTCACTGTTTAAAGCCTTAAACTGTGTTTATCTAGTATTCTGATTAATCTGATTAAGTATTACTGGTGTTTCATGTATTAATATACTTACTGTGTAATAATAAGTAACTTTCCAAAAATAGCAGGTTTCCAAAAATAGAAAGGTTCCAAAAATAGAAAGTTTCCAAAAATAGAAAGTTACCAAAAATAGAAAGTTTCCAAAAATAGAAAGTTTCCAAAAATAGAAAGTTTCCAAAAATAGAAAGTTTCCAAAAATAGAAAGTTTTCAAAAATAGAAAGTTTCCAAAAATAGAAAGTTTCCAAAAATAGAAAGTTTCCAAAAATAGAAAGTTTCCAAAAATAGATCAGCTGCCTTAATTAAATAAGTTTCCATATATAGAAAGTTTCCATGATTAGATTAGCTGCCTGAAATAGATTGATTTCCATATATAGAAGGTTTCCATAATTAGATTAGTTGCCTTATTTAATTAAGTTTCTATAAATAGAAGTTTCCATAATTAGAATTAAGCTGATTTCATAAGCTAACATATAAGTCTAAGTGTTATAAGCTTATTCTTAAGTCATACGATATAGTGTATAGTTTAATTATTATTTCATGTATTTTAATTAAACTATAGGTTAAGCATTTTAATTAAAGTATAACATGTATAATTAAAATGAAATGAAAATACTTAGGTTAAAATGTGTATTATTATTAATAATAATATAACCTAAGTTATGTCTAAATTAATTAATTATAGGCATGTTTTAATAATTAATTAATTATAACTTATAACATAAAATACTTAGGTTAAATTAATGTCATGATAAACTAATAATTAAACTAACCTAAGTCATGATTTAATTAATATTTCATGTTATTAATTAATTATATCCTAAGTTCATGATTCATAAAAATTACATGTAACATAGATCATGATTTTAACCAACGAACCATGAATCGGGTATGAATTCGACACCGTACCCCGGGCCAAACCCGGGGCACACGTGTCCCCTTGCTGCCGTGGGTCCCGCATGAGCCAACCAAGACCAATTGTGGTCTTGGTGGTGGCGGCAATAGCAAACCAAACCCCCCTCGGGTTTGTTTTGCTAGGCGGCTAGAAACAAACACCCCTTTAATTCATTCCTTGATTTTATTTAATACCAAAACATGTTAGATCAATGATTAATCATCTTGTTTTCATAAGAAAAATAATAACATGTTCATGAAAATAATCAAAGATTAAAAGAATTAAAAAGGATTAAAAAGAAGGGTTAGAAAGGTATACCACTATGTAGCTTGGAAAAAGGATGAACAAACACGTATTCTAACACTTGTTTTTAAGATCAAAATCAATCAAACACCCTCTTATGGTGGTGTAAGGGTGGCGGCACAAGGAGAGCAAAAAGGAGAGGAGAAAACTATTTTTAGGGTTTTTAGTTTATTTCTTGTAAAATGAAAAGTGAAAACAAGTTTAACACTTTACCCCCCTTTACTTGAAAAGTCCATGGGCTAAGCCCATTTCATGCATGTGTGCCGTGGGTATGGGGGCCCCACATGGGGTACCCGTACCTTTCTCGTGTCCCGATGTTTCGTGTTCGTTCGTGGTTAAACGTGCTCGTGTTTAACGTGTTTCTGTTTCTTTTAACGTGTCGTTTATCGTAAACTCCACGCTCGTGAATATATTCTGAGTATTTACGTAATTATTATAATTAGTATTTTAAATGGTGTTCATGATTTAATTATGTTCACGTGATATATTAATAACTGTTTATCATGGGTTCGTACGTAATCGATACTTGTCATGACATGCACGTATGCACTTGCTTGGTTATTAGCACATGAATGTGATCAATACTACATGAGGTAAGTTTTAATCTAGAACGTACGATCTTAAGGGCACTATTCATGGTAAAAGCATGCGGGTTTTACAAAAACACAACGCGCCTCCCCGGCAGCGGCGCCAAAATGATGTTGTAAATTTAGTCAACTTACCTTTAGGAAAAAGTAAGCAACTAAAAATAGGGCAAGTGCACGACGATTTAGGAAAACCGTGTGTGAATGACCCTAGGTGAGTTCGTTCTCGAGGAGGCAAGTGCGTTGTGTTGAGAGTTGATTTTTGTTTGAGATTATATTGATTGAAAAAGAAATGAGAAAGGAAAGAAAAGACGGTCACTAATTAAACTACGACGAAAAAGGCGTAAACGTAAAACCGTAAAAACGACAAAAATAAAAATTTTCAACCTAAAAATTAATTATAAGCTAAAACAAGTCTAAAATAAATTAAATAAGGAATAAAATCCAATAAAAATATTTTAAAACCTTTTATTAATTAAATATTCAATTTTAAATGCTAATTAAAGCCCTAAAATTAAATATAATTAATCAAAATGTCCAAAATATGATTTTATTGAACAAATAACTTACTTATATTATCTAAAGACTAAAAAGTATTTTTTATGATTTTAAAATACTATTTTTCTATTTTTAAATTACTAAAACCTATTTTAAAATTAAAATAATTATAAAAATAATTAAATAATGCTAAAAATAATCTACCAATTTTAAAAATCCTATTTTACTCTAATGAACAGTAGAAAAATGAAAAATCTTGAAAAATATTAAATTTCCCACTAAATGACAAAACTAGTTTAATTAAAACCCTAATTAACTTAGATTAATTCTAAAAATTAATAAAAAGATGAACAGTAAAATCTTTTTTAACCAAAAACCTTAAAATATTATTCTAAGTCTAGGAAAATTGATTAGACTGAAAAATATTAATTTTTGGCACTAAAAGACAAAAACAGAAACTTTAAAATTAATTAAAAATAGCTAAATAACCTAAAAATTACTAAATGAACAGTAAATAAAAATTTTATTAATCAGAAAAATCCTAAATTAAATAAGAAAAATAATGGCACTGGTTTCAAGGTCTAATTCCACTTTTTGGGCACTAAAGACAAAAAAGGAAGAAAACAGATAGTGACATGTGCTGGACTTTTGTCCTTTAGCTCAGCAGTGGTAAAAAGGACACTAGCAGTGGGAAAGGAGTTCCCACTGACAGTGTAAATTTTTGGTTTGATTTTCAATAAGCTTAGGAAAGCTTATTTTGATAGCTTATTTGGGACAATAAGGCACCCTTATACTCTTTGGAGTATAAGGAGTCAATAAGCACACAAAAAAGAAGCAGTCACTTAACAAAATAAGCACCAATTAAGCTTACAAGTTTCTGATTAAGCCAAAAGTAGTCTGATGAACAGTAGACACAATTTTCATGCACAAATCCGGATTTCAAAAGCCTTAAGCTTGCATACAAATCCACAATCTAGCATACAACTGATTCACAACTCTAAAACAACCTATCTCCTAACAATCTACCAAATTTGAAGGTCAAATCAACACAAAATCATGAACAATATGCAGTTTTCTGATTTTAGCTATGTTTAACCTTTTTAAGCATACAAATGAGTTTAAACCTTTACCAAACTGATAACCAAGCTACAATCCATATATCAGACACCAAAGAAGCATAACTAAACAAGATTCAACCCTTACTTAAAGCAATTTAACTGATTAATCTGTTTACCCAAACACTCCTTTAAATTCTTTTTTCAACTTTTTTCAAACTGAATCAACTCAAAACTAAACCAAACTGAAACAAAGGACTTGTAACATGCATATAACATCCAAATCAAACAAATACAAGTTCTTAAACAGATTCTTAACAACTAACCAAAAAAATCACATAAAGCATGCAAGTTTCAGAAAAATAAAAAAAATGGAAAATGGATAACAAGGGCTACCTTGTTGGGCTTACTTCCAAGCCCAACAGTGGCTGATAAGCCACCTCCTACAAGCCCGGGCTTGTGCAGATCAAGTGTGATTGGATTGGTTTGAGTGCAAATGACAAGAAAATGGTTAGCATAGAACTTGTTTTATCCTTGTTTCCTGCACACCACAAGCAACCAAGAAAGAAAGAACAAGCTACTAGTGACTCAATAAGCTTGTTTTAAGAAGCTTATTGAGTGGCTTATAGCAGTAAGATAAGAAAACAAGTTTCTGAAATTTTTTTGAAAACAAGTAAAATCTTAAAAAAAAACTTGAGGATTGTAAAACGGATTCAAGGAAAAACAAACTTTAAAAAGTAAATGCTGGAAAGTAAATGTTGGATCACAGTTTCATGTAGGGTAAAAACTTTTCATTCATTTAAAGAAAATAAAAAATACATAGAAACTGGAACAAAGGGCACAAGCACAAACTGCTGGCTCCTTTTATAGTATGCTAGGGAAGATTCTAGATAATAAAAATAATACAAACCCTAGCTAACTGAATTTCCTGATATGCCCTTGAATTCAAAATTGATTCTTGGTCAAGATAGCTCACATGTGATTGATTGTCATAGCCAGCTGTTGATAATTGATCTTGGCCGTTATATGGACCCTTTGGGAACAAGAAAAGGATTTGGGTCGTTGGATGGAGTCAGAGTGTACAGTGACACGTGAAAGGGTGTACCTTTGGGGAGACAAGGCAAAGAGATGTCGTTTTCTGGGTTGTGGGTTTCACTTAGGGTAGGGTAAATTACCCATCTGGAAAATATCAGGGTAAACCCCTTTGATTTGGTGATGGATTAAGAGAAAGATAGTTTAGGGTTTATGTGTGGGAAGGAGATTAAACAGTGGAGTTTAATTAAGTTTGGGGTAATTTGTTTTTAAAAAACGTGTTTCCCACTTAATTATTTAATTAATAACCGGTTTAAATAAAAAGTGGTGGTGGGAAGTGACGTGGATGAGGGGTGTGTTATGATTGGTGGAGGTTTAAGTGGAGGGTGAGGTGGCGTGTTGTGAGAGGCTGGGCTAGGTTTCATGTCTGGGCTATTTTAGTCCCCCAACTCTTAAGTTATCTTCATTTTGTAATGTCAGCTCACAAATCCCATTTCCTTTGTATTTAACTTTGACCAACTTGTCAATTCAGGCACATATTGTTTCCAAACTTCAACAAGGACTAAACATGCAATATCTTCAATATTCAATGGCTGATTTTGGCATGTTTTTCAACTTCAAGGCTTTGACTTGTTTGTTGACTTTCTTGAAGGACCATTATTGGCAATTTAGATTTGATGAGGGACTAAAATTGCCAATTCTTCAAAGTTAAGGGTCCTTTTTGTAATTTTGACAAACTTTAGGGACCAAACTTGTAATTATGAAGATACAAGGGTATAAAGTGTCAATTCTTCAAACTTGGAGGACCAATCTTCAATATTCTTCAAATCTTCAAGGGTTTTCTTTGGAAAATTCTTCACTAGGGCTTGGTTCATCGTGCGGCTTCGTTTCCCGTGTTCGTTTTTGCGTGATTCTTGTGATCTTTTGTCATTTTCTCAATACCCGTACCTAAAATACACAAGCAACAAACACAAGCATATATTTGGGTATTTTGATGATATTTAATGTATTTTAAGTCCAAAAAGAACGATGAGACCATGATATTTAATGTGTTTTAAGTCCAATAAACTTATTATAAGTTCTTTAACTTGTTTTAACCCATGTTATACTTATATTATCAGTATCTATACTTTACAAGTTGGGACTAAATGGGTTAAGCCCAATAAGTTCTTTTTATAAGTGTTTAACTTATTTAGTCCAATTATTAGTCCAATATGTTTACTTAGCTCGTTAATGTCCGTATGTCCTATAGTCAGGTTTTTATCGGTTTTTACTTGTTACATATGTTTATATATCAGTATATGTGTTTATAAAAGTTTACATTAGACGGGTCCAACCGTCTAAGTTTTATTTAACAAAAACGTTAATTTTACGGTATTAGCCGAAAAAGTCGTAAAAATCATGTTTATAGTTTTATCACTTATAAAACTTAACAAGTTACCATTTTTATAAAATGTCCACTTATTTACCATTGTAAATATTTATATAAATGTATTATATAAGTTAGTGGGTTTTAATTTATATTTTATACTATTAAATTTTGAGTGCTTATATAATAGTATTATACTTTAATTTCCAAAATCTGATTTTTATCTTCACTTTCACCAAAACTGCCATATCTAGTGTTCTATATGGAGATAGAAGCTCAAATTGTTATCACATAAACTACATGATATGTTCTCCATTTAACTCTTTTATAGCTACTGTTGAATCATCTTCTAAGTAGTTTCTAAAAATCATCCAAAACTGTAAACTCAGATTGGTACTCTAAACTTGTTTTGACCATATCTTACTCATTACAATGATTCCATTGCATGGCCAACTCTCACATGTGTACAAGACCCATAGCTTACTGTATATTAGTTTTACTTCATCATTTTATCAGTTCATGACATGTTTCTTTACTGTTTTATACAGCCAACAAATTTAGACAAGATTTTAGCCTTGTTTCTTATAGTTTTTCATCTTTTTAAGCATGTTTATCAACACCAAATCCCCACACAATATTTTATCATCATATAATCATCATAACATATACAATAGGAAATAAAATACATGTTTACATAATCAAAATAACAAGAAGATGAGGAGGACAATCTTTATACCACCATGATGATGTTGGTTGTGATCAAAACATGGATTTTGATGGAGAAACTTGTGATGCACCAAGACCATCTTCAAGACCACCATTCTTCATAGACACCTTGTGGAAAATCAGCCCTACTACTCCATGAAAACTTCTCCTTGGATGTTATAAGCACCACCAATCAATAGGGTTTCAAAAGGGCTTCAACATATGTGTATATAACATAAGATTTTGTGGTTAGATTTTGATCAAATGGGTGTTTGAAGGTGAGATATGGACGACACAATTGAGAGCCAAGAGAGAGGGATTGTGGTTTTGCATGTTGGTAAATGAATAAGTGGTTTTGAGTTTCTTGTTTTGTGGTAAGCTTAGCTTACAAAGTAAGCATAAGCTAACATGTGGAGTATTTGTGTATGAGGTTTTGACACCTCATGGTGATAGTGGCTTAATATGGTCGGTTTGGAGTGGGGGTGGGACAAGTGTCCCACTTGTCTCATCCCTATTATTTACGGGTACTCCTCGATTCTAGTTTCCTCGATTTGCGTGCCCTCGGGTCGTTTTACGAAAAACGTTTTTATAAATTATGAATCAACGTCACAAAACGAATCCAATAAAAATTGTCTCATCAAAAACGGAGTTCGAAAACGTAAATACGTAATTCTAATGTTTCCGGTTTAGTCGTAAAGGACGTTAAAATAAAATCGTAAGTCCTAGTCTCTTCTCGTAAATTTGTGAGTTTATGAACCAACTCAAATTTAAAACTCCAAAATAATATTCACGGATAAATTTATTTTCTGAAATGTCGGATTGTCACCAAAGACGGTGTATGTAAACGTAAGCACGTAACGTTGAATCCTCCGGTTTAGACGTAGTCGATACTACCCAAGACGTAAATCCAAATTTCTTCCAAAAAATATGTGTGTTCATATTGTAACATTAAAATAATGTTTTTAAATAAATATTGAGAATAAAATATCAACCATAAATTGACGGATTGTCTCAGCATTTACCCCTAAACAGGATCTTTGTCCTCAAAGATCATCTTACTACTCGCTTCTTATAGAGTTAAAGCCATGTGGGTATTTCCTCCACATTCGGTCTTTTCTCACAAGTGCAATTCATTACAATACGCGAGTTCTATCAAACATAACTTACGGGAATAAGATCAGGCTTAATGTTGACTTACTTTCTCTATCCATGATGTTCACGGGTTTTTGATGAATGCAACTTTTCGCCGATCTAAGCTTTACTAAGAACAATCAGATTTTCACTTGATAGATATTCCATCAAGTTCGATTTACGAAACATAATTCACGCAGTTCTTGAAGTCCCAGGGTAGATCCATCTTATATGCCTTTCAATCCCAACTTTTACATCATCTCAATGGTCCCATACAACGGGGACTTATATCCCATGATTTGTCAGATCATGAATTCATTTTTCCCAAGGTTAAAAATTGTGGCATAACTTCGCTACCATTTGGTACTTCAAGATCTACATTTCATATTCACATAACCTCTTGCCCACTACCGACAATCAATAATCCGATCCTAATTTCAACAATCATTTCAGATCTCACGGGTCGGGTATTTTGCAAGGTTGGGTTCGCCATCATAGGAAACCTTAAACCTAAAAGACATGTCCAACTCACAGTGGGTGTATGTCGGGTGTCTTCATCTTCAACTCTTGCTTACAGATGCTCTAATTTCTAAATCTTAACAAGATTCGATCTCGATCCTAATACGATAATTATCAATGATAATCTTTCCAAAGGAAAGCGATTATATGGTCTATTACCAAAGGTCAATCATTCAAACATAAAATAGCACTTATATTACTTTGTATCGTTACTTTACCTCGTCCCTTCGATTGGGGTGGTACATAGTATTCTCATCAAGGTTCGTTCTCAATGATTTCTGAGCAAATCTCTAGAAATTCGATGCGAAGCGAGGATCTTGATAAAGATGTTCGATACAGGCACACTATGTTTACATAACTCTTTTGCATTTATCATTAACGGGAATGATATTAGCAGATGTGGTCAGTCTGTCGACGATGACCCAAATCGAATCAAATTCAGATGATGACCTTTGCAATAGATAGACATTTACTAATGTATGAGGCGATGTCTGCCTTCCTAATTTGTCATTAGTACAACTTCTTCAGACAAAGATACTCTTAGTCATAAAATTACATAAATAGAATACTTATACTTACAAATTCCAACATACTATATCTCACAATCTCCATATTTAAACAATCACAAGTGGTCTTTTATACATTTTAACGCCATCGGCTTCTCAATTTTTAATGGTTCATATTAGCCGCGAACCCCTTTTTATTATCTATATTATCTCTTTTTACAATCATCGGCTATTTTTAAATTGTTCGGCAATTTATTTCGCACAATCATTATTAAGGAACATGTCCTAATTGGTTCTTTATCTTTTATACATAACGTGTCAGTAATTACGTTCACTTTCCTGATGAAATAGTTATCATGTCCGTATTTATTCAAAAATTATTTCTTCACATTTTCTCTGTTTTAGTTTCGTCTCATCTAATATTTTTATCAATTTTTCTCAATCCGACGTTTTAAGCGTCGATAAGTATTACAAGTAATTAAAGGTTAGATATTTAAATTTTTATGAAACGTAAACGTAAAATTTTAAATTTCCTAGTTCGACCAATTATATAAAATGTTCAAAATAAATTTGAATTTAATTAACAAGATTTTTGTTGATTTATCGAAAATAATTAACAAGATTCGTAAATATTTGAAAAATTTTGGTTATATTTTGGTCAAAATTTTCTTAGTTGAAAAGCAAAAATTATCGTTTCAAATTTTAAGTCATGGTTTAAATGGTTTTCCTCAATTCTTCTTAAGTTGTCTTAAGGTATGCAAAAACATTTACCCCTAAACAGAAGTTTAGTTAAATGGTTTGTGTATAAGGGAATCATCCCTTAAAAATCCTTTGTTAAAAAAATTGTCAAAATATATTTGCACTTTCTTTTTAGCATACTCAAAGTCTTAAATGACATCTAAATTTTTGAAGAGTCAATTTATATTCCATTATCTATTAATCATATGGTTAAATCATGTAAAGGATTAAGTCTTAAGTCTTATGTTAAATATTCAAGGTACAATTTTTCGTTGTTCGGCCAATTCAGGGCAATCTATAAATAATTATTAACTCATTCTTATTCTTATAAAGAAACAAATGATCCTTAATGATCACAAGCATGAATTTATCAAATTACAGCCTACACATGTGATTTACCAAATTTATGAATGCTACGTGTGCATTGGTCAATCCAAACGACATCACGTGAAACTCATAATGTTCATTACAAGTACCGGATGTAGTGATTGGAATAGATAATCTTCTTTGCGGACGCGAAGTTGATGATAACCATGCCATGGATCAAATATTTAGAACATACGCTAGAACCTTGTAAATGATCGAACAATTCTTCCATTTCGAGTTATGGATATCGTTTTCGATTGTCAATTTACTCAATTCACAGTAATCTATAAATATAAGGAATGATAACACCATAGCTCTTCAGGATGACAGGCTTGGTATAATAAAATCTTTTTCCGATAACTCTCTTAGTTGTACGGTAATTCCTTTAATTTAGATGGTGCTGACGTACAGTGCACAAGCCACAGGTGCAACACCGGGAATATAGTCAATACCAATTTCAACTTGCCTTAATGGCGAAAGTATAGGTAATTTAACAACAAATACCTCCTAAAGTTTCAGATAACATAAACATCTTTTAATAAATTCATATTAAGTTCTTTCTAGGTTATAATATCTATAACTAGTTCACAACCATTCACGGTATAATTTTAAGTCTAAATACAGGATATCGTCATCCACCAAGAATTATTTAGATCAATTTTGATAATCAACATCTTATCATTTAGGGGAATTCTATTCGAGTTCCCATCAATTAAGACAATGTCGTCATGTCATAATCAATCAATCCATTCAACTAGAATTATCAACTTTCCAGTTTCATTACCGTTGATAAGATGTGAACTTCTCAAAAGACTAATAATAACTCATAATCCTTCACAAATTCAGGGATATCTGGATACACAATCTACTATTAAAAGAGTAAGGTCAACGCATAATCTACACGAGAGAATTTCAAATCAGGTACTGACGAAAACATTTAACGAATATGAATATATCCCATGTTTTCATAATTTGAGTACGCATTCGAAATCTCCTCGGATCGTTACCCAGGTCATTCAAATTAAATCAAATCATAAGAAATTATAAGAACGTCAATACATCCAGTCGGGTATCAACACTCAGTAATCAGATACTTTTCCTAAGAATCTCACAACCGGAGAATTAGACAAGAACGGAATATCAATTGTCAAATAAGACAAATTCCACAGATGAGTAAATTCAACTCAGAAGAATAGATGCTACAGGCACATATGTAGGTGTCCCTAACACTATGTCCCTATTTTTCACTTCTTGCAGATCTCATAAAATTTAATCTTTCACAACTTCAAAGAAAATGTAGTGTTTATTAATAGTTTCATGGTGACTACTAATCAGCCTTGCATGGTCCATTCCAAATTGTATGTAGGCGCGCAACTATATACAATTTCAAGATTAACAATGCAATACTCAGTTCGTCAAAATCTTATCATCATGTTTATAATAAAAACATTTTCATGCTTAATTCTTAAATAAGAATCAAAATAAATTTACGAAGATTTTCCTTGTTATGAAAACAGTTAAGTTTTCCAAGGTGTTTTATAAACAACTTCATTTCGATAACAATCACTTATTATTCTCACTTTGAATAATCCTTATAGTGATGAAAATTAAAATTTCTCAAAGGATACCGTTTTAACTTTATAAAAACAATGTGTGATCTGCAAAGGAGTGATGAAGAGTGGTTCACCAAGAACTAACTACAATATAATAGGAAATGAGCTTAGCCACTAAATCATGAGGTTCATGACCTCGATGGCACTCAAAAGAATAATCCACAACGTAACTCAAATCGAGATGAGTACTTGTTCAATGGTTGCATCACTAATGTGAACATTAGGATGAAGCAATAAAAGATAGATAACATCGATACATGTAGAATTTAGCAATCAAAGGTAGTCTTTTCATTAATCACAAACAAGTCAAATTGTACCGTAACACTTTATGTGTCACTATGTCATACAATTCTCAGAACTCATCCTACCAACTGATGTCTCAGTTAAGTTAGGGATTATTTTCAAAAGATACCACAATGAATACTAATCTACAAGAGTCATTAGGTGTCCCACCTGTCCCGGAAGATCCATCGGTCCCAATTCAGAAGAAGATTTCTTCAATTTATTTGTTGGACACTGGGCATCCTCGTTAGTGGACAAAGGCCTAGGAACAACCCTTAACACGAACTAACAATCAATTAAAACCTTATAATTCAATCACATGACTTAATAATTTCCTCTTAACAATCTCATATTCCATACGGGTTAAGTTTTAATTTATTCAAGTTTCAATCAACTTATACTCCATTCGATATCCTACCTCATATTCCAATACTTCAACTTTATTCTTAGGCATTAATAGGGCAATAAAAGCTCGATATGATCAACACTTAATTTTCAATCCTATAGCTCTTTCAACAATAATTATCAAATGAGTCACTAGTATGAAATGACTCGATCAGTCAACTAGACTTCTCGGAAAGGTACTAGTGCCATGAGGCTTTTGGGTAATGGTTCCAATGACAGCCTCAAGTGCAACATTCACCCTTTCGATTTCAATTTAAGAATTGGATGACAACGAATCAGATGACATCTTTCTAGGTGGTATCGTTTTGTCAAACTCCACTCTATATGGAAAGATCGTCATGACATCGATATCAGATTTAATCTCGCCAATTCTTTTTCAATATCATAATCAACTAATATCTACATTTCTACGAATATCAACCATTTGTTGGGATCATAAATATCCACAACTTGGTTTAGATCTTGGATAGCTAGAATTCCTACGAGAATAGCTTCGATTAAGTTACTAGGGGATTTAGGGATTCTTGTGACAATCAACGTCATATAAATATCTCGTATAAATATCAAAATAATCATCAAACAATCATGTAATAAAAATACATCATATATATATAATCCAAGTTATATATATATTAAAATAACACTTCTCAGTCTGGCCTTGTCGGTAACTCGGGAATTCTTCGGCACCGTTATAGTCAAAAGATTTTTAGACATTTTTAGAAAAATGTTTATAATTAAAAGATTTTGAAATGTTTTATTCAAAACCTTGGTTTTAAAAATCTTTCGTTCTCTATAACGAGAGCTCTGATGCCAAACTGTAACACCCCCAAATTTATACAACTCAATACAGCGGAAGACTCGTTGGTGTTACGGGATAGCACATTACTCACATCATAGACAACGCATAAAAATCGTGTCGTTTAATAATAAAAGCATTTCCATTCATAGATATCAAAGTTACATAGGTCCAAAGTCATTACATTTCATACAAGTTTTACAAAGTATTTGAATGGAAAATATTGTTTTAAGTGCGGGCCATGAATTCTTGTTGTCTTCCCGAGAATTACCTTCAAGTACCTGAGATAAAACATGTTAAACGAAAAGGTCAGCGATAAAACATGTTAAAAGAAAAGGTCAGCGATAACGCCGAGTGAATTCATAGAGTTTAATAAATTCCATCAATATAACTTTGGTATAAAATTAGTACCAAAAATCATTTCGTACAAATCATTGTAATAGGCCGTAAAATAGCCAAAATCATTTTATACAAATCTTTATCAAAATCATAATATAGGCGTTTGCCTTAAAACTCATTATACGAGCCAATGTCGTAAAAACATCATACAATACGTCTTATGACGATGTATGAAAATAAAAACCGTTATATGAATATGGTTATGAAAACCAAAACACAAACATAATATCAATAGTATGACCCATTATTGCTAGTCAGGCAATACATCGTAATTCAGAGCGTCTAGTAGTATTTCGTTAGTTTTGGATTATTATAAGCCGCATGACATTGTTACCTTACTAAACCAAAACGGGTAGCTAACCCGATACCAATTTTGCCCATCTAAAGTAGCGTGTCGTCACAAAGGTCACGCTATGGAAATCTTCTCATACATAAATTCGCTTACCAATCAATGTGGCACGACGGGGATCAACCGTCAAGGCGCGAACTGGGGTGATCGTCCCCAAATAGTACTATTAAATGCATAAGCGTCTACCAAATCCCGGTAGTTCACAATTCATGCTAATGGGACTTTTAGTGACATAACACAACTTTAATAATCCATTTAATTTCATCTTTCGGGTCCTTTAATCATTTATTGGGTCATACAATCGGGTCATTCAATCATTCGGGTCCAAAATCAATAAACAAACAATCGGGACAAATGGTGTCCTAAAAACAACATGTTATATCCCTCGCGGGTTTATAAAACATTTATAAAAACATTTAGAAGAGTGCGAGGCTATGAACTCACATTGATGTGGGAAGGCGGGTTATCGGCAATTCGGACGTACGGTACGCGCTTCAATCACGGAAACCTATACAAATAATACTCGGTCTTAGACGTTTTTCCAAGGACTTTATAAAAATAACAATTATGTATACATATGATGATTATATACATATGATGATCAAGTGGGTTTACATATTCTCGTTTACTCATTTTAGTGTTATATGTCGATAATTTTTATACTAGTTTACTAGTTTCACCTATTTTCGTGTTTTAAGTCCAATAAACTTATTTTAAGTTCTTTAACTTGTTTTAACCCATGTTATACTTATATTATCAGTATCTATACATTACAAGTTGGGCCTAAATGGGTTATGCCCAATAAGTTCTTTTTATAAGTGTTTAACTTATTTAGTCCAATTATTAGTCCAATATGTTTACTTAGCTTGTTAATGTCCGTATGTCCTATAGTTCGGGTTTTTATCGGTTTTTACTTGTTACATATGTTTATATATCAGTATATGTGTTTATAAAAGTTTACATTAGACGGGTCCAACCGTCTAAGTTTTATTTAACAAAAACATTAATTTTACGGTATTAGCCGAAAAAGTCGTAAAAATCATGTTTATAGTTTTATCACTTATAAAACTTAACAAGTTACCATTTTTATAAAATGTCCACTTATTTACCATTGTACATATTTATATAAATTTATTATATAAGTTAGTGGGTTTTAATTTATATTTTTTATTATTAAATTTTGAGTGCTTATATAATAGTATTATTCTTTAATTTCCAAAATCTGATTTTTATCTTCACTTTCACCAAAACTACCATATCTAGAGTTCTATATGGAGATAGAAGCTCAAATGTTTATCACATAAACTAAATGATATGTGCTCCATTTAACTCTTCTATAGCTACTGTTGAATCATCTTCTAAGTATTTTCTAAAAATCGTCCAAAACAGTAAACTCAGATTGGTACTCTAAACTTGTTTTGACCATATCTTACTCATTACAATGATTCCATTGCATGGCCAACTCTCAAATGTGTACAAAACCCATAGCTTACTGTATATTAGTTTTACTTCATCATTTTATCAGTTCATGACATGTTTCTTTACTGTTTTATACAGCCAACAAATTTAGACAAGATTTTAGCCTTGTTTCTTATAGTTTTTCATCTTTTTAAGCATGTTTATCAACACCAAATCCCCACACAATATTTTTATCATCATATAATCATCATAACATATACAATAGGAAATAAAATACATGTTTACATAATCAAAATAACAAGAAGATGAGGAGGACAATCTTTATACCACCATGATGATGTAGGTTGTGATCAAAACATGGATTTTGATGGAGAAACTTGTGATGCACCAAGACCATCTTCAAGACCACCATTCTTAATAGACACCTTGTGGAAAATCAGCCCTACTACTCCATGAAAACTTCTCCTTGGATGTTATAAGCACCACCAATCAATAGGGTTTCAAAAGGGCTTCAACATATGTGTATATAACATAAGATTTTGTGGTTAGATTTTGATCAAATGGGTGTTTGAAGGTGAGACATGGACGGCACAATTGAGATCCAAGAGAGAGGGATTGTGGTTTTGCATGTTGGTAAATGAATAAGTGGTTTTGAGTTTCTTGTTTTGTGGTAAGCTTAGCTTACAAAGTAAGCATAAGCTAACATGTGGAGTATTTGTGTATGAGGTTTTGACACCTCATGGTGATAGTGGCTTAATATGGCCGGTTTGGAGTGGGGGTGGGACAAGTGTCCCACTTGTCTCATCCCCATTTATTTACGGGTACTCCTCGATTATAATTTCCTCGATTTGCGTGCCCTCGGGTCGTTTTACGAAAAACGTTTTTATAAATTATGAATCAACGTCACAAAACGAATTCAATAAAAATTGTCTCATCAAAAACGGAGTTCGAAAACGTAAATACGTAATCCTAAGGTTTCCGGTTTAGTCGTAAAGGACGTTAAAATAAAATCGTAAGTCCTAGTCTCTTCTCGTAAATTTGTGAGTTTATGAACCAACTCAAATTTAAAACTCCAAAATAATATTCACGGATAAATTTATTTTCTGAAATGTCGGACTGTCACCAAAGACGGTGTATGTAAACGTAAGCACGTAACGTTGAATCCTCCGGTTTAGACGTAGTCGATACTACTCCAAGACGTAAATCCAAATTTCTTCCCAAAAATATGTGAGTTCATATTGTAACATTAAAATAATGTTTTCAAATAAATATTGAGAATAAAATATCAACCATAAATTGACGGATTGTCACAATCAAGGCACCCTTGTGATCAGTGGATCACAAGGAGTCAATAACAAGCAAACAATCCAAAAAACACCCAGCCAATTAGTCCAGTTAATTCAATCTATGCTCAGATATGTTCCAGACAAGTAATAAGCAGGTTTGATGATTATAAGCTACTTTTAAGCTAGTAAAAGCTAACCACAACCCACCAAATGCATACACAAGCTCAATATAACTTAAAGAAACACAGATTAACTTATATCATGCAATGAATCCAACTTATGAACAAGATATAAGCAAGAACAGTTACTGATGAACAATGATGAACACAAGAACAATGTTTGCTGGTATACTTGAGACCAAATCCAAATTTAAGGCCTCAGATCTATCACACAGGTTGCAATAATAATGATTTAACAATTGTTAGCCCTAGGTTAACATGCAAACTAGGTGTACATAAGATTTCAGAGCAAAACAACCAGTTTTCAAGATTTTATAGCCAATTGTTTGATTAAGTTATTCAAGGCACAAGTTTTGCATATATCAGAACTCAAACACCTCAATAACAGATAACAACTCCAACAATGCCACAATACCAACTCTAAATCATACAAACTTGAACAAACAGTCAATCCCAAACACCCTTTTCACTTTTCAAAATCAATTTTAACAAAGTAAAAGTATTCTCAAGATTGATTTAAGCCCAAATAAGTATCATAACACACAACATATGAATCAAGAGCCAATTTGCAGGCATAAAAACACACTTATACCAGCAGAATCACAAAATCACTTAAAACACCCTTTTTATTAGATTTTCAAGGATTTAAGACAAACCTCATGAATGTACATCCACACTCACGTATGTTTGAGCTTATGTGGTAGCTTGACAACCACAAGCTTCCAACAAGCTACTAAGATCAACAAGATTAGTAACTCGCAAATATTATAAAACAGAAAATGAAAATAACCAAGATTTTTCAAGCTTGGTTCCCCATTCCTTGATGCTTTCCAAACAACAAGCCTCACAATACCTTGATAACTATTTATCAGGGTATTATGATCAACTTATAGCCCAAAAAGTTCAAGTGTTTGAACAAGAACATAGAATAATCAGGTTTTTTTTGAAAAACTTGCAAACTTATGCACAATCTTTAAAACCAATCTATGAAACTTCAAACTCACAAACGTATATCAATAACAACAAAATATAAAGGTTGGAACTTGGATTTCGTCACACCTTTCAAACAGTTTTTTCATTAACTTGAAAACAAGGATTTACAGAAACTTGACTAAGGAAAACCAAGAACAAGTTGGTATGTTGTGACCTAATGGCTTTATATAGAGCCTTACATGTGCTAAGAACGGATAAAAACAGAAAACCCTAATGCTTGAAGTCCCAAAAATTCCCTTGAGGATTTTCAATATCTTGGAATCATTTGACTGATTTTTGGCTGCTTATGTGAGTTGTCAATGTTGAAATTGCATCCAAAGGCTTAAAGGAAGCTTAAAAAGTAAGCTTCAATCTTGAGTGTTGATTTTCTGGCAAGTTTTGGCAGTATCCTCAAAAACGTGTGAAGGAGGGAACTCATGTGAACTTGTGGGTGATGAGCTGTCATGTTTAAGGTTTGGGATGTGTTTAGGGTTAGCTTAATCATAAATCTGGAAAGAGTTAAAGGCTAATTCATAGTATTTAAGGAATACCCAAATTCGGCTTATGAACTCAAGAACAAGGTTTTGATCTAGATTATGTTTTAAAAACATGTTAAGCGCCCAACATAATTAATTAAATCGGGTTAGTTAAAAGTTGTTATAAGTGGTAGGTGACATGGCCAAGAGATGAGTTGTGATTGGCTGGATGGAGTGAATGGGGCACGTGTCACCCCCTCACTAGTCTAGGTATCTTTCTTGTCTCCCACATTTATACCCTCATCTTCTATTTTCCTTTCATTTTAGTTTGAAACTTGAATAATCCGAGTTCCTTTGTTAATGAAGTTTCATTTTTCCCACTTTGGTCACAAATACTTTTCCAAAGTATTTTCAGGGGTATTTCTTGCCATTTGTTGATTCTTGAAGGGTTGTTTTGGCATTTTCTTCAAATATGATGGTCTTGACTTGTATGGTTGACTTCTTGGAGGACTGAAAATTACAAGTCTTGATTGTTGAGGGACCATTCTTGCCAATTCTTCAAAGTGGAGGGCCCGTTTTGCAAATTTGACAAGCTTTAAGGACCAATCTTGTAATTATGAATATAAAAGGGTTTAAAGTGTAAATTCTTCAATATTAGAGGACCCTTCTTGTTCAATCTTCATATCTTCAAGGTTTATTCTTGGAAAATCATCACTTGGGTCCGGTTCATTGTGCGGCTTCTTTTCCCGTGTTCGTTTTTCTTTGATTCTTGTGATCTTTTATGATTTCCTCAATATCCGTACCTAAAATACACAAGTAACAAACTCAAGCATATATTTGGCATTTTTGATGATATTTTATGCATTTAAAGCCCATTTTGGACGATGAGACTATGTATAAAAGCAGTCTCATCACTCCCCCACACTAAACCATTGTTGTGCCCTCACGCAATGCTAGAATAAAGTATCATAGCACCTCCAAAATTCATTTTTATTCATTTTTATTAAACGATAAACTAGCTACACTACTACTATTACTACTACTTGCGTTTTAGACATAATGTATGATTTCCATCGCAAAATGAGACATTTAGGTTCATAGAATAAGAACACGTGAATGCTTCGTTAGAAATAATTTCGTCGTCCTCGATTTTCACCCCAATTCCATGCTAAGCGTGCAACGAGATCATTGTTATTATAAGTTAGTAATGCTAACACACTACTCATATGCCCTAATCACGTACTTATCCTCCCATTTTCCTAAGTTGTATCTCTTATATTTTATTTTGTCTTGAATGTTTCACGAGGATACATTGTTTGACTTATGCGATAATAGAGATTTAGGTCTAAAAATAGAGTCCTAACGGTGTAACCAAGACCATCGAATTAATAACCCCTCCTAATAGACAATGATGTAAAAAAATTAAGTCAACAAGAAGGATCGATAAACACGATTTTATAACGGTTTTAAACATGAGACTTATTACCAAGACTTTTATACGCCCCCTAACGGGAGGGCCTTATTATCATAGGTTTACCTCCATCTTTTATTCAACTTCGCCATGAAGCATTTATTATGACTTTGGTCTTGCCTTGCCTTTTATTTAACCTCGCCATGAGGTGTTTATTGTGGCCAAAGACGTATATCCTCACGCTAAAAGCGAATTTTGGATCTTTAAAGCTTCAAAGATTAAGGCTTGATTCACTATAAATTTTGCACAGATTTTTCGGCCTTGTGAGCTTCAAATTGTTTGCTTGATTTAGGTGAGCACTTGAAATCTTATTATTGGGTGGAGCTTTCGATTATTCGGGTTGCCAATACTTCAAAACCGTGACGCTGGCGATACCTTAATGTCTTCCCAATTTAATTACATGGAAGCTACTAGAAAAGACTAGAAACCAACAATCAAGACTAAACTACTAAGTCAATATTTATTAAGCAAGAAATATTTACAAGCGACGGGAGAATAAGAAAACAACGAGAACACATGAGTTTTTGAAAGAATACGAGTACTCTACGTTTAGCATAGTAACTTATAATTAGCTCTATCATTTCTCGTCCTCATTTAAGAGACTCAGCCTAATATAAAGTTAAGGAATCGAAGCTAAGTGCTCAACAAACACGGTCGAGTCAAAATTTACTCTTATTCTTGCCATCAGAAAATCTACATTTGTGTCTTCAAACACTTATAAAACATGAGAAAATTTATAAAATTTGGCCATTTTTAGCCTTATTTTTCAACAAAACGATAAACAAAAAGATAAACTTTGGAAAGCGTGAAGGTTTGGCAAGGCAAGTATCTATTCACCCCCCCCCCCCCCATATGAAAGTTAAACATTGTCCTCAATGTTTCGAGTCTAAGGGTTGTAAAACCCCCATACTAGAGACGTAGTCTAATGCTTAATCTAGCATGGAAAAGGTGCAACCGTTAAATTTAAAGCAGTTTATGAAGTGTGCTAAAAACCTAAGGTTAGAACATTAAAGGATATATCATGGATATTTATAAATTCTTCAAACAAACGATCGAGTGCTCCCATAAAACGAACACGAGCTCCAATCATGAAGATCATGATCATCTAAAAACCACATATCACAAACAACCACGGAACAAAGGTTGGAAGGGCACAAATCCCCACACGTTACTACATTAGAAAGCGATAATATGTACATAGGATAAGCATGGGTCTCCCCCACGAGGCACCTTGTTTTTGATAACCGAGTCAAAAGCTCGACTTGAATCCCCCATAAATGTGATCATTTAGGGATAATCATGGTATGGTCAATTTTTGGTGGGGCTTACATGATAAACAAGGCCCAAAAACAACCGGTACTAAGGACTATGTCCTTTGATGGTGCAAAATACCGGGATCGAAGATGGCGTTCTCGTTTTCCTTGGATAAACAAATCAACGCCACTTCATCATGTGCCAACACAAACCCAAAGGGTTTAAAGAAAATAGATGAGAAGAAATAGAAGGGTGAGACAATGGGTAAGTCACAAAAACCATGAGCTACTCGAGGTAGACTCGCACCAATTAAATAGAAAGATTTTCCATTAATTGCATCGGTGGAAGACCGAGATTTCCCTTTATAAGCAATTCCGGGATCAAATATCTCGTCCTCGGTGGAGAAAGGGGAGGGAACATAAGGGGCTTCCCCCACACTAAGTCCACACAAAGAATCTTCAAAAAGAGTAGACGAGCATGTAGCACTCAAAACACGAGGTGATGACGGAGTTAGCATTGTAGAAAAATCTTTTAAATCCAATTCAAACTTTTTCCTTTTTCATCTTTTGAAAACTCCTTATGAAAACCCGACTTGATTATGTCAAAAATATTTGGTGTTTCTAAAACGATATTAGTCACACTAAAAATTATCACATTTGAAAACCGTTTTGGTTTTGGTGGTGGTAAGTTCTCAAAACGTTTGTCAACAAAGAACACCGCCCCATTGGGGTCAACATATTCATCTTCCGAAGAATCTTCCGTGATTGGAGACGTAGGCTTAACACTCTTAACCTCCACCGGCGGAGGGGACGGAAAACCGTTTTCATCAACAACTCCTAACACTCTTTTAGGAATTCTTTTGCAAATGTTTTTGATGGGATTAACATTTTTCAAAGACGTGATAGAATACACATGAGAAAGCGTAGAGTTTTGAGTTGCATTTATGAAGAGCTCTTCCTCATTGAAACGTAGAGTGATTTTCCTAGCATGCACAACGATAAGTGCTCTAGAGGTATCCAAAAATGATCGACCTAAAATTAGAGGAACTTTAGGATCGATGGGAATGTCAACAACGATAATGTCCACGGGATAGTAAAACTTTCCAACTTTTACGAAGACGTCTTCGGCTACTCCACAAGCTAGAATCGTAGAATGATTGGCCATCTCGATTGACATTCTTGAAGGATTTAGATTAGGAATATTGAGCGACTTAAAAATCTCAAGAGTCATCAAATTTATACTAGCACCAAGATCGGCCAAGGCGTAGCATTCCTCCATATCTTGTATGCACATGGGATTAAAAATTTACCAGGATCACCGACTTTTTGAGGTATGCGGCTAAGAAAAACTGAAGAACAACTAGACGACTTTTGCAATTTCTCTTTGTTATTCAACATACTTTTGAAGTTTGCGGCAAATCGAGGCATCATGACCAAGGCGTCGGAAAAACTTATATTAAAATGCAAGTCACGAAGCATTTTCATAAAAAGTTCAAATTGATAATTGTTACATTCTTGTTCCTTTTCCTTGTTTCGTCTTGAAGGGTAAGGTAAGGGTGGTGTGGTTTGGGGCATAGGCAACGGCCTTGGAATCTCGGGTGCCACTATTGGTATTGGTTCAACCGTAGGTGTGGTTTGAGCGGTACTTGTGGGATTGGAACTTGCTACTTTTCTACCACCACCTCGGGTTCTTTCTCTATTTCCTTCTCCGTAGAAGTACTTGGACGAGAAATGGGTTTTTTGAAAGTTTTACCACTACGAGTAGTAATAAACTTCAATTCTCCTTTCGGGTTCACGATGGTATCACTAGGAAGACCACCTGAAGAATAATGTTTACACATGATAGCTTCAAACATTTTACCCATTTGATCTTCAAAATTAGATTGCCTAGCATCCGCTTTTAACAATTCTTGCTTAATTTCATGTTGACCTTGCTCCATTTTTTGTTGAATTTGATGGAGACGTTGAACATTTCCTACCATTTTATTAGCATGATTTTTCAATTCACTAGCAAGTTCGTTTTTAAGCTCGTTTTTCAACTCGGATCTTAAGCTAATTATCTCACGTTGCATGTTGTCAAACTTCGCATCGTTTGCCTTTGCATATTCTAAAAATTCTCCATTAAGATTTTTAGTGTGAGCATTTTGAAAACCTTGAGTAGTGTTTTGAAAATCACAGTTTTGGTTTTTGTTTGAAATTTTCCCATTGCCACTTTGATAATTACCCTTGTTGTAGTTACGTGAATTTCCTTGGTAAGCACCATTTTGATTGTTGTTTCGATAGTTGTTAGCATTTTGATTTTGTGGATCTTGATTTTGGCGGGAACCATAACCGTTTTGGTTATAAGTTCCCGTGGCTACATAAGCATTTGAAGTGTTACCATCCGCGGTAATGCACTCGGAAAAATAATGAGCTCCACCACACGAAATACAACTCTTGGCAACCGCTTTAACCGATGCAAAATTCAAAGCATCTTGTGCTTTCCAATGAGTCATAAGATTCGAAAACCTATCCAAAAAACAGATTCTCCTCATTTGCTTCATCTTGCAAGGCACTCATGTTACGAGACGACAATGACGAACCCATAGTGGAAAGACTCGGTGTGTTACGAGGGCTATAAACCTTAGACCTATTCTCAATGATTTTCAAAGCCTCATCGGTCGTTTTGCACTACAAATTACCACCCGCGGCGGCATTTAAGTAATCTCGTTCATCATCATTAGGCCCATTATAAAAAGAATCAATTTGATGCAATTCGGAAAAATCATGGTGTGGACATTGATGTAACATTTCTTTAAACCTTTCCCAAGCCATTGAAAAACTCTCATTAGATCTTTGAATAAATCGTGAAACCTCGTTTTTCAAATGTGTTGTTTTAGATGGTGGAAAAAATTGATTCACAAACTTAGAAATGAGATCACCCCACGTCAAATTCGAATTTGGGGGTCCTTTCTCGAGCCAAATCTTGGCGGGTCCATCTAACGAGTATGGAAACAACATCAACTTAAGGGCATCGTGGGGTACATCCTTAAACTTGCTTGTCGCGGTGAGACGATTGAATTGCCTAATGTGATAATGTGGGTTGTCTTTTTCGTGTCCGTGAAACTTGTTGGCTTGAAGCATAGACATTAAACCCGTCTTGATCTCGAAGTTCTCCGCAAGGATGGCAGGAATCACAATGGCCTCTCCAAAACCCTCGGTGGGTGCTTGAAGCAACTCCATCATAGTACAATTAGCCATGATAGTTTCTTGTTCTATAAGGGGTTCCTCACTTGGAGTCTCTTCACTAGAAGGTGTTGGTGTGGTTTCCTTTCGATTACGACGTTTACGTGCACGTCTTGCTTGATTACGAGTAAGCATAAACGTCACGTACAACGTGGGGATGAGCAAAGAAGATTCTTTTTGGTGTTTTTGACTTTTTCAATTTATTTTTTTTGGATTCTTGATTGTTTTTACTTTTTTTGGATTTTGGAATTGTATTAAGTAGACAAAAATCTACAAATCTCCTCCTTAATCAAATCTCTTTATTAAAGAAGCCTCAAGTAATGAAAACGATCACGTGAAGTGAACGCCTTCGATGACATTAGAACGTTGGTGGAACACCAAAACGTTCAAGAGGGTTTAATCAAATGAAACCAAGAAAATATATATGATATGTAGATAATACTTTGGTTGGCAAACCCTCGATTAGCTCTTTTTATCTAAACACTCACAAGCAAGCGGGGAAACGAGGTGGCGCGAAGCACTTAAGAGCCTTTTTCCTTAGGGTATATTTTATAATACCCGCCTTATACCCACCTTATTGTTTGTGTTTTTCAAAATTAAGCTTCACAAAAGTATTTATCTATTTTTCCTTTTCTTTCTTGTTTGAGATTCGAATGCAATGATTGAGTAATGACCTCCCAATCAAGGTTGTGTTTTCACACTTTTGGAGTACTTGTGAATTTATTGTTCTACGTATACAATATAGTAATAGTATTCACAAAAAACGAAAAACCGATAATACGTATTAGTAGAGTGCTACTAATACAAATACTATTTATGGTTAGTATAAAAACAACAATTGTTCAAATCAAAACACAACACGCCTCCCCGGCAGCGGTACCAAAATTTATGGTAGTGATTTTACTACTCTTTAGGAAAAGAGAGCAAAAGTGGCAAGTATTAAGTGTTGGTTTAGGAAAACCAAACACTAATGACCCAAAGTGGGGATTGTTCTCAAGGTGGCAAGAGAGTTGTGCTAAGAAGTAATTAATGGTTTGTGATTATATTGATGAGAAATGAAAAGAAGAAAAAGAGATTAGAAGAGAATGACGGTTATGATTATGAATTAAACTAAGACGAATAGTCGTACACGTAAAACCGTAAAAAGTGACAAAATTAAAATTTTACCCTAAAAATTCCTAGAAAATTGCAATAAATCCTAAAAAATGTAATTAGAGTTTACAAAAATCAAAAATCACTCAAACCTTTTATTTAAGTAAATAATAATTTTTTAATGCTAATTAAAGCCCAAAAATCAATTTAATTAACAAAATGCCCAAAATGAGATTTTTTCACATGTAAACCTCTAAAACACCTTAAATAGATTTAAAACTATTTTTGAAAATTTAAAAATTAATACAAACTATTTTAAAACAATTAAAAACTATTAAAACTTAAAATAATTCTAAAAATTAATCTAATGACCATAAAAATATTTTAAAAATTGTAAAATTCCTAACTTAATGGATTTAACCTAAGAAAAATATAAAAACTGCAAAAAAGTGAAAATTGAAAAATAATAATAAAATAATATTAAAATAATATTAAAAATCCAAAAATTCTAAAAAATTCTAAAAACTTGCAAACTAGTTTATTTTAACCTAATTAAGCAGAAAGTGAACTTGAAATACCAAAAATACCCTTATTGGGCCTTCAAATGGGCCAAATACCCAAACAGATCCTTAATGGGCTTAGAATTGAGCCCAATAAGAAAACGTTCTCAGAAATGGCCCAAAAGCTCCAGTCAAGCTTAAAATTTGATTTTAAACACAATTTTCCAAAGGCCCAAAAGCTGAAAATGAGCTTAAGCTAGCTTATTTCAAAACAGCTTATTCTTAATGGGCTTTTTGGCCCATTAAGCTATAAGCTGATGCCATAAGCTAAGATTTTACCCACGTCCTTCTCTTGACCTAATTAAGCTATTTGCAAAAAGAAACTTGTAATAAGCTCAAGGAATAAGCCTGAAATAAGCGAAAGCTCTCTTCACAAAACGACAAAATAGTCGTTTTTGAGTTCTAGGCTATTTCAAGATCTGATTCAAGTTGCAATAAGTTACAAATGGCTTAACTAAGCATAATCAACAAGACTTTTTCCAATAATCACATTCAATAAGCTGAAATAAGCAAAAAGCTTATTTTGAAAAAGACAAAATAGTCGTTTTCTAGTCAAAACCTAAAACTCAAAGCTATAAACTTCCATAATCACTTATAAGCTCAAAATATTAGGACCAATTACAAAAAATAAGTTGTTGCACATTAAAATAAGCTAGAATGAACAAGTAATAAGTTGTTGACCAATTATAACTAGCAGTGGCTTGAAGCAGGGGAAAGGAGTTCCCACTGCCTTGACTTTTTGACTTTGAATTTAAGAGAGTTTCACTTGGTTTTGTTGGACAATCAAGGCACCCTTGTGATCAGTGGATCACAAGGATTCAATAACAAGCAAACAATCACAAAAACACCTAGCCAATCAGTGCAGTTAATTCAATCTATGCTCAGATATGTTCCGGACAAGTAATAAGCACGTCTGATGATTATAAGCTACTTTTAAGCTAGTAAAAGCTAACCAAAAACCACCAAATGCATACAAAAGCTCAATATAACTTAAAGAAACACAGATTAACTTATATCATGCAATGAATCCAAATTATGAACAAGATCTAAGCAAGAACAGTTACTGATGAACAATGATGAACACAAGAACAATGTTTGCTAATATACTTGACACCAAATCCAAATTCAAGGCCTCAGATCTATCACACATGTTGCAATAATAATGATTTAACACTTTTTAGCCCTAGGTTAACATGCAAACTAGGTGTGCACAAGATTTCAGAGCAAAACAACAAGTTTTCAAGATTTTATAGCCAATTGTTTGATTAAGTGACTCAAGGCACAAATTTTGCATATATCAGAACTCAAACACCTCAATAACAGATAACAACTCCAGCAATGCCACAATACCAACTCTAAATCATACAAACTTGAACAAACAGTCAATCCCAAACACCCTTTTCACTTTTCAAAATCAATTTTAACAAAGTAAAAGTATTCTCAAGATTGATTTAAGCCCAAATAAGTATCAAAGCACACAACATATGAATCAAGAACCAATTTGCAGGAATAAAAACACACTTATATCAGCAGAATCACAAAATCACTTAAAACACCCTTTTTATCAAATTTTCAAGGATTTAAGACAAACCTCATGAATGTACATCCACACTCACGTATGTTTGAGCTTATGTGGTAGCTTAACAACCACAAGCTTCCAACAAGCTGCTAAGATCAACAAGATTAGTAACTCACAAATATTATAAAACAGAAAATGAAAATAACTAAGATTTTCAAGCTTGGTTCCCCATTCCTTGACGCTTTCCAAACCACAAGCCTCACAATACCTTGATAAATATTAATCAGGGTATTATGATCAACTTATAGCCCAAAAAGTTCAAGTGTTTGAACAAGAAATTAGAAAAATCAGGTTTTTGGAAAAACTTGCAAACTTTTGCACAATCTTTAAAACCAATCTCTAAAACTTCAAACACACAAACATATATCAATAACAACAAAATATAAAGGTTGGAACATGGATTTCGTCACAGCTTTCAAACACTTTTTTCATTAACTTGAAAACAAGGATTTACAGTAACTTGACTAAGGAAAACCAAGAACAAGTTGGTATGTTGTGACCTAATGGCTTTATATAGAGCCTTACATGTGCTAAGAACGGATAAAAACATAAAACCCTAATGCTTGAAGTCCCAAAATGCCCTTGAGGATTCTGAATATCTTGGAATCATGTGACTGATTTTTGGCTGCTTATGTGAGTTGTCAATGTTGAAATTGCATCCAAAGGCTTAAAGGAAGCTTAAAAAGTAAGCTTCTATCTTTAGTGTTGATTTTCTGGAAAGTTTTGGCAGTATCCTAAAAAATGTGTGAAGGAGGGAATTCATGTGAACTTGTGGGTGATGAGATGTCATGTTTAAAGTTTGGGATGTGTTTAGGGTTAGCTTTATCATAAATCTGGAAAGAGTTAAAGGCTAATTCATAGTATTTAAGGAATAACCAAATTCGGCTTATGAACTCAAGAACAAGGTTTTGATCCAGATTATGTTTTAAAAACATGTTAAGCGCCGAAAATAATTAATTAAATCGGGTTAGTTAAAAGTTGTTATAAGTGGAAGGTGATATGGCCAAGAGATGAGTTGTGATTGGCTGGATGGAGTGAGTGGAGCACGTGTCACCCCCTCACTGGTCTAGGTATCTTTCTTGTCTCCCACATTTAACCCCTCATCTTTTATTTTCCTTTCATTTCAGTTTGAAACATGAATAATCCGAGTTCCTTTGTTAATGAAGTTTCATTTTTCCCACTTTAGCCACAAATACTTTTCCAAAGTATTTTAAGGGGTATTTCTTGCCATTTGTTGATTCTTGAAGGGTTGTTTTGTAATTTTCTTCAAAGATGATGGTCTTGACTTGTATGGTTGACTTCTTGGAGGACTGAAATTTACAAGTCTTGATTGTTGAGGGACCATTCTTGCCAATTCTTCAAAGTGGAGGGTCCTTTTTGCAAATTTGACAAACTTTAAGGACCAATCTTGTAATTATAAATATACAAGGGTTTAAAGTGTCAATTCTTCAATATTGGAGGACCCTTCTTGTTTAATCTTCATATCTTCAAGGTTTATTCTTGGAAAATCATCACTTTGGTCCGGTTCATTGTGCGGCTTCTTTTCCCGTGTTCGTTTTTCTTTGATTCTTGTGATCTTTTATGATTTCCTCAATATCCGTACCTAAAATACACAAGTAACAAACTCAAGCATATATTTGGCACTTTTGATGATATTTTATGCATTTAAAGCCCATTTTGGATGATGAGACTATGTATAAAAGCAGTCTCATCAATCTCCTCTGTCTCATGTTAGATTCACGTTGAGTGAAGATATACTTCAAGCTCTTGTGGTTTGTGAAAATGTCGCATGATTGTCCATACAAGTAGTGCCTCCATATCTTCAATGCAAAAACGACTGCTGGAAGTTCCAAGTCATGCGTAGGGTAATTTTCCTCATAAGGCATAAGCTGCCGTGAAGCATACGCGATCACTTTCCCATGTTGCATGAGAACACAGCCAAGTCCCTTCCCCGATGCATCACTGTAGATTTGAAATCCACCTGTACCAGATGGGAGAGTAAGAATCGGTGCAAATACTAACTTCTGCTTTAGATCTTAAAAGCTCTTCTCTCTTTCTCCAGTCTAGACGAATTTCTCCCCTTTCCGCGTCAGTTTGGTCAATAGTAGTGCTACACGGGAAAAGTTCTCCATGAACCTACGGTAGTAACCAGCTAAGCCTAGGAAACTGCAGACTTCAGTCGCTGATGTCGGTCTTGGCCACTTGGTAATAGCCTCAACCTTTGCTGGATCCATCGTGATTCCTTCTGCTGATACAATGTGACCTAAAAATGCCACCTTGTCTAACCAGAACTCACACTTGGAGAATTTAGCATACATCTGCTTCTAGCGAAGAATCGGTAATACTATACGAAGATGGTCTTCGTGTTCCTCCTTGGACTTGGAGAATTTCCGGATGTCGTCAATGAAAGCAATGACGAACTTGTCTAGAAATTCATGGAAGATTCTGTTCATCAAATCCATGAACACTGCTGGAGCATTGGTAAGGCCAAATGGCATGACTACAAATTCGTAGTGGCCATAGCGTGTACGGAAAGCAGTGTTGGCGATGTCCTGCTCTTTAACCCGTAGTTGATGATAGCACGGCCTTAGATCAATCTTGGAGAAATGTTTGGCCCCTTGGAGTTGGTCAAACAGATCGTCTATGCGTGGTAGAGGATACCTATTCCTGATGGTGATCTTGTTAAGCTCACGATAGTCTATGTAAAGACGCATACTGTCGACCTTCTTCTTCGCGAATAAGACCGGTGTGCCCCATGGAGATGCGCTCGGTTGAATGAAGCCTCGTTCCAGAATTTCTGGCAATTGATCTTTCAGCTCCTTCAACTCTATGGGAGCCATGTGATAAGGAGCCTTGGAAATCAGCTCAGCTCCTGGGATGAGCTCGATATTAAATTCTACTTCACATGCAGGTGGTATGCCCGGAAGTTCTACTGGAAATACATCTGGAAATTCTGACACTAAGGGCTGATTCTGAATTGATGGGGATTCAGCATCCATTTCATGAACAGTATCTAGATAGCCCTCACAACCATGTGAAAGTAATGCACGTGCTTGTAGGGTTGATATGATTTGTACAGACCTTCCGGGTACGAACCCGTTATGAATGTACTCTGGTACATTAACATCACCGAAGATGACTCGATAGGAATGGCAGTCTATGGTAGCATGATGCTTGGATAGCCAGTCCATGCCTAATATCATGTCAAAATCATTCATGTCCAGCGGAAGTGCGTCAACATGATGATGCTTGTCATCAAACTTTAAGGGAAGGCTCTTGTACACATGGGTTATGCGTACAGAGTCTCTTAAAGGCGTGGAAATATTCAGTATGTTCTCTAGTGGCATGGGGAGTATCCTAACATTCTTAGCATACGTAGTAGAAATGAACGAGTGAGTAGCACCCGTGTCAAAAAGAACACATGCAACTTGACCATACATATACCAGATTCTAATGATGGTACCTTTAGACTTGTTGGCCTGATCGCGATATGTCGTGTAAACACGTCCACTAGTAAGAGGCGGCTTGGTATCAGCATGTCCCGATGTGCCCTCCATCTCGCCCTTGCGGCAGTCCTTCATGCGATGGCCAGGAGGACCACACTTGAAGCATGCGTCGCTGTTGCGGCGACATGGCCCTGGGTGCCTACGGTTGCATGTATTGCAAAGAGGATGAGTATATCCTCCAGCAGGTGTCCTTGCTGGCTGAGAGCCTGATAAGAACAATATACATGAGACATGATAATAGGTACAAAGGACAATGCGGATAATTCGTAAGATGGAATACCAGTGATAGCTGGACGGTTAGGCTGTGAACCTCTCTGGTTCTGGTCCCTCCCGTTACCATGATTCCTTGTAGAATATTCTCTAATGTGTCAGAATTAAGAACTATAGCATGTAATCATAAGAAAATGAGCAAGTATAAGGACCTGATACTGTTGGAGTGTCCAGCGTTGTTACGGTAATCATCATTACCGCCACGCCTATCTGTAGCAGAGTGGTCATGAGTCTGACCGTTTCCCTTGGGCTGAGTAGGCTGTTTCTGAGTAGCCGGCTGAGACCGGTCCCCAGTCTTCTGCCTGGAAGATACAGTTTAAAAGAGATGAAATTATTGATACATACTGAAAGAATACGGTTTGGTCACCGCTGAATACGAATGTTTACCTCTTATCGGGTCTCTCTGCTTTCCCGAACTCTTCTCTTTCTTGCAGCATCTCCAGCTTACGTGCTGCATCGACCACTTGTGCCACCGTGTTGAACGTAGCACACACCAAGTTGTTTGCGACCGATGTACGAAGAGCCCACCGGAAGTGGTGTGCTTGCTCTTCGGGAGTACCTGCTATTGCACCAAGAAAACCAGCCAAGCGAAAAAAGCGCTTCATGAACTCGTTGCTATTCTCCCCAGCTCTCTGTCAGATTCCATGGTACTCTCTCTTTTGCTTGTCTTGCTCAACCTTGGGAAAGAACTGTCCCGTCACCAAATCCTTGAACTGAGCCCATGTCAAACCAGCCACCCAATTATCACCTCCCTCAGACTGCTTCAGTACCTTCCTCCGTGCTAACACATCACCTTCGAACCGGTAGCAGGCCAACCTCGACTTGAAGATGGGGTCACAACCCATGGCATCGAAGATCTTCTCAATGTGAGCCAACCAGTTTTCAATTTCACTGGGGCTATCTGTTCTCTCGAAAGCTCGAGGGCGTAACTTATTGAATCTCTCCAGCCATGTGACCAATGTTGCTGGAGGAGGAGGAGGTGGTACTGGGTGCTGCTGCTGATTGTTGGCAGCCTGCACCTCAGCCCTGATTTCGTTCCTCAGCTGAGGAAGCATAGCTTGCATTGCAGCTTGGACTGCTGCATTGAGTTGTTCCTGCTCGCGTTTGAGAACCATCTGACAGTATAACATAAAATACATGATTAAATTGATCAAAACATAAACTATATACATGAAAAAAAAAATTATACCAATAAATCATGAAAAAAAATTATGCAAGAAAACTAGTACATGAATGCATGATGCAATTTGATGAAAACTTTTATATGCGCGAGAGTGAACGCCTATGGTCACTCACTCAAAACAAAAGACATGGCGAGGGGACGCCAATGGGTCGGTCCCAAAGTTTAAAGTTTCGATAAAAGCACATGCGACTAAATAGGGCCAGTCCTGTACCAACCAATACTTAGTCATAAATATGCGACAACGACATATATATGTATGCATGAAAATGATGAATGAATGAAAACCGACTGTCAGTTCTAGGAAGACCATAATGACTACCCACTAATCACAGGTCGTGTTTTGAGAGCCTACATGTCGAAACCTTGGCTCTGATACCATAATTGTAACACCCCATTTTGGTAAATTGAGTGTCACGCGTGATTATGACATGTCATCAAAGCATACAAGAATAAATGTATAAAACATTACATGACCATAAAGGAAATAACATAAACAAACATCGGTACCCCAAAAGTAGAACTTACCACACACAAACATAAGTATTATAAATGAAAAGGACTAAACAATGTCCATAGAAATGAGTATCAAAAGTATAAAGAAATGCATAAAGTAATGAAGGCTAGGAAGCTTCCAATCCATATGCACGTACGCTTAAAGTCAATGAGCGTCCTTGAGTACCTGCCGTTTTGGGAACATGAAAGGAAAAATGGCTGAGCAAAATGCTCAGTGCACGGATATACGAGTATAGCATGAATAATATAAGCCTATAAGAAGATAGCAGCGGAAATGTCTAAGTCTTGAAGAAAACCTGGTATAACTTAGTAAAACTGGTTTTATAGTTTGAAAAGCCTTATGTTTATCTCATAAAAATGGTTTAACATGTTTAACATTAGCCAATATAGGTCATGAAATATCAACGTGCATGAATACTTGGAGGGGTGACCTTGTCATGTTTACCATTAGCCAATATAGGTCATGAAATATATGTTTTTGGGTAGGAGGGATCAGCTCCTTGTGAAGTATGAAAGGCACACACCACATTCACCTGAATGATCTATAAAAACATGTAACCTAGGATGCACCCATATGCCCCACATGATAATAATAATATGGCCAAAAACTGAAGGGACGCCACGAGCTATCACTATGCCGTGGTGAAGTCATAACATTGGTGCCTCTAGTGTTATGGTTATGGTACCTCCGTAACTAGGTGAAACTGGTCATGCATGTATATGGCATTAGGTATCTAGTTAAACGTAAGCAATTCAAAAACATATAAAACATATACTGGGAAAACAGTTGGCTGCATACGGGGAATCCTAATAAGGAAAGAATGTCTATACTAAAAGGACGGACAATCCGTACCTTGTCTCCAGTGAATGAAGAAGACGAACGAAAGAGAGTCCTACTTTGATATCACTAATGCTACATAATAATATACATGTATAAGTATCTGATTACTGAGTACGTAATTGGTTTTATATCATGTCTTAGCTTGTTTTATATGTTCATGTCTTGTTTTACTGATTTTAACGTTATGTTGTGTTTATGATGTATTTTGTCTATTCTGATTAATTATTACTTGTATCTCTTGTATTATTATACTTGTTGTGTAATAATAAGTAACTTTTTAAAAATAGCAGGTTTCCTAAAATAGAAAGTTTCCAAAAATAGAAAGTTTCCTAAAAAAGAAACTTTCCAAAAATAGATTTACTGCTTAAAATAGATAAGTTTCTAAAAATAGAAAGTTTCCATAAATAGATTAGCTACCTTAATTAAGTATGTTTCTAAAAATAGAAAGTTTCCATAAATAGAAATAAGCTGTATTATTAGGCTAATAATATAAGCTTAAGTGTTTACTGATTTATATTCTAAGTCATGTGATATATAGTATAGTTTATTAATTATTACATGTAAATTAAATAAACTATATGTAATATGATTTAATTAAATATAGCATGATTTAATTAAATTAAGTGTATAAAATACTTAAGTTAAAACGTGTATTAATATTTATATTAATATCACCTTAGTCATGTAAATTAATTAATTATAAGACATGTTAAATAATTAATTAATTATATAGTCCAATTAAATAATAAATACTTAGGTTAAAATCCATGTACTATTAATAATAATAATAACCTAAGTCATGACCAGATTAAATTAATTATGTAACATGTTTAATTAATTTAATTAACCTTGTAAAAATTAGTCTTGTAAATAATTAACTTGTAAAATTACTAAGTTGTGAACCGTGTTCTATTTTACTAAAGCGTGACGTGAACCGTGTTCGTGAACCCGTGAACCGGCCAAACAAACGCACCCTTAACAGTGGCAAAACTGACTTGGCCGGTTGCCACTGTTTTTGCAAAACAGCCACCGGCTGTGCCGGTGGTTCCCTTTGGTTTCTCGGTTGTAGCCGCCGGCTAGGCAAAGTTCCCACTGGCAGTTAGCCGGTGGTTCCCCCTGCTGTTTGCGGTTGGTGTTCCCCCTGCTTTCCATATTTAGCCACCGGCTTAAGCCGGTGGTGTTCTTGTTGTTTTTAGCCGAGACCCCTAATGCCAAAACACACCTCGACTTAGGTCGGGTTTCCCTTGTTCCTGCGGCCGAGACACACAGCCACACCGAGACCCCTTGGTCTCGGTTGTTGGTACGAACCAAAAGCAAGTCGAGACCTTATGGTTTCGGTTCCTTGCGTCGGCCAAAACCAACACCCCTAAAAACACCATGATTTAACCCCCCATGATTTAATACATGTTTATGTTAACTTGTTTTTATATCCATATGATTTCATGTGTTCTTATTTAATAAAACATAAAAGAAAAGGGTTTTAAGGATTTACCGAATACGTGAAACAAGGAAGAATGAAAAACACGAACAACCTTGCAAGAATTGATCACCAAAAATCAACCAGTCACACCCTTTTGGTGTGTTATACCCGGCGGCCAAGAGAGAGCAAAAGAGAGATTAGGGTTTTGGCATTTTCTAATTTTATGTGATTATGAAAATATGATTTCCCTTATTTCTTATTTAGTTAAAAGTCAAATGGGCTTGGCCCTTTCTTGTGTTTCTTGCCGCGGGTATGTGGGGCCCACAAGGGGTAACCCATTGTTTTCCGTGTCTAAATATTATACGTGTTCTCGTGTCGTGTTTACGTGTTTTATGTAGTTATCGTTCGTGTCGTAAACTATATTTATTCGTAATCGTAATAAATATACGTAAATACATAATATTAAGTTTGTGATTATTCACGTTCATGATTTTCATGTTCGTGATTATAATTATTGTTGAAATAATTATAGTGCATTAATACGTATTAAATACTTATCGTGTAATAACACGTACGTAATACTTGTAAATCTTATTCGTGAAACGTAAACGTGCTATAAAAGGAAAGTTCTAATCATGTACGTACGATCATAAGGGTACTATTCATGGTAAAAGCATGCGGGTTTTACAGTCCAATTATGCACACTTGCTTAAGCAAGATAGACATAATTGCCCTCAAGTGTCCCTTGCTAACAAAAGTTCTTAACAAAGAAGTTATCTCATATAAATCCCTTGTAACTTCCCAGGTAAGCCCAATAAAAACGTACCCAAGTCTCCCAACCGACCAAATCCAATTCTAGGTCAAAAAGTCTTGGCAGCGTGCAAAGTATATCAACTTTGCATGCTACAGTGCCTCACGATTTAGAAAACTAACTCGTACTCACCAGTGGACACAATCTATAATTGTGATAAGAGTATGATAAGAATACCCAAAAATCCTAAAGGTTTCCTAAACCTCCCCTTAAACTATGATATACAAGTTGCCAAAAATAAAATATGCAATAAAAATTTATGTCAAGATAGGAATGTAAACATTCCAACCATAATCAATAAACTTGAACACACTCCTAGTAAGCTCCAAAGATCCATAAGCAACTCTGTATCCATTTGTACAATGCTCATAGTGCCTGCATAATTAGATCAAAAACCACAAAACTAACATATTGCTGTTAGCGTCTATTTTAACACTTATCGGCGTTAAAATAACCTTTGTCAGCGTTAGATAAATAAAATAGAAAACCTAATTTTGTACAAAGACCAATAACAGTGCATATCCTGTACATACTTTTACAATAAGTTCCAAAAACACATTTTAGGTAAGATTGATCATTCCAATACTTGTTACCAAGTATTGAAACGTCCTAGCATTAAACGGTTTAGTTAACAAATCTGCCACATTTTCTTCTGTGCCAACCCTATCTGGGTGTATTAAACCTTTTTCAAAACAATCTCTTATAAAATGATGTCTAATTTCTATGTGTTTGGTTTTAGAATGATGTACATGATTCTTAATAATGCATAATGTACTGTTATTGTCTACAAAAATCTTGGTATGCATAAAATTATACCCATAATCCAACAGTTGGTTCTGAATCTATAGAAATTGTCCATAACAAGCAGCTGCACCTACATATTCTGCTTCCGTTGTAGAGTTGGCCACCACTTTTTGTTTCTTGCATTTCCAAGATTTCAATCTACTCCCAAGAAATTGGCATCCACCAGTTGTGGATTTTCTATCAAACTTGTCACCTCCATAATCACTGTCTAAATAACGAATAAGCTCAAATGGAGAATACTTTGGATACCATAATCCCAAGATAGGGGATAGCACCTAAGGTATCTAAAGATCCTTTTAACAGCATGAAGATGACACTCTTTGGGAGTCACCTGATGGCGTGTACATGCACACACAACAAACATGATGTTAGGTCTAGTAGCTGTAAGATACATCAATGATCCAATCATTGACCTATAATGCCTGACATCCACCTCTTTTCCATCTCTAATCTTTCCCCAAGTGTGTTCCCTATCAATAGGTGTGCTAGCCCGTTTTTCATGTGGAGAAAAACTAAACTTCTTCAAGATTTCTACTACATACTTGTCTTGAGAGATAAAGATACCATCTTCTTTCTGTTGGACTTGTAGACCTAGAAATAAGTTCATCTCTCCCATTGCACTCATCTTGAATTTGTCTGTCATGAGCTTGGAAAAGTCTTCACTCATCTTTAGACTTGATGAACCAAAGATAATATCATCTACATAGACTTGAACAAGTAAAAGTCCTTGCCAATTTTCTTGGTAAATAATGTTTTGTCTATGGTGCCCCTTTTAAATCCATTTTCCACCAGATAAGATAGGTGGAAAATGTTCCATACCATGCTCTTGGGGCTTGATGAAGTCCATACATTGCTTTTTTCACTCTATACACCTTGTCTAGATGTTCTGAATCTTCAAAACCAGGAGGCTGCATTACATAAACCTCCTCTGCAATTGTGCCATAAAGAAAATCACTCTTCACATCCATTTGATAAACTGTGAAGCCCATGCAACAAGCATATGCTAGGAAAATCCTTATTGCTTCAATCCTTGCAACAGGTGCAAAAACCTCTTCATAGTCTATTCCCTCTTCTTTTGTATAGCCTTGAGCAACTAAGCGTGCCTTGTTTCTGACCACAATCCCTCTTCATCCTTCTTGTTTCTAAGAACCCATCTTGTACCTATATGTCTTACATATATAGGACAATCCACTAACTCCCAAACATGAATAGCAAATTGGTGAAACTCATCCTGCATTGCTTCCACCCAACTTGGTTCTTTGAGAGCATCAAAAATCATCTTAGGTTCCTATTGTGACTAAAAACAAGCAAACAAACATGCCTGTACAAGAGGGGTATCAACCTTCTTGTGGATATTGGCAATAAAACCTCCTTGATTTTGATGAGACCTTCTTGTTAGAACATGAGACAACACATCACCAATGATTAGAGAAGGAGGATGATTTTTTATAGTAGATTTAAGCATTCCCCCTTCACTAAGTGTGTTGTGTTAAATCTCAATCTCCATGTTGCCAATATCATCTTCATAGCCTCCTCCATCATCACTAGAATGAACCTCTTCATGAACTATGGAAGGTTCACCTTGTTCAAAAGTATTGGAAGAGAATAAATGGTCAAATGGGTTATCAATGCCTGAATTTGGCCTGTCAGCGTTTGAGCTATCAACGCCTGAATTTGGCCTGTCAGCGTGTGAGCATTTGATAGGTGTGGAAACACCCATCCTTTCTACCACTTAATTACAATAATAACCAAGCCAAAACGTGTATTTTATGTCTTTTATGTCGGAATTATGCGTGGTTTGTGTTTTTTGTTGTGATTTAGGACGAAAAGGTGAAAAGTGGAGAAAACACGGGCATTCACGGGCATTCACGGGCTTTTATTGAAGAAAAAGATGAAAGAGGATGTCGAGAGTGCAAAAAGAACGGAAGTCCAAGACCAATTTTGAAGATTTATCGAAGAAAAAGTCAAAAGACGGAAGTTTACTTGAAACCGAAGAACTCAAGTCTACTTTACTAAAGAATTAAAAGACGAGTTCAAAGAAATCCCGAGCCACAAGTCATTAGAGTTCAAGTTTAAAGAAGATTAGAAGAATAAAGGACCAATGGTGCAATTAATGAATATTAAAGGCTTAAGGACCTAATGACGCAATTAAGAAGAAAGGAAGGAGGGGAGGAAGCTTCCTAATCCTCCCCTATATATAGATTAGGCTAGGTAATTATTTTTCGTTGTTGGCTAAGTGTGACAATTAGTCTTCCACCATTTATTTACCTTGCACCTTTAAATTCATGTCATTTAAATTCTTGTCAAATTTAAATACCTTGTCTTGCACCTTAAGTTCCTTTAATTTCAAGTAAGTTTCCATTTAATTCTTGTCAATCTTTATTTTATCTTGTTAATCTCCTATCTACCTTTCATAACCAAGGGGTTCCCAGGAAACTTCCGAACCAGCAAGGCCAAGAGCTTCATTCGGAACATTCTAAGTTCCGAACCAAGGGGTTCTTCCAAGAAGTTCCGAACCAAGGGTTTATGTCTAAAAGATCCGAACCAAGCTATTTCATTCGGAACATTAAAAGTTCCGAACGAAAGTTCCGGATCAAAGACAACTTCCGAATCAAATCTTCAGAATCCATTCATTTGTTCATTCGGAAGTTTTCCAAGTTGTTCATTCGGAAGACTTCCGGATCAAGACTTCCGGATCAGATTCTCTTGTTCATTCGGAAGAGTTCCGAACGAAAGTTCCGGATCAAAAGTTCCGAGCCAGAGTGCTTCATTCGGAAGAGTTGGTTCATTCGGAAGTGCTCATTCGGAAGAGTTCCGAACCAAGAGGTTCCGAACCAAGGGTTGACCAGAAAGTTCCGAATCAAGGCAAGTTTGAGAATTTCCGAATCAGTAAATGTGACAATCCGTCAATTAATGGTTGATATTTTATTCTCAAATATTATTTGAAAATATTATTTTAATGATACAATATGAACTCACTTATTTTTGGGAAGAAATTTGGATTTACGTCTTGGAGTAGCATCGACTACGTCTAAACCGGAGGATTCAACGTTACGTGCTTACGTTTACATACACCGTCTTTGGTGACAGTCCGACATTTCAGAAAATAAAATTATCCATGAATATTATTTTGGAGTATTAAATTTGTGTTGGTTCATAAACTCACAAATTTACGAGAAGAGATTAGGACTTACGATTTTATTTTAACGTCTATTACGACTAAACCGGAAACCTTAGGATTACGTATTTACGTTTTTGAACTCCGTTTTTGATGAGACAATTTTTATTGGATTCGTTTTGTGACGTTGATTCATAATTTATAAAAACGTTTTTCGTAAAACGACCCGAGGGCACGCAAATCGAGAAAACTAAAATCGAGAAATACCCGTAAACTAGTGAGATGGGACAAAATACATTGTCCCACCCCACTAGCTTAAGTTGGACGGAACACATGACACCACACCATAAGATGTGGCATCATGTTAGTTCAAAGCTTACATGTGTAAGCCATGCTTACTCTTTAAGCTACTTACACTTCCACTAACTTCAAAACTAGCAACTAGTTTTCACTTCCATTCTCCACTCATGCAAACCACACACATTTTCTCTCTACTCTCTCTATTATTTCGTCCATACTCCACCTTCAAACACCCATTTGATCAAAATTTAACCACAAAATCCTATGTTATACATACATATGATGATGCCCTCTTGAAGCTCTCTTGAATGGTGGTGATTATAACATCCATGGAGGAGTTTTCTTGGTGTCTTGGGGCTGATTTTCCACAAAGAGTTTATGAAGAATGATGGTCATGAAGATGGTCTTGGTGCATCACAAGTTTCTCCATCAAAATCCATGTTTTGATCAACCTACATCATCATGGTGGTATAAAGATTGTCCTCCTCATCTTCTTGTTATTTTGATTATGTAAACATGTATTTTATTTCCTATTGTATATGTATATGATGATTATATGATGATAAAAATGTTATGTGGGGATTTGGTGTTGATAAACATGATTAAAAAGGTGAAAAACTATAAAGAACAAGGCTAAAATCTTGCTTAAAAATGTTGGCTGTATAAAACAGTAAAGAAACAGGTCATGGACTGATAAAATGATGAAGTAGAATGGATTTACAGTAATCTATGGGTCTTGTACACATGTGAGAGTTTTCCATGCAATGGAATCATTGTAATGAGTGAGATATGATCAAAACAAGTTTAAGGTACAAATCTGAGTTTACTGTTTTGGACGATTTTTAGAAAATACTTAGAAGATGATTCAACAGTAGCTATAGAAGAGTTAAATGGAGCACATATCATTTAGTTTATGTGATAAAAATTTGAGCTTCTATCTCCATATAGAACTCAAGATATGGCAGTTTTGGTGAAAGTGAAGATAAAAATCAGATTTTTGGAAATTAAAGTATATTACTATTATATAAGCACTCAAAATTTAATAGTATAAAATGTAAAATAAAAACCCACTAACTTATGGATTTTATTTATATAAGTATGTAAAAGGTTAAATAATTGTACATTTTATAAAAATGGTAACTTGTTAAGTTTTATAAGTTATAAAATTATAAACATGATTTTTACGACTTTTTCGGCTATTACCGTAAAATTAACGTTTTTATTAAATAAAACTTAGATGGTTGGACCCGTCTAATGTAAACTTTATAAAACTTATATACTGATATATAAACATGTATAAAAAGTAAAAACCGATAAGACCCGAACTATAGGACATACGGACGTTAACGGACTAAATTAACGTTATTGGACTAATAATACAACAAAAATGGACTAAAACACTTGAAAACTTATTATTGGGCTTAACACATTTGGGCCCAACTTGTAAACTTTAAATACTGATAATATAAGTACAAAATGGATTAAAACAAGTTAAATAACTTGTAATAAGTTTATTGAACTTAAAACACGTAAATAGGTAAAACGAGAAAACTAGTATAAAAGTTATCGACATATAACACTAAAATGAGTAAACGAAAATATGTAAACCCACTTGATCATCATATATATATAATCATCATATGTATACATACTTGTTATTTTGGACATGAGTCTAAAACGAGTATTATTTGTCTAGGTTTCGTGATTGAAGCACGTACCGTACGACCGAATTGCCGATAACCCGCCTTCCCATATCAACGTGAGTTCATAGCCTCGCACTCTTTTAATTGTTTTTATGAAATGTTTTATAAACCCGTGAGGGAGATAACATGTTAGTTTTTATAAAATAGGACACCATTTGTCCCGATTGTTTGTTTATTGATTTTGGACCCGAATGATTGAATGACCCGATTGTATGACCCGATAAATGATTAATGGACACGATAGATGAAATAAAATGGATTATTAAAGTTAGGTTATGTCACTAAAAGTCCCATTAGCATGAATTGTGAACTACCGGGAGTTGGTAGACGCTTATGCATTTAATAGTACTATTTGGGGACGATCACCCCAGTTCGCGCCTTGACGGTTGATCCCCGTCGTGCCACATTGATTGGTAAGCGAATTTATGTATGAGAAGATTTCCATAGCGTGACCTTTGTGACGACACGCTACTTTAGATGGGCAAATTGAGTATCGGTTTAGCTACCCGTTGTTTGTTTAGTAAGGTAACAATGTCATGCGGCTTATAATAATTCAAAAATAACGAAATACTACTAGACGCTCCGAATTACGATGTATTGCCTGACTAGCAATACAGGGTCATACTATTGATATTATGTTCGTGTTTTGGTTTTCATACCCATATTCATATAACGGTTTTTATTAACGTTATAAGACGTATTGTATGATATTTTTGCGACATTGGCTCATATAATGATTTTAAAGGCAAATGCCTATATTATGATTTTCGATAAGGATTTGTATAAAACGACTTTGGCTAATTTATGGCCTATTAAAATGATACAAAATGATTTTCAGTAATAGTTTTATACTGATATTATATTGATGGATTATATTAAACTCTATGAATTCACTCGGCGTTATCGCTGACCTTTTCTTTTAACATGTTTTATCTCAGGTACTTGAAGGTAATTCTCGGGAAGACAACAAGAATTCATGGCCCGCACTTAAACAATATTTTTCCATTCAAATACTTTGTAAAACTTTGTATGAAATGATATGACTTAGGACCTATGTAACTTTGATATTTATGAATGGAAATGCTTTATTAATAAACGACGCGATTTTTATGCGTTGTCTATGATGTGAGTAATGTGCTATCCCGTAACACCAACGAGTCTTCCGCTGTATTGAGTTGTATAAATTTGGGGGTGTTACAGTTTGGTACCAGAGCTCTCGTTATAGAGAACGAAAGATTTTTAAAACTAAGGTTTTGAATAAAACTTTTCAAAATCTTTTAACTAAAAACATTTTTCTAAAAATGTCTAAAAATCTTTTGACTATAACGGTGCCGAAGAATTCCCGAGTTACCAACAAGGCCAAGACTGAGAAGTGTTATTTTAATATATATATAACTTGGATTATATATATATAATGTAATTTTATTACATGATTGTTTGATGATTAATTTGATTTTTATACGAGGTATTTATACGACGTAGATTGTCACAAGTTACCCTAAATCCCCTAGTAAATTAATCGAAGCTATTCTCGTAGGAATTCTAGCTATCCTAGATCTAAACCAAGTTGCGGATATTTATGATCCCAACAAATGGTTAATATTCGTAGAAATGTAGATAGTAGTTGATTGTGATATTGAAGAAGAATTGGCGAGATTAAATTTGATATCGATGTTATGACGATCTTTTCTTATAGAGTGGAGTTTGACAAAACGTTATCACCTAGAAAGATGTCATCTGATTCATTGTCATCCAATTCTTAAATTTGAAATCGAAAGGGTGAATGTTGCACTTGAGGCTGTCATTGGAACCATTACCCAAAAGCCTCATGCCACTAGTACCTTTCCGAGAAGTCTAGTTGAATGATCAAGTCATTTCATATTAATGACTCATTTGATAATTGTTGTTGTAAGAGCTAATAGGATTGGAAATTAAGTGTTGATTCATATTGAGATTGTATTGCCTTTACAAGGCCGAAGAATAAGATTGAAAGTATTGGAGAATAAGGTACGATATTGAATTGAGTATAAAATTTGTTGAAACTTGAATAAAGTAAATTTAACCTGTATGGAATATGAGATTGTTAAGAGGAAGTCATTAAGTTCTGTGATTGAATTATAAGGTTTTAAATGATTGTTAGTTTGTGTTAAGGGTTGTTCCTAGGCCATTGTCCACTAATGAGGATGCCCAGTGTCCAATAAATAAATTGAAGAAATCTTCTTCTGAATTGGGACCATTGGATCTTCTGGGACATGTGGAACACCTAATGACTCTTGTAGATTAGTATTCATTGTGGTATCTTTTAAAAATAATCCCTAACCTAACTATGACATCAGTTGGTAGGATGAGTTCTGAGAATTGTATGACATAGTGACACGTAATGTGTTATGGTACAATTTTGACTTGTTTGTGATTAATGAAAAAGACTACCTTTGATTGCTAATTCCTACGTGTATCGATGTTATCTATCTTTTATTGCTTCATCCTAATGTTCGCATTAGTGATGCAACCATTGAACAAGTACTCATCTCGATTTGAGTTGCGTTGTGGATTATTATTTTTTTGAGTGCCATCGAGATCATGAACCTCATGATTATTTGGCTAAGCTCATTTCTTATCATATTGTAGTTAGTTCTTGGTGGACCACTCTTCGTCACTCTTCTGCAGATCACACATTGATTTTTTAAAGTTAAAACGGTATCCTTTGAGAAAATTTAATTTTCATCACAATAAGGATTATTCAAAGTGAGATTTATAAGTGATTGATATCAAAATGAATTTGTTTATGAAACGCTTTGGAAACTTAATTATTTCCATAACAAATAAATTCTTTGTAAATTTATTTTTGATTCTTATTTAAGAATTAAGCATGAAAATGTTTTTACAAATATGATGATAAAATTTTGACGAACTGAGTATTGCATCGTAATCTTGAAATTGTATATAGTTGCGCGCCTACATACAATTTGGAATGGACCATGCAAGGCTGACTAGTAGTCACCATAAAACTGATTAATAAACACTACATTCTCTTTAAAGGTTGTGAAAGATTAAATTTTATGAGATCTGCAAGAAGTGAAAAATAAGGACATAATGTTAGGGACACCTACATATGTGCCTTTAACACCTATTCTTCTGAGTCGAATTTAGTCATCTGTGGAAATTGTCTTATTTGACAATTGACAATTCTTTCTTGTCCAATTCTCCCGTAGTGAGATTCTTAGGAAAAGTATTTGATTGCCGAGTGTTGATACCCGACTGGATGTATCAACGTTCCTATCATTTCTTTTGATTTGATTTCATTTGAATGACCTGGGTAACGATCCGAGGAGCTTTCGAATGCGTACTCGAATTATGAAAACATGGGATATATTAATATTCATTAAATGTTTTCGTCTGTATCTGATTTGAAATTCTCTCACATAGATTTTGCGTTGACCTTACTCTTTAGATGAAAGTTGTGTCTCCATATATCCTTGAACTTGTGAAGGATTATGAGTTATTATTAGACTTTTGAGAAGTTCACATCTTATCGACGGCAATAAAACTGAAAAGTTGGTAATGCCAGTAGAATGGATTTATTGATTATGACATGACGACATTGTCTGAATTGATGGGAACTCGAGTAGAAATCCCCTAAAAGATAAGATGTTGATTATCAAAAGTGATCTAAATAATTCTTGGTGGATGATCGTATCCTGCATTTAGACTTGAGATTATACCGTGAATGGTTGTGAACTAGTTATAGATATTGTAATCTAGAAGAACCTAATATGAATTTATTAAAAGATGTTTATGATATCTGAAACTTTAGGATGTATTTATTGGTGAATTACCTAAACTTTCGCCATTAAGGCAAATTGAAATTGGTATTGATTATATTTCCAGTGATGCACTTGTGGCTTGTGCACTATACGTCAGCACCATCTAAATTAAAGGAATTACCGTATAACTGAGAGAGTTGTCGGAGAAAGATTTTATTATACCAAGCCTGTCATCATGAAGAGCTATGGTGTTATCATTCCTTATATTTATAGATTACTGTGAATTGAGTAAATTGACAATCGAAAACGATATCCATAACTCGAAATGGAAGATTTGTTCGATCATTTACAAGGTTCTAGCATATGTTTTAAAAGATTTGATCCATGGCATGGTTATCATCAACTTCGCATCTGCGAAGAAGATTATCTATTCCAATCACTACATCCGGTACTTGTAATGAACATTATGAGTTTCACGTGATGTCGTTTGGATTGACTAATACACATGTAGCATTCATAAAATTGGTGAATCACGTGTGTAGGCTGTAATTTTATAAATTCATGCTTGTGATCATTAAGGATCATTTGTTTGTTTATAAGAATAAGAATGAGTTAATAATTATTTATAGATTGCCCTGAATTGGCCGAACAATGAAAACCTGTATCTTAAATATTTAACATAAGACTTAAGACTTAATTCTTTACATGATTTAACCGTGTGAATAATAGGTAATGGAAGCTATATTGACTTTTCAAAGATTAGAACCATTAACGCTTAGGGATTAAAAACTTAATCATTTACATAAAATGACCGTTGGATTAATAATGGTAAGATGTATGCATATAGACTCTTCAAAAATTAAGAGCCCTTTTAAGACTTTGGATTTTACCAAAAAGAAATGGAAATATGTTTTGACAAATGTTTTAACAAAGGATTTTTAAAGGGATTATTCCCTTATACACAAACCATTTAACTAAACTTCTGTTTAGGGGTAAATGTTTGTGTATACCTCAAGATAACTTAAGAAGGATTGAGTAAAACCATTTATACCATAACCTGAAAACATAAAACGACAATTTTTGCTTTTCAACTAAGAAAACTTTGACCAAAGTATAAACAAAGGTTTTTCGAACATTTACGAATCTTATTAATTATTTTCGATAAATCAACGAAAATCTTGTTAAATAAACTCAAATTTATTTTGAACATTTTATATAATTGGTCGAACTAAGAAATTTAAAACTTTTACGTTTACGTTTCATAAAAAATAAATAATTATTGTTAATTTACATGTAATAAATATCGACGTTTTAGACGACGGATTGAGTAAAACGGATAAAGATGATAGTTGAGAAGAAACTAAAACATAGAAGATATGAAGAAAGAATTTTGAATAAATACGGATATGATATTTATTTCATCAGGAAGGTGAACGTAATTACTGACGCATAATATAGAAAGAATATCTGAGTGAATTGTGGACATGATAATTATATCATCATGAGAAGTGAATATAGATACCGACGCATTATGAAGAAAAGATAAAGAACCAGTTAGGAGATGTTCCTTAATAATGAAGGTGCAACATAAATTGCTGAACGATATAAAAATAAACAATGTTTGTAAAAAAAAAGGATAATATAAATAGTGAAAGGTTTCACGGATAGTGTGAACCATTAGAGTTGAGAAGCCGATAGCGTTAAATGTATAAAAGGCCACTTGCGGTTGCCCAAATATGGAGATTGTGAGATATAGTTATGTTGGAATTTGTAAGTATAAGTATTCTATTTATGTCATTGATGACTAAAAATATCTCTGTCTGAAGAAGTTGTACTGATGGCAATTATGAAGGCAGACATCGCCTCATACATTAGTAAACATCTAACTATTGCAAAGGTCATCATCTGAATTTGATTCGATTTGGGTCATCGTCGACAGACTGACCAAATCTGCTAATATCATTCCTGTTAATGATAGAACCTTGATGAAGAAATAGACTCTTTTGTATTTAAAGGAGTTATGTAAACATTGTGTGCCTGTATCGATCATCTATATCAAGATCCTCGCTTCACATCGAATTTCTAGAGATTTGCTCAGAAATCATTGAGAACGAACCTTGACGAGAGTACTATGTACCACCCCAATCGAAGGGATGAGGTAAAGTAACGATACAAAATACTATAAGCGTTGTTCTATGTTTGAATGATTGACCTTTGGTTATAGACCATATAATCGTTTTCCTTTGGAGAGATTATCATTAATAATTATCGTATTAGGATCGAGATCGAATCTTGTTAGGATCTGAATCTTAGAGCATCTGTAAGCAGGAGTTGAGATGAAGACATCCGACATACACCCATTGTGAGTTGGACATGTCTTTTAGGTTTAAGGTTTCCTATGATGGCGAACCTAACCTAGCAAAATACCCGACCCGCGAGATCTGAAATGATTGTTGAAATTAGGATTTGATTATTGACTGCCGGTAGTGGGCAAGAGGTTATGTGAATCTGAAATGTAGATCTTGAAGTGCCAAATGGGTAGCGAAGTCATGCCAAAATTTTTAACCTTGGAAAAATGAATTCATGATCTGACAAATCATGGGATATAAGTCCCCGTTGTATGGGACCATTGAGATGATATAAAATATTGGTTTGAAAGGCATATAAGCTGGATCTACCCTAGGACTTCAAAGACTGCGTGAATTTTGTTTCGTATATCGAACTTGATGGAATATCTATCAAGTGAGAGTCTGATTATTCTTAGTAGAGCTTAGATCGGCGAAATGTTGCATTCATCAAAAACCCGTGAACATCATGGATAGAGAAAGTAAGTCAACATTTAGCCTGATCTTATTCCCGTAGTTATGTTTGATGAAACTCGCGTATTATAATGGATTACACTTGTGAGAAAAGACCGACTGTGGAGGAAATAACCACATGGCTTTAACTCTATAAGAAGCGAGTAGTAAGGTAAGATGATCTTTGAGGACAAAGATCCTGTTAGGGGTAAATGCTGTGACAACCCGTCAATTAATGGTTGATATTTTATTCTCAAATATTATTTGAAAATATTATTTTAATGATACAATATGAACTCACTTATTTTTGGGAAGAAATTTGGATTTACGTCTTGGAGTAGCATCGACTACGTCTAAACCGGAGGATTCAACGTTACGTGCTTACGTTTACATACACCGTCTTTGGTGACAGTCCGACATTTCAGAAAATAAAATTATCCATGAATATTATTTTGGAGTATTAAATTTGTGTTGGTTCATAAACTCACAAATTTAAGAGAAGAGATTAGGACTTACGATTTTATTTTAACGTCTATTACGACTAAACCGGAAACCTTAGGATTACGTATTTACGTTTTTGAACTCCGTTTTTGATGAGACAATTTTTATTGGATTCGTTTTGTGACGTTGATTCATAATTTATAAAAACGTTTTTCGTAAAACGACCCGAGGGCACGCAAATCGAGAAAACTAAAATCGAGAAATACCCGTAAACTAGTGAGATGGGACAAAATACATTGTCCCACCCCACTAGCTTAAGTTGGACGGAACACATGACACCACACCATAAGATGTGGCATCATGTTAGTTCAAAGCTTACATGTGTAAGCCATGCTTACTCATTAAGCTACTTACACTTCCACTAACTTCAAAACTAGCAACTAGTTTTCACTTCCATTCTCCACTCATGCAAACCACACACATTTTCTCTCTACTCTCTCTATTATTTCGTCCATACTCCACCTTCAAACACCCATTTGATCAAAATTTAACCACAAAATCCTATGTTATACATACATATGATGATGCCCTCTTGAAGCTCTCTTGAATGGTGGTGATTATAACATCCATGGAGGAGTTTCCTTGGTGTCTTGGGGCTGATTTTCCACAAAGAGTTTATGAAGAATGATGGTCATGAAGATGGTCTTGGTGCATCACAAGTTTCTCCATCAAAATCCATGTTTTGATCAACCTACATCATCATGGTGGTATAAAGATTGTCCTCCTCATCTTCTTGTTATTTTGATTATGTAAACATGTATTTTATTTCCTATTGTATATGTATATGATGATTATATGATGATAAAAATGTTATGTGGGGATTTGGTGTTGATAAACATGATTAAAAAGGTGAAAAACTATAAAGAACAAGGCTAAAATCTTGCTTAAAAATGTTGGCTGTATAAAACAGTAAAGAAACAGGTCATGGACTGATAAAATGATGAAGTAGAATTGATTTACAGTAATCTATGGGTCTTGTACACATGTGAGAGTTGTCCATGCAATGGAATCATTGTAATGAGTGAGATATGATCAAAACAAGTTTAAGGTACAAATCTGAGTTTACTGTTTTGGACGATTTTTAGAAAATACTTAGAAGATGATTCAACAGTAGCTATAGAAGTGTTAAATGGAGCACATATCATTTAGTTTATGTGATAAAAATTTGAGATTCTATCTCCATATAGAACTCAAGATATGGCAGTTTTGGTGAAAGTGAAGATAAAAATCAGATTTTTGGAAATTAAAGTATATTACTATTATATAAGCACTCAAAATTTAATAGTATAAAATGTAAAATAAAAACCCACTAACTTATGGATTTTATTTATATAAGTATGTAAAAGGTTAAATAAGTGTACATTTTATAAAAATGGTAACTTGTTAAGTTTTATAAGTTATAAAATTATAAACATGATTTTTACAACTTTTTCGGCTATTACGGTAAAATTAACGTTTTTATTAAATAAAACTTAGATGGTTGGACCCGTCTAATGTAAACTTTATAAAACTTATATACTGATATATAAACATGTATAAAAAGTAAAAACCGATAAGACCCGAACTATAGGACATACGGACGTTAACGGACTAAATTAACGTTATTGGACTAATAATACAACAAAAATGGACTAAAACACTTGAAAACTTATTATTGGGCTTAACACATTTGGGCCCAACTTGTAAACTTTAAATACTGATAATATAAGTACAAAATGGATTAAAACAAGTTAAAGAACTTGTAATAAGTTTATTGAACTTAAAACACGTAAATAGGTAAAACGAGAAAACTAGTATAAAAGTTATCGACATATAACACTAAAATGAGTAAACGAAAATATGTAAACCCACTTGATCATCATATATATATAATCATCATATGTATACATACTTGTTATTTTGGACATGAGTCTAAAACGAGTATTATTTGTCTAGGTTTCGTGATTGAAGCACGTACCGTACGACCGAATTGCCGATAACCCGCCTTCCCATATCAACGTGAGTTCATAGCCTCGCACTCTTTTAAATGTTTTTATGAAATGTTTTATAAACCCGCGAGGGAGATAACATGTTAGTTTTTATAAAATAGGACACCATTTGTCCCGATTGTTTGTTTATTGATTTTGGACCCGAATGATTGAATGACCCGATTGTATGACCTGATAAATGATTAATGGACCCGATAGATGAAATAAAATGGATTATTAAAGTTAGGTTATGTCACTAAAAGTCCCATTAGCATGAATTGTGAACTACCGGGAGTTGGTAGACGCTTATGCATTTAATAGTACTATTTGGGGACGATCACCCCAGTTCGCGCCTTGACGGTTGATCCCCGTCGTGCCACATTGATTGGTAAGCGAATTTATGTATGAGAAGATTTCCATAGCGTGACCTTTGTGACGACACGCTACTTTAGATGGGCAAATTGAGTATCGGTTTAGCTACCCGTTGTTTGTTTAGTAAGGTAACAATGTCATGCGGCTTATAATAATTCAAAAATAACGAAATACTACTAGACGCTCCGAATTACGATGTATTGCCTGACTAGCAATACAGGGTCATACTATTGATATTATGTTCGTGTTTTGGTTTTCATAACCATATTCATATAACGGTTTTTATTAACGTTATAAGACGTATTGTATGATATTTTTGCGACATTGGCTCATATAATGATTTTTAAGGCAAATGCCAATATTATGATTTTCGATAAGGATTTGTATAAAACGACTTTGGCTAATTTATGGCCTATTAAAATGATTTGTACAAAATGATTTTCAGTAATAGTTTTATACTGATATTATATTGATGGATTATATTAAACTCTATGAATTCACTCGGCGTTATCGCTGACCTTTTCTTTTAACATGTTTTATCTCAGGTACTTGAAGGTAATTCTCGGGAAGACAACAAGAATTCATGGCCCGCACTTAAACAATATTTTTCCATTCAAATACTTTGTAAAACTTTGTATGAAATGATATGACTTGGGACCTATGTAACTTTGATATTTATGAATGGAAATGCTTTATTAATAAACGACGCGATTTTTATGCGTTGTCTATGATGTGAGTAATGTGCTATCCCGTAACACCAACGAGTCTTCCGCTGTATTGAGTTGTATAAATTTGGGGGTATTACAGTAAAGTTCCGAACGAAGGATTGTTTTGGATAAGTGACATATTCAGAATAATTTGTTCCGGATCAAGGATTTTGGTAATATTCCTAGCGAAGAAGAATCATTCCAAACGAAGGTGACATTCCGGATGAGTGATTGTTCCGAACGAAGGATTATTCCGAATGAGCTGTATTTAGGTTTTTTTTAGTTTTTGTTTTTAATTTTTAATTTCAAGCTTTATTTTTCCTGCCTTTTCCTTAGTCGCACTTTAAGTTGATTTTGCCTTAGATTTATTTTAGCTCTGCTTTAGTTGAAGTTTTAGTTGTGTTTTAAGTTTTCCTTAGTTAGATTTAAGTTTGCGTTATTTACTTTAAGTGCCTTTTAATTTCAGTCAACGTTTTAAATACTTGCACTTACTTTAAATTAGTTTTAGATTTACTTTAATTGCACTTTTACTTTCAAGTCACTTTTACTTTAATTGTCTTGCACATTTATTTACTACAACGACACACTTTTGTTTCACCAAAGAACGACCAAGTCACACATAGAACCTAGATCAATTCGATTAGACACACATCAAACGAATCTTTTTAACGGGCCAAAAGCCTAGTTATCAAATGGCGCCGCTGCCGGCTCTTTTCGTAAAGATTAACGGTTTTCTGTGAGAGACGCGTTGCTTTTTGGGATCCGTTCACTTGTGAGCGTTACTTTTCTTGCATAAAAAATTGAAAAAATCCATAAAAATTAAAACTTGATAAAAATCCATAAAAATTAAAAATTTCAAAAATCCAAAAAGATTTTATCTTTAATGTGTATATATATTGTCTTTGTGTTTGGTTTCTTTTTCTTTTGCATTTTCAGGTGTATGCGTACTAGATCTTCTAATTATCAAGAGCCCGAGACTCAAGAATATTTAAGTATGCCAGGTGTTAACAACAATAATCATCCACCGCACCTCAACAATAACAACAATGTTCTTCCACAACCCGATCTTCGAACAATGGAAGAACTTTGTCAACCTACCATGTTTGGACGAGGAGGACCGATTGCGCCGATGCAAATCAACGCTCCTGAGTTTTTCGTTGAAGCACCACATGATTCAGCAAGTGCAAACTAACCCATTCCGTGGATTGCCTGATGATGATGCCAACAAACACCTCGACAAGTTCATTACAATCACCCAAAGCATGAAGTTGCCTGGTGCCACAATGGATGTTCTTCGCCTACAACTCTTCCCACATACTTTATCACATCATGCCGAGAAATGGTTTGATCGTCTCCCGAAGAATTCTATTCATACTTGGGATGACATGACTCAACGCTTTTTATCGCGCTACTTTCCACCATCCATGGTCACGAGCCTTCGCAATCAAATCAGCGGTTTCATGCAAGATCCCGATGAATCTCTTTTTGATGCTTGGGAGCGATATAATGTCTTGATTGATCGTTGTCCAAACCACAACATGCTTCCAGTCACATTGATTGATACTTTCTACAACGGATTGACTTTTCGAGATCGTGATACGATTAATGCAGCCGCCGGTGGCACATTTATGAAAAGGAGACCCGAGGAGTGTAGAGAGCTAATTCAGAACATGACTACTCACCACAAAAACTGGGATTCCTCTGCTTCTTCAAGGAACAACCCGAGAGTCAATGTTTCTTCCACCTCAGCAAACCCTGATATGACCGACTCACCCGCATGATGACTGAAATGAGCAAAAGTATCACGCTTCTCGCTTCAAACCAACAACAACAACAAGTTAAAGAGGTTGCTAATCCTTGTGAAACATGCGGCGGTCCTCACTCATACACCGATTGTCCTTCAACTCAAGGAAATCCGGAAAATGTGTATGCAGCTTATGGTAATTATTCACCGGAAAATTACCAAGCTCGACCTCAAGGGGATAGAAATCTGCTGAGTTACCGTTCCAACAACTACCTTTCCCCCGGGTTTTCTCCTCAAAACCAAAACCCCGCCAACAACTACAATAGAAGCAACCAAATCCCTCCAAGAGCTTCTAATCCTTATCACCCACCCGCCCAACAAACCCCACCCAATACTCCCGATGTCGAAGCCATCATGAGAACCCAAGGTGAGCAAATCAAGAATCTGCAGAGCCAAATTATCAATCTTAAAGGAGATATCACAAAGCAAGGAAATGAGACTAGATCTGAGCTTCGAGATAATATCCAATCCTCCTTCAGCAATCAAACCACTGATTTGAAGAATATGCTTGCTAGTTTCTTGCCCGCCGCTCAACCTTCTTCTTCGAGTTCTCTACCTTCAAACACCGTCACCAATCCACGAGCAAATGTGAGTGCTATTACTACTCGTAGTGGAATTACCATTATCGATCCACCTATCCCTACTCCTCCTATACCTAGTATTAGTGCACCATTACCGTCTCCGCCTCGTCATGACAATGTACCTCGGAAGGACCCTTCAACATCTCAACCTCTACCTGCTACACCTGCACCTTCACCACCCAAACCCAATATCCCTTATCCTTCTCGTTTAGGCAAGACCAAACTGCTAACCAAGGAGGACTCTGAAGTGACACGCTATGTGAAGATGATCTCTCAGATGAACTTCAACATTAGCTTTCTTGAAGCACTTGTCCACATGCCCAAATTTGTTAAAGCATTTAAGGAATTGCTTAACAAGAAGGAGAAGCTGATTGAACTCGCCAACACACGCTTAAATGAAAACTGCTCTGCAGTTATTCTTAAAGAACTTCCGGAAAAGCTTGGAGATCCCGGTCGTTTTGTGTTGCCTTGCGTTTTCAACAAAACTGAAGAATTTACTGCCCTTGCTGATCTCGGGGCCAGTATTAATTTGATGCCATTGAGTGTTTGGAAAACAGTATCATTGCCCGACCCTCACTCCAACAAAGATGACTCTTGAACTTGCAAACCGCACTCTCGCTTACCTAGTTGGTATTGCCGAAGATGTGTTCATCAAAGGTGGCACATTTACTTTCCCGGTCGATTTTGTCGTTGTTGATTATGAAATAGACCCTCGTATTCCTTTAATACTTGGTCGGCCATTCTTGAGAACCGGACGAGCTTTAGTTGATGTGGCCGAAGGTGAGTTAATCTTAAGAGTCGGGGATGATGCACAAGTTTTTAAAATGGGAAAGCTTACAAGTAAAACCTTTGGAGGCCGAGAATCGGTGAATATGATTAACGTGCATGATGACTTTGTTGTCTACAACAATCCTCTATTCGATTCTTGCATCGATAATCCACTTTTTCAAGATGATGTGGATGATTCTCGCTCCACTTTGCAACCTTCTCCCATTTATGATTCTCCACCGATCTTCGATGCTTATGATGATGATGATTCTAGCTCAGATTCGGATGATTATGATGACCTTACTTCTGAGTATCCTGAGCTGCCCACGTATGATGATTTCGATGAGGCTGATACTCTTTCGAGCGATTCTTCACATGATGAAGATCCTCCACCGCCATCACTCGATCCTACTTTGGACGATTACTCATTTGAGGAAGACTTCTCTACGTTTCTTAACACTTACTTCCCTCATGAGAGTGATGCTCCTCCTTATGATTTTGAAGATTATCGTCTTGATCCTACTTTGGATTTGAAACACATTCTTTCAAAGGAGAAGAAACCGGTCGACACCGATATCCGCAACACGTATGAGTTAACACCTCTTTGTCCCCCTTCTGAGGACGAGGTTGTGCTTCTTCGCGGATCTTCTTCACACTCGGCTGAGCCTGAGTGCTATTTTCCCCTAAAGGAAAAGGTGTTCGACCCCGGTATTGCAATCTTTAAGCCATCTCAGTATCCACCTGATGAAATAAAAGGAAAAATCTTTGGAATTATTGAAGACATGCTTGCACCTCACCATAATTGCTTCCACCGTGCTCCATCACTGCTTAAGGGAACCTTGCCTACTCTTCTTTTGCTTGCCTTGTTCGCCTTAAGCTTGTGCTATTTGATGGACGAAAACTATGTATTTGATCCTGGTGGATATGTTTCATGCTTCTTTCGTTGATAATCAAGGTCGAGTCAGGCTCACGACTCGGTTAACAAAAATCAAGCGCTTCTTGGGAGGCAACCCATGCATCTATCTTTTCTCTTTCTTTATCATAAGTGTAGGGGAGACCTGTTGGTTTGCTATTTCCTCTCCTCTCTTAATCAGGGATTCGAGCTTCAATTGATGATTCTTGACGACCCGTGATTCCGTGTTCCATCTTCCCGGTTCTATCCTAAACTCTTTTCGATTCACTATTTTATAGTTTCTCAATATTAAAATAGAAATCTCTTTAGTTGTCTTTTCCTTAGCGAGATTTAAACAAAGTGCACAATGTCCTAAGTGTAGGGGAGTTTACTCCCACATGCTTAAACATTGAGGACAATGTTTATGTTAAGTGTAGGGGGGACTTCTATCGAAGTTAAGTGGTCTTTTCCTTGTATTTGTCCTCATTTTAACCGGAAAATCAATTTTTTAGACATTTTTCAAAATTTTTGATCTATTTTGGCCTATTAGTTTTTCCCTTTGTATAGTTATTTTCTTTCCTTGCTAGAATAAATTTTTAATAAAGTGGTTTTAATTTTCAAACGTTGTGAATTTTTTACTCAACCCGAGTTTACTTATCTAAGTTACTCTAGCTAGTATCCTTAACGTGTTTAAGTTAATTTTTGCTAGGCTTTTATATAGTGAGCTATAAAACGCGAAAGTCTTAACTCTCACGGGTTAAGAACAAGAACTTTTCGCAAGTTCCTATAATTGTTCCTAGAGAGTCGTTTATCAAGGGAACTTTAAAACGCGAATTTTAAACTTGAAAAAGTCTAAGAATTTACAAGATCCTATAGGCGACTCGAAAACCCAAAACTTTGATTTAATAGGCTAATCATCCACGAATCTCATTCCTTGAGATTTTAAACTGTGGAGAACGAGAGATGATAGAGCCAATTATAAGTTTGGTATTCTTTCGTGAATTTATGTGAGTTAATTATGAGCCTGTTCTCCCATCTCTTTTTAATAAATTTATATGCAATAAATAAGGTTGTACGATTTGAAAAGTTACTTAGCTTCTAGCCCCAGATCATTTAAAATTTGCTCGGTATGGATTAGAGTTCATAGCCAAGGCATAACTTATTGAAGCGGGATGCGAAGATTGGCGAGTCCGAAAAGGCCCTAACAAGGCAGGAGGGCTACATTTTGTTGCTAAAGATCCAAAAGTGATGTGAAGAATCATTTATCGAAAATCAATATGAAGGATCGAGACACATGACGAAAAGCAAAAACTCCCCAAAAGTCATGGAGAAGTGTATCCGAAAAGACCCTAACAAGGTATGAGGATAAATAGATCCAAGTCATAAAAGGAGGCGGATCGTTGTATATCAAAGTCCAAAATAAAGATTGAAGAAAAATGAAGAAGTCGTGGTCCAAGTATGAATCTCTCAAAACTTCAAGTGAAGAAATTTCTATATGAAGAGAAGACCATTATTTCATGAACGTCTCTCAAGGTTTGAAGTATGAAGTCGCTGCCAAATATCGGTCCGAGAAAGGTCTCAAATCGCGAAGCGAGTTATGCCAAGATATGAACTCTATGAGGTCTCGAGAAGCAGTTTTAAAAGATTTTGTCCTTTAGCTAACTTTTGATTAAATCGTTCACTTTATTTCGGACTAAATAACTATCGAAATAAGTCAACAATGCATCCTCGTGATCATTCAAGACAAAAATAAAATATAAGAGATACACCTAGGAATAAGGGAGTCTAAGTGAATAATTGGCCCACATGAGTTCGTATAGTTTGCTAACTTATAATAACAATGATCTCGTTTTTAAGCTTGGTTTGAAGAAAGTGAAAACTTGAGAATGATGATTATTCATGACATTTTCAAAACCCAAGGTATGCTTTTGATTTCTTTACTTTGTATGTTTAAAATTTTCTAGCTCGTTAAGAAAGGCCAACGTGGATTAATTATGATGAAAAATGTAAACTTGCTTTGTAACTAATGCATTGCATGAGGACATTGCAATGGTCAAGTGTAGGGGATTTGATAGGTGTGGAAACACCCATCCTTTCTACCACTTAATTACAATAATAACCAAGCCAAAACGTGTATTTTATGTCTTTTATGTCGGGAATTATGCGTGGTTTGTGTTTTTTGTTGTGATTTAGGACGAAAAGGTGAAAAGTGGAGAAAACACGGGCATTCACGGGCTTTTATTGAAGAAAAAGATGAAAGACGAAGTCGAGAAGTCAAGAGTGCAAAAAGAACGGAAGTCCAAGACCAATTCTGAAGATTTATCGAAGAAAAAGTCAAAAGACGAAAGTTTACTTAAAGCCGAAGAACTCAAGTCTACTTTATTGAAGAATTAAAAGACGAGTTCAAAGAAATCCCGAGCCACAAGTCATTAGAGTCCAAGTTTAAAGAAGATTAGAAGAATAAAGGACTAATGGTGCAATTAATAAAGATTAAAGGCTTAAGGACCTAATGACGCAATTAAGAAGAAAGGAAGGAGGGGAGGAAGCTTCCTAATCCTCCCCTATATATAGATTAGGCTAGTTAATTATTTTTCGTTGTTGGCTAAGTGTGACAATTAGTCTTCCACCATTTATTTACCTTGCACCTTTAAATTCATGTCATTTAAATTCTTGTCAAATTTAAATACCTTGTCTTGCACCTTAAATTCCTTTAATTTCAAGTAAGTTTGCATTTAATTCTTGTCAATCTTTATTTTATCTTGTTAATATCCTATCTACCTTTCTTAATCTTTGATTTTTATGTTTATGTTTATATTCATGTTCATGTTTTTATTTTGATCAAAGTAGGTTTTGATTATTGTGGTTAGATTTGTTAGTTTTATTGATATAGATTGTTTGTTTATGATTATTTGTTGTTTTGTTATTAGTTTGGTTAAATCTTTTGTTTGATTTTGGTTAAATTTGTGGTTAGATTCGTTGTTACTGTGTTCCCTGTTCTTCGGGGGTGTTTGTTTCTGTTACTGTGATTCTCAGGAAACTTCCGAACCAGCAAGGCCAAGAGCTTCATTCGGAACATTCTAAGTTCCGAACCAAGGGGTTCTTCCCAGAAGTTCCGAACCAAGGGTTTCTGTCTAAAAGATCCGAACCAAGCTATTTCATTTGGAACATTAAAAGTTCCGAACGAAAGTTCCGGATCAAAGACAACTTCCGAATCAAATCTTCCGGATCAATTCATTTGTTCATTCGGAAGTTTTCCAAGTTGTTCATTCGGAAGACTTCCGGATCAAGACTTCCGTATCAGATTCTCTTGTTCATTCGGAAGAGTTCCGAACGAAAGTTCCGGATCAAAAGTTCCGAGCCAGAGTGCTTCATTCGGAAGAGTTGGTTCATTCGGAAGTGCTCATTCGGAAGAGTTCCGAACCAAGATATTCCGAACCAAGGGTTGACCAGAAAGTTCCGAATCAAGGCAAGTTTGAGAAGTTCCGAATCAGTAAAGTTCCGAACGAAGGATTGTTTTGGATAAGTGACATATTCTGAATAATTTGTTCCGGATCAAGGATTTTGGTAATATTCCGAGCGAAGAAGAATCATTCCAAACGAAGGTGACATTTCGGATGAGTGATTGTTCCGAACGAAGGATTATTCCGAATGAGCTGTATTCAGGTTATTTTTAGTTTCTGTTTTTAATTTTTAATTTCAAGCTTTATTTTTCCTGCCTTTTCCTTAGTCGCACTTTAAGTTGATATTGCCTTAGAACTATTTTAGCTCTGCTTTAGTTGAAGTTTTAGTTGTGTTTTAAGTTTGCATTAGATAGATTTAAGTTTGCGTTATTTACTTTAAGTGCCTTTTAATTTCAGTCAACGTTTTAAATACTTGCACTTACTTTAAATTAGTTTTAGATTTACTTTAATTGCACTTTTACTTTCAAGTCACTTTTACTTTAATTGTCTTGCACATTTATTTACTACAACGACACACTTTTGTTTCACCAAAGAACGACCAAGTCACACATAGAACCTAGATCAATTCGATTAGACACATATCAAACGAATCTTTTTAACGGGCCAAAAGCCTAGTTATCAGCTATCAACGCCTGAATTTGGCCTATCAGCATCGGATTTGCCTTTATCAGCGCTTGAAGATTCATGCATGTTTTCATAAATTAGCTTTTCTTGTGGACCATCTTTCTCCTTTCTAGCAGCAGCAGCAAATCCATCAGTCCATATGGGAATGGTAAGATACTCAAGTATAGGATCTGATTTGACTGCATGTGATCCTTCTTCCTTGTTAACCTGTTTACCTACAATTTCAACAATAGGTTCTTCCACAACATTTGAATCCTCTTTCACAATGTCTGGATTAATAACAGGCATATAGTTCAAGGTTCTAGATAAAGGTTCTAAATCAAAGAACCAATTAGGTCCACTCTCAGGATCACTAGGTTTATTTTCTAAAAACTGAACATGTACCTTTTCAAGTATACGTTTTTCTTTCTTAATGTAAACCATATATCATTGACTCTGCACTAAATAGCCCATAAAATAGCCTTCATCACCTTTGGCACTAAACTTTCCTAAGGCATCACTAGTATCAAGTATCACTACATGACATCCAAAGGGTTTAAGAAAACCTATATTAGTTTTCCTATTTCAAAATAGCTCATAAGGTGTCTTATTATGGATTTTGTTGATCAATGCCCTATTCTGAACATAGCAGGCTGTATTCACAGCCCGAGCCCAAAAAGTAATGGAAAAATGAGCATCAAAAAACATTGTCCTAGCTGCTTCTATGAGTGTTATATTCTTCCTTTCAGCCACCCCATTCTGTTGTGGGGTTCTAGCTATGCTAAACTGCCTAGTAATCCCTTTAGTGACACAGAAGTCATCTAATAAATTGTTTCTAGACTCACCACCATTATCACTTCCAGTATTTTAACCTCATTCCCTGTTTTCTTTTCAATTTGGGTAATAAAGTTAATCAAAACTGTGGCAGTTTCACTTTTTAAGGCCAAAAAGAAAGTCCAAGTAAATCTAGAAAAATCATCAGTTATGACAAAACAAAAGGATTTACCATTCAAACTTTCTATATTAGTTGGGCCAAATAAGTCCATATGTAACAAGTGAAGAGGTTTAGAACTAGAGTGCACAAGTTTAGACTTAAATGAGACTTTGTGCTATTTTCCTTTAAGACATGCAACACAAGAATTGTAACACCCCAAAAATTGGTAAACGAAAACGGTAAAGCTCGGGGGTTGTTACGTCATAATAACAAAGTACAAGGTGCAATAGAACGACTCTAAATGAAACGTTTTGAAAAGAATTTACCTCGTTGCACTAATTTAAAATAACAAAGTTTACAAGTCATAAATTTCAAATGTAAAGCAGCGGAAATTTATAAGTTTGAAGTAGACAATGAGATAAATGTTCAATGCATAAATTAAATATTTCAAAATCCTCCAACTAAGCATGAGACTCCACATACTTAAAATAGCACGCAAGATCAAGTACCTGAGATAAATTCTTAAAGTGTCAACACAATAGTTTGTGAGTTCATAAGTTTAATTCAAAAGCATGGTAAGAGATGGACCGCAAACAAAATGTTTTATAGCATATGAGACCATTATAGGTGATATAATGTCAACATATGGGAAATAGTGTGTAAAGAAGTTATGATAGCGCTAAGCTCATGACACCGATGCTAATGACAAGATGAAACAATAATAAGTGCCCGCAAGGTGTCCTATCCCTAAGACAACCTTTGAAATGGCCATAAGTATACGTCCGTTTGGTAATGGTGACAGAGGACATCCGGACGGGAGTGCCAAACTGCAATAGATCTATCTATAACATAATGTGCTTACTGGACCGGTCATCCTGAAGTAACTAACGGTTCATGATGGGCAAAGTGGGATACCGATACTTAGGCATATTCATAAACATAACTTTAGCAAATAGATCAAGAAAACATAGTTTTGCGTCCATAAAAGATGTTACAAGTATTATCTCACCCCAAACAGATTAAACATATAAAGCAGTTTAAAAGGGGCTATGATTCACCTCAAGCACTAGCAAGCAACAGTAATAGCAGTTACGAAAACGATACACGCACAATGAGACAATCTCTATCCGCAGCCTAAATAAATAAAATACATATTTAAGCTAAATATGCCATGTATAAGCTGTTCCAACCCTAGTATGTGCTTGCACTAAGTTTTATTAATAAAAACATTCACTATCTAAAAATATTATTTTTGGTTAAACGGTCAACGTTTACGGGTCGTCACACACACAAAATAATTTAAGTAACGTAATATCAGACTTTTAGAAACTAGACATGATAAAATTTCAAAAATAAATAAATAAATAAAATTAAGTCGTGTCGACTCGTGGTTTGATCTCTAAATGTAGCGGTTAATTATCTAAAGGTATCGTCAATTATAATATAAATTTAATAAGGTATTAGTCTCATTTTAGTCAAATAAATATAGCGATTATCTTAATCCATATTAATCCTTAAGTATATATATTTTCATATGTTTTACTAGTTAAACAATTATAAGTAACACATTTATTAAATACTAACCTCCAGGGTCATAATTTAACATTTTTGAAAACCTTATGGTAATACCTAACTAATTGGTCCATGTTTCCTACTACTAGACAAAAGAAAAGAATTACCAACTCCATGAAAACAGCTATGGGTGGGACCCACGAAATTTATTGTGTTATTACTACAATTTAATTTGTTTTCCTTTCCTCACTGTCGATATCGAACCCATAAAATGAAATAAAGACTTGTAACCAATTCGAATCTTTACCTCGAGATTGCGACTTCGTTTCTCAAGTATTTTCAAAACTTTAAATTGCATAATCTCCATCGCGATAAGACTATGAATCCCACCACAAAAATCGGACATTAATACAACGTTTATCGCGTTATTTTACGAAAATAGTCATACGTTTCTATTAAGCTTAAAACCCGTTTTTAACCTTCATCACTTGAAACCTTTCGTTTAGCCGGATCATGTTACCCATATAAGGAGTATATACGTACGAAAACAACTCGTTTACCCATTTTTAAGTATAACCCGAAAGCTTTCGTCACCATTTTTATACCAAAACATTAGTTGTTTCTTTAAAAGTTTGAATCACAACCTTTCTTGTTTTATGAAATTAACACAAAGCACATACTAAGGTTTAGCATGAAAGTAAAGAAAATAATGAATAAGATATAAGAGCTTATGACTCAGACCAAGACAACGAGAATCTCACGGCGACGTACAAAACCACGTTCGACGACGAAAACCCACTTCTCGAATGATCAGCCCACTTCGAAAACAAGTGAAACCCACGTCGAACTTGGAACCCGCGTCGAACGAAAACCCACGTCGTGTAGTACCCCAACGACGGAAACAACAGCAGCACAACTCTCGGACACGCGAAACCCACGTCACATGTAAGAACTCTTGAACCGGCACAACTTATGAACTTGTTCGGAATGTTTGTGTGAATGTATTTCTTTTTTTTTGGTAAAAGGGACTCACCCCGGTAAAATATATTACACCAAAAAAACTGTGTGAATGTATTTACATATTGGTTGTACAAGTTTGTAGGAAAGTTGGTAGTCATATTTGTGTGAAAATAGTGGTTGTAAGATAAAAAATGAAAGTGAAAGGGAAAGTTGTATATGTGTTTTTTATCCCAGGGAATGAGAAAGTGAAATGTTTGTGAGTTTTAAATTGTATGTAAGGTTGGTGGACATAGGAGAATAGAATTGTATAATATTTTCCATGCTCAAATAAGTAAGAAACAAAAATGTGTAAGTGTCCTACAACATCATGCAATTGTGCATGTATTTGTTAACTGGTGAAGTTTAACCAAAGGTGGTTAATTGAGTATAACCATGGTATGTTTTTGCAATAATGGTAGCTAGTTAAGTTAGTTAAAAAAAGTATTTTGATTGGGTACCAAAAATGATAAATGATTTAATTGGGAATGGCAATATTGAGGTATTAGAGTTTTCTAATTATTTTTACAGAAAATAAAATGATAAATAACGACTCGTTAGATTAATTATAACAATAATTATAAAAATAATTATTCGCACAGTATTTATACATACAGATACGCATACAGCAGCTAAATTGCACATAGTTCGCACAACGCGACACAACTAAATCATACACATATTATGCACGCTTATAAGAATTAAATTCCAGATACATTAAGACATTGATCGTAACTATATTTGTGACAATCCGTCAATTTATGGTCAATATTTTATTCTCAATATCTATTTTAACATCCTTTTACGACTAAACCGGAAACCATAGGATTACGTATTTACGTTTTTGAACTCCGTTTTTGATGAGACAATTTTTATTGGATTCGTTTTGTGACGTTGATTCATAATTTATAAATACGTTTTTCGTAAAACGACCCGAGGGCACGCAAATCGAGAAAACTAGAATCGAGAAATACCCGTAAACTAGTGAGATGGGAAAAAACACATTGTCCCACCCCACTAGCTTGGTTTGGACGGCACACTTGACACCACACACTAAGGTGGCATCAAGTTAAGCTAACACATTACAAGTGTAAGCCTAGCTTACATTTTAAGCTTTCAACTTCCACTAACTCTCAAAACTAGCAACTAGTTTTCACTTTCACCATTTCTTACATGCAAAATCCTTTCATAACTCTCTCAAACACTCTCCCCTTGCCGTCCAAAATTAAGCAACAAACACCCATTTTGATCTCTTCTAGCCATGAAACACATGTTTACTAGCTCTATTAAGGAGTTCTCTTGAAGCCTTGATCATTTGGTGGCCATATTAACAACTTTGGAGGTGATTTGCTTGTGTCCTAGGGCTGATTTTCCAACATATGTTCTTGATATTTGATGATCTTGGAGATACTTGTTGTGTTCATCAAGTTCTTGTCTTCCAAAAACAAGGAAAACACTTGGTTGGTAAAGAAGATCATCCCCTCCATTTTCCTCTTGTTATTTTGTAAAGAACAAATGTATTTTCTTTCATTTTATATATGTATATGATGTATATATGATGATAAAAATGTTGTGTGGGGATCAAGTGTTGATAGATATGATTAAAAAGGTTGATAACTATAAGAAATGAGGCTAAAATCTTGATTATTTAGTTGGCTGTGTAAAAACAGTATGTAACTAAAAGATGAACTGTTAAAATTGCATGGTTTGATCCATTTACAGTAAGTACAAGATGTTATACACATGTGAGAGTTGGCCATGCAATGGAATCAAAATAATGAGTGAGATATGATCAAAACAAGTTAGGAGGTCTAATCTGAATAAGCAGTTTTGTAAGGACTGTTAAGGCAAGTTAAACTCAAAATGGGCAGTAGCTATAACTAAGTTAAATATAGCACATAATATGAAGAACATGTCACCCAAAAATGAGCTTCTAATTTATTATAGAACTCTAGATATGTTAAAAATGGTGAACATGAAGTTAAAAATCAGATTTTTGGAATTAATGTTTATTATTATTATATAAGCACTCACATTTTATTTTATAAAATGTATAATAAAAACCCACTAACTTATAAAACTTATTTATATAAATATATAAAAGATTAATTAAATGGATAAATTATATAAATGGTAATGAAATAATATTTATAAGTAATAAAAACTATAAACTTAATTTTTACGACTTTTTCGGCTATTACCGTAAAATTAACGTTTTTCGCCAAATAAAACTTAGACGACCAAACCCGTCTAATGTAAAGTTTATAAAAGTCATATACTGATGTATAGGTAACTAATACAAGTAAAAACCGATAAAACTCGAACTATAAGAAATACGGACATTTACGAGCTAATTAAGCATATTGGACTAATAATTGGACTAAATAAGATAAAAACTTGTAAAAAGAACTTATTGGGCTTAACCCATTTGGGCCCAACATGGAAAGTATACATACTGATAAAATAAGTATAACAAGGATTAAAACAAGCTAAAGAACTTATAATAAGCTTATAGGACTTAAAACGTGTAAATAAGTAAAACTAGTAAACTAGTATAAAAGTTATCGACATATAACACTAAAATGAGTAAACGAGAATATGTAAACCCACTTGATCATCATATATATAATCATCATATGTATACATAATTGTTATTTTTATAAAGTCATTGGACATGAGTCTAAGACGATTATTATTTGTCTAGGTTTCCGTGATTGAAGCACGTACCGTACATCCGAATTGCCGATAACCCGCCTACCCACATCAACGTGAGTTCATAGCCTCGCACTCTTTTAAATGTTTTATAAATGCTTTATAAACCCGCGAGGGAGATAACATGTTAGTTGTTTAAACTTAGGACACCATTTGTCCCGATTGTTTGTTTATTGATTTTGGACCCGAATGATTGAATGACCCGATTGTATGACCCGATAAATGATTAAAGGACCCGATAGATGAAATTAAATGGATTATTAAAGTTAGGTTATGTCACTAAAAGTCCGATTAGCATGAATTATGAACTACCGGGATTTGGTAGACGCTTATGCATTTAATAGTACTATTTAGGGACGATCACCCCAGTTCGCGCCTTGACGGTTGATCCCCGTCGTGCCACGTTGATTGGTAAGCGAATTTATGTATGAGAAGATTTCCATAGCGTGACCTTTGTGACGACACGCTACTTTAGATGGGCAAAATTGGTATCGGGTTAGCTACCCGTTGTTGGTTTAGTAAGGTAACAATGTCATGCGGCTTATAATAATCCAAAACTAACAAAATACTATTAGACGCACCGAATTACGAAGTATTGCCTGACTAGCAATACGGGGTCATACTATTGATATTATGTTTGTGTTTTGGTTTTCGTAACCATATCCATATAACGGGTTTTTATTTTCATACAACGTCATAAGACGTATTGTATGATGTTTTTACGACATTGGCTCGTATAATGATTTTTCATAACCATATTCATATAACGGTTTTTATTTTTCATACAACGTTATAAGACGTATTGTATGATGTTTTTACGACATTGGCTCGTTTAATGATTTTTAAGGCAAATGCCTATATTATGATTTTGATAAAGATTTGTATAAAATGATTTTGGCTATTTTATGCCTATTACAATGATTTGTACGAAATGATTTTTGGTACTAATTTTATACCAAAGTTATATTGATGGAATTTATTAAACTCTATGAATTCACTCGGCGTTATCGCTGACCTTTTCTTTTAACATGTTTTATCTCAGGTACTTGAAGGTAATTCTCGGGAAGACGACAAGAATTCATGGCCCGCACTTAAACAATATTTTCCATTCAAATGCTTTGTAAAACTTGTATTAAATATAATGACTTGGGACCTATGTAACTTTTATATTTATGAATGGAAATGCTTTTATTATTAAACGACGCGAGTTTTAAGCGTTGTCTATGATGTGAGTAATGTGCTATCCCGTAACACCAACGAGTTTTCCGCTGTACTAAGTTGTATAAATTTGGGGGTGTTACAGTTTTGTACCAGAGCTCTCGTTATAGAGAACGAAAGATTTTTTTAAAAAAAACCAAGGTTTTGAATAAAACATTTCAAAATCTTTTAACTATAAACATTTTTCTAAAAATGTCTAAAAAATCTTTTGACTATAACGGTGCCAAAGAATTCCCGAGTTACCGACAAGGCCAGTCTGAGAAGTGTTATTTTAATATATATATATAACTTGGATTATATATATATATATATATATGATGTAATTTTATTACATGATTGTTTGATGATTATTTTGATATTTATACGAGGTATTTATACGACGTAGATTGTCACAAGTAACCCTAACTTCCCTAGTAAATTAATCGAAGCTATTCTCGTAGGAATTCTAGCTATCCTAGATCTAAACCAAGTTGTGGATATTTATGATCCCAACAAATGGTTGATATTCGTAGGAATGTAGATATTAGTTGATTGTGATATTGATAGAAGAATTGGCGAAATTAAATCTGATATCGATGTCATGACGATCTTTTCTTATAGAGTGGAGTTTGACAAAACGTTACAACCTAGAAAGATGTCATCTGATTCATTGTCATCCAATTCTTAAATTGAAATCGAAAGGGTGAATGTTACACTTGAGGCTGTCATTGGAACCATTACCCAAAAGCCTCATGCCACTAATACCTTTCCGAGAAGTCTAGTTGAATGATCAAGTCATTTCATGATAGTGACTCATTTGATAATTGTTGTTGTAAGAGCTATAGGATTGAAATTAAGTATTGATCATAGCAAGCTTTGATTGCCCTTTTTAAGGTGTAAGGATAAGGATGAAAGTATTGGAAAATGAGGTAGGATATCGAATTGAATATAAAATTGGTTGAAACTTGAATAAAGTAAAATTTAACTTGTATGGAATATGAGGTTGTTAAGAGGAAGTCGTTAAGTTATGTGATTAAATTATAAAGTTTTAAATGATTGTTAGTTTGTGTTAAGGGTTGTTCCTAGGCCATTGTCCACTAATGAGGATGCCCAGTGTCCAATAAATAAATTGAAGAAATCTTCTTCTGAATTGAGACCGATGGATCTTCTGGGACATGTGGAACACCTAATGACTCTTGTAGATTAGTATTCATTGTGGTATCTTTTAAAAATCCCTAACTTAACTGAGACATCAGTTGGTAGGATGAGTTATGAGAATTGTATGACACAGTGACACGCAATGTGTTACGGTACAATTTTGACTTGTTTGTGATTAATGAAAAAGACTACCTTTGATTGCTAAATCCTACATGTATCGATGTTATCTATCCTTTATTGCTTCATCCTAATGTTCGCATTAGTGATGCAACCATTGAACAAGTACTCATCTCGATTTGAGTTACGTTGTGGATTATTCTCTTTGTATTCCTGAGTGCCATCGAGGTCATGAACCTCATGATTAATTGGCTAAGCTCATTTCCTATCATATCGTAGTTAAGTTCTTGGTGAACAACTCTTCATCACTCTTTTGCAGATCACTCATTGTTTTTAAGATAAAACAGTATCATTTGAGGAAATTGAATTTTCATCACTATAAGGATTATTCTGAGTGAGATTTATAAGTGATTGTTATCGAAATGAAGTTGTTTATAAAACACCTTGGAAAACTTAATTGTTTTCATAACGAAGAAAATCTTTGTAAATTTATTCTTGATTCTTATTTAAGAATTAAGCATGAAAATGTTTTTATTATAAACATGATAATAAAATTTTGACGAACTGAGTATTGCATCGTTAATCTTGAAATTGTATATAGTTGCACGCCTACATCCAATTTGGAATGGACCATGCAAGACTGATTAGTAGTCACCATAAAACTAATGGATAAACACTACATTTTCTTTGAAGATTGTGAAAGAATAAATTTTATGAGATCTGCAAGAAGTGTAAAATAAGGACATAATGTTAGGGACACCTACATATGTGCCTGTAGCATCTATTCTTCTGAGTCGAATTTACTCATCTGTGGAAATTATCTTATTTGACAATTGACAATTCTTTCTTGTCCAATTCTCCCGTAGTGAGATTCTTAGGAAAAGTATCTGGTTACCGAGTGTTGATACCCGACTGGATGTATTGACGTTCTTATCATTTCTTATGATTTGATTTCATTTGAATGACCTGGGTAACGATCTGAGGAGCTTTCGAATGCGTACTCAAATTATGAAAACATGGGATATATTCATATTCGTTTAATGTTTTCGTCTGTATCTGATTTGAAATTCTATCGCGTAAATCATGCGTTGACCTTACTCTTTTAATGGTAGTTGTGTCTCCATGTATCCTTGAATTTGTGAAGGATTATGAGTTATTATTAGTCTTTTGAGAAGTTCACATCTTATCGACGGCAATGCAACTGGAAAGTTGATAGTGCCCGTAGAATGGATTGATTGATTATGACATGACGACATTGTCTTAATTGATGGGAACTCGAGTAGAATTCCCCTAAATGATAAGATGTTGATTATCAAAAGTAATTCTTTATGGATGACCATATCCTGCATTTAGACTTGAGATTATATTATGATTGGTTGTGAACTAGTTATAGATATTATAATCTAGAAAGAACCTAAAATGAATTTATTGGAAAGATAATTCTGTTATTTGAAACTTTAGTAAGTATTTGTTGATGAATTACCTAGACTTTTGCCATTAAAGCAAGTCGTAATTAGTATTGATTATATTCCCGATGTTGCACCTGTGGCTTGTGCACTGTACGTCAGCACCATCTAAATTAAAGGAATTTCCGTACAACTGAGAGAGTTGTCAGAGAAAGATTTTATTATACCAAGCCTGTCATCCTGAAGAGCTATGGTGTTATCATTCCTTATATTTATAGATTACTGTGAATTGAGTAAATTGACAATCGAAAACGATATCCATAACTCGAAATGGAAGATTTGTTCGATCATTTACAAGGTTCTAGTGTATGTTTTAAAGATTTGATCCACGGCATGGTTATCATCAACTTCGCATCTGCGAAAAAGGATTATGTATTCCAATCACTACATCGTGTACTTGTAATGAACATTACGAGTTTCATGATATGTCGTTTGGATTGACTGATACACATGTAGCATTCATAAATTTGGTGAATCACGTGTGTGGGCTGTAATTTGATAAATTCATGCTCGTGATCATTAAGGATCATTTATTTGTTTATTTATAAGAATAAGAAGGAGTTAGTAATTAATTATAGATTGCCCTGAATTGGCCGAACAATTAAAAATTGTACCTTGAATATTTAACATAAGACTTAAGACTTAATACTTTACATGATTTAACCGTATGATTAATAGATAATGGAATATAAATTGACTCTTCGAAATTTAGAAGTCATTTAAGACTTTGAGTTATAGTAATAAGAAAGTGCAAAAATATTTTGACAAATGTTTTAACAAAGGATTTTAAGGGATTATTCCCTTATACACAAACCATTTAACTAAACTTCTGTTTAGGGGTAAATGTTTGTGTATACCTCAAGATAACCTAAAAGGGATTGAGAAAACCATTTAAACCATGACTTGAAATCTAATACGATAATTTTTTCTTTTCAAACTAAGAAAACTTTGACCAAAGTATAAACAAAGGTTTTTCGAACATTTACGAACTTATTAATTATTTTCGATAAATCAACCAAAAATCTTGTTAATTAAATTCAAATTTATTTTTGAACATTTCATATAATTGGTCGAACTAAGAAATTTAAATCTTTATGTTTACATTTCATAAGAATTGAAAATTTATTATTTAATTAGTTGTAATAATTATCGACGCTTTAAACGTCGGATGGAGTAAAACGGATAAAAATGATAGTAAAGACGAAACAAAAACATAGAAGATATGAAGAAATAATTTTGAATAAATACGGTTGTGATATTTATTTCATCAGGAAGGTGAACGTAATTACTGACGCATAATATAGAAAGAATATCAGAGTGAATTGTGGACATGATAATTACATCATCATGAGAATAATATAGATACTGACATATTATATAAAAAAAGATAAAGACCCAGTTATGACATGTTCCTTAATAATGAAGGTGCAAAATAAATTGCCGAACGATATAAAAATAAACAATGTTTGTAAAAAGGATAGTATAGATAATAAAAAGGGATTCACGACTAATATGAATCATTAAAATTGAGAAGCCGATAGCGTTAAATGTTTTAAAGGCCACTTGTGGTTGCCTAAATATGGAGATTGTGAGATATAGTTATGTTGGAATTTGTAAGTATAAGTATTCTATTTATGTCATTTATGACTAAAAGTATCTTTGTCTGAAGAAGTTATACTGATGGCAATTATGAAGGCAGACATCGCCTCATACATTAGTAAACGTCTAGCTATTGCAAAGGTCATCATCTGAATTTGATTCGATTTGGGTCATCGTCGACAGACTGACCAAATCTGCTAATATCATTCCCGTTAATGATAAATGCAAAAGAGTTATGTAAACATAGTGTGCCTGTATCGAACATCTTTATCAAGATCCTCGCTTCGCATCGAATTTCTAGAGATTTGCTCAGACATCATTGAGAACGAACCTTGATGAGAGTACTATGTACCACCCCAATAGAAGGGACGAGGTAAAGTAACGATACAAAGTAATATAAGTGTTGTTCTATGTTTGAATGATTGACCTTTGGTGATAGACCGTATAATCGTTTTCCTTTGGAGAGATTATCATTGATAATCATCGTATTAGGATTGAGATCGAATCTTGTTAGGATCTAAATATTAAGGCATCTGTAAGCAGGAGTTGAGATAAAGACACCCGACATACACCCATTGTGAGTTGGACATGTCTTTTAGGTTTAAGGTTTCCTATGATGGCGAACCTAACCTTGCAAAATACCCGACCCGCGAGACTTGAATTGATTGTTAAAATTAGGATCTGATTATTGACTGCCGGTAGTGGGCAAGAGGTTATGTGAATATGAAATGTAGATCTTGAAGTACAAAATGGGTAGCGAAGTTATGCCACAATTTTTAACCTTGGAAAAATGGATTCATGATCTGACAAATCATGGGATATAAGTCCCCGTTATATGGGACCATTGAGATGATGTAAAAGTTGGGATTGAAAGGCATATAAGCTGGATCTACCCTAGGACTTCAAGAACTGCGTGAATTATGTTTCGTAAATCGAACTTGATGGAATATCTATCAAGTGAAATTCTGATTATTCTTAGTAGAGCTTAGATCGGCGAAAAGTTGCATTCATCAAAAACCCGTGAACATCATGGATAGAGAAAGTAAGTCAACATTAAGCGTGATCTTATTCCCGTAGTTATGTTTGATGAAACTCGCGTATTGTAATTGAACTTGTGAGAAAAGAACGAATGTGGAGGAAATACCCACATGGCTTTAACTCTATAAGAAGCGAGTAGTAAGATGATCTTTGAGGACAAAGATCCTGTTTAGGGGTAAATATTGTGACAATCCGTCAATTTATGGTCAATATTTTATTCTCAATATCTATTTGAAAATATTATTTTATGAACTCACTTATTTTTGGGAAGAAATTTGGATTTACGTCTTGGAGTAGCATCGACTACGTCTAAACCGGAGGATTCAACGTTACGTGCTTACGTTTACATACACCGTCTTTGGTGACAGTCCGACATTTCAGAAAATAAATTTATCCGTGAATATTATTTTGGAGTTTTAAATTTTTGTTGGTTCATAAACTCACAAATTTACGAGGAGAGATTAGGACTTACGATTTTATTTTAACGTCCTTTTACGACTAAACCGGAAACCATAGGATTACGTATTTACGTTTTTGAACTCCGTTTTTTATGAGACAATTTTTATTGGATTCGTTTTGTGAAGTTGATTCATAATTTATAAATACGTTTTTCGTAAAACGACCCTAGGGCACGCAAATCGAGAAAACTAGAATCGAGAAATACCCGTAAACTAGTGAGATGGGACAAAACACATTGTCCCACCCCACTATCTTGGTTTGGACGACACACTTGACACCACACACTAAGGTGGCATCAAGTTAAGCTAACACATTACAAGTGTAAGCCTAGCTTACATTTTAAGCTTTCAACTTCCAATAACTCTCAAAACTAGCAACTAGTTTTCACTTCCACCATTTCTTACATGCAAAATCCTCCCAAAACTCTCTCAAACACTCTCCCCTTGCCGTCCAAAATTAAGCAACAAACACCCATTTTGAGCTCTTCTAGCCATGAAACACATGTTTACTAGCTCTATTAAGGAGTTCTCTTGAAGCCTTGATCATTTGGTGGCCATATTAACAACTTTGGAGGTGATTTGCTTGTGTCCTAGGGCTGATTTTCCAACATATGTTCTTGATATTTGATGATCTTGGAGATACTTGTTGTGTTCATCAAGTTCTTGTCTTCCAAAAACAAGGAAAACACTTGGTTGGTAAAGAAGATCATCCTCTCCATTTTTCTCTTGTTATTTTGTAAAGAACAAATGTATTTTATTTCATTTTGTATATGTATATGATGATAAAAATGTTGTGTGGGGATCAAGTGTTGATAGATATGATTAAAAAGGTTGATAACTATAAGAAATGAGGCTAAAATCTTGATTATTTAGTTGGCTGTGTAAAAACAGTATGTAACTAAAAGATGAACTGTTAAAATTGCATGGTTTGATCCATTTACAGTAAGTACAAGATGTTATACACATGTGAGAGTTGGCCATGCAATGGAATCAAAATAACGAGTGAGATATGATCAAAACAAGTTAGGAGGTCTAATCTGAATAAGCAGTTTTGTAAGGACTGTTAAGGCAAGTTAAACTCAAAATGGGCAGTAGCTATAACTAAGTTAAATATAGCACATAATATGAAGAACATGTCACCCAAAAATGAGCTTCTAATTTATTATAGAACTCTAGATATGTTAAAAATGGTGAACATGAAGTTAAAAATCAGATTTTTGGAATTAATGTTTATTATTATTATATAAGCACTCACATTTTATTTTATAAAATGTATAATAAAAACCCACTAACTTATAAAACTTATTTATATAAATATATAAAAGATTAATTAAATGGATAAATTATATAAATGGTAATGAAATAATATTTATAAGTAATAAAAACTATAAACTTAATTTTTACGACTTTTTCGGCTATTGCCGTAAAATTAACGTTTTTCGCCAAATAAAACTTAGACGACCAAACCCGTCTAATGTAAAGTTTATAAAAGTCATATACTGATGTATAGGTAACTAATAAAAGTAAAAACCGATAAAACCCGAACTATAAGAAATACGGACATTTACGAGCTAATTAAGCATATTGGACTAAATAAGATAAAAACTTGTAAAAAGAACTTATTGGGCTTAAACCATTTGGGCCCAACATGGAAAGTATAAATACTGATAAAATAAGTATAACAAGGATTAAAACAAGCTAAAGAACTTATAATAAGCTTATAGGACTTAAAACGTGTAAATAAGTAAAACTAGTAAACTAGTATAAAAGTTATCGACATATAACACTAAAATGAGTAAACGAGAATATGTAAACCCACTTGATCATCATATATATAATCATCATATGTATACATAATTGTTATTTTTATAAAGTCATTGGACATGAGTCTAAGACGATTATTATTTGTCTAGGTTTCCGTGATTGAAGCACGTATTGTACGTCCGAATTGCCGATAACCCGCCTTCCCACATCAACGTGAGTTCATAGCCTCGCACTCTTTTAAATGTTTTATAAATGCTTTATAAACCCGCGAGGGAGATAACATGTTAGTTTTTATAAACATAGGACACCATTTGTCCCGATTGTTTGTTTATTGATTTTGGACCCGAATGATTGAATGACCCGATTGTATGACCCGATAAATGATTAAAGGACCCGATAGATGAAAGTAAATGGATTATTAAAGTTAGGTTATGTCACTAAAAGTCCCATTAGCATGAATTATGAACTACCGGGATTTAGTAGACGCTTATGCATTTAATAGTACTATTTGGGGACGATCACCCCAGTTCGCGCCTTGACGGTTAATCCCCGTCGTGCCACGTTGATTGGTAAGCGAATTTATGTATGAGAAGATTTCCATAGCGTGACCTTTGTGACGACACGCTACTTTAGATGGGCAAAATTGGTATCGGGTTAGCTACCCGTTGTTGGTTTAGTAAGGTAACAATGTCATGCGGCTTATAATAATCCAAAACTAACGAAATACTATTAGACGCACCGAATTACGAAGTATTGCCTGACTAGCAATACGGGGTAATACTATTGATATTATGTTTGTGTTTTGGTTTTCGTAACCATATTCATATAACGGGTTTTTATTTTCATACAACGTCATAAGACGTATTGTATGATGTTTTTACGACATTGGCTCGTATAATGATTTTTCATAACCATATTCATATAACGGTTTTTATTTTTCATACAACGTTCTAAGACGTATTGTATGATGTTTTTACGACATTGGCTCGTTTAATGATTTTTAAGGCAAATGCCTATATTATGATTTTGATAAAAATTTGTATAAAATGACTTTGGCTATTTTATGGCCTATTACAATGATTTGTAAGAAATGATTTTTGGTACTAATTTTATACCAAAGTTATATTGATGGAATTTATTAAACTCTATGAATTCACTCGGCGTTATCGCTGACCTTTTCTTTTAACATGTTTTATCTCAGGTACTTGAAGGTAATTCTCGGGAAGACGACAAGAATTCATGGCCCGCACTTAAACAATATTTTCCATTCAAATGCTTTGTAAAACTTGTATTAAATATAATGACTTGGGACCTATGTAACTTTGATATTTATGAATGGAAATGCTTTTATTATTAAACGACGCGAGTTTTAAGCGTTGTCTATGATGTGAGTAATGTGTTATCCCGTAACACCAACGAGTCTTCCGCTGTACTAAGTTGTATAAATTTGGGGGTGTTACAATATTACGCAACCAATAGTGACACACTCGCAGTGTTCCCAGCAAAGCAGACTGAGCACAGTCAAAACATAATACACGCCAGCAGACGTTATTTTGCAAGACACGAGAACGCTTCCCATATAAGTAGAAATTTAGCACTTAGTTAACTAAATATAAAGTCAAAGGGTAAAATAGTCATTTAATTAGCCATGAAAATTTTTGATTGTTACAAGGATGATCATTGTGAAAAGCCTTTTCAGGCAAACCATCAACTAAACCATGTCTCACAAGTCTGTTTATGTTCTTAAAGTTTATGTGCCCTAACCTTCTGTGCCATAGATTACTCTCGTCTACTGAAGTCTTAGCATATAGACATGAAAAATTGTTGTTCATCCTAATTCCATTAAGATTTACATTATAAATGTCCTTATGCCTAGGTGTTCTATAATCAATAAACTTCTCATCAGGTATCTTAGAGTCTGTGTTTAACAACAAGCATTCAGTTTCAGTGAAAAGAACCTTATTCTTGTTACCACACACTTGTGATACGCTAAACAGATTATAATCAAGTTCTTTTACCAGAAATACGTTTTCAAAACGCAAATTATTGGTAATAAGAGTGCCTTTGCTAGAAATTGTACCATATCCTCCTCCAAAGTACACTTTGTCACCATCTTTAATGGGGGTAAAGTTAGTCAAATATCTTCCTTCCCCGTCATGTGCCTAGAGCATCCACTATCCCAATATCCATAATCATTTACCTGCTTTTGAATGCCCTGCACATAAAGAAAACAAATTAGTTTTCTTTGGGAACCCAAGCCTGAGCAGACTTGGATTCATCTGGGTGTTCAACAAGAACAGATTTAGTCCTTATAACAACCCTGTCACAAACGTGAATTTTGAATATATTTAATTTACGTAAAACGCGATAGTTCGGGTTAGACTTGTGTGTCTATTGATGTTCCCGATTGATTTCGCGTATTTGGTGTACAAATAATTTTTTTTTATGAATGAAAATCGTGAGAATTATTATTTGAATAATTATTGTTCGTTTACGATACGCACTAAGGGTTTATATTTTAGGATCGACATTAAATTATATCAACGTAATCTCGTTTAAAAGTTTCACTACACAAGATAATATTTGAGCGATTTCGCTCAAAACATTTACGATACACTTAATGATTATCCATCTTTCTATTTGCAAAAACTACTTATAAAAACTACTACTGTAACACCCCCAAATTTACACAATTCAATACAGCGGAAGAGTCATTGGTGTTACGGGGTAGCACATTACTCACATCATAGACAACGCTTAATAATCGCGTCATTTAATAATAAAGCATTTTCCATTCAAGAATATCAAATTTACATAGGTTCCAAGTCATAGTATTTCATACAATTTTTACAAAGTATTTGAATGGAAATTGTTATTTAAGTGCGGGCCATAAATTCTTGTAGTCTTCCTGAGAATTACCTTCAAGCACCTGAGATAAAATATGTTAAAAGAAAAGGTCAGCGAAAACGTCGAGTGAATTCATAGAGTTTAATGAAATCCCTTAATATATCATCGGTATAAAATTATTGCCGAAAATCATTTTGTACAATTCTTTATCGCAGGCCATAAAATAAGCTAAAAATATTTTATAAAAATCTCTGTTGTAAATCATACGATAGGCTTTTTCCTTCAAAACCATTATACGAACCAATGTCGTAAAAACATCATACAATACGTTTTATAACGTTGTATAGAGTTAAATAAAAACCGTTATATTAATATGGTTATGTAAAATCGAAACCCGAATATAATATCAATAATAAGACCCCGTATTGCTAGTCAGGCAATATATTGTAATTCAATGCGTATAGCAGTATTTTCGTTATTTGATTATGTTGTTAGATTATTATTAGCCGTATGACATTGTTACCTTACTATCACAAACAACGGGTAGCTAACCCGAAACTCAAGTTGCCCATCTAAGTTAGCGTGTCGTCAGAAAAATCACGCTATGAAAATCTTCTCATACATAAATTCTCTTACCGATCAATGTGGCACGACGGGGATCAACCGTCAAGGCGCGAACTGGGGTGATCTTCCCCAAATAGTACTATTATATGCATAAGCGTCTACCAAATCCCGGTAGTTTACAATTCATGCTAATGGGACTTTTAGTGACATAACCTAACTATAATAATCCATTTCATTTCATACATCGGGTCAAATAATCTTTCATCGGGTCATATAATCATTCGGGTCCAAATCAATAAACAAACATTCGTGTCCTATTTTATTAAAACTAGCATGTTATCTCCCTCGCGGGTTTATAAAACATTTCATAAAAACATTTAAAAGAGTGCGAGGCTATGAGCTCACGTTGATTGGGAAATGCGGTTATTGGCGATTTGGATGTACGGTACGTGCTTCAATCACGGAAACCTAGACAAATAATACTCGTCTTAGACTCTTGTCGAATGACTTTATAAAAACAATGGCTATGTATACATATGGTGATTTTCTAAATATGATGATGATCAAGTGGGATGGTACATCTTTATTTACTCGTTATAGTGTCATGTGTTGGTAAATTTTCATACTAGTTTCACTTGTTTAACTTCTTTACTTGTCAAGGCCCAATAAGCCCATTACCTTATATTAGTCCATCTTATACTTTTAACATCAGTCCTATGCTTACATGTTGGGCCCAAGTGGGTTAAGCCCAATAAGCATGTTTATTAGTGTTTAGCCAAATTAGTTGGATTAATAGTCTAATAAGGCTAATTTGGCCCGCTAATGTCCGTATGTTATAAAGCTCGGGTTTTATCAGTTTCTACTTGTAATATATACTTATTCATCATTATATGAGTTATAAAAAGTTTACTTTAGATGTGTCCGACCATCTAAGTTTTAATTGAAGAAAACGTTAATTTTACGGTTTTAGCCGAAAAGACGTAAAAATCATGTTTATAGTTTTATAACTTATAAAACTTATCAAATTGCCATTTTTATAAAATGTCTCCTTTATTCATTATTGTACATACTTAATTATATGTAATATATAAGATAGTGGGTTTTAAATTTACATTTTATACTATATTTATTTTAGTGCTATTTTTATACTATAATACTTTAATTTCACAAATCTGATTTTTAGTTTCACTTTCAGCATTTTTATCATATCTTGAGTTCTACAAGGAGATAGAAGCTCATTTTTGGATGACATAAACTTCAAATTATGTGCAACAATTAATGTAGTTTTAGCTACTGCTCAATCCAAGTTTAAGTATCCCTAACAGTACTCACAAAACAGACTATTCAGATTGGTACTTCAAGACATAATACTTACTGTATACTGATTCAACTATTCCATTTTTTTAGTTTAACATATGGTTGTTTACTGGTTTTATACAGCCAACTAAATTAAGCAAGATTTTAACCTTTTTACATATGATTTTCCATCTTTTTATCCAAGTTTATCAACACATGATCCCCACACAATATCTTTATCATCATTTATCATCATATACATATACATACATAAAGAAAATACAAGATTACATATTCAGAATAACAAAAGGATAGGAAGAACAATCTCTATAACTCCAAAGTGATGAAAAGATTGGATTGATGATGAACAAGGCTTGGTTATTGGGTAACCAATCTTATGAGATATCAACACCAATTCTAGGATCACCAACTATTTGTAGGCTTCTCCAAAAATCAGCCATGGATCTCAATGGAAACTCCTTGCTAGTTGTTAAAATCACCTCCAATAAACAAGTCTTCAAAAGGTTTCCATCATATGTGTGAATAACACAAGATATTATGGTTAAATTTTGATCAAACGGGGTGTTTTGGGAGCATGGTGGACGGAAATGGTGTAGAGAGAGAGAGTTTTATGTGTTGTTGCATGTAAAAATGAGTTAGATGGTTTAGGTGAAGTGGTTTTATGTTGGTAACTTGTTTATCAAAGCTTACAAGACAAGTGTAGCAACTTGTAACTACAAGTTGACACCTCATGGGTGTTGGTGGAGCTTATTTAGCCGTCCCATGAGTGGGGTGAGGCAAGTGTAAACTTGTCTTATCCCACTAATTTACGGGTGCTACTCGATTCTAGTTTCCTCGATTTGCGTGCCCTCAGGTCGTTTTACGAAAAACGTTTTTATAAATTATGAATCAACGGCACAAAATGAATCTAATAAAAATTGTCTCCTCAAAAACGGAGTTCAAAAACGTAAATACGTAATCCTACGGTTTCCGGTTTAGTGGTAAAGGACGTTAAATTATGCACGTAAGTCCTATTCTCTTCTCGTAAATTTGTGAGTTTATGAACCAACACAAATTTAAAATTACAAAATAATATTCAAGGATAAATTTATTTTCTGAATGTCAGACTGTCACCAAAAACGGTGTATGTAAACGTAAGCACGTAACGTAGAGTCCTCCGGTTTAGACGTAGTCGATGTTACTTCAAGACGTAAACCCAAATTTCTTCCCAAAAATGAGTGATTTCATAATATAACATTAAAATAATGTTTTTAAATAATACTTGAGAATAAAATATCAACCATAAATTGACGGATTGTCACAGCATTTACCCCTAAACAGGATCTTTGTCCTCAAAGATCAATTTATCTTATTACCCGCTTCTTATAGAGTTAGAGCCACGTGGGTATTTCCTCCACATTCGGTCTTTCTCACAAGTGTAATTCATTACAATACGCGAGTTTCATCAAACATAACTACGGAAATACGATCAGGCTTAATGTTGACTTACTTTCTCTATCCATGATGTTCATAGGTTTTTTATGAATGCAACTTTTCGCCGATCTAAACTTTATCAAGAACTAATCAGATTTTCACTTGATACACATTTTATCAAGTTCGATATAAGAAACATATTTCACGCAGCCCTTGAAGTCCTAGGGTAGATCCAGCTTATATGCCTTTCAAACCAACTTTTTACATTTTCTCGATGGTCCCATACAACGGGGACTTATTTCCCATGATCCTTCAGATCATCAATTCATTTTTCCAAGGTGAAATTTTTTGGCATAACTTCGCTACCCATCATGTACTTCAAGATCTACATTTCATATTCACATAACCTCATGCCCACTACCGGCAGTCAATAATCAGATCCTAATTTCAACAATCATTTTAGGTCTCACGGGTCGGATATTTTGTAAGGTTAGGTTTGTCATCATAGGCAACCTTAAACCTAAAAGACATGTCCAACTCACAATGGGTGTATGTCGGGTGTCATCATCCCAGCTCCTGCTTATAGATGCTCTCACATTTAGATCCTCACAAGATTCGATCTCGATCCTAATACGATAATTATCAATGATAATCTCTTTAGAGGAAAACGATTATACGGTTTATTACCAAAGGTCAATTATTCAAGCATTAAACAACACTTCTATTGTTTTGTATCATTACTTTACCTCGTCCCTTCGATTGGGGTGGCAAACAGTACTCTCATCAAGGTTCGTTCCCAATGAATTCTGAGATAATATCTAGATATTCGATGCGAAGCGAGGATCTTGATAGAGATGATCGATATAGGGACACCATGCTTACACAACTTCTCTAAATACAAAAGAGTCAATTTCTTCATCGAGAATCTATCATTAACAGGAATGATATTAGCAGATCAGTCTGTCGACAATGACCCAAATCCAATCAAATTCAGATGATGACCTTTGCAATAGTTATATGATTACTAATGTATGAGGCGATGTCTGCCTTCATAATTTTCCATCAGTACAACTTCTTCAGATAAAGATACATTTATTCAGAAATGGCATGACTAGAATACTTAAACTTACGAGATTCCAACATGACTAAATCTCAAAATCTCCATATTTAGGCAACTACAAGTGGCCTTTTATATATATTAACACCATCGGCTTCTCAATTCTAATGGTCCACATTAGCCGTGAACCCCTTTTATTATCTATATTAACCTTTTTACAAGCATCGGCTATATTTTAAATTGCTCGGGCAAATTATTTCGCACAGTCATTATTAAAGAACACATCCTAATTGGTTCTTTATCCTTTCTACATAACGTGTCAGTATCTACGTTCATCTTTCCTGATGAAATAATTATCATGACCATAATTCATTCAGAAATTCTCTTTTCATATTTTGTAACTTTTAGTCTCGTCTCAACTATTATTTTTATCAGTTTTGCACAATCCGTTTAAAGCATCGATAAATATTTCAAGTAATTAAATAATAAATATTCAATTTTTATGAAACGTAAACGTAAAAATTTTAAATTTCTTAGTTCGACCAATTATATGAAAATGTTCAAAATAAATTTGAATTTAATTTACAAGATTTTTGTTGATTTATCGAAAATAATTAATAAGATTCGTAAATGTTCGAAAAAATCTTTGGTTATACTTTGGTCAAAATTTTCTTAGTTGAAAAGAAAAAATTGTCGTTTCAAAGTTCAAGTCATGTTTTAAATGGTTTCCTCAATCCCTCTTAGGTTGTCTTGAGGTATACACAAACATTTACCCCTAAACAGGAGTTTAGTTAAATTATTTGGATATAAGGGAATAATCCTTTAAAAATAATTCGATAAATTATTTGTCAAAACATATTTCCACTTTCTTTTTGGTAAAACCCAAAGCCTTAATGGTTCTAATATTTGAAGAGTCAGTATATATTCCATTATCTATTAATCACACGGTCAAATAATGTAAAGGATCAAATCTCTAAATCATATCTTAGATACTAAAGGTACAAGTTTTCATTGTTCGGCCAATTCAGGGTAGTCTATAAATGATTATTAACTCCTTCTTATTCTAATAAATAAACAGATGGTCCTTAATGATTACAAGCATGAAGTTATCAAATTATAGCCTACACACGTGATTCACCAAATTTATGAATGCTACATATGTATTAGTCAATCTAAACGACATAATATGAAAATCATAATGTTCATTATAAGTTCTGGATGTAGTGATTGGAATAGATAATCTTCTTCGTGGACGCGAAGTTGATAATAACCATGCCGTGGATCAAATCTTTAGAACATACGCTAGAACCTTGTAAATGATCGAACAAATCTATCATCTTGGTTAATGGATATCGATTTCGATCGTCAATTTACTTAGTTCATGGTAATCAATAAATATAAGGAATGATAACATCATAGATCTTCATGATGACGAGCTTGGTAGGAAAAAAAAAGCTTTCTCCGACAACTCTCATAGTTGTACGATAATTCTTTTAATTCAGATGGTGCTGACATACAGTGCATACGCCACAGGTGCATCACCGGGAATATAATCAATACCAAATTCAACTTGTCTTAATGGCGGAAGTCTAGGTAATTCACTAGCAATTACCTCCTAAAGTTTTAGATAACAGAAACATCTTTTAATACATTTACTTTAAGTTCTTTCTTGATTATAATATCTATAACTAGTTCATAACCATTTATGGTATAATTTCAAGTCTAAATGCAGGATATGGTCATCCATCAAGAATTATTTAGATCACTTTTGATAATCAACATCTTATCTTTTAGGAGAAATCTACTCGAGTTCCCATCAATTAAGACAATGTCGTCATGTCATAATCAATCAATCCATGCTACTGGCACTATCAACTTTCCAGTTTCGTTATCGTTGATAAGATATGAATTTCTCAAAAGACTAATAATAACGCATAATCCTTAACAAATTCAAGGATATATGGAGACATAACTAACCTTAAAAAAAAGTAAGGTCAACGCATAATCTACGCGAGAGAATTTCAAATCAGATACATAGAAAACATTAACGAAGATGAGTCTATCCTATGTTTTCATTAATTAAGTACGCATTTGAAAGCTCCTCGGATCGTTACCCAGGTCATTCAAATGAAATCAAATCAAAAGAAATGATAGGAATGTCGATACACCCAGTTGGGTATTAATACTCGATAATTAGATACTTTTCCAAATAATCTCACCACGAGAGAATTGGACAAGAAGAGATATCAATTGTCAATTAAGACAATATCCACAGATGAGTAAATTCAATTCAAAAGAATAAATGGTACAGGCACATATGTAGGTGTCTCTAACAATATGTCCCTAATTTGCACTTCTTGCAGATCTCATAAAATTTTAATCTTTCATAACTTTAAAGAAAATATAGTGTTTATTAATAATTTCATGGTGACTACTAATCAGCCTTACATGGTCCCATCCAAATTGTATGTAGGTGCGCAACTATATACAATTTTAAGATTAACGATGCAATACTCAGTTCGTCAAAACTTTGTCATCATGTTTAAAATAAAAATATTTCCATGCTTAATTCTTGAAGAAGAATCAAAAATAAATTTACAAAGATGTTCTATGTTATGGAAACAATTAAGTTTTCCAAAGCGTTTCATAAACAACTGTACTTCGATAACGATTATTTATAAACCTCACTTTGAATAATCCTTATAGTGATGAAAATTCAATTTTCTCAAAGGACACTGGTTTAACTTATAAAAACAATGAGTGATCTGTGATAGGTGTGTAAACACCCATCCTTTTTACCACTTAATTACAATAATAACCGAGCAAAAACGTGTATTTTATGTCATTTATGTCGGAATTATGCGTGGTTTGTGTTTTTGTTGTGATTTAGGACGAAAAGGTGAAAAGTAGAGAAAACACGGGCATTCACGGACTTTTATCGAAGAAAAAGACGAAAGACGAAGTCAAGAAGTCAAGAGTGCAAAAGGAACGGAAGTACGAGACCAGTTCTGAAGATTTATCGAATAAAAAGTCAAAAGACAGAAGTTTACTAAAAGCCGAATAACTCAAGTCTAATTTATTGAAGAAATTACAAGACGAGTTATTGATCCCGAGACAAAAGTCGAAGAACTTAAAAGATTAAAAGACTAAAGTCGAAGAATTTGGAGATTAAGGACTAAACAAGCAATTAAGGAAAGAAGAAAGAGGGGAGGATGCTTCCTAAGCACCTCCTAATCTCCCCTATAAATAGATTTTATTTTCATTTCATTAGTTTTTGTTGGCTAATAGTGACAATTAGTTCTTCCATTTTATTTTCATTGTCATTTAAATTCATGTCCATTTAAATACATTGTCTTGCACTTTTAATACTTTTAATTCCAAGTAAGTGTTCTTTAATTTTGTTGCTTTAATCTTCATTTACCTTTGATCAAGTGTTCTTTTATCATTCTCTTTCTACCTTTCTTTTGATTTTGGTTTGTTTTGAAAACGGATTAAGCAAGTTTTGCTTAATCACTTTACTTATTCGATTGAAAGTTTTGTCTTTTCTTTTCCTTTTAAGTTTTCATATGAAATAAGCCACAAGTTTGACAATCTTATGTGCTTATTTGGTATTTAGCTTAATTGATTTCAAAGTTTTCTTAAAAGTTTTATCTTTGTAAAATCCATTTCATTAAGTTTCGTCTTTTACATTTCGAAAGGTTTTAACTTTTTAGCTTATTGTCTCGTTTTGATTTCATTTCATTTTAGTATTTGTTACTGCTTATTAGAATTAGCTTATTTAGTTCTTGTGCTTATTGCGAATTTGCTCTTCATCGGAAAGTGAGGGATTTGGAACATTGCGATAGCTCGACTTCTCCGCATTCCGATTGTGACAGCATAGGATCAAGGTATTTCACATTGAGACTGCTTATTTCGATCTGAGGATTACGATTTAGTAACATCCCCCTCATTCCGATCTGGGATTGCGATCGCACATTGCGATCGCATATTCCGACGGCTCTTGAGGTTTGCTAAGACGAAGTGCTGCCCAAATTTATTGAACAACATTCCGATCCAGGATTGCGATCTGGGCTTTCCGATCTGATCAAACATTCCGATAGGTTGCACTTTAAACATTCCGATAGATAGCATTTTTCTACATTCCGATAGATTTTCACCCATATTCCGATCTGACATTCCGATGGACTTGTTGACAGCTTTCCGATCTGGATTCCGATGGTTTGGGGTTTAGAATTATATTTTTGCTTTGTTTTGTTTTTAAGTTACATTTTTAATACATTGTCAAATTTTAATTTTCGTCACGCTTTAATTTCTCGCCATTTATTTTAAAATAGAGTTAGATTTAAATTAACGCCTTTTACTTTAAAGTTTTGCACTTTTTAATATACTACAACGACACAACTTTTGTTTCCACCAAAAGACGGCTGAGTCGCATAGTTAACCAGGATCAATTCGATTAGACCACAACAAAGAACAATTTACATACAAAATCTCATGTATCAAATGGCGCCGCTGCCGGCTCTTTTCGTAAAGATTAACGGTTTTCTGTGAGAGACGCGTTGCTTTTTGGGATCCGTTCACTTGTGAGCGTTATTTTCTTGCTTAAAATTTTTTTCAAAAAAACCATACAAATTAAAAATTGTTAAAAATCCATAAAAATTAAAAATTTCAAAAATCCAAAAAGATTTTATTTTTATTGTGTATATATATTCTCTTTGTGTTTGGTATTTTTTTCTTTTACCTTTGTAGGTGTATGCGTACTAGATCTTCTACTTATCAAGAGCCCGAGACTCGTGAAGATTTAGCTATGGCAGGTGTTAACAACAATAATAATCCACCGCACCTCAACAATAACAACAACAATGTTCTTCCACAGCCCGATCTTCGGACAATGGAGGAGCTTTGTCAACCCACCATGTTTGGACGAGGAGGACCGATTGCGCCGATGCAAATCACGGCTCCGGAGTTTTCGTTGAAGCATCATATGATCCAGCAAGTGCAAACAAATCCTTTTCGAGGAATGCCTGATGATGACGCCAACAAACACCTCGACAAATTCATTACAATCACTCAAAGCATGAAGTTGCCCGGTGCCACAATGTATGTTCTACGCCTTCAACTCTTTCCACATACTTTATCACACCACACCGAGAAATGGTTTGATCGTCTCCTGAAGAATTCAATTCATACTTGGGATGACATGACTCAACGCTTTTTGTCGCGCTACTTTCCACCATCCATGGTCACGAGCCTTCGCAATCAAATCAGCGGTTTCATGCAAGAACCCGATGAATCTCTCTTTGATGCTTAGGAAAGATATAATGTCTTGATCGATCGATGTCCAAACCACAACATGCTCCCTGTAACCTTAATTGATACTTTATACAAAGGTTTGACTTTTCGAGATCGTGATACGATTAATGCCGCCGCCGATGGCACATTTATGAAAAGAAGACCCGAGGAGTGTAGAGAGCTTATTAAGAACATGACTACTCATCATAAAAACTGGGATTCCTACGCTTCATCAAGGAACAACCCGAGAGTCAATGTTTCTTCTACTTCAGCAAACCCTGATATGACCGACTTCACCCGCATGATGACCGAAATGAACAAAAATATCTTGCTCCTCGCTACAAACCAACAACAAGTTAAAGAGGTAGCACCTTCTTGTGAAACATGCGGCGGTCCACACTCATACACTGATTGTCCTTCTACTCAAGGAAATCCGGAAAACATGTATGCAGCCTATGGTAATTATTCACCAGAAAATTACCAAGCACGACCTCAAGGGGATAGAAATTTGCTGAGTTACCGATCAAACAACTACCTTTCACCCGGTTTTTCTCCTCAAAACTAAAACCCCAACAACAATTACAATAGAAGCAACCAAATCCCACCTAGAGCTTCTAATCCTTATCACCCACCCGCTGAACAAGCCCCACCCATCAATCAAGATGTTGAATCTTTAATGCGAACCCAAGGAGAGCAAATCAAGAATCTACAGAGCCAAATTATCAATCTAAAAGGGGATATCACCAAGCAAGGAAATGACATAAGATCCGAGCTTCGAGATAATATTCAATTCTCCTTCAGCAATCAAACGAATGATTTAAATAATATGCTGGCTAGTTTCTTACCCACCACTCAACCCTCTTCTTCGAGTTCTCTACCTTTAAACACCGTCACCAATCCGCGAGCGAATGTGAGTGCTATTACTACCCGTAGTGGAGTTACTTTAGTAGGACCACCTATTCCGCCCCCATCATCTACACCTCCTCCACCACCATTTATCCCTACTCCTCCCACACCTAGTATTAGTGAACCATTACCGTCTCCGCCTCGTCATGACGATGTACCCAAGAAGAACCCTTCAACATCTCAACCTTTACCTGCTACACCTACACCTTCACCACCCAAACCCAATATTCCGTATCCATCTCGCTTAGGCACGGCCAAAATGCACACCAAGGATGACATTCAAGTGTCAAACTATTTGAAGAAAGTTTCGGAAATGACCGTCACTTTTCCCCTTGTTGAAGATCTAGCACAAATGCCTAAATTTGCTAAGATGTTTAAGGAATTGCTTAGCAAAAAGGAGAAGATGACCGAGTTTGTTAATACTCGATTGAACGAAAATTGTTCTGCAGTCATTCTTAAAGAACTTCCGAAAAAACTTGGAGATCCCGGTCGTTTTGTGCTACCTTGTACTTTTAACCAAACCGACAAATTTACTTCCTTAGCCGATCTCGGAGCAAGTATTAATTTGATGCCTTTAAGCGTTTGGAAAAAGTTATCATTGCCCGACCTTGCACCCACCAAAATGAATCTTGAGCTAGGCAATCGCACTCTCGCTTACCCCGGTGGTATTGCCGAAGATGTGTTCATTAAAGTTGGCACATTCAATTTTCCGGTCGATTTTGTCGTTGTTGATTATGAAATGGACCCTCGTATTCCGTTAATACTTGGACGCCCATTTTTACGAACCGGTAGAGCTTTAATTGATGTGGATAAATGTGAGCTCATCTTAAGAGTCGGGGATGATGCACAAGTTTTTGAAATGGGGAAGCTTACAAGCAAATCCTTTGGAGGACGAGAATCAGCGAATATGATTAATGTGCTTGATGATTTTGTCGTCTACAACAATCCGCTATTCGATTCTTGCATTGATAATCCATTGTTTCAAGATGATGTGGATGATTCTCTCTCCAATTTAGAACCTTCTCCCATATATGATTCTCCACCGATCTTTGATGCTTATGATGATGATTCTAGCTTCGATGGAGATGATTATGATGATTTTACTTCCGAGTATCCCGACATGCCCATATATGATAATTTCGATGAGGCCGATACTCTTTCGAGTGATTCTTCTCATGATGAAGATCCTCCGCCATCCATGCTTAATCCTACTTTTGATGATTACTCATTTGAGGAAGACTTCTCTACTTTTCTTAATACTTACTTCCCTCATGAGAGTGATGCTCCTCCTTTGGACTTTGATGATTATGGTCTTGATCCTACTTTGGATTTGAAGAAAATTCTTTCAAAGGAGAAGCAACCGGACGACACCAACATCCGCAGCACGTATGATTTAACACCTCTTTGTCCACCTTCTGAGGACGAGGTTGTGCATTTTCTTTGCGGATCATCTTCAAATTCTGTTGAGCCTGAGTGCTATTTTCCCCTAAAGGAAAAGGTGTTCGACCCCGGTATCGATATTCTTCAGCCATCTTAGTATCCGTCTGATGAAATAAAAGGAAAAATCTTTGGACCTTATGGAAATCTGCTTGCACCTCTTCACCCTTGCTCCCACCGTGCTCCATCTTTGCTTAAGGGAACCTTGCCTACTCTTCTTTGGCTTGCCTTGTTCGCCTTAATCTTGTGCTATGTGATGGACGAAAACTATGTATTTGATCCCGGTGGATATGTTCCATGCTTCTTCCTATGCTAATCAAGGTCGAGTCAGGCTCACGACTCGGTGAACAAAAATCAAGCGCTTCTTGGGAGGCAACCCATGTATCTATCTTTTAGCTTTCTTAATCCTAAGTGTAGGGGAGCCCCATTGGTGTTTGCTATCTCCTCTCTTCTTCTATTTAGGGATTCGAGCGCTCAATGATCCACTCTTGATGATTTTTGACGACCCGTGATTCCGTGTTCCCATCTTCCCGGTTCTATCCTAAACTCTTTTCGATTCACTATTTTATATTTTCTCAATATTAAAATAGGAATCTCGTTAGTTGTCCTTTCCTTAGCGAGATTTAAACAACGTGCATAATGTCCTAAGTGTAGGGGAGTTTACTCCCACATGCTTAAACATTGAGGACAATGTTTATAATAAGTGTAGGGGGGACTTCTATAGAAGTTAAGTGGCCTTTTCCCTGTATTTGTCCTCATTTTAACCGGAAAATCAGTATTTTCGACAATTTTCAAAATTTTTGATCTGTTTTGGCCTATTAGTTTTTACCTTTGTATAGTTATTTTCTTTCCTTGCTAGAATAATTTTAATAAAGTGGTTTTAATTTTCAAATGTTGTGAATCTTTTGACTCAACCCGAGTTTATTTATCTAAGTTTACTCTAGCTAGTATCCTTAACGTGTTTAAGTCAAGTTTTGCTAGGCTTTTATATAGGGAGCTATAAAACGCGAAAGTCTTAACTCTCACGGGTTAAGAACAAGAACTTTTCGCAAGTTCCTATAATTGATCCTAGAGAGTCGTTTATCAAGGGAACTTTAAAACGCGATTTCTAAACTTGAAAAAGTCTAAGAGTTTGCAAGATCCTATAGATGACTCGAATACCCAAAACTTCGATTTAATAGGCTAAGCATCCACGAGTCTCATTCCTTGAGATTTTAAACTGTGGAGAATGAGAGATGATAGAGTCAATTATAAGTTTGGTATTCTTTCGTGAATTTATGTGAGTTAATTATAAGCCTATTCTCCCAAAGCTTGTTAATAAATTTATCTGCAATAAATAAGGTTGTACGATTTGAAAAGTTACTTAGCTTCTAGCCCAAGATCGTTTAGAAGTTGCTCGGTATGGATTAGAGTTCATAGCCAAGGCATAACTTATTGAAGCGGGATGCAAAGATTGGCGAGTCCGAAAAGGCCCTAACAAGGCATGAGGGCTACATTTTGTTGCTAAAGATCCCAAATGATGTGAAGAATCATTTATCAAAGATCAATATGAAGGATCGAGACACACGACGAAAAGCAAAAACTCCCCAAAAGATCATGGAGAAGTCTATCCAAAAAGGACCTAACAAGGTATGAGGATAAATAGATCCAAGTCCAAAAAGGAGGCGAATCGTTGTATATCAAAATCCCAAGTAAAGATTGGAGAAATATGAAGAAGTCATGGTCCAAATATGAAGAATCTCTCAAAAAGTTCAAGTGAAGAAATTCCTATTATGAAGAGAAATTATTTCATGAACGTCTCTCAAGATTTGAAGTATGAAGTCACTGCCAAATATCGATCCGAGAAAGGTCTCAAATCGCGAAGCGAGTTATGCCAAGATATGAACTTTATGAGGTCCCGAGAAGCAGTTTTAAAAGATTTTTTCCTTTAGCTAACTATTGATTAAATCGTCCCACTTTATTTTCAGCCTAATAAACTATCGAAATAAGTCAACAATGCATCCTCGTGATCATTCAAGACAACAATAAAATATAAGAGATACACCTAGGAATAAGGGAGTTTAAGTCAATAATTGACCCACATGAGTTCGTGTTAGTTTGCTAACTTATAATAACAATGATCTTGTTTTTAAGCTTGGTTTGGAGAAAGTGAAAACTTGAGGATGATGATCATTCATGACATTTTCAAAACCCCAAGGTATGATTTTGATTTCTTTACTTGTTTTGTTATTTTCTATATCTTTAATAAAGGCCAACATGGATTGATGGTGATGAAAAATGTAAACGTGCTTTGTAACTAATGCATTGCATGAGGACATTGCAATGGTCAAGTGTAGGGAATTTGATAGTTGTGTAAACACCCATCCTTTTTACCACTTAATTACAATAATAACCGAGCCAAAACGTTTATTTTATGTCATTTATGTCAGAATTATGCGTGGTTTGTGTTTTTGTTGTGATTTAGGACGAAAAGGTGAAAAGTGGAGAAAACACGGGCATTCACGGGCTTTTATCGAAGAAAAAGACGAAAGACAAAGTCAAGAAGTCAAGAGTGCAAAAGGAACGGAAGTCCAAGACCAATTCTGAAGATTTATCGAAGAAAAAGTCAAAAGACGGAAGTTTACTAAAAGCCGAATAACTCAAGTCTAATTTATTGAAGAAATTACAAGACGAGTTATTGATCCCGAGACAAAAGTCGAAGAACTTAAAAGATTAAAAGACTAAAGTCGAAGAATTTGGAGATTAAGGACTAAACAAGCAATTAAGGAAAGAAGAAAGAGGGGAGGAAGCTTCCTAAGCACCTCCTAATCTCCCCTATAAATAGATTTCATTTTCATTTCATTAGTTTTTGTTGGCTAATAGTGACAATTAGTTCTTCTATTTTATTTTCCTTGTCATTTAAATTCATGTCCATTTAAATACATTGTCTTGCACTTTTAATACTTTTAATTCCAAGTAAGTGTTCTTTAATTTTGTTGCTTTAATCTTCATTTACCTTTGATCAAGTATTCTTTTATCATTCTCTTTCTACCTTTCTTTTGATTTTGGTTTGTTTTGAAAACGGATTAAGCATGTTTTGCTTAATCACTTTACTTATTCGATTGAAAGTTTTGTCTTTTCTTTTCCTTTTAAGTTTTCATACGAAATAAGCCACAAGTTTGACAATCTTATGTGCTTATTTGGTATTTAGCTTAATTGATTTCAAAGTTTTCTTAAAAGTTTTATCTTTGTAAAATCCATTTCATTAAGTTTCGTCTTTTACATTTCGAAAGGTTTTAACTTTTTAGCTTATTGTCTCGTTTTGATTTAATTTCATTTTAGTATTTGTTACTGCTTATTAGAATTAGCTTATTTACTTCTTGTGCTTATTGCGAATTTTCTCTTCATCGGAAAGTGAGGGATTTGACACATTGCGATAGCTCGACTTCTCCACATTCCGATTGTGACATAATAGGATCAAGGGATTTCACATTGAGACTGCTTATTCCGATTTGAGGATTACGATCTAGTAACATCCCCCTCATTCCGATCTGGGATTGCGATCGCACATTGCGATCGCATATTCCGACGGCTCTTGAGGTTTGCTAAGACGAAGTGCTGCCCAAATTTATTGAGCAACATTCCGATCCAGGATTGCGATCTGGGCTTTCCGATCTGATCAAACATTCTGATAGGTTGCACTTTAAACATTCCGATAGATAGCATTTTTCTACATTCCGATAGATTTTCACCCATATTCCGATCTGACATTCTGATGGACTTGTTGACAGCTTTCCGATCTGGATTCCGATGGTTTGGGGTTTAGAATTATATTTTTGCTTTGTTTTGTTTTTAAGTTAAATTTTTAATACTTTGTCAAATTTTAATTTTCGTCACGCTTTAATTTCTCGCCATTTATTTTAAAATAGAGTTAGATTTAAATTAACGCCTTTTACTTTAAAGTCTTGCACTTTTTAATATACTACAACGACACAACTTTTGTTTCCACCAAAAGACAGCTGAGTCACATAGTTAACCAGGATTAATTCGATTAGACCACAACAACGAACAATTTACATACAAAATCTCATGTATCAATCTGCAAAAGAGTGATGAAAAGTTGTTCACAAAGAACTAACTACAATATGATAGGAAATGAGCTTTAGCCAATTAATCATGAGGTTCTTGGCCTCGATGGCGCTCATAAAGAATAATCCACAACATAACTCAAATCGAGATGAGTACTTGTTCAGTGGTTGCATCACTAATGCGAACATTAGGAAGAAGCAAGAAAAGATAGATAACATTGATACATGTAGGATTTAGCAATCAAAGGTAGTCATTTCATTAATCACAAACAAGTCAAAAATTGTACCGTAACACATTACATGTCACTATGTCATACAATTCCAAGAACTCATCCTACCAACTGATGTCTCAGTTAAGTTAGGGATTTTTGAAAGATACCACAATTAATACAAATCTACAAGAGTCATTAGGTGTTCCACATGTCCCAAAAGATCCATCGGTCCCAATTCAGAAGAAGATCTCTTCAATTTATTTATCAGACACTGGGCATCCTTGTCAGTGGACAACGGCCTAGGAACAACCCTTAACACAAACAACAATCATTTAAAACCTTATAATTCATACACAGGACTTAACGACTTCTTCTTAACAATCTCATATTCCATACAGGTTAAATTTTACTTTATTCAAGTTTCAGTAAACTTATAATCAATGTGACATCCTACCTCATTCTCCAATTCTTTCAACCTTATTCTTAGACCTTGAAAGGGCAATAAAAGCTCGACATGATCAACACTTAATTTTTAATCCTATAGCTCTTACAAAAATAGTTTTCAAATGAGTCACTAGTATGAAATGACTCACACATTCAATTAGACTTCTCGGAAAGGTACTAGTGGCATGAGGCTTTTGGGTAACGGTTCCAATGACAGCCTCAAGTGCAACATTCACCCTTTCGATTTCAATTTAAGAATTGGGCGACAACGAATTAGATGACACCTTTCCAGGTGGTAATGTTTTGTCAAACTCCACTCTATAAGGAAAGATCGTCATGACATCGATATCAGATTTAATCTCGCCAATTCTTCTTTAATATCAAAATCAACTAATATCTATATTTCTACGAATATCAATCATTTGTTGGGATCAAAAATATCCACAACTTGGTTTAGATCTAGAATAGCTAGAATTCCTACGGGAATAGATTCGATTGATTTGCTAGGGGAGTTAGGGTTCCTTGAGACAATCTACGTCGTATAAATACCTCATATAAATATTAAAATAATCATCAAACAATCATGTAATCAAATTACATCATATATATATGTATATATATATATATATATATATATATATATATATATATATATATATATATATATATATATATATATATATATATATATATATATATATATATATATATATATATATATATATATATATATATATATATATATATATATATATATATATATATATATATATATATAATCCAAGTTATATATATATTAAAATAACACTTCTCAGTCTGGCCTTGTCGGTAACTCCGAAATTCTTCGGCACCGTTATAGTCAAAAGATTTTCATAGACATTTTGAGAAAAATGTTTATAGTTAAAAGATTTTGAAATGTTCAATACAAAACCTTGGTTTTAAAAATCTTTCGTTCTCTATAACGAGAGCTTTGGTACCAAACTGTAACACCCCAAAATTTACACAATTCAATACAGCGGAAGAGTCATTGGTGTTACGGGATAGCACATTACTCACATCATAGACAACGCTTAAAAATCGCGTCATTTAATAATAAAGCATTTTCCATTCATGAATATCAAATTTACATAGGTCTCAAGTCATAGTATTTCATACAAGTTTTACAAAGCATTTGAATGGAAATTGTTATTTAAGTGCGGGCCATAAATTCTTGTAGTCTTCCCGAGAATTACCTTCAAGCACCTGAGATAAAACATGTTAAAAGAAATGGTCAGCGAAAACGCTGAGTGAATTCATAGAGTTTAATGAAATCCCTTAATATATCATCGGTATAAAATTATTACCGAAAATCATTTTGTACAATTCTTTATCGTATGCCATAAAATAAGCCAAAAACATTTTATACAAATTTTTGTTGTAAATCATACGATAGGCTTTTGCCTTCAAAACCATTATACGAACCAATGTCGTAAAAACATCAAACAATACGTTTTATAACGTTTTATAGAGTTAAATAAAAACCGTTATATGATATGGTTATGTGAAACCAAAACACGAACATAATATCAATAATAAGACCCCGTATTTCTAGTCATGCAATATATTGTAATTCAATGCGTATAGGAGTATTTTCGTTATTTGATTGTGTTGTTGGATTATTATTAGCCGCATGACATTGTTGACTTACTATCACAAACAACGGGTAGCTAATCCAAAACTCAAGTTGCCCATCTAAGTTAGCATGTCGTCACAAAAATCACGCTATAGAAATCTTCTCATACATAAATTCTCTTACCAATCAATGTGGCACGACGGGGATCAACCGTCAAGGCGCGAACTGGGGTGATCTTCCCCAAATAGTACTATTATATGCATAAGCGTCTACTAAATCTCGGTATTTCATAATTCATGCAAATGGGACTTTTAGTGACATAACCTAACTATAATAATCCATTTCATTTTATACATCGGGTCATATAATCATTCATCGGGTCATATAATCATTCGGGTCCAAATCAATAAACAAACAATCGGGAAAACTGGTGTGCTATTTTATTAAAACTAACATGTTATCTCCCTCGCGGGTTTATAAAACATTTGATAAAAACATTTAAAAGAGTGTGTAGCTATGAACTCACGTTGATTGGGAATAGCGGTTATCGGCGATTTGGATGTACGGTACGTGCTTCAATCACGGCATCCTAGACAAATAATACTCGTCTTAGACACTTGTCCAATGACTTTATAAAAACAATGGCTATGTATACATATGATGATTTTATAAATATGATGATGATCAAGTAGGATGGTACATCTTTATTTACTCATTATAGTGTCATGTGTTGGTAAATTATCATACTAGTTTCACTTGTTTAACTTCTTTAATTGTCAAGGCCCAATAAGCCCATTGACTTATATTAGGCCATCTTATACTTTTAACATCAGTCATATGCTTACATGTTGGACCCAAGTGGGTTAAGCCCTATAAGTAAGTTTATTAGTGTTTAGCCAAATTAGTTGGATTAAAAGTCCAATAAGGCTAATTTGGCCCGTTAATGTCCGTATGTTATAAAGCTCGGGTTTTATCGGTTTCTACTTGTAATATATACTTATTCATCATTACATTAGTTATAAAAAGTTTACTTTAGACGGGTCCGACCATCTAAATTTTAATTGACGAAAACGTTAATTTTACGGTTTTAGCCGAAAAGACGTAAAAATCATGTTTATAGTTTTATACCTTATAAAACTTGTCAAATTGCCATTTTTATAAAATATCTCATTTATTCATTATTGTACATACTTAATTATATGTAATATATAAGTTAGTGGGTTTTAAATTTACATTTTATAATATATTTATTTGAGTGCTATTATTATTCTATTATACTTTAATTTCACAAATCTGATTTTTAGTTTCACTTTCATCATTTTTATCATATATTGAGTTCTACAAGGAGATAGAAGCTCATTTTTGGATGAAATAAACTTCATATTATGTGCTACAATTAACGTAGTTTTAGCTATTGCTCAATCCAAGTCTAAGTGTCCCTAACAGTACTCACAAAACAGACTATTCAGATTGGTACTTCAATTTTGTTTTGATCATATCTCACTCATTATAATGATTCCATTGCATGGTCAACTCTCACATGTGTACAAGACTTAACAATAACTGTATATTGATTCAACTATTCCATTTTTTTCGTTTAACATGTGGTTGTTTACTGTTTTTATACAGCCAACTAAATTAAGCAAGATTTTAACCTTTTTACATATGGTTTTCCATCTTTTTATCCAAGTTTATCAACACATGATCCACACACAATATTTTTATCATCATTAATCATCATATACATATACATAAATATAGAAAATACAAGATTACATATTCAAAATAACAAAAGGACAAGAAGAACAATCTCTATACCACCAAAGTGATGAAAAGATGAGATTGATGATGAACAAGGCTTGGTTTTAGGTAACCAATCTTATGAGATATCAACACCAATTCTAGGATCAGAAAATATTTGTAGACTTATCCAAAAATCAGCCCTTGATCTCCATGGAAAATCATTGCTAGTTGTTAAAATCACCTCCAATCAACAAGTCTTCAAAAGGTTTCCATCATATGTGTGAATAACACAAGATATTATGGTTAAATTTTGATCAAATGGGGTGATTTGGGAGCATGGTGGACGGAAATGGTGTAGAGAGAGAGAGAGAGTTTTATGTGTTGTTGCATGTAAAAATGAGTTAGATGGTTTAGGTGAAATGGTTTTGTGTTGGTAGCTTGTTTATCAAAGCTTACAAGACAAGTGTAGCAACTTGTAACTACAAGTTGACACCTTATGGGTGTAGGTGGAGCTTATTTAGCCGTCCCATGAGTGAGGTGAGGCAAGTGTAAACTTCTCTCATCCCACTAATTTACGGGTACTCCTCGATTCTAGTTTCCTCGATTTGCGTGCCCTAGGGTCGTTTTACGAAAAACTTTTTTATAAATTATGAATCAACGACACAAAACGGATCTAATAAAAATTGTCTCATCAAAAACGGAGTTCAAAAACGTAAATACGTAATCCTAGGGTTTCCGGTTTAGTCGTAAAGGACGTTAAATTATGTACGTAAGTCCTATTCTCTTCTCGTAAATTGAAGAGATCTTCTTCTGAATTGGGACCGATGGATCTTTCGGGAAATGTGGAACACCTAATGACTCTTGTAGATTAGTATTAATTGTGGTATCTTTCAAAAACTTTGTCATCATGTTTAAAATAAAAATATTTTCATGCTTAATTCTTGAATAAGAATCAAATATAAATTTACAAAGATGTTCTTTGTTATGGAAACAATGATGTTTTTTAAAGCGTTTCATAAACAAATTTACTTCGATAAAGATTATTTATAAACCTCACTTTGAATAATCCTTATAGTGATGAAAATTCAATTTTCTCAAAGGACACTGTTTTAACTTATAAAGTGTTGAAGTAGTTTGTTATTGTTTTAGTTGTGTAATGTTGTAGTATTGAGTTTGGGAAAAACCTAAGTAGTATTAGTTTTTATAAGTATTTTTTTTCAAATAGAGAGATGGGTAATCATTAAGTGTATCGTAAATGTTTTGAGCGAAATCGCTCAAATATTATCTTGTGTAGTGAAACTTTTAAACGAGATTACGTTGATATAATTTAATGTCGATCCTAAAATATAAAAGAGTGAATTTCTTTAAATACAAAAGAGTCAATTTCTTACACAACTCCTTTAAATACAAAAGAGTCAATTTCTTCATCGAGAATCTATCATTAACAGGAATGATATTAGCAGATCAGTCTGTCGACAATGACCCAAATCGAATCAAATTCAGATGATTACCTTTGCAATAGTTATATGTTTACTAATGTATGAGGCGATGTCTGCCTTCATTATTTTCTATCAGTACAACTTCTTCAGATAAAGATACATTTAGTCAGAAATGGCATGACTAGAATACTTAAACTTACGAGATTCCAACATGACTAAATCTCAAAATCTCCATATTTAGGCAACTACAAGTGGCCTTTTATACATTTTAACACCATCGGCTTCTCAATTCTAATGGTCCACATTAGTCGTGAACCCCTTTTATTATCTATATTAACCTTTTTACAAGCATCGACTATATTTTAAATTGCTCGGGCAAATTATTCCGCACAGTCATTATTAAGGAACACATCCTAATTGGTTCTTTATCCTTTCTACAAAACGTGTCAGTGTCTACGTTCATTTTTCCTGATGAAATAATTATCATGACCATAATTCATTCAGAAATTCTCTCTTCATATTTTCTAAGTTTTAGTCTCGTCTCAACTATTACTTTTATCAGTTTTGCTCAATCCGACGTTTAAAGCATCGATAAATATTTCAAGTAATTAAATAATAAATATTCAATTTTTATGAAACGTAAACGTAAAATTTTTTAATTTCTTAGTTCGACCAATTATATGAAAATGTTTAAAATAAATTTGAATTTAATTAACACGATTTTTGTTGATTTATCAAAAATAATTAATAATATTCGTAAATGTTCGAAAAAATCTTTGGTTATACTTTGGTCAAAATTTTCTTAGTTGAAAAGCAAAAGTTGTCGTTTCAAATTTCAAGTCATGGTTTAAATGGTATCCTCAATCCCTCTTAGGTTGTCTTGAGGTATACACAAACATTTACCCCTAAACATGAGTTTAGTTAAATGATTTGGATATAAGGGAATAATCCCTTAAAAATCCTTCGATAAATTATTTGTCAAAACATATTTCCACTTTCTTTTTGGTAAAACCAAAGCCTTAATGGTTCTAATCTTTGAAGAGTCAGTATATATTCCATTATCTATTAATCACACGGTCAAATAATGTAAAGGACCAAATCTCTAAATCATATCTTAGATACTAAAGGTACATGTTTTCATTTTTCGGCCAATTCAGGGAAGCCTATAAATGATTATTAACTCCTTCTTATTCTAATAAACAAACAGATGGATCTTAATGATCACAAGCATGAATTTATCAAATTACAGCCTACACACGTGATTCACCAAATTTATGAATGCTACATGTGTATTAGTCAATCCAAACGACATAACATGAAACTCATAATGTTCATTACAAGTTCTGGATGTAGTGATTGGAATAGATAATCTTCTTCGTGGACGCAAAGTTGATAATAACCATGCCGTGGATCAAATCTTTAGAACGTACGCTAGAACCTTGTAAATGATCGAACAAATCTATCATCTTGGTTAATGGATATCGATTTCGATCGTCAATTTACTTAGTTCGGAATGATAACATCATAGATCTTCATGATGACAAGCTTTGGTAGAAAAAAAAAGCTTTCTCCGACAACTTTCTCAGTTGTACGGTAATTCTTTTAATTCAGATGGTGCTGACGTACAATGCATACGCCACAGGTGCAACACCGGGAATATAATCAATACCAAATTCAACTTGTCTTAATGGCGGAAGTATAGGAAATTCACTAGAAATTACCTCCTAAAGTTTTAGATAACAGAAACATCTTTTAATTCATTTACTTTAAGTTCTTTCTAGATTACAATATCTATAACTAGTTCACAACCCTTCACGGTATAATTTCAAGTCTAAATGCAGGATATGGTCATCCGTCAAGAATTATTTTGATCACTTTTGATAATCAACATCTTATCTTTTAGGGGAATTCTACTCGAGTTCCCAACAATTAAGACAATGTCGTCATGTCATAATCAATCACTCCATTCTACTGGCACTATCAAGTTTCCAGTTTCGTTATCGTTGATAATATGTGAACTTCTGAAAAGACTAATAATAACTCATAATCTTTCACAAATTCAAGGATATATGGAGACATAACTAACCTTAAAAAGAGTAAGGTCAACGCATAATCTACGCGAGAGAATTTCAAATCAGACACAGACGAAAACATTAACGAATATGAGTCTCTCCCATGTTTTCATGAATTGAGTACGCATTCGAAAGCTCCTCGGATCGTTACCCAGGTCATTCAAATGAAATTAAATCAAAAGAAATGATAGGAATGTCTATACACCCGGTCGGGTATTAATACTCGATAATTAGATACTTTTCCAAATAATCTCACCACGAGAGAATTGGACAAGAAGGGATATCAATTGTCAATTAAAACAATATCCACATATGAGTAAATTCAATTCAGAAGAATAAATGGTACAGACACATATGTAGGTGTCTCTAACAATATGTCCCTAATTTGCAATTCTTACAGATCTCATAAAATTTAATCTTTCATAAGTTTAAAGAAAATATAGTGTTTATTAATAATTTCATGGTGACTACTAATCAACTTTGCATGGTCCCTTCCAAATTGTATCTAGGCGCACAACTATATACAATTTTAAGATTAACGATGCAATACTCAGTTCGTCAAAACTTTGTCATCATGTTTAAAATAAAAATATTTTCACGCTTAATTCTTGAATAAGAATCAAAAATAAATTTACAAAGATGTTCTTTGTTATGGAAACAATTAAGTTTTCCAAAGCGTTTCATAAACAACTTTACTTCGATAACGATTATTTATAAACCCCACTTTGAATAATCCTTATAGTGGTGAAAATTCAATTTTCTCAAAGGACACTGTTTGAACTTATAAAAACAATGAGTGATCTGAAAAAGAGTGATGAAAAGTTGTTCACCAAGAACTAACTACAATATGATAGGAAATGAGCTTTAGCCAATTAATCATGAGGTTCATGGCCTTGATGGCGCTCAAAAAGAATAATCCACAACGTAACTCAAATCGAGATGAGTACTTGTTCAGTGGTTGCATCACTAATGCGAACATTAGGAACAAGCAAGAAAAGATAGATAACATCGATACATGTAGGATTTAGCAATCAAAGGTAGTCATTTCATTAATCACAAACAAGTCAAAAATTGTACCGTAACACATTACATGTCAATATGTCATACAATTCCAAGAACTCATCCTACCAACTGATGTCTCAGTTAAGTTAGGGATTTTTGAAAGATACCACAATTAATACTAATCTACAAGAGTCATTAGGTGTTCCACATGTCTCGAAAGATACATCGGTCCCAATTCAGAAGAAGATCTCTTCAATTTATTTATCGGCCACTGGGTTACCTTGTCAGTGGACAACGACCTAGGAACAACCCTTAACACAAACCAACAATCATTAAAACCTAATAATTCATTCACGGGACTTAACGACTTCTTCTTAACAATCTCATATTCCATACAGGTTAAATTTTACTTTATTCAAGTTTCAATAAACTTATACTCAATGTGACATCCTACCTCATTCTTTAATTCTTTCAACCTTATTCTTAGACCTTGAAAGGGCAATAAAAGCTCGACATGATCAACACTTAATTTTTAATCCTATAGCTCTTACAACAATAGTTATCAAATGAGTCACTAGTAAGAAATGACTCACAGATTCAATTAGACTTCTCGGAAAGGTACTAGTGGCATGAGGCTTTTGGGTAACGGTTCTAATGACAGCCTCAAGTGCAACATTCACCCTTTCGATTTCAATTTAAGAATTGGGCGACAACGAATCAGATGACACCTTTCCAGGTGGTAATGTTTTGTCAAACTCCACTCTATAAGGAAAGATCGTCATGACATCGATATCAGATTTAATCTCGCCAATTCTTCTTTAATATTACAATCAACTAATTTCTATATTTCTACGAATATCAACCATTTGTTGGGATCATAAATATCCACAAATTGGTTTAGATCTAGAATAGCTAGAATTCCTACGGGAATAGCTTCGATTGATTTGCTAGGGGAGTTAGGGTTCCTTGTGACAATCTACGTCGTATAAATACCTCGTATAAATATTAAAATAATCATCAAACAATCATGTAATCAAATTACATCATATATATATATATATATATATATATATATATATATATATATATATATATATATATATATATATATATATATATATATATATATATATATATATATATATATAATCCAAGTTATATATATATATATTAAAATAACACTTCTCAGTCGGCCCTTGTCGGTAACTCGGGAATTCTTTGGCACCGTTATAGTCAAAAGATTTTCTTAGACATTTTGAGAAAAATGTTTATAGTTAAAAGATTTTGGAATGTTTTATTCAAAGCCTTGGTTTTAAAAATCTTTCGTTCTCTATAACGAGAGCTTTGGTACCAAACTGTAACACTCTAAAATTTACACAATTCAATACAGCGGAAGAGTCATGGGTGCTACAGGATAGAACATTACTCACATCATAGACAACGCTTAAAAATCGCGTCATTTAATAATAAAGCATTTTCCATTCATGAATATAAAATTTACATAGGTCCCAAGTCATAGTATTTCATACAAGTTTTACAAAGCATTTGAATGGAAATTGTTGTTTAAGTGCGGGCCATAAATTCTTGTAGTTTTCCCGAGAATTACCTTCAAGCACCTGAGATAAAACATGTTAAAAGAAAAGGTCAGCGAAAACGCCGAGTGAATTCATAGAGTTTAATGAAATCCCTTAATATATCATCGGTATAAAATTATTACCGAAATTCATTTTGTACAATTCTTTATCGTAGGCCATAAAATAAGCCAAAAACATTTTATACAAATCTTTGTTGTAAATCATACGATAGGCTTTTGCCTTCAAAACCATTATACGAACCAATGTCGTAAAAACATCATACAATACGTTTTATAACGTTGTATAGAGTTAAATAAAAACCGTTATATGAATATGGTTATGTAAAACCAAAACACAAAAATAATATCACTAATAAGACCCCGTATTGCTAGTCAGGCAATATATTGTAATTCAATGCGTATAGGAGTATTTTCGTTATTTGATTTTGTTGTTGGATTATTATTAGCCGCATGACATTATTACCTTGCTATCACAAACAACAGGCAGCTAACCCAAAACTCAAGTTGCCCATCTAAGTTAGAGTGTCGTCAGAAAAATCACGCTATGAAAATCTTCTCATACATAAATTCGCTTACCAATCAATGTGGCATGACGGGATCAACCGTCAAGGCGCTAACTGGGGTGATCTTCCCCAAATAGTACTATTATATGTATAAGCGTCTACCAAATCCCGGTATTTCACAATTCATGCTAATGGGACTTTTAATGACATAACCTAACTATAATAATCCATTTCATTTCATACATCGGGTCATATAATCATTCATCAGGTCATATAATCATTCCGGTCCAAATCAATAAACAAACAATCGGGACAACTAGTGTCCTATTTTATTAAAACTAACATGTTATCTCCCTCGCGGGTTTATAAAACATTTCATAAAAACATTTAAAAGAGTGCGCGGCTATGAACTCACGTTGATTGGGAAAGGCGGTTATCGGCGATTTGGATGTACGGTACGTGCTTAAATCACGGAAACCTAGACAAATAATACTCGTCTTAAACTCTTGTCCAATGAATTTATAAAAACAATGGCTATGTATACATATGATGATTTTATAAATATGATGATGATCAAGTGGGATGGTACATCTTTATTTACTTATTATAGTGTCATGTGTTGGTAAATTTTCATACTAGTTTCACTTGTTTAACTTCTTTAATTGTCAAGGCCCAATAAGCCCATTACCTTATATTAAGCCATCTTATACTTTTAACATCAGTCCTATGCTTACATGTTGGGCCGAAGTGGGTTAAGCCCAATAAGCAAGTTTATTAGTGTTAAGCCAAATTAGTTGGATTAATAGTCCAATAAGGCTAATTTGGCCCGTTAATGTCCGTATGTTATAAAGCTCGGGTTTTATCGGTTTCTACTTGTAATATATACTTATTCATCATTACATTAGTTATAAAAAGTTTACTTTAGACGGGTCCGACCATCTAAGTTTTAATTGACGAGAACGTTAATTTTACGGTTTTAGCCGAAAAGACGTAAAAATCATGTTTATAGTTTTATAACTTATAAAACTTATCAAATTGTCATTTTTATAAAATGTCTCATTTATTCATTATTGTACATACTTAATTATATGTAATATATAAGTTAGTGCGTTTTAAATTTAAATTTTATACTATATTTATTTGAATGCTATTATTATACTATTATACTTTAATTTCATAAATCTGATTTTTAGTTTCACTTTCACCATTTTTATCATATCTTGAGTTCTACAAGGAGATAGAAGCTCATTTTTGGATGACATAAACTTCATATTATGTGCTACAATTAACGTAGCTTTAGCTACTTCTCAATCCATGTCTAAGTGTCCCTAACAGTACTCACAAAACAGACTATTCAGATTGGTACTTCAATTTTGTTTTGATCTTATCTCACTCATTATAATGATTCCATTGCATGGCCAACTCTCACATGTGTAAAATACTTAATAATTACTGTATATTGATTCAAATATTCCATTTTTTAGTTTAACATATGGTTGTTTACTGGTTTTATACAGCCAACTAAATTAAGCAAGATTTTAACCTTTTTACATATGATTTTCCATCTTTTTATCCAAGTTTATCAACACATTATCCCCACACAATATTTTTATCATAATTAATCATCATATACATATACATAAATAAAGAAAATACAAAATTATATATTAAAAATAACAAAAGGATAGGAAGAATAATCTCTATACCACCAAAGTGATGAAAAGATGAGATTGATGATGAACAAGGCTTGGTTTTGGGTAACCAATCTTATGAGATACCAACACCAATTCTAGGATCAGCAAATATTTGTAGACTTCTCCAAAAATCAGCCCTTGATCTCCATGGAAACTCATTGTTAGTTGTTAAAATCACCTCCAATCAATAAGTCTTCAAAAGGTTTCCATCATATGTGTGAATAACACAAGATATTATGGTTAAATTTTGATCAAATGGGGTGTTTTAGGAGCATGGTGGACGGAAATGGGGTAGATAGAGAGAGAGTTTTATGTGTTGTTGCATATAAAAATGAGTTAGATGGTTTAGGTAAAGCGGTTTTGTGTTGGTAGCTTGTTTATGAAAGCTTACAAGACAAGTGTAGCAACTTGTAACTACAAGTTGACACCTCATGGGTGTTGGTGGAGCTTATTTAGCCGTCCCATGAGTGGGGTGAGGAAAGTGTAAACTTGTCTTATCCCACTAATTTACGGGTACTCCTCGATTCTAGTTTCCTCGATTTGCGTGCCCTAGGGTCGTTTTACGAAAAACGTTTTTATAAATTATGAATCAACGGTACAAAACGAATCTAATAAAAATTGTCTTATCAAAAACGGAGTTCAAAAACGTAAATACGTAATCCTAGGGTTTCCGGTTTAGTCGTAAAGGACGTTAAATTATGCACGTAAGTCCTATTCTCTTCTCGTAAATTTGTGAGTTTATGAACCAACACAAATTTAAAATTCCAAAATAATATTCAAGGATAAATTTATTTTCTGAATGTTAGACTGTCACCAAAAACGGTGTATGTAAACGTAAGCACGCAACGTAGAGTCCTCCGGTTTAGATGTAGTCGATGTTACTTCAAGACGTAAACCTAAATTTCTTCCCAAAAATGAGTGAGTTCATAATATAACATTAAAATAATGTTTTTAAATAATACTTGAGAATAAAATATCAACCATAAATTGATGGATTCCCAAACTCAATACTACAACATTACACAACTAAAACAGTAACAAACGACTTCAACACTTTATTCACAATTATATTCAAGTAAAATCAAATACCTCATATATGCATCTTTCACCAAAACCGGACCCCCCCCCCCCCTTGTACACAACAATGCCCACATTTATTTCCCTTTCATTTTGAAATCTAGGTATTACACCTACTCTTAATGGTTGGTACCATCTTGTCCCCTCTTCTTTTCTCCACCCATCGAATATACCCATTTTCCCCCATATCTCTTCACAAAACTTAAACTACAACAACCTTATTAATGATAGTCAATAATAAAAGTACACAATTCTTCATCCCTTCCTTGCCATGGACGAACCCCGATGTCTCTTGATACCTTCCCCATGATTTTATCATTTCCAACGATATAACTAGTAATTAGTCTCTCAAGTTACCAAGCAAACTTTGTTTGCAAACCCTAACTAAACAAGCCTCAGCCTTAAACACACTCTCTTGCCTATAAATACTCACTCATTTTTTACTTAAACACACACTCAAAACTTAAGAAAATCTCTCAATGAAAACACAAGCCTCTTGTTCTTAGGTCACGACAGCAAGATAAAACAAATAAGAATTTCGGGTTGATTTTAAGGCAAGCAAGAAACACTAAGATGTTTAGGTTGTAGGTACATGTTTGATACTTGATCACTAGTTCTTACTTCATCTTCACCAAATATTCTTAGGACCTTTGTAAGTTTCTAAATTCCTTGTTTATCTCGACTTGGTTGATAATCATACTTGCTATAAACTTTCAAGAACTAAACTAACATTAATGGAATATAACTAAGTCACGGGTTACGGTTGTGATGGGCGCTTACTTGATGAAATATTGATGCCAAGTATAAGGGCTAATGTATGATTTTATGTATGGTGTGTGCTTCGTGGGTATGCTTCAACAAGCAGAAACCATAACCCAGAAAATGAACACAGCTTCCACCTTTTTAAAATGTGAGTATGTGGTGTGTTAGAGTACTAATTCATGTATGCTTTTAGGTGTAAGAGTGTATGGTTTGATGTTAAGAAACAAGCATGAACTTAAGTATGCTTCTATATGGGTTTTGTGTATATTGCTATGCGTGCTTGATAATAAGCAGAAACCAGTAATCTTAGTTCTTCAAACAAGTTCTTGTGTGAATGTCATTATTTGCAAGTTGTATGATCGTATGTTAAGAGATGAGCATGACTTTATGACAAACCAACCATAAACTTAAGTATGATTGTAGGTGTGTGTGAACAACATGAAGTCACACTAGAAACCAAACATGTATTTTCAAAAGTGTGTGGGTGTGAGTGTGTGAAAGTTTTGTACTATCTATCTATAGAGTAAATATATGGATGGTGCGTGTGTGTGTTGTAGGTAGGAAACCAAGTGAGTACAACAAGCAGGAAACAAAAACTTATTTCTGATAGAAAAACGTGGGTATGTTTGCATAGGTATCAAGTGTGTGTTTTCAACCACTGTAACTATGAAACGAGTGTGACCAAGTGTGGGTTACATGGGTGGACATTTGAAGGAGTCACAAAAACCTAAAAACAAGACAAAATTTGGTGGTGTGTTTATGCACAAAACAAGAATAAACCAACTTCAAAAGAAAGGTTACTGAACGTGCTTCATGTGTGTACGATTTGTGTATGTAAGTGTGTAAGGGCTGCATGCGTGAGTTTTTAGATACAAGAAGCATATATAGTTAAGACCTGGTGTGTAGGATTGATTTGAATACATATATAGTACGGATATGGATAACTTTACAACAAACTAAAAATCAAAAGACTTTGAGTTGGGCATAGAGGGAGGCGTATTACAGAGACTCAAAAAACAACCAACATACAAGTGTGTGTACCCTACGTCTGTAACCAACAGGAAGAGACCATGTTCATTGTGTAAATATTTGTTATGTATGAAAGGATAATAAAAACAAAAGAGTGGACCACGTGTTTTCCCTTTGGGGGTACCCTACAATTGACAGAAACCATCAGCATGCCTCTCTTTTCTCCTCTTTTGACTTGCCATGCAATGTGTGTTATGTATGTGAAGGGATGTATATGATGTATATATTAAAAGAAATATGAAAACAGGGAGAGACCCCCCTTTCTTTACGTGTAACCAGTAGACAAAACAAACAAAGGGGCATTTCTCATTTTTGCTAATTATGGCTATGTATATAGTGTATTTATGTATGTATGTATGATGAAAGAGAAAAGACCATGTCCCACCTTTTTAATTTGTGCAAACCATATGAATAAGGACCACAACACATACAAGTAGTACTCCTACTTAGCAAAGGTTGGAGGGCAGGTAGGTTCATGTGGTAAAAATAAATGAATGCTAGTAATAATAATAAACACATAAAAATGAACTTGACAAAATGGTCGATCGCCCTACTTTAGGCCTGTTTTAATCGACTTAATGACCTTCGCCCAAAGATATAAAAATATCTTGTTAAAGGTGACACGGCCTAGTTTCCAAAACAGTTTTCTGTTTGTCTTGAAGATAAGTAACGAACTCACAATAAATTCCCAAAGATGGTCGATTGACACTTATAAATAATTGAACCTTACTTGTTATTTTTGATTGCGAGTAAACCACTTTGTATATTTATTTGCTAGACTTAAGGACTTTATAAATATGTGATATTTATCAAATGTTGAAAACCTCGCGGCCTAGTTTATATAACAAGAACCCGATTATTTTTTTGGACTAATAGATAACGAGTTATTAAAGCCAAAATTCGACCCCATGACTAAAATGGTTGAACATGAAAAATGTATAAAAACATTTTATAAATAAAGATCAAGTATAAATTATCAACCAAGTGCATTGTACATTATTATTTCTTGTATTTAGCCTAAGTACGGATATTTTACTTAGGTTACGAGTAGATCATTTGCGCATCGTTTAGCGTGCTTTGATATTACGTGTTATCTTTACTGATCATATTCACTACTTCATCGAGGTGAGTTTCATAGCCCCACTTTTTACTTGTTTTGTATACTTATGGGGTGAGAACATTGCTTGTTTTAAATGGATGAACATAAGTGCTAAAACTTGATACGTTTGCCTACATGATATCTAAGTAGCGATATCCCTAGATGCTTTAGCCCACTATCGTGAACCGTTAATTACTTTATGTAAGCGCGAATGTTATGGATAGATCTATCGAGATTAACCTCCCTATCTAATTTGGTTGTGTGACCAAAGTTAGATACACTTACATTTGAGTATTTAAAAATGCTTCGGGATAGGCATTTGCTCAGGCTCTTATTATATCTTGTTGGTTTAGGTTAACGCTTCGGTGTCACGAGCTTAGACGTAGGTGATTAAAACATATACTTTTGATTATAATTTTGTATTTGTTACAAGATTATATGCCGGTTGCCTTGAAAATCTTATGGTTCATCACACTATTTAAACTTAAACCTATGAACTCACAAACCATTGTGTTGACGCTTTAGCAATGTTTTTCTCAGGTATTAAGACGGAGGAGTGACGTGGTTACGCATGGGAGATTTTAATAAAAATGGTCGTGACTAGTGCATGGATATTTGGATCAGTGTTAAAGTCTTTTGAAACAATGTTTTATTATGATCTTGTGTAATTTGCTTCCGAAACAAGTTTTATTCTTTTAATTAAATTAAAATAGCTTTTAAATAGTCGTTCTTTGTATCTATGTCCTGTGATAGTCATGATTGTCGTACCCTATTGTGTTGTATTACTCTGATAAATTGGGGGGGTGACAAATTGGTATCAGAGCTGTAGTTATAGAGAACTAGGTTATTCTATAAAACGATTTTTATAAATGTGAGTCAAAAATTAATTGTTGGAAAAATAATTCTAAACTATAACTAACTCTCAAAAATCTCCAAGAACCACTTCACTCCACATCTTCGATACAAGTAATTTGTGACTTGAGATAGTTTATGAATATGCAATGCTAAGTTTTGAGTTTGATTGCTACGTGCTATTAGCATTAGGTATTCCCCTTCCCGTGTTTGAAATATACCCATAGGGATATGTAATAAAATGACTTTTAAGTTGAAATAAAATTTCCTAACATCCTTGATTGGATTGTTACGATACTCAAATGGTTTGTGCCATATTCATTTGAATGGTTTGTGCCATCTTTATCTGAATGGTTTGTGCCATATTTATTTGAATGGTTTGTGCCATATATAGATATTTTCTTTTGAGATTAAACGTACGCATACTTATGCTCAACATATTTTAGATAGTCCGTGGGACTATTATCGACTATCGAAATGTTTGTGTGTTTCATATCACTATACACCGAATTAAAAATATCGCCATGATTCCTAGAACGAAAATTATATGAATATATTTATTTACCATGTGTTTGGTAGTATGTTAATTTGTAGTAATACTTGAATCAAGCGGTACTATTATAAACGTCGAGAGGAGCAACTATTTATTGGGTTCGGTAAATTGTTACTCCACTAAACATTTATAATAGACTCGGTTGAGGAAAAGTGACCTACAATAATTAACGATTTCAAAATTGAAATTGAATGCGTAAGTTATCATATCAAATAATTATTTTGAGCACGACCGAGGAACGACGACGACGTCACTATTAAGATGACATATGACGATAAAACACTTATTACAAGTATTACTCTTGTAATGCTCCAAAGAATACTACAATTCAGTGAACGAATAAATTTCGCATATATGGATTATCCATAAATACGCTGACGCGTAAGTCAAATGGTTATCGAAGAAAATTTTTATTGGAAATAAATTACGCAAAGACGAATCAAAGTTTTTATTAGTCCATTGGTTGCGACTAAGCTATCATGACTTTATTATAAATTTCAAAGTTAAGACATGGATATAAATTAAAGGGTTTACCGTGGTTAAACAATTAAGCCAATTTTTACATCAAAGGAATTATCCATTGCGCGATATTTGATAACCCCAGATGCGAAATGTGGGCGTATATTGAGATCTTAAATACAAGGTATAAATATACAACAATGACTGTAAAGTTTATCTAAGATTGCGAGCAAAACGCTAGACGAGAGCAAGATAAACGAAACATATAAGTGATGAGACTGCTTTTATACATAGTCTCATCGTCCAAATCGGGCTTAAAATGCATAAAATATCATTAAAACTGCCAAATATATGCTCGTGTTTGTTACTTGTATATTTTAGGTACGGATATTGAGGAAATGGCAAAAGATCACAAGAACCATTCAAAAACGAGCACGGGAAACGAAGCCGCACAATGAACCGGGCCCAAATCTGGAATTTCCAAAATGGTCCTTGAAGAATTGAAGATTGGCAAGTTTGGTCCCTCAACTTTTGAAGATTAACACTTTATACCCCTCAAATATTCATAATTATGAATAGGGTCCCTAAAGTTTGAAGACATTACAAGAATGGCCCTTGAAGAATGCAAATTGAGCATTTAAAGCCCTTGTTTAAAGTTTACAAAGTACTTGTGCCAAAAATGACAAGTTTGCCAAAGTTGTTACAAGTATAATGGGCGTTGATAGCTGTTTATTACTAAGTGAAAAGAACAAAAACCTTTGGGGGCCAAAACTGCCAAACAAGCAAACCCTCACCACCACTCATATCCTTACACGTCACCATAACCCACCCATTTACCCAAACCCTTTCCCATTTACCCAACCAAACCCGTAACCCACCCAACCAGGTTTATTTAATAAACCTGGTCAAAACCCTAGTCAAACTTTCCCTTTTTCCCACTTAACACAAAATTTAAAAAATATTTATCCCAAATCAGATTAAACCATGTTCTTAATCCACCCCATAAACCCTAATATTCCAAGACGAATTAAGAGCAAAACAAAGGGGTTTTATTTCCCCCTTTACAGATCAATGATTAAGGGTAAAACTAACCTATCCCCACTCCTAAACTCCCACCAAACACAACCATGTGACACCCCCTATGGTCCCCTGCAAACGTCTTTTTCCCCCAAACACAAGAAGAGACAAGATAAACGTCTGAGATGATTCTACTTGTCCCACAAGGCCAAATTAACGTCCCAAGATCAAGAATACAGCTGGACATCACATCAAGATCACATGTTGCCATATTGACCCATTTTCAGTCAAAAGTCCAAGGACATTTTAGGAATTCTATGTATTAGGGTTTATTGTTCTACATTGTTCTATTGAGTAGTATATATAGAGGTCGTATGTGACCCTATATTTCTTGTTCCAGATTTTTCAAAATTTTGTAATCCCTTTTTATAAATTTATAAAGTTGGTAATTTTGGTTAAAATATAATTCCTTTTATTATTTTTAAAAGTTGGTGTTAATTTTGTGAAGAATCTGAGTTCCATATTATATTTGCAAACACTTTGTGTTTGAATTTTCGAAAAGGTTTAGCAATTTTCAGAAACCCAAGATTCTATGAAGTGAAAGTGGAATAGAACCTTGAGTTTCTGATATTGTTCTTCTTTCAAAAGGGTTCCAAGTTCAAAGTTTATTGGATTGTACAAGTTGGTTTTAAAAGGTCTTAAAATCAGAAAGTGCATATTTGTGTTCTTCTTTCTTTCTTAGCAGGGTTGGCTTGTTGTTTGTTGTCCAAGAAATCTGCACAGGCCCGGGTCTGTTGGAGAAGGCAAAGCAGCCTTGGTTGGGCCTGGATGTAGGCCAAACAAGGTAGTCCCTTGTTTCATTTTTTGGTTTTCAGTTTTAAGTTTTATATGAGATTTGATGATTTGGTATGAAAGTTGTTCAAGTATCTGTTTAAGTGTTTAGTAGTGCTCACTAGTTGGTTGTATGCATGATAGAAGCATTTGTAATCAGATTTGATAGGTTTTAAATAGAGTTGGTGTTAAAAAAATTGGATTTCAGATATAAAGGGGTGTTTGGATTAAGGTTCAATTTGGGGTAAAAGACTTTAATCTTGTGTTAAAATCTGTTTTACTCACTTCTTTGGATGCTAGTAAGTGATACATGTGCTTAGGTTTCAGATTGGTAAGAGTTTTAAGCAATTTGAATGCTAAAATATTGGCCAAATAGCATAAAACCAGTTAAGTGTCCTGAGTGACTGTTTTGTTGGAATTTGTGCTCCAAATCTGGTAAGTTGTTAGTTTATAGGTCATTTAAGGATTGTGCATTGGTTGTATGCTGTTTGAGTAATTATTGTGCAAGTTTTAATCCTTGGAAATACATTTGTGTGCACATTGAACCAGCAAACACTCCCAGACCTGTGCATTTACTTAATCAGAAACTGGATTGTGCTTTTGTGTGATTTTTGTGATACCATTGTGCTTGTTTTGTGTTTCTATTGACTCCCTATACTCAACTGAGTATAGGGGTGCCCTTTTGTCCATTAAAAACCAACACAAATCCAAAGGACAAGTCCTCTTGTCAAATCTGCACAAGCGAAGATATAACTTTTTCTTGGTGTTCATAACAAATCATAACTAGGCACGTTTTTCATTTTCTAGGGCTTAATTTGGATTGATTTGTTTTTGTTTTTGTGTTTTTATGATTAAATTGTTATCAGTTTTGAGTTTTTAAAGTTTAAAAAAGAAAAAAAAAAGGTTTTTCGAAAAGGACGTGGCCAGGACTCGAACCTGCGCCACTCCTCCCACACACCAACGTGATAACCAGTTGCCCTAGGGTCTTTGACTGGTTATCACTTGGTTTATTTGATATATAAGGAGTGTTTGTTTTGTGGCTTATTTAACAATCAGCTTAATATTAAGCTGATTTCAGCTTATTCCTTAGGGCTATTTACCAATTAGCATTTTTCTTTGGTTTTGATTAGGTTTTAGGACTTTTTGGTTTAAAAAGTTTATTTTTCCTGTATTTAATTAATTTTCTAGGATTATTTTTAGTTTAAATTTTAGAAAGTGGATAAAAATAGGAAAAAGCATTTTAAAAATCTAAAAAAATAGTTTTTAGGTTTTTATTTATATTTTTGAGGTTTACAGCTAAAAAAGTTTTCAAAAAGTCTTATTTTTTATTTTATAGGATTTTAGATTTTTTTACCAACTTTAAAATTTAATATAAAATTATTAAATAGTGATGACGTATAGTCCCCAGCCGGGTCATTAACCCGGCCCGAGGGTACTACCCGTATCCGGCCCATTACGTATGGGTGGGATAATGTCAGTCAGGTTTATGGGCCTGAGTGAACAGTAACCGCGCACACGTGTGCGGCCCACGGCCCGGTACGGCCGATACGGCCGACATAGGGTTAGACAGAATAATATCCTGTCTAGGGATATCTTTACCCCAATAAGAGAGGATATTCACTACCAGAATTAGAAGATTACAATCATTCTAATTCTGGTGTTTATCTTTTCCTTGGGGCCGAAGGATCAGTGAAAGCCCACTAGGGTTTCACTGCCTATAAAAGGAACCCCCAAGGGTTCCACAAAGGTATCACAATTCTCTCTAAACTCACATATAACTCTAAATCGATTACTTACTCTCACGCCGGAGTCTAATCGTGGGAAACCTTCCCACGGTAAGCCTAACGCGTGTTGTTTAGTGTGCAGGATCCCAACCAGAAGATTCACTTGGTGCAGGAACTGGTACCCAGCCAACCCGAATTAAGCCTAATTCGGGTCTAACAAGGATCAACCAACTTTTGCATCAACAAGTTGGCGCCATCCGTGGGACCCGAACACTAAGCTAGAACAAAACCTCATCTCGATTGTTTCAATGACGAAGGGGCATCCGCCAGTTAACCCCAGGAACGTGAATCCTGGGAATCGGAAGCCCTCAGGGGAAGGGATTCTTATTCCCAACCAATCACCTAGCCGCCTCGCAGGCGGTCCAGGTAACCGTAGCGGTCTTCAGTCCGCAGGGGTGACGAGCACGATCTCGGTGACACCCCCGCCCACTTCAACCCTGGACAACCCTGATCCGGGAAGTGCGCCGGCCCCTCCTAACAAGGAGCCACGTAGACCCTTAATGGAGGAAGAAGTGGAAGCTCAACCACTCAGCGAGGACGAGCTCACTCGAGTTCTCACTCAGAATTTTGAAAGGATCGTCCCAGGGATCGCATCAAGATTGAGCCTGGGGAGGAACCTCCAAGCCCGACTCAACTTTGGCGACAGTGGACCATCCACTCCTTCCCGAAATCGGAGAAAAAGGAGGACTCAGCCTCGGGAGCAGGGAACCTTTGAGGAAGACCCTCAACCCCGGAATGTGTTTGAACGCATAGGGGATCGCATCATGCAAGAATTAACGCAACCTCAAGATGGGGAAAGGTCGGATGGCTCACCCGAGCGGCCAGACCGAGAGCTGACCAGAACCACACGCCGCCCAAGTGTGTGGGATAGGATGAACACAGGAAGGAAGGCTCCTGGCTCGTCTCAAAAAAGTGGTCCCTACTCAAAAGGCGGGGCACCACCGCCGTCCCCAGATCCGTCTGGGGAGGACTCAGATGACCATCCGCCCAAACGCCGCCGGCCAAGGCGCACGCCACCACCACCAAGCAATGATGAGTATTATGGTGGCCCCTACTATAGGGATACGGAAGCAGAGGACCTCTCGCGTCCGTGGTGTGAACCATGGGATGACCCTAGGCTCACACGGCCATGGGCTGATCCTAGGGAAGATCCGTTTACCCTTCGCATACGGAACTACTCTGAGGACACCAAACGTCGCATGCCGGCATGTATCAAGACGTATGATGGGTCCGGTGATCCTGTCGATCACCTCAAAATATTTGATACTCAGGCTAAAATTGAGCGATGGCCCATGCCCATATGGTGCCAAATGTTCAATTCGACCTTAATTGGTAACGCTCGTGACTGGTTCGAGGCACTCCCCCCACGGAGCATTGATAGTTTCACGGAACTACGCACTGCGTTCGAAAACAATTATACTCAGAGGAAGAAGTATAATAGGGATCCGGTTTCATTGGCAACTGTTAAGCAACGGCCGGGGGAGTCCACAGAAGCCTTCACTGAGCGCTTCAATGATGAGTGCACACGCACGAGAACCATGCCAGAGCTCCTGAAAATCTCGGACTACATGCACGCCATAACAGACAGAGAACTGATCAGGCGTCTCAACGACAAGCGTCCAGAAAGATATGATGACCTCATGGAGAGAGTGAGGAATTTCATAGAGGGAGAGACAGCGGTGGCCGCAGCCTACCCATCCCGAGGAAATGGGTACCGCTCAAATGACCAGTCCCAGAGACAGTCGGGTGGTCAAGGCAACCAGAACAATAACAAGGGCTCGGACTATAAGAGCCAGAGCAAAGGCGGACGGTCAGACGACAAGTTCACCCCCCTAAAGATGTCCTACCGGGAGATCTTGTTGACGGAAGGGGCGAATTTTCCAAGGCCTCCCCCAATGACCACACCCCCGGAACGTCGGCAGGGAAGTCGCTTCTGCGAATTCCATAATGACAAAGGACACGGCACGGAGGAGTGTATCCAGCTGAAGAAGCATATTGAGTCGCTAATCAAATCAGGCAAGCTTAAGCACCTGGTTAAGGATTGGAAAGACGGAAAGGACAACAACAAGAAGTATGATAAGAAGGACCCCCAAAAGAACAAGCCTTCTACCATATACATGATCCAATCCAGACAGCGCCGCACGAGACAGAAAATTGGCCAAAAATTTTCCCGCGGCAAGGAAATCTCATTCCCTCTCATCATAGCAAGTGACGTGGTTGATGCGCCTCTCACTATTGAGATAAGCATTGGAACGCACAATGTTCGCCGCATGTATGTGGATGGAGGATCGTCAGCAGAGGTATTATATGAACACTGCTTTGTGCAGTTATGCCCAGAAATTAGAAGCCAATTAGTACCGGCCACGTCGCCGCTTACTGGCTTTAGTGGAGATACTATCTGGCCAATAGGGCAGTTGCGTCTGCTTGTCACCATTGGGAATGAGGAACATTCCACTACAACGTGGATGAACTTCATGGTGATACGTTCACATTCCCCTTATAATGGAATCATAGGCCGACCAGGCATTTTGGCTATCCGAGCAGTACCCTCTACGGCACACGGAATGATTAAGTTCCCAGTTGATGGGGGAATCGTTACTATTTATAATACAGTCGTGCCGACATCCGAGTGTCACACCGTGACAACACCGGCACCACCTGTACCACCCAAGGATGGGGCACCACCACCCAATTGGAAGGTGGCCATTCACCCTGACTACCCGGAACAGGAGGTATCCATAGGAGGGGCACTCTCAGATAGCGGCAAAAGGGCCATGTGTGCACTTTTAAGTGCAAATCTGGACATATTCGCATGGGAGCCAAAACATATGACGGGTGTGCCACGTACGATAGCAGAGCATAAGCTCCAGATCCGCCAAGGGTACCAACCCATCAAGCAAAAGAAGCGCGGCCAGGCGCCCGAAAGAAGCCAAGTTATATTGGAGGAAGTGCGGAAACTGGTGGACGCAGGCATTATGCACGAGGTATACTACCACGAGTGGTTATCCAATCCAGTCATGGTCAAGAAACATGACGGAAGTTGGCGCATGTGCGTGGATTTCACGGACCTGAACAAGGCCTGCCCACAAGACTGTTACCCGCTTCCAGAAATTGACTGGAAAGTAGAATCTTTGTGTGGATATCCTTTCAAATGCTTCTTGGATGCATATAAAGGGTATCACCAAATCCAGATGGCGGAGGAGGATGAAGAAAAAACTGCGTTCCACACAAGCCAGGGCGTATATTGCTATACGAAAATGCCGTTTGGATTAAAGAACGCCGGCGCTACGTATCAGCGGTTGGTGGATAAAGCTTTCGAATCACAAATAGGACGCAACTTGGAGGTATATGTTGATGACTTGGTGATAAAAAGCCACACGGAGGAGGCACTCCTCCGGGATGTCCAGGAGACATTCGACACGCTGAGAAGGATTAATATGAAGTTAAATCCAAAGAAATGTACGTTTGGTGCAACGGAAGGAATGTTCTTGGGATATTTGATTGACCCAAACGGCATCAAACCTTGTCCAGAGAAGACGGACGCAGTGATACGGCTACCGTCCCCGCAGACACGGAAGGAGGTGCAATCCCTGAATGGGAAGTTAGCCGGACTAAATAGATTTCTATCCAAATCCGCAGAGAAGTCACTGCCCTTATTTAAGACACTAAAGAAGTGTATTAGAAAGGGAGACTTCCGTTGGACGAAAGAAGCTGAGGAAGCCTTTGGCCAACTCAAGCAGCATCTCGCATCTCTCCCCATGTTGGTAGCTCCCCGCCCAAAGGAGGAGCTTGTTATGTATCTCTCGGCTACCCATGGCGCAATAAGCGCGGTACTGATGACGGATAGAGACACAATACAGACCCCGATCTACTTTATAAGTAGAACATTACAAGGAGCGGAGCTGAACTATTCCCCCATGGAAAAATTGGTACTAGCACTAGTATTTGCTACAAAGAGGCTGCGCCGGTACTTCTAGGCGCACCCGATTGTCATGATTACGGATCAGCCAATCAAGCAGGTTATATCTAGACCAGACGTGGCAGGGAGACTAGAAAAGTGGAGCATCCTACTGGGGGGGCATAATATATCTTACAGACCAAGGACGGCTGTTAAAGGCCAGATCTTGGCAGATTTCCTGATCGAGAAGCCGGATGAGGAAGAACCGATCATTAAGCAAGAGGAGGCCCTATCGGAACCTTGGGTGCTATTCACGGACGGATCCTCATGCACAGACGGATCCGGGGCAGGCCTCATCCTTACAAATCCAGAAGGTATGGAATTCAAGTACGCCCTCCGTTTTGAGTTCACGGCCACCAATAACGAAGCGGAATATGAAGCATTAATTGCGGGTTTAAAAATCGCCGCTAGAATGGGAGTTCGCAACCTTGAGGCCTACGTGGACTCACGGCTTGTCGCGAACCATATTCTAGGTAGGTATGTGGCTAAGGAGGACAACATGGTCAGGTATTTGGAAAAAGTCAAGACGTTAATCGCAACTTTCAGTAAGTTTTCCATCAAGCAGGTACCAAGGGGCGAGAACAAGAAAGCGGACGCCCTCAGTAAAATCGCGTCCACAAGCTTCGCTCACTTGTCTAAACAGGTTTTGGTGGAAATACTCAAAGAAAAGTCTATTACGGAAGGGGAAGTGACTGCTATAGTTGAAGAGGAGGGACCTACGTGGATGACCCCAATCATCAACTATCTGGCTAGTGGAACACTCCCAGACGAGGAAAAAGCAGCAAGGCGCGTTAAAAGGAAGTCACAATATTTCGAACTCCGGGAAGGCATCCTTTATAAGCGCTCTTTCTTGCAGCCGTGGCTGCGGTGTGTTGGACCACGCCAGGCGGCCTATGTGATTAGTGACATACACGAAGGATTGTGCGGCATGCATGCAGGTCCACGATCCGTGGTAGCTCGAGCCTTACGAACAGGATACTATTGGCCCACTATGCACAGAGACGCGCGCGACATGATTCGCAGGTGCAATGATTGCCAAGTGCATAGGCCAGTACCGCGACACCCACAGCAGGAGCTTACACCTATCACGTCCCCATGGCCATTCTACAAGTGGGGAATTGACATCGCAGGACCATTTCCTGTAGCTGCGGGAGGGGTTAAATTCTTGATTGTTGCAATGGATTACTTTACACGATGGATAGAAGCCAAGGCAGTAAAATCTATCACGGGTAAGCAGGTCAAGAAGTTTGTGTGGGAACACATTGTATGCCGTTTCGGTCTACCTGGAGAAATTATATCAGACAACGGCAAACAGTTCACGGATAACCCATTCAAAGACTGGTGTGCATCATTGAACATCAAGCGGCGCTTCGCGTCTGTCAAGCATCCACAAACGAACGGCCTTGTCGAACGAGCAAATAGGAGCTTGGGGAATGGGATCAAGGCGCGGCTGGATGAACGACAGGGCAAATGGGTCGATGAATTGTCGCACGTGCTATGGGCACATAGAACCATGATAAAAACAGCCAACGGAGATACTCCGTTTGCATTGGCTTACGGCACTGAAGCCGTTATACCAGCAGAAATAGGGATGCCTACCATCCGCACGGCGGAGGTTAATGCCGTCACAAATGATGAACAGCTGCGAATCAACCTAGATCTGTTGGAGGAAAAAAGGGAATTAGCAGCCATCAATGAAGCTAAGTCCAAGGCTAAGATGAAGGCTTATTACGATGCCAAGGTCAAAGGTGTTTCTTTTCGACCGGGAGACTATGTCTATCGTGCTAACGAAGCAAGTCGCGTCGAAAATACAGGAAAACTGGGCCCTAAATGGGAAGGACCGTATGAAGTCACTGAAGCCTTGGGACGAGGCGCGTACAAGCTACGCGATATGGATGGCCGCGACCTAGAGCGCACATGGAACATCGCCAATCTAAAAAGGTGCTATCTTTGAAAGCTACGGCTCCCGCATGGATACTTTGCTATAGGCGGTCTTAATAAAGAACCATGCGGGTTATTTGTCTTATTTGTTTTTCTTATGTTTGTTTAAGTTTCCTTTATGGACTTTTTTAGGACTTGTCATCATTGTTCAAACAAAAAAAATGTAAATGTTCTAATAAAATGCCGTGGTGCCTAGCTAGCTCCACGGCCTGTTTCGTGCAAATTATTGTCTTCTTTGTTAGATTCTTTGTTAGCCGTATGAATTTTAATTGTGTTATATTATGCCATGTTTCTTTCATATGCATTCTCTCGAAATACCGTACATGTACCATACGCCTCCAGGAGGGGTAAGAGGATTAAGTGAACCTACTAATTTAACTTGCCGCGTAAGAGGGATGCAACCCCAGCCGCACGGATCACGTATCCCTACTAGACACCTTACTCACGAGACGTTGGGGTAAGTTTCATATGCTATAGCCATACCGTGCTCCGCATAATAAAGACGCACGTCGCACGTCTAGTATATTGTAGACTTGAATGTATTTTCTTTGTGAGTAAGACGTGGTATATCACGCAGTATTAAACTACAATGTTTCGAACACAAGCACAAATACACAGGTTTCCAAAAACAAATCAAAATCGCCGTGGTTACCCACGGACTTATATACAAAACATAAAATTGTTAGCCGTGTACATACACGGACGAATCAATACATATTCAGAGATTACATAACAAGTGTTTGATTGTGGACAAAGGAGCATCCTAAATTGAGGGGAGAAACCTACCCATCTCTGCTTGTTCTTCCACCAGACGCGGCAACCATTCATCACGCTCTCCCCGCTTCTGGGCTTGGGCTGCGGTCCTTTCCAACACCACGTCTAAGGGTTCCTCGTCCAGTACGACCCTGGTTACGTCTTCATATACAGGAAGGGTTAGAGGAAAGTTAGCAGTGAAAGGCATGCTAGGATTGAGCTTCTCCATGATTTCAGTGTTCGGGGCATCTTTGGTGGCCTCTAGCTCATCCAGGAATGGGTAATGCAGATCTTGCATCGCGGCCATGGAGGCAGTCATCTTGCTGGCGGCTTCGGGCTTAAAAAAGGTGTGATGGGTGATGTCCCCACCTTTGGTGATCAGTTCAGCAGCCTCAACCATTCCTTCGTGCCGGCCATGGTCGATGCCATCAGATACAAGATTGGCAAATTGTTGTACAAAGGATGGGGCCTCCAGCACCTTCGTCACGGCCAGGCGTGCTCCATGCCCAACCATCCACCTACGGCCCGCAATGGCTGTTAGCAGTTGAGGGCACAGTACATTGTCACGCTCAGCGGTCAGGGCATCCATCACCAATTCTTTTTGGGCAATTGCCTCTTTCAGCTCTTGGGTGATGGCCCTTTCCTCAGCAAGTTCTGTCTGCATTTTTTCCATGTTTTGGACGGCCAAATGCGCGTCCTTCAGCTTCTGGTTCAGATCATCTACTTGGCCGGCGTAAGAATGGACAGAGGCTTCGGCCGTGGTTACCTATAATGAAAGACGTGTTAGTACATTCATTGTTGATATATATGGGTGGTACGGCACGGACATGTACCTTGGTGTTTGCGGCATCTAATTGAGACTCAAGGTGGACTACTTGCTGATCGTGTTCACTCGCACGGGCCGATTGTGTCTGGATTGTTGCCTCAGCATTTGCCAGTTTGGATTGGAGGTCAGCAATCAGGGCTTCATTATCTTCAATCATTTTTTCCCTCCGTCCAACTTTTCTCTTGAGGGATTCGACGTGCCCAAGGGCAGCTTCAAACCTGACTCTCATCGCGGTTCCCATCGCCATTTGATGAACAAGCGTCCCATTATACTCATCAGCCAAATCCGCATGATTTAGTGAGTTTACCTCTTGCACCAAGCTTGGTGGTATGCAGTTGTTAAGGTACTCACGACACTCCTCAGCACTCCTCAATCGCGACGCTGTGGTAATGGTCCATATCGGATTAAAAGGTTGGGGAACACCGGATGTGGGGAAGTCTTGGGAAAGCAGGGGTGAACCATCTTCAAAAACAGGGCCGGACTTTGTGGGGATCGCAGGATTTTCTTCGACAGCTTTACCTTTCTCCTTATTCACTTGGGTGTCAGAAGGAGGTGCGGCCTCAGCTTGGTTGTCCCTGCGACATGAGTATCATGGAATATCTTAAGTATGGCTAAAAAAAAAAAAGAAGACATTCTTGCATGTTTGGATGGTTTCTTACATATTGCTTCTTGCTCCTTCGGAAGCAGTTGGGGCAATTTGGGTGACGGGATCGACATGAGTGACCCGGTTAGCCTCGGAACCCTGGGTGGCACTCCCAACAGATTGATACATAGGGTGGTCCTCTCGAAGCTTCTTGCGGGGAGCATTGTGTTCACCAATCTCGGCCGATGCAGTCTCGCCTGCACGGTTCCCCCTCTTCCGGGTTCGCCTAGTGAGGGGCTGTGCTGTGATTTCAGCAATCTCCTCTTCGGTCTCCTCATCTTCGTCCAAGTTAACATGCTGTTGCACTTCATCATCATCATCATCGCCCATTAGTCGGCGAATGGTGGAGTCGGTTTCGATATTGTCTCCTTGTTGTTCTCTATGAGGTGAGGAAGGCCCGGCTCCCCCTTGGTTCATCTGGTCATTACCATCACCATGATCTCCATGTTCTTCATCAGAATGGGGATCAGGCACGGCTTCCAAGGCAACCGTCACTGGTCGGGTGTGCTCCAGGAGGGGCTGTTCATTTTCACGGAGAGGGCGGAGACCTTCCGGCACAAGCTTTGGATCGCCCTGGCGCAACAGTCCAAAGAAGTTCATTTCTGTCCAGCACAACACAAAAGATGTTAGTTGTTATACAAACACATATACATTTTTATGGACGTACGGATGGTGGGCCTACCTTCACCCTGCCTTCTCCAAAACACAGGATACCTATTGGAGGGACCAAAGTAATTGCGGCTAATTCCTAGTAAACATAAGAATGATTCCGGTAGGTTTCTGTGGAATCCAGTCCTATTGAGATCTAACTCTTGCGAGTGAAGGGGATTGTATGTACTGGCGTGCGGCTTAGGGTCGTGCGGTAGTCTGGTCCTAATGATGAAATCACCCGGCCATACAACTTCGTCAATGAAAAAATAATGGTCATACCAGTTTTTCAGTGAATCCATCGGTTTGTTGTGTGATTGTGGGCTGTTGGAGGCTCGTTTTTTGAAAGATACCCAACCGTTCACTAAGTTTGGGGTGTAAAACAACCTAAATAACTCTACGGTTGGGGGGGATTCTCCTAGCACGGCAAAGGATTTCGAATTGGCTAATTTTACAGGCACCTATGCAGTGGAGCTGACTAATGTGTACATTGTAATATCCTAACAAATCTACGAGAAAGTGGGTGAAAGGAATACGGTAATTCGCCGCATCAAACAGGCGAGTATAGAGGCCTATCTTACCCGCTGGAGCCTCAGTTATGAGGTCCCCGACGCCAGGAAGTGAGGGGTGTAGGTTGGAAGGGATGAAGTAATTTGTACAAAAATGGTTTAGTTGGTCTTGGGATATGACATTTAGCACGGATCCGATGGAAGGGCTGTTTCTATTGGCCATTACTAAAAAAGAGTGTAAGGACGTGGTATTCTAACCTGCGTGTGAAGGGATCCGTGCGCGCTTGGTTCAAGATAAAAGGAAAGCTTTAATGGCAGAAATGGAGGTTGTGAACTGTGTGTTTCACACAACCGTAGGGGTGGCTTATTTATAGGGTTACCTTGAGGGTCACAGTCTGTTGGATGAGTGACACGTGTTGGCCACTATTCTTAATCGTGTGGCTAGGGGGCAACTGGCAAATGAAACGTCAGGTGGGACCTACGGGTCATATCTGACCCACACGTTTGCACTGCTCAATGTTCTGATTGTCTGCACTTTTGTCAGTCAAACAAGTCAGATGAACAGTTGTTCATGTCGGGTTATGCGGCTTTAACGTAAGACTTGGCATTTAATGATATATTTAATTTGTCTCGGCTACTATGTATCAAGCATCATTGTCCTTTGTTCTGAATTCCTTGGTACGTCCGGGAGCATCCTTGTAGTCTAGAGGTTCCACCTACGGTTGTAACAACTAGACTGGGGGGACATGATGACGTATAGTCCCCAGCCGGGTCATTAACCCGGCCCGAGGGTACTACCCGTATCCGGCCCATTACGTATGGGTGGGATAATGTCAGTCAGGTTTATGGGCCTGAGTGAACAGTAACCGCGCACACGTGTGCGGCCCACGGCCCGGTACGGCCGATACGGCCGACATAGGGTTAGACAGAATAATATCCTGTCTAGGGATATCTTTACCCCAATAAGAGAGGATATTCACTACCAGAATTAGAAGATTACAATCATTCTAATTCTGGTGTTTATCTTTTCCTTGGGGCCGAAGGATCAGTGAAAGCCCACTAGGGTTTCACTGCCTATAAAAGGAACCCCCAAGGGTTCCACAAAGGTATCACAATTCTCTCTAAACTCACATATAACTCTAAATCGATTACTTACTCTCACGCTGGAGTCTAATCGTGGGAAACCTTCCCACGGTAAGCCTAACGCGTGTTGTTTAGTGTGCAGGATCCCAACCAGAAGATTCACTTGGTGCAGGAACTGGTACCCAGCCAACCCGAATTAAGCCTAATTCGGGTCTAACAAGGATCAACCAACTTTTGCATCAACAAATAGGTTTTAGAAACTTTTAACTGCATTTCTGTCTTAGTTACATTATTTTAGATTTTTGGTAATTTTTTAGAATTTTTTTGTAAACTTTGAATTTTTTTGATTATTTTATTATTATTTTATTATTAAAAATTGAAAATTAGTGTTTTCTACTTTTTTCATTTTTCCTAGATTGTAGACAATTAATTAGGAGTTTTGTAACTTTCCAAATATTTTTAGGGCTTTTCAATTATTTTCTAGAATTAATTTAAGTTTTAATTGATTTTAATAGTTTTTAAGTGTTTAAAAATAGTTTTATTTTGTTTTAAAATTTAAAAAAATACTTTTTAGCTTAATTAGGTTATTTTTGAGGTTTACAAACTTTAAAATCTTGTTCGGGACTTTTTAATAATTAATTGTGATTTTTAGGGCTTTAATTAGCATTAAAAAGTCATTATCTAATTAATTAAAAGGTTTTAGCAAGTTTGGATTTTTCGTAAACTCTTAGAATATTATTGTGGATTTTTAGTAATTTTAAGGAATTTTAGGTTAAAATTTTAATTTTTGCACTATTTACGGTTTTACGTGAACGCTTTTTCGTATTAGTTTAATCCGTCTTAGTAACCGTCTTTTCTTTCTTATTTTCTCTTTTCCTTTCTTCTCATAACAATAAATTCATCACTAATCAATTCATCACACAACACACGTGCCTCCGAGAGAACGAACTTGAACTTTCTTAAGGGTCATTAGTGCTCGGTTTTCCTAAACCGACACTCGATACTTACCACTACTTTGTGCATCCTTTTCCTAAAGGGTATACAAAACACTACACCAATTTTTGGTGCCGCTGTCGGGGAGGCGTGTTGTGTTTTGATTGAACCATTGTTGTTTTTATATAACCATAATTAGTATTTGTATTAGTAGCTCTCTACTAATACGTATTATCGTTTTTCGGTTTTTGTGTGAATACTATTACTATATTGTATACGTAGAACAATAAATTCACAAGTACTCCAAATACGTGAGAAATCACAACCTTGACTTGGGAGGTCATTACCCAATCATTGTATTCGAATCTCAAACCAAAGAAAAAAGGCAAAAATAGATAAATACTTTCGTGAAGCTCGATTTTGAAAAATACAAACTATAAGGTGGGTATAAGGCGGTTGTATTTCACGACCTAAAGGAAAAAGGCTCTTAAGTGCTTCGCGCCGCCTCGTTTCCTCCGCTTCCTTGTGCGTATTTTGAGATTGAGATCTAATCGAGGGTTTTTCCGCCCAAAGTATTATTACATGTCATATATATTTTCTTGGTTTCTATTGATTAAACCCTCTTGAACGATTTGGTGTTCCACCATCGTTCTAAAGTCATCGAAGGCGTTCACTTCACGTGATCGTTTTCATTCCTTGAGGCTTCTTTAATCGAGAGATTTGATTAAGGAGGAGATTTGTAGATTTTTGTCTACTTAATACATTTCACCAATTTCCAAAAAGTTAATACAATCAAAAACCACAAAAAAATTGAAAAATACAAAACACCAAAAAGAATCTTCTTTGCTCGTCTCCTCGTTGTACGTGACGTTTATGCTAACTCGTAATCAAGCAAAACGTGCACGTAGACGAAAGAACAAAACTCCCACTCCAACTCATTCTAGTGAGGAGTCTCCTATTGACGAACCCATTGTACGAGAAGCACCAACCATGGCGAATCGAACTATGATGGAGTTACTTCAAGCACCCACCGAGGGTTATGGAGAAGCTATTGTAATTCCCGCTATCCTTGCGGAGAATTTTGAGGTGAAAACGGGTTTGTTGTCGATGATCCAAAACAACAAATTCCGTGGTGACGAGAAGGACAATCCCCACAACCATATCCGCCAATTTAATCGTCTTACCGCCACGTGCAAATTCAAGGATGTCTCGAATGACTGGATTAAGATGATGCTTTTTCCGTATTCCTTAGCGGGGCCCGCTAAAATTTGGTTAGAGAAAGAGCCACCCAATTCTATATTGACGTGGAAGGATCTCGTTTCAAAATTTGTGAACCAATTTTTTCCGCCCTCTAAGACTACGCATTTGAAAAATGAGATTTCTAAATTTTCACAAGAATCAAATGAAAGTTTTTCAACGGCTTGGAATAGGTTTAAGGAGATGTTACATGAATGTCCTCATCACGGTTTTTCCGACTTGCATCAAATCGACACGTTTTACAATGGACTTAATGATCATGAAAGAGATTATCTAAATGCCGCCGCGGGTGGTAATTTTTTGTGTAAAACGGTTGAAGAAGCTTTGGTCATAATTGAGAACAGGTCTAAGGTTTATAGCCCTCGTAACACACCGAGTGTTGCCAAATTGGGCTCGTCATCGTCTCGTAGCATTAATGCTTTACATGATGAAGCAAATGAAGAAAATCGTTTTTTTGATAGATTTGCTAGCCTTATGTCCCATTGAAAAGCTCAAGAAGCTTCAAATTCCGCTTCGGTTAAAGCGGTTTCTAAGAGTTGTTTATCGTGTGGTGGAGCTCATGATCTTTCCGAGTGCATTACCGCGGATGGTAACACTTCGAGTGCTTATGCAGCCACGGGAACTTATAACCAAATCGGTCAAGGTTCCCGCCAAAATCAAGCTCCACCAAATCAAAATGCTAATAACTATCGAAACAACAACCAAGGTGGTAATTATCAAGGAAATCAAAGGAATTACAACAAGGGTAATTATCAAAGTGGAAATGGGCAAATTTCAAATCAAAACCAAAACCGTGATTTTCAAACTACCACACAAGGTTTTCAAAATGATCACACCAAAAATCTTCAAGGAGAATTTTTGAATTATGCTAAGGCTAATGATGCTAAGTTTGATAATATGCAACGTGAAATGGTTAGCTTAAGATATGAGTTGAAAAACGAGCTTAAAAACAAACTTGCTAATGAACTTAAAACTCATGCTAACAAAATGGAAGGAAATGTTCAAAGACTCCAACAAAATCAACAAAAAATGGAGCAAGGTCAACATGAGATTAAGCAAGAGTTGTTAAAAGCGGATGCTAGGCAATCTAAGTTTGAAGACCGAATGGGGAAAATGTTTGAAGCTATCATGTGTAAGCCCTCTTCTTCGGGTGGTCTTCCTAGTGATACCATCGTGAACCCGAAAGGAGAATTGAAGGTTATTACTACTCGTAGTGGTAAAACTTTCAAAGAACCCATTTCTCGTCCAAGTACTTCTATGGAGAAGGAAAAAGAGAAAGAACCCGAGGTGGTGGTCGAAAAGGAGCAAATCCCAAGCCCACGAAATACCGCTCAAACCACACCTACGGTTGAACCAATACCAATCATGAAACCCGAGATTCCAAGGCCGATGCCTATGCCTATGCCCCAACCCACACCACCCTTACCCTACCCTTCAAGACGAGACAAGGAAAAGGCACAAGAACGAAATAATTATCAATTTGAACTCTTTATGAAAATTTTTCGTGACTTGCATTTCAATATAAGTTTTGCCGACGCCTTAGTCATGATGCCTCGATTTTCCTCGAACTTCAAAAGTATGTTGAATAACAAAGAGAAATTGCAAAAATCGTCTAGTTGTTCATCGGTTTTTCTAAGCCGCATACCTCAAAAAGTCGGTGATCCCGACATGTTTTTAATCCCATGTGCTATACAAGACATGGAAGAATGCTACGCCTTGGCCGATCTTGGTGCTAGTATTAATTTGATGCCTCTTGAGATTTTTAAATCGCTCAATCTTCCCAATCTCACTCCTTCAAGAATGTCAATCGAGATGGCCGATCATTCTATGATTCTAGCTTGTGGAGTAGCCGAGGACGTCTTTGTGAAAGTTGGAAAGTTCTACTATCATGTATACTTTATTGTTGTTGATATTCCCATCGATCCTAAAGTTCCGTTAATTTTAGGTCGATCTTTTTTGGATACCTCGAGAGCACTTATCGATGTGCATGCGAGGAAAATCACTCTTCGTTTGAATGAGGAAGAACTCGTCATTAATGCAACTCAAAACTCCACACTTTCTCATGTTTATTCTATCACATCTTTGTACAATGTCAATCCCATCAAAAACATTTGCAAAAAGATTTCAAATAGAGTTTTAGGAGTTGTTGAGAAAAATGAAGTTCCGTCCCCTCCGCCGGTGGAGGTTAAGAGTGTTAAGCCTACGTTTCGAATTGTGAATGATTCTTCGGATGATGAATACGTTGATCCCGATGGGGGAGTTTTCTTTGTTGACAAACGTTTTGAAAACTTACCACCACCTATACCAAAACGCTTTTCAAATGTGAGAATTTTTAGTGTGACTAACATTGCTTTAGAAACACCAAATATTTTTGACATAATTAAATCGGGTTTTCACAAGGAGAGTTTAAAAGATGAAAAAGGAAAAGATTTTGAATTGAATTTAAAATATTTTTCTACAATTCTAACTCCGTCATCACCACGTGTATTGAGTGCTACATGCTCGTCTTCTACTTTTGACGATGCTTTGTGTGGACTTAGTATGGGGAAATCCCCTTATGTTCCCTCCCCTTTCTCCACCGAGGACGAGATAGTTGATCCTGGAATTACTTATAAAGGGAAATCTCGGTCTTCCACCGATGCAATAAATGGAAAATCTTTTCATTTGATTGGTGCGAGTCTACCTCGAGTAGCTCAATGTTTTCATGAATTACCCATTGTCCCACCCTTCTATTTCTTCTCATCTGTTTTCTTGAAACTCTTTGAGTTTTTGTTGACACACGATGAAGTGGCGTTGATTTGTTTTTCCAACGAAAACGAGAACGCCAACTTCGATCCCGGTATTTTGCACCATCAAAGGACTTAGTCCTTAGTACCGGTTGTTTTTGGGCCTTGTTTATCATGTAATCCCCACAAAAAATTGACCATAACATGATTATCCCTAAATGATCACATTTATGGGGATTCGAGTCGATCTTTTGACTCGGTTATCAAAAACAAGGTGCCTCGTGGGGGAGTCCCATGCTTATCCATGTATATATTATTGCTTTCTAATTAGTTTAATGTGAGGGGATTTGTGCCCTTCCAACCTTTGTTCCGTGGTTGTTTGTGCATTGTGGTTTTTAGATCATGATCTTCACGATTGGAGCCTCTCGTGTTCGTTTTATGGGAGCACTCGATCGTTTGCTTTGAAGACTTTCTCAATATCCAAATGATATATCCTTTGATGTTCTAACCTTAGGTTATTAGCACACTTCATAAACGGCTATTAATTTATTGGTTACACCCTTTCCAAGCTACATTAGGCATTCGACTACGTCTCTAGTATGGGGGTGTTTGCACCCCTAGACTCGAAACATTGAGGACAATGTTTAACTTTAGTATGGGGGGTGAATAGATACTTGCCTTGCCAAACCTTTACACTTTACAAAGTTTATCTTTTTGTTTATCGTTTTTGTTGCAAAATAAGGCTAAAAATGGCCAAATTTTAAAATTTTTCTCATGTTTTATAGGTGTTTGAAGACACGAATGTAGGTTTTCCGATGGCGAGAATAAGAGTAATTTTTGACTCGACCGTGCGTATTGAGCACTTAGCTTTGATTCCTTAACTACACATTAGGCTAAGTCTCTTAAATGAGGACGAGAAATGATAGAGTTAATTATAAGTTACTATGCTAAACGTAGAGTACTCGTATTCTTTCAAAAACTCATGTGTTCTCGGTGTTTGCTTATTCTCCCTTCGCTTGTAAATATTTTTTTCTTAATAAATATTGACTTAGCAGTTTAGTTAGGATTGTTGGGTTTCTAGTCTTTTCTAGTAGCTTCCGTGTAATTAAATTGGGAAGCATTAAGGTATCGCCAGCGTCACGGTTTTGAAGTATTGGCACCCGAATAATCGAAAGCTTCACCCAATAATAAGATTTCAAGTGCTCACCTAAATCTAGCAAACAATTTGAAGCCCCACAAGGCCGAAAAATCTATGCAAAATTGAAAGTGAATCAAGCCTTAATCTCCGAAGCTTTAAAGATCCAAAATTCGCTTTAGCGTGAGAATATACGTCTTTGGCTAATAAAACCACCGATGAGGCGGATAATAAAAGGCAAGGCAAGACCGAAGTCATAATAAAAGCTTCATGGCGAAGTTGAATAAAAGATGGAGGTAAACCAAAGATAATAAGGCCCTTCCGTTAGGGGGCATATAAAAGTCTTGGTAATAAGTCTCATGTTCAAAACCGTTATAAAACCGTGTTTATCGATTCTTCTTGTCAACTTAATTTTTTGACATCGTTGTCTATTAGGAGGGGTTATTTATTTGTTGGTCTTAGTTACACCGTTAGGACTCTATTTTTAGACCTAAATCTCTATTATCGCATAAGTCAATGATGTATCCTCGTGATCATTAAGACAAAAATAAAATATAAGAGATGCAACTTAGGAATAATGGGAGGATAAGTACTTGATTAGGGCATATGAGTAGTGTTAACATTACTAACTTATAATGACAATGATCTCGTTGCACGCTTGGCATGGAATTGAGGTGAAAATCGAGGACGACGAAATTATTTCTAACGAAGCATTCACGTTTTCTTATTCTATGACCCTAAACGTCCCATTTTGCGATGAAAGTCATACATTATGTCTAAAACGCAAGTAGTAGTAATAGTAGTAGTGTAGCTAGTTTATCGTTTCAATAAAGTGAATAAAAATGAATTTTGGAGGTGCTACGATACTTTATTCTAGCATTGCGTGAGGGCACGGCAATGGTTTAGTATGGTGGAGTGATGAGACTGCTTTTATACATAGTCTCATCGTCCAAATCGGGCTTAAAATGCATAAATTATCATTAAAACTGCCAAATATATGCTCGTGTTTGTTACTTGTGTATTTTAGGTACGGATATTGAGGAAATGGCAAAAGATCACAAGAACCATACAAAAACGAACACAGGAAACGAAGCCGCACAATAAACCGGGCCCAAATCTGGAATTTCCAAAATGGTCCTTGAAGAATTGAAGATTGGCAAGTTTGGTCCCTCAACTTTTGAAGATTTACACTTTATACCCCTCAAATATTCATAAATATGAATAGGGTCCCTAAAGTTTGAAGACATTACAAGAATGGCCCTTGAATAATGCAAATTGAGCATTTAAAGCCCTTGTTTAAAGTTTACAAAGTACTTGTGCCAAAAATGACAAGTTTGCCAAAGTTGTTACAAGTATAATGGGCGTTGATAGCTGTTTATTACTAAGTGAAAAGAACAAAAACCTTTGGGGGACAAAAATGCCAAACAAGCAAACCCTCACCACCACTCATATCCTTACACGTCACCATAACCACCCATTTACTCAAACCCTTACCCATTTACCCAACCAAACCCGTAACCCACCCAACCAGGTTTATTTAATAAACCTGGTCAAAACCCCAGTCAAACTTTCCCTTTTTCCCACTTAACACAAAATTTAAAAAATATTTATCCCAAATCAGATTAAACCATGTTCTTAATCCACCCCATAAACCCTAATATTCCAGGACGAATTAAGAGCAAAACAAAGGGATTTATTTCCCCCTTTCCAGATCAATGATTAAGGGTAAAACTAACCTATCCCCACTCCTAAACTCCCACCAGACACAACCATGTGACACCCCCTATGGTCCCCTGCAAACGTCTTTTTCCCCCAAACCCAAGAAGAGACAAGATAAACGTATGAGATGATTCTACTTGTCCCACAAGGCCAAATTAACGTCCCAAGATCAAGAATACAGCTGGACATCACATCAAGATCACATGTTGCCATATTGACCCATTTTCAGTCAAAAGTCCAAGGACATTTTAGGAATTCTATGTATTAGGGTTTATTGTTCTACATTGTTCTATTGAGTAGTATATATAGAGGTCATATGTGACCCTATATTTCTTGTTCCAGATTTTTCAAAATTTTGTAATCCCTTTTTATAAATTTATAAAGTTGGTAATTTTGGTTAAAATATAATTCCTTTTATTATTTTTAAAAGTTGGTGTTAATTTTGTGAAGAATCTGAGTTCCATATTATATTTGCAAACACTTTGTGTTTGAATTTTCAAAAAGGTTTTTTGAAAAGGTTTAGCAATTTTCAGAAACCCAAGATTCTATGAAGTGAAAGTGGATTAGAACCTTGAGTTTCTGATATTGTTCTTGTTTCAAAAGGGTTCCAAGTTCAAGGTTTATTGGATTGTACAAGTTTGTTTTAAAAGGTCTTAAAATCAGAAAGTGCATATTTGTGTTCTTCTTTCTTTCTTAGCAGGTTTGGCTTGTTGTTTGTTGTCCAAGAAATCTGCACAGGCCCGGGTCTGTTAGAGAATCCAAAGCAGCCTTTTGTTGGGCCTGTATGTAGGCCCAACAAGGTAGTCCCTTGTTTCATTTTTTGGTTTTCAGTTTTAAGTTTTATATGAGATTTGATGATTTGGTATGAAAGTTGTTCAAGTACCTGTTTAAGTGTTTAGTAGTGCTCACTAGTTGGTTGTATGCATGATAGAAGCATTTGTAATAAGATTTGATAGGTTTTAAATATATTTGGTGTTAAAAAAATTGGATTTCAGATATAAAGGGGTGTTTGGATTAAGGTTCAATTTGGGGTAAAAGACTTTAATCTTGTGTTGAAATCTGTTTTACTCACTTCTTTGGATGCTGTAAGTGATACATGTGCTTAGGTTTTAGATTGGTAAGAGTTTTAAGCAATTTGCATGCTAAAATATTGGCCAAATAGCATAAAACCAGTTAAGTGTCCAAATCTGGTAAGTTGTTAGTTTATAGGTCATTTAAGGATTGTGCATTGGTTGTATGCTGTTTGAGTAATTATTGTGCAAGTTTTGAGCCTTGGAAATACATTTGTGTGCACATTGAACCAGCAAACACTCCCAGACCTGTGCATTTGCTTAATCAGAAACTGGATTGTGCTTTTGTGTGATTTTTGTGATACCATTGTGCTTGTTTTGTGTTTCTCTTGACTCCCTATACTCAACTGAGTATAGGGGTGCCCTTTTGTCCATTAAAAACCAACAGAAATCCAAAGGACAAGTCCTCTTTTCAAATCTGCACAAGTGAAGATATAACTTTTTCTTGGTGTTCATAACAAATCATAACTGGGCACGTTTTTCATTTTCTAGGGCTTAATTTGGATTGATTTGTTTTTGTTTTTGTGTTTTTATGATTAAAGTGTTATCAGTTTTGAGTTTTTAAAGTTTAAAAAAGAAAAAAAAAAGGTTTTTCGAAAAGGACGTGGCCAGGACTCGAACCTGCGCCACTCCTCCCACACACCAACGTGATAACCAGTTGCCCTAGGGTCTTTGACTGGTTATCACTTGGTTTATTTGATATATAAGGAGTGTTTGTTTTGTGGCTTATTTAACAATCAGCTTAATATTAAGCTGATTTCAGCTTATTCCTTAGGGCTTTTTACCAATTAGCATTTTTCTTTGGTTTTTATTAGGTTTTAGGACTTTTTGGTTTAAAAAGTTTATTTTTCCCGTATTTAATCAATTTTCTAGGATTATTTTTAGTTTAAATTTTAGAAAGTGGATAAAAAATAGGAAAAAGCATTTTAAAAATCTAAAAAAATAGTTTTTAGGTTTTTATTTATATTTTGGAGGTTTACAGCTAAAAAAGTTTTCAAAAAGTCTTATTTTTGATTTTATAGGATTTTAGGTTTTTTTACCAACTTTAAAATTTAATATAAAATTATTAAATAGGTTTTAGAAACTTTTAACTGCATTTCTGTCTTAGTTACATTATTTTAGATTTTTGGTAATTTTTTAGAATTTTTTTGTAAACTTTGAATTTTTTTGATTATTTTATTATTAAAAATTGAAAATTAGTTTTTTCTACTTTTTTCATTTTTCCTAGATTGTAGACACTTAATTAGGAGTTTTGTAACTTTCCAAATATTTTTAGGGCTTTTCAATTATTTTTTAGAATTAATTTAAGTTTTAATTGATTTTAATAGTTTTTAAGTGTTTAAAAATAGTTTTATTTGGTTTTAAAATTTAAAAAAAATACTTTTTAGCTTAATTAGGTTATTTTTGAGGTTTACAAACTTTAAAATCTTGTTTGGGACTTTTTAATAATTAATTGTGATTTTTAGGGCTTTAATTAGCATTAAAAAGTCATTATCTAATTAATTAAAAGGTTTTAGCAAGTTTGGATTTTTTGTAAACTCTTAGAATATTATTGTGGATTTTTAGTAATTTTTAGGAATTTTTAGGTTAAAATTTTAATTTTTGCACTATTTACGGTTTTACGTGAACGCTTTTTCGTCTTAGTTTAATCCGTCTTAGTAACCGTCTTTCTCTTCTAGTCTCATTTCTTTCTTTCTTTCTCAATCATATAATCACAAATCAAAATCAATTCATTACACAACACACGTGCCTCCTCGAGAGAACGATCCCCACTTTGGGTCATAAGTGTTTACGTTTTCCTAAACGTACACTTAATACTTACCGCTTTTACCTTCCTTTTCCTAAAGGGGGTACAAACACTCAATATCAATAAGGTATAACGGACCATATTCCAAAATCAGAGAAATTCTTGTAATAAAATTTAGTAATTGCTCGAATTGAACATTTTGAACGATTACGGGTTAAAAAAATATGGAACAATTCTTGTGATGAAATTTTTGTGATAAAATTTTAGTACTCAACTCGCTTAAATCAAATTAACAATTTTTCAAGGTGTAAAAATTGTCGAAACTATACGAACTAGCAATACTAAGTTAAAGAAAGACTTATGAATGAACCAGAACTAGTACGGGATACGTAATAGCCGTAAGCCGACTAAACCTCAAAAACATACTTACTCATCCGAGTTGCAAGTAATAGACGTTTAACAAGAGGAAATTGCACAAAAATAAACGTCGTAATAGACCTAAATTGATAAAAGAATTGATTAAGGATAATTGTATTCATCCATCCGTGCATAATAACTACTAAGAGAAAGTACAAATAATAAGTATGTGGAAGAGCATGTTAGAGGACTTTAACATTCCACGATTCACTCATTGTTTTCCGTGTAAGGACTACTTGGACATTTAAGTAGACTTATGGATCGATGTACGAGAACTTACTCTAAATAAAAGAAAATTTATAAGACATCATACAACTCATTTAGAACTTCATAAAAATACTTCGTTTCTACCTATCTAATAACCGTCGTTTGGTGACAGGCGAAAAAGGAAAAATGCCTCTCATTCCGTTTGTCATTTTGCAATCCGAATCCGACAAGGAAATTACCCCCATCAGGAGCGTAATCACAATAAATTCAGATGATGAGCAAGATTCGCCTGGCATGATGCCAAATGTCAATACGGGACTTTCCTCCACCGTCCCAAATATTCCTACTACTACAATGCCAAACTCCACTCCTATGCCTTCAACCTTACCTGAAACTTCCAGAAAAAGAAACCGTACATCTTCACCACCACCTAATGTTGCTCATTCCCCAGAAGACGAGCCTACTTCAGAAGCACTCGGATTTGATGCAGAACACCTGATAGGCCGTCTGGAGGATGTAGAGGGTGATGTGGATCACCTTATCGAGCAAGAGGAGGACAAGTACTTAGTGATAGCCGAGTTATGAGAGTCTATTGTGGCTGCTGAGTCCGAGATTACGATTTTACAAATGAGGAACAATGATGCCGAGGCTAGGCAAGCTGTGGATCATGCTCAAATTCAAGAAATCCTACACCATCTAGGACTTTAGGATTTTCTCGCCTTTCTAATAAAAGTATGATGTTTTATAATAAATGTATGACGTTTTGTCAAGACTAAAAGAATTCATTCATTAGTTGAATGGAAATTTTGTACACTAAGATCCAAAACCATGTATGCAACGAAATTCAAGAATGAAATGTACGAATTTTTTTATAATATGATCCCTTGATAATTGTATTACGATAATTGTGAGAAAAGCTCGGTCAAATATGAACAATCGTAAGAGTTGATAACCATGAAAGAACTAACAAAAGTATACATCGTTTATTCGTTAATGGTACACAAGAAAATTGAAATGAAGGAACAAGGTTGCAAGGACCTCAAAGAGGTCATCACTCGTCAATACCAAAATGCCATTAGGGCCGTTGATACGTTTGAAGCTAGTATCCGCACGGTTGACCGAACCATGGATCCTAGTGTTTACGAAAAAGCTAAGGAAACAAGTGCTACTCTGGTTAACACTTTTGGACCTCGAAATACCCTTTTAAAACTAAGGTAAATCATACCGTTAGTGGAAGAAAAGGGCCTTATGAGAGGAGATGCTATATGTTGAAGAAATCACTCAAGGTTTAACACCGTGAAGCATGGTGCCAGAAGGTTTAACCCTCACCCTATGACTAAACCAAAGAATTACACGTGGAAAGCGCCACGTGTTCACCAAGGAAAAACTTTACCACCCACTACTTGTTGTGCAAGGACAAATTTCCCAGAGGATGTTCCCAAAACAACTTCGATCTTGAACAAGAAGTATCTCGGCAACCTTCCATATTGCCACAAATGTGACTACCACCACAAAGGTAGTTGCGTGAACCATTGCATGATTTGTGATGACATTGGGCACTTGGAGGGTGATTTCCGAGTGGTAAAGTCCCATGAGGACAATATGAAGAAATGCTACATGGAAGAATGCCGTTTAAGACAAGAAATACTTCGAAAAGGGAAGGAAATTGCCCAAGAAGTAAGCTCGGGGGCAAAGAGCGTCCAATACCCCACCAATGTTTTACACCGGTTGTCTTTCAAGAAAGATGCGCCAATAATCTCCAAGTATCAACCCAAGGGTTTCTACCCATGTCATGGATAGAGCGTGTAAATTTATGTATTATGAACTATTTTACTTTTATGCAAATCAAGTGACTCGACGTTCGTCGATGTTACCACCAATAAAACTTAATTATGTAACCGTACTTCAAGTCTTCAATTAAATTGTGTTGTTTTATCTTTAAAGCCTCTTTTGTTTAACCAGCGAGAAAATTTTATTTTTATTTTTATATTTCATGTGTCGGAGAAAAATTCATCCACGAAAAGTTTACTTAAGAAAGAGCTTTCTCCTATAATATTTTCCTTACCTATCGTAGAGAAATAAATAAAGTAAATTTTCACTAAAATATTATTGAAAAATATTCTTTAGAAAATATCAAAAAAAAATTACTATAAGAAATCACCACCAGAAACACTTCGTAGTGGGAATAATAATAATCGTGATAAGGTAAGTTGGAAGATTAGTAAAGGTATTATTAATCAAATGCCTCAGCTAATAGCGAAATATTTTTTGTAATAACTACCACGTAAGACTTTGGAATTTGGTTTGACGACCAAATCAATGTGGAGAACAAAAACTATTGATAAACTTGACGCGACCTAGTATGAATAATTATTGGAATTATTTTTTTGACGGTGAAAATAGAGCATTGGTAACAAATGAAATGTACTATGGAGTAACTTTTCGGTTACGGAAGTGACTAACGGTAACAAACAAAATGCACTATGGACTACCACTATATAATTACAACCTCAAAGAGTTAAATTATGATGAAAAAGAGGATGCAACCGTTGGTCCCGAGACGTACGTAGCCTGATCAACTACGTATGATCGTGGTCGAACGCGAGTATGCTCATAGTAGTCATCTTAAAAATGAAATATATTAGTACTAGTAAAATATATTCAAGTTGCCTTATTCGCCAAAGAAAATTTTATTATGTGCTATGAACGTCAAACATTTTTATACCGTCGAGTACGCGATACGAGTAAACCTAGTATAATTATCTTCTTCGCCACGGTTACGTACAAAAGTGTATATGACACGCAAGTACTAAGATCACCACTTATTTTTGTCGACTATTAAACTCAAATAGATTAGAGTTTGAAAATCGAAAACAAATATTAAATAATAATTAGAAGAATGAAACGTCATTTGAGTAAAACCCAAATTTAACAGATATTCAGAAATCATCGTAATATAACCCATGTTAAAGAACAATTGGGTCAAGATAAGCATACTTTTGTATAGAAAATGGATACCGAGACCACCCAGACACAAATCTATTTTACTTAAATTTGAGCAAAACGTCGTGCTCATAAAACTAAGAAAGATATAAACTATTGTGTCTATGAAATATGAACCCTCATGAATCATTAATTAATTTAACTTTGCAAAACTCACCTGTTTTTTACCTCCTTGAAAAGGAGATAAACGAGGAGGAACGCGAACTAAATTAGTTGATTTACGAGATCATCTAAAAAGGAAATGTCACATAAAAGGAATAAACGTCTTGACCATCATGTGTTAGGACGATCAATTTTAATAGATTTTTGGGAAACCGATTCAAGAAACCTTGACGCATACGCTACTTATCACTACCAAGTAGACGGTTAATGTGAACGGGATTAATCAAATTATGTGGAACGATTTTCAAATGTGCGATATATAGTCATCTAGGCGAAAAATGACAATACGCGACACTTTAAAGTGGAAGTAATAAGCGGGACGACGCGAAAGTTAATAATGAGAAAAAATCACTAAACAAAACCGATGTCGTCAAGAAAAAATTGACATACAAGAAAATACTTAGGGAAACTCTATTAAACCATGTACAAGTCGGAAGAAAATTTTGTTTGTTTTAATCCTAACGGGATTATAGTAATTTTAATCTTAGCAATAAACTAAAGAAAAGCGAACGCCTTGAACACAATGAAAGGAAAATAAAAATTTAATTGACCTCTTGTTTTGATAACGACATCGACGTGCTAGTTTTGAGGACAAAACTCAATTTAAGGGATAACGGATGTCACAAATGTGAATTTTGAATCTATTTAATTCACGTAAAACGTGATAGTTTGGGTTAGACTTGTCTGTCTATTGATGTTCCCGATTGAGTTCGTGTAATACCCAGAAACCGAGGTCACTTATCTTACCCTAAATTATGACTATTTTTGAAATTTTTAAGAAATTTTGTTTACTATATACTTTATCGTTTTGGTTGAAACCAATGTTTGAGGTCGTAATCTTGACGATTGACGATTTAAGAAGAACGATGACGACTACGATCCCGACGGATGCCTAATTTCTATGTTTATTGTCGCTTTATCGATATTATAATTTTTCGAGGATTTTACTTTCGGTTCTTGTTAAGTCGATTCAGGTGCATTTTATTTCTTTTCGGGTGCATTTAAATTGTCCTAAAAGTATTTTGGAGTGTTCAGGATGACCCCTGACTCCCGCAAAATTTTCCAAGTCGACTAATAAGTCGATTCCCGCAAATATTTGAGGTCGCTTAAAAACAAGGCCAAAAGAATGCCATATTGCACAAAAGGGCACTAAAAATTTACAAAAGGGAAATGGGAACACACACAACACAAAACATTCAAAAAAATTTCACCCACCCTCTCTCTTTTCATCTTTGGCCGTCGGCCACACCACCACCACCACCACAATCCATTTTTTTTCTTGTTTTGATCAAAACCAATTAAAGACCACCTTTTCTAATCCTTTTGTAAGTGTTTTTCCACAATCAAATCAAACATGCATGAACATGATTTTCCAAAAATTAAAAGATTTTTCAAAAGTTTGATTTGGTGTAATTAAACCCAATGCATGTTTGATTGAGGTTTAGATTATGTTAATTCACCATTAAAAGTAACCAAAACAAGTTTGGTTTGGGTGTTTTGGATCACCAACTCCCCACGGCCAAATGGGGGTGTTTGGTGGATCTTGGTGTTTGATTATTTTGTTGTTGGATTTGTGTTTATATTGGTATTTTGAGTGTGTTTGAATGGGTTAAACTTATTGCATGCTTGTTTGGTAAATGGGTTTTAGGATGGATTTGATGTTCTAGGTCCTAAGGACTGATTAAGGTGTTTAAGAATGGGTATGAGTGATTAAGTTAGGGCTAGGTGTCGTTATAATGGTTTGGAAACAAGTGTTGAGGTGATTTTGAAGTAGTAAATTTTAGGCATATTGTTTAAGGGTGTTTTGAAAATCTTAAGCTTAGATACAGGTCATGAATATAGAATTTAGTTGTAGGGTTTTTGCTTAGCTACATTTTGGTATAAAGTATAGCTTACGACTCCTAACGAGTCAAAAGTTATGATGTTTTGAAAATACGTGTACCGGGAGATGAGAACCTACATAATCCGAAATTATGTTTGGTTTTGGGTCAAATCCCGGGGACCATAGATAGAGTTTGGTTATTGATTAAAAGTTGATTTTTGGTTTCAAACCTGCATTTGTGAGTCTATTATTAGACTTAGGTGTTGAATGGGTCAATGGTGTATTTTAAATGGGTCAAACAAGTCCAACATGGTCAATGTGCAAAATCAGTCCGAAATATGTACGTCTAGTAATGTGTTAAGTAACGAGTCATAAAAGTGAAAACTTTTCATGGGATTAAAAATGGGTTTTCTACAGGTCATGAGGTATTTTTGTGAATTTTCTTAGATTTTATAAAAGGGTTTAAGTCTTAGAAAACAGCACATACTTTTGGTAAGTATCGGCGAAAAATGTAAAAATGGTAGTAACTTTAATAACGTAGATAAATCGTATAAAACTAATAACGACTACTTGTTTGGTTTTGGCGTGAGTTTTTAATTATGACAATTGACTAATATGTACATATTATACAGTACTTAAAGTTTTATAAATGAGATTGACTAATTACGCGTTATTGTTTGTTAGGTGTTGAATTTCCCGGGCATCCTAATCATCGTCAGTGATCGTCATTCGTAACGTCGACTACTTCTATATATAAGGTGTGAATTTGTAGCCTCGCTTACTACTGTTTTCAATTGTTTTTACCCGTGAGGGAGATGCATGCTAGTTTTATAAAATGAACATATGTCATGAATGATTGTTGGACCCGAAAGTTGCCTAAATTGTGTTGAGTACCTAGTTGCAAAAGACCCTATATTCATGAACTATTAACTATTGTTTAATCCTTGTGTGGATTGAAAATAGCCGCTTAAACAAGTGATAGTACTATGGGGTTGACGAACCTATCCGAGACGAGGGCTAGTACGTTGAGTACCCCCTGCGGACGGATAACTTGTGATAAGAAATAAGGTATAATTGCAACTAATGCCTTTAGAAGAGGAAATGGTTTCATCTTAATCACGCCGGTAATTATACGCGGGTGATTGAGTTAAAGGATTAGTGTCATGAGCTTAAACACAATTGTCATAACCTTGATAAATAGATCGTTTGATCGACAATTCTATGAATGATCGTGAATGATTTTTATAACACTTATGTTCAAAATGAGATTGTAAAACCTATGAATTCCACTAAACATTATTTTTTGACCTAATTTAGCATGTGTTTCAGGTAATCGATGACGTATAGCATGGAGCATGCAAAGGATGGGAGTTGTGTGTGGCTTGGCGGTCTACTTGTTTTCCACCAATTATTTAACTTGAAACACTTTTATTGTTCTGTAATGTGAACAAAAATGTATCTTTTGGGGTTGAGATTTAGTGGGGACCAAACGCAAACTCTGTGTTGTATCATCTTGGGATTTGGAAACCTGTAGACTTGTATGTTTTAACAATGTTTAAATTATGCTTAAACTTTTACGTCTCTTTGAGTCGTTTGATATAGCTTGTGTGTGATGATAAGTGCCTAGCACCCAAATGTTGTAGTTCCGCTGCGCATAGCATTTGTGAGGGTGTTAGATTTCGCGTATTTGGAGTACAAATAATTTTTTTTATGAATGACAATCGTGAGAATTATTATTTGAATGACTATTGTTCGTTTACGATACGCACTAATGGTTTATATTTTATGATCGACATTAAATTATATCAACGTAATCTCGTTTAAAAGGTTCACTACACAAGATAATATTTGAGCGATTTCGCTCAAAACATTTACGATACACTTAATGATTACCCATATCTCTATTTGAAAAAAATACTTATAAAAACTAATACTACTTAGGTTTTTCCCAAACTCAATACTACAACATTACACAACTAAAACAATAACAAACTACTTCAACACTTTATTCACAATTATATTCAAGTAAAATCAAATACTTCATATATGTATCTTTCACCATAACCGGACCCCCCCCTAGTACACAACAAAGCCCACATTTATTTCGCTTTCATTTTGAAATCTAGGTACTACACCTACTCTTAATGGTTGGTACCATCTTGTCCCCTCTTATTTTCTCCACCCATCGGATATACCCATTTTCCCCCATATCTCTTCTCAAAACTTAAACTACAACAACCTTATTAATGATAGTCAATAATAAAAGTACACAATTCTTCATGCCTTCTTGCCATGGACGAACCCGATGTCTCTTTATAGCTTCCCCATGGTTTTATCATATCCAACGATGTAACTAGTAATTAGTCCTCAAGTTACCAAGCAAACTTGGTTTGCAAACCCTAACTAAACAAGCCTCATCCCTAAACACACTCTCTTGCCTATAAATACTCACTCATTTTTTACTTAAACACACACCCAAAACTTAAGCAAATCTCTCAATGAAAACACAAGCCTCTGGTTCTTAGGTCACGGAAACAAGATAAAACAAGCAAGGATTTTGGGTTGATTTTAAAGCAAGCAAGAAACACTAATATGTTTAGGTTGTGGGTACATGTTTGATAGTTGATCACTAGTTCTTACTTCATCTTCACCAAATATTCTTAGGACCTTTGTAAGTTTCTAAATGCCTTGTTTATGTCGTCTTGGTTGATAATCATACTTGCTATAAACTTTCAAGAACTAAACTAACATTAATGGAATATAACTAAGTCGCGGGTTACGGTTATGATGGGCGCTTACTTGATGAAATATTGATGCCAAGTATAAGGGCTAATGTATGATTTTATGTATGGTGTGTACTTCGTGGGTATGCTTCAACAAGCAGAAACCATAACCCAATAAGTGGAAAATGAACACAGCTTCCACCTTTTTAAAATGCGAGTATGTGGTGTGTTAGAGTACTAATTCTTGTATGCTTTTAGGTGTAACGAGTGTATGATTTGATGTTAAGAAACAAGCATGAACTTAAGTATGATTCTATATGGGTTTTGTGTATATTGCTATGCGTGCTTGATAATAAGCAGAAACCAGTAATCTTAGTTCTTCAAACAAGTTCTTGTGTGAATGTCATTATTTGCAAGTTGTATGATCGTATGTTAAGAGTTGAGCATGACTTTATGATAAACCAACCATAAACTTAAGTACGATTGTATGTGTGCGTGAACAACATGAAGGCACATTAGAAACCAAACATGTATTTTCAAAAGTATGTGGGTGTGAGTGTGTGAAAGTTTTGTACTATCTATCTATAGAGTAAATATATGGACGGTGCGTGTGTGTGTTGTAGGTAGGAAACCAAGTGAGTATAACAAGCAGGAAACAAAAACTTATTTCTGATAGAAAAACGCAGGTATGTTTGCATGGGTATCAAGTGTGTGTTTTCAACCACTGTAACTAAGAAACGAGTGTGACCAAGTGTGGGTTACATGGGTGGAAATTTGAACGAGTCACAAAAACCTAAAAACAAGACAAAATCTGGTGGTGTGTGTATGCACAAAACAAGAATAAACCAACTTCAAAAGAAAGGTTAGTAAACGTGCTTCATGTGTGTACGATTTTTGTATGTAAGTGTGTAAGGGCTGCATGCGTGAGTTTTTAGATACAAGAAGCATAGATAGTTAAGACCTGGTATGTAGGCTCGATGTGAATACATATATAGTACGGATATGGATAACTTTACAACAAACTAAAAATCAAAATACATTGAGTTGGACATAGAGCGAGGCGTATCACAAAGACTCAAAAACAGCCAATATACAAGTGTGTGTACACTACGTATGTGACCAGCAGGAATAGACCATGTTCATTGTGTAAATATGTGTTATGTATGAAAGGATAATAAAAACAAAAGAGTGGACCACTTGTTTTCCCTTTGGGGGTACCCTGCAAATGACATAAACCATCAGCAGGCCTCTCTTTTCTCCTCTTTTGACTTGCCATGCAATGTGTGTTATGTATGTGAAGGGATGTATATGATGTATATATTAAAAGAAATATGAAAACAGGGAGAGGACCCCCCTTCTTTGCGTGTAACCAGTAGACGAAACAAACAAAGGGGCATTTCTCATTTTTGCTAATAATGGCTATGTATATAGTGTATGTATGTATGTATGACGAAAGAGGAAAGACCATGTCCCATCTTTGTAATTTGTGCAAACCGTATGAATAAGGACCACAAAACAAACAAGTACTACTCCCACTTAGCAAATGTTGGAGGTCAGGTAGGTTCATGTGGTAAAAATGCTAGTAATAATAATAAACACATAAAAATGAACTTGACAAAATAGTCGATCGCCCTACTTTAGGCCTGTTTTAATCGACTTAATGACCTTCGCCCAAAGATATAAAAATATCTTGTTAAAGGTGACACAGCCTAGTTTCCAAAACAGTTTTCAGTTTGTCTTGAAGATAAGTAACGGACTCACAATAAATTCCCAAAGATGGTCGATTGACACTTATAAATAATTGAACCTTACTTGTTATTTTTGATTGCGAGTGAACCACTTTGTATAATTATTTGCTAGACTTAAGGACCTCATAAATATGTGATATTTATCAAATGTTGAAGACCTCGCGGCCTAGTTTATATAACAAGAACCCGATTATTTTTTGGACTAATAGATAACGAGTTATTAAAGCCCAAAGTCGACCCCGTGACTAAAATGGTTGAACATGAAAAATTATAAAAACATTTTATAAATCAAGAGCAAGTATAAATTATCAACCAAGTGCATTGTACCTTATTATTTCTTGTATTTAGCCTAAGTACAAATATTTTACTTAGGTTACGAGTAGATCGTTTGCGCATCGTTTTGCGTGCTTTAATATTACGTGTTATCTTTATTGATCATATTCACTAATTCATCGAGGTGAGTTTCATAGCCCCACTTTTTAATTGTTTTGTATACTTATGGGGTGAGAACATTGCTTGTTTTAAACGGATGAACATAAGTGCTAAAACTTGATATTTTCCTATATGATGTCTTAGTAGCGATATCCCTAGATGCTTTAGCCCACTACCGTGAACCTTAATTACTTTGTGTAAGCGCGAATGTTATGGATTATCTATCGAGATTAACCTCCCTATATAATTTGGTTGTGTGACCAAAGTTAGATACACTTACATTTGAGGATTTACAAATGCTTCGGGATAGGCATTTGCTCGGGCTCTTATTATATCTTGTTGGTTTAGGTTAAAGCTTAGGTGTCACGAGCTTAGACGTTGGTGATTAAAACGTATACTTTTGATTATAATTTTGTATTTGTTACAAGATTATATGTCGGTTGCCTTGAAACTCTTATGGTTCATCACACTATTTAAACATAAACCTATGAACTCACCAACCTTTGTGTTGACGCTTTAGCAATGTTTTTCTCAGGTATCAAGACGAAGGAGTGACGTGGTTAGGCATGGGAGATTTTTAATAAAAATGGTCGTGACTAGTGCTTGGATAGTTTGATCAATGTTAAAGTCTTTTAAAACAATGTTTTATTATGATCTTGTGTAATTCACATCCGAAACAAGTTTTATGCTTTTAATTAAATTAAAACGGCTTTTAAGTAGTCGTTCTTTGTATCTATGTCTTGTGATAGTCATGACCGTCGCACCCTATTGTGTTGTATTACTCTGATAAATTGGGGGTGTGACAAACCCTTTGTTCATCCCTTTGAGGATTGAACACCCAGTTGACCCCAATTGGTTTAGTTATGACCTTTGAAATATAATGAAATCTGTTACAGGTCATAGAAATCCCATCAGAATTAGGGTTTTGGTCTTGTTTTGGTCTCCATGTCAAACTAAATGAAGCTTTAGACCCCTTTCCCTTTGGCTGCAAGTATTTGTTATTACTTGGTCTAACAACGTTGGAAACATTCCTGTCAACGTTAAAATTGTTCTTTTCAGCGCTGAAATTGCACTTATCAGCACCAAAATTAGGGTTTTCTATAGGAACACATTGTCTGTTAGACCTTGTAATCGTCTTTTAAAAGGGCCTTTGTCCATAAGTATTATCCCCTTTAGTAAAGAATGGAGATGGTCTAGTAACCTGTGGACTTGATTGGACAAAAGGTCTGGATTTGACCATGGTTGACTTATTGTCAGCGATGACTTTTGAAGCACTGACATATTTATAAGCCAAATGAGAAAAACTCCCACAAATATAACAAGCTTTTCTAGACATAACCCTAGGTCAAGATGAAAAGAACCCTGCCCCATTATCACTAACTTGGCTTTGTGGTGACCTAGGTTTCCTATACATTTTAGCATACTTAACACTAGGTTTTCTATTGACATATGAGCCAAGGTCAACAGGCTTTCTAGTAGAGGGGTTGGTTACTGTTATCGGTGTTGACTCAAGGGGACTCTCACTAAGCATTCCACCTTTAACAAACAATGTAGGATTGGCTTTCTTCCATTGTTCTAGGTCAGTCACTTTCTACTTATACTCCTCTACTGGAGTAAGAACTCTTGGTGGAGGAATGAATTCCTTTTCTTGGAGTTCTCGTATACCAGTCCAAGATAAATCCTTTCTCCTGACACCATGAAAGTTTCCAGCAGGTGGTGGAACATCAGGATACTCTTTCATCCCAATCCCAGTCATATCCCTAGAGTCTCTTTGCTCACTTACACACTTTTCTAGGGTTTGAGAAGCTTTATCAAACTTTTGAATTTTAAGCCCTACATTCTCTTTGTTTTTAATGGCCTCATCTAACTTAGTTTGTATGACTCTTTTGGATCTCTACAGTATGTCCCTAAGGTCAACACTAACTTTGAGGTCATGAGACAAAACGTTAATTTGATCTTTTAGGTCGAGCTCCATTTTCTTATTCTGCTACAGTCTTTTCAGTTTGAACAAGTTCCATTTGATAGTTAGATAGCTTGCATTTTTGATCAAAAACATCTTATTTTAACTTTAAAATTTCTTTGTTAAGTTTTTCAGTGTTTAAACGACAACCTTTACTACATAAAGCATCATCATATACCTCATTATCTGATGAAGATGAAGAATATGCCATGAGAGCAAAGTGAACATGCTCTTTTTCTTCCTTCTCTGCAATCAAGGCCTTGTTCTCTTCCACCTCCTTTGCCATAAAGCTCTAGTCCCAGCCAACACCATTAATATCTTGCATGGCAACCATAGCCTTTGTGTCTTCAACCTTAATGATTTGGCTGGAAGGCTTTCTAGCATCAGATCTTCTTGGAGATCTGCATTCCCTCATAAAGTGACCCATTCTATTGCAATTGTAACACTCAACCTTGGATTTATCAAACCCAACATTGTCTTTAGCATTGAAGGTCATCTTCTTTCTGAATCTACTATTCCATCTGTTGGCTCTTATGCTTGCAAGAACCATATTCCATTTAATATCCATCTCCTCCAAATTCTCCTCACTGATTTGCTCAAGGTCCTCATATTTAATCATTGAACCATTGGGCAAAGCAGCAATGTATGCACACACTGTGTCTAGATCAATGCCAACAGGTTTAATCCTTGGTGAGTCAACATTGTATGTGTCAGCGTCTGAATGTGAGGCGCTGACAAAGGTTGATCCACCACTGACACAAGGTAATCCAGTAACAGGATGCACATATGTTTCTCTCTGATCAACTTGAGCTTCACTATGTGAGAAGAAATCCATGTTTCCAGAGGTAGATTTGATTCCTTGATCCAAGAGGATTTCATTCTCTACAATCTTTAGCTTATTGTAGACGTCATCAAAAGTAGAGCTCTTGTGAGCATTGGTAGCAATAATAGACCTTGCTTCAATTTTCCATGCATCACCAAGACTTTTAAGGAAAGTGGTAATGATATCAGCATCATCATACACTCTTCCCATAAAGGAGAATTTGCATATGATGTCTAGAAGCCTGCTTCTCACCCCACTTAGCTTCTCATTGGGAAGAGCCTTGAACACAACATACTCATGCAAGATTTGCTTCTTCTTTTCTGATGTAGTATGATCATTACCACCATAGTTGACTTGAAGAGCTTCCCAAAGTTCTTTGGCAGACTCAAAACCTTTATACTTGTGCTGATTGCTTGGTCCTAAAGAAAGTTTGTGAATGCTTAAAGTTTTAATGTCATTCTTTCTCTTTGCAATATCCTCAGTTGAGACCGCTCTCCCATCCGAAGGTCTTTCTTTTTTATCCTCTTTAGTTGAGCCCTCAACTGATCTTGAAGCAATAGCAGTAGCAATCTTAGCAGCCTTATCGAATGTGTTTCCGTATTCAATAATTTCCTATAGAGTGTGATCATGAATTTGAAGGTACGGTTCAAAATTTAACTTCCATAGCTCAAAGTTGTCAGGGTCTAGCTAGGGATTTTTAGATTGTGACTTGAGGAGGAGGTCATATATGGAGTAGACATCTTGTCTGGTTTTTAGTGTTTCTTGAAAAATTAGGGTTTTTGGAGATTTAGGATTTTTAGGGCTTCGCGTTCTTTAGATCAAAGTTCCTCAACAAGCTCTGATACCACTTGTTGATCCCAAACTTAGATCGATTAGCTTTGTGTTAATGAGATTGAATCAAGATTAACACTTAGAGAAACTTTGTATTATAGGACAATCTAAGTGCTATGCGGAATTTAACACTTAACAAGAACGCACAAAACAGAATAACCCAAACTTTCACTTTGATTGATGATCAAACTTGCGTACAATGAAAGTGTAAAAAAACGTATATCAAACTAAAACCTAAAGGCCTCCTTTTATAGATTACGGAACCTTGTACAAGAATCTACGTATCAACTATTTTAGGTAAAGATAAACATAGAAAATACAATGTCGAACATATCTTTACTAGAAGTACAAAACGTGTAGACTAAGTATTCTATCAGTGCTTGGACTTTTTCTCATCAACGCTTGAATACTTCTTGTCAACGCTTGATCTGTCAGCGCATGATTTCTTCCCATCAACGTCCAAGTAACTTTTGTCAGCATCTAAGTGTCTTGGCTCATTTTATTCCCAATAACTTTCACTAACAATGCAACATATCAATGCGATGATCTTGATGCATATGATTCAGACTGTGATGACTACAACACCGCCAAGGCACCTCTTATGGAAAATCTCTCGCTCTATGGGTCTGACCAAATCTCTGAGGTACCAAGTAATACCAATGTTACTACTATTTTACCTTATCAAGCTGGGCAAGAGTCTCAGTATCCGGAAGAGCCTCCGGTGGTTAGTAATTCAAACGAGGAGAAAACCAATGATAGCAATATCAAAGCGGTCCCTAGACATTGAGTGAAACACAACCGGGAGCTATTACGACTATGAATTCTCCTGCTCAACAAGATTTGGTCATGGTTTTAGCATCTATGCTTAGCCAAATGAATATTGCGGTCCTTGAAACCCTAAGTGTGAATCAGACCTTATCTGTCGAGCTTGCTTTGTTAAAGGAAAAGGTTCAAACCTTGGAATTAACTCCATCGACCAATACCTTAACTAATCCAGAGTTTGATAAGCTTAGGAAAGTCTAAATGGATAACCTGCTAGAGACTGAACATTTAAGAGCAAATTTTTCAAAAGAACTAAGAGAAAAAGAGTTAGTCGTGACTAATTTTCAAAAACTACAAACGGATTTCGAAATTCTCGAGTATAAAAGGGTTGAAACGGAAATTAAGCCGTCTGAGAAAATTAAAAAGACCGAAATTTTGCTTTTAAAACAATACTCCGCTTCGCATTTAGTACACTTGTTTCATTCATCTTTTAATAAATTTACTCTATCACGTCTAATAGACCTGCCACCCAACCCGCGACTTTATGATGCAACAAAATTAGGTTCGGTCTTAGATCCGTGATAGGTGTAGTAATACACGTCTTTTAGGAAAAAGAGCGTATAAAGCGGTAAGTATTAAGCGTACGTTTAGGAAAACGTAAACACTTATGACCCTTTGTGTGGGATCGTTCTCAAGGAGGCTTGGTGTTTGTTAAAACTTGATTAACTTTGAGATTAATATTGATGAGAGAATGGGAAAAAGAAAAATGATGACGGATACGAATAATTTTAAACTACGACGAATGACGTAAACGTAAAACCGTAAAATGTGACGAAATTTAAAAATTACCCTAAAAATTCCAAGAAAATCACAATAAATCCCTAAAAATTCAAAAAGAGTTTACCAAAAACTAAAACTTATTCAAACCTTATATTTAATTAAATAATAATTTTTTAAAGCTAATTAAAGCCCTAAAAATCAATTTAATTAATAAAAAGACCAAAATAAGATTTTTCAATTTGTAAACCTCTTAAATAACTTAATTATACTAAAAAGTATTTTTGAAAAATTTAAAACTAATTAAAACTATTTAAAATGATTAAAAATCAAAATTAAATATTAAAACAATATTAAAAATTCAAAATTTATAAAAAATTCTAAAAACTTGCAAACTAATTTATTTTAACTTAATAAAACAAGAAATGAAAGTGAAATGTCCAAAATACCCCTATTGGGCCTCCAAATGGGTCAAAATAGAAAACAGTTTACAAAATGGGGTTTTTAGGCCCAATAAGAAAAATGTTAACCAAATGAGCCCAAAATTTCCAGATTAGCTTAAAATCAAGTTATAAACAAAAAACTCTAAAGGCCCAAAAGCTGAATCAGTGCTTGTCACAGCTTAATAGAATTCAACTTATTCTTAATGGGTTTTTTTGCCCATTAAGCCATAAGCTAATGCCATAAGCTGAAATTTGACACACATCCTTCTTATGAGATTATAAAGCTGATTGTAAAAATATATTTGAAAAAGCTCATGAAATAAGTCTGAAATAAGCCAAAGCTCTCTACACAAAATGACAAAATAGTCATTTTTGAATTCTAGACCACTTCAAGAGCTGATTCAAGTTGCAAAAGGTTTTAAATGACAAAACTAAGCTTAATCAACAAAAAAATTTCAAATAAGCACACTCAATAAGCTAAAAAAAGCAATAATCTATTTTGAAAAACAAAAGTCAATATGTTTTCTAGTCAAACTTAAAAGTCGAAGTCCAAAAAGCTCCAGATCAAGTAAATGGGTCAAATATGTAAGATTGATTACAAAATCAAAGTTTTTGCATAATAGAATAAGCTAGAATAGCTTATTAATAAGTTGATGACCAATTAACACTATCTGTGGGAACTTTCAGTGGGAAAGAGTTCCCACTGCTTGACTTTTTGACTTGCTTTTTAGAGAGTTCCAGTTGTTTTCTTTGGACAAAAATGGCACCCCTACAACCAGTGAGTTGTAGGGAGTCAAGAACAAGCAAATAAACACAAATTGATCTTGCCAAATGATACAGTTTAATCAAACAGTGCTCATATATGATACAGACATGAAAATAAGCAAATCTGGTGATATAAGCCAATGTTTAAGCTAGAATAAGCTGACCAAACTTATCAAAAAGCATACAATAGCAATAACAGACTTAGTGATACACAAATAAACTTGTTTCGTGCATTGGTTTCAAGAATTAAGCTAATATCAATCCTATGTGAGTTACTGATGAACAAAGATGAACACAAAGTGGCATTTTCTGATGTACTTGACCAAATCTTGAACTTCAAACCCTCAAATCTACTTAAAAGGTTGCAACAACTACGTTTTAGCACTTTTTAGCCCTAGTTATGCATACAATCTAGGTGTTCACAACTATGCAGTTCAAAATGACCTAAAACAAACTAGTTATGCAAGATATTCAGATTTGATGTTTTTAAGCACAAGTATAGCAAATATCAGCACTCAACCACTTCAATATCATATACAAACTCAAACAAACCCTACACAACTACTTAATCTCAACTATGAATCAAATAAAATGCAATCCCAAACAGTCCTTTAAAATACTAAATCAAGATTTTATGAAACCAAAATGTTTTTCAGACTTGACCAAGCCTAAACAAGCATCATAACATCATTGTAAAGCATAAAGAACAAGATTGCAGGCATCAAACAACACAAAACAACAGCATGCAACAAAATCACTTAGAACAAGTATTATTAGCAAATTTTGGAGAAAAAATGACAAACCTCATGAATGTACATCCACACTCACGATAGCTTATGTGGTAGCTTAACAACCACAAGCTTCCAATACAACACTGCTAAGATCAACAGAGTTAGCACAAACAGATTATATGAAAAAAATGAAAATGAAACATATTTATCCAACTTGTACCCCACTCCTTGAATCTTCCCAAACCCAAGCTTCACTACACCTTGATAAGTATATTATCAGGGTGCTATGATCAACTTATGATCCAAAAACTTCAAGTGTTTATGTACAAATTTGGAAAAATCAGATTTTAGGAAAAACATTGAACAATCTTGCATAAACTTAAAACCAATCTTTTAGAACCTCAAAATCACAACTCATATCATTCAACAATAACAATAAAGTAAATTGGAACTTGGATTTCTTCAAAGATTTCAAACATTTTTCATTTACTTGAACAAATGATTTACAGAAACATGACCTAAGGAAAAACAAAGAACAAAGCTAAATGTTGTGAGCTAAGGGCTTTATATAGAGCCTTAGAAGTCCTAAAATGCTGAAAATAAACTAGAAATCCTAGTGCTTGAAGTTCCACATTTGCCCTTGAAATTTGAATAACATTTGACTGAATTTGGATTTTTATGATGATTCATGTGATACCAGTTGGTGAAAAGTGATCCAATGGGTCCAATATAAGCTTAGGATGTAAGCTTGAGTGTGGGACATTGGTCTTCTACATGTTTTTTGTTTGGAGGTGAAAAGTGGGGCAGGGGAGGGTGGTAGTAACATGTGAGCTGATGGTGATGGTGGTTTAAAGGTAGGTTTAGGATTAGTTAGCCCTTAATCACAAATCTGAAGTTGATTAACACCTAATTAGTTGTGGATAAGAAAAACCCAATTAGTGTTCTTGGTTGAATAGTAGCTGATTTGATCTTGTTTAGTTTTTGAAAATGTGTTAGGCGCCATATTTAAACTAATTAAGTAATTAGTTATAAACCGGGTGTGAGTGGGATGTGAGGTGGAAGTTTGGTGTGTTTTGATTGGTTGTTTGGAGTGAGTGGGGCACGTGTCAAGCATGGACAAGTCTAGGTAAGGTTTCATGTCTCACAGCTTTGGCCCTTTGTCTTCTTTCTTTCTTTCACTTCAAGTTTAAAAGCCCCAAAACCTATTTCCTTTGTTAATAAATTTTTGGTTTTTGTATTTTGGCTACAAAAACTTTCCAAAGGGTTGAATAAGTACTTGTTTTGTAATTTGATGATATTTGAGGGGCTGTTTTTGGCATGTATTCATTCTTCAAGGTCTTCACTTGTATTCTTGTCTTCATGGAGGAATAAAAGTGACAAGTCTTCAAATTTGAGGGACCAATCTTTCAATTCTTTAAAGTTAAGGGTCGTTTTTGTAAATTTGACAAACTTTAGGGACTGATGAGATGGCATTTATACATGATCTCATCGTTCTTTTCGGGCTTTATATACATAAAATGTCATTAATATACCATATATATTCTTGTATTTGTTTACTTATGTGTTTTAGGTATAGATATCGTGAAAAAGACAAAAGATCGCAAGAAACAAGGAAAAACAGACACGAGAAACGAAGCCGTACAAAGAACCGAGCCCTAGTTACGGATTTCTCAAAGAAAAACCCTTGAAGATTTGAAGATGTACAAGATTGATCCCTCATTTATGAATAAATGAAACTTAAAACCCTTGTATATTCATAATTACAAGTTTGGTCCCTTAAGTTTGTCAAAATTACAAAAAGGTCCTTCAATTTTGAAGAATTGGCAAGTTTAGTCCCTCATCAATTTTAAATTGTCAATAATGGTCCCTCATGAAGTCAAAGATACATTGAAGACCTTTGAAGATCAAGAATGTCCAAGATCAGTCCTTAAACTATGCAAAAATGGCAAAAAGAACCCTTGAAACCCTTATTGTAAAATTTGGTGGCCAAAGTATGAAATTGGAAAGTTTAAATACAAAGGAAAAAATTTGTTTTGCTAAATAAACATTGTTTACACACTTTACCAAAACACAAGGGATCATATTTTCAATACTGAAAGTTCAAACCAAATAAACACGCGCCAAACACTTTTATCCCACAAAAAAAGGATCAAAAGAGTTACTGTTTCACGTGATGAACCCAGTTACTATCCTACTTAAAACAAAGGGTAAATCAAAATTACCCAGACACATGCTTGATTCACATGCCTAGAAACCCATCCCACACTCAAAACCCCAATCTCCACTCACCAAAGGACCCCACCCATTCCCACGTCAACCAATCACAATCCAACTTCCTCTACAAGGAATGACATGTGTCCAAATCAACAGCCCACACTCCTTGCTTGGATACAAAGCTAAAATGAACGACTTGGATGTATTTAAACAACTCATCAACAAAATTCGTCTAGAAGATTCAAGGGACATTTTAGGGACTTTGTAGCTAGGGTTTTCATTGTAATCTCAGCCCTTGTGGCCTATATAAGGACTCCTCAACCTATGAGAGAGCCTTGTTCCAGTTTTACTCTTTAAACATTGTAATTCCTTTTTAAAATTTATAAAAGTTGGTATTTTAAGAAAATTGTAATTCCTTTTTATGTTTTTGAAATTTGGTGTTGTTTAAGGGTAATTTTGAGTTCCATTTGATGTTATAAAGGTGCTTAGATCATGTGGTTTAAGCACGTTTATGTTTGGTAAGGATTTCAAAGTTGAAAAAACCTTGAAATCAGTAATCTGTTTTGGTTATTTATATTGTACTAACCCTTATCCAAAAGCTATAAGCCCTTACAAGCTTGTTTACACCAAGCTAGTGAAGGTTTATCAACCTTTGGATAGGTTGTTTGCTGCTTGTGTTGAAGATATAAAGCCCTTGAGGTTCTGCTTTGAACCATCAACCAAGGCACATCCCATCTCCTTTGTTCAAGGACCTTGGTCACTCTCTAGCTGTTGAGAGTGGTCTAAGGAGCATAGCTGATCCCTCTAGGAAGTTGTGGGGGATAGGTATAAGCGCTTTTTAAGTTTCCTCTAAAAAAAATTATGTTTATGTCTGATATGAAGTTTGCCATGTGATTTGTTGTTCTTGTGTATGTGCTTTGTGTTTTATAGTTGATATCTCTTAGTTGTCATCTAGTAGAGGTAATTGAACCTTCAAATCAGTAGGTTGTTTGATTGAATAAAAAGTTTGTTTGAAAAGGACTAAAACAAGGCTGTTTGAGATTTTGGGACAATAAGGCCTTGTGGCCTTGTGCCCTTGGTTCTTAGGGTTTGGGGAGTCTAAACAAGTCATATGCAACAGGTTTTGGTCACTAGTTAAGTATCAAGAGGTTTGGAAAAGGGATTTCAAGTTTTGGAAAAATCTGATAAAATTGGTTTGAATTTGGTCAAACACATCAGATCCAATAAATTCTTTGTTTGTTGGATCTAAGGTCTGAAATCTGGCTTGGGAAGAGTTTAGGTGATAAGCTATTTGTGCATTATCTGTTTGTTGAATTTGGTGGCTTATTCTGGGTGCTAGAGCTTATCAAAGTTAGCTGAAGTGGTCATTTGCATCAACAAAGTGACCACCTCAATTTTGCCTTGCATTTTGTTGTCTAGTGTATGCCTTGCTTGTTTGTTGCTTAGAACTTGTTCTTGTGATGCTTGTGAGACTATCTGGCTATTTGTTTTGCTTTGTTGTTGGCTTATAAGCTAACTGGCTTATTGGCCTTATTGGGCAAAAATCTGTTGTCATTTGGTCAACTGACCACTTGATTCACAAGGACTCTACCTTGAGTTCTTAATAAAAATTGCTTAATACAAGCCTATAAACAATCCCTGAGCATTTGGTGAATTTTGGAGAACTTTGACTTTTAGTCATATAAGCACAATTTAGCTTATTTTTGAGAACTGCTTATTGGTACATGCAACAACTTGGCTTTTGTAATAGGTGTCATTTTTCTCAGCTTAATATCAAATCTAGAAGGTTACAAGTCATTTGGTTAAGCTTTTGCTAGAAAACTAGCTTATTTGGCTTTTTCAGCTAGCTTATTTGTTCCTACAGCTTATTCTACTTCGCTTTTTGTGAATCTTATGATTGATTATTCTTATTTAAGCTATTTGTGAGCTTTTGCAACAAACCAGAGCTTCTGAAATGTCCTAGAACTCAAACCCGACTATTTTATCGTTTAGTGAATTTCTACTTTGCTTATTTATGGCTTATTGAGTGTGCTTTTTCAAAATTTCTTTTCACAGATCTCTTAGGCATCTCAAAGGAAGCTTGTGTGTCTAATCTGAGCTTATGGCATTCGGTTATTGCTTAATGGGCTTATTGGCCCAATAAAGATAAGCTGTTGACCAATTAAGCTATGATAAGCTCAAAACCAGCTCTTTGGCCTTCAGACGTTGTGTTTAGAAATAAATTTTGAGTCAAATAGGCTTTTCAGGTCATTTGGGCCAGGTTTGACTTTTTGGGCCCATTTAGCCCATTTAAGTTGACTGTTTTGGTTTTTAGCCCAATTGGGGGCCCATTAGGGGTAATTTGGTCATTTCACTTTCATTTTCTGTTTATTTAGGTTAAATTATACTAGTTTGCAAGTTTTTAGAATTTTTTATAATTTTTAGCTTTTTAATATTATTTTAACATTATTTTATTATTAAATTTTAAATTTCACATTTTTGCACTTTTTATATTTTTCTTAGATTTAATACATTAAAATAGGATTTTTGCAACTCTTAGATTAATTTTATCATCATTTTTCTAATTTCTAGAATTATTTTATGTTTTTAAAAGCTTTTTATCATTTTAAATAGTTTTAATTAGTTTATAAATTTATAAAAATAGTTTTAATTCCTATTTAGTCATTTTAGAGGTTTACAAAGTGAAAAATCTTTATTTGGGCTTTTTAATAATTATTTTGATTTTTAGGGCTTTAATTAGCATTTAAAAATTAATATTTAATTAATTAAAATGTTTGAAAAAGTTTTGATCATTCGTAAACTCTTAATTTATTTAATTTGATTTTTAGTAATTTTTTGGGAATTTTTAGAATTAATTTTTATTTAGCTCTTTTTACGGTTTTAATTTTAGTCGTTTTAGTAATAATTTTCACGTCTTCGTCATTCTATTTTCTAATCCCCTTCTTTCATATATTAATCTCAAATCTCATTGCAATTTAGTCACACACATATACCTACTTGGGAAACGAACGTAATTGGGTCATTAACACTTGATTTTCCTAAGTCATTTGTTTAATACTTACCGCTCATATACGTTCTTTTGTTTTCCTAAACAAGAGACGTATTTTACCACCAATCATTTTGGCACCGCTGCCGGGGAGGTGTGTCGTGATTAATTTATCTTTTTGTTTTTAATATTAGCCATAAATAGTATTTGTATTAGTAGAACTCTACTAATACTTATTATCGGTTTTTTCGTTTTTCTTGTGAAATTATTACTACTATTTTGTATTAAGTATCACAACAAATAAAAAAATATCTCCAAAAGTGTGCAAACACAACCTTAATTGGGATTTGATCTTCTAATTATTGTATTCGAATCTCAAACAAAAAGAAAAAGACAAAAATAGATAAATACTTTCGTGAAGCTCGATTTTGAAAAATACAAACTATTAGGTGTGTATAAGGCTGGTATTATAAAATATACCCTAAGGAAAAAGGCTCTTAAGTTCTTCGCGCCGCCTCGTTTCCCCGCTTGCTTGTGAGTATTTTAAGATTGAAGGCTAATCGGGGGTTTTGCCGCCCAAAGTATTATTACGTATCATATATATTTTCTTGGTTTTCTTTGTGATTAAACCCTCTTGAACAATTTGGTTTTTGGTTTTCACCAAAGTTCTAAAGTCATTCGAAGGCGTTCACTCCACGTGATCGTTTTCATTCTTTTGAGGCTTCTTTAATCAAGAGTTTGATTCGAGGAGAGATTTGGTAGATTGTTGTCTACGAAGATACACAAAATCCAAAGAAATTAAAAACAATCAAAAACACAAAAAAATTAAAAATTCACAAAACACCCAAAAAGAATCTTCTTTGCTCACCTCCCATTCTTCGTCAAGTTTATGCTAACTCGTAATCAAGCAAAACGAGCTCGTAAACGTCGTCAAAGTCAAGGAAATCAAGAGCCTTTGATTGAAGAACAAACTCCTATAGTTGAACCCGTTGTAGAACCAATAGTCGCCATGGCTAATCGTACTATGACGGAGTTTCTTCAAGCACCCACCGAGGGTTTTGGAGAAGCTATTGTTATTCCCGCCATCCTTGCGGAGAATTTCGAGATTAAGACGGGTTTAATGTCGATGTTGCAAGAAAATAAGTTTAGAGGTCATGAGAAAGACAACCCGCATTACCACATAAGGAATTTTAACCGTCTCACCGCAACTAGCAAGTTTAAGGATGTTCCACATGACGCCATCAAAATGATGTTGTTTCCATACTCGTTAGATGGACCCGCTAAAATTTTGCTCGAGAAAGAACCGCCAAATTTGATTTTGACATGGGGTGATCTCGTTTCTAAGTTTGTGAACCAATTTTTTCCACCATCTAAAACAACACATTTGAAAAATGAGATTTCAAGATTTACACAACGTAATAATGAGAGTTTTTCAATGGCATGGGAACGATTTAAGGAAATGATACATGAATGTCCACACCATGATTTTTCGGAATTACATCAAATAGATAATTTCTATAATGGGCTTAATGATCATGAACGATATTATTTGAATGTCGCCACGGGTGGTATTTTTTTGTGCAAAACGACCGATGAAGCTTTTAAGATTATCAAGAATAGATCTAAAGTTTATAACCCTCGTAACACACCGAGTGTTGCCAATATGGGTTCGTCATCATCGTCATCGTCTCATCACATTAATGCCTTACATGATGAAGCTAATGAGGAAAATCGGTTTTTCGATAGATTTGCAAATCTTATGACTCATTGGAAAGCACAAGATGATTTGAATTCCGCATCGGTTAAAGCGGTAGAAAAGAGTTGTTTGTCTTGTGGTGGAGCTCATGATCTTTCCGAGTGCATTACCGCCGGTGGTAACACTTCGAGTGCTTACGTAGCAACGAGAACTTACAACCAAAACGGCCAAGGTTCCCGCCCAAATCAATCTCCACCAAATCAAAATGCTAATAACTATCGAATCAACAATCAAAATGGTGGTTATCAAGGAAATTCACGTAACTATAACAAGGGGAATTATCATAGTGGGAATGGACAAGTTGCAAATCAAAACCAAAACCGTGATTTTCAAAACACTACACAAGGTTTTCAAAATGCTCACACTAAAAATCTTAATGGAGAATTTTTGGATTATGCAAAAGAAAAGGATGCTAAGTTTGATAATATGCAACATGAGATGATTAGCTTAAGATCCGAGTTGAAAAACGAGTTTAAAAATGAACTAGCTAATGAACTTAAGACTCATGCTAATAAAATGGAAGGAAATGTTCAACGTCTTCAACAAAATCAACAAAATATGGTACAAGGACAACATTAGATTAAGCAAGAATTGTTTAAAGCGGATGCTAGGCAATCAAAATTTGAAGACCCAATGGCAAAAATGTTTGAAGCAATCATGTATAAACCCTCTTCCTCAGGTGGTCTTCCTAGTGATACCATTGCAAACCCGAAGGGAGAAATGAAGGTTATTACTACACGTAGTGGTAAAACTTTCAATGAACCAATCTCTCGTTCAAGTACTTCTACGGAGAAGGAAATCGAGAAAGAGTGATGAGACTGCTTTTATACATAGTCTTATCGTCCAAAAAGGGATTTAAATGCATTAAATATCATGAAAATAGCCAAATATATGCTTGTGTTTGTTACTTGTGTATTTTAGGTACGGATATTGAGAAAATGACAAAAGATCACAAGAATCATACAAAAACGAACACGGGAAACGAAACCGCACAATGAACCAAGCCCTAATGAAGATTTTCCAACAATAACCCTTGAAGATTTGAAGATTATGCAAGAAGGGTCCTCCAATATTGAATAATTGACACTTTAAACCCTTGTATCTTCATAATTACAAGATTGGTACCTAAAGTTTGTCAAAATTACAAAAGGGCCCCTCTACTTTGAAGAATTGGCAAATTTAGTCCCTCAACAAAACTAAATTGTCAGTATTAGTCCTCCTATAAGTCAAACATACTATGAAGGCCTTCAAGTTACAAGAAATTACAAGTTTGGTCCTTTAAAAATGTCAAATTGCAAAAAGGACCCTTGACTTTGAAGAAATGGCAGAAATGGTCCCTCATAAATCACGATTTGTCAAATTCAGTCCTCCAATAAGTCAACAATACAAGTCAAGACCATTATCAATGAATAAAATGCCAAATCATCCCTTCAAAAATCAACAAATGACAAGAAATACCCCTGAGATTAGTTTACAAAACTATTTGGGGCAAAAGTGTGAAGTTGGAAACTTTGCTAACAAAGGAATCCGGATTTAGCTAGTTTAAAATGCAAGTGAAAGGAGTTAAAGAGTTGAGGGGTTAATCTTGGCAGACAACATATCTTACCTAGACCTATCACCATGTGACACGTAGCCCACTCACCAAAACCAACCAATCACCACTCTCCCTGGTGCCAACTCATTTCCCACCCACAACTAACTAAACTAATCTGTGATTAGTTTATAAAAGTGGCGCCTAACGCCTATTTAAAAAAAACAAATTAAACACCATGTTCTTGGTGTTCTTAGCAAAATTGGGTTTTCCTTAAATCTTTGCAATTAGCACTTAATCACTTCCAGAATTATAATTAAGGTGACACTAAACACATCCCCACCCTTAAACCCTATGCCACATCACCACATGAGTCACATGTTAAACCCTCCTCACACGGTTTTGGGGAAAAAGCCAAAAGTTTCCAGAAAATCAACATACCATATTCCAGCTTACTCCTTAAGCTTGTTTTGGACCCTTGGATGCAATTACAGCTTGCCAGCTACAACAAAATGCCAAGATGAAGTCACATGATTCTCAAAAGTTCAAATTCTGCAAAGGGCAAATTGGGGATTCTACTGCATTAGGGTTTTCATTTTAGCTTTCCTAGAACACATTGTAAGCCTATAAAAGGCATTAGGCTCATTAGTTTAGTTCTTGCTCTTGAATTTTTCCAAAGTTCACATTTCTGTAAATCTCATATTCATTTTAATGAAGTGTGTTTGAAATTGGTGAAGAAAAGTCCAAGTGCCAATCTTATATCTGCTTATTATTGTTGTTTGTTAACTAATCTTGAATCCAAAAACCTGTTTTCAAAGGAGTGTGCAAAAATTTGCATATTTTCCTTAAATCTTGATATTTTGCTAAGTCTTGTTCAAACCTTGGAATTTTTGGGCTATAATTTGATCATAGCACCTTGATATTGTGATATTAAGGTGTTGTGAGGCTTATAACTTGGGAATAATCAAGTGTGGGGAACAAAGGTTGCATTAATCAAGTTTTCCTCTTTTTCTGTTTTTGATAATTGTGCTTCTAACTTTGTTGAATCTTAGCAGGCTTGTTTGTGGAAGCTTGTGCTTGTTCTTGCTAGCACATAAGCTAAAAATTCATGGGTGTGGGTGTACATCCATGAGGTTTGAACCATTCTACCTTAAATCTGCTTAAAATCTTGATTTTTGGTGATTTTGTGTGTTGCTTGTGTTCTTGTGGAATTTATGGTTTAATCTTGCTTAATACTGCATATTACATCTGTTTATGTGTTTGATTGGGCTTGGGTAGTATTGGAATACACTTATACTTGTTTAATCTTGATTTAAAAAAGATAAGGGGTGATTGTGGTAAATTACGACCTTTAGGAAAAGGAGCGTAAAAGCGGTAAGTATTAAGCGATGATTTAGGAAAATCAAGCACTAATGACCCTTATGATATGAAAGTTCGTTTCCCAAGGAGGTATATGTGTGTGAAAAACTTGTTAAATGTTTGTGATTAATAATTGGTTAGAAAGGGATGAGAAAAGAAGATGACGAAGACGTGAAATTAATTACTACGTTGACAAAACGTAAAACCGTAAAATCTACAAAAATAAAAATTAATTCTAAAAATTACCAAAAATTCACCAAAAATCCAAATAAATAAACTAAGAGTTTACCAATGATCAAAACTTTTTCAAACCTTTTAAATAATTAAATATTCAATTTTTAAATGCTAATTAAAGCCCTAAAAATCAAATAAATTATCAAAAAGCCCAAATAAAGATTTTTCAATTGGTAAACCTAACCTAAAAAGATTAAAAACTATTTTTAGAAATTTTTAAACTAATAAAAACTATTTAAAATGATTTAAAAACTATTAAAAATTGAAATAATTATAAGAATTAATCTAAAAGTGATAAAATTATTCTAAAAGTTGCAAAAATCCTATTTTAATGTATTTTAGCTAAGAAAAATGTAAAAAGTTGGAAAATGTGAAATTTGAAAAATAATAATAAAATAATATTAAAATACTATTAAAAATCTAAAAATTATAAAAAATTCTAAAAATTTGCAAACTAGTTTATTTTAACCTAAATAAACAGAAAATCAAAGTGAAATGACGAGAATACCCCTAATGGGCCCTTAAATGGGCCAAAACAAAAAACAGTCCACCTAAATGGGCTTTTTAGCCCAAAAAGTAAAACCTAGCCCAATTAACTTGGAAAAGCCCAATCTGACTCAAAATTTGATTCTAAACACAAAACTCTAAAGGCCCAAAAGCTGAACGTGAGCTTATCACAGCTTATTATGCAAACAGCTTATCCTTATTGGGCTTTTTAGCCCATTAAGCAATAAGTTAATGCCATAAGCTCTAATTTGACACACAACCTTCTTTTGGGATGCTTAAGAGATCTGTAAAAAGAAATTTTGAAAAAGCACACTCAATAAGCCAGAAATAAGCAAAGTATTATTTCACTAAAAGACAAAATAGTCGTTTTTGAGAAATAAGGCACCTCAGGACTTGATTCAACTTGCAAAATGTCACAAATGAACTCAATAAGCCAAAACAATCAACAAAATTCCAATAAGCAAAACCAATAAGCTAGAATAAGCCAATAAGCACTTATGAAAAAGTCAATTAAGTTGGTTTTCTAGTCAAACCCTAAAGTCAACCCACCAAATGCTCCAGTATGAACAAATGGGTCAAATACTGAGCACCTATTACAAAATCCAAGTTGTTGCTGGTTAAAATAAGCTATTATAGCTTATTGATAAGCTGAAACCCAATTAACACTAGCAGTGGCAACTTTCAGTAGGAACTGGTTCCCACTGCTTTGACTATTTTGACCAAACTTTTTAGAGAGATTTAGTTGGATTCAATTAGAAACAAGGGCACACTTGTGATCAGTGAATCACAAGGAGTCAATAGCAACAAGAAAATCCAAATATGGTTCACACAATAAGCCAGAAATGATCAAACAGTCACCAGATATTGCTCAGATATGGAAAATAAGTAGTTATGCAATAATAAGCAGATTAAGCCTGAATAAGCCAACCAAACTCAACAGGATGCATACACAAGCTATATAAACTATGAATAAGCACAAATAAACTTAAATCAAACACTGAATCAAAGTGAATAACAAGATCAAAGCAGATAAAGTTACTGATGCACAAGGTGCATATGTAGAAACCTTTTGCTGATCTATTTGACCACATATCAAAATTCAAGCACTCAAATCTCTTCTCCTGGTGTAATTAACTAAGGTTTAGCACTTGTTAGCCCTAGACTAAGCTTAGATCTAGGTGTCCTCAAAATCCTAGCCAATATTACCAAGTAACAAAGATTTTATACCCTTTTTATGAATCTAGGTGTTTCAAACCACAAAAATTGCAGATAAGCAGCCAGGTATATCAGATAAACATGTACTAATAACCACAAGCACAAAACTAACACTTAACAAACCACAAATCCAACTAATGCAGTTAACCCAAACACCCCTTAAAAACCTGTTTTCACAATTTTTCAAAGGATTATCCAGATTCAAACCACAAATCAAACCACAAAGACTTCAATAACATCAAACAACACCAGATTAACAATAATCAACCACAAAATCACAGATTCACCAATAATCATGCAATAATCACAAAATTCAGAAAAATAAGAGAGAAAATGAAAAGGGAAGAAGGTGCAAACCTCCAAGACCTACATCCAGGCCCTGGATTGTTTGAGCTTAGGTACTAGCAGAACAAGTACCAGCTTCCAATGCTGCTAAGAAGAACAAACCAACAAGTGAGATCAAAATAAACAAGACTTTCTGATTTTTGAGACTCAAGCTTTATCACTTAAAACCTTGCCTCAAAAACCTTCAAACATGTAAATGGAACGCAGAATCAGGCTATTCTAACACCAACTTTTAACAAAATATAAAAGAGATTTCTCAAAATTCAGAAAATCAAATTTTATTAATTTAAAAAGGAATTACAAAGATTGATAGCCTAAAACTGGAACAAAAGCTCTCTCACAGGTTGAGGAGTCTATTTATAGGCAAATGCCATGCTTAGCACTATTCACAAACCCTAGAAGTGATTTTCCTATTCTATCCTTGAGCCTTCTAGACGTTTTCTTGGTGTGAGCTGTCCAAAGTGATCCTGGATGTTTATTTTAGCTTTGGAATGAAGCAATGACTCTCAGCTATTGATTTGGCCACGTCATATAACATGGAGGGCAAGTAGTCATGTGATTGGTTGAATGGGAATTGGGGGTGGGGTCTATAGTGAGTGGGATTAAGGGTTTTAAGGTTGGGATGTGTTTCTGCACATGTGAATCAAGCGTGGGAGTGGGTAATTTAAATTAACCCCTTGATTTAAGTTGTGTAAAATCTGGGTGGTGAAAAGGTGAATAGTGGTGCTTTTGATCCGTTTTTGGTGGATTGGTTTTGTGTTTGGCGCAAAAACATTTGAATGTTTCAAATGTGGCAACTTAGGTCCTCAGTCTTTGGGAAAATGGGTAAAACGTGTTTATCAGCCAACAAACTTCATTCCCTTTGTTAATAACTTTACCAACTTTGCACTTTTGGCACAAAACTTTTCAAAAAGGTTTTAAAGGGTTGTTTTTGCCATTTTGAGATAAATGAGGGACTAATATCGGAGTTTTTGCAAACTCTTTTTTTCGTTTATCGTTTTTCCTCGACTCACTCGAATTTGATTTCCGGTTTTACGTTTCAACTTGACTTGTTTTTGGTACAATCTCTTTTTGGGTATTTTTGAACTATTTTAAAACTTATTAAATGAAAACTAATTAAACTATTAAATTGAAAATAAAATTTGAAAGAAAAACTATTTAAAATTTAAAAGAAAACTAGATAATTAACTAATTTAAAAAAACTTTAAATAAACTTGAAAACTAATTTTGAAACTAATAAGAATTTAAACTAAATTTAAAAGTAATTAAAAATTAAAATATTTTTTTCGTTTTATATATTTTTGAAACTGAATAAAATAAATAAATAAACAAAAACTTTAAATTAAAATTTAAATCAAACAAAATAAAACATGAATTTTAAATAAAACTGCCACTTACTTAAAAAGGGTATATTAATTAAACTATGCGAAGTTATTAACAAAAAGGTGTCTAGATGAGATGGTTGGGTCGTTTGGTGGTTATGCGAGAGGTCACAGGTTCGATCCCAGTGAGGGACAATTTTTTTTTGCGAATTATTTTTTTAACTTTTTGGAACTTGATTTTTGGACAGAATGAAAACCCTCAGACCAATTGGGTCTGAGGTTATATCAGCAAAGGAAAAACAATAAACAGGCAAATAAGCAGAAACAAGTAATCAGGAATCAAATAAGCCGAAAACTAAAAAGTAGAAACCAAATAAGCTGGTTAAGCAGATGATTAAGCGATTTTAATCTAAATAATCAGATTTAAAACAAACATCCTAAACTAACCAAGTAAGATCAAGCAGATTGGTCAAGTAAGCCGAAATACAATAAGCAGATCCTAAACTAACCAACCAAGACCAAATAGTGAACTAAACGGGAACCAAATAAGCCAATACAAGCTGAAAATAAGCTACTCCTAAAAGAACTGATATCTAATAAGCTAATTGATTTTAAAACGCAGATCCAAACAGCCTTAACTCCACACAAAGCAAATCCTAATCGAACTAAACTATCATTAGCTAATCCTAAACTAACACCTCTTAACACCTCTTAACAGTAATTAAAACAAGTTCTACAAAGTATATTAAAAAGCAGATTCAATCAAACTACGCAGGCAGATTTAAACAACTCCAAAATATTGAATAAGCAAATCCAAACCAACTAGATTTAAAACAGTAAGAGCTATTAAACAAGTCTAAACAAATCTAAATTAAACTTAAACTAGCAGATTATTCTAATTTAAATAAAAAAAGAAAAGGATTAAGCACCATTTGGGGAAACCGTTGAGCCGAAGGTTGTGCTGAACAACCTTATGAACCGAAAACGAGCACCGTCGTTACTCGTCAAAAACATCAACAATAGTAAACCAAACCGAACTCCAAACAAACACCTCCTTGATTCGAACCTCAATCGGATGAACAGTAACAAAGGAAAATACCTTTGAACCAAATATCTTCAACCAAACAGTGCCTTTTTAATGGATTTCCCAGTGGGGAAAATCAATATTTACTTTCCTCTATTTTTTTTATATTCTTTTTTTTATAACATAATTCAACGAGAACAAGTACTATAATTTTTTTAAACAAATTGAAAAAAAAACAGTAACTGAATATTAAGATAAGACGAGAATTAAATCTAAATAACTTTTTTCATTAATTAAAAACAAAACTTACAATACTTGGAAAAAGAAATTACAATATTAAGATCCTATTAATCTATTTTTCTAAAAATTAAAAATAAAGAAAAGCATGAACATTACATGTGAACAGGGGGGTTTATATAAGGATCCCCCGAACCTTCTAGGTATCCTTGGTGACCACGGCTTGCGATCTTGGCCTTTAATCTTCATTCTCTCTCTCTTTCCTTGATCTTGCGGCTGTGATGATTCCAAATAGCACACGGATTGCCAACGTGGCATCCGTGTGCTAGTTGTGCTTTTTCTTTGGCCTGTGATTGGCTGGATTGGATAGATGAGGTGTAGCATCCAATCAAAACTGTCCACGTAGCATCCCCTCAATACCTTCTCTTCCTTAAAAATGGGGAATTAATTCCCAAACACGTGAATCACACATGAGATGAAAAGCCTAAATTTGATTGGCTTTTTACTGGATTAGGGTTTATAGTAATGATTTTTTTACTGGTTTTTAGGGTTGAAAGGTGAAGAGGAATAGATGGGGCATTGGAAGTAACGGAGATATATTTAATGTGAGAGAGAGAGATAAATGAAAATGTGAGGTGAGGGATCGGTTTGTATTTACTTTGTCTGACGTGGGAGTAAATAAAACGAGTGGGGTGAGTAGGGTAAAAATTTACACGTGTGAGGTATGTGAGTGGGTGATGGTTTGTTGAGGGTTGACTGGGTTTTTAATTTGTGTGAGGTTTGACTAGGTTGCAACCAAGTGAAAAATTCACTTACAATTATCCGTTTATTATAAGTGAAATGGGCTCGTAACTCTCTTAATCCAAACGTATGAAGTGTGGCCCAAATACTCTTTTCCATCCGTCTCATAAATCAATTTTGGGCCTAGGTGGTTTGTTTTGCTCAATTGCAAATAAACATTTCCTCAAATGGGCTTTTGGGCCCATTTACCCAAATATGGGACCCACAAAGCTCGAATATCTTCAAAAAGATTTAATCCGCTAAAAACGAGATCGACTTCGGCTTTCTTGTTCATTTTCTTCAAACTCGTGTTGGTTTGCCGGTTTTCGTGATCTTGGGCACACTTTTGGTCTTTTGACTTTGTCTTCGTCTCTTTCTTGACTTTTCTTCGACATTTGACCGTGAAATCCCGTGTTTTCTCTTCTTTTGGTCATTTGTACCTATTTAACACACAAAACACAAAACCACGCATAATTCCGACATTTACGACATTAAACACATGATTAGGTCTTGTTTTTCCTTGATTTTGTTGCAAAAGGATAAGTGTTTTCACACTTATTAGGGACTAATCTTGGACATTGTTGATCTTCAAAGGTTTTCAATATATAACTTTGACTTCATGAGGGACCATAATTGGCAATTTAGAATTGTTGAGGGACTAAACTTGCCATTTCTTCAAATTTGAAAGACCATTTGTGTAATTTTGACAAACTTAAGGGACCAAACTTGTAATTATCAATATACAAGGGTTTTAAGTGTCAATTCTTCACTCATTGAGGATCAATCTTGCATGTCATCAAGTCTTCAAGGGTATTTGTTGGATAAATCATGATCTAGGGCCTGGTTCTTTGTACGGCTTCGTTTCTCGTGTCCGTTTTTCCTTGTTTCTTGTGATCTTTTGTCTTTTTCACGATATCCATACCTAAAATACACAAGTAAACAAACACAAGCATATATATGGTATTTTATGACATTTTTATGCATTTAAAGCCCGAAAAGAACGATGAGATCATGTATAAATGCCATCTCATCACTCCCCCATACTAAGCCATTGTCGTGCCCTCACGCAATGCTAGAATAAAGTATCTAAGCATCACCAAAGTTCAATTTTATTAACCTTTATTGAAGAGTAAAAGACTTGCAACATACTACGAAGATGTGTAAAGACATAATGTATGATTTTCATCACGAAAGTGACTTTTAGGGTCAAAGAATAGAAACAAGTAAATGTCCCTTAGAGTAAACTTCGTCATCCTTGATTGTCGTACATTCCATGCTAAGTGCAAAAACGTGATCATTGTTGGTACAAATCACAATGCTAACACTACTCATACGTCCAAATTGTGTAATACTTTTTCTCCCCGCAATCCTAGTTATTATAAAAGGAAATGGGTTACTAGCATTTTTTAACTATTTGTCATGGATCACAAGTGATTCATATTGACTTATTTGAGTAGTTATTAGTCCGAAAGCAAAGTAGCACGATTTAATCGATAGTTAGCCGAAGGACAAAATCTTTTAAAACGGCTTCTCGTGTATCTCCTTAAGTTCATATCTTGGCATAACTCGTTTCACGATTTGAGACCTTTCTCGGACCGATATTTGGCATGTACTTCACACTTCAAATCTTGGGAAGACGTTCTTGAAATTATGGTCTTCTCTTCATATATTTGGAATTTCTTCGCTTGACGTTTTTAAGAGATTCTTCATATATGGACCACGACTTCATCATTTTTCTTCAATCTTTACTTTGGATTTTGATATACAACGATCCGCCTCCTTTTCGAACTTGGATATATTTATCCTCATACCTTGTAAGGGTCTTTTTGGATAGACTTTCTCCATGATCTTTAGGGGAGTAATTGCTTTTCGTCGTGTGTCTCGATCATTCATATTGATTTAGGAATGATGACACTTCACTTCATCTTGGATCTTTAGCAAAAATAGAGCTCCTCATGCTTTGTTAGGTCCTTTTTGGATGATCGCCAATCTTCGCGTCCCGCTTCAATAAGTTATGCCTTGGCTATGAACTCTATTCAACCCCGAGCAACTTTTAAACGATCTTGCGCTAGAGGCTAAGTAACCTTTCAAATCGTACGACCTTACTTATTGCAATTATGATTTTATTCCTAATGCATTGATCTTATGGGAAGAAAAAGCCACAATTAAAAACATATGAGTTTTTGAAAGAACATTTTCATGTTCTACGTTTAGCATGATCACTTGTCTAACTCTATCATCTCTTGTTCTTCACTATATAAAGACCTCTAATTAAAGAGACTCGTGAATACTTAGCTATGCAAGTCAAAATTAAGCCAAATTTGGATTAGCTTTCATTAAGACTAGGATCTTGCACTATCTTGGACTTTTTCAAGTTTAGAGAATGCATTTTAAAGTTCCCTTGATAAGTGACTTTCTAGGATCAGTTATAGGAACTTACGAAAAGTTCTTGTTCTTAACCCGAATTAGCTAAGACTTTCGCGTTTTAAAGCTCCCTATATAAAAGTCTAGCAAAACTTGAATTGAGCGGGTTAAGGAATGTAAATGGCTCCAAATGCCCATCAAGTCAAAAATTTGCTCTTTATTCTACCCACCGGAAAATATACATTCGTGTCTTAAAAACACTTATGAAAACAAAGAAAAAATTTAAAATTTGGCCATTTTTAGCCATATTAGCAACAAAAAACAAAACATTGAAAGTTGGAAAGCGTGAGGGCGTAGCAAAGCAAGTACCTATTCACCCCCCTATACTAAAAGTAAACATTTTCCTCAATGTTTCGAGTCTAAGGGTGGAGCACCCCCATACTAGAGACGAAGAATCGAATGCTTAGGATCCAGCATGGAAAGGGCGATCAACAATATATCTAAAGCCGTTTATTAAGTATGCTAAAAGATAATTGTTATAACAATAAAGGATATGTGAATGGATTCGTGAAAAACTTCTTCAAACAAACGATGGAGGCTCACGTAAACGAACACGAGAGTCTTCAATCGTAGATGATGATGATGATCTTGATAATAAAATCACAAACAACCACGAGACAACGAGTTGGAAGGGTACAAGTCCCCTTATTAGTGAATAGTAAGCATAAAAGGATAAGCATGGGATCTCCCCTACGAGGCACCTCGTTTTTGATTACCGAGTCATGAGCTCGACTCGATCCCCTCAAAATGTGAACATTTAGGGAAAATCATGGTATGGTCAAGTTTTGGTGGGGCTTGCATGATAAACAAGGCCCAAAAAGCAACCGGTATTAAGGACTAAGTCCTTTGATGGTGCAAAATACCAGGATCGAAGATGGCGTTCTCGTTTTTATTGGAAAAACAAATCAACGCCACTTCCTCATGTGCCATAAACTCAAAGAGTTTGAAGAAAAGAGATGAGAAGTAGAAGGGTGGGACAATGGTTATGACAAACTTTTGAGCTACTCGAGGTAGACTCGCACCAAGCAAATAGATATAGTTTCCATTTATTGCATCGGTGGAAGACCGAGATTCCCCATTACATGAAATTCCGGGATCGAAGATCTCGTCCTCGGTGGACAAGGATGAGGGAACATAAGGGGCTTCCCCCATACTAGAACCACACAAAGCATCGTCAAAAGGAGTAGACGAGCTTGTAGCACTCAAAACACGTGGTGATAACGGAGTTAGATTTGTAGAAAAATCAATTAAATCACATTTAAAATCATTTTCTTTTTTATCTTATAAACTCTCCTTATGAAAACCCTTTTTGATTATGTCGAAAATATTTGGTGTTTCTAAGACGATGTTAGTCACACTAAAAATTCTCACATTTGAAAACCGTTTTGGTTTTGGTGGTGGTAAGTTCTCAAATCGTTTATCGACAAAGAAAACTTCCCCATCGGGATCTACATATTCATCATCCGAAAGATCTTCCGTAGAAACCGGCGACTTATCAACACTTTTCAAGAATGAATGTTCGAGGTGAGGCGAAGGATTTTTCGATTCAAGTATTGAAGGTTTCTTCTTTGTAGGCTTTACACTCATAACCTCCACCGGCGGAGGAAAAGGTAAATTGTTTTTGGCGACATTTCCTAAAAATCTTGGTGAAATTTTTTTGCAAACGACATTGGTTGAATTACCATGGTTTAAAGTTGCAATAGAATAGACATGAGAAAGATTGGAGTTTTGTGTTGCATTGATGACAAGTTCTTCCTCATTGAAACGAAGGGTGATTTTTCGAGCATGAACATCGATAAGTGCTCTTGATGTATCCAAAAATGAACGACCCAAAATGAGAGGAACTTTTCGATCGATAAGAATGTCTACAACGATAAAGTCAACGGGATAGTAAAACTTTCCGACTTTAACGAAAACGTCCTCGGCTACTCCACATGCTAAAATCGTAGAATGATCGGCCATCTCGATAGACATGTTCGAAGGAGTAAGAGTCGGAAGCGAAAGTGATTTGAAAATCTCGAGAGGCATTAAATTAATACTAGCGCCAAGATCGGCCAAGGCGTAGCATTCCTCCATATCTTGAATTACACACGGAATCAAAAATTTACCGGCATCACCGACTTTTTTTGGTATGCGGCTAAGAAAAACCGATGAACAACTAGACGATTGTTGTAACTTCTCTTTGTTGTTTAGCATACTTTTGAAGTTTGCGGCGAATCGAGGCATCATGATAAGAGCGTCGGCAAAACTTATGTTAAAATGTATATCACGAAAAATTTTCATAAATAGCTCAAATTGATAGTTATTCCGTTCTTGTGCCTTTTCCTTGTTACGTCTCGAAGGGTAAGGTAACGGTGGTGTGGGTTGGACATTAGGCAACGGCCTTGGAATCTCGAGTTTCATGATTGGTATTGGTTCAACCGTAGGTGTGGTTTGAGCGGTACTTCGTGGGATTGTAATGTGCTCCTTTTCGACCATCACCTCGGGTTCTTTCTCGATTTCCTTCTCCGTAGAAGTACTTGGACGAGAGATTGGTTCCTTGAAAGTTTTACCACTTCGTGTAGTAATAACCTTCATTTCTCCCTTCGGGTTTGCAATGGTATCACTAGGAAGACCACCCGAGGAAGAGGGTTTACACATGATTGCTTCAAACATTTAAGCCATTCGGTCCTCAAATTTTGATTGCCTAGCATCCGCTTTTAACAATTCTTGCTTAATCTCATGTTGTCCTAATTCCATCTTTTGTTGATTTTGTTGAAGACGTTGGACATTTCCTTCCATTTTATTTGCATGAGTTTTAAGTTCATTAGCAAGTTCGTTTTTAAGCTCGTTTTTCAACTCGGATCTTAAGCTAATCATCTCACGTTGCATGTTATCAAATTTAGCATCATTTGCTTTAGCATAATCCAAAAAATCTCCTTGAAGATTTTTAGTGTGAGCATTTTGAAAACCTTGTGTAGTGTTTTGAAAATCACGGTTTTGGTTTTGATTAGTGACTTGTCCATTCCCACTTTGATAATTCCCTTTGTTGTAGTTACGTGAATTGCCTTGGTAATTACCACCTTGGTTGTTTTTTCGATAGTTATTAGCATTTTGATTTGGTGGAGCTTGATTTGGGTGGGAACCTTGACCGTTTTGGTTGTAAGTTCCCGTTGCTACATAAGCACTCGAAGTGTTACCATCCACGGTAATGCACTCGGAAATATCATGAGCTCCACCACAAGACAAACAACTCTTAGCAATCGCTTTAACCGAAGCGGAATTTGAAGCTTCTTGAGCTTTCCAATGAGACATAAGATTAGTAAATCTATCGAAAAACCGATTTTCCTCATTAGCTTCATCATGTAAGGCATTAATGCTACGAGACGATGACGACGATGACGAACCCAAATTGGCAACACTCGGTGTGTTACGAGGGCTATAAACCTTAGATCTATTCTCGATAATCTTTAAAGCTTCATCGGTCGTTTTCCACAAAAAATTACCACCGGCGACGGCATTCAAGTAATCTCGTTCATGATGATTAAGCCCATTATAAAAAGTATCAATTTGATGCAATTCCAAAAAATCATGGTGTGGACATTCATGTAGCATTTCTTTAAAGCGTTCTCATGCCATTGAAAAACTTTCATTATATCTTTGCACAAATCGTGAAATCTCATTTTTCAAATGTGTTGTTTTAGATGGTGGAAAAAACTTGTTCACAAACTTAGAAACGAGATCACCCCATGTCAAAATCGAATTTGGCGGTTCTTTCTCAAGCCAAATTTTTGCGGGTCCATCTAACGAGTATGGAAACAACATCATCTTAATGGCGTCATGTGGAACATCCTTATACTTGCTTGTAGCGGTGAGACGATTAAAATTCCTAATGTGGTAATGCTGGTTGTCTTTCTCATGACCTCTAAACTTATTTGCTTGCAACATCGACATTAAACCCGTCTTAATCTCGAAATTCTCCGCAAGAATAGCGGGAATCACAATGGCCTCTCCAAAACCCTTGGTGGGTGCTTGTAGCAACTCCATCATAGTACGATTAGCCATGACGACTTCTTGTTCTACAATAGGTTCAACAATTGGAGGTTGTTCTTCAATCAACGTCTCTTGATTGGCTTGCTTTTGAAGACGTTTACGAGCTCGTTTTGCTTGATTACGAGTGATCATAAACTTCACGAAGAATGGGAGGTGAGCAAAGAAGATTCTTTTTGGGTGTTTTGTGAATTTTCAATTTTTTTGTGTTTTTGATTGTTTTTAATTTTTTTGGATTTTGGTGTATCTTCGTAGACAAAAATCTCTCCTCGAATCAAACTCTTGATTAAAGAAGCCTCAAAGGAATGAAAACGATCACGTGGAGTGAACGCCTTCGAATGACTTTAGAACTTTGGTGAAAACCAAATTGTTCAAGAGGGTTTAATCACAAAGAAACCAAGCAAATATATTATACGTAATAATACTTTAGGCGGCAAAACCCTCGATTAGCCTTCAATCTCAAAATACTCACAAGCAAGCGGGGAAACGAGGCGGCGCGAAGCACTTAAGAGCCTTTTTCCTTAGGGTATATTTTATAATACCCGCCTTATACCTACCTTATAGTTCGTATTTTTCAAAATCGAGCTTCACAAAAGTATTTATCTATTTTTGCCTTTTTCTATTTGTTTGATATTCGAATACAATAATTAGGAGATCAAATCCCAATTAAGGTTGTGTTTTCACACTTTTGGAGATACTTTGTACTTATTGTGATACTTAATACAATATAGTAATAATAATTTCACAAGAAAAACCAAGAAAACCGATAATACGTATTAGTAGATTTCTACTAATACAAATACTATTTATGGTTGATATTAAAAACAACAATGCAAATTAATCACGACACACCTCCCCGGCAGCGGCGCCAAAATAATTGTGGTAAATTACGACCTTTGGGAAAAGGAGCGTAAAAGCGGTAAGTATTAAGCGATGATTTAGGAAAATCAAGCACTAATGACCCTTATGATATGAAAGTTCGTTTCCCAAGGAGGTATATGTGTGTGAAAAACTTGTTAAATGTTTGTGATTAATAATTGGTTAGAAAGGGATGAGAAAAGAAGATGACGAAGACGTGAAATTAATTACTACGTTGACAAAACGTAAAACCGTAAAATCTACAAAAATAAAAATTAATTCTAAAAATTACCAAAAATTCACCAAAAATCAAAATTAATAAACTAAGAGTTTACGAATGATCAAAACTTTTTCAAACCTTTTAAATAATTAAATATTCAATTTTTAAATGCTAATTAAAGCCCTAAAAATCAAATAAATTATCAAAAAGCCCAAATAAAGATTTTTCAATTGGTAAACCTCTAAAATAACCTAAAAAGATTAAAAACTATTTTTAGAAATTTTTAAACTAATAAAAACTATTTAAAATGATTTAAAAACTATTAAAACTTGAAATAATTATAAGAATTAATCTAAAAGTGATAAAATTATTCTAAAAGTTGCAAAAATCCTATTTTAATGAATTTTAGCTAAGAAAAATGTAAAAAGTTGGAAAATGTGAAATTTGAAAAAAATAATAAAATAATATTAAAATATTATTAAAAATCTAAAAATTCTAAAAAATTCTAAAAACTTGCAAACTAGTTTATTTTAACCTAAATAAACAGAAAATCAAAGTGAAATGACCAGAATACCCCTAATGGGCCCTTAAATGGGCCAAAACCAAAAACAGTCCACCTAAATGGGTTTTTTAGCCCAAAAAGTCAAACCTGGCCCAATTAACTTGGAAAAGCCCAATCTGACTCAAAATTTGATTCTAAACACAAAACTCTAAAGGCCCAAAAGCTGAAAGTGAGCTTATCACAGCTTATTATGCAAACAGCTTATCCTTATTGGGCTTTTTAGCCCATTAAGCAATAAGCTAATGCCATAAGCTCTAATTTGACACACAACCTTCTTTTGGGATGCTTAAGAGATCTGTAAAAAGAAATTTTGAAAAAGCACACTCAATAAGCCAGAAATAAGCAAAGTATTATTTTACTAAAAGACAAAATAGTCGTTTTTGAGAAATAAGGCACCTCAGGACTTGATTCAACTTGCAAAATGTCATAAATGAACTCAATAAGCCAAAACAATCAACAAAATTCCAATAAGCAAACCCAATAAGCCATAATAAGCCAATAAGCACTTATGAAAAAGTCAATTAAGTTGGTTTTCTAGTCAAACCCTAAAGTCAACCCACCAAATGCTCCATTATGAACAAATGGGTCAAATAATGAGCACCTATTACAAAATCCAAGTTGTTGCTGGTTAAAATAAGCTATTATAGCTTATTGATAAGCTGAAACCCAATTAACATTAGCAGTGGCAACTTTCAGTAGGAACTGGTTCCCACTGCTTTGACTATTTGACCAAGCTTTTTAGAGAGATTTAGTTGGATTCAATTGGAAATAAGGGCACTCTTGTGATCAGTGAATCACAAGGAGTCAATAGCAACAAGAAAATCCAAATATGGTTCACACAATAAGCCAGAAATGATCAAACAGTCACCAGATATTGCTCAGATATGGAAAATAAGCAGTTATGCAATAATAAGCAGATTAAGCCTGAATAAGCCAACCAAACTCAACAGGATGCATACACAAGCTATATAAACTATGAATAAGCACAAATAAACTTAAATCAAACACTGAATCAAAGTGAATAACAAGATCAAAGCAGATAAAGTTACTGATGAACAAGGTGCATATGCAGAAACCTTTTGCTGATCTATTTGACCACAGATCCAAATTCAAGCACTCAAATCTCTTCTCCTGGTGTAATTAACTAAGGTTTAGCACTTGTTAGCCCTGCCTAAGCTTAGATCTAGGTGTCCTCAAAATCCTAGCCAATATTACCAAGTAACAAAGATTTTATACCCTTTTTATGAATCTAGGTGTTTCAAACCACAAAAATTGTAGATAAGCAGCCAAGTATATCAGATAAACATGTACTAATAACCACAAGCACAAAACTAACACTTAACAAACCACAAATCCAACTAATGCAGTTAACCCAAACACCCCTTAAGAACCTGTTTTCACAATTTTTCAAAGGATTATCCAGATTCAAACCACAAATCAAACCACAAACACTTCAATAACATCAAACAAAACCAGATTAACAATAATCAACCACAAAATCACAGATTCACCAATAATCATGCAATAATCACAAAATTCTGAAAAATAAGAGAGAAAATGAAAAGGGAAGAAGGTGCAAACCTCCAAGACCTACATCCAGGTCCTGGATTGTTTGAACGTAGGTACTAGCAGAACAAGTAACAGCTTCCAATGCTGCTAAGAAGAACAAACCAACAAGTGAGATCAAAATAAACAAGACTTTCTGATTTTTGAGACCCAAGCTTTATCACTTAAAACCTTGTCTCAAAAACCTTCAAACATGTAAATGGAACTCAGAATCAGGCTATTCTAACACCAACTTTTAACAAAATATAAAAGAGATTTCTAAAAATTCGGAAAATCAAATTTTATTAATTTAAAAAGGAATTACAAAGATTGATAGCCTAAAACTGGAACAAAAGCTCTCTCACAGGTTGAGGAGTCTATTTATAGGCAAATGCCATGCTTAGTACTATTCACAAACCCTAGAAGTGATTTTCCTATTCTATCCTTGAGCCTTCTAGACGTTTTCTTGGTGTGAGCTATCCAAAGTGATCATGGATGTTTACTTTAGCTTTGGAATGAAGCAAGGACTCTCAGCTGTTGATTTGGCCACGTTAGATAACTTGGAGGGCAAGTAGTCATGTGATTGGTTGAATGGGAATTGGGGGTGGGGTCCATAGTGAGTGGGATTAAGGGTTTAAGGTTGGGATGTGTTTCTGCACATGTGAATCAAGCGTGGGAGTAGGTAATTTAAATTAACCCCTTGATTTAAGTGGTGTAAAATGTGGGTGGTGAAAAGGTGAATAGTGGTGCTTTTGATCCGTTTTTGGTGGATTGGTTTTGTGTTTGGCGCAAAAACATTTGAATTTTTCAAATGTGGCAACTTAGGTCCTCAGTCTTTGGGAAAATGGGTAAAACGTGATTATCAGCCAACAAACTTCATTCCCTTTGTTAATAACTTTACCAACTTTGCACTTTTGGCACAAAACTTTTCAAAAAGGTTTTAAAGGGTTGTTTTTGCCATTTTGAGATAATTGAGGGACTGATCTTGGACATTGTTGATCTTCAAAGGTCTTCAATATAACTTTGACTTCATGAGGGACCATAAATGGCAATTTAGAATTGTTGAGGGACTAAACTTGTCATTTCTTCAAAGTTGAAGGACCATTTGTGTAATTTTGACAAACTTAAGGGACCAAACTTGTAATTATCAATATACAAGGGTTTTAGGTGTCAAGTCTTCATGCATTGAGGATCAATCTTGCATGTCTTCAAGTCTTCAAGGGTATTTGTTGGATAAATCATGATCTTGGGCCCGGTTCTTTGTACGGCTTCATTTCTCGTGTCCGTTTTTCCTTGTTTCTTGTGATCTTTTGTCTTTTTCACGATATCCATACCTAAAATACACAAGTAAACAAACACAAGCATATATATGGTATTTTATGACATTTTTATGCATTTAAAGCCCGAAAAGAACGATGAGATCATGTATAAATGCCATCTCATCGAGGGGTGTTTTGCATTATCTGTTTAAGATCATAGATTGGTATTGTGTTGTTAGAAAGTGTTGTTTGTGCTTTGTATCTGTTATTGACTTGGTTGAGTGCTAAAACCTGCAAGTTTTCAGTCTTATATCCTCAAATCAAAGATTGTGCTATATCTCATTGGTTTTGACTGTTTTTGACCTAAAATCTTGGTAATACTTAGAGTATATGCATGTTTAGGGATAAAATGTGTTAAATCAAAGTTTGTATAACCTGATTTGAAGATTTGAGTGTTTAAATTTGGCTTGTTGGTCATGTATATCAGCAAAGTGTTCATAACTGCTTGTTAATGTTCATCAGTAACTTTATTGTGCTTGAATCTTGATTTAGGCCTTGAACCAATGCATGTAACTTGTTAATTTATGTTCATATGAATTAAATATAGCTTGTGTATGCTTTTGGTGGAATTTGGTTGACTGAAATTTGCTTAAACATCTTATTAAGTTCATAACTGCTTATGTTCATGTCTGTGAGATGTCTGGTGATTGATTGAATTAACTGCACTCTTTGGCTGATTGTGATTGTGATTTCTTTGTTGTTTCTGACTCCTTGTGATTCACTGATCACAAGGGTGCCTTGTTTGTAACTTGATTCCAACAAAAAGTCACTAAAGACAAAAAGTCAATTAAGTCAAGCAGTGGAAAAAGTTTCCACTGCTCAACATCCAAAACTAGCCCCTGGTAGTGTAGTTTGTCATTCAGCTTATTAATAAGCCATATTGGCTTATCAAGACATGCAACAACTTATTTTTTGTGATCAATCTTCCTCATTGACCCATTTGTTTGAATTGGAGCTTATCAGACCTTGGCTTTGACTTTTTGCTAGAAAACTCATAAAGTTGACTTTTAATCAAGTGCTTATCTGCATATTCCAGCTTATTGAGTGTGCTTATTGAAAAACTTTTTGTTGATTAAGCTTATTTAAGTCATTTAAAAGCTTTTGATACATGAATCAGCTCTTGGGGTGGCCTAGAACGCGAAAACGGCTATTTTGTCGTTTTGTGAAGATAGCTTTTAGCTTATTCAGGCTTATTCCTTGTGCTTATTTCAAATTTCCTTTTACAGATCTCTTAAGCAACTCAAAAGAAGCTTGTGTGTCTAATTTGAGCTTATGGCATCAGCTTATAGCTTAATGGGCCATAAAGCCCATTAAGAATAAGCTGCTTTGAAATAAGCTAGCTTATACACATTTTCAGCTTTTGGGCCTTCAGAGTTTTGTTCTTAAAATCAAATTTTGAGTCACACTCGAAGTTTTGGGCTTATTTGGTTGACTTTTTCTTATTGGGCCCAAATTAAGCCCATTAAGGGACTGTTTTGTCTTTTAGCCCATTTCTAGGCCCATTAGGGGTATTTTTGTAATTTCAACTTCCTTTCTAAGTTTATTAGGTTAAAATAAGCTAGTTTGCAACTTTTTAAATTTTTTATAAGTTTTGGATTTTTATTAATATTTTATTATTATTTTATTATTAAAAATTAAAATTTAGATTTTTAAATTTTTATATTTTTCTTTGGTTAAATACATTAAGTTAGGAATTTTACAATTTTTAGAATATTTTTATTGTCATTAGATTAATTTTTAGAATTAATTTAAGTTTTAATAGTTTTTAATTGTTTTTAAATAGTTTTAATTAATTTTAAAATTTTCAAAAATAGTTTTATATTTAGTTAAGTCATTTTAGAGGTTTGAAATTGAAAAAAATCTCATTTTGGGCTTTTGGTTAATTAAATTGATTTTTTGGGCATTAATTAGCATTAAAATTTATTATTTAATTAAATAAAAGGTTTGAGTGATTTTTGATTTTTTTATAAACTCTAATTACATTATTTAGGTTTTATTGCATTTTTTAGGAATTTTTAGAGTAAAATTTTAATTTTGTCACTTTTTACGGTTTTATGTGTACGACTTTTCGTCTTAGTGTAATTCACAATCGTAACCGTCTTTCTCTAATTATATCATTTCTATTATCTTTTCTCATAAATATAATCACAAAAGTTAATCATCTCTTAACACACACACCAAGCCTCCTTGAGAACGATCCCCACTTTGGGTCACAACTTGTGGTTTTCCTAAATCACTTGTGTACTTACCCTAATTACCTTTGTTTTCCTAAACAAAGTGTAAAAACTCAACTATCAAAGAGCCCGAGGTGATGGTCGAAAAGGAGCATATCACAAGCCCACGAAGTACCGCTCATACCACACCTACGGTTGAACCAATACTAATCATGGAACCCGAGATTCCAAGGCCGTTGCCTAATGTCCAACCCACACCACCCTTACCTTACCCTTCGAGACGAAACAAAGAGAAATTGCGAGAACGTAACAAACAACAAATCGAGCTTTTTATAAAAATGTTTCAACAAGTTCATTTTGATGTAAGTTTAGCCGACGCATTGTTATATATGCCTCGTTTCGCTTCCACATTTAAAAGTATGATGAATGATAAGGAAAAACTTTCAAAGCTTGCTAATTGTTCTTCGGTTTATCTTAACCGCATATCAGAAAAAGTTGGTGACCCCGGAAAGTTTCCCATTCCTTGTGATATACAAGATATGAAAGAATGCCTCGCCTTGGCCGATCTTGGTGCGAGCATTAGATTGATGCCATTTTCCATTTGGAAATCGCTTTCGCTTCCCGCTCTTACTCCTTCGAACATGTCTATCGAGATGGCCGATCATTCTACGATTTTAGCATGTGGAGTAGCCGAGGATAGTCTCGTGAAAGTGGGGAAGGTCTACTATACCGTTGATTTTATAGTAGTTGACATCCCCGCGGATCCTCAAGTTCCTCTAATTTTAGGTCGTCCATTTTTAGACACCTCGAGATCACTTATCGACGTTCATGCAAGAACTATTACTTTGAGATTCAACAAAGAGAAACTTGTTATAAACGCTACTCAAAACGCGACACCTTCTCTTGTTTATGCAATCGCTACCATCAATCACATCGACTTAGTTGATGTGGTTTGCGATGAGTTTTCACAAGAAGTGTTAGGTTTTTCCGATAGTTCGTCAAGTGGCAATCCCACTATTTTCGATCCGATTCTTGCTAATTCTACACCAAATCTCACTCCATTCCAAGGAGGCGATTTTATTTCAAACGAAATCAAAAATGAAGATGAGGTGATTATTATTAATGATACTTCTATTCCACCATTTCTTCCGCCGATGGAAGTTATGAGTGTTGAGCAAAAATCTTCAATCGAGGAACCACCTATCCTTGAATTGAAAGATCTTCCATCTCACCTTGAATACGCATTCTTGGAAGGTGATGACAAATTGCCGGTTATTATTGCAAAAGGTCTTGCTAATGATGAAAAAACAGCGCTCTTGAAAGTTCTTAAAGCTCATAAAGGGGCAATTGCGTGGAAAATTTCCGACATTATGTGTATTAACCCAAAATTTTGTACTCACAAGAGTTCATTGGAGGAGGACTACAAACCCGCAATTCAAAGTCAAAGAAGGGTAAACCCCAAAATTCATGATGTCATCAAAAAGGAAGTTTTAAAACTCCTTGACGCGGGAATGATTTATCCTATCTCCGATAGCCCATGGGTGAACCCAATCTATTGTGTCCCTAAAAAGGGAGGAATGACCGTTGTACCTAATGAAAACAACGAGTTAATTCCCACTCGTGTTGTGACCGGTTGGAGGGTGTGTATTGACTACCGAAAGTTAAATGACGCCACTCGTAAAGACCACTTTCCTTTTCCTTTCATGGATCAAATGTTGGAGCGACTCGCGCGAAATGAATTCTATTGCTTTTTAGATGGTTTTTCCGGTTACTTTAAAATCCCTATCGACCCTCGTGTTCAAGAGAAAACTACGTTTACGTGTCCTTGTGGAACGTTTGCTTATCGTATGATGCCTTTCGGACTTTGTAATGCACTGGGTACGTTTCAACGGTGTATGATAGCTATTTTTCATGATATTATCGAGAAGTCAATGGAAGTGTTTATGGATGACTTTTCGGTGTTTGGCAATTCGTTCACGTCGTGTTTATCTAATCTCGAGCAAATGTTAAAACCTTGTGAAGAAACCAATCTTGTGCTTAATTGGGAAAAATGTCATTTTATGTGTCAACAAGGAATCGTCTTAGGACATAAGGTCTCGAAAACGGGGATTGAGGTCGATAAAGCTAAGGTAGACGTCATCGCCAAGTTACCTCATCCCAAAACCGTTAAGGGAGTTAGGAGTTTCCTAGGCCACGCGGGCTTTTATTTTCGTTTCATCAAATACTTTTCGAAAATCTCTCGACCTATGACACACCTTCTCGAGAAGGATGCTCCTTTTAATTTCAATGAGGATTTTGTTAGAGCTTTCAAAACTTTCAAAAGGAAACTTACCGAAGCTCCCATTCTTGTTGCTCCTAATTATGAATTACCCTTTGAAATCATGTGCGATGCAAGTGATTATGCTATAGGGGCCGTCTTAGGGCAACGTTATGAAAATCATTTCAGTCCTATCCATTATGCTAGTAAGACGATGACCGAGGCTCAATTAATGTACACCACAACGGAAAAGGAATTCCTTGTCGTGGTCTATGCTTTTGAGAAATTCCGACCTTATCTCGTCATAACGAAAAGCATCGTGTATACCGACCATTCAACTATCAAGTATCTCTTAGCGAAGCATGATGCTAAGCCGAGATTGCTTCGTTGGATGCTCCTCCTCCAAGAATTTGATGTCACCGTGCTTAACAAAAAAGGAGCCGAGAATCTAGCGGCCGATCATCTCTCTCGTCTAGAAGATCCTCACAAAGATGTTTTCGAGAACAAGGAAATCACCGAAACATTTCCTCTCGAGACACTCGATGTAGTGAATTATAAAGACAACACTCTATGGTTTGCCGACATTGAAAATTACCATGCGACCTATTTCATAATCAAGGGTATGACGACACAACAAAATAGAAAATTCTTTCGTAACGTCAAGTTCTATTTTTTGGATGACCCTTATCTCTTTCGGGTTTGTGCGGATCAACTCGTTCGACGTTGTGTTTTTGGTGCCGAAGCTTCTAACATCCTTAAAGCTTGTCACGAGGGACCCACGGGTGGTCACCACGGTGCTAATATCACGGATAAGAAAGTGTTCGATGCCGACTTATTTTGGCCTTCTATCGTGATGCACACGCACTTATGAAGTCGTGTGATTCGTGCCAACGTCAAGGAAAATCGTCTCAACGTGATGAAATGCCGCAAAATATAATTAAAGTGTGTGAGATTTTCGACATTTGGGGCATAGACTCTATGGGGTCGTTCCCATCGTCTCATGGTAACAAGTATATCCTTGTCGTCGTCGACTACCTTTCTAAGTGGGTGGAAGCTAAGGCTTTACCTACAAATGATGCTCGTGTGGTAGTGAAGTTTTTGAAGCAACTATTCTCTCGGTTTGGAACCCCTCGTGCTATTATAAGCGATTGTGGAACCCATTTTTGTAACGACCAATTCGAGAATGTCTTAAAGAAATATGGAGTTACTCATCGTCTTTCTACGGCTTATCACCCGCAAACGAGTGGGCAAGTCGAGGTTTCAAACCGAGCTTTGAAGAGGATTTTATAGAGGTCGATTGGAGAAAACCGTGTTTCATGGTCCGACAAACTCGATGACGCTTTATGGGCCTTTAGGACCGCTTATAAGACACCTATCGGTTGTACTCCATATAAGTTGGTTTATGGGAAGAATTGTCATTTCCGCATTGAATTGGAGCATAAGGCATATTGGGCCCTTAAGCATGCTAATTTTGATTTAAAGACCGCGGGGGATCACCGGAAAATACAATTGAATGAATTGGATGAATTAAGAGATAATGCTTATGAAAATTCATTAATTTTCAAAGAAAAGACTAAAAGTTTCATGATGCAAAGATTAAAAACCGGGTTTTTAACGTTGGCGATCAAGTGTTACTTTTTAACTCTAGACTAAAGATATTTTCCGGGAAATTGAAATCTCGTTGGTCGGGTCCTTTCACCATTACACAAGTGTTTTCCTTATGGGACCATCGAGCTAGCTCAAAATGATGGTCCTAATTTTAAGGTGAATGGACATAGGCTTAAACACTACTTTGGTGGGGAAGTTCCTTCATTGGATGACCTCGACCAAATCACCTTCCCCAATAATAATTAGCATTGAGGGGATCGAGTCGAGCTCATGACTCGGTAATAAAAAACAAGGTGCCTTGTGGGGGAGATCCCATTTTTTTTTTCTTTTTATGCTTTCTAATAAATAATGAGAGGGGATTTGTGCCCTTCCAACTCGTTGTTTCTTGGTTGTTTGTGATTGTGTTATCTAGATCATCATCATCACAACGATTGAAGACTCTCGTGTTCGTTTACGTGAGCCTCCATCGTTTGCTTGAAGAAGTTTTCACGAATCCATGACATATCCTTTATGGTTCTAAGAATTATCTTTTAGCATAATTTATAAACGGCTTTAGATATATTGTTGATCACTCTTTCCATGCTAGATCCTAAGCATTCGACTCTTCGTCTCTAGTATGGGGGTGCTCTACCTTTAGACTTGAAACATTGAGGACAATGTTTAATTTTAGTATGGGGGGTGAATAGATACTTGCTTTGCTACGCCCTCACGTTTTTCAACGTTCAACATTTTGTTTTATTTTGTTGCTAATAAGGCTAAAAATAGCCAAATTTTAAAAATTTTCTTAGTTTTAATAAGTGTTTTTAAGACACGAATGTATATTTCCGATGGGTAGAATAAGAGCTAATTTTTGACTTGATGGGCATTTGGAGCCCTTTACATTCCTTAACCCGCTCAATTCAAGTTTTGCTAGACTTTTATATAGGGAACTTTAAAACGTGAAAGTCTTAGCTCATTCGGGTTAAGAACAAGAACTTTTAGCAAGTTCCTATACTTGATCCTAGAAAGTCACTTATCAAGGGAACTATAAAATGCATTCTCTAACTTGAAAAAGTCCAAGAAAGTGCAAGATCCTATAGGTGGCTTGAAAACCCAAAACTTTGATTTGATATAGTCTTAACGAAAGCTAATCCAAATTGGCTTAATTTTGACTTGCATGGCTAAGTATTCACGAGTCTCTTTAATTAGAGGTCTTTAAATAGTGAAGAACGAGATATGATAGAGTTAGAGAAGTGATCATGCTAAACGTAGAACATGAAAACGTTCTTTCAAAAACTCATATGTTTTTAATTATGGCTTTTTCTCCCATAAGATCAATGCATTAGGAATAAAAATAATTGCAATAAGTAAGGTCCAATGATTTGGAAGGTTACTTAGCTTCTAGCACAAGATCGTTTAAAAGTTGCTCGGGGTTGAATAGAGTTCATAGCCGAGGCATAACTTGTTGAAGCGGGACGCCAAGATTGGTGAAGATCCAAAAAGGCCCTACAAGGCATGAGGAGCTCTATTTTGTTGCTAAAGATCCAAGATGATGTGAAGTATCATTATTCCTAAATCAATATGAAGGATCGAGACACACGACGAAAAGCAATTACTCCCTAAAGATCATGGAGAAAGTCTATCCAAAAAGACCCTTACAAGGTATGAGGATAAATATATCCAAGTCCGAAAAGGAGGCGGATCGTTGTATATCAAAGTCCAAAATAAAGATTCAAGAAAAATGATGAAGTCGTGGTCCAAGTATGAAGAATCTCTCAAAAACATCAAGTGAAGAAATTCCAAAATATGAAGAGAAGACCATAATTTCAAGAACGTCTTCCCAAGATTTGAAGTATGAAGTACATGCGAAATATCGGTCCGAGAATGCTCTCAAATCGTGAAACGAGTTATGTCAAGATATGAACTTAAGGAGATACTCGAGAAACCGTTTTAAAAGATTTTGTCCTTCGGCTAACTATCGATTAAATCATGCTACTTTACTTTCGGACTAATAAATACTCAAATAAGTCAATATGAATCACTTGTGGTCCATGACAAATAGTTAAAAAATTCTAGAAACACATTTCCTTTCATAATAACTAGGATTACGGGGAGAAAAAGTATTACACAATTTGAACGTATGAGTAGTGTTAGCATTATGATTTGTACCAACAATGATTTCGTTTTTGCACATAGCATGGAATGTATGAAAATCAAGGATGACGAAATTTACTCTATGGGACATTTACTTGTTTCTATTCATTGACCCTAAAAGTCACATTCATGATGAAAATCATACATTATGTCTTTACACATCTTCGTAGTATTGTTGCAAGCTTTTACTTTTCAATGAAGGTTAATAAAATTGAATTTTGGTGATGCTAAGATGCTTTATTCTAGCACTGCGTGAGGGCACGACAATGGCTTAGTATGGGGAGTGATGAGATGGCATTTATACATTTGAAATCTGGCTTGGGAAGAGTTTAGGTGATAACGTATCTGTGCATTATCTGTTTGTTTAATTTGGTGGCTTATTGTGGGTGCTAGAGCTTATCAAAGTTGGCTGAAGTGGTCATTTGCATTAGCAAAGTGACCACCTCAATTTTTCCTTGCATTTTATTATCTAGTGTATGCCCTACTTGTTTGTTGCTTGGAACATGTCTTGTGCTACTTGTGAGACTATTTGGCTATTTGGTTTGCTTTGTTGATGGCTTATAAGCTAACTGGCTTATTGGCCTTATTTTGCCAAAATCTGTTGTCATTTGGTCAACTGACCACTTGATTCACAGGGACTCTACCTTGAGTTCTTCATAAAAATTGCTTAAAACAAGCCTATAAACAATCCCTCAGCATTTGGTGAATTTTGGAGAACTTTGACTTTTGGTCAAATAAGCACAATTTGGCTTATTTTTGAGAACTGCTTATTGGTACATGCAACAACTTGGCTTTTGTAATAGGTGTCATTTTTCTCAGCTTAATATCAAATCTGGAAGGTTACAAGTCATTTGGTTAAGCTTTTGCTAGTTAACTAGCTTATTTGGATTCTTCAGCCAGCTTATTTGCTCTTACAGCTTATTCTACTTGGCTATTTGTGAATTTTATGATTGATTATTCTTAGTTATGCTATTTGAGAGCTTTTGCAACAAAACAGAGCTTCTGAAATGTCCTAGAACTCTTACCCGACTATTTTGTCGTTTAGTGAATTTCTACTTTGCTTATTTATTGCTTATTGAGTGTGCTTTTTCAAATTTTCTTTTCATGGATCTCTTAGGCATCTCAAAGGAAGGTTGTGTGTCTAATCTGAGCTTATGGCATTGGCTTATTGCTTAATGGGCTTATTGGCCCAATAAGGATAAGCTGTTGACCAAATAAGTTGTGATAAGCTCAAAACCAGCTTTTGGGCCTTCAGACTTTTATGTTTAGAAATAAATTTTGAGTCAGATAGGCTTTTTCAGGTCATTTGGGCCATGTTTGACTTTTTGGGCCCATTTAGCCCATTTAAGTTGACTGTTTTGGTTTTTAGCCCAATTGGGGGCCCATTAGGGGTAATTTGGTCATTTCACTTTCATTTTCTGTTTATAAAGGTTAAAATATACTAGTTTGCAAGTTTTTAGAATTTTTTATAATTTTTAGATTTTTAATATTATTTTAATATTATTTTATTATTAAATTTCAAATTTCACATTTTTGCCCTTTTTATATTTTTCTTAGATTTAATACATTAGAATAGGATTTTTGCAACTCTTAGATTAATTTTATCGTCATTTTTCTAATTTCTAGAATTATTTTAAGTTTTTAATAGTTTTTAATCATTTTAAATAGTTTTAATTAGTTTATAAATTTTTAAAAATAGTTTGAATTCTTATTTAGTCATTTTATAGGTTTACAAAGTGAAAAATCATTATCTGGGCTTTTTAATAATTATTTGATTTTTAGGGTTTTAATTAGCATTTAAAAATTAATATTTAATTAATTAAAAGGTTTTAAAAAGTTTTGATCATTTGTAAACTCTTAGTTTATTTGATTTGATTTTTGGTAATTTTTGGGAATTTTTAGAATTAATTTTTATTTTAGCTCTATTTACGGTTTTAATTTTAATCATTTTAGTAATAATTTTCACGTCTTTGTCATTCTATTTTCTCATCCCTTTCTTTCATATATTAATCTCAAATCTCATTGCATTTTAGTCACACACATATACCTCCTTGGGAAAGGAACTTAATTGGGTCATTAACACTTGATTTTCCTAAGTCATTTGTTTAATACGTACCGCTCATATACGTTCTTTTGTTTTCCTAAACAAGAGACGTATTTTACCACCAATCAGGGACCAAACGTGTAATAATGAATAAACAAGGGTATAAAGTGTCAATTCTTTAATAACGAAGGACCCTTCTAGTATAATCTTCAATTCTTCAAGGACTTTTCTTGGAAAATCAACTCTAGGGTCCGGTTCATTGTGCGTCTTCGTTTCCCGTGTTCGTTTTTGATTAATTCTTGTGATCTTTTGTCATTTTCTAGATATCCGTACCTAAAATACACATTGAGCAAACACAAGGATATTTATAGCACTTTTTATGATATTTTAACCACTTTAAGCCCGTTTTGGACGATGAGACTATGTATAAAAGAAGTCTCATCACTCCCCCATACTAAACCATTGCCGTGCCCTCACGGAATGCTAGAATAAAGTATCATAGCACCTCTAAAATTCATTTTTATGGACTTTTATTAAATCATAAACTTACTACACTACTACTACTTGCTATTACTTGCGTTTTAGACATAATGTATGATTTTCATCGCAAAATGGGACGTTCAGGTTCATAGAACAAGAACACGTGAATGCTTCGTTAATAATAATTTGGTCATCCTCGATTTTCACCCAATTCCATGCCTAGCGTGCAACGGGATCATTGTGATTATAGGTTAGTAATGCTAACACTACTCATATGCCCTAACCACGTACATAGACTCCCTTAATCCTTATATTTTATTTTTGTCTTGAATGTTCACGAAGATACATTGTGTAACACCCCATTTTGATAAATGGAATGTCACGCGTGATTATGGCGTGTCATCAAAGCATACAAGGATACATGTCTAAACATTACATGACCATAAAGGAAATACCAGAATCAAACATAGGTACCCGAAAAGTAGAACTCATCACATACAAACATAAGTACTGTAAATGAAAGGACTAAACAATGTCTATGGAAATGAGTATCAAAATATAAAGAAATGCATAAAGTAAAGAAGGCTAGGAAGCTTCCAATCCATATGCACGTACGCTTAAAGTCTACTAGCGTCCCTGAGTACCGGCCGTTTTGGGAACATGAAAAGGAAAACGGCTGAGCAATACGCTCAGTGCACGGATATACAAGTATAGCATGAATAGTATAAGCATATAAACAAGAAGCCTGAAACAACGGAAAAGACTAAGTCCTCGATAACTTGGTTATATCATAGTAAAACTGGTTTTATAGTTTGAAAAGCCTTATGTTTATCTTGTAAAAACTGTTTAACATATTTACCATTAGCCAATATAGGTCATAAAATATCAACGTGCATGAATACTTGGAGGGGTGATCTCATCATGCAAATTAGAGGGGCTGCCTCTAATTTAATATATTGGTTTTGGGTAGGAGGGAACAACTCCTTGTGAAGGATGCAAGGCACACAACACATTCACACTGAATAATCTGCTGAAAACATGTAAACTAGGATGCACCCATACGCCCACCTGATAATAATAATATGGCCAAAAGCTGAAAGAGACGCCACGAGCTATCACTCCACCGTAGTGAAGTCATAACACTGGTGCCTCCAGTGTTATGGTTATGGTACCTCCATAACTAGGTGAAACCGGTCATGCATGTATATGGCTTTAGGTATTCTAATTAAACATAAGCAATTCAAAAACATATAAAACATATACTGGGGAAAACAGTTGGCTGCATACGGGAAATCCTAATAAGGAAGAATGTCCATACTAAAAGGACGGAGAATCCGTACCTTATGTCCAGTGAACGAAGAAGACGAACGGAAGAGAGTCCTACTTCGGTATTACTAATGCTACATAAATACATACGTGTATAAGTATCTGATTACTGAGTACGTAACTTGTTTTATAGCATGTCTTAGCTTGTTTTATATGTCCATGTCATGTTTTAGTGATTAACGCTTTATACTGTGTTTATCATGTATTCTGTCTATTCTGATTAAGTATTACTTGTATTTCTTGTATTATTATACTTGTTGTGTAATAATAAGTAACTTTCTAAAAATAACAGGTTTCCAAAAATAGAAAGTTTCAAAAAATAGAAAGTTTCCAAAAATAGAAAGTTTCCAAAAATAGATTTACTGCTTAAAATAGATAAGTTTCTAAAAATAGAAAGTTACCATAAATAGATTTACTGCTTAAAATAGATAAGTTTCTAAAAATAGAAAGTTTCCATAAATGGAAATAAGCTGGATTATTAAGCTAATTATATAAGCTTAAGTGTTTACTGATTAATATTCTAAGTGATGTAATTAAATAGTATAGTTTATTAATTATTTCATGTAAATTAAATAAACTATAGGTTAAAGTATTTAATTAAATATGACATGGTTTAATTAAATAAAGGTAAAAATACTTAGGTTAAAACATGTATTATTATCTATTAATAATATAATCTAAGCCATGTAAATTAATTAATTATTAGTCATGATTTTAATAATTAATTAATTATATAGTCTAATTAAATAATAAATACTTAGGTTAAATTTCATGAATTAATAATAAAATTAATAACCTAAGTCATGTAAATTAAATCAATCATGTTCATGTTTTTAATTAATTTAATTTAAGTCTTGTAAAAACATAAACTTGTACATATAATTAATCTTGTAAAAGTAACCCATGAACCGAACCGTGTTTTAATCTAAACATGTGTGTACCGGACCCGTGTTTTAACCCGCGAACCGGCAACAAACGCACCCTTGGTCAAACTAGCTGCCGTCTAGCCAAGGGTTCCCACCGGCTAGTCAGTGTTCCCCTTGCTGCCGTGGCCTACCCGAGCACAACCATGCCCCGACCGAGGTTAGGGTCTCCCCTTTTCCTTCTGCCGTGACACAAGACCACCACACCGAGACCTTGAGGTCTCGGTTGGTGCGAGAAAAATAAAGCCGAGACCCCCCCCCCCCCCCCGGGCTCGGTTCCTTGCGTCGGCCATAAACAAACACCCTTAAACGCTTAATTAATTTTACCCCATGATTATCTAACATGTGTATACTTGTTTCTAATTTGTTATTAGAAACATTCATGATTTCATGTGATTTATAAATCAAAAAAATAAAAGAAAAGAGGTTTAGGGTTTATACCGATCACGTGAATCAAAGGATGATGAACACAGAACGATTTTTGCAATAAATCGAACACCAAAAATCAACCAACACACCTTGTGTGTGTGTGTATACCCGGCGGCCGAGAACAAGGAGAAGGAGAAAAAGATTTTAGGGTTTCTTGTTTTCAATATTTAGTTATTATGAAAATAACTTTTCCCTTAATTCCTTGTTAGTAAAATTTGCATAGGCTTGGCCCATGTTTCTTGTTGTTGCCGTTGGTAGGGGGCCCCACATGGGGTAACCCATACATTTTCTGTGTCTAAATAATAAGTGTGTTCTCGTGTTCGTGTTTTATGTGATTTAATTAGTTATCGATTCGTGTCTTATTATATTTATTTGTGATCGTAATAAATATACATACATACGTAATATTAAGCTCGTGATTAATTTACGTTCATGATTTCATGTTCGTATGTTCGTGGTTATAATTATTATTGAATTAATTATCGTGTCTTAATACGTAATAAATACTTATCGTGTTATAACACGTACGTAATACTTGTAATTCTTGTTCGTGAAACGTAAACATGCTATAAAAGGAAAGTTCTAATCATGTAAGTACGATCGTAAGGTACTATTCATGGTAAAAGAATGAGGGTTTTACAACTCTTCCCCTTAAAAGAATAATTCGTCCCCGAATTATAGATAAAGTAAACTAGAAAAGAAGAACATACCCGAATTCAAAATATGAAATGAGGGTAAGAAGCCCAGATAGACTCCTCTGTTTCCCAAGTGGCTTCCCGCTAAGTATGATCCCTCCAAAGGATTTTGATGAATGGAATCGTCTTCCTTCTCATGACTCGTTCTTGTCTGTCAAGAACTCGTTCGGGTTCTTCTATGAAAGTGAGATCTTCACGTATCTGTTCCAGTGGATACTGAACCATGTGAGGGGGATGATACTGGTACCCTCTGAGTAAGGACACATGCAAAACATTGTAAACATGAGAAAGCTGCGGAGGTAACGCTAAACAGTAAGATACTTCACCGACTCGCTCAATGACATCAAACGGTTCGATAAATCGAGGAGTGAGCTTCCCTTTGATTCCAAAACGTCTAACACCACGTGCCGGCAAAACCTTAAGGAAAACGTGATCTCCTACATTAAAATGTAAGTCCCTACGATGCTTGTCTGCATAACTCTTCTGATGTGACCGTGCTTCTTGTAGTTTCTGCTTAGCTACAGCGACCTTCTCATTAGTCAACTCTATGATTTTTGGTCCTTCAAGTGTTCGCTCACCAACCTGATCCCAGCAGATTGGGGCGCGACACTTTCTGCCATACAACATCTCGAAAGGAGCACACTTGGCACTTGTGTGCCAACTGTTGTTGTATGCAAACTCAACCAAAAAGATATAATCGTCCCAATAACCCGTCCATTCCAACGCACATAACCTCAACATGTCTTCCAATGTCTAAATCGTTCGCTCTGACTGCCCGTCTGTTTGACGATGAAAAGCCGTGCTAAGCTTAAGTTGTGTACCCCAAGCTTTCTGTAGACTTCTCTAGAATCGCGAAGTGAAAGGAGGATCTCTGTCTGAGACGATGTTGGATGGAGCACCGTGAAGTCTCATGATCTCCCATCTATAGGTATCGGCGAGTTTACTGACAGAATCTTCCTTGCGGGTCGGTAAGAAATGAGCTGATTTGGTAAGTCGATCAACGATAACCCAAATTGCATCGTGCTTCCTCACGGTTGGTGGAAGACCAGTAACAAAATCCATGGCGATTTTGTCCCACTTCCACTCTGGAATATCAAACGGTTGAAGAAGACCGCCAGATCGCTGATGCTCGATCTTAACCTACTGGCAAGTAAGACATTTGGAGACGTAAGTCGCAACATCCCGTTTCATACCACTCCACCAAAAGTACTGCTTGATGTCATGGTACATCTTGGTCCAACCAGGATGGATAGAGAATGGGGAGCTATGAGCCTCAACTAACAAAGCTTCCCGGAGTTCTTGATCATCAGGAACACAAAGTCTCGTGCCCTGCCATAAGATACCATCTGCATCTACTCGAAATTATGTATGCTTCTCCAAATTCTGAATTATCGCCCAAATTTCTCCATCATCTTTCTGTGCTTCCTTGATCTTAGAGAGTAACTCGGGTTCCACGCGAAGATTAGCCCAGTAACCGTGCTGTCCACGTACCATGATCTCCATGTCTAGTCGCTCCAAGTCTCTTATGATTTCCTCCTCAATTTTACTGCCGTTTATCATTCCGGACTTTCTGCTAAGTGCATCTTCCACTACATTCGCCTTGCCGGGATGATACTGTAGATTATTGTCATAATCCTTCAACAGCTCTAACCATCTCCTCTGTCTCATGTTCAATTCACGCTGAGTGAAGATATACTTCAAGCTCTTGTGGTCCGTGAAAATGTCACATGATTTTCCATACAAGTAGTGCCTCCATATCTTTATTGCAAACACGACTGCTGCAAGTTCCAAGTCCTACGTAGGGTAATTACCCTCATATGGCTTAAGCTGTCGTGAAGCATACGCGATCACTTTCCCATGTTGTATGAGAACATAGAAAAGTCCCTTCCCCGATGCATCACTCTAGATCTGAAATCCACCTGTACCAGATGGGAGAGTAAGAATCGGTGCAGATACTAAAGTCTGCTTTAGGTCTTCAAATCTCTTCTCTCGTTCTTCAGTCCAGACGAATTTCTCCCCTTTTCGCATCGGTTTGGTCAATGGTAGTGCTAAACGGGAAAAGTTCTCCATGAACTTACGGTAATAACCAGCTAAGCCTAGGAAACTGCGGACTTCAGTCGATGATGTCAGCCTTGGCCATTTGGCAATAGCCTCAACCTTCGCTGGATCCATCGTGATTCCTTCTGCTGATACAATATGACCTAAGAATGCCACCTTGTCTATCCAGAACTCACACTTGGACTTAGAGAATCTGTAGTACTGTACGAAGATGGTCTTCGTGTTCCTCCTTGGACTTAGAGAAAATCAGAATGTCATCGATGAAGACATGACGAAATTGTCCAGAAATTTATGGAAGATTCTGTTCATCAAATCCATGAACACTGATGGAGCATTGGTAAGGCCAAATGGCATGACTACAAATTCGTAGTGGCCATAGCATGTACAGAAAGTAGTCTTGGCGATGCCCTGCTCCTTAACCCGTAGCTGATGATAGCCCGACCTTAGATCAATCTTGGAGAAATGTTTGGCCCCTTGGAGTTGGTCAAACAAATCATCTATATGTGGTAGTGGATACCTATTCCTGATGGTAATCTTGTTGAGCTCGCGATAGTCTATGCAAAGACGCATACTGTCGTCCTTCTTCTTAACGAATAAGACCGGTGCGCCCCATGGAGATGCGCTCGGTCGAATAAAACCTCGTTCCAGAAGTTCTTGCAATTGATCCTTCAGCTCCTTTAACTCTATGGGAGCCATGCGATAAGGAGCCTTGGAAATTGGCTCAGCTCCTGGGATGAGCTCGATATTAAATTCTACTTCATGTGTAGGTGGTATGCCCGGATGTTCTTCTAGAAATACATCTGGAAATTCTGACACTATCGACTGATCCTGAATTGATGAGGATTCAACATCCATGTCATGAACAGTAGCTAGATAACCCTCACAACCATGTGAAAGTAATGCACGTGCTTGCAGGGTTGATATGATTTGTACAGACCTGCCGGGTACGAACCCGTTGTGAATGTACTCTGGCGCATTAACATCACCAAAGATGACTCGATATGAATGGTAGTTTATGGTAGCATGATGCTTGGATAGCCAATCCATGCCCAAAATCATGTCAAAATCACTCATGTCCATCGGAAGTGCATCAACAGGACGAACCTTGTCGTCAAACTCTAGGGGAAGGCTCTTGTACACATGGGTTATATGTACATAGTCTCTCAAAGGCGTGTAAATACTCAATATATTCTCTATTGGCATGGGAAGTATCCTAACATTCTTGGCATAATGAGTAGAAATGACCGAGTGAGTAGCACCCATATCAAACAGAACACATGCCAGTTGACCATACATTTACAAGATTCCAGTGATGGTACCTGTAGACTTGTTGGCCTGATCGCGAGATGTCGTATACACGCGTCCACTAGTAGGAGGCGGCTTAGTATCAGCATGTCCCGATGTACCCTCCATCTCGCCCTTGCGACAATCCTTCATGCGGTGGCCAGGAAGACCACACTTGTAGCATGTGTCGTTGTTGCGGCGACATGGCCCTGGGTGCCTATGGTGGCAGGTAGAGCAAAGAGGATGAGTATATCCTCCAGCAGGTGTCCTGACTAGCTGAGAGCCTGATAAAACCATATACATGAGACATGATAATAGGTACAAAGGATGATGCGGATAATCGTAAGATTGACTACCAGTGATAGCTGGACGGTTAGGCTGTGAACCTCTCTGGTTCTGGTCCCTACCGTTACCATGATTCCTGGTAGAAAATTTGCTAATGTGTCAGAATCAAGATGTTGGGAATCTAAACTTGTTAGAGTCCCTGATCATTGATTTAAACATAATTAGGCTGTTAGATAGTCCCTTGCCTGTGCCTAGGAGGCAGGCAAGTTTCACAAGACTCACAGAGATCCAAGTCTCTGTGAGCAACCTCAGAGGAGTCCATGCCAGAGACATTATCAGGGAAGTCGAAGATTACCTGAAGACATACTCATTGGCTGTGATGGATAACAGCCAAGATGTATCAGGGACTCTGAGGGGTTGAGAGTTAACAGGGGTGGCAATACCCTGATAACTCTCAGCACACTTTGGACATGCCATTTGTGTGTTCGAGACTATGAAGAATAAGGAAACTGTTTTTGACAACTGTTCCTTAAAGCATAATGGAAGACTACCAAGAATAGAAGGACATCATGTGACTGATGTGGGAACTTGTAAAAGCCTGTGTAGTCGACATCAAGTACTGTTTAAGTCAAACTCGTAACACTATAAATAGGATGTGTATCCATGCATTAATGCTTAACACTTCGAGATATTAAGAACATTATTGCATATAACTTAGTGAATCAAACAGCTACAACTGTATTCATAAGTTAGGGTTTATTGTTGTTCAAAGTGTGCACAACACATTGTCATCAAACTGTGTTATCCATAACACTTGTAATTCTTTATTATACAATAATAAGATTACGTTTGAAAAGTAATACCTTGTGTTGATTAAGTTAAGATTAGGGTTTCTTGCATTGATTAGGGACTTTCAATTGGTATCAGAGCGGTGTTTGATATTAAAACCTTCAAGAAACATCGTTCTCAGTTTTATAATCAAGATCCACCATGCCGGAAACTTCTAACCCACCACAATCACCTTCCACAAACCCATCTTCACCAAGACTTAACCCTCCTGCCAATGACGATGATCTACCCCAACTTCTTGACTCAAGAGGTGGATCACACGTTACAAGTGTACCAGTCTTTGATGAAGAAGATTTTGCCAGTTGGAAGAGTCAATTTCTTGTATATCTTGATGGGCTTGAACCTTTTCTTTTAGAAATTTTAGAAAATGGTCCATATATTCCCATGGCGCTTACATCCACTGAAGAAAACCCTCTTCCCAAACCTCTCAAACAATGGACTCCAGCTGATAGGAAATTGGCAAACCAAGATAAACGTCTCAAAAGTATCATACTTTCCTGTCTTCCCAAGCATATCATGAAGTCTGTCATTCAGTGTCCCACAGCTAAACAAATGTGGACAGACCTCATTCTTGGCCATGAAGGACCCTCTAAAACAAGAGAGACAAACATTCAGGCACTCAGACTTCAGTTTAATGCCTTTAAGTCACTTGAAGGTGAAAAGGTTCAGCAAACCTATACTAGGCTGAAGATTCTTCTAAATGACCTGGCTATGAATGATGTCACTATTGGTCAAGCTGAGATCAATGCTACTTTTGTCAACAGCCTTCCAAGAAAGTGGCTGAGCATGAATCAGACTCAGAGAGCTAACAACTCAATCAAAAATGATACCCTTGCTCAGCTCTATGGTAAGTACAATTATGAAGAAGGGCTGATCGATACTATCTACAAATCAGAGACTGAAAGATTTGTAGTCCAAGGAGCATCTTCCAAAGCATTGATCTCTGCAACACATCCTCATGACAACGATTCTGATATTGAAGAAGATACCCGTAGAAGCCAAGAATTCTTGTCAGACCTCAATGCAGAGTTCTATGAAAGAGCGTTGCTAGCCAACCAAAGAAGATACTACAAAAGATCTGGAAGAGTAGGATCAACTAGTAAACCAACTGACAGGTCAAAAGAAACGTGTTTTGCCTGTGGAAAGCTTGGACATTATCAAAAAGACTGTCCTTCTACCAAGACATCCTCACCCTCTTATCCATCATCTTCATCCAAACCCTACAAGTTCAAACAACATAACAACTCATCTCAATCCAATTCTTCAGACACTGAGAAGAAAGATTACAAAAATAAGTACAAGGCACTTAAAGCTGAGTTAGAACAAATGAACTTGAAGATTGAAGCTCTGTCCAAAAAGAAAGGTGGTGAGAAAAAGACAGAGAAAGGGTTGGTTGTTGAAACTTATGATTGGAATGATGAGCCACTGACTTCAGATGAAGAAGACACCACAAGAGTCAGGGCTTTTATGGCGATAGCTGAGGATGAACCAGTTGTTGGAAAAGGTGATGCTAGATCAGGACAATGGGTTGACATCACAATGAAAAAGGTACACAGGCTTTTATCCATGTCTGATAGTGATGAACGTAAGCATGTCCTTGATTACACCATTGTTGATTTACACTTTGTTGAGGAACAAAGAAAGAACCTACTTGATAAGTTTCACTCTGTTAAATCTGAAATGATAAATGCTAAGGCTGAATGTGAAACTCTCAGGCGGGTTAATTTAGAGAAAATATCCCTGCAAAATGAAGTAGCTAGATTAACCTTGAAAAACATTACTTTAAATGATCAAGTCTCTGAATTGAACAAGATTATTGAAAAATGGCTGTGTGCTAGGTTTACTATTGATGAATTGCTTAGGGATGAAGTGCCTGCTGACTTAAAAAGGGATATATCTGCTAAGAAAAATAAGTTGAGGATTCTCACCAAACCCAAAGACATTGTCTAAATCTACAGAGAGTATTCATATGTCAGATACCTCTTTGACAAATGACCCAGTCTCTGAAGATGTGGCTGAGCTACCACCCTTGCCCAAACTCTCTGGAGTTGAACCCAGCAGTTCTTCTAGATCTGCTAAGGATGAACTTAGGACAGATATTGAGAATCCTCCAGCTAAAGTTTTTCATGTGCCTGCTAAACAAACTGGTAAACAAGTAGCTTTTAAGCCTGTTACTACTAAAGTTGTGAATAAGGTTGAACCTACCACTGAAGATCGCCTGTTGTCTCTTATGAAAGAAGTAGAACTCTTGAAACAACACATTAAGCCTTTCGCTGAATGCTCTACTTCTCATGAACCTAATTCAGTCCTAGGTGAACCCAAAGGGGAAAGGTTAATTAAACCTTATTGCAATGTATGTAAAAATTCTCACCATTCGAGCTTAGATCATGACAGACACATGGCAGCTAAAAGAGCTCAGACACCCTCTAGGGACAGACCACAGAGCTAAAAAAAGACAACAGGGAAATTACAAACCTTATCCTCCCTGTAAATTATGTGGGTTCACAGACCATCACTCTGACGAGTGTGGTGACTACCCTGGGTGTGATATCTGTGGGAGTTATAACCATGAAACAATGAACTGTCCATCCCAACGCCAAAAGTTTTTCAGGAACACAAGAGTTGCTAATAAGCAATTCAGGGAACCCATTGGAAAGTGGGTTCACCATAGGAACTAATCTGTTTCTATGTATCTGTGCAGATATATCTCAAGGAATCGGTATGGTATCTAGATAGTGGCTGTTCTAGACACATGACAGGGATTCAACAATACCTGCACAGATACTCAAAGGAGCCAGGTCCTAAAGTGGTGTTTGGAGATAACTCTTCAGGTGACACAGAAGGATATGGCTCAGTGAACTGCAATGGGATTACATTTACCAGGGTTGCATATGTGAATGGTCTTAAACACAATCTTATTAGCATCAGCCAATTGTGTGATGCTGACTATAAGATTTTGTTTACTAAGACTCAGGGAACCATATTCAACAAAAATAATGATGTTGTGCTGATTGCACCTAGAAGGAGAGATGTTTATGTCATCAACATGGCTGTGTGCTCTGAAGACAGCTCAAATTTTTTTCTTGCCAAAGCCTCTGAAAGTGTCAATTGGCTCAATAAAATAGCCACTCAAAACTTGGTTGCTGGTCTACCTTCAGTAATGTTTTCTAAAGACAAAACCTGTTCTACTTGTGTCAAAGGAAAGCATCACAGGTCTTCATTCAAGACTAGGCAATCATTCTCTATTGACAAATGCTTACATCTCCTTCACATGGATTTGTTTGGGCCTGTCAAACCTCAAACCATTAATCACAACAAATACACCTTGGTCATAGTTGATGAGTTTTCAAGATACACATGGGTGTTCTTCCTCAGAAGGAAAAGTGATGCAGCTGAAACCATCATGTCCTTCATCAGACAGGTTGAAAATATGAATGATGTTAGAGTCAAAGCTCTAAGAAGTGATAATGGTACAAAATTCAAGAATCATCGACTTGAATCTTTTTGTGATGAAAAAGGGATTTCCCAAAACTTCTCTTCAGCTGGCACTCCTGAACAAAATGGTGTGGCTGAAAGAAGAAACAGGACTTTGATTGAAGCAGCAAGAACTATGTTAAACGGTGCAGCCTTACCAAAGCAATTTTGGGGAGAAGCTGTTCACACTGCATGCTACACTCAAAACAGATCAATCATTGTCAAAAGACATGGTAAAGCCTCCTATGAAGTTTTCAGAAAAAGATCTCCAGACGTCAGCTATTTTCATGTGTTTGGGTGCCCTGTGTTTATTTATAACTACAGGGATAAACTTGGAAAGTTTGATGAAAAAGCTGATGATGGTTTCTTTTTGGGATACTCTCCAACAGCCAAAGCTTTCAGAGTATTCAACATCAGAAGACAAGAAGTAGAAGAAATATTCCATGTTAGATTCAATGAAGATGATGAAGTCATACAGAGAACAGGAACAGAGGGTGATGAAATAGATTTTAATGAAAATATTTCTTTCCCAAGTGATGAGTTCACAGAACCCAGACCTACCAGTCATCATCGCTCCAACACTCTCACTCCTTATGTCACTGCCTTTGACCCTCTGTCAACTTACAACATAGAAGTTCCTACCTCTCAGGAACTTGATGAAGAAGAACCTCAAATTTCTGATGGTCCTTCTCATGATATTGATGACTCACCAATTCTTCAAATCCCTGAAGATTCTCCTACTGATAATGAAATAGCTTCCCTTGATATGGCTGAAGAAGACTCTAACACTGAAGTAGTCTTTGAAGAAAGCCCTCCTAATCAGCAGGATGAGACTCCAATTGTACCAGCTGTGCCCTCAAGTACCCTTGTCCTTGAATCCCCAGCTCCTCAAAATAAGTGGTCAAGAGATCAACACATTCTTCTTGTCAATATTATTGGGGAACCAAATGCAGGGGTCACAACCAGACAGCGAATCCAAGACTCAGAGTCAGCCTCAGCCAATGAATGTCTATTTGCTGAATTTCTCTCACAAATTGAACCTAAAAGAGTAGCTGAGGCTCTGGTAGAAGAAGGATGGGTAGCTGCTATGCAAGAAGAAATCAATCAGTTCAAAAGGAACAAAGTATGGAAACTAGTGCCAGCTCCACTTGGAAAGAATATCACAGGCACTAGATGGATCTATAGAAATAAGATGGATGAAATTGGGAACATCATCAGGAACAAGGCTAGACTGGTAGCACAGGGGTTCTCTCAGACTGAAGGAATTGATTATGATGAAACTTTTGCACCTGTTGCCAGACTTGAAGCCATCAGAATCTTCCTTGCTTATGCTGCCTATATGAAGATCACTGTGTATCAGATGGATGTTAAGAGTGCTTTCCTCAATGGTGATTTGGCTGAGGAAGTGTATGTTGCACAACCTGAAGGATTTGAGAACAGCGAGTTTCCCAACCATGCGTACAGACTTCACAAGGCAATGTATGGTCTGAAACAAGCTCCAAGAGCATGGTATGAAACTCTTTCAAATTTCTTAACTGAAAATAAATTTGTCAGGGGTTCTATTGATAAAACACTCTTTACCTTCAAGGACAAGAGTGATTTCATCATTGTGCAGATTTATGTGGATGATATCATCTTTGGGTTAACAAATATCAATCTTAGTAAACGTTTTGCTAAATTAATGACCAAGAAATATGAGATGAGTATGATGGGTGAATTAACTTACTTTTTGGGTTTTCAAATTAAACAATGTCCTAAGGGAATTTCAATTTGTCAAGAAAATTATGTTAAGGATTGATATGTAGTTTTTACTACCCTTTAGGAAAAGAGCGTAAAAAGCGGAAAGTATTAACGAGCGGTTTAGGAAAACCACAAGTTATGACCCTTGATGGGGATCGTTCTCTCGAGGAGGCACGTGTGTTGTGTAATGAATGATTGATTGATTTGTTTTTGATTATTAACAAGAAGAAAAGAAGAGAAAATGACGAAGACGAAAAAAATAGAAAAATAAGGCAAAACACTACTAGAAAGTTACGACGTAGAAACGTAAGAAAACACAAAATTTAAAATTTTAACCTAAAAATTCCTAAAAATTACTAAAAATCCACAATAAAATTCTAAGAGTTTACAAAAAATCCAAACTTGCCAAAACCTTTTAATTAATTTAATAATGATTTTTTAATGCTAATTAAAGCCCTAAAAATCACTTTTAAATATTAAAAAGCCCTAAACAAGATTTTATAGTTTGTAAACCTTAAAAATGACCTAATTAAGCTAAAAACTATTTTTAAAAATTTTAAAACCAAATTAAACTATTTTTAAACTCCTAAAAACTATTAAAATCTATTAAATCTTAAATTAATTCTAGAAAATAATTGAAAAGCCTAAAAATTAATTGGAAAGTGACAAAGTTCCTATTTTAATGTCTAGAATCTAGGAAAAATGAAAAAAAGTAAAAAACAAAACTTTTAATTTTAATGAATAAAATAATAATAAAATAATCTAAAAAATTAAAAGTTCTTAAATAAATTCTAAAAAATTCTCAAAAATTCTAAATATTCTAACTAAGAAGAAAATGTAAATTAAAGTTTCTGAAACCTTTTAGTTAATTTTATATTAATTTTTAAAGTTGTCTAAAAACCCTAAAATTAAATAAAATTAAAAATTAAAGTTTTTGAAAACTTTTTGATATGTAAACCTCAAAAATACAAATTAAAACCTAAAAACTATTTTTTTGTATTTTTAAAACTACTGTTTACTATTTTTTATTGACTTTCTAAATTTAAAACTAAAAATAATCCTAGAAATTAATTAAATAATAGGAAAAATAATTTTTTAAAACAGAAAAGTCCTAAACTATCATATTATCCTAGGAAAAATGGAAATAAGCAAAACCTATGAGCCAATAAGCCAGGAATGGCTTATTAAGTCACGGCTTATTTAAATGAGAACAAAACAAAACGTGCTTATATACTTAATGAAATGAGAGGCTAACGTAAAAAGCTATCTAGATCAACGGTAGAACACGTTACTCCTCCAGCGAGAGGTCGCGTGTTCGAGCCCGTTGCGGGTATGCTTTTTATAAAAAATTTCTTTTTTTTTTCTTTTCCAATCCAAACTGACACCTTTTTAATCTTCTAAACTTAATCCAATTTCACTTTTTACCAAAGATTAAGCCAGTTAATGGGCAAAAACGTGCCCAGGTCTGCTTGGTGACTGATGAGCACACAAGTGTTTTCACTTGTGTGCAAGTATGTTCCAAGAGGACTTGGATTGCTTGATTTGTGAGTATTTGTGGATAAACAAGGCACCCTTGTGCTCTTTGGAGCACAAAGAGTCAAGATAAGCAGGTAAACAACAAGCACTAACACCAAATCACATAGACAATGCACACAAAAGCCAAGAAAAATTGTTGCTGATACAAAAACTAGGTCTGGTGGGTGTTTTGCTTAACAGATTGCACACAAATGAGGTTCAGCCTCCAAATTGAGCACACAATCACTCTCAATAGCACACAAACACTCTCAAATCCTAAATCCACCTAGCACTTAACAGATTCCAAACTTATGTTTCAAATTTCAAAGCAAATATTCATAAAAGTGATAAGGCAAATTTTGGCTAAGCTTGTTTCACTTTTGAGCATGCAATTTGTTACAAATCTACACCAAACTGATAACAAAACTATCACAAACCAAATACTACCCTTTTTACTCTTTCTAACACTTTTTAAAACACAACCAAAGAGTTTTTCCCCTGCTAAAACACGTATCCAAACAACCCTTTATATTTCTGAAAACGTTTTTAGCAAATCAACTTACTTCAAAACTATTTCAAACTGATCCAAACAACATCTAACATACATATCATACCATTTAAACACAAATCAAACCATATAAACTCACTTAACATGCAAATTCACATAAATTACCACTTTCTAAAATTTTCAAAAAGGAAGGGATTTTTTTACCTAAGAACCTTACATCCAAGGTTCTTTGTGGATGTAAATCCACCTCCTACCAACTGGGGTTGGTGCTGAACCTTTAACAGCAACTAATCACAAAAAACCTGCAAAAATCAAAAAAGGAAACACAAAGAAAATATCCTTTTCTGATTTTCTGAAAATCCAACCTTGAAACCCAATCACCTTTAAAACTAAACAGGTTTTAAACTAATCCAAACTCACAAATCAAAACTCCTTTTCCACTTTCACTTCAAAGGGTTTTGCTTTCTGAAATTTGAATCAAATTTAAAACTTTTGAAAATTTTTTGAAAATACTCAAAACACACAAGTGTTTACCCAAAGTTAAATGGAACTCAGACTTTCTCAACAAAAATATACCAAACTTTTAAAAAACATTAAAAGGAATTATATTTGAACAAAACACCAATCTTTAATTTCTTTAAAAAGGAATTACAACTTTTTGGAGAAAAATCTGGAACAAAAATATGAGACACAGGTCGTCTCATATTTATACAACTAAGATGAACTATCTAGAACATATGAATAAAAAATACAATGCATAAACCCTAAAACTGGAAATGCCTAAAAAGCCCTTCTTGTTCTTGGACGAATCTTGGTCAAAGAGGTGTCCCATGTGATATGACAGCTGTGGACTTGATCTTGAGCGTTCAAAATGGCTTGGAGGCTAAGTAGTAACATCCAATCGTTCAATTGGTCAGGACATAGGGTTTTGTGTGAAAGGGATGGAGCAGGGGAGTGCTCGGGTGAGGACCACAGGACACGTGGAGGCTTTTGGTGAGGTGGGTTTGGTTGAGGTTAGGCTTAATCAAAGATCTGCACTTAATCAGATCATAACCCTTTGGTTTGATTAATGTTCATGATTAGGGTTTGTGGGTTGATTAAGGCTGTTTAATCCAAAATAGGGGTAAACAAGTTTAAAAATTGTGTTATGGAGGGAATGTGTGGGATTAGTTGGATTAGTTGACTTGGGTTTCACCAAGTTTAAAAACTAAACCGGGTATAGGGTATTGGGTAGGGTCGGGCAAAAGGGTTTAGTGGGTGGGTTTGATGAGGTGTCACTGGCTGGTTGGTTGTGGGAGTTTGTTGGTTTGGCAAATTTGGCCCCCAAGCTATTCACTTCTTTCCACTTTGTATTTAAATCCTATCAGCGCCCAAATAACAAGTGACAACTTTTGGCAAGTTGTCACTTTTGGCACAATTACTTCCAAAGCTTAATCAAAGGGTTTCTTTTGTATATTCTTCAAATTTCAGGGACTGATCTTGTATAATCTTCAAACATTAAGGATTATACTTGTACATTTGATATGTGGAGGGTCAAATGTGTCAAGTTCTTCAAAGATGAGGGACTAAATTTGCCAATCTTCAATTCTTCAAGGGTCATTTTGCAAAATTCCAAACTTGGGCCCGGTTCATTGTGCGACTTCGTTTCCCGTGTTCGTTTTTGATTGATTCTTGTGATCTTTTGCCAATTCCTCAATATCCGTACCTAAAAATACACAAGTAACAAACACGAGCATATATTTGGCATATTTTATGATATTTTATGCAATTTAAGGCCGTTTTGGACGATGAGACCATGTATAAAAGCAGTCTCATCACTCCCCCATACTAAACCATTATCGTGCCCTCACGCAATGCTAGAATAAAGTATCAAAGCATCTCCAAAATTTAATTTTATTCACTTTATTGAAATGATAAACTAGCTACACTACACTATTGCTACTACTTGCGTTTTAGACATAATGTATGATTTTCATCGCAAAATGGGACGTTTAGGTTCATAGAATAAGAACACGTGAATGCTTCGTTAGAAATAATTTCATCGTCCTCGATTTTCACTTGATTCCATGCTAAGCGTGTAACGAGATCATTGTTATTATAAGTTAGCAACACGAACACATCTAATGAGTGTTAATTACGAACCTAAACTCCCTTATTCCTAATTGGTATCTCTTATATTTTATTTTGTCTTAATGATCACGAGGATACATCATTGACTTATGTGTGAATAGAGATTAAGTCTAAAAATAGAGTTTTAACAGTGTAACCAAAATCATTAAATTAATAATTCACCCTAATAGACAACGATGTCAAAAAATTAAGTCAACAAGAAGGATCGATAAACACGATTTTATAACGGTTTTGAACATGAGACTTATTACCAAGACTTTTATACGCCCCCTAACGGAAGGGCCTTATTATCTTTGGTTTACCTCCATCTTTTATTCAAGTTCGCCATGAAGCTTTTATTATGACTTCGGTCTTGCCTTGCCTTTTATTATCCGCCTCATCGGTGGTTTTATTAGCCAAAGACGTATATCCTCACGCTAAAGCGAATTTTGGATCTTTAAAGCTTCGAAGATTAAGGCTTGATTCACTTTCAATTTGGGCATAGATTTTTCGGCCTTGTGAGCTTCAAATTTTTGCTTAATTTAGGTGAGCACTTGAAATCTTATTATTAGGTGAAGCTTTCGATTATTCGGGTGCCAATACTTCAAAACCGTGACGCTGGCGATACCTTAATGTTTTCCCAATTTAATTACATGGAAGCTACTAAAACAAATTAGAAACCAACAATAGTGACTAAACCGCTAAATCAATATTTATTAACAATTTATTATGCAAAAGCGTGGGGAGAATAAGCTAATAATTACTACACATGAGATTGTGACGATTACGAGACTTATAAATAACTCTATCATTTCTCGTCCTCATTTAAGAGACTTAGCCTAAAAAGTTAAGGAATCGAAGCTAAGTGCTCAACACGCACGGTCGAGTCAAAAATTACTCTTATTCTCACCATCATAAAACCTACATTCGTGTCTTAAACACTTATGAAAAACAAGAAAAATTTTAAAATTTGGCCATTTTTAGCCTTATTTTGCAACAAAACGATAAACAAAATGATAAACTTTGGAAAGCGTGAAGGTTTGGCAAGGCAAGTATCTATTCACCCCCCATACTAAAGTTAAACATTGTCCTCAATGTTTCGAGTCTAGGGGTGCAAACACCCCCATACTAGAGACGTAGTCGAATGCCTAATCTAGCATGGAAAGGGTGTAACCAATAAGTAATAGCCGTTTATGAAGTGTGCTATAAACCTAAGGTTAGAACATAAAAGGATATATCATATGTGGATATTGGGAAAGGCCTCCAAAGCAAACGATCGAGTGCTCCCATGAAACGAACACGAGAGGCTCCAATTGTGAAGATTATGATCTAAAAGACACAATTCACAAACAACCACGGAACAAAGGTTGGAAGGGCACAAATCCCCTCACATTACACTAATTAGAAAGCAATAATATGTACATGGATAAGCATGGGTCTCCCCCACGAGGCACCTTTTTTTTGATAACCGAGTCAAAAGCTCGACTCGAATCCCAATAAATATGATCATTTAGGGATAATCATGGTTTGGTCAATTTTTGGTGGGGCTTACATGATAAACAAGGCCCAAAAGTACGTGGAGTACTTTAAATATCCGATAAACGTATACCGGGGTCAAAGATAGCGTCCTCGTTTTCGGATGAAAGACGAGACAACACAACTCCAACACAAATCCCAATGGGATAGAAGAAAATAGGAGAGAAGAAATAGAAGGGTGGGACAATGGGTAAGGCATAACATTGAGCTACTCGAGTTAGACTCGCACCAATCAAATGAAAAGATTTTCCATTTATTGCATCGGTGGAAGACCGAGATTTCCCTATATAAGCAATTCCAGGATCAAATATCTCGTCCTCGGTGGAGAAAGGGGAGGGAACATAAGGGGCTTCCCCCACACTAAGTCCACACAAAGCGTCGTCAAAAGGAGAAGACGAGCTTGTAGTACTCAAGACACGCGGTGATGACGGAGTTAGAATTGTAGAAAAATCTTTTAAATTAAATTCAAAATCTATTCCTTTTTCATCTTTAACACTCTCCTTGTGAAAACCCGATTTAATTATGTCAAAAATATTTGGTGTATCTAAAACAATGTTAGTCACACTAAAAATTCTCACATTTTGAAAACGTTTTGGTTTAGGTGGTGGCAAGTTTTCAAATCTTTTGTCAACAAAGAAAACCTCCCCATCGGGATCAACGTATTCATCATCCGAAGAATCACTCGAGATTGGAATCATAGGCTTAACACTCTTAACCTCCATCGGCGGAGGGGACGGAACTTCATTTTTCTCAACTCCTAAAACTCTATTTGAAATCTTTTGACAAATGTTTTTGATGGGATTGACATTGTACAAAGATGTGATCGAATAAACATGAGAAAGAGTGGAGTTTTGGGTTGCATTAATGACGAGTTCTTCCTCATTGAAACGAAGAGTGATTTTTCTTGCATGCACATCGATAAGTGCTCTCGAGGTATCCAAAAAAGATCGACCTAAAATTAACGGAACTTTAGGATCGATGGGAATGTCAACAACAATGAAGTCCACGGGATAATAGAATTTCCCAACTTTCACAAAGACGTCCTCGGCAACTCCACAAGCTAGAATCGTGGAATGATCGGCCATTTCGATTGACATTCTTGAAGGAGTGAGATTTGGAAGATTGAGCGATTTAAAAATCTCAAGAGGCATCAAATTAATACTAGCACCAAGATCGGCCAAGGCGTAGCATTCTTCCATGTCTTGGATAGCACATGGGATTAAAAACTTTCCAGGATCACCGACTTTTTGAGGTATGCGGCTTAGAAAAACCGATGAACAACTAGACGATTTTTGCAATTTTTCTTTGTTATTCAACATACTTTTGAAGTTCGCGGCAAATCGAGGCATCATGACTAAGGCGTCGGCAAAACTTATATTAAAATGCAAGTCACGAAACATTTTCATAAAAAGTTCAAATTGATAATTATTTCGTTCTTGTGCCTTTTCCTTGTCTCGTCTTGATGGGTAGGGTAAAGGTGGTGTGGGTTGGGGCAAATTAGGCATAGGCATCGGCCTTGGAATCTCGGGTTCCATTATGGGTATTGGTTCAACCGTAGGTGTGGTTTGAGCGGTACTTCGTGGGCTTGAGATGTGCTCCTTTTCAACCACAACCTCGGGTTCTTTCTCTTTTTCCTTCTCCATAGAAGTACTTGGACGAGAAATGGGTTCTTTGAAAGTTTTACCACTACGAGTAGTAATAACCTTCAATTCTCCTTTCGGGTTCACGATGGTATCACTAGGAAGACCACCCGAAGAAGAGGGCTTACACATGATAGCTTCAAACATTTTAGCCATACGGTCTTCAAACTTAGATTGCCTAGCATCCGCTTTTAACAACTCTTGCTTAATCTCATGTTGTCCTTGCTCCATTTTTTGTTGATTTTGTTGGAGTCGTGTGACATTTCCTTCCATTTTATTTGCATGAGTTTTAAGTTCATTAGCAAGTTCGTTTTTAAGCTCGTTTTTCAACTCGGATCTTAAGCTAATCATCTCACGTTGCATGTTATCAAACTTAGCATCATTAGCCTTAGCATAATCTAAAAATTCTCCTTGCAAATTTTTAGTGTGAGCATTTTGAAAACCTTGAGTAGGAGTTTGAAAATCACGGTTTTGGTTTTGGTTTGAAATTTGCCCATTTCCACTTTGGTAATTACCCTTGTTATAATTCCTTTGATTTCCTTGGTAATTTCCACCTTGATTGTTGTTTCGATAGTTATTAGCATTTTGATTTTGTGGAGCTTGATTTTGGCGGGAACCTTGACCGATTTGGTTATAAGTTCCCGTGGCTACATAAGCATTCGAAGTGTTACCATCCGCGGTAATGCACTCGGAAAAATCATGAGCTCCACCACATGAAATACATCTCTTAGCAACCGCTTTAACCGAAGCGGTGTTTGAAGCTTCTTGAGCTTTCCAATGAGACATAAGAGTCAAAAACCTATCGAAAAACCGATTCTCCTCATTTGCTTCATCTTGCAAGGCATTAATGGAACGAGATGATGACGAGCCCAAATTGGCAACACTCGGTGTGTTACGAGGGCTATAGACCTTAGACCTATTTTCTATGATTTTCAAAGCCTCATTGGTCGTTTTGCACAAAAAATTACCACCCGCGGCGGCATTTAAATAATCTCGTTCATGTTCATTAAGCCCATTATAAAAAGTGTCAATTTGATGCAATTCGGAAAAATCATGGTGTGGACATTCATGTAACATTTCTTTAAACCTTTCCCAAGCCATTGAAAAACTTTCATTTGGTCTTTGTGTAAAACGTGAAATCTCGTTTTTCAAATGTGTTGTCTTAGATGGTGGAAAAAATTGATTCACAAATTTAGACACGAGATCGGCCCATGTCAAAATCGAATTCGGCGGTTCTTTCTCAAGCCAAATCTTGGCGGGTCCATCTAACGAGTAAGGAAACAACATCATCTTAATGGCATCGTGTGGTACATCCTTAAACTTGCTTGTCGCGGTGAGACGATTAAATTGCCTAATGTGATAATGTGGGTTGACTTTTTCATGACCGCGAAACTTGTTTGCTTGAAGCATAGACATTAAACCCGTTTTGATCTCAAAGTTCTCCGCAAGGATGGCGGGAATCACAATGGCCTCTCCAAAACCCTCGGTGGGTGCTTGAAGCAACTCCATCATAGTACGATTAGCCATGATAGCTTCTTGTTCTACAATAGGTTCCTCACTTGGAGACTCCTCACTAGAATGAGTTTTAGTAGGAGTTTTGTTCTTGCGTCTACGTGCACGTTTTGCTTGATTACGAGTGAGCATAAACGTCACGTACAACGTGGAGACGAGCAAAGAAGATTCTTTTTGGTATTTTGTGTTTTTTCAATTTTATTGTGGATTTTTAGTAATTTTTAGGAATTTTTAGGTTAAAATTTTAAATTTTGTGTTTTCTTACGTTTCTACGTCGTAACTTTCTAGTAGTGTTTTGCCTTGTTTTTCTATTTTTTTCGTCTTCGTCATTTTCTCTTCTTTTCTTCTTGTTAATAATCAAAAACAAATCAATCAATCATTCATTACACAACACACGTGCCTCCTCGAGAGAACGATCCCCATCAAGGGTCATAACTTGTGGTTTTCCTAAACCGCTCGTTATTACTTACCGCTTTTTACGCTCTTTTCCTAAAGGGTAGTAAAAACTACATATCAATTTTGGCGCCGCTGCCGGGGAGGCGTGTTGTGTTTTGATTGAACCATTGTTGTTTTCTATACTATCCATAATAGTATTTGTATTAATAGCACTCTATTAATACGTATTATCGTTTTTTGGTTTTTGTGTGAATATTATTATTACTATATTGTATACGTAGAACAATAAATACACAAGTACTCCAAATACGTGAGCAATCACAACCTTGATTCGGGATTTCATCACTCGATCATTGTATTCGAATCTCAAACCAAAGAAAAAGGCAAAAATAGATAAATACTTTCGTGAAGCTTAATCTTGATAATACAAACTATAAGGTGGGTATAAGGCGGTTGTATTTCACAACCTAAAGGAAAAAGGCTCTTAAGTGCTTCGCGCCGCCTCGTTTCCTCCGCTTGCTTGTGCGTATTTGATTTTGAGAGTGAATCGAGGGTTTTGCCGCCCAAAGTATTACTACATATTATATATATTTTCTTGGTTTCATATTTATTAAACCCTCTTGAACGATTTGGTGTTCCACCATCGTTCTAAAGTCATCGAAGGCGTTCACTCCACGTGATCGTTTTCATTCCTTGAGGCCTTTTTAATCAAGAGATTTGATTAGTGAGGAGATTTGTGGACTCATTGTCTACTTAATACATTCACCAATTTCCAAAAAAGTTAATACAATCAAAAACCACAAAAAAATTGAAAAAACACAAAATACCAAAAAGAATCTTCTTTGCTCGTCTCCACGTTGTACGTGACGTTTATGCTCACTCGTAATCAAGCAAAACGTGCACGTAGACGCAAGAACAAAACTCCTACTAAAACTCATTCTAGTGAGGAGTCTCCAAGTGAGGAACCTATTGTAGAACAAGAAGCTATCATGGCTAATCGTACTATGATGGAGTTGCTTCAAGCACCCACCGAGGGTTTTGGAGAGGCCATTGTGATTCCCGCCATCCTTGCGGAGAACTTTGAGATCAAAACGGGTTTAATGTCTATGCTTCAAGCAAACAAGTTTCGCGGTCATGAAAAAGACAACCCACATTATCACATTAGGCAATTTAATCGTCTCACCGCGACAAGCAAGTTTAAGGATGTACCAGACGATGCCATTAAGATGATGTTGTTTCCTTACTCGTTAGATGGACCCGCCAAGATTTGGCTTGAGAAAGAACCGCCGAATTCGATTTTGACATGGGCCGATCTCGTGTCTAAATTTGTGAATCAATTTTTTCCACCATCTAAGACAACACATTTGAAAAACGAGATTTCACGTTTTACACAAAGACCAAATGAAAGTTTTTCAATGGCTTGGGAAAGGTTTAAAGAAATGTTACATGAATGTCCACACCATGATTTTTCCGAATTGCATCAAATTGACACTTTTTATAATGGGCTTAATGAACATGAACGAGATTATTTAAATGCCGCCGCGGGTGGTAATTTTTTGTGCAAAACGACCAATGAGGCTTTGAAAATCATAGAAAATAGGTCTAAGGTCTATAGCCCTCGTAACACACCGAGTGTTGCCAATTTGGGCTCGTCATCATCTCGTTCCATTAATGCCTTGCAAGATGAAGCAAATGAGGAGAATCGGTTTTTCGATAGGTTTTCGACTCTTATGTCTCATTGGAAAGCTCAAGAAGCTTCAAACACCGCTTCGGTTAAAGCGGTTGCTAAGAGATGTATTTCATGTGGTGGAGCTCATGATTTTTCCGAGTGCATTACCGCGGATGGTAACACTTCGAATGCTTATGTAGCCACGGGAACTTATAACCAAATCGGTCAAGGTTCCCGCCAAAATCAAGCTCCACAAAATCAAAATGCTAATAACTATCGAAACAACAATCAAGGTGGAAATTACCAAGGAAATCAAAGGAATTATAACAAGGGTAATTACCAAAGTGGAAATGGGCAAATTTCAAACCAAAACCAAAACCGTGATTTTCAAACTCCTACTCAAGGTTTTCAAAATGCTCACACTAAAAATTTGCAAGGAGAATTTTTAGATTATGCTAAGGCTAATGATGCTAAGTTTGATAACATGCAACGTGAGATGATTAGCTTAAGATCCGAGTTGAAAAACGAGCTTAAAAACGAACTTGCTAATGAACTTAAAACTCATGCAAATAAAATGGAAGGAAATGTCACACGACTCCAACAAAATCAACAAAAAATGGAGCAAGGACAACATGAGATTAAGCAAGAGTTGTTAAAAGCGGATGCTAGGCAATCTAAGTTTGAAGACCGTATGGCTAAAATGTTTGAAGCTATCATGTGTAAGCCCTCTTCTTCGGGTGGTCTTCCTAGTGATACCATCGTGAACCCGAAAGGAGAATTGAAGGTTATTACTACTCGTAGTGGTAAAACTTTCAAAGAACCCATTTCTCGTCCAAGTACTTCTATGGAGAAGGAAAAAGAGAAAGAACCCGAGGTTTTGGTTGAAAAGGAGCACATCTCAAGCCCACGAAGTACCGCTCAAACCACGCCTACGGTTGAACCAATACCCATAATGGAACCCGAGATTCCAAGGCCGATGCCTATGCCTAATTTGCCCTAACCCACACCACCTTTACCCTACCCATCAAGACGAGACAAGGAAAAGGCACAAGAACGAAATAATTATCAATTTGAACTTTTTATGAAAATGTTTCGTGACTTGCATTTTAATATAAGTTTTGCCGACGCCTTAGTCATGATGCCTCGATTTGCCGCGAACTTCAAAAGTATGTTGAATAACAAAGAAAAATTGCAAAAATCGTCTAGTTGTTCATCGGTTTTTCTAAGCCGCATACCTCAAAAAGTCGGTGATCCTGGAAAGTTTTTAATCCCATGTGCTATCCAAGACATGGAAGAATGCTACGCCTTGGCCGATCTTGGTGCTAGTATTAATTTGATGCCTCTTGAGATTTTTAAATCGCTCAATCTTCCAAATCTCACTCCTTCAAGAATGTCAATCGAAATGGCCGATCATTCCACGATTCTAGCTTGTGGAGTTGCCGAGGACGTCTTTGTGAAAGTTGGGAAATTATATTATCCCGTGGACTTCATTGTTGTTGACATTCCCATCGATCCTAAAGTTCCGTTAATTTTAGGTCGATCTTTTTTGGATACCTCGAGAGCACTTATCGATGTGCATGCAAGAAAAATCACTCTTCGTTTCAATGAGGAAGAACTCGTCATTAATGCAACCCAAAACTCCACTCTTTCTCATGTTTATTCTATCACATCTTTGTACAATGTCAATCCCATCAAAAACATTTGTCAAAAGATTTCAAATAGAGTTTTAGGAGTTGAGAAAAATGAAGTTCCGTCCCCTCCGCCGATGGAGGTTAAGAGTGTTAAGCCTATGATTCCAATCTCGAGTGATTCTTCGGATGATGAATACGTTGATCCCGATGGGGAGGTTTTCTTTGTTGACAAAAGATTTGAAAACTTGCCACCACCTAAACCAAAACGTTTTCAAAATGTGAGAATTTTTAGTGTGACTAACATTGTTTTAGATACACCAAATATTTTTGACATAATTAAATCGGGTTTTCACAAGGAGAGTGTTAAAGATGAAAAAGGAAAAGATTTTGAATTTAATTTAAAAGATTTTTCTACAATTCTAACTCTGTCATCACCGCGTGTCTTGAGTACTACAAGCTCGTCTTCTCCTTTTGACGACGCTTTGTGTGGACTTAGTGTGGGGGAAGCCCCTTATGTTCCCTCCCCTTTCTCCACCGAGGACGAGATATTTGATCCTGGAATTGCTTATATAGGGAAATCTCGGTCTTCCACCGATGCAATAAATGGAAAATCTTTTCATTTGATTGGTGCGAGTCTACCTCGAGTAGCTCAATGTTATGCCTTACCCATTGTCCCACCCTTCTATTTCTTCTCTCCTATTTTCTTCTATCCCATTGGGATTTGTGTTGGAGTTGTGTTGTCTCGTCTTTCATCCGAAAACGAGGACGCTATCTTTGACCCCGGTATACGTTTATCGGACTTTTAAAGTACTCCACGTACTTTTGGGCCTTGTTTATCATGTAAGCCCCACCAAAAATTGACCAAACCATGATTATCCCTAAATGATCATATTTATGGGGATTCGAGTCGAGCTTTTGACTCGGTTATCAAAAACAAGGTGCCTCGTGGGGGAGACCCATGCTTATCCATGTACATATTATTGCTTTCTAATTAGTGTAATGTGAGGGGATTTGTGCCCTTCCAACCTTTGTTCCGTGGTTGTTTGTGAATTGTGTCTTTTAGATCATAATCTTCACAATTGGAGCCTCTCGTGTTCGTTTCATGGGAGCACTCGATCGTTTGCTTTGGAGGCCTTTCCTAATATCCACATATGATATATCCTTTTATGTTCTAACCTTAGGTTTATAGCACACTTCATAAACGGCTATTACTTATTGGTTACACCCTTTCCATGCTAGATTAGGCATTCGACTACGTCTCTAGTATGGGGGTGTTTGCACCCCTAGACTCGAAACATTGAGGACAATGTTTAACTTTAGTATGGGGGGTGAATAGATACTTGCCTTGCCAAACCTTCACGCTTTCCAAAGTTTATCATTTTTTTTATCGTTTTGTTGCAAAATAAGGCTAAAAAAGAGTTTACAAAAAATCCAAACTTGCCAAAACCTTTTAATTAATTTAATAATGATTTTTTTAATGCTAATTAAAGCCCTAAAAATCACTTTTAAATATTAAAAAGCCCTAAACAAGATTTTATAGTTTGTAAACCTTAAAAATGACCTAATTAAGCTAAAAACTATTTTTAAAAATTTTAAAACCAAATTAAACTATTTTTAAACTCCTAAAAACTATTAAAATCTATTAAATCTTAAATTAATTCTAGAAAATAATTGAAAAGCCTAAAAATTAATTGGAAAGTGACAAAGTTCCTATTTTAATGTCTAGAATCTAGGAAAAATGAAAAAAAGTAAAAAATAAAACTTTTAATTTTAATGAATAAAATAATAATAAAATAATCTAAAAAATTAAAAGTTCTTAAATAAATTCTAAAAAATTCTCAAAAATTCTAAATATTCTAACTAAGAAGAAAATGTAAATTAAAGTTTCTGAAACCTTTTAGTTAATTTTATATTAATTTTTAAAGTTGTCTAAAAACCCTAAAATTAAATAAAATTAAAAATTAAAGTTTTTGAAAACTTTTTGATATGTAAACCTCAAAAATACAAATTAAAACCTAAAAACTATTTTTTTGTATTTTTAAAACTACTGTTTACTATTTTTTATTGACTTTCTAAATTTAAAACTAAAAATTATCCTAGAAATTAATTAAATAATAGGAAAAATAATTTTTTAAAACAGAAAAGTCCTAAACTATCATATTATCCTGGGAAAAATGGAAATAAGCAAAACCTATGAGCCAATAAGCCAGGAATGGCTTATTAAGTCACGGCTTATTTAAATGAGAACAAAACAAAACGTGCTTATATACTTAATGAAATGAGAGGCTAACGTAAAAAGCTATCTAGATCAACGGTAGAACACGTTACTCCTCCAGCGAGATGTCGCGTGTTCGAGCCCGTTGCGGGTATGCTTTTTATAAAAAATTTCTTTTTTTTTTCTTTTCCAATCCAAACTGACACCTTTTTAATCTTCTAAACTTAATCCAATTTCACTTTTTACCAAAGATTAAGCCAGTTAATGGGCAAAAACGTGCCCAGGTCTGCTTGGTGACTGATGAGCACACAAGTGTTTTCACTTGTGTGCAAGTATGTTCCAAGAGGACTTGGATTGCTTGATTTGTGAGTATTTGTGGATAAACAAGGCACCCTTGTGCTCTTTGGAGCACAAGGAGTCAAGATAAGCAGGTAAACAACAAGCACTAACACCAAATCACATAGACAATGCACACAAAAGCCAAGAAAAATTGTTGCTGATACAAAAACTAGGTCTGGTGGGTGTTTTGCTTAACAGATTGCACACAAATGAGGTTCAGCCTCCAAATTGAGCACACAATCACTCTCAATAGCACACAAACACTCTCAAATCCTAAATCCACCTAGCACTTAACAGATTCCAAACTTATGTTTCAAGTTTCAAAGCAATATTCATAAAAGTGATAAGGCAAATTTTGGCTAAGCTTGTTTCACTTTTGAGCATGCAATTTGTTACAAATCTACACCAAACTGATAACAAAACTATCACAAACCTAATACTACCCTTTTTACTCTTTCTAACACTTTTTAAAACACAACCAAAGAGTTTTTCCCCTGCTAAAACACGTATCCAAACAACCCTTTATATTTCTGAAAACGTTTTTAGCAAATCAACTTACTTCAAAACTATTTCAAACTGATCCAAACAACATCTAACATACATATCATACCATTTAAACACAAATCAAACCATATAAACTCACTTAACATGCAAATTCTCATAAATTACCACTTTCTGAAATTTTCAAAAAGGAAGGGATTTTTTTACCTAAGAACCTTACATCCAAGGTTCTTTGTGGATGTAAATCCACCTCCTACCAACTGGGGTTGGTGCTGAACCTTTAACAGCAACTAATCACAAAAAACCTGCAAAAATAAAAAAAGGAAACACAAAGAAAATATGCTTTTCTGATTTTTTAAAAATCCAACCTTGAAACCCAATCACCTTTAAAACTAAACAGGTTTTAAACTAATCCAAACTCACAAATCAAAACTCCTTTTCCACTTTCACTTCAAAGGGTTTTGCTTTCTGAAATTTGAATCAAATTTAAAACTTTTGAATTTTTTTTGAAAATACTCAAAACACACAAGTGTTTACCCAAAGTTAAATGGAACTCAGACTTTCTCAACAAAAATATAACAAACTTTTAAAAAACATTAAAAGGAATTATATTTGAACAAAACACCAATCTTTAATTTCTTTAAAAAGGAATTACAACTTTTTGGAGAAAAATCTGGAACAAAAATATGAGACATAGGTCGTCTCATATTTATACAACTAAGATGAACTATCTAGAACATATGAATAAAAAATACAATGCATAAACCCTAAAACTGGAAATGCCTAAAAAGCCCTTCTTGTTCTTGGACGAATCTTGGTCAAAGAGGTGTCCCATGTGATATGACAGCTGTGGACTTGATCTTGAGCGTTCAAAATGGCTTGGAGGCTAAGTAGTAACATCCAATCGTTCAATTGGTCGGGACATAGGGTTTTGTGTGAAAGGGATGGAGCAGGGGAGTGCTCGGGTGAGGACCACAGGACACGTGGAGGCTTTTGGTGAGGTGGGTTTGGTTGAGGTTAGGCTTAATCAAAGATCTGCACTTAATCAGATCATAACCCTTTGGTTTGATTAATGTTCATGATTAGGGTTTGTGGGTTGATTAAGGTTGTTTAATCCAAAATAGGGGTAAACAAGTTTAAAAATTGTGTTATGGAGGGAATGTGTGGGATTAGTTGGATTAGTTGACTTGGGTTTGACCAAGTTTAAAAACTAAACCGGGTATAGGGTATTGGGTACGGTCGGGCAAAAGGGTTTAGTGGGTGGGTTTGATGAGGTGTCACTGGCTGGTTGGTTGTGGGAGTTTGTTGGTTTGGCAGATTTGGCCCCCAAGCTATTCACTTCTTTCCACTTTGTATTTAAATCCTATCAGCGCCCAAATAACAAGTGACAACTTTTGGCAAGTTGTCACTTTTGGCACAATTACTTCCAAAGCTTAATCAAAGGGTTTCTTTTGTATATTCTTCAAATTTCAGGGACTGATCTTGTATAATCTTCAAACATTAAGGATTATACTTGTACATTTGATATGTGGAGGGTCAAATGTGACAAGTTCTTCAAAGATGAGGGACTAAATTTGCCAATCTTCAATTCTTCAAGGGTCATTTTGCAAAATTCCAAACTTGGGCCCGGTTCATTGTGCGACTTCGTTTCCCGTGTTCGTTTTTGATTGATTCTTGTGATCTTTTGCCAATTCCTCAATATCCGTACCTAAAAATACACAGGTAACAAACACGAGCATATATTTGGCATATTTTATGATATTTTATGCAATTTAAGGCCGTTTTGGACGATGAGACCATGTATAAAAGCAGTCTCATCAAGGATTTACTTAAAAAATATGACTTAGCTGATTGTGCATCAGTGAAATGTCCCATGCTTCCACCCAACAACTTGGGCCCTGATGAGTCAGGGGTCTCTGTCAATGAGACTTTATATAGAGGCATGATTGGGTCACTCATGTATTTAACAGCTAGTCGTCCAGATATCCAATTCTCCACATGTCTCTATGCAAGGTACCAAGCTAACCCAAAAGAATCCCATCTAGTGGTTGTTAAGAGAATTTTCAGGTATCTCAAAGGAACACCATCCCTGGGTCTATGGTATCCAAAGGAATCAAGCTTTGATCTCAAGGCCTATTCAGATTCAGATTATGCTGGATGCTGTAATGACAGGAAAAGTACTTTAGGCAGCTGTCAAATCCTAGGAGGAAAATTGGTTGGATGGAGTGCTAAAAAGCAAAACTCTGTAGCTATGTCTTCAGCTGAAGCAGAATATGTCGCTGCAGCCAGCTATTGTGCTCAGGTGCTCTGGATGAAAAGTTAATTGGCTGACTATGAAATCTTATATGACAAAGTGCCAATCTTTTGTGACAACACCAGCGCCATTGCCATATCCAATAACCCTGTTCTTCACTCTCGTACCAAACACATTGATATCAGGTATCATTTTATCAGGGATCATATAATGAAGGGAGATATTGAGCTGCATTTTGTTCCCACAGAGCTGCAACTAGCTGATATTTTTACAAAGCCTTTGGCTGAACCTTCGTTCAACAGGCTAGTTGCTGAGCTAGGGATGCTCAATATCTCAAAGCCTGTGGCTTGATATTAAATGTGTTCATTAAATGATTGATTCTATATTAAATGTTTTTCACATGAAAATAGGTAGTTACTTTCCAAGTAAATGCAAAAAACATTCTCAAATATTTAATCATTTATTTTTCGGATAACGAGGAGACAAACTTTTTGAAAGGTCAAGGGGACCCACTTGAGCAGTCATTTTCGCACCTTGCATTTAATACGGTTGAATAACTGTTCACTTAGTTTGAATATATATTGTCTCCTTTCTCTTCTCACCCACCACCATTCTAAAATCTACTTCTCTCTCTAAGTTCTTATCTCTCTTAACCATCCGTAATTTTCTTTCACCTTCAACCTCAAATCCATGGCGTTTTCAGTTCCCAAAGCCTCAAATGTTAACTTCGAGATCAACGAGAGCATCCTCGCCTCCAACAACGCCATTGGATGGATTAAGGAACCAAACAACACCTATTCAGATCTGGTAAACTTCATGCAGAATTATGACCTAAATGAAGCCTTCACCGAATCCCCATCCACCTTTTACCAAGAATACCTTAGGGAATTCTGGTATTCTGCTGAAGTGGTAGAAGACACCATTACATTTAGCCTTTCATGCAATGAACACCCTTTTGCCTTCTCCCTTAAAGACTTTTCGAGTGTGGCCGGATTGAAGCATGAAGATGAATGCCTGAAGGTAGTTGACAAAAAGGCTGTCAAGGAAGCCCTGGCCACACTCAATCCTTGCCATGATGTTAACCCTGCACTTACACCAGCTGAGGTCCTCGCCAAATCTCCTCTGAAGATTAAGTATTTCACTCCCATGTGGCGTGTCCTCTTCACCCACATTGTTAAATCCCTGGGAGGAATGCAGGGATCACAGGATCAGATGTCGTTCAACCATCAGGCTATTGCTTATGGATTAATTTGGGGAGCTGATGTTGACATTGGAAGCATTCTCTTCTCAAACATGGTAGAACAGCTGAAGGGAAGGAATCAGGTCAGAGAAAAGAACATCTGTTATGTGCGCTTCCTGTCTTTGATCTTTGAAAGCCTGCTGGGAGATAACTATCACAACAAGGCCTTGACTGCTCTTAAGCCCTATCGCATCACATGCGCCATCTACAAGGGAATAGGAACTGAAGACATCCCTGTCACCGCCCACATGCTGAACGTGGCCAACCAAGTACCAAACACTGAGAAGCCTTTGCTCCCTTCCTCTGAGAAGGTGAATACTTCTATTGTTGCTGGCAAGTCTATGTCTTTGACCTCTGGGCAGCACACTACTAAGTCCAAGGCTTCATCTAGCCAACAGCCTAAGAAGAAGAAAATCCCCTCTTCTTCCCACTCCAAAGCTGTTACTAAGGCCAAGGGAAAGAAGACTGACACCTCCTCTGGTCCAGATAATCTTGTAGATTCGGATTCTTTGGCTGACACACAACAGGCGTCTAGTGTCTCAAAGTCAGCTGAGACGACAGGAAACCAGCCTGATCAAGCTGATATCACACAGGTAATCAGTGTACATTTTTAGAGGTTCACAAGCAGCCACTCTCATTTGTCTGTAGGAGAGAGTGGTGAAGTTAGGGTAATCCTCGACCCATAGAAGTCTGTCAATACACTTAGAATCCTTTAAGACTTCTGTAAACCCTGTCTTTGCACCAGGGAATGATTCATTTGTGTTTATAAAGCACCACGATGACCCTGCACCCTCTAGACAGTATTCAGGCTAACAACAACCTGAATACACTAATGTCTCAACCTTGATTAGCTGTACTTCACACAGCCTCTTGGTTCCCTCCTTAAAAGAGTCCCAAAGGATTTATCCTTTCAGGGGGAGTTGAATCATCACCCTCAGCTTTCCTAGGGGCAGCGTAACAGGCGACCTACAACCACATATGTTTCACTCTTAAAAGAGTCCCAAAGGTTTTAACCTTTTGGGGGGGCTGAATAATCACACTCAGCTTTCCTAGGGGCAGCGACTGGCGATCCATAAACAACATATGTTTCACAATCAAAAGAGTCCCAAAGGTTTTTACCTTTTGGGGGGCTGAATAATCACACTCAGCTTTCCTAGGGGCAGCGAATGGCGATCATTAACCACATTTTATTCACACTTAAAAGAATCCCAAGGATTTATCCTTTGGAGTGGCTGAGTAATCACCCTCAGCCTCTCTGGGACAGCGAAATGGCGACCATTCCCCTTATATTTTTCCCTGTTACTAATTACAACAAGTTTGCAGGCTGAAATTGTACAGCCAGTCATCGAGTCTCAGGTACAACAAGAAAAGGAGGCTGATACAACGACTCAAGACAAACCAACTGATGAAGAGCCTGTGTTAAATGCTGATGAAGAAATGATCTCATTAGAAGATTATGTCTCTGATATTGAGTCCATGCCTGAGGATGAATTCCCTGAGGGAATGTTCGATGAAGAGGATGAAGAAGATGAGGAAGACCAGTTGTCTGTTTCTCCTCCTAAGGAAATAGCTATGTCTACACCAGCTGGTGACAAGACTTCTCCTCACAAGGATGCTGTTGATACTCCAAACTCTGCTACATCAGCAACAACAGCATTCCAAAGACCCATTTATGATCCAACAGCCGAATTTCTATTGTTTGATCATCCTACCCAGACCAATTTTGACTTATTACCAAGGGGGGATGACTATGCTCAGCAAAGCCTCAATATCAAAAATCTTCAGCATGTTCATCATCAATCTGATATTGAGCGCTTATCAAGGAAGCTGGATGTGATCAAGTCTGAAATGCACAATTTCACTGTGACATTTCCAGGCATCATCAAAAAGCCTGTGACTGAGGCTGTCACTGAACCTATTCAGGATGATGCAAGAAGAGGTGTAGCTCAGGGACTCGGTCATCTTTCAACAAGAATAAAGGATGCCATTGACTCAGCCGTCCCTGCTATGTTCCATGAACATGAACTCACCATGCACAGGCACTTTAATGCTGTTCGCACCAGGCAATACAACCATGCTAACTTTATTGTCAGGCGTGTTCAGGCAAATACTAATGCAAATGCCAAACTCCTGCTAAAGATTGCCAGAGCTTCAAGAAAAAGACAACGTGCTATGGCTGCCTCTATGGAGCAGATTGCAATACGTTTTCAGGCACGTTCATCCAAACACCTGAGAAGTAAGGATAAACGTGAGGGGGAGAAGAATACAACACTCAGCCTTGCATCTGCTGAACAAGGCTCATCATCAGCTAACCCCTCAATTACACTTGTTCCTCTCCAAGTCATCACACCTGTTATAATACCTGATGATGAGGATAATACTCAGGGGGAGCAACAAACTCAAGATGGAGCTGACTCATCAAAGTCTCTGGTTTTGGTTAACACCAGCAAGCCTGAGGATGATGATGAGCCAGCTGCCAAGAAATTAAAATTCACTGTTAGCTCTCTCCCCAAAGCTATTCAAACTCAGGCTCAGACAACGTTTATCAAAAGAGATGAGGTTTTGAAAAACATAAGTGTGGAGTCCTCTGTCTCAAAGAAAGGAAAGGAGATAGTTTTGGTTGATACAGATACCAAACTTAAGAAGATAGCTGCGATGCTAGAGACAGGAGGATCCACCACAGACCTTTCCCAATTCTCAACCTTTACACCTTCCGATGAGATTCCTTTGACCCCTGAAGAAATAGAACAACAGGCTGAAGAATTCAAAAGATTAAATGAACTCAAGACAACCTAAGAATTGAATGAAGCTACTCTGAGGAAGATGACACCACCTGAAAGGGAAAAACAAAAACAAAGGTTGAGGGAAATAGAAACAAAACGCGCTGAGGCTTTAAGGAAAGTCAAAGCTGACTATGATGCCTGCGTGAACAACAGATATGCTTCTGGCAAGATAACCAAGTTTAAATACACCATTCATAAATCCACAAACACCCCACAGATGATCTTATGGAGGGAAAACCAACAGAGAAATATGGATGTGTTTGACAACTTCAGGTTAAAGACACTTGGGTTATCAGAATGGCTCGAACTTGAAGCCTTAGCTGCCAAGAAGTCTGGACAGGCTAATTTTCTTCTGCTTAAAACTCTGAAGGCCAAGTTTAACTGGATCAAGGAAACAGCAGCCAAACTTAAGATTGATCCCTCACCACAGCTTTTTGAACAAGAACCCCCAAAGACAGGCAACAAAAGAAGAAGGATTTCACAAATTGTTAATGAAACTTTTGTTACTGAAGATGATCAAGTGGATGGTATGCACAGGGATTTAATCCTCCCAAATGGTATTGTTGGCCCTGTTGATGGTCAGACATACACAGAGCCTGAATAAGGAATGGCATTCATGAACAAGGCTTGCCAGTATGCTTTTCAAAGGGAAGATGAGCTGTGCTTAGCTTCAACTATTCAGCTACTCTGTCACAAGAAGTGTCTCAAGATCAACACAGAGTATTCCAAGAAGTTTGCAAAGACTTTGCAGGATGAAATTGATAACAGATTAGACTTGGCTGAAGCTGGAGAAAGAATTAAAAATGATGACTATTGAAGATGTTCACAGCCCTTTTTACCTTCATCTTTTATTTTACTTATGTAATGCACTTGTAATTTTCTTTAAGTTTTAATAAAATCATGAGGTAGGTTTGTTTAGATCTGTTATGTGTAAGAAGAAGCTGTTAAACTCACTTACCTTAACTTAGTTGGATCTAGCATTATTTATGTTTAAATAGGGGGAGATTGTTGGGAATCTAAACTTGTTAGATTCCCTGATCATTGATTTAAACATAATTAGGCTGTTAGATAGTCCCTTGCCTGTGCCTAGGAGGCAGGCAAGTTTCACAAGACTCACAGAGATCCAAGTCTCTGTGAGCAACCTCAAAGGAGTCCATGTCAGAGACATTGTCAGGGAAGTCGAAGATTACCTGAAGACATACTCATTGGCTGTGATGGATAACAGCCAAGATGTATCAGGGACTCTGAGGGGTTGAGAGTTAACAGGGGTGGCAATACCCTGATAACTCTCAGCACACTTTGGACATGCCATTTGTGTGTTCGAGACTATGAAGAATAAGGAAACTGTTTTTGACAACTGTTCCTTAAAGCATAATGGAAGACTACCAAGAATAGAAGGACATCGTGTGACTGATGTGGGAACTTGTAAAAGCTTGTGTAGTCAACATCAAGTACTGTTTAAGTCAAACTCGTAACACTATAAATAGGATGTGTATCCATGCATTAATGCTTAACACTTTGAGATATTAAGAACATTATTGCATATAACTTAGTGAATCAAACAGCTACGACTGTATTCATAAGTTAGGGTTTATTGTTTTTCAAAGTGTGCACAACACATTGTCATCAAACTATGTTATCCATAACACTTGTAATTCTTTATTATACAATAATAAGATTACATTTGAATAGTAATACCTTGTGTTGATTAAGTTAAGATTAGGGTTTCTTGCATTGATTAGGGACTTTCACAAGAATCATAACATGTAATCATAAGAAAATTTATAAGTATAAGGACCTGCTGCTGTTGGAGTGTCCAGCGTTGTTACAGTAATTATCTTTAACGCCACGCCTATCCGTAGCAGAACGGTCGTTAGTCTGACCGTTTCCCTTGGGCTGATTAGGTTGTTGCTGAGTAGCCGGCTGAGACCGGTCCCCAGTCTTCTGCCTGGAAGATACATTTTAAAGAGATGAAATACTGACATATACTGAAAGAATATGGATTGGTCACCGCTTGAATATGAATTTTTACCTCTTATCGGGTCTCTCTGCTTCCCCGAACTCATCTCTTTCATGCAGCATCTCCAGCTTACGTGCTGCATCGGCCACTTGTGCTACCGTGTTGAACGTAGCACACACCAAGTTGTTTGCGACCGATGTATGAAGAGCCCACCTGAAGTGGTGTGCTTGCTCTTGCAAGAGTACCTGTTGCTGCACAAGGAAACCAGCCAAGCGAAGAAAGCACTGCATGAACTCGTTGCTATTCTCCCCAGCTCTTTGTCGGATCCCATCATACACCCTCTTCAGCTTGTCTTGCTCAGCCTTGGGAAAGAACTGTTCCATCACCCTATCCCTAGACTGAGCCCAAGTCAAACCAACCACCCAATCATCACCTCCCTCGACTGCTTCAGTGCTATCCACCATGCTAACACATTACCTTCGAACCAGTAGAATGCCAACCTCGGCTTGAAGACGGGGTCACAGCCCATAACATCGAAGATCTTCTCAATGTGAGCCAACCAGCTTTCAGCTTCACTGGGGCTATTTGTTCTCTCGAAATCTCGAGGGTGGAGCTTATTGAATCTCTCCAGCCATGTGGCCAATGTTGCTGGAGGAGGAGGTACTGGGTGCTGTTGTTGGTTGTTGGCAGCCTAAACCTCAGCCCTGATTTCGTTCCTCAGCTAAGGAAGCATAGCTTGCATTCCAGCTTGGATTGCTGCATTGAGTTGTTCCTGCTCGCGTGTGAGAACCATCTGACAGTAACATGATTAAACTGATTAAAACATAAACTATATACATGAAAATAAGTTTTATACCAATAAATCATGAGAAAAAATTTATGCAGGAAAACTAGTACATGAATGCATGATGCAATTTTATGAAAACTTTTGTATGCGTGAGAGTGAACGCGTATGGTCAGTTCACTCAAAACAAAAGACATGGCGAGGGGACGCCAATGGGTCGGTCCCAAATTTAAAAGTTTCGATAAAACACATGCGACTAAATAGGGCCAGTCCTGTACGAACCATTACTTAGTCATAAACCTGCGACAATGACATATATATGTATGCATGAAAATGATGAATGTATGAAAACCGACTATCAGTTCTAGGAAGACCATAGTGACTACCCACTAATCACAGGTCGTGTTTTGAGAGCCTACAGGTCGAAGCCCTGGCTCTGATACCATAATTGTAACACCCCATTTTGATAAATGGAATGTCACGCGTGATTATGGCGTGTCATCAAAGCATACAAGGATAAATGTCTAACATTACATGACCATAAAGGAAATACCGGAATCAAACATCGGTACCCCAAAAGTAGAACTCATCACAAACAAACATAAGTACTGTAAATGAAAGGACTAAACAATGTCCATGGAAATGAGTATCAATGTATAAAGAAATGCATAAAGTAAAGAAGGCTAGGAAGCTTCCAATCCATATGCACGTACGCTTAAAGTCTACGAGCGTCCCTAAGTTCCTGCTGTTTTGGGAACATGAAAAGGAAAACGGCTGAGCAATACGCTCAGTGCACGAATATACAAGTATAGCATGAATAATATAAGCATATAAACATGAAGCCTGAAACAGCGGAAAAGACTAAGTCATGGATAACCTGGTTATATCATAGTAAAGCTGGTTTTATAGTTTGAAAAGCATTATGTTTATCTTGTAAAAACTGTTTAACATATTTACCATTAACCAATATAGGTCATGAAATATCAACGTGCATGAATACTTGGAGGGGTGACCTTGTCATGCAAATTAGAGGGGCTGCCTCTAATTTAATATACTGGTTTTGGGTAGGAGGGATCAGCTTCTTGTGAAGGATGCAAGGAACACACCACATTCACACTGAATAATCTACTAAAAACATGTAAACTAGGATGCACCCATACGCCCCACCTGATAATAATAATATGGCCAAAAGCTGAAAGGGACGCCACGAGCTATCACTCCGCCGTGGTGAAGTCATAACACTTGTGCCTCCAGTGTTATGGTTATGGTACCTCCATAGCTAGGTGAAACCGGTCATGCATGTATATGGCTTTAGGTATTCTAATTAAACATAAGCAATTCAAAAATATATAAAACATATACTGGGGAAAACAGTTGGCTGCATACGGGAAATCCTAACAAGGAAGAATATCCATATTGAAAGGAAGGAGAATCCGTACCTTATGTTCAGTGAACGAAGAAGAGGAACGGAAGAGAGTCCTACTTCGGTATCACTAATGCTACATAAATACATACGTGTATAAGTATCTGATTACTGAGTACGTAACTGGTTTTATAACATGTCTTAGTTTTATATGTCCATGTCATGTTTTACTGATTAACGCTTTATACTGTGTTTATCATGTATTCTGTCTATTCTGATTAAGTTGTGTAATAATAAGTAACTTTCTAAAAATAGCAGGTTTCCAAAAATAGAAAGTTTTCAAAAATAGAAAGTTTCCAAATATAGAAAGTTTCCAAAAATAGAAAGTTTCCAAAAACAGAAAGTTTCCAAAAATATATTTACTGCTTAAAATAGATAAGTTTCTAAAAATGGAAAGTTTCCATAAATAGATTTACTGCTTAAAATAGATAAGTTTCTAAAAATAAAAAGTTTCCATAAATAGAAATAAGCTGGATTATAAAGCTAATTATATAAGCTTAAGTGTTTACTGATTAATATTCTAAGTCATGTAATTAAATAGTATAGTTTATTAATTATTTCATGTAAATTAAAGAAACTATAGGGTAAAGTATTTAATTAAATATGACATGGTTTAATTAAATAAAGGTAAAAATACTTAGGTTAAAACATGTATTATTATCTATTAATAATATAACCTAAGTCATGTAAATTAATTATTTATAAGTCATGATTTTAATAATTAATTAATTTTATAGTCTAATTAAATAATGAATGCTTAGGTTAAAATTCATGTATTAATAATAAAATTAATAACCTAAGTCCTGAAAAATAAAATAATCATGTTCATGTTTTTAATTAATTTATTTTAAATCTTGTAAAAAAATAAACTTGTACATATAATTAATCTTTTAAAAGTAACCCATGAACCGAACCGTGTTTTAATCTAAACATGTGTGAACCGGACCCTTGTTTTAACCCGTGAACCGGCAACCAACGCACCCTTGGTCAAACTAGCCGCCGGCTAGCCAAGGGTTCCCACCGGCTAGCCGATGTTCCCCTTGCTGCCGTGGCCAACCCGAGCACAACCATGCCTTGACCGAGGTCGGGGTCTCCCCTTTTCCTGCTGTCGTGACACAAGACCACCACACAGAGACCTTGAGGTGTCGGTTGGTGCGAGAAAAATCAAGCCGAGACCCCCCCTTGGGCTCGGTTCCTTGGGTCGGCCTCAAACAAACACCCCTAAACCCTTAATTAATTTTACCCCATGATTAACTAACATGTACTTGTTTTTAATTTGTTATTAAAAACATTCATGATTTCATGTGATTTAGAAATAAAAAACATAAAAGAAAAGAGGTTTAGGGTTTATACCGGTCACGTGAATTAAAGGAGGATGAACACACAACGATCCTTGCAAAATCGAACACCAAAAATCAACCAACACACCTTGTGTGTGTGTATATACCCGGCGGCCAAGAACAAGGAAAAGGAGAAAAAGATTTTAGGGTTTCTTGTTTTCAATATTTAGTTATTATGAAAATAACTTTTCCCTTAATACCTTGTTAGTAAAATTTACATGCGCTTGGCCCATGTTTCTTGTTGTAGCCATAGGTAGGGGGCCCCACATGGGGTAACCCATACATTTTCCGTGTCTAAATAATAAGTGTGTTCTCGTGTTCGTGTTTTACGTGATTTAATTAGTTATCGATTCGTGTCTTATTATATTTATTCGTGATCGTAATAAATATACATACATACGTAATATTAAGCTCGTGATTAATTTACGTTCGTGATTTCATGTTCGTATATTCGTGATTATAACTATTATTGAATTAATTATCGTGTCTTAATACGTAATAAATACTTATCGTGTTATAACACGTACGTTGTAAAACCCGTATTTAAAAATTTCAGATTATTAAATACGCGCAGTCAGCTTTAACTTTAATTACACGTTTTATGACGTAATTACTCAGAAGATAATTATTATATGACTTAGATATAAATATATCACAGAAAATATTATATTGTTGTCAGAAAACTAGAACGCGGAAATCAAATATGAATTACGTAAATAAAATAATAAATATATTAAATATGCATATGTTAGGCCCGGTTTTAAATATGCATATGTTAGGCCCGGTTTTAAAAAAAAGAAAAGAAAAAGAACAATGGGCCTTGGAGCCCAACCTTGTTTTAAAAAAAAACACGGGATTAAAATCCCCACCCTTTGTATAGCAGTAAACAAAAAAAAGAAGAAGATTAGGGTTGGAGAGACGTGGCCGCCGGGATAGAACACAAAAAAAAAACGCCTAGTAATCTTCCAATCTCTCCTCGTGTCCTTCATTTTGTTTAAATCAATTCGAGGTAATCACTTCGTTCCTTATTCATTGATTATCACGTTATTGTTTCGATTTGGGGGTTTCAAAATAAATCAGTGGGTAATGTTATTAAGTTTCACAAGGTGATGCGGGTTGGTTTTGTACAAAGGAAACCGAGAGCATGAAGCTCTCGGTGGGCTGTTGGTTTGTTCATCCGAGAGGTTATACCATCTCGGTGGTCCTTTCTTGCCCAGCCACGCACACAGCTAGAAAAAAAAGGTTTGGTTGGTGTTGTTTTGACTGACCGAAAAAGGTCGGGTCAGTTGGGCTAATGAAACCAAGAACTGAGGTCTTGGCAGCTTTAATGTGAAATAAGGGGTGTTTGGGTTTATAAACAGAAAACATAAAAGCAGTGGGAACTATATGAAACCAGTGGGAAAAAAAATGGGACTTTAAAATGGTTATGTTGAATAATATTAGCGACAGTTTTAGCGACAGTTTTCTGTCGCAAAACTGTTATATATATGCAGTTTTTTTTAAAAGGGACAGTTTTAGCGACAGTTTTTAGTGACACAGAATTCTGTCACAAATTCTTATAGACAGATTTGTATAGTTGGATTAAATTAGTATATGTTGATTTGTTTAAGGCGACGGAGATGGGATATGTCGGTAAGCTCGGGACATTATTATAAATAATAAAATAAATATTCTTATATTATACCTTTTAATTAAATTGTTATATAAATGTTTAAAATATATTTTAAATGTATTAAATTAAAATAGTTCTTTAATATTTAAAGGGGTATAATTTTAGGAAATGAATTAAATTATTTGAGAACTTTCTAAATTAAGAAACTTTCTAATTTAGCGGGATACTTATTATAGTAATACTATATCGTCAGAAATACGTTGTACCGTAACTAATAGTAGAACGATAATACCTTAAAATGAATTATTATAAGTTCAGATTTATTAGTTGGTATACGTACAAAATTTCAGAAGCAAAATAAAATGAATAAATAAGAAGCCACTAAGATCAGTAAAATTAAATAAACGAATGTCAGTTAACTTATTCGCGTCCTTTATTCATGTAGCACGCGTGAAGCCCGAGTAGTATTCGTTCAGTCTTCCATTCAGTCAGTTACTGGACTAGAGGTACGGATTTGCGTCCTTTCAGTAAGGACTTCCTTTCTATGCATGATTAGGATTCCCCGTCTTCAGCCAAATGTTTTCCCCAGTATATGTTTAAGTTTATCAGTAATCATGTTAATAACTAAATAAATTGTCTGAGCATTATATACAAGCACGACCAGTTTATGTACTAGTTACGGAGGTACCGTAACCACGACACTAGAGGCACCGGTGTCGTGACTCACATGCAGGAGAGTGATATCCTGCATCGTCCCACTCAGCTCAGCTTGGCCATTTTATCAGTATTATTAGTGGGGCGTATGGATGCATCCTAGGCTTATATGTGTTACAAGTTATCAGGGTGAATGTGGTGTGTGCTCTACATCCTTCACATTGGAGCTGATCCCTCCACCCAGCACAGTTATTTAGAGGTCACCCCTCTATAGCATGATGAGGTCACCCCTCCAGTTATTCATGCACGGTTGTTACAGCACGTGACCTATATAAGCTCTGGCAAATAAAATACAGTAAATGCAGGTTTTCAGAATTAGTAGTTATATTTCAGTATCAGTATATACAAATCAGGTTTCTCAGATTTTATGCAGAGTTCTACCACATGTTACATATCATTCTTACAACTTCAGTATTCTATCGCATGTTTCATTCAGTATATTCTTATCATGTTTTATATCTGTTCACTGAGCGTTATGCTCAGCCGTAGTTCCTTTCGTGTTCTAACGGCAGGTAGACCAGGACGCTTTTAGGATTCTAAGAGCACGTGCATTTGGGATGGAAGCTATCCAGACTTCTTATTTTATGCACTTACATTATTCTGCTTATTTGGACATTGTTTAGTCCTTTCTTTCAGTATTCTATTTTTCATGTTTTGAGCTTAAGTTGGATTACCGAGGTTTAATTCCGGTATTTCCGTTATGGTCATTTAATGTTTTAGCACATTTACCTTATGCTTTGATGACACGCCATAAATACACGTAACGGTCTACTTATCCAAGTGGGGTGTTACAATTATGGTATCAGAGCGCAAGGTTCGACCTGTAGGCTCTAAAACTTGACCTGTGACTAGTGGGTAGTCACCAGGAACTTTCCAGATTTTGGCGTTGTTATCTTTCATGTTTCTCTTGCATTTATTTAGTCAGATTTCTTCATTTATCAGTCAGTTTTCTTAAAGTTTTGACTAAGTAAAAGGTTGGTACATAACTAGCCATATTTAGTCGCATGTGCTTTTAGCGAAGTTTCGTTTTGGTGAGCTGACCATAGGCGTTCACCCTTGCCCGTTCAGATTCTGTATTGGTAAACCGACCATAGGCGTTTACCCTTACTCATGACAGATTCATGTTTTCAGTCAAATATCACTTGGTGAACCAGCCATAAACGTTCACCATTTCTCAAGTCGAATTTCATGCTTTTCAGTCAAATGATGTTTTGTGAACCGATCCACAGTTGTTCACCTTTGTCATATCAGGACATTTCATAAATTTTGACAAGTATGGATTGAACTACATCCATCCATATTTACTCCGAGATTATAAATTTCTATACATGACAGTTCGCAGAAAATTTTGACCAGTATGGATCGAACCAGAATAGCCCCTACTTAGTCTCGGGTTTTCTTCTTTAAATTCTGTAGATTGAACCATAGTCGTCCACATCAGTTGATATTGCACCTCAGTTGATTTGACTTTTTATGTTCCTTATAACAGTCAAATTTTCATACCCTCACGTTGATGTCATCTACATGATGATTCAGTTTCATGTCTCCTTACGAGGATTATGTTTTCAACAAGGTAATGATGTTTTCATGTTAAGATACACAAGAACTTCAGTAAAACCCGTTTTCATGATAAATCATGATTGACCTTCATTAAGCATGCTTCATGCTGACCACTGTTGGGACTTTGATTATATCATACTTTTCAGCCTTGATACAACCAGCAGTAAGTCGACATAGGAATTGTCAGCCTATCATGTTACTTATTTCAGGTTTGTTTATTACCGTTTAAATCAAATTATTTCTTTGATCATGTCAGACAAGCGACACCAGTATCGATCATCCCATAAAATTTCCACCAGCTCCATGTACAGTATTCCATATATACCCATGTACAGTGTCTCAGTTATACTCCATGTACACTATTCCATGAGTACTCCACATATAGTGTCTCAGATATGCTTCATGTGCAGTATTCACTTTGTACTTCATGTACAGTAGTCCAGGTGTACTCCAGGTACCCTACTCCATGGATATTTCTAATCGATCCTCAGTTATCTCAGGCGTTTCCATTTGTCGATATTCTACTGGATGCTGATGCTGCTCGTGAGTTGAAGATTTTATCAGATACTGATGCTGCTAACACTTTGAAGACCTCACCAATGCTAATGTTGCTGATGCTGATGCTTTGGAGATTTCCCAAGATGCTGCTTCTGTTCATACCATGAAGACTCTGCAGAACAAGGACGAAAACTATAAATTTGAAATTTCTGACAAGAATAAATTTCAACCATCAGACACTACCATTCCACCCCATACTTTTACCTTCTCAGTTAGATGTCACACTTCACTCAGCCAACCGTTCATTCAGATGAGTGGGAACCGGAACTCAGCCGGCCACTCAGCAGAATATTCACATGAATCACGGTCATGATAATGACCGTCATAAAGTGACAGACAAAGCAGTAGTGACAACCATCGTACTTATTATTAATCAGCCAGTAACCATCGGAACTCCGGCACGGACGTGACCAGAAATACAAGAGGTCAGTAGTCTAACCGGTCCGCCAATCCTAGCAGTTACCAGAAATTCTTAACCTTATTCAGACTCACCATTAAAATACAGGTCCAGACAATAGTTAAGACACAGGTCTTATGTATCATTTCGGAAGACACATATCAGGACACCAGTCATGGTACACGTCATACGAATATTTTCTCAAAATACGAGTCAGAACTCATAACTGTAGTATATTTTCTAAACCATGCCCTCAGTATTTTAGGGCACCCTTCAGAAAGGGGTATACCCATTCTATTATGCCACGCAGGAATCAGATCATATGAAAAATTGAGTCACCACCACTAGAGTATGATTCAGGTTAAACACGCAGTATTCACTCTGTGAGGTTACAGACGAACACATTCAGTGAAAAGTCGCCACGTTACTCCACGTATTCCTATGTCAGCTTTATCTTAAATCAGGTAGTCCCCTACCTCTCAGCCAGAAAGGACTCAATAGTATCACCATATTTATTAAAGCCTTATTTTCAGTTAATGACGAGATCCGTTTTTACTAAATCCCAAATATATTCATTATACTTTCTGTCAGAAAAATCAGTACAAATTACGTCTACATTACAAGCACGTAGCTTGTCAGTCCATAGCTACGAAGACTTTTACATACCTGTTATAAATTCACTTCTGAAATTCCTTAAATTCATGATCAGCAGATTATTCCAGAGTTCCGGATATAATTTCAGAAAGTTTTCAAGAAATTCCTTCCTAACCACGAGACAGAAATTTAAACATCGAGCTAGTCTCAAGAACAGAACCTGTTTTCAGAATTTTTGATCACAGGGCTTCAGCTAAGTTAAAAGAGTTGCAGCAATTGCTGCAAGAATTACTGGAACGAGGCTTTATTCGCCCTACCACACCACCAGGAGGTGTATCGTTTCTGTCTATCAGAAAGAAGGCCGGTACCATTCATAAAATGATACTCATTCCACGAATAGGAGGTTACCTGACCTGCTACGATGTCTTAAATATTTTCCAGAACAATTCGATATCGTGCTACCATCAGTGGTGAGAGAAAGAATATGACGCTTCCAGACTGCTGTTGCACATATTACAGTCTCTCTAAAAGTTTTGATTTTATACTTCTGAGCTCCCTAACGCTCCAGTTAGATTATGAAATTATGAATAAATTTTTTTATGACTCCCATGCAATATCATCAGTATATTCATTGATCACATTCTGATATGCCTAATACTAGAGAAGAACACGAGACTCATATTCTCACAATTGTACCGAATCTTCAATAGGAGTTATTTTTATACACAACTTTCCAGATATAAATCTCACTTGAACAAAGTGGCATTTCTGAGCCACCACATTTCAACAGTAAGAAATTTCAGACAATCATGCACAGGTGAAGGCCATCACCTGATGGTCCCGACCGACGCCTGTGAACGAAGTACGAAATTATCTAGAACTCAATTGACTGGTACCGCAGAAATTGCTGACAATCCTCACTAAAATTTTCTATGACTATTGATAGTCGTAGAAATACGTCTTTTAGGGAAAAGAGCGTAAATAGGGCAAGTGAGCACGACGATTTAGGAAAACCGTGTGTAAATGACCCTAATGAAGTGAGTTCGTTTTCGAGGAGGCTAGTGCGTTGTGTGTTGAATTGATATTGATTGATGTTTGATTTTATTAAGAAAAAGAAAACAAATGAGAAAGGAAAGACGGTTACGAAGACGGATCGAGCTAAGACGAAAACGCGTTCACATAAAACCGTAAAAAACTACAAAATTAAAAATTTTAAAACCTAAAAATTAATTAAAAGCTAAAACAAGTCTAAAATAATATAAATAAGAATAAAAATCCAATAAAAATATTTTAAAACCTTTTATTAATTAAATATTCAATTTTAAATGTTAATTAAAGCCCTAAAATTAAATATAATTAATCAAAATGTCCAAAATATAATTTTATTGGACAAATAACTTACTTATATTATCTCAAGACTAAAAAGTATTTTTCCTAATTTTTAAAAACTATTTTTCTATTTTTAAATTACTAAAAACTATTTTAAAACTAAAATAATTAGAAAAAATAATAAAATAATGCTAAAAATAATCTACCAATTTTAAAAATCCTAGTTTACTCTAATGAACAGTAGAAAAATGAAAAAGATTGAAAAATATTAAATTTTTCACTAAAAGACAAAACTAGTTTAATTTAAAACCCTAATTAACTTAAATTAATTCTAAAAAATAAAAAAAAGATGAACAGTAAAATCTTTTTTTAACTAAAAATCTTAAAATAATATTCTAAGTCCAGGAAAATTGATTAAAATGAAAAAGAGATATTTTTGGCACTAAATGCCAAAAACAGTAACTTAAAAAGTATTTAAATTAGCTATTAAATATAAAAAATAACAAATGAACAGTAAAATGAAAAATAATTAAACAGAAAAATCCTAAATAAAATAAGAAAAATAATGGAACTGGTTTCAAGTCTTAATTCACAAATTTGGCCACTAAAGACAAAATTATAAACTTTCTGATAGTGACAAGTGCTTGGAGTTTGTCTGCTAGTGAAGCAGGGGTAACAAGTGTGTTAGCAGGGGAAACTTTCTTCCCACTGCTAGTGCAAAATAATGGTTAGTTGACCAATAAGCTTAAGAAAGCTTATTTGAAAGCTTTTCTTTGGCAATAAGGGCACTCCCACAACCAGTTGGGTTGTGGGAAGTCAAATCAACAAGAAAAACAACAAGTCACTTAGCAAAATTAAGCAAAACAAGCACTCAAAGTTTCTGATTAAGCATATATGCAGGTCTGTGAACAGTAAACACAAATTACATGCACAAATCCGAATTTCAATGGCCAATAATTTGAAAATAAGCTCACCACATAGCATATAAGCAATGTCAAACCCTAGAAATTACTTAACCATAGCAGCTTATCAAGAATGATGGGCAAATTTCAACAAAATCAGGCACAAGAGGGCATGTTTCTGATTAATGCTATGTTACCCAAAGTTTAGCATGCAAATGTGTTGCAAACCTTACCAAACTGAAAAACAAACTAACACACAACCCTATGCTACCCTATTGAGTACTTCTAACAGGTTTTTAAACTCACAATCTTTCAAACTTGTTCCTTAAATCACCAATCCAAACACCCCTTTAAATCTGGAAATCAACTTTTTACAAAGCAAATCTTTTTAAAAACTACCCAAACTGATTTAAAAGCTTCTAACATGCATCAAACACTAGTCATGAACAATACCATACACTTAAACCAACAAGCAAGCAAATTTCATACAACTCACATAAACACCATATAAAAACCTAAAACTGAAAATGAAAATGAAAAGAGGGTGCTACCTTAAGGGTCCTACATCCAGGACCCTTAGTGGTTGAAAAACCACCTCCCTATAATCCCGGGCCTATGCAGAACACTTGGACTAAACAAGAGCTCCAAAACCTGCTAAAATCCACAAGAACAATGCAATACACAACAATCTGATTTCTCTTTAAACCTTTTTAAAACCTTTCAAAAACTTCTCAATGTTTATCTTTCAAATCACTTACACAAAAACTTAAAAACCTGGAAATACCAAATCCTTGAAACAAGTTTTTACCAAAAACTTGCCCAAAATCAGAAACCAACTTTCTGAAAACTTCAAACAAAAATGTTTGAAGAAATAATAAATGGAACTCAGATTCTAGTTTAAAAACATTTACCAACTTTTAATAAACAAAAGGAATTACAATTTTTTTAATAAAAATACCAACTTTATTTAAATAAAAAGGGATTACAAAGTTTGAAACTAAAATCTGGAACAAGAAGTATAGGGTCACAAACGACTCCTATATATACTACTAAAAGGAATAAACTAGAAGCTAAACCCTAGTTTCTAAAAGTCCTAAAATGCCCTTTGGTCTTCATCTTAAAAAATAGTCAAAATTCGTCCATGTGATCTCTGGAGGATCATGTGAAGATTCCAGCTATGGAAAGTGATCTTGGCCATCCATTTGAACTTGGGGACCAAGTAGAAGAATCTGGGATGTTGGTTTGGTCGGGTGTAGGGTTTGAGGGAAAGGGACGGGGCAGGGGAGGGTCCCACAAGACACATGGGTGTGTCTTGTGGCGTTTTGTGATGTGGGTTAGGGTGAGGTTAAGGGTAATCAAGATTCTGGAGGTAATCAACAAATATCCCTTTGATTTAGAGGTAATTGAAGCTGGAAAAAAATAGGGTTTATGTGGTGTTTAGGGAAAGTTTAATCCATTTTTGGTTATAAGGGATTTTAAAAAATATGTTTAGGAGGGAAATTAGGGACGGGGTTTGACTGGTTGTTTGACCTAGTTTAATTAATAAACTTAGGTGGGTTGTGGGTTATGGGCTACGGGTTTGGTAGGGTTATGGGTATTTGGGTGGGTCGTTGTGACGTGGCAAGATGTGACTGGGTGTGTGGGATTGGTTAGTTGGCAGTTTGAGTTCCCAAGCTTTCTTCTTCTTTGCACTTTGTATAAAAAGCTATCAACGCCTATTTTTCATGTGTGAACTTTTGGCAAGTTGTCAAAAATGGCACAAAAGGTTTATAAACTTGAAACAAGGGCCATTAATGTATATTCTTCATTTTCCAAGGGCTGATCTTGTATAGTCTTCAAACTTTAGGGACCCTATTCAAAATTTTGAATATTTGAGGGGTATAAAGTGTTAATCTTCAAAAGTTGAGGGACCAAACTTGACAATCTTCAATTCTTTAAGGGTATTTTTGGAAAATCCAAACATGGGCCCGGTTCATTGTGCGGCTTCGTTTCCCGTGTTCGTTTTTGAATGATTCTTGTGATCTTTTGTTAATTCCTCAATATCCGTACCTAAAAATACACAAGTAACAAACACAAGCATATATTTGGCAGTTTTAATGATATTTTATGCAATTTAAGCCCGATTTGGACGATGAGACCATGTATAAAAGCAGTCTCATCACTCCCCCATACTAAACCATTACCGTGCCCTCACGCAATGCTAGAATAAAGTATCGTAGCACCTCCAAAATTCAATTTTATTCTCTTTATTGAAATGATAAACTAGCTACATTACTACTATTACTACTACTTGCGTTTTAGACATAATGTATGATTTTCATCGCAAAATGGGACGTTTAGGTTCATAGAATAAGAACACGTGAATGCTTCGTTAGAAATAATTTCGTCGTCCTTGATTTTCACCCTAATTCCATGCCAAGCGTGCAACGAGATCATTGTCATTATAAGTTAGTAATGCTAACACTACTCATATGCCCTAATCACATACTTATCCTCCCATTATTCCTAAGTTGTATCTCTTATATTTTATTAAGTCTTGAATGTTTCACGAGGATACATCATTGACTTATGCGATAATAGAGATTTAGGTCTAAAAATAGAGTCCTAACGGTGTAACTAAGACCATCAAATCAATAACCCTTCCTAATAGACAACGATGTTAAAAAATTAAGTTGACAAAAAGAATCGATAAACATGGTTTTATAACGGTTTTGAACATGAGACTTATTACCAAGACTTTTATACGCCCCCTAACGGAAGGGCCTTATTATCTTTGGTTTACCTCCATCTTTTATTCAACTTCGCCATGAAGCTTTTATTATGACTTCGGTCTTGCCTTGCCTTTTATTATCCGCCTCATCGGTGGTTTTATTAGCCAAAGACGTATATCCTCACGCTAAAGCGAATTTTGGATCTTTAAAGCTTCGAAGATTAAGGCTTGATTCACTTTAAATTTTGCATAGATTTTATTCCTTGTGGGGCTTCAAATTGTTTGCTAGATTTAGGTGAGCACTTGAAATCTTATTATTGGGTGAAGCTTTCGATTATTGGGGTGCCAATACTTCAAAACCGTGACGCTGGCGATACCTTAATGTCTTCCCAATTTAATTACACGGAAGCTACTAGAAAAGACTAGAAACCCAAAAATCCTAACTAAACCGCTAAGTCAATATTTATTAAGCAAAAAATATTTACAAGCGAAGGGAGAATAAGCAAATAACGAGAACACATGAGTTTTTGAAAGAATACGAGTATTCTACGTTTAGCATAGTAACTTATAATTAACTCTATCATTTCTCGTCCTCATTTAAGAGACTTAGCCTAATGTGTAGTTAAGGAATCAAAGCTAAGTGCTCAACACGCACAGTCGAGTCAAAAATTACTCTTATTCTCGCCATCGGAAAATTTACATTCGTGTCTTCAAACACTTATAAAACATGAGAAAATTTTTAAAATTTGGCCATTTTTAGCCTTATTTTGCAACTAAACGATAACAAAAAGGTAAACTTTGGAAAGCGTGAAGGTTTGGCAAGGCAAGTATCTATTCACCCCCATACGAAAGTTAAACATTGTCCTCAATGTTTCGAGTCTAGGGGTGCAAACACCCCCATACTAGAGACGTAGTCGAATGCCTAATCTAGCATGGAAAGGGTGTAACCATTAAATTAATAGCCGTTTATGAAGTGTGCTAATAACCTAAGGTTAGAACATAAAAGGATATATCATATGGATATTGAGAAATGTCTCCAAACCAAACGATCGAGTGCTCCCATAAAACGAACACGAGAGGCTCCAATCGTGAAGATCATGATCTAAAAACCACAATGCACAAACAACCACGGAACAAAGGTTGGAAGGTGTCACACTCCCAAAATATCAGAGTATAATGGCGACAACGGAGTGGTGACGTCATGATTATCATACGCACATAGTCACAAAGAACGACCTCTAAATGAGACGTTCGGAAAATAGATCACTTGTAATTAATAAAATAAATAGTTTTAACAAAGTGCGGAAGCATAAACTGAATACAGTTACAAAACATAGTTTTCTCAAATGGTACAAATGATCTTTGTTTCAAAGAAATGACGGCAATGCATGAGACCTCATTTAGCATCTTCCTTCTTAATACCTGAGAAAAACATTGCTAAAGTGTCAACATAACGTTGGTGAGTTCATAGGTTTAGTTAAGTGGAAATGTTTAATGAACCACAAGATTTCCCCAAATGTGATGACAATATAACAGATACAAAGTCATCCCAAAAGTATTTATTACAGTCTAAGCTCGTGACACCGAAGCGTTAACAACACCGGCAGTATAATAATATAAATGTAGCCCAAACTAGATGCCTAAACCCACGACATCCTATCTCAGACTCAAATGAAAATGTGCCCGCTTGTCCCCTTGTTGGACAAGACAGACAGGGACGTCAATCCCGATAGATCTATCCATAACATTCGCGCTTACACAAAGTAATTAACGGTTCACGATTCACGGGCCAAAGCAACTGTGTTTTTAGTGGGACTTAGACTAATATATAAATCAGTAAATGCACTTGTGTTCACACGTTAAAATCAAGCAATGTCTCACCCCAAAAGCAGTGAAAATAGTAAAGTATGGGGCTATAAACTCACCTCGTAATTCAGCAAAGAGAACGAAGATAAAATAGCTCTAGAGTACGGTTACGCTAGCCGCGACCTATTTAATTATGAGGATCGAGTTACGATACGAAAAATTATATTAATAAAAGACACGACACCCTAGTTGTGCTTGACGAAACCATACGTTTACGGAAATGTACGACAAATAAAAGTCGGTTATTAAACGGTCGGGTTTTACGGGTTATATTATACCCTAAATTTATAAAATTCGTTTTATGGGCTTTTAACCAAACTTAATATATACGCATAGCCCAACATGGGTCCAATACCCTCACTCCCAAACCGGCCCAAGGGTCATGTGACCCGGCCCGGCCCATGGGCGGAATAAACAAGGAACAAGGAGTAAATAAACGTGTGTTTACACACACAACTCTCAAAAACAGAGAGTTATACTCTCTCTCTTCCCTCGAAAATAACTCCACCGCCCCAATCTCATCTCTCTCTCAAAACTGGATCGGTTCATCCCTTCCATGGCTAATATCCTTTTCAGTTTGAATATAACAATCGTGTATGGGTGGTCTGAGGTGTTTAGATCGCGTGAGATGTGGGGTTTCATCCCCACATCAAACCGATTTGGTTTTCAGATGTGTTCATCCTTATGGTCACGTCAATCATCAGCCAAAAATCAAAGATAAGTTTGTTTCTCCTTAATTTCTTTTAACAAAAGTTAATTGGTTTTCGATTTGTAAAAGATCAGTGGGTTTGATTAATTGGTATAAACTTGTTGAGAACCATATGGCTCTCGGATTTGAAATAAACGAATTAGGGTTTTGAAATATTTAGGGGTTTTTTATCAATCTCGGGTTTAAATGTAATTAATTGATGTTTTCTATTATAAAATCAAACTAATTTCAACATATAATCGGTTTATAAAAATTAGGGTTTCGGTAAATTGGGGGTTTTTGCATAACTCGTTTTCAATTAAATTAACTATTGGATTCGGGTTTAGATTAGGTTTAATTAATGTTTTAATTAATAAAAATCAATCTAGGGTTTATATAAAATTGGGGGTTTTTACATTCGGTTGATACTCATGATTATGTGGTGTTTTTGGAATGGGGAAAATGTTAATTAAATGTTTAAAAGGTTTTTAAATTTCTAGGGTTTCGATTTGAAATGGGGGTTTTTATACCCGCGGCATGATTGAGGGTTTTTAGGGTGTTTCTGTAAAATAAAAATGGTTAAGACATTTGGATTAGGTGGTATTGATTGTTGATAGATTTTGGCAGAAAGTAAAGCAATTTGGTTGGCTGGGTTTGGTTCTCGGTTTGGCCTTTAATTGGGTCTCGGTTTGGTTTGACTTGGGTCTCGGTTTGGTTTGACTTGGGTCTCGGTTTGGTTCTTGGCTTGGTCTTGTTTGTGGTCTTGGTTTGGTCTAAGTCGGGGTCTCGGTTTGGTCTAAGTCGGGGTCTCGGTTTGGTCTAAGTCGGGGTCTCGGTTTGGTTGACAGAAAAGTAAAGTCATAGACATGTTTCAAGTATTAGTACTAAGGTTTAACCTTTTCAGTTTTTAGTTAAAATAAGACCGTTACAAAGACTAACACCTTGGTTTGATTATTCGCAGGTTTGTAAAAGACGAGCACAACTAAGACTTCATATAGGAAAACGAAGAGACGAAAAGACTCACAATGGGATGCTACGTTTCGGTTTGCAGGTTCGGACGGGATGGAAGGCTTGACTCTTTCGGTTTTGCAGGTTGAACGCGACGTGTGGGTCGGCTGGACACTAATCTTCACCTACCCAGGAGTTGTATTTGAAAGACTTGTACAGGATTTGTGTTTGTGATTTGGACTGTGATAAACTTTATATTTGGACATTGGGTAAACTTTGGATTTGTATTTAATCATGTATTGATAGTCTAGGGTTAGCTTCAAGCTGAAAATGGTAACTTGTGATATACCCAAATGGGGTAAACTAGGCATGTGTGCTGTCTTGTAGTGGTTAGTGGGAAATAAACTATGGGGTTTATTTGTAGCTGGACATGTGACTGAATTTGGGACACTTGTTAAGCAAGTTTTGCAATAAACATGAATGAAAGTTTATACTCAAATATATGTATATGATGTAACTGTTAAATAACTTGACTCGGGTTCACGGTGTTTAAGTTTAGACGCGAACTGAATAAACACGACTCTATAACCGTTTGACACACGATCCAAAACAAAGGCAATTGTGCGAGACTTCACGTAATCTAGTAAGTATATCAAATAAACGTACGGCAAATATAATACGCCTACCAACTTCGTGTATTGCATTCAACTTAATAATCGCGAAAACTCGAGATGTTACATATGCTCTCCCTAAAAAGGGCTTTGTCCGCAAAGCAAAATAATTAACACATTCATGTCGACAACTCGTCGGTAAACATTTAAAGTACTCGTACTACATGAATAAATTAAGATGGAAATTTGACGGATGTCACAGTATTCCCATGTTTTAGAGATTTCGTCACGAAATCAAGACGTTGTTGTAGTAGGGTGGTTAGCGAAAAGATGAGGATACTTGCTCTTGAATTGATCTTCACGTTCCCACGTGTATTCTGGACCTCTACGCGCGTTCCAACGGATCTTCACAATAGGTATACGGCTTTGCTTGAGTTGTTTGACTTGACGGTCCATAACTTCTACTGGTTCTTCTACAAAGTTGAGTTTGTCGTCGAGTTGAATCTCCTCCAAAGGGATAACGAGTGTCTCGTCGGCTAAGCATTTCTTCAGATTGCAAATGTGGAACACATTATGCACTCGGCTAAGTTCTTGAGGTAATTCCAAACGATAGGCTACGGGACCAATCCTCTCTATAATCTTGAAGGGTCCAATGTAACGAGGGTTTAACTTTCCACGCTTCCCAAAGCGAATCACACCCTTCCAAGGTGAGACCTTTAACATGACTCTATCACCCACTTCAAACTCAAGGGGTTTGCGTCTCATATCAGCATAACTCTTCTGTCGATCCCTTGCGGCTTGCATACGGCTCTTAATCTTAAAGATCTTCTCAGTAGTCTCGTGTATGATCTCAGGTCCAGTGAGTTGTGCTTCACCGACCTCTGCCCAACACACGGGTGAACGACACTTCCTACCATACAGTGCTTCGAACGGCGCTGCCTTAATGCTAGTGTGATAACTATTGTTGTATGAGAACTCCACCAGAGGTAGGTGTCTATCCCATCTATTTCCAAAGTCAATCACACAAGCTCTCAGCATATCTTCTAAGGTTTGAATAGTCCGTTCACTTTGACCGTCAGTTTGGGGATGGTACGCAGTGCTCATATCCAACTGCGTTCCCAATGCCTTCTGTAGTGACTTCCAAAACTGCGAAGTAAATCGGCTGTCTCGGTCGGAGATTATAGACACAGGCACACCGTGCTTCGTGACTACTTCCTCCAAGTATGTCCTTGCTAACTTATCCATTCCATCAGTCTCCTTGATGGGTAAGAAATGAGCCGATTTGGTGAGTCGGTCGACGATTACCCAAATCGTGTCGAATCCGGCTGCGGTCTTTGGTAGCTTGGTAATGAAATCCATAGTGATCCTTTCCCACTTCCATTCTGGCAGTTCGGGTTGGACCAATAATCCTGATGGTTTCATATGCTCGGCTTTGACTTTGGCACAAGTCAAACACTTCCTAACGTATGTAGCAATATCCGCTTTCATGTTCGGCCACCAATACAACATCTTCAGATCATGATACATTTTGTCAGATCCCGGATGTATGGAGTACTTTGACTTATGCGACTCATGCATAATCAAGGATCGTAGGTCACCATGGCATGGTAACCAACTCCTATTATCAAGGCATAACGTTCCATCCGAACGTGCTTCCAACTTCTTTATCATTCCTCCAACATCTTCAGTCTTGAGAATTTCTTCCTTGACTGCTTCTTTCTGAGCCTCGAGAATTAAGGATGGAAGGTCTAAGTCAATGGTCATCACTAAAGCCTTCACCCTAAGAACTCTCTCCTTTCGACTCAAAGCGTCGGCCACGACATTTGCCTTGCCCGGGTGATAACGGATCTCGCAATCGTAATCACTGAGCAACTCTAGCCAACGTCGTTGTCTCATGTTGAGTTCCTTTTGATTCAAAATATGTTGTAGACTCTTATGATCAGTGAATACAACACACTTAGTACCATAAAGGTAGTGTCTCCAAATCTTCAAGGCAAACACCACTGCTCCCAACTCTAGGTCATGAGTTGTGTAGTTCTTCTCGTGCACTTTTAGTTGTCTTGATGCGTAAGCTATGACCTTAGTCCTTTGCATCAGTACTGCACCTAACCCTTTTATGGATGCATCACAATACACCACAAAGTCTTCATTACCCTCAGGTAGGGCTAGTATAGGTGCTTCACACAACATCTGCTTCAACGTCTGGAATGCCAAATCTTGTTCCTCCTTCCACTCAAACTTCTTATCCTTTTGAGTCAATTCCGTCATTGGTTTAGCTATCTTGGAGAAACCTTCAATGAATCTCCTATAGTAACCAGCAAGACCTAAAAATTGGCGGATCTTCGTGGGTGTTGTTGGAGTCGCCCAATCCTTTACGGCCTCGATCTTAGCAGGATCAACGTGAATACCACTGCTGTCGATCACATGCCCAAGGAATTACACTGTGTTTATCCAAAACTCACATTTGGAAAACTTTGCATATAACTTCTCCTTCCTTAGCAGCTCTAATATGGTCTTCAAATGTTCCTTGTGCTCTTCTTCATTACGAGAATAGATGAGAATGTCATCGATAAATACAATCACAAACTTGTCCAAGTATGGTTTGCAAACTCGGTTCATGAGATCCATGAATACCGCAGGCGCGTTTGTCAAACCGAAAGGCATAACTTGGAACTCGTAGTGTCCGTACCGGGTTCTAAAAGCCGTCTTATGGACGTCTTCCTCTCTAACCCTTAGTTGATGATATCCTGACCTTAAATCGATCTTCGAGTATATGCTAGATCCTTGCAATTGGTCGAAAAGATCGTCAATCCTCGGCAATGGGTAGCGGTTCTTTATCGTCAGCTTATTCAATTCTCGGTAATCGATACACATTCTAAAGGATCCATCTTTCTTTTTGACAAATAAGACCGGCGCTCCCCAAGGTGAGGAACTTGGTCTAATGAAACCTTTGTCAGAAAGTCCCTTTATCTGTTCAGCTAACTCTGTCATCTCGGCCGGTGCTAGACGGTATGGGGCTCTAGCAACAGGCGCGGCTCCTGGTGTAAGCTCGATGTGATTCCATCTGGTACATCATAGTTTGTCATAACATAATAAAAGAAAATAAAATACCAACTAGCTAAGATAAACTTCAAAGCTTAGTGGTCATACAAGGATAGGTCGATGGTACAAGATAAATCTAACTAGTGCCCTCACGGCGCTGATGAAGCTCTCTCTCCAACTCTGATAACCTCCTCTCAACCACGAGCTCACGAGCCTGGGAATCTCTCAGTCTAACATCGGTATCATGACAAGCGGCTCTAAACCTCTTATCCAAGTCTGCAACAGGGTCCTCCACTGGTGCCTCTAGTCCGCCTGTCTCCACCAATGGCTCTACTCCCCAACGGGTCATCAGGCTTCCAATCTCCTCAAGACGAGCGTTCGACATGGATTCCATCTGATCAAGAACAGTAAGAAGCTATCCTCGTAGACGGGTCACACATACTGTCAACACTGTCTCATCCCTAACTGGACTCTTCTTCGCCAGTGCCTCCAACTTATCCTGCACTTCATTATACTCTTCACCTAAAGCCTCTACAGCATCCTCCAACCTGTTCAATCGTGTCGTCACACATCCATCTGCCGCCCCAAGCATCACCACCGTCGATGTAGCTCTCCTAGGAAGAGGAGTCGTAGCTCTCGGCCCAGTAGAGATACCAGCATCAGTAAGCATCTCCTGGTACACAGCAGGTACAGTCTCTGGTGGTGGTAGTAGTAGTGGTGTCTCTGGGACAGGACTGGCAGGTGTGCGGGCTGCATGCCTGTCAGTGGCAGTGAAAGGTATGAGGGGTCGGTAAGGTGAAAGTGGTGGTCGAGCAGCTCTCCCCCGAAGACGTCGTCTCACATAGTAGAAAGGTAGAGTACCAGGTGCTGGAGCAGGAATAGCAGTCCTTTCTCCTTCGTCTTCAGATGAAGATGAGGAGATGTGTGCTAGGGAAACCTCAGGAGTAGCAGCATATGCAGTAGGAGGGTCCTCAGTGTCTGTGACCTCCATAGGCTCTCCTTCCCCATCTGTGAACTCCATCTCATCATCCTCTGTCTCCTCTACCGTCTCATCTCTAGTCACTGATGTCTGACCTGGTGACTGCACCATGTCAGTGTCTAAGTCATCCTCTCCTCCGCCTTCTAGGCTAAGTACATCGTCAGCTGATGCATCAGGTATACGGATCGGTGAATGACGAACCTCCTCAGTCTCTCTCTCTGTATCGTCATCTGAAACCATCCGGTACCACGGATATCCTGACGGCGATCCTCTAGGTAGTCCTACTGATGAACTGATAGTCGACTATGAACTACGGTTGTAGTACGCTCCTGTAGACGTGGAATCATCAGATGAAGACATCGTTGTAATCATAAACAAAATAAATGTGTGTAAATATCTTATAAAATTAGTCCGTAAAAAGGACATTAACATAACATAGCAATCATTGTTGAATCCACATGTATCCCATATAACATAATTCAGATTTCGTTGTTGCACATGTAACCCATGTAAATATACCTCGTAATTGTTAAATCACATGTATCCCATTTATTACTTATGTATCTACAGATACTTAATACTTACAATCCGTATGATAATCGATTAAACATAGAGCAGTTATAGTCTAGAGTTACTAAATGCAACCTAGTTCTCTATAACTATGGCTCTGATACCAATCTGTCACACTCCCAAAAAATCAGAGTATAATGGCGACAAGGGAGTGGTGACGTCATGATTATCATACGCACATAGTCACAAAGAACGACCTCTAAATGAGACGTTCGGAAAATAGATCACTTGTAATTAATAAAATAAATAGTTTTAACAAAGTGCGGAAGCATAAACTGAATACAGTTACAAAACATAGTTTTCTCAAATGGTACAAATGATCTTTGTTTCAAAGAAATGACGGCAATGCATGAGACCTCATTTAGCATCTTCCTTCTTAATACCTGAGAAAAACATTGCTAAAGTGTCAACATAACGTTGGTGAGTTCATAGGTTTAGTTAAGTGGAAATGTTTAATGAACCACAAGATTTCCCCAAATGTGATGACAATATAACAGATACAAAGTCATCCCAAAAGTATTTATTACAGTCTAAGCTCGTGACACCGAAGCGTTAACAACACCGGCAGTATAATCATATAAATGTAGCCCAAACTAGATGCCTAAACCCACGACATCCTATCTCAGACTCAAATGAAACTGTGCCCGCTTGTCCCCTTGTTGGACAAGACAGACAGGGACGTCAATCCCGATAGATCTATCCATAACATTCGCGCTTACACAAAGTAATTAACGGTTCACGATTCACGGGCCAAAGCAACTGGGTTTTTAGTGGGACTTAGACTAATATATAAATCAGTAAATGCACTTGTGTTCACACGTTAAAATCAAGCAATGTCTCACCCCAAAAGCAGTGAAAATAGTAAAGTATGGGGCTATAAACTCACCTCGTAATTCAGCAAAGAGAACGAAGATAAAATAGCTCGAGAGTACGGTTACGCTAGCCGCGACCTATTTAATTATGAGGATCGAGTTACGATACGAAAAATTATATTAATAAAAGACACGACACCCTAGTTGTGCTTGACGAAACCATACGTTTACGGAAATGTACGACAATTAAAAGTCGGTTATTAAACGGTCGGGTTTTACGGGTTATATTATACCCTAAATTTATAAAATTCGTTTTATGGGCTTTTAACCAAACTTAATATATACGCATAGCCCAACATGGGTCCAATACCCTCACTCCCAAACCGGCCCAAGGGTCATGTGACCCAGCCCGACCCATGGGCGGAATAAACAAGGAACAAGGAGTAAATAAACGTGTGTTTACACACACAACTCTCAAAAACAGAGAGTTATACTCTCTCTCTTCCCTCGAAAATAACTCCACCGCCCCAATCTCATCTCTCTCTCAAAACTGGATCGGTTCATCCCTTCCATGGCTAATATCCTTTTCAGTTTGAATATAACAATCGTGTATGGGTGGTCTGAGGTGTTTAGATCGCGTGAGATGTGGGGTTTCATCCCCACATCAAACCGATTTGGTTTTCAGATGTGTTCATCCTTATGGTCACGTCAATCATCAGCCAAAAATCAAAGATAAGTTTGTTTCTCCTTAATTTCTTTTAACAAAAGTTAATTGGTTTTCGATTTGTAAAAGATCAGTGGGTTTGATTAATTGGTATAAACCTTGTTGAGAACCATATGGCTCTCGGATTTGAAATAAACGAATTAGGGTTTTGAAATATTTGGGGGGTTTTATCAATCTCGGGTTTAAATGTAATTAATTGATGTTTTCTATTATAAAATCAAACTAACTTCAACATATAATCGGTTTATAAAAATTAGGGTTTCGGTAAATTGGGGGTTTTTGCATAACTCGTTTTCAATTAAATTAACTATTGGATTCGGGTTTAGATTAGGTTTAATTAATGTTTTAATTAATAAAAATCAATCTAGGGTTTATATAAAATTGGGGGTTTTTACATTCGGTTGATACTCATGATTATGTGGTGTTTTTGGAATGGGGAAAATGTTAATTAAATGTTTAAAAGGTTTTTAAATTTCTAGGGTTTCGATTTGAAATGGGGGTTTTTATACCCGCGGCATGATTGAGGGTTTTTAGGGTGTTTCTGTAAAATAAAAATGGTTAAGACATTTGGATTAGGTGGTATTGATTGTTGATAGATTTTGGCAGAAAGTAAGCAATTTGGTTGGCTGGGTTTGGTTCTCGGTTTGGCCTTTAATTGGGTCTCGGTTTGGTTTGACTTGGGTCTCGGTTTGGTTTGACTTGGGTCTCAGTTTGGTTCTTGGCTTGGTCTTGTTTGTGGTCTTGGTTTGGTCTAAGTCGGGGTCTCGGTTTGGTCTAAGTCGGGGTCTCGGTTTGGTCTAAGTCGGGGTCTCGGTTTGGTTGACAGAAAAGTAAAGTCATAGACATGTTTCAAGTATTAGTACTAAGGTTTAACCTTTTCAGTTTTTAGTTAAAATAAGACCGTTACAAAGACTAACACCTTGGTTTGATTATTCGCAGGTTTGTAAAAGACGAGCACAACTAAGACTTCATATAGGAAAATGAAGAGACGAAAAGACTCACAATGGGATGCTACGTTTCGGTTTGCAGGTTCGGACGGGATGGAAGGCTTGACTCTTTCGGTTTTACAGGTTGAACGCGACGTGTGGGTCGGCTGGACACTAATCTTCACCTACCCAGGAGTTGTATTTGAAAGACTTGTACAGGATTTGTGTTTGTGATTTGGACTGTGATAAACTTTATATTTGGACATTGGGTAAACTTTGGATTTGTATTTAATCATGTATTGATAGTCTAGGGTTAGCTTCAAGCTGAAAATGGTAACTTGTGATATACCCAAATGGGGTAAACTAGGCATGTGTGCTGTCTTGTAGTGGTTAGTGGGAAATAAACTATGGGGTTTATTTGTAGCTGGACATGTGACTGAATTTGGGACACTTGTTAAGCAAGTTTTGCAATAAACATGAATGAAAGTTTATACTCAAATATATGTATATGCTGTAACTGTTAAATAACTTGACTCGGGTTCACGGTGTTTAAGTTTAGACGCGAACTGAATAAACACGACTCTATAACCGTTTGACACACGATCCAAAACATAGGCAATTGTGCGAGACTTCACGTAATCTAGTAAGTATATCAAATAAATGTACGGCAAATATAATACGCCTACCAACTTCGTGTATTGCATTCAACTTAATAATTGCGAAAACTCGAGATGTTACATATGCTCTCCCTAAAAAGGGCTTTGTCCGCAAAGCAAAATAATTAACACATTCATGTCGACAACTCGTCGGTAAACAGTTAAAGTACTCGTACTACATGAATAAATTAAGATGGAAATTTGACGGATGTCACAGAAGGGCACAAATCCCCTCACATTAGGTTAACTAAAAAGCAATAATATGTACATGGATAAGCATGGGTCTCCCCCACGAGGCACCTTGTTTTTGATAACCGAGTCAAAAGCTCGACTCGAATCCTCATAAATGTGATCATTTAGGGATAATCATGGTGTGGTCAAATTTTTTGGTGGGGCTTACATGATAAACAAGGCCCAAAAACAACCGGTATTAAGGACTAAGTCCTTTGATGGTGCAAAATACCGGGATCGAAGATGGCGTTCTCGTTTTCATTGGAAAAACTAATCAACGCCACTTCATCATTGGTCAACAAAAACTCAAAGAGTTTCAAGAAAATGGGAGAGAAGAAATAGAAGGGTGGGACAATGGGTAAGTCTCTAAAAACATGAGCTACTCGAGGTAGACTCGCACCAATCAAATGAAAAGATTTTCCATTTATTGCATCGGTGGAAGACCGAGATTTCCCTATATAAGCAATTCTAGGATCAAATATCTCGTCCTCGGTGGAGAAAGGGGAGGGAACAAATGGGGATTCCCCCACACTAAGTCCACACAAAGCATCGTCAAAAGGAGAAGACGAGCTTGTAGTACTCAATACACGCGGTGATGACGGAGTTAGAATTGTAGAAAAATCTTTTAAATCCAAGTTAAAATCTTTTCCTTTTTCATCTTTTACACTCTCTTTGTGAAAACCCGATTTGATTATGTCAAAAATATTTGGTGTATCTAAAGCAATGTTAGTCACACTAAAAATTCTCACATTTTGAAATCTTTTTAGTTTAGGTGGTGGTAAGTTTTCAAATCTTTTGTCAACAAAGAAAACCTCCCCATCGGGATCAACGTATTCATCATCCGAAGAATCACTCGAGATTGGAATCGTAGGCTTAACACTCTTAACCTCCACCGGCGGAGGGGACGGAACTTCATTTTTCTCAACAACTCCTAAAACTCTATTTGAAATCTTTTTGCAAATGTTTTTGATGGGATTGACATTGTACAAAGATGTGATCGAATACACATGAGAAAGAGTGGAGTTTTGGGTTGCATTAATGACGAGTTCTTCCTCATTAAAACGAAGAGTGATTTTTCTTGCATGCACATCGATAAGTGCTCTCGAGGTATCCAAAAAAGATCGACCTAAAATTAACGGAGCTTTAGGATCGATAGGAATGTCAACAACAATAAAGTCTACAGGATAGTAGAAATTTCCAACTTTCACAAAGACGTCCTCGGCAACTCCACAAGCTAGAATCGTAGAATGATCGCCCATTTCGATTGACATTCTTGAAGGAGTGAGATTGGGAAGATTGAGCGATTTAAAAATCTCAAGAGGCATCAAATTTATACTAGCACCAAGATCGGCCAAGGCGTAGCATTCTTCCATGTCTTGGATTGCACATGGGATTAAGAACTTTCCAGGATCATCGACTTTTTGAGGTATGCGGCTTAGAGAAACCAAAGAACAACTAGACGATTTTTGCAATTTCTCTTTGTTATTCAACATACTTTTGAAGTTCGCGGCAAATCGAGGCATCATGACTAAGGCGTCGGCAAAACTTATATTAAAATGCAAGTCACGAAACATTTTCATAAAGAGTTCAAATTGATAATTATTTTGTTCTTGTGCCTTTTCCTTGTCTCGTCTTGAAGGGTAGGGTAAAGGTGGTGTGGGTTGGGGCAAAGTAGGCATAGGCATCGGCCTTGGAATCTCGGGTTCCATGATTGGTGTAGGTTCAACCGTAGGTGTGGTTTGAGCGGTACTTCGTGGGCTTGTAATTTGCTCCTTTTCTACCACAACCTCGGGTTCTTTCTCTTTTTCCTTCTCCATAGAAGTACTTGGACGAGAAATGGGTTTGTTGAAAGTTTTACCACTACGCGTAGTAATAACCTTCAACTCTCCTTTTGGGTTCATGATGGTATCACTAGGAAGACCACCCGAAGAAGAGGGCTTACACATGATAGCTTCAAACATTTTAGCCATACGGTCTTCAAACTTAGATTGCCTAGCATCCGCTTTTAACAACTCTTGCTTAATCTCATGTTGACCTTGCTCCATTTTTTGTTGATTTTGTTGGAGACGTGTGACATTTCCTTCCATCTTATTAGCATGAGTTTTAAGTTCATTAGCAAGTTCGTTTTTTAGCTCGTTTTTCAACTCGGATCTTAAGCTAACCATTTCACGTTGCATGTTGTCAAACTTAGCATCATTAGCCTTTGCATAATTCAAAAATTCTCCTTGAAGATTTTTGGTGTGATCATTTTGAAAACCTTGGGCATTGTTTTGAAAATCACGGTTTTGGTTTTGGTTTGAAATTTGCCCATTTCCACTTTGATAATTACCTTTGTTATAGTTCCTTTGATTTCCTTGGTAATTTCCACCTTGGTTGTGGTTTCGATAGTTATTAGCATTTTGATTTGGTGGAGCTTGATTTTGGCGGGAACCTTGTCCGATTTGCTTATAAGTTCCCGTGGCTACATAAGCACTCGAAGTGTTACCATCCGCGGTAATGCACTCGGAAAGATCATGAGCTCCACCACACGAAAACAATTCTTAGAAACCGCTTTAACCGAAGCGGAATTTGAAGCTTCTTGAGCTTTCCAATGGGACATAAGGGTCGAAAACCTATCGAAAAAACGATTCTCCTCATTTGCTTCATCTTGTAAGGCATTGATAGAACGAGACGATGATGAGCCCATTTTGGCAACACTCGGTGTGTTACGAGGGCTATAAACCTTAGACCTATTCTCAATTATGACCAAAGCTTCTTCAACCGTTTTACACAAAAAGTTACCACCCGCGGCGGCATTTAAATAATCTCTTTCATGATCGTTAAGTCCATTGTAAAACGTGTCGTTTGGTGCAAATCGGAAAAACCGTGATGAGGACATTCATGTAACATCTCCTTAAACCTATTCCAAGCCGTAGAAAAACTTTCATTTGATTCTTGTGAAAATTTAGAAATCTCATTTTTCAAATGCGTAGTGTTAGAGGGCGGAAAAAATTGGTTCACAAACTTTGAAACGAGATCCTTCCACGTCAATATAGAATCGGGTGGCTCTTTCTCTAACCAAATTTTAGCGGGCCCCGCTAAGGAATACGGAAAAAGCATCATCTTAATCGAGTCATTCGAGACATCCTTGAATTTGCACGTGGCGGTAAGACGATTAAATTGGCGGATATGGTTGTGGGGATTGTCCTTCTCATCACCACGGAATTTGTTGTTTTGGATCATCGACAACAAACCCGTTTTCACCTCAAAATTCTCCGCAAGGATAGCGGGAATCACAATAGCTTCTCCATAACCCTCTGTGGGTGCTTGAAGTAACTCCATCATAGTTCGATTCGCCATGGTTTGTGCTTCTCGTACAATGGGTTCGTCAATAGGAGACTCCTCACTAGAATGATTTGGAGTGGGAGTTTTGTTCTTTCGTCTACGTGCACGTTTTGTTTGATTACGAGTTAGCATAAACGTCACGTACAACGAGGAGACGAGCAAAGAAGATTCTTTTTGGTATTTTGTGTTTTTCAATTTTTTTGTGGTTTTTGATTGTATTAACTTTTTTGGAAATTGGTGAATGTATTAAGTAGACAAAAATCTAAAAATCTCCTCCTTAATCAAATCTCTTGATTAAAGAAGCCTCAAGGGATGAAAACGATCACGTGGAGTGAACGCCTTCGATGACTTTAGAACGATGGTGGAACAACAAATCGTTCAAGAGGGTTTAATCAATAGAAACCAAGAAAATATATATAATATGTAATAATACTTTGGGTGGCAAAACCCTCGATTCACTCTCAATATCAAATACGCACAAGCAAGCGGAGGAAACGAGGCGGCGCGAAGCACTTAAGAGCCTTTTTCCTTTAGGTCGTGAAATACAACCGCCTTATACCCACCTTATAGTTTGTATTTTCAAGATTAAGCTTCACGAAAGTATTTATCTATTTTTGCCTTTTTTTCTTTGGTTTGAGATTCGAATACAGTGATTAGGTAATGACCTCCCAAGTCAAGGTTGTGATTGCTCACGTATTTGGAGTACTTGTGTATTTATTGTTCTACGTATACAATATATTAATAATAATATTCACACAAAAACCGAAAACGATAATACGTATTAGTAGAGTGCTACTAATACAAATACTATTATGGCTAATATAAAAAACAACAATGGTTCAATCAAAACACAACACGCCTCCCCGGCAGCGGCGCCAAAATGATAGTCGTAGAAATACGTCTTTTAGGAAAAAGAGTGTAAATAGGGCAAGTGAGCACGACGATTTAGGAAAACCGTGTGTAAATGACCCTAATGAAGTGAGTTCGTTCTCGAGGAGGCTAGTGCGTTGTGTGTTGAATTGATATTGATTGATGTTTGATTTTATTTAGAAAAAGAAAAGAAATGAGAAAGGAAAGACGGTTACGAAGACGGATCGAGCTAAGACGAAAACGCGTTCACGTAAAACCGTAAAAAACTACAAAATTAAAAATTTTAAAACCTAAAAATTAATTAAAAGCTAAAACAAGTCTAAAATAATATAAATAAGAATAAAAATCCAATAAAAATATTTTAAAACCTTTTATTAATTAAATATTCAATTTTAAATGCTAATTAAAGCCCTAAAATTAAATATAATTAATCAAAATGTCCAAAATATGATTTTATTGGACAAATAACTTACTTATACTATCTCAAGACTAAAAAGTATTTTTCCTAATTTTTAAAAACTATTTTTCTATTTTTAAATTAATAAAAACTATTTTAAAACTAAAATAATTATAAAAAATAATAAAATAATGCTAAAAATAATCTACCAATTTTAAAAATCCTAGTTTACTCTAATGAACAGTAGAAAAATGAAAAAGATTGAAAAATATTAAATTTTTCACTAAAAGACAAAACTAGTTTAATTTAAAACCCTAATTAACTTAAATTAATTCTAAAAAATAATAAAAAGATGAACAGTAAAATCTTTTTTTAACTAAAAATCTTAAAATAATAAAAGTCCAGGAAAATTGATTAAACTGAAAAAGAAATATTTTTGGCACTAAATGCCAAAAACAGTAACTTAAAAAGTATTTAAATTAGCTATTAAATATAAAAAATAACAAATGAACAGTAAAATGAAAAATAATTAAACAGAAAAATCCTAAATAAAATAAGAAAAATAATGGAACTGGTTTCAAGTCTTAATTCACAAATTTGGGCACTAAAGACAAAATTATAAACTTTCTGATAGTGACAAGTGCTTGGAGTTTGTCTGCTAGTGAAGCAGGGGTAACAAGTGTGTTAGCAGGGGAAACTTTCTTCCCACTGCTAGTGCAAAATAATGGTCAGTTGACCAATAAGCTTAAGAAAGCTTATTTGAAAGCTTTTCTTTGGCAATAAGGGCACTCCCACAACCAGTTGGGTTGTGGGAAGTCAAATCAACAAGAAAAACAACAAGTCACTTAGCAAAATTAAGCAAAACAAGCACTCAAAGTTTCTGATTAAGCATATATGCAGGTCTGTGAACAGTAAACACAAATTACATGCACAAATCCGAATTTCAATGGCCAATAATTTGAAAATAAGCTCACCACATAGCATATAAGCAATGTCAAACCCTAGAAATTACTTAACCCTAGCAGCTTATCAAGAATGATGGGCAAATTTCAACAAAATCAGGCACAAGAGGGCATGTTTCTAATTAATGCTATGTTACCCAAAGTTTAGCATGCAAATGTGTTGCAAACCTTACCAAACTGAAAAACAAACTAACACACAACCCTATGCTACCCTATTGAGTACTTCTAACAGGTTTTTAAACTCACAATCTTTCAAACTTGTTTCTTAAATCACCAATCCAAACACCCCTTTAAATCTGGAAATCAACTTTTTACAAAGCAAATCTTTTTAAAAACTACCCAAACTGATTTAAAAGCTTCTAACATGCATCAAACACTAGTCATGAACAATACCATACACTTAAACCAACAAGCAAGCAAATTTCATACAACTCACATAAACACCATATAAAAACCTAAAACTGAAAATGAAAATGAAAAGAGGGTGCTACCTTAAGGGTCCTACATCCAGGACCCTTAGTGTTTGAAAAACCACCTCCCTATAGGCCCGGGCCTATGCAGAACACTTGGACTAAACAAGAGCTCCAAAACCTGCTAAAATCCACAAGAACAATGCAATACACAACAATCTGATTTCTCTTTAATCCTTTTTAAAACCTTTCAAAAACTTCTCAATGTTTATCTTTCAAATCACTTACACAAAAACTTAAAAACCTGGAAATACCAAATCCTTGAAACAAGTTTTTACCAAAAACTTGCCCAAAATCAGAAACCAACTTTCTGAAAACTTCAAACAAAAATGTTTGAAGAAATAATAAATGGAACTCAGATTCTAGTTTAAAAACATTTACCAACTTTTAATAAACAAAAGGAATTACAATTTTTATAATAAAAATACCAACTTTATTTAAATAAAAAGGGATTACAAAGTTTGAAACTAAAATCTGGAACAAGAAGTATAGGGTCACAAACGACTCCTATATATACTACTAAAAGGAATAAACTAGAAGCTAAACCCTAGTTTCTGAAAGTCCTAAAATGCCCTTTGGTCTTCATCTTGAAAAATAGTCAAAATTCGTCCATGTGATCTCTGGAAGATCATGTGAAGATGCCAGCTATTGAAAGTGATCTTGGCCATCCATTTGAACTTGGGGACCAAGTAGAAGAATGTGGGATGTTGGTTTGGTCGGGTGTAGGGTTTGAGGGAAAGGGACGGGGCAGGGGAGGGTCCCACAAGACACATGGGTGTGTCTTGTGGAGTTTTGTGATGTGGGTTAGGGTGAGGTTAAGGGTAATCAAGATTCTGGAGGTAATCAACAAATATCCCTTTGATTTAGAGGTAATTGAAGCTGGAAAAAAATAAGGTTTATGTGGTGTTTAGGGAAAGTTTAATCCATTTTGGGTTATAAGGGATTTTAAAAAATATGTTTAGGAGGGAAATTAGGGACGGGGTTTGACTGGTTGTTTGACCCAGTTTAATTAATAAACTTAGGTGGGTTGTGGGTTATGGGCTACGGGTTTGGTAGGGTTATGGGTATTTGGGTGGGTCGTTGTGACGTGGCAAGATGTGACTGGGTGAGTGGGATTGGTTAGTTGGCAGTTTGAGTCCCCAAGCTTTCTTCTTCTTTGCACTTTGTATAAAAAGCTATCAACGCCTATTTTTCATGTGTCAACTTTTGGCAAGTTGTCAAAAATGGCACAAAAGGTTTATAAACATGAAACAAGGGCCATTAATGTATATTCTTCATTTTCCAAGGGCTGATCTTGTATAGTCTTCAAACTTTAGGGACCCTATTCAAAATTTTGAATATTTGTGGGGTATAAAGTGTTAATCTTCAAAAGTTGAGGGACCAAACTTGACAATCTTCAATTCGTCAAGGGTATTTTTGGAAAATCCAAACTTGGGCCCGGTTCATTGTGTGGCTTCATTTCCCGTGTTCGTTTTTGAATGATTCTTGTGATCTTTTGTTAATTCCTCAATATCCGTACCTAAAAATACACAAGTAACAAACACAAGCATATATTTGGCAGTTTTAATGTTATTTTATGCATTTTAAGCTAGATTTGGACGATGAGACCATGTATAAAAGCAGTCTCATCAACTATTTAACCAGATTTCCACCAGAATGTACCAAAATTCCAGGCAGGATTTTGATAGAAACAGTATAACACGTTGAGGCAGCTATTTTCATATCTAATGCCTGTCATTCCAGCAGGTTTAAGATAGAACGCCATCATGCTAGCAAGTTATTACCACCAATAGATATTCTGGATCGAAAGGAGACAAGACCCTATGAAAATTGTTATTAGTTTACCACAGGCTTAGAAAAGTATAATACTATTCAAGTCATCATCAACCATGTAATCAGCCTGTGTTCTTTTTCCTTTCATCCGAGAGGATTACGCAGTAGCGGACCTGTAGAAAATTTAGCAGTAAATTGTACGATTTCAAGATATTCCATCAGCCGTATATCAGATAGAAATTTCACGTTCTCGAATCACGCTCACGTTCATGTTCACGATCACGTGTATGTTTACGTTTACTTTACGTTCACGTTTACTTTCACTTTCATGTTTGCATCTTATTCACAGTATGATGTTGTTTCAGTTCATGTTTATGATCTCTCATGATTTAAAGTCACGATTCGCACTCATGACATTGTTCACGTTCAGGTTCGTGTTCCATCTCCGTGGATACGTTCCAAGACTTGTACCGGATTTGACTCCAGAAAACTTGAGAAAATCAGACTCAAGTTTAGCATATTTTTTGCATGACCAGAGAGACGTTTCACGTCTCAGGCCGTATCGTCGACATTCTTTCCTTAGTCAGCATACGTTCATGATGTGTTCTAGTATCACGTTCACGGTACGATTCACTTATCATATTCTAATTCCATGCCAGCGCTCCTCATATAAGTATGAACCACGTTCACAATTGCTCACTTAGCATGTTCACAATTGTTCACGTAGTTCGTCCCTATATATATTCTCAGCAGCTTGCTCAGAGATATAAATGTTATCTTTCAGGATAATTACACGTACCAATTCATGTATCCTACATGCTATAGCTTATTCTTTCAGATTCAGAAAATCTATCTTAAGTATAGAACCGGAAACTATTCAGCATCATCAGGACAGGGTCATCAGGACAAAGATTTGTTCATTATGTTTAGACCTTTGAAGGAATCGTTTCGAGCGGGAAGCCACTCGAAACGGAGGAGTCCATTTAGATCTCTCATCATTTTCCTTCAATAAATCCAGTTAAGTCCCTTCAGTCAGGTTACGTTCCATGTCCTCATCAGCCATGTCACGTTACATGATCACTTCAGTCATGTCATATTTATACCTATCATCAGCATTATGTCTTAATTAGAAGACGAATTATCCTTCAGCTTATATGTCTTTTCAGCTTAGGTGTCCTTCAGTTTTCATATACTTCATCAGCTTATTACCTTTAATTCGCGGACGAATTTCTCCTTTTTAGAGGGGAAGAATTGTAAAACCACAGCATTATCGCACCCTTAATTCGGGGACGAATTATTTTTTTAGAGGGGAAGAATTGTAAAACCCGTATTTAATAATTTCAGATTATTAAATACGCGCAGTCAGCTTTAACTTTAATTACACGTTTTATGACGTAATTACTCAGAAGATAATTATTATATGACTTAGATATAAATATATCACAAAAATATTATATTGTTGTCAGAAAACTAGAACGCGGAAATCAAATATGAATTACGTAAATAAAAATAATAAATATATTAAATATGCATATGTTAGGCCCGGTTTAAAAAAAAAAGAAAGAAAAAGAACAATGGGCCTTGGAGCCCAACCTTGTTTTAAAAAAAACACGGGAGTAAAATCCCCACCCTTTGTATAGCAGTAAACAAAAAAAAAGAAGAAGATTAGGGTTGGAGAGACGTGGCCGCCGGGATAGAACACAAAAAAAAAACGCCTAGTGATCTTCCAAGCTCTCCTCGTGTCCTTCATTTTGTTTAAATCAATTCGAGGTAATCACTTCGTTCCTTATTCATTGATTATCACGTTATTGTTTCGATTTGGGGGTTTCAAAATAAATCAGTGGGTAATGTTATTAAGTTTCACAAGGTGATGCGGGTTGGTTTTGTACAAAGGAAACCGACAGCATGAAGCTCTCGGTGGGCTGTTGGTTTGTTCAGCCGAGAGGTTATACCCTCTCGGTGGTCCTTTCTTGCCCAGCCACGCACACAGCTAGAAAAAAAAGGTTTGGTTGGTGTTGTTTTGACTGACCGAAAAAGGTCGGGTCAGTTGGGCTAATGAAACCAAGAACTGAGGTCTTGGCAGCCTTAATGTGAAATAAGGGGGTGTTTGGGTTTATAAACAGAAAACATAAAAGCAGTGGGAACTATATGAAACCAGTGGGAAAAAAATGGGACTTTAAAATGGTTATGTTGAATAATATTAGCGACAGTTTTTGCGACAGTTTTCTGTCGCAAAGCTGTTATATATGCAGTTTTTTTTAAAAGGGACAGTTTTAGCGACAGTTTTTAGTGACACAGAATTCTGTCACAAATTCTTATAGACAGATTTGTATAGTTGGATTAAATTAGTATATGTTGATTTGTTTAAGGCGACCGAGATGGGATATGTCGGTAAGCTCGGGACATTATTATAAATAATAAAATAAATATTCTTATATTATACCTTTTAATTAAATTGTTTTATAAATGTTTAAAATATATTTTAAATGTATTAAATTAAAATAGTTCTTTAATATTTAAAGGGGTATAATTTTAGGAAATGAATTAAATTATTTAAGAACTTTCTAAATTAAGAAACTTTCTAATTTAGCGGGATACTTATTATAGTAATACTATATCGTCAGAAATACGTTGTACCGTAACTAATAGTAGAACGATAATACCTTAAAATGAATTATTATAAGTTCAGATTTATCAGTTGGTATACGTACAAAATTTCAGAAGCAAAATAAAATGAATAAATAAGAAGCCAATAAGATCAGTAAAATTACATAAACGAATGTCAGTTAACTTATTCGCGTCCTTTATTCATGTAGCACGCGTGAAGCCCGAGTAGTATTCGTTCAGTCTTCCATTCAGTCAGTTACTGGACTAGAGGTACGGATTTCCGTCCTTTCAGTAAGGACTTCCTTTCTATGCATGATTAGGATTCCCCGTCTTCAGCCAAATGTTTTCCCCAGTATATGTTTAAGTTTATCAGTAATCATGTTAATAACTAAATAAATTGCCTGAGCATTATATACAAGCACGACCAGTTTATGTACTAGTTACGGAGGTACCGTAACCACGACACTAGAGGCACCGGTGTCGTGACTCACATGCAGGAGAGTGATATCCTGCATCGTCCCACTCAGCTCAGCTTGGCCATTTTATCAGTATTATTAGTGGGGCGTATGGATGCATCCTAGGCTTATATGTGTTACAAGTTATCAGGGTGAATGTGGTGTGTGCTCTACATCCTTCACATTGGAGCTGATCCCTCCACCCAGCACAGTTATTTAGAGGTCACCCCTCTATAGGATGATGAGGTCACCCCTCCAGTTATTCATGCACGGTTGTTACAGCACGTGACCTATATAAGCTCTGGCAACTAAAATACAGTAAATGCAGGTTTTCAGAAGTAGTAGTTATATTTCAGTATCAGTATATACAAACCAGGTTTCTCAGATTTTATGTAGAGTTCTACCACATGTTACATATCATTCTTACAGCTTCAGTATTCTATCGCTTGTTTCATTCAGTATATTCTTATCATGTTTTATATCCGTTCACTGAGCGTTATGCTCAGCCGTAGTTCATTTCGTATTCTAATGGCAGGTACACCAGGACGCTTTTAGGATTCTAAGAGCACGTGCATTTGGGATGGAAGCTATCCAGACTTCTTATTTTATGCACTTACATTATTCTGCTTCTTTGGACATTGTTTAGTCCTTTCTTTCAGTATTCTATTTTTCATGTTTTGAGCTTAGGTTGGATTACCGAGGTTTAATTCCGGTATTTCCGTTATGGTCATTTAATGTTTTAGCACATTTACCTTATGCTTTGATGACACGCCATAAATACACGTAACGGTCCACTTATCCAAGTGGGGTGTTACATACGTAATACTTGTAATTCTTGTTCGTGAAATGTAAACATGCTATAAAAGGAAAGTTCTAATCAAGTACGTACGACCGTAAGGGTACTATTCATGGTAAAAGCATGCGGGTTTTACACATTGTTTGACTTATGCGATGATAGAGATTAAGGTCCAAAAATAGAGTCATAACGGTGTAACCAAGACCATCGAAATAATAACCTCCCCTAATAGACAAAGATGTCAAAAAATTAAGTCAACAAGAAGGATCGATAAATACAGTTTTATAACGGTTTTGAACATGAGACTTATTACAAAGACTTTTATATGCCCCCTAACGGATGGGCCTTATTATCATAGGTTTACCTCCATCTTTTATTCAACTCCGCCATGGAGCTTTTTTTATGACTTCGGTCTTGCCTTGCCTTTTATTTAACCTCACCATGAGGTGTTTATTATGGCCAAAGACGTATATCCTCAAGCAAAAGTGAGCTTCGAATTTTTGCTTGATTTAGGAGAGCACTTGAAATCTTATTATTCAGTGAAGCTTTCGATTATTCGGGTTACCAATAATTCAAAACCGTGACGCTGGCGATACCTTAATGTTTTTTCCCAATTTAATTACATGGAAGCTACTAGAATAGACTAGAAACCAACAATCAAGACTAAACCGCTAAGCCAACACTTATTAGAAAAATATACATAGACAATAGAAGGGAGAATAAGCAAATAATTAGAACACATGAGTTTTTGAAAGAATTCGAGTACTCTACATTTAGCATAATAACTTATAATTAACACTATCATTTCTCGTCCTCATCTAAGAGACTTAGCCTAATATGAAGTAAAGTAATTGAAGCTAAGTGCTCAACACGTACGGTCGAGTAAAAAAATACTCTTATTCTCACTATCAGAAAATCTACGTTCGTGTAACTCCCCCAAATAATCACATTTTAAATCAGCGGAAGATTCGTTGGTGTTACGGGATAGCACATTACTCAAATCATAGACAGCGCTTAAAAGTCGTTTCGTTTAATAATAAAGCATTTTCCATTCATCAATATCAAATTACATAGGTCCTCACGTCATAGTATGTCATACAAATTTACAAAACATTTGAATGGAAATATTTATTTGAATGCGGGCCATAAATTTTTGTCGTCTTCCCGAGAATTACCTTCAAGTACCTGAGATAAAACATGTTAAAAGTCGGCGAAACGCCAAGTGAATCCATAGAGTTTAATAAAAACCATTAATATATATATATATATATATATATATATATATATATATATATATATATATATATATATATATATATATATATATATATATATATATATATATATATATATATATATATATATATATCACATGTATATAATCATTACCGAAAATCATTTTGTACAATTCTTTGTCGTAGGCCATAAAATAGGCCAAAGACATTTTATACGAATCTTTGTCGTAAATCATAATATAGGCTTTTGCCTTCAAAACCATTATACGAACCATTGTCGTAAAAACATCATACAATACGTTTTATAACGTTGTATAGAGTTTAATAAAAACCGTTATATGAAAATGGTTATGTAAAACCAAAACACGAACATAGTATCAGTAACAAGACCTCGTATTGCTAGTCATGCAATATCTTATAGTTCAATTCGTATATTAGTATTTTCATTATTAGATTATTATAAGCCGCATGACATTGTTACCTTTCTATAACATATATCGGGTATCTAACCCGTAATTCCTTTGCACATCTAAAACAGCGTGTCTTCACAATAATCACGCTTATATAAATCTTGTCATACATAAATTCTCTTACCAATCAATGTTGCACGACGGGGATCAACCGTCAATGCGCGAATTGTGGTGATCTTCCCAAAATAGTACTATTATATGCATAAGCGTCTACCAAATCCCGGCAGTTCACAATTCATGATAATGGGACTTTTAGTGACATAACCTAACTAATAATAATCCATTTCATTGCATTCATTGGGTCATATAATCATTCGGGTCCATATCAATAAGCATATAATCGGGACAACTGGTGTCCTATTTTTATTAAAAACTAGCATGTTATCTCCCTCGCGGGTTTATAAAACATTTCATAAAACATATAAAAGATTGAGAGGCTATGAACTCACATTGGTGTGGGAAGGCGGGTTATCGGCAATTAGGATGTATAGTACGTGCCTCGATCACGGGAAACCTAGACAAATAATACTCGGTCTTAGGCTATGCACAATAATATTATAAAAGTTGTTATGTATATGTAATGATGTCATAACATGATGATCAAGTGGGGTTGTATCACCTTACAACATTGCAAAGTATTAGTTAACTTAGGCTTATCATGCTAGTTACACTAGTTTTTAGCCCATTTACACATTAGGGCCCAATAAGCCCATTAAGAGTCCAATATCATTTTATTAGTCCATTTATCTTTTTAAGACCAGGCCCATACTCATATGTTGGGCCCAAGTGGATTAAGCCCATGAGTAAGTCCAATAACATTAAACCAAACTAGTTGGGCCTAGTGGTCCAACAAGGCTAATTTGGCCCATTATGGTCCATTAGTTACAAAGCTCGGTTTTGTCGATTTTACTTGTCAAATGTGTTTACATATCAGTATATGAGTTATAAAGTGTTACATTAGACGGGTCCGACCATCTAAGTTTTATTTGGCGAAAACATTAATCTCTCGTTTATAGCCAAAAAGACGTAAAACATATATATAGTTTGTAGTTTTAGAAAAACATTTGAGTTTTACTTTTATAAAATACCATTTTTATTTATCATAGTATAAAAACTTATTTTATAATAGTTATTATTATTTACTGTCCTTTACATACTTATTTTATAATAGTATTTACTTGAGTGCTCTTTTTATATTATATAGTTTATGAACAAATCTGATTTCTAAAGTCAAGTCCACCATTTTTGCCATATCTTGAGTTCTACAAGGAGATGAACCTCAAATTTGAACAACATAAACTACATGATGTGGCTAAAAATAACTCTTTTATAGCCACTGCTCAATCATTCTCTAAGTATTTTAATAATTCGTCCAAAACAGACTATACAAATTTGTACCTCAATAGTATTTTGATCATAACTTGCTCCTTTTAATGATTACATTGAGTGGCCAACTCTTCACATATGTAAAAATCATTTATCTATCTGTATATTTAATAATCCAAGCCATTTAACCAAGTGATAATTGATAGGTGTGTAAACACCCATCCTTTTTACCACTTAATTACAATAATAATCGAGCCAAAACGTGTATTTTATGTCATTTATGTCGGAATTATGTGTGGTTTGTGTTTTTGTTGTGATTTAGGACGAAAAGGTGAAAAGTGGAGAAAACACGGGCATTCACGGGCTTTTATCGAAAAAAAGACGAAAGACGAAGTCAAGAAGTCAAGAATGCAAAAAGAACGGAAGTCCAAGACCAATTCTGAAGATTTATCGAAGAAAAAGTCAAAAGACGGAAGTTTACTAAAAGCCAAAGAACTCAAGTCTAATTTATTGAAGAATTACAAGATGAGTTCAAAGAAATCCCGAGACAAAGTCATTAAAGTCCAAGATTTAAGAAGATTAAGGAATTAATCTTGCAATTAAGGAAAAGAAGAAAGAGGGGAGGAAGCTTCCTAAGCACTCCCTAATACTCCCCTATAAATAGATTAGATAGGATTCATTTTTCTCTTTGGCTAATAGTGACAATTAGTTCTTCCAATTTTAATTACCTTGTCATTTAATTACATGTCATTTACCTTAATTGTCTTGCACCTTAAATACCTTTAATTTCAAGTAAGTTTTCTTTTAATTCTTGTCAATCTTTACTTTTTCTTGTTAATCTCCTATCTACCTTTCTTGTTTGATCTTTAATCTTCATGCTTTATTGTTTATGTTTATGTTTTTGATGTTTTTATTGATTTGATTAAGTGGGTTTTGATTATTTTGATTAGTTTTGTTAGTTTGATTGTTTTGGATTGTTTGTTTATGATTAATAGATGTTTATTGATTAGTCTTGTTTAATCTTTTGGTTTATTTTGATTGATTTTATCTAGATTCGTGTTATTTGGTTCTTCCTTGTTCTTCGTTGCCTTTAACTGTTTCCCAGGTGATATTCCGAACCAAGCTAAGCCAATTATTCCGAGTGAAGATTGTTTGTTGATTATTCCATATAAAGGGAGTTCATCTGGAATAAGTGACATATTCCAGATCAAAGCCATATTCCGGATCAGCAAAAACATTCCGGACGAAGGATTTTGGAGGTTGTTCATTCGGAACATCCATTGTTCCGAATCAAATAGTTTATTCGGAATATATTCCGAATCAAGGCTGTTTGAAGAAATTATTCCGAGTCAAGGGAGTTCATCCGGAATATATTCCGAACCAAAGCTTGTTCATCCGAAACATTTAATATTCCGAATAAAGGTAATTCATTCGGAACTTCAAACATTCCGGATCAAGGCCTTCATTCGGAAGATTCAAGGTTCCGAACCAAGAGGTGGTTCATTCGGAATATATTCCGAATCAAGGATTTTATTCCGGATCAGCAAGAACATTCCGAATCAAGACTTATATTCCGAGTCAAGACTTTGTTCCGGATAAGTGACATATTCCGGATAAAGGATTTATTCCGGATCAAGGATTTGGTAAATATTCCGAGTGAAGAAGAATCATTCCGAACGAAGGTGACATTCCGGATGAGTGATTAAATAAATGCAATAAGTAAGGTCGTACGATTTAAAAGTTTATTTAGCTTCTAGCCTGATAGGTGTGTAAACACCCATCCTTTTTACCACTTAATAACAATAATAACCGAGCCAAAACGTGTATTTTATGTCTTTTATGTCGGAATTATGCGTGGTTTGTGTTTTTGTTGTGATTTAGGACGAAAAGGTGAAAAATGGAGAAAACACGAGCATTCACGGGCATTTACGGGCTTTTATTGAAGAAAAAGATGAAAGACGAGGTCAAGAGGTCAAGAGTGCAAAAAGAACGGAAGTCCAAGACCAATTCTGAAGATTTATCGAAGAAATAGTCAAAAGACAGAAGTTTATCAAAAGCCGAGGAACTCAAGTCTATTTTATTGAAGATTTAAAAGACGAGTTTAAAGAAATCCCGATCCATAAGTCATTAAAGTCCAAGATTAACAAAAGATTAAGAAGGGAAGGATTTAATGGTGCAATTAAGAAGAAAGGAAGGAGGGGAGGAAGCTTCCTCTAACCATCTCCCTAATCTCCTATAAATACCCCTCATTTTCATTTCATTAGTTTTTGTTGGCTAGAGTGACACTAGTTCTTCCATCTTTATTTTACTTGCACATTTACTTTATTTCACCTTTAATTACCTTGTCTTGCACTTTATTTTCCAAGTAAGTTAATTTTATTTTAATTGCACCTTTACTTTACTTGTTAAATCTCTCATTCTACCTTTCTTTCTTGCTTGATCTTGTTGTTTACATGCTTAATGTCTCGCTTATTTGATTAAAGATTACATTTTTGTGCTTTTGATTGGGTTGGATTATTGATTCTTGTAGCTTATTTGTTTTCATCTTTAAGTTTTTAAAGTTTTTATAAAAGTTATTTTTATATAAAAGTTTGTTTTTCGTAAACCTTTTCCTTTTCGTGTTTTAAAAGTCCTTAAATTTCAGCTTATTAGCTTTTTCTTATACTGTTTGATTTAGGATTTTAGACTTGTGCTTATTTGATAAATAGCTTATTTTTCTAACTTAATTTGTGCTTTTTCCTCCGTATTCGGATCTGGTAAATCGGAAAGGGGTTATACATTCCGACCATAGCTCTTTTGCTTGGTCGGAAAAGGGTTTTGATATTCCGATTGGAGGGATTATGTACATTCCGATCCGAGGTATCTAGCACATTCCGATCGTGGGTAAGTGACAGTTATTCTGATCAAGGGTTTTTGATATTCCGATTGGAGGATTTAAGATATTCCGATTGGGATTCGTTTGGTTATTCCGATCATGGTAAGTGACATATTCCGATTGGTATTCCCATCTACATTCCGATTTAGGGGTAAGCTCACATTCCGATTGGACAGTTGTGCACATTCTGACGAGGTTTGATCGGAATATATTCCGATGGTAGGTTGTTTTCATATTTTGACTTGTTTAATTTTTACGTTCTCGTTTTAATACTTTGTCATTTTAGTTCTCGTCATGTTTTTATTTTAACTTGTTTAATCAATTTACTTTCCGTCACGTTTTTAAATATTTTGCACCCTTTATATTAATTAGACTTAGAATTTATTTTAACGCTTTCTATTTTAAAGTTTTAACTTTAAGTAATTTACTTTAATCGTTTTGCACATTTTATTTATAAAAAACCAAAAATATTTGTTTTACCAGAATCAACTGAGTCGTACTTTAAGCCAGAAATCAATTCGTTAAGAACCCGATTAGACCACTAGAACGATAATTTTCTTTCTAGGTAAAAGCATTTGTATCATAGCCCAAGATCGTTTAAAAGTTGCTCGTGTTCGAATAGAGTTCATAGCCAAGGCATAACTTATTGAAGCGGGATGTGAAGATTGGCAAGTTCCAAAAAGGCCCTCACAAGGCATGAGGAGCTACATTTTGTTGCTAAAGATCCAAGATGATGTGAAGTATCATTATTCCAAAATCAATATGAAGGATCGTGTGTTACTCCCCTAAATATCATGGAGAAGTCTATCCAAAAAGACCCTAACAAGGTATGAGGATAAATATATCCAAACCTGAAAAGGATGCGGATCGTTGTATATCAAAATCCCAAATAACGATTAAAGAAAAATGATGATGTCATGGTCCAAGTTTGAAGAAATTCCATATATGAAGAGAAGACCATTATTTCAAGAACGTCTTTCAAGATTTGAAGTTCGAAACACATGCCAAATATCGGTCCGAGAAAGGTCTCAAATTGTGAAACGAGTTATACCAAGATATGAACTTAAGGAGATTACGAGAAGACGTTTTAAAAGATCGTGTCCTTCGGCTAACTATCAATTAATGCTATAGTCTAATTTAAATGGTAAAAATACTTAGGTTAAAACATGTATCATTTCTAATAATTAATATAATCCGAGTCCATGATTAATTAAATTAATTATAATAGCATGGTTAGTTAATTTAATTTGCCTTGTAAAAAAATATACTTGTAATAAAAATATATATATATTTGTAGAAAACGTAACTTGTAAAAAAATGTAAAGCTTGCAAAATTTAATCCCGTGAGTGTACCCGTGTTTTATTTAGACTAAAACATGAACAGGACCGGATCCCCTTGAACCGGACTGAACAAAACAGCCCCATTACTTGTTCTTAAACTATGACACAAACACACCCTTAATTGTATTAAGCTGCGAACCAAACACACCCTTAATGATCCCAACCAAACACCCTTCTTGTGTTCAAGCTCCAACCGACAGCAGTGGCCCAGCCACTGACTGCCGTGGTTTTCCCCTGGCGGTATACTTTAGCCGCCGCTAGGCAAAGATACCCACCGCAAAGGCTGTGACTGCGCAGCCGTAGGTTCCCACTGCCCATCCGTGGGTTGGTGATGTCTAGTAGGAAATACCCACCGGTAGTGACCCCTGTTGGCCAACCTACCCACCGACAGCAGCAGACCAACATCCATTTGACCACAGCCCGCCATTGTGGTGCGGCAACCCTCACAACAGGCCAGCGAGAGCTACAGCTCTCGGCTGTTTCCCAACCAAACCCGGATTATTTTACATGTTTTTAAACCTGATAAGAATAATAACGAATCAAAAGAAACGAATTGATGGTTACTTATCTTCGCACCTTGAGTTTTAGAAACATAAAACACGAAAATAACTCTTGATTTTCTGAATTAAAGCCTACTTGCTTTCTTGTTCTCTTAGGATGAAGATGACGGCAGAAAGAAAGAAGAGAGGAACGATCTGATCTGTTTTTCTATCTTAGGGTTATAATGGATTTTGTCTAAAAAAATATATTATGCCCTGTTAAACACGGAATTAGTCATGATTTTAGTGTTAAATCCCTTCATTTTTTGGTATAATAAATAGCAAAACGTGTATTTTTAATGCATTTATCGTTTATTTGTGTTATTTATTATTGTAGGTACGGATATGAGGAAAGGAGCAAAAACGAAGCCAAATAGCCAAAGACGAGCACGAAAAATGGAGAGAGCGCGAGAAATCGAGTTTGATGGTGCATTCATGTTTTATTGGGCCGGCCCGACACCATTTAAATGGGTCGAACCGACCCATTATTGAACATAATAGCTGCTGGCCCAACTTAGCACTTCAGCCCGTTTTATAGTGCAACCCACAAGTGGCCCGAAAGTGGAAGTAGCCCAAAGAAGCTCCAGGCCCGAGATTAGTGTCAAGCCCAGCAAGCCCACTATCACAAGATACAATAGATCAGATCTTAGCTTTATATACACGCAGATTCCATCTTTTTCTGAGTTCCATATTATTTTCGTAGGTAGATGTAGAGTAGGGTTTAATTTTGTTAAAAACTCATTTCAAGCTTCTTATTTAGTATACTACTTGTACTCGGTTAATTTAAGTTTCGGTTTATAAGAAGTTTTACGATTTTCGGTTGATGTTGTTGGATATCGTGTGATCTCGGTTGAATTGCAGTTTTATTTTTGGTGGTTTGTGTGTTATGTTTCGATAGATTGATATCGAAGGTGGATTCGTTTTGATTTTTGATTCGATATAGTTTCTGATTCGGTTGGAAGTATTATAGCAGCTGGGTTTTTGGTTTCAGTTTTTGATTCGGTTGTTTGTGTTTGTTTCGGCGATGAAGGATGGTTAATAATAGATGTACAATCAGTTTGAAGTTTATTTTCCAATTGAATAGCAGATTTTGTGTTGATGGTACGGTTTCGAGAAGAGCTTTTGTAGCGTGATTTGTAGTTTCTGTTAGATTTGGGTTCGATTTGACGTTGAGAGATGAGTTCGGTTTAGCTTTGAAGTCATTTTCGTTTAGCTTCGATATCGATTTCGGTTCGGTTAGTTTTAAGTCGCTGTGAGCTCGTGGCAAGTGGTTGTGTTCGAGATTAGTTTCAGCTTAGTGTCGATAATAGTTCAACTTCGTAGATTGCTTAAACGGACAGGCCTGGACGTTTGTTTCAGTTGTCGTTCGTGAATATTTGGCAAGTGTTTTAGTGCAGCTCCTTCCCAACAGCGGAGTTTTGGATGCAAGATATTGGTAGCGGTTCGATAAGTTCGTAGTGTCAAACTCGTTCAGTTTCGGCATGTTCGGTTAGCACGTCGACATCAGCAGTCAAGGCCTGGAAGTCGGGTAAAACCTTTTACGATTTTGCAAGTATCTAGGTGATTCTGTTAGGAGTTTATTTGTAGTTTAATTGTAGTATAAACCTGCTTGATTTGATAATTAGACTAGTTGAAAATATTAAGTCATGGAGTATATGAAGTTTAGGCATAAGCAAATGTTCAAATTTCAATCACAGTAGCATTACTTGTTCCTCCATTTGCTTTTGGTAGTCAAATTGGCTAACTTTAGCATGTTGCCTATTAAAGTCCTCCATTGTGATATTGTTCATTACAACTACAATCCATTTCTGTTATGCCAGTTACATCGTTAGTACCTTTAGTCAGTACTTAGTTGCGCACCTAGTCCTAGCCCGTTAATTAGTTGCACCATCAGTTGGGATTTAGATAGCTTGGTGGGCCGTGTCTTGTTTTGTTGGATTTGGACTGATTTTTCACTCGCTTTGTGTATTACTTTGTTGAAATTGTTTGTTTACCATTTTATTAGATTAGATATATAGTATAGTACTTGTTACTTTGTTAGTAGTATTATAGTATTGAGTATTATTTTAATAGTTTTCTCGTTTTGCGTGCCTAGTAGTATAAATATGTATTTTACGTTTTTATTATTCCGTGCATTTTATTGTCGTATTTGCAAATTGGTTTTAGTGTAGTACGTATACGTAGCGTTTATTAGTATCTTTACTTTTACGTCTTTTGTGCCAAGTAGTTAAAAATACCAAAAGCGCTCTTTTAACAAAAAACAAAATAAGTCGAAACGATAAGACGTAAAATCAATTCGAGTCGAGTCGAGGAAAACGATACTAAAAAAATGATATATTAAAATGGCGCCGCTGCCGCTTCGCTCGTTACGATTGACGATTTGTCGTGAGACGATTTGGATTTTGGGATCCGTTCGATTTTGAACGCTAATTTTTCTTGTTAAAAAATCTAAAACATAAAAAAAAAAAAAGATAAAAATACAAAAAAAAAAAAAAAAAAAAAAAAAAATTAAAAAATCATCAAAAGCAAACTCTTTCCTAAGATTTGCAAAAAAAAAAATAAATAAAAAATAAAAAAAAAAAAAAAAAAAAAATATCTAAAAGTAATACTTTTCCTAAAGTATTACACCAAAAATATTCTTCTTTATCTTCTATCGTGTTTAATTCTTTTTCTCAACCCTCTTATTTTTAATTCTTCATGGATTCGTCTTGCGTTCGGTGTGGAAGACCATGGCATGGTTTTCAAACATGTCAATGGTGTATTTGTGAGCGGTGTGGTTTTAATATCGACAATACACAATTTGGATTTTGTCCATTTTGCAATTCAATGAATTCGTACTTCTCCTCTTACAATACTTTCTCCCCCCCTCCCGTCTATGACAATCCCTATCCGCAACATGAACCGGGTTTTTCCCAATACCCGTGTTGCAATCATTGTGGGGGCCCTCACGATACTTCGTATTGTCAGCCAATGAATTATTATGAGCCAAATCCGTGTCCTCATTTTTCTTCACCGATGGATTATTATGAACCAAATCCGTGTTCTAATTCTTCTCAACCGATGACTTCCTATGAGCCACATCCGTGCTATAATTCTGGTTTTCATAACTGTGAGCCCCCACATCCTACCATCAATCATCAATCCTCTCAGAGAATTCAACAACTCAATGCTTTGAAAGACGAAACACACGCCATTGTTTTGCAACTTCAAGAAGCCGTTGTTCTTCTAAAAGAAGCAAATGAGGAGGAAAAGCGACAACGACAACGACAAGAGCAAGTATCTAATCTTAGTGATTATACTCCGCCTCTTGTGCGTTCTTTCTATTATGATGATGATGACGATGAGAATACTATTTCTTGGAATGATCTTTGTGCTCAATGTCCTAGTGGAATTGTAATTCCTTCTCTCGACTTGCCGGCTCTCGAGCCTAAGGATTCTACCACTTCTATTCTCGATTCTTCCACTACGGAGACCGATGCCTCTCTCATCATGGGGGATGAGGGTCTTATCACTATTCCTTGTGATGAGATTCTTATTCCAATCCAAAGTGAGCCTACGGTTGCTTCCGATAGTGACGATGAGTGTGAATCTCTTTCTCGTGATGATTCATTACCTCCCACCGACATCTTGGGAGACGATTCTTTGGCTTTCTCTAATCCTCTCTTTGATCTCGATGATGATTTTACTTCTAGTGATGACGAGTCACTATCCGATGAAGACGTTCAGAAGGAAAATTTCAAGATTTATTCGAACCCTTTATTTGATTTTGATGACGCCTACATCTCTAGTGAGGTGAATCCTCTCTTTGAAGAGGGGATTGAGGACATTGATAGCTCCGACTCTCCTGCTATTGATGAGCATTCGTTGTTAGCCATGCCACCTCCCATCGTAGAGGAGGTGGAAAGATTTGACCCTACTTTCCGTTTGATTCGGTCTGGTGAGGTGACGCAGGTGGTAGATATGTCTTCTGATATTTCTCATACTATGTTGCCACCCCGTCCTACCGCGTGCACACCCAAGCAGGTGATGTATCGCTTTTACTCGCCTCATTTCATACCGGGAAATGAGGATGAGTGTTTTGATCCCGGAGGAGACGTTGATGTTGCTATTTCTTGTGATGTTTTACCGGTTATCCCATCAACTTCTGCTTTGAGTTTCTATAAAGTGTCCTCAGGTGACACTTTGATATCTTTTTCTACCACCCTCCCGCCCTTGGCGAAGACGAGTATTCTTAAGGATCGCCTTTATACCTATTTCTCGTATGTTATAAGAATCCTTCTGCTTTTCTTCACTTATACTGTGGATTCTTCTTCTTTATTCTCATCCGGTAATGAGGATAAGATTTTTGACCCTGGCATATCTGTTTTGAGCCAGTGGTGATTCTCTTGCTCCCCCATGGACCATTTAATTCGGGGTCGAGTCAGGCTCGTGACTCGGTTAACAAAAACAAGCGCTTCTCGGGAGGCAACCTGATGATTATTTTTTTTATTTATTTTCTAACATAAGTGTAGGGGTGTGTGCTTCTCTCCATGTGTGCTTGTTGGTATTTGTTTTTGTGTGCAGGTTCCCTAGGATCGAGAAGACTTTCAGAGGGTTGATGTTGCTGTTTTCCATCATCTTCTTCATTCAGTCTCCGATCGATCTTCATGTCTATATCAGGGGAGTACTCAGTTCTCATCTTTATCCATGCATATCTGATTGTGTTCTCCTTCTTACACTTGGAATTCTAGCATTAGCCTTTTGTGTTCTTAAGTGTAGGGGTAGCACCTTATCACTTTTGAACATTGAGGCCAATGTTCGGTTCTAAGTGTAGGGGGGTTTATATCATATTGATCATATTCATGCCTACTTGTTTGCCCTCTAGCATCCTATTTTGATCAAATATCTGTTTTTATTTTATTTTATTAATAATAATAAAACGTTTTTGACCGTGCGTGATTGACTTGTCCCGTAGGATAGAACAAAGGGGATCCTGACTCTGCCTGAGTGTTGATCTGGCTGCTCCCTTAACTTTTAGACTGAGCTTTTAGGATTTGTGCAAATGAAAATGCTAAACGTGGAGTAGTTGGTTCTCTTTAGAGCTTATATGAGTAACCTATGGCTTTTCCTCTTAGATTATAACTAGATTTAATAAGTGTGTTTTTTTTCAAGCCTTTGAACGTTAAAAATTGTGTTGTTATGCAAAAAATAATTTCTTATGCAATTTTGATATAGAGTCCTAGTTCAACTTTTTATTTAAATTTGAGTGAAAGCATACTTTCTTAAACTTGAAATAATGTTGCGTGAATAAATATGTTGAAAAAAAAAATGAAAAAAAAAATGAAAAAAAAAGAAAAGAAAAAAAAAGAAAAAAAAAGCAAGAATAAAAAAAGAAGAAAAAAAAATTATTTGAAAAAAAATTATTTGAAAAAAAAAAGAAAATAAAAAGAAAAAAAAAAATGAATAAGAGTTTTATGTTTTTGTTTTTCTTCAATTATAATTGTGAGAAACTTGCTTTTTCTTAAATTTAAATCCGAAGTTGAACTAGAATTCGTCAATTTTGTATAAGAGTTTAGACGGTAATTGAGAATGTAGAAGTCAAAGGTCCCGTGAGCTCCGATACTATTCTCAAGGGTGTAAAAACCTAGCCTCCTAAGCTTTGCTAAAGGACAAGCTGAGAAGAAAGTCGCTACATGGAGTGATCTCTCCTTTGAATCTTTATTCTCTAATTATCGTCGTTGTTTTTTTTCATCTAAGTGCCTTTTATTAGCTTAGCGGTAATTTCAAGATCTTTGATTTCAAAATCCCGCCAATCCCGGTACTATTCTCCGTGGGGTGTCAAAAGCCCGGACACTTAACCGATTAGGTTGGGACGTTCCGAGAAGAAAGCCGCTACATGGGAAAGGCCATTTTTGAATCTTAAATCTCGTTATTTTCGGTGAGTCTAATATTCCACTTAGATGATTAGGCAACCATAACAAATGTCGATTTGAACGATCAAAAATTTGAAAATGAACACACTTGCCTAGTCGTTATAATTATAGGGGTGAAAAGTTATATTTGCATAGGTTATTAGTATAAGTAGTGTTAGCATTTTAACAAAACGTTTGCACAAGGAGTCTTAGCTTAGTTGGGAGTAATAAAAAGAGGATGACGATCTTTATTCCCTGGCGACATCCAGTTTGTGTGTTTCCCGTTCTATGATCCTTATACCTTGAATAAAAAGTCGAGCATGGTGGGTCACTTTGAATTTTTATTTTTATTTTATTAGAAAGGCGATTTTGAATAAGGTAGTTTTAATTTGTTTTTGGACTTAGCATTTGTGATAGTAGTTGCTTGGGGGCAAGCAACGTTTTAAGTGTAGGAGTGTGTTAAACACGGAATTAGTCATGATTTTAGTGTTAAATCCCTTCATTTTTTGGTATAATAAATAGCAAAACGTGTATTTTTAATGCATTTATCGTTTATTTGTGTTATTTATTATTGTAGGTACGGATATGAGGAAAGGAGCAAAAACGAAGCCAAATAGCCAAAGACGAGCACGAAAAATGGAGAGAGCGCGAGAAATCGAGTTTGATGGTGCATTCATGTTTTATTGGGCCGGCCCGACACCATTTAAATGGGTCGAACCGACCCATTATTGAACATAATAGCTGCTGGCCCAACTTAGCACTTCAGCCCGTTTTATAGTGCAACCCACAAGTGGCCCGAAAGTGGAAGTAGCCCAAAGAAGCTCCAGGCCCGAGATTAGTGTCAAGCCCAGCAAGCCCACTATCACAAGATACAATAGATCAAATCTTAGCTTTATATACACGCAGATTCCATCTTTTTCTGAGTTCCATATTATTTTCGTAGGTAGATGTAGAGTAGGGTTTAATTTTGTTAAAAACTCATTTCAAGCTTCTTATTTAGTATACTACTTGTACTCGGTTAATTTAAGTTTCGGTTTATAAGAAGTTTTACGATTTTCGGTTGATGTTGTTGGATATCGTGTGATCTCGGTTGAATTGCAGTTTTATTTTTGGTGGTTTGTGTGTTATGTTTCGATAGATTGATATCGAAGGTGGATTCGTTTTGATTTTTGATTCGATATAGTTTCTGATTCGGTTGGAAGTATTATAGCAGCTGGGTTTTTGGTTTCAGTTTTTGATTCGGTTGTTTGTGTTTGTTTCGGCGATGAAGGATGGTTAATAGTAGATGTACAATCAGTTTGAAGTTTATTTTCCAATTGAATAACAGATTTTGTGTTGATGGTACGGTTTCGAAAAGAGCTTTTGTAGCGTGATTTGTAGTTTCTGTTAGATTTGGGTTCGATTTGACGTTGAGAGATGAGTTCGGTTTAGCTTTGAAGTCATTTTCGTTTAGCTTCGATATCGATTTCGGTTCGGTTAGTTTTAAGTCGCTGTGAGCTCGTGGCAAGTGGTTGTGTTCGAGATTAGTTTCAGCTTAGTGTCGATAATAGTTCAACTTCGTAGATTGCTTAAACGGACAGGCCTGGACGTTTGTTTCAGTTGTCGTTCGTGAATATTTGGCAAGTGTTTTAGTGCAGCTCCTTCCCAACAGCGGAGTTTTGGATGCAAGATATTGGTAGCGGTTCGATAAGTTCGTAGTGTCAAACTCGTTCAGTTTCGGCATGTTCGGTTAGCACGTCGACATCAGTAGTCAAGGCCTGGAAGTCGGGTAAAACCTTTTACAATTTTGCAAGTATCTAGGTGATTCTGTTAGGAGTTTATTTGTAGTTTAATTGTAGTATAAACCTGCTTGATTTGATAATTAGACTAGTTGAAAATATTAAGTCATGGAGTATATGAAGTTTAGGCATAAGCAAATGTTCAAATTTCAATCACAGTAGCATTACTTGTTCCTCCATTTGCTTTTGGTAGTCAAATTGGCTAACTTTAGCATGTTGCCTATTAAAGTCCTCCATTGTGATATTGTTCATTACAACCACAATCCATTTCTGTTATGCCAGTTACATCGTTAGTACCTTTAGTCAGTACTTAGTTGCGCACCTAGTCCTAGCCCGTTAATTAGTTGCACCATCAGTTGGGATTTAGATAGCTTGGTGGGCCGTGTCTTGTTTTGTTGGATTTGGACTGATTTTTCACTCGCTTTGTGTATTACTTTGTTGAAATTGTTTGTTTACCATTTTATTAGATTAGATATATAGTATAGTACTTGTTACTTTGTTAGTAGTATTATAGTATTGAGTATTATTTTAATAGTTTTCTCGTTTTGCGTGCCTAGTAGTATAAATATGTATTTTACGTTTTTATTATTCCGTGCATTTTATTGTCGTATTTGCAAATTGGTTTTAGTGTAGTACGTATACGTAGCGTTTATTAGTATCTTTACTTTTACGTCTTTTGTGCCAAGTAGTTAAAAATACCAAAAGCGCTCTTTTAACCAAAAACAAAATAAGTCGAAACGATAAGACGTAAAATCAATTCGAGTCGTGTCGAGGAAAACGATACTAAAAAAATGATATATTATGCCCCGTCCTTTACCTGTTGTAAATGGACTTGGATGGGCTGTGGCCCACTTCCTCTCTTTTCTTCTGTCCAAACCGCCAGCCCAAACCTTCCAAGTGTTTTTGTTTAGTTTTCATGTTAAAAATGTTTATCATGTGTCGAGTTTAATTGTCGTGCCGTGTTTAAATATTTCATGTTAAAATATTTATCATGTGTCGAGTTTAATTGTCGTGTCGTGTTTAAATATTTGTGTTACATATACTACGTACCTATATATATCGTGTCGTAATAGTCGTGTTATAATTTTATACGTAATAATTATCACGTTCTTAAATGTTCGTGATCATCATGATTATAATTATTATACTTAATAATTATCGTGTATTATCACGTATTTAAATATTATCGTGCACTAGCACGTACGTAATTTCTGGATTCGATATTTGTGACACGTGTTCATGCTATAAAAGGAAAGTTTTAATTGGTTCATGTGCTTACGTAATGTACTGTTCATGGTAAAAGTATGCGGATTTTACAACTCTTCCCCCTAAAAACAATAATTCGTCCCCGAATTATAGATAAAGTAAACTGAAAAGAACATGGATGTGGAACGTGACGTGCCTGAGAAGAACATAACCGAATTATGGAAGGATGAGAGGATAAAATCCGGATGGACTCCTCCATTTCCTAGTGGCTTCCCTCTCGGAACGGTTCCTCCACAAGATCTTGACAGAAATGATAAATCTTGGTCCTCCTGACCTTGACTTGAAAATACGAAAAAAGTTCTTTGTTATCAACATAAGATAGATCCCTTGAATTTGATCGAGGGAAAAAGAATTAACGTGCAAGGTAGTTGAAACGTTATGATGCAACATAACCTAAACTAACTGATAATATTAACGTCTTAGCAATGATGCACGAGACGTACTGAAACGTAGTACGTGAAAAATTGTAAACGTGATAGGTGAAAAATTTTGAACGTGATACGTGGAGATATGGTGAGCGTAATATGAGAAAACATATGGTGATTAATGATACGTGTAACATATCGTGAACGTCATATGAGAAACGTGGACTAAACATGACATGTGAAACATATCGTGAACATGGAATAACGACGGTGGTAAAGCCAAACGCTATAAGGTGAGACGTGGAATGTGACGTGAAACGTCTGTCTTAGGATATAGAGTTATACTAAACTTGAGTCTGGTCTCTCCAGTTCTTACAAATTTTCCCAGAATGAAAATGAACTTAAAATCGTATGCCAGAATACGGTCATGAATATAAATAGTGTCATGAACGTGAGTGTGAAAGCAAGTCGTAAAATTTGAACAAAGACGTGAACGTATATAAGGAGCACAAATGTGAACCTTCTCTGGCCCGAGAGCTGAGGGATTACCAAGTGATCGGATGAGCCTTGGCTGGAACATGTCTAATCAATCTGTTGGTTCTGAAATCCTTGCGGATGTAAGGATTCTGCAGACCCGATCAACTATTGGCAATAACCCAGATAACATCATGCTTCTTCTAAGTTTGCATTAATCTGGTAACCAAAATCCATGGAGATCTTGTCCCATTTCTGTTCACAATTTCTAATGATGGAAAAACATCCTAGTTTGTTGGTGTTCTATCTTAGCCTGTTGGTATGTCATGTACTTAGATATGAACATAACTGCATCTTGCTTCGTAGAAACTTGATACATAGAAGTTTGCGAAACTCTGAGTCTCCGAAATTAGACTTTTCTTAGCGTAGAATCTTCTTGGAACACCTAACGTAGTGTAGGGTTCTCACCTTTACGCATAAGTTGAGTCATGGTAAGATTAACCGTGAGAATCCATGCAATTCAGCATGTCACTGTAATCAACTAGAATTTATATTGGAAAATTTCAGGGTGACATTTCTCTTGTCGTAGAATTTGCAACATAGTGCAAAAATGGTCTTCCCGCTCTTCTCTAGACTTAGAGAAATTTAGGTTATCCTTGATAAAAACACTGATGAATTTGTTTATGAGTTCATGGAAACTCAATTTATTAAGTACATAATGCTACTGGGGCATATATGAGACTAATACAAAATTACGAATCTAGCATGACCGAGTCGTGCATGAATAGCAGTCATGGAAATGTCCTGCTCTGTCACCCGTCACTGTTGGCAGCATGATCATGAATCCGATCTTGGAAAAGTTCTTAACACCCGAAAGTCGATTGGACATGTCGTCAATACGTGGAGGAGAATAACGGTTATGAAGGGTGATTTGTTTAAATCGACGGTAATCGACACATAATCTCATGGTACCGTCCTTCTCCTTGAAGGTTCTTCTGGAATGTATGGGAAGATTTTGGAATAATCGACTGGTTATGCGTAAAAGAACTTCAGTAGTCGTGTCTTAACTGACAGCTATAAATTTTAGTAGTCATGGCTAACAAAGCACGTGCTTGTAAAGCATAGATAATTTGTACAGATTTTCCTGATGCAAAACCATGCTGAATGTATTTAGGAGCCTGAACATTACTTTACCAAATCATGAATCCTTTTAGGGTGTGCTGTTTGTAGTCCATAGTTAGGATTAAATTCAACTCGCATCTGTCCGAGGAAATGCGTTAGCAGCTTGGATCTTATCATTAGGTTGAAGGAAAACCTTCGTATACATGGGGGATACAAATGGCGTCCTTTATGGTCATGAATATATGAAATATGGGTGCAAGAAATGAAAGTGTCGTGAAGCAAACGTGACAGGTTTCACTGAATATGTTTTGCCTGTCTGGGTGTCCAGAAGCGACTAATACACCGGCGAAGGTACTGAAATTAGTGTGGCCTGCTTACTACATGGCACAACAAAATGGATATACCCCTTGGAGGGCACCCATGAATTTCTTAGGGATGTTCCAGAAAATACGTGAGTCAAGTGTCTTGACTCGTGTCTTGGGAAATATAAGCATGACATGTGTCTTGACTGGTGTCTTGACATGTATCTTCACAAAGTATACGTGAGACATGTGTCTTGACTGATGTCTTGACATGTGCCTCGAGATGTGAAACAAATAGAACTACAAATATTATGTTTGGCGGATCGGTTGGACTATTAATCCTTTGTATTTCTGATCACGTCCGCGGCCGGAGCTTCGGTTGAGATTGCTAGGATAGTTGCTGTCATAGTAGTGGTTACTATCGTCTTGTCTGTCAGTTGCATGACGGTCCATTCTCATGACTGTGATTCATGTAACTACGCAGCTGAGTGGCCGGCTGGTACCGGTTCTCGCTCATATGACTAAAACGAGAACTGAATGACGTGTGACATGCAACTAAGAATTAGGGTGATTGATGGAAATCGTCTGGTGGTGAAGCATATTCTCGTCTGATCGCTTTGATCTAACGCCTTTGTCTTCGTCTTGTAAGATCTCCAGGTTGAACAGCATCAGCATCTCGTAGCGTCTCTAAAATCTGCAGCATCAACCCTTAGTAACATCTCGAAGCTATGAGCGACATCAGCAATTTGTAGAGTATCAACAAGTGGAATACGCCCATGAGATACGGTACATGGAGTACTCATGGAATTCACATGAAATGATCAGTATAGGGTCGATCATCTGTCATGATTTTAAGGAAAATAATTGATTAAACGGTTAGAAAGACCACCATGATAACCTGGTAATGCCAATATATACCTCATTCTGGTTGCATAGAGAAACGCTAACGTGTGGTTAAACGAATTTCAACGATGATTTTCCTGAAAGCATGATTAATGAAAACCAACCATGACTATCATGAAAGCGGGATTTAAATGAATTCCAACAGTGTCTTGCATGAAAGCATAAACAACAAAAGAGACGCAAGACTTAATCAACATGAAGACGAAATCGTCGTGAAGAAAAATGAAACAACTTAACATGAAGGATTATATAACATAATCAGCATGAAAATGAAGTTAACCATGATAGTTTGAAAACATACTTGACATAAAGACATTGTAACTTTTGAGGGGACATGAAAAAAAAAATTATGCCAATAAATCATGAGAAAAAGTTTATGCATGTAAGCAGTGCGTGAATGCATGATGCAGTTTATGAAAACATTTATATGCGCGAGGGTAAACGCCTATGGTCAGTTTTCCCAAAACAAAAGACATGGCGGGGGACGCCTATGGGTCGGTCCCAAAGTTAAAAGATTCGATAAAATCACATGCGACTAAATAGGCCAGTCCTGTACCAACCGTTACTTAGTCATAAACTTGCGACAATGATACATGGAATAAATGAATAAAACTCAGCTGTCAAAACTTAACAGAAAAAATTTTATGTGACCATTTATGAACTACTGGGGTTCAGCTCACATTAGCCACAGTTAACAAAGAACCTCATACATGAAACAATGACACATAACTAAGTATGGATGACGGTTGTTCATCAATATTAGTAAAGGCGATACTGATGAAAACATCATGGTTAAACAAAAAGGTGCTGAAAACATCAATACGTGAAATAACGAGCGTTGGCTTAGGAAGCTCCTGGTGACTACCCACTAGTCACAGGTAAAGTTTTAGATCCTACAGGTCGCAGCCTTGGCTCTGATACATAATTGTAACACCCCACTTTGATAAGTTGACCGTTACTCATGATTATGGCGTGTCATCAAAGCATGTAAGGTAATATGTAGTAAAACATACATGACCATAGGGAAAACCGGAATCAAACATCGGTTCCAAAACATAAGCCCAAACATAAATAAAGCATAAGAAATGAGAAGGAGTAAACATATGTCCAAATAAGCATAAGTATAAGAAGGCAAAGGAGAAGAAGTCTAAGGCAACTTCCATCCTATGCACGTCCTCCATATGATCGAGTTTGTCCTTGGGTACCTCCCGTTTTGGGACATGGAAAGGAAAGTAATGGCTGAGCAAATTGCTCAGTGCACGGATATACGACATAGTATAAATGGCTGAAAAATAAATAAGACTAATAGCAGCGGAAATGTATAAGTCCTGGAAAACCTAGTTGTCTGTCATGTTAACTGGTTTTAGTTCTGAAAACATAGCTTATGTTACTTATGAAAATCTGTATTAGTTAATGTACCAAAAGCCAATATAGGTAATGAGGTCAACAACGTGCATGAATACTTGGAGGGGTGACCTCGTCATGCAAATTGGAGGGGATGCCTCTAATTAACTAGTAAGTGGGTACGAGGGATCAACTCCTTGTGAAGGATGCAATGCACACACCACATTCACCATGAAATCCTGACTGAAACATGTAACAAGGATGCACCCATACGCCCCACATGATAATATAATAATATGGCCAAAAGTTGAAAGGGACGCCACGAGCTATCACTCCGCCGTGGTGAAGTCATAACAATGGTGCCTCCAGTGTAATGGTTATGGTACCTCCATAACTAGGTGAAACTGGTCATGCGTGTATATGGCTTAGGCATTTAAACTAAACATAAGCAAATCAAAACATATAAAACAAATACTGGGAAAACAGTTGGCTGCGTACGGGGAATCCTAATATGGAAAGAATGTACATACTGAAAGGACGGAGAATCCGTACCTTAAGTCCAGTGTATAAGTATTCTGATTACTGAGTATATAACTGATTGTATATCGTGTCTTAGGTTATTTTATATGTTCATGTCTTGTTTTACTGACTTTAACGTTATGCTGTGTTTATCATGTATTATGGATATTCTGATTAAGTATTACTTGTATTTCTTGTATTATTATACTTGTTGTGTAATAATAAGTAACTTTCTAGAAATAGCAGGTTTCCTAAAATAGAATGTTTCCAAAAATAGAAAGTTTCCAAAAATAGATTAACTGCTTAAAGTAGATCAGTTTCTAAAAATAGAAAGTTTCCAAAAATATTAAGTTTCCTGAATTAGAAAGTTTCCATATTTAGAATTAAGCTGAATTAATAATCTAATAATATAAGCATAAGTTTACTGGTTAAATAACATAAGTCATGTAATTATTTGTATAGTTTATTAATAATATCACGTTAATTACATAAACTATAGGTTATATGATTTAATTAAATATAAGCATGATTTAATTAAATTAAGGTGTATAAAATACTTAGGTTAAACATGTATTAATATTAAATTAATTATAACCTAAGTCATGTTTATTAATTAATTATATTCCATGTCTTAAATAAATAAATTAATGCTATAGTCTAATTTAAATGGTAAAAATACTTAGGTTAAAACATGTATCATTTCTAATAATTAATATAACCCAAGTCCATGATTAATTAAAGTAATTATAATAGCATGGTTAATTAATTTAATTTGCCTTGTAAAAAAATTATACTTGTAATAAAAATGTATATATTTGTAGAAAATGTAACTTGTAAAAAAAATGTAAAGCTTGCAAAATTTAATCCCATGAGTGTACCCGTGTTTATTTAGACTAAAACATGAACCGGACCGGATCCCCTTGAACCGAACCGAACCAAATAGCCCCATTACTTGTTCTTAAACTATGACCCAAACACACCCTTAACTGTATTAAGCAGCAAACCAAACAAACCCTTAATGCTCCCAACCAAATACCCCTGGTGTGTTCCAGCTCCCACCGACAGCAGTGGCCCAGCCACTGACTGTCGTGGTTTTCCCATGGCGGTATACTTTAGCCACCGCTAGGCAAAGACACCCACCGCCAGGCTGTAACTTCCCAGCCGTGGGTTCCCACTGCCCAGCCGTAGGTTGGTGCTATCCAGTAGGCAATACCCACCAGCAGTAACGCCTTTTGGCCAGCCTACCCACCGACAGCAGCAGACCAGCAGCCATTTGACCACAGCCCGCCACTGTGGTGCGGCAGCCCTCACAACATGCCACCGAGAGCTACAGCTCTCGGCTGTTTCCCAACCAAACACGGATTATTTTACATGTTTTTATATCTGATAAGCATAATAACGAATCAAAAGAAAAGAATTGATGGTTACTTATCTTCACGCCATGAGTGTTAGAAACATAAAACACGAACATAACTCTTGATTTTCTGAATTAAAGCCCACGTGCTTTCTTGTTCTCTTGGGATGAAGATGACGACATAAAGAAACAAGAGAGGAACGATCCGATCTGTTTTTCTATCTTAGGGTTATAATGGATTTTGTCTAAAAAAATATACTATGCCCGTCGTTTACCCGTTATAAATGGACTTGGATGGGCTTTGGCCCACTTCCTCTCTTTTCTTCTGTCCAAACCACCAGCCCAAACCTTCCAAGTGTTTTTGTTTAGTTTTCATGTTAAAAAGGTTTATCATATGTCGAGTTTAATTGTCTTGTCGTGTTTAAATATTTCATGTTAAAATATTTATCATGTGTCGAGTTTAATTGTCGTGTCGTGTTTAAATATTTGTGTTACATATACTACGTACCTATATATATCGTGTCGTAATAGTCGTGTTATAATTTTATACGTAATAATTATCGTTCTTAAATGTTCGTGATCATATATTCATGATTATAATTATTATACTTAATAATTATCGTGTATTATCACGTACTTAAATATTATTGTACACTAACAAATACGTAATTTCTGGATTCAATATTCGTGACACGTGTTCGTGCTATAAAAGGAAAGTTTTAATTGGTTTGTGTGCTTACGTAATGTACTGTTCATGTTAAAAGTATGCGGGTTTTACACAAACAATCTCACAACAGCCACTCACCCCCTTCACGCCACCAAGACCAGTCAAACAACCAATCACACTCTTCCCACTATCCACCTCACCATTCCACCCAAGTTTTATATAACTGATTTTCTTAAACCATTTATTAAACTCTAATTTTGGTTGTAAACATACTTTTTAAAACCAAAACTTGATTAAACCTTCCCTATTTAATCATCCTTCCCCACATAAAGCGTAGATTACGAATTAATTGAAAACAAAGGGTTTTTGATTGATAGTTTTCGGAAACCCAATTCAAACCCTCCTAAACACATCTCATTCCTAAAACCACTCACCCCTTCACCTAAATGGTCCCCACAGTGTTCCCTATCACCCCTAAAATGGTAAAAAGGGAATCCCATCAGAAGATCAACGACTATAGGCAACTACTTGCTCCTAAAGTCTCAACCAACATCCAAGATTGAAGAACAACAACTGTCTCATCACATGTCACCATTGACTGAATTTCAAAGTTTGAATTTCAAGGGCTTTTTAGGGATTTAATGTATTAGGGTTTATCCCTTCTATTATCTTCTACCTTTTTCTATATAAGCATTCCTCAATCTATGAGAGGAGCTTGTTCCAGTTTTTGTATATTTTTAAATTATTAATGAAAATGAACTTTTAAATTGTGCAAAATACTGAGTTCCAAATTTTATTGTTTTTCTTAGCTTAAATATTTACTTTTTATGCAAATTTAGTTTAAGACTTATCAAAAGATTTTGTGTTCAAGGTTTTTGGCAAAAGCATTTTTAGACCCACGGATTGTAAATCCAAAAACAAAGTGAAGTGAAAGTGGAAGTTTGTTTTTGGTTTTCAGTTTTGTGTTTCTTGTTAAACTTTATAAGTTTCAGTTTGGTTCAAAGCTGGTTTTAAAATTGGTTTCAAAAAGTTGATTTAAGAATATGTTTTCCTTTTTTATCTCTTATGATCTTAGCTTATATAAGCTTGAATCTTCTTCTTTGATTTGCTTGTGTTTGTACATAAATCAAGGAGAAACATTGCATTTCTATCCATTTAGTTCATTTTCATTTTGAAGATATTGTACCCCTTGGCTTTTGTAGACCAGTCAACGGGGCTCTCTACACACACTCATAAGCTCACTAAAAAGGGCCATTGGAAGGCATCAGCCAGGTATTAGGCTTGAACCCTATTAGGTCACTTTTTTGAGATTTATGTGTTTTGTGGTTTGCTTGTTCATGTGGTTTATGTGAAAGTTGTTTGATGTTAGTGTAAGTGTTTGTTTATGCTTGAATTTTATTTTTATGCATGTTAGAGTAATATTTAATCACTTTGGTTGTGTTTTACTAAAAATTTCTTTGTTAATTTTTGGTTTTAAGATTTTTAGATTGAAAATTTCATTGTTCACTCTTTTTAATTATTTTTTTTATATTTAATTTAAGTTTAAATAGGTTTTATATTAAACTGTTTTGTCTTTTAGTTGTAAAAATTACTTTTTTCAACTTTTTCTATTTTTCTATTGTTTAGTATTATAAAATAGGATTTTTGAAATAGTAAGTTTATTTTTAGCATTATTTTATTATTTTTAATCATTATTTTAGTTTAAAACGTGTTTTTAGTGTTTAAAATAGAAAAATAGTTTCTAAAAATTAGGAAAAATATTATTTAGTGTTTAAATAATATAAGTAAGATATTAGTTTGATAAAATAATATTTTGGGCTTTTTCTTAATTATATTTAATTTTAGGGCTTTAATTAGTATTTAAAATTGAATATTTAATTATAAATGGTTATAAAATGTATTTATTAAATTTTTATTCTTATTTATATTATTTTAGACTTAGTTTTCCTTTTTTATTAATTTTTAGATTAAATTTTTAATTTCGTCGCGTTGTACGTAATTACGTCATCGTTTTACGTCATAGGTCATAATCGTAGTTTAACTCGTCTTTTATTTTTCTCTTCTCAAAACCAAAAACAACACTAATCCAAACTTTGATTTTATATAATTGGCATACACAACATACACCTCCGCCGAGAACGAACTTAGACTTTTCGTCTTTACGGTTTTTATAAACCGTATCGATTAATACTTGCCTATAATACGTCTTTTTCCTAAAAGCGTATTTTTACCGCAATCAGCTTCATTTGTACCTGTTTCTGTTCTAAGAGATCTAGCTGTTGTAACTTGTTTCTCCTTCTTTGTTCTTGCATGTGTAGCTCTTCTTCATGTACTCTTAGAGCTACAAGTTCATCATGTGCAGATTGTGCCCTTAGTTGTTCAGGTGTTTTATGCTTGTACTTCCTCTTAGGCTGTTCAATCATCTTCCCCTTTCCTTTGTCTTTTGGATCCACTGCTGGTTTTGCTTTGGGAGCAGTCTCTCCAATCTTTATCCCCTTTTGAGTTGGTTTCCTTCTCTTCTTCCTAGAAAATGTTTGAGTAATGTGTTTAGCAGGGGAAGGACTTACAACAGGGGGATCAACGATACCAGGGGAAAGTTTTGTAGAAGCAGGGGCTTCTTCTAGATTTCCCATATTCAACAAAGCTTGGGCTACATCTTTTATGGCACTCCCCTTGTCACTCCCTTTTTCATCACTAGCCACCTTCTCTTTTCCTAGATCCTGACCACTAGGAAATGCATACCACTGAGTAGACTCATCTGTTTGAGGTACTTCCTCCCCTTTGGAAGCATCCTCATCTATGGAAATAATTAGCTTTGGTCTTCTCCTCCCCTCAAGTGTATCAAGTCTGGTCTCCAAATTATTAATCACCAGACCTTGCTTTTTGACAGTTTGTACTAGTTGTGTATTTGCTCCTTCAAGCTCATACACATAGTCGTTAATTCCAATAAGGATAGTGGTTGCAGTCTGCTCTCAACCTTAGAAGGAGATTTCTCCCCTTTGTGGGTATCACTGAGTGAGGGAGAGGACTTACTTATGGTGTCACTAGCCTGCTCACCCCTTGGGGATGAGACAATAGTGGCAGCCAAACCCCTAGTGTGCTCCAAACCTTTGGAGACTCTCCTCTCTGCTACTTGTGAAGGATAAGTAGGCAAGGGAGACCTAGCAAACCTGGTTTTGGTTCTCTTTTCTTGTTGTGGGTTGATAGGGGGAAGTTGGCTGGCAGGGGCATCAGTAGCAGGGGTATCAACAAGAGTGGTTTGGGCTGCTCTTGGTCTTGAAGAAGCTTCTCTTCTGATCTGGTTCATCATAGTTTGAGTAAGGGGAACTGCCCTGCCAGAAAATTGTGGGGTCGGTGCTGTAAGAGTGGTGAACAATTTGGTTGTATGGGGGTTAGCTTCAAAATAATCTTTGTGACGAATTTTACCATGTTGACTCATATCCAAAAAAACTTCTATAAACCTTGGATACATACAAAATTTTAAATTGCTTTTGACATTTGTGACCATACCTTCAAAAATAATTTGAGAAAAACAATATTTTCGCCCTGTTGCTAAGCAACTCGGAGCAGAAGCAACTTTACTACCAAATTTATTAAAAGATGTAGTTTTAGATGATAAACATTGCAAAATAGTATGAATCAAATTCTTCCAGTGGGGTGCAAACTGACCTTACATTTTTTATTAGCAGAAATATTGTACCCAAGTTTGTAAGACCCTCAAATATTTCAGCCTCTGGTAAGGTAACCACCCCACCCTCATCATCCAAGACTAATTTGTCTCGAATGGAGGCAAGTGTAACCACCTTGGTATGGCCATCAACCACGCTCTTAATTGTTACCTCTCCATCCACTGTTTCAGTCTTAGCATTAGACCAAAACCGTTGGATGTGTGAGGTGTAAATCCTAGGACTGAGCACAAGAGCTAACCTGAAATAGGTAGATATTAGGTAAGCAACAGCATCAGTGAATTCAACAGGCTCCTTAGATAAAATAGCAATTTGGTTATGGTTAGGAGCGATTTTGAAAGTCGTGGAAGACATTTTAAAAATTGAAAGGTTTATATTTTGGAAAAATTAGTGGGATTTGATCGTCAGGGTGAGTTAGGCCTGCCGGTTAAGGGAATTGAGTTTATATAGGCAAATTGAAGGACTGTGATTGGATCAAATTATCAATTTGCAAAAAGATCAGAAATAAATCTTGTTAAGAAAGTAACTTATTTGAAATAATAATAAAAAGGTTACCAATCAGCGAAGAAAGCGCCTTAAATATCTTTTGAAATGAATAAAATATTCCCTAACCAAAAATTTAGCAACAGGCCCAACGGCTATAAGCAGGGCAACGGTATTGTCGGTCAACGGTCAAACAGGGGAACATTTTGCAAAGCAGGGGAAAGTTGTACTAGCAGGGGAATCAAAAATTAAAGCAGTGGAAACTTTCCTAAGGGTATTAGACTTAACCTGAATAGATCAATGCTAAACAGCTCTGCTCTAATGCACACACTTGCATAAACAAGTTAGATACATAGAATCTCAAGCATCCTCCCTTCAGCAAAGTTCCAAACAAAAAAAGTTAACACATAAGCAACCCTGCACCTGGTCAACCCAATAAAATAAGCATACCCCAGACTCCATCAATACCATTTCCTTTCTATGGTTAATTGGTCTTGGCAATATGCACTCAAAATCTTAGATTAGGCAGAAAGCTGCTCAATCAAGAATTTTGAGTACACATTATAGTGCCTCAAGGTTTCAGAACTCCAACAAGCTTTGCAGCAAGTCTTCATTGTCCCAAACCCCTACTCACCAGTGGATATAATCTAGAATCATATATGAGTATCGTCGGGATACCCTGAGTCCTAAAGGTGTGACCTAACCTCCCCTAAAACATAGAGCATATACCCGATTCTCCCATAATATATTATGCTCCATTAGGATCTTTGCATTGTTAGTCTAAAACCACATATAACCACTTAAAAAGAACAAACCCAACCAAGAGAAAAACTCTTAGCAGGGGAAATTTCCTTAGCAGGGGAAACTTTGTTCAAAAGTAGTGGAATGAAGAATAATGGAAAAAGTGACTAACACGTGTATAAAAACAGCAATAATACAATCCTGAATACACAAGACATTTCAAACATAAATTTTAGGGAGTGACCATTCCAATACTTGCAACCAAGTACTGAAACCTCCCTATGTCAAAAGATTTTGTCAAAAGATCAACAACATTAACTTCTGTGTCAATTGCCTCTTGGACAATTATTCCTTTTTCAAAACAATCTGTAATAAAATGATGTTTGATTTCAATATGTTTAGTCCTAGTGTGAAAAACAGGATTTTTATGATGCAGATTGTGCTGTTATTGTCAATAAATATATTGGTTTTAAGAAAATTGTACCCATAATCAAGCAGCTGATTCTAAATCCAAAGGACTTGTCCACAACATGTAGCAGCTGCCACATATTCAGCTTCAATTGTGGAAGTTGCCAAACTAGTCTGCTTTCTACACTGCCAAGATATAATCATGCTTCCCATAAAAACTGACATCTACCTGTTGTAGACTTCCTATCATTGTTGTCACCAGCATAGTCACTATCTGAATAGGCCACTGGCTTAAATGGTGACTCCTTGGGATACCAGAGTCCTAAAGTTGGATGACACTTCAGATACCTAAATATTCTCTTCATACCAAACAGATGACACTTTGTGGTTGTCACTTGGTATCTTGCACATAAGGAGATTGCAAACATGATGTCAGGTCTTGAAGCTGTAAGGTACATGAGAGATCCAATCATGGACCTATAGTTCCTGACATCAATAGGCTTTCTTGGCCCATCTTTTCCCCAAGGATTATCTTTATACATGGGAGTGGAGACTTTATTTCCTTCATACATTCCAACTTCTTCACAATTTTAGCAACATATTTGTCTTGTGAGATGAAGATCCCATCTTTCCTCTGATGAACTTGTAACCCCAAGAAAAAGTTGAGTTCACCCATAGCAATCATCTGGAATTTATCCTGCATCAACTTGGTAAACTCTTTGCTAAGCAGAGAGTTTGTGGATCCAAAGATGATGTCATCCACATACACTTGTACCAAAAGAAAGTCACCCTTGTGTTTCTTGATAATTAGGGTCTGGTCAATTTTCCCCCTGTTGAAGCCATTATCCAACAGGTATTTAGAGAGAGTCCCATACCAGGCCATATGAGCTTGATGAAGCCCATACATAGCCTTCTTCACCTTTTAAACTTTGTCTGGATGTTCTGGATCTTCAAAAACTGGAGGTTGCATCATATGGACTTCCTCATCAATAGTGTCATACAAAAAGGAACTCTTAACATCCATCTGATATACTGTGAAGTCCATGAATGAAGCTTAGGCCAAAAACAATTTGATGGCTTCAATTCTGGCAACTGGAGCAAAGACCTCATCATAGTCAATACCTTCTTCCTGAGTATATCCCAATGCTACCAGTCTGGCTTTGTTTCTGACCACAATACCCCTATCATCCTTTTTGTTCCTGAGCACCCACTTTGTCCCAATAGGTCTTGCCCATTTTCGACAATCCACCAGAATCCATACTTCTTGGATATCAAATTGCAAGAGCTCTTCCTGCATAGATTCAACCAGCTTGGATCATTTAATTCTTGAAAAATCTTCTTACGCTTTTCTTGGGATAAAAATGCAGAAAAGAGGCAGCATTACATATTATCATGATTGTACTTCATTTTGATGTTTGCAATGAAGCTTTGCTCTTTTGCTTGATACCTTTTTTGCCTGGGTGTTGTAAGATCTCCCATGATCTGTGATTGAGGATGATTCTTGTTGACTCTATATGTTGGTTGTTTGTCAACAATAACCTCAGACTCCAAGCTGCTCATGTCAGCTTCTATTGGACTATCCTGATTTGGAAAAAGATCTTCAAGATAGTTTCCCAAGGAGACAACATTGGTTAGTGAAGGAGCGGTATGAAAATTTGATGAACTGTCTCCTCCATGTCTGAGTATTCTACTTCCACTGCTTGATAAAGTGATAGGTGAAGAAAAGAGTGGGGATTCTCTTTCTTTCTCATAAGTATCATTCACCATTGGTTCTTCAACAGCAGTGGAAACATTTGGTCCAGCAGGGAAATCCATGATTCCACTACTTTCAGCCATTCCACTGCTTTCAGGATTTGACTTAGCAGGAGAAGAGATTGGCTACTCCTTCTTTTGAGAGATGTCATTTTCTTCATCCATTCTTGTAAAAGCATCATCAATGGGAAACAATGAAGGTACAATCATGTACCTCATTGGTGGATTCTCCAAAGCAATTGGTTCTTTTGTACTTGAAATGTTAGTATTCTCCAAAGGAACAGGCACATAATTCATTGATTTAGAATGTACTTCAATGTCAAAGAACCAATTAGGACCTGTTTGTACATCTTCAGGCTTGTCTTCAAGAAAATCTACATGGAGATTTTCTGTCACTTTGCTTGTCTTCTTGTTGAAGACCCAATATCCTTTGTTGTTCAATGAGTAACCTAAAGAATACCCATCATCCCCTTTTTCAATGAATTTACCTAAATTGTCAATAGTGTTCAGAATGATCACATGACATCCAAATGGTCTGAAAAAGTCAATCAAAGGGGGTCTGCCATTGAACAGCTGATAAGGGGTCTTGTTGTGTGCCTTTACCACCAAGGCCATGTTTTGAACATTACAAGCAGTGCTAACAGCTTCAGCCCAAATATCACTGGAAGCTTAGATTCAGATAACATGGTTCTTGCAGCTTCTATCAGTGTTCTATTCCTTCTTTCTGCAACTCCATTTTGCTGAGGAGTCCTGGCTATGCTGTATTCCCTCCTTATTCCTTTGCTTGTGCAAAAAGTGTCGAGCTCCTTGTTTCTGAACACACCACCATTGTCTGATCTAATGGTTCCCACCTTCATGGTTTTGGAAAGTTTAATCTAAGTAATGAAGTCTTTGAGTACACCTGTTATGTCACTCTTTTCAAACAGAAAGAATGTCCATGTGAACCTAGAAAAATCATCAGTGATCACTAGGCAGTACCATTTCTTCTTTATGCTTGCCACAGAAGTGGGACCAAAACGGTCCATATGTATTAATTCCAATGGCTTGGTTGTGGACTAAACATGTATGGATTTGCAATAGGCTCTGTGTTGCTTCCCCTTCAGGCAGGCAACACAAGTATGATCATTGGCAAAGGTCTTGGAAAGAAGACCATGAACAAGATTGAACTATACCAATTTGTACATATTCTTGAAGTTAAGATGACCAAGTCTTCTGTGCCATTTCTTGCTTTCATCAACTGATGCTTTAACAATGAAACAGTTCTTGTTGTCTTAAAGAGTGATGTATTTTAAGTCAATGGTGTACATGTTCTTCTGTCTTGGTGTTCTGAGCACAATAGGAGTGTTTGGTGGTAAAACAAACTCCTTTCCCAACACTAGGCACTCAGTATCAGTGAAGAGGACAAAGTTCTTGTTGTCAGTCATCTGGGACACACTAAAGAGGTATTACTTTAGCTCTTTCACCAAGTAGACATTATCAAATGTCATTCCATTAGTAACAATGGTCCCTTTCCGTGTAATTGTCCCATGTCCATCTCCAAATGAGACACCATCATTATCATGCAGGGGAACAAAATTAGACAGATAGGTTTTTAGCCCAATCATGCTCCTTGAACATCCACTATCCCAATAAGCTTTATCATTCCTGGTTTGCTTAGTCACCTGCAAAAAGAAAAATAATTTAGTTTCTCTTGGGGACCGAAGCCATTACTGACTTGGATCTACATCATGTATCAATGTAAGATAATTTGTCAAAGACTAAAGATACACCATTGGATTGAGTACCCCTTTTGGGTACCTAAACCCAACGAGCTGAGGCTTTCACAGCTTTTCCCCATCTACCCATGTTTCTAGAGGGCAAAACTTTGCCAGCAGGGGATACCCTGGACTTAGCAGGGGAATCCCTATTCTTAGCAGAGGGAGTCCATCTTTTGTTGTGTCCTCTATAGGTGCGTTGGTAAGGTCTTTGGCTAGATGTATATCCAGTATGAGGTGCTGGTTTGGTCACATGAGAGCTAGATTTGGGACATGCGTCATTTATTATTCTCAGAGCTGTACCAACATACTTATCAGCAACCTTATTTCTCAAAGCAGGGGGAACATATTTAGCAGGGGAAAATGGTTTTGCCCCTGCATTTACTAAAATGGCTTGTGGTTGAATTTCCTTTAAAGGATTTGCAGCCACCATTCCCATGGGTGCTTGACAGTCTTGATAGATATGATCAATGCTACCACAAGTGAAACAAGGTTTGCCGTTTTTTACAATGTCCTTTCCTAATTGATGAGACTTTTGATTGTTCCAGTTCTTTTGATTACCTCTAATAGGTCTATACATACCTGTATATTTAACAGTGGTTTTAAAAGGTTTTGAAATAGTTGGTGTTGAACCAGATCTGCTAGAGATTCTGGATGAACGAATTCCAGGGCTGGAATCATTACCAAATAATCCTTCTTTTGAAAAGAGAATAGGGTTATCTATTTTCCAATGTTTTAAAGCAATTTGTTCCTTTCCAAAATCCCTAACAACACTGGTTTTCACTAGAGGTTCCTCTGTTTATAGACTCTTTGGTATGTAGGCATTTAAGTCAAACTCAATGTCCTTCTGCTTTTTAAAACAAGGGAGACAAGTCCAAGAAAGATCTTTCCTAGGAATGGGTCCATGTATATTAGCAGGTGGTGGTGGAATTGTAGCATGTTCATTTTTTACTCCAAATCCTGTTTTGTCTCTTGGAGATTGTCCAACTTCAACTGCCTTAGTGAGATCTTTAGAAGATTTTCAAATTTTTCAACAGTTTGCTCATCTATCTTCTTGTTAGATCTAAAGACTTCTAATTCAGCAGTTAATTCCTTAATGGAATCATCTTTTTCTCTAGCATCTCTTTCTAATATGCCAATGTGATCTCTATAATCATTTTCTTTTTGTTTATATTCTCTTATGGTGGACTCTAAATATTCTAGAGCGCGCTTGTAGTTGTTTATATCATTATCACAATTTATGTAATCAACTTTTAGTTTTCTTATTTGATCAGTTAATGACTCAGTATTTTTTCTACAAGCTTTGGTACAATATGAGTCATCATATACCTCATTGTCTGAACTATATGTTGACATGGCCATAAGAGCAAACTCTTCCTCTTTCACTTCAGCAACTAGAGATTGATTCCTTTCAACACCTTCTGTTATAGCACTCCAGTCCCATCCACCTGCTCCATATATTCCTTGCATGGCTACCATAGCCTTAGCCCCAAAATCCTCATCCCTGCTTTCCTTCCTATAGCTGCTTCCATTCTTTGGTCCTCTACACTCCCTAGCAAAGTGGCCTTTCTTGCCACAGTTGTAGCATTCCACCTTTGATTTGTCAAATCCAGCTACATCAGAAGGATTAATGGAAATCTTTTTCCCATATTTCTTATAAAATATGTTGGCTCTCATGCTGAGTAGAGCCATGTTCCACTTTGATAAAACCAAGAACAAAACATTCATTACAGCTCTATGACCTCCCATAGAACATAGTGTTCCATTTTGAGGTATTGTTGAATCCTGAATTCCCATATTTCAAAGTTTTTAGGATCCATAATGGGAAGTTTGAGAGCATTGTTGTTTTAGGATGAATGGGAATCTGAAGACATGGTTGGTACTGGTTGTAATGAATGTTTTGTTCTTGGTTTAATCAAAGTTTCTTAACAAGCTCTGATCCCACTTGTTGATCCTAAACTCAGATCTTAAACCTTAGCTTGTTTAAGGGTTGTGATAGAAAGAATGAATTCAAACTAACACTAGAGAAACTTTGCCATACACAAAGTAACTAAACAAGATGTGGAAGATACTGTTTAGCATAAGAACAAGTGTTTAAATCAAACATTGAACTTAAATATATCAAAGATATATGAATACCCAATAATGGTATTAGGGTTCTACAACCTTCAAGTATAAAATGAAATGAACAGAAAGAGATATTTAACATCAAAACCTAATGAGTCCTTATATAGCACAAGGACTCATGTACAAGATCACTACTAACAAACTTGGAAACTATTCTGGAGTAGTAACAGAAACACGCTAATATCTCTTCCAAGTTTATCTTTGTAGCAGGGCCATTGACTTCTAGCAGAGAACCAATCCCCCTGCCTTTGTTATTCAGCAGGGGAAACTTACTCTAGCAGGGGAACTCTGACCAACCAGCAGGGGGAACTAATACTCATACATTTATTCCCAACAAAAAGATCGAACGAGCCGAGCCTAAACGAGCTCTAGCCCGAGCTCTACGTTCAAAGCACGTTTGGGCTCGCGAGCCTAAACGAGGCTAATGTTTTATATACGAGCTTCTTAACGAGCTTAATAACAAGCTTATAAACGAGCCTAATTTAGATATATTACGAGCCCAACTCGAGCCAAGTTTTATATTTCCATTTCCAAATCATATAAATGAGTCAGGCTCAAGCAGAGCCCGAGCTTGCCTACCATACCACGAGCCGAGCCCGATCCTAAATAATAAGGCTCAAAACGAGCTGAGCTCGAGCTCGAGCTTTGTAAAACTTAAACGAGCCGAGCTCGAGCTCTGGCGAGCTTGGGCTCAGCTCGGATCGTTTTCACCCCTAAAGGTAATTAATGTAATTACATAACTAAGTATTTAGAAAGTCAAAAAGTCAAATCAAAACACCTTTGGTGTTTGGTCAGCCGAATATTGTAATGAAAAGGGAAGAAAAAGATTTTATTCTAAATGGCTTAATTACTTGGAGACAGAGATAACATCTTTACAATAATTAGCCCAAGGCTCTAGTATATAAATAACATAAATGTGATTCATTATTTCATACCTTTAAACCAAACTTTTTTTCTCTTTTTTCTCTTGTAGGCCGATGACATAAAACCCCCAAAAGGGTTTTAGGGTTTGATTTTTAATAAGTATAAATAATCAAATCTAGCAATCGGAGGTGGTTGATTGAAGTGTCCTATGGACCATCTTAGAGAAGATCTAACTTGATCTTTGGGTTATTGGTGAATCAAAATATGGGGAACAAATTAGGGTTTCGTTTGGTTTGATGATTTAAAGGTTCTTGATCATCGTTCTTGGAGAAAAGGTATGTTTTCTTTATCTTTATGTTAATTACATTATGTGCATATATATATGATCCTGTCCACTGCGTTTACTCTTGATGCATGTATGTTAGATATATTAGGGATGTTACATTCCAACAGCGGAATCACGAGCCAAATCTATGCCATGTAATTACATAAAAAAGTCTAAAATTGGTGCAAAAACATTATTTTCTTGAATAGTTAATTATGAATTAATTAGATATCTTTAGATTGGTTAATTAGATAAAATTAGATCCATAATTTTCTGGAAAAAATGTGTTTGCATGTATTTTAGTTGATAGAAAAACATTACTTACAACTACGTGTGCAATTTACGTGTTTTCTAGTATGTTATGCATGTTTAAATTGTTTAAATAATTAAACATGATTGCTAATTGTTATGATCCATGATTTAGTTGCTTAGAATTCTTAGGATTTCATTTGATCTAGAAAATGGTAATTGGATTGGTGTATGCATGCTAGAGAAGTGTTTTATAAAATTGTTTTAGGGCTGAAATTGTGATACCCAACATAAAATAACTTTTATAAAATAACCTGTAAGGATTCCGACTCCGATTCTCACTAGGACATTAAAACATGTAGGATATTGTAAATCTATGTATATTCTAGAGAGAGAAAGTGATAGAAAGATGGTAGATTTCACACACACTTCTAGAGAGAAAGTAAGAAACTATGTGAAAATATGAATGAAACCACACCCTCTCCATCTAAGGAGAGGGTTTATATACCCAAGCCCATGAGATGGGCTTGGGATTACAAGTTGGGCCGGCCTACACATGTTGTAGGCTTCACATGGCCTTAGTTGTTTAATATAAGTAAAACTAAACTACGAGCTATTACTTAGACTATTGTTGGAGTGACCGATCCTTTCTAATACGTAAAAAGTATTTCCAACAATCTCCCCCTAAGGGAGGTCACTCCAAACAAGGGCGTTACCTAAGTTACAATAAGAAAATAAACCTAGCATACTATGCTTGTCTTGAGCTCGTAGTCTTCGTCTTTCTTTTCTTTTTCTTTTCTGGTGAACATGTTGATGTGATCTTTGATATCAATCTTGAGCATTAATCTCTTGCCTTGATCTTGTACATCACTTGTGATATCCGCCTCATCGTGACTTCATGTCCCACATACTTATACCTTCGTAATTCTTGAAACCTTCAGAGTTCGATATAGCGGAAGACTTTACTTTTAGGCTTTCTAGAATTAGATGAAGTATTAAGTGCATAAAGTATAAGCATGCGGGGACGACTTCTCAACGCCACCGTCTTCAAATGCTGCAACATATGTAGACACGAACGAAATGGCTTTGAACATTTCATTCTAATTCGGTATCATTTTACCTCCGGTCGGTGAAGAATGTTGGACGATATAAAATATCGTACTTGTGGCAGGTAGATTTAATTAAAAATCTCCTTGGCAATATTTCGCGGATAAACCCGTTCTCTTTACTCGATCGTCCAAAGCTGACTGCGAACGAAAAGAGTGAATCATTTGGATAAAATTATCCGTATGATTAAAGCCGTCAATTCCGATTCCTGGAACAAGTTTGATTCATTAAATAATCGCACCGTCGTTGCTTTCCAGTTGTCACGAGCTTGATTCATATTGAATCTTGCAAGTTACCTACCAAGTGCTGTTTGAGGTTAACACTAGAAGGATTTCCACTCATCATTGTGAACACTAAGATGTCACTCTGAGTGTTCTGGCAAGATCACTGAGATATTGCGTATAGGTCTGGAATATGTTTAAATTCAATTAAGAATTAAACAACTGTTGCTTTCCAGTTATCACAAGTTTGATTCATAAAGAATTACACAAGTCACCTACCATGAGCTTTTTGATATTCGCTCAAGAAGGATTTCCATCTTCATTGTAAATATGTTCGAATTACTCGGATGTTCAGGCAAGATCTTGAAGATTTTGCGTAGGAATCTTAATATCTTTCTTACTTTTCACAGTGTGTGAAGACGCAGGGAAATATAAAAGAGTGTCCTAATGAGATATTTGATGATCTCAAATGGCTCTAGACTCGATCGTGCATTTTGGATTTTTTAGTGATCGGAGGCTGGAGAGGAGTTCCACCATTTCAATACCAATTTACTCGGAGTGAATAAATTGATAGATAATGTGTTGTCTCCGTGTGATTAAAACAAATACCTTTTGAGAGATATCTGAGTTAGCTGGGATGGGTTGTGCATTGCATCACTGGGTCCATGATGTCTATCTTCAATATCGAGCATCATTAAAATGATCTCAATAGCATATGTGTTGACCCAGTTTCTACCTAAGTTGTAAGGAGGGCTTCTTTCTTTAGACCCTTTATCTTTACAATTCTTTTTCATTCTTCAACCCCTTCAACGCTTACCAATACATCATAACTAGCACCTTGTTTTGATTGTTCCAGTGCTAACTTAAGTACTTGGTCCACATTCAACTACGTTCACAACCTTTCTCCATCTTTCCTAAGGACTACTATTTCTAGCTATGGAATGTCCTTGGGAAGATTCCTCTGGTTTTGGAAAAATCATTGGACTTAACCTATCCTACCAACCTTATGTCACCATAATCTTCATCTTTGTGAAATAAATGGGTTGTGGGTAAGTGTATGTCACCATGAAATCCATTTTGCTCCCCCTTAACATATGCCACGATATTCGAAAACATTTTGCACATGTCGGGATGAGCCATCACGTTAAGTCAAACCATTTTTGATTAATCATTTTCATATTAAATCACATTTTCTCCCCCATATTAAAAATATTAACCCAATCAATGTTTTTAATAACAATTGATTTAATAAAATTTTAAGAAAGGTTTTGGGAAGAAAAATGCAAGTCCATTTAATCTTCATGAGACCAATTTGTGAGATATGATACCGATTTGTAACATGATCACATATTAACCATATAAGAATGAATTGACAAGGTTAGACCTGATTGATGAGAACATCATATGATAAGATCAAATGGTTCTTTTCGGCAAATGTTGGTCACCTCGTCATGTAAGAAGTCATCTCTTGACACCACATGTACGATTGGTATAGTTGTCTTGACACCAATTAGTGAGCTTGGTACTTTCGGCATCGAAGATTCTGAAAGCTTGACAATTGCTCCCCCTCAATTGTTGACCCGTGTTCTATTAAAAGAGCTGTAGTCGTCGTTTGATTAGTCGCATCTTCGAGTATGTAGATACCATATGTAGATAGCTATGGTTGTAGAGATGATAACTTCATAAAACAAGATTTCTCTCGTTTTAACAAATAAATGCACTGATGCTTACATATATCCGTGTTAGCTTATGTTATAACGTAAACACAATCCCTTACATGGTTATAGAGTAAACCATGCCCGGGAAAATTAATTCCCGTTGTGAGCCAAAGCTTTCAAAAGAAATACTTGACTTTAATATAAAAAACGGGTTGTAGTCTGAAATAACTACAAGCCATATAGACATGTTTTATGAAATATTCACAACTTTTCTACGAACTCAATTTATGGCGCCGTGTCAATATTAATCGACATTTCTAAGGCCGTAAATATTATCGTACCAAAAGACATGCCTTTGAAAATTAAACAAAAAATATTTTTGGATTTTTATGAAATTTTCAATTTTTATGGTTTTTATATGGTTTTATATTTTTGTATTTTGCTTTTGTGGATAAAAATATAAACAATATATACAGATGATCACCAAGGATACGGAGAATAGTTTACCACCACTGTTCTTTCGCTTCATCTGCCAGTTCCTTAAGAGTCTCGGGCGAGAATGTTCTCGAACCTAGCTTGTCGGCCAAAAATTCCATTCGCGTGCGATATAAAGCCTTCGTGAAAATATCCGGCAATTGATACTCAGATCGGACAAAGTAAAGCTCGATTACTCCATTTTATACTTGCTCCTTGATGAAGTGGAAACGAATGTCAATATGCTTCGACCGGGAGAATTGAACATTGTTGCACCATAAGGCAATTGCACTTTTGTTGTCGCAGTACATCGGAATTTTGTTGAAACCTAGACCATAGTCGGTTAATTGCGATCTCATCCAATGAATTTGAGCACATCAACCGGACGTAGCTATGTATTCTGCTTCCGTACTTGAAATTGCAGCGCTTTTCTGCCTTTTCGATGCCCAACAGATTAGTCGATCTCCTAGTAGTTGCAAAGTTCCACTCGTGCTACGCCTTGTATCTTGACAACCCGTGTGATCCGCATCTGCATATGCCATAAGTGCAATCGAAGAGTCATTCGAATACAAAAGTCCCCGATTAATGGTTCCTTTAAGATATCGAAAGATCCGTTTCACAGTAGCCATGTGTAACTCTATAGGCCGAGTTTGATACCGAGCACACATACATATAGCAAACTGAAGATCAGGTCGAATAGTTGTGATATACAGAAGGGTATCGATCATTCCACGATAAAGTGTCGGATCAACGGCAACTCCATGTGGATCTGCATCAAGCTTAGTTCGTTCCACCATTGGAGTATCCACGGGGTCGCAAGATTCCATCTTATATTTCTTAAGAGATTCAAGGGCATACTTGGATTGATTGATAAAGATGCCTCTAGGACTCTGAGATATCTGAAGTCCTAAGAAGAATGATACCTAGCCCATCATTGACATCTTAAACTTGGAAGACATGAGTGTCCCAAACTCATCGGTTAAGGTTTGGGTTGAGGCTGCAAATATAATATCATCAACATATATTTATACCATAATCATATCTTTACCTCGTTTTTGAATGAATAGTGTGGGATCCACCTTGCCTTTAGCGAAGCCTTGCGTAATGAGGATTTGTGACAATAGATCATACCATGCGCGTGGAGCTTGCTTCAACCCATAGAGAGCCTTCTTAAGCTTGTACACATGATTTCACCATTAAGAAATGCCGTCTTCACATCCATCTGATAGACGATCATGTTCATGTGGGCTGCATAAGCAAGGAATAGTCTAATAGCTTCCAAACGGGCAACAGGTGCAAAGGATTCCATAAAGTCGATGCCCAATAATTGTTTGTATCCACGAGCTACTAGTCGAGCTTTGTTCTTCAATATTCTGCCTAACTAGCCGAGTTTCACCTTGTAAACCCATTCAAAGTGAGTAACTGCACTTGATCCGGGCATGGGACAAGTTCCCATACATCAAGACGTATAAATTCATTAAGTTCTTCTTGCATAGCTTCTATCCAACAAGATTGGGTAAATGTTTTTTTGCCACGTCTTAGGTTCACCTTCACTAAGAAAAGCATCAAAATGACAAAACATTGCACTTTCATGTAACTGACTTCGTGTGGATACCAGGCGATTAGGGTCACCAATAATAGAATCTATAGGATGATCCTTTGTCCACTTGCTGTCATGTTCACGAATCCGTGGATTGGAGTATACTGTAGTAGGAGCTTCCTCTAAGGTGGACGACCCGACTTGATTAGGGTCGAGAATTGGTACACCAAAGAACGGAAGTTCACGCATTTGAGCGAATTCTAAATCGTGATCATTGATTAAAGCTGACTAAAGGATTGGTCGGTACCAACGATGCCGACGGAAATCTTTTAATTCCTTGGTCTAAGCTGGGAATAATCGGAGGTTTATCGAAAGATTTTCACTGATTGTTAAACCATTGATTAAAGCTGACTAAGAAGAATTGGATGTGTGAGTCCCACTTATACATCTAAACTGTAAGTGTGACAATCCGTCAATTTATGGTTTATATTTTATTCTCAAATATTATTTAAAAACATTATTTTAATGTTATATTATGAACTCACTTATTTTTGGGAAGAAATTTGGATTTACGTCTTGAAGTAGCATCGACTACGTCTAAACCGGAGGATTCTACGTTACGTGCTTATGTTTACATACACCGTTTTGGTGACAGTCCGACATTTCAGGAAATAAATTTATCCGTGAACATTATTTTGGGATTTTAGTTTTGATTTGGTTCATAAACTCACAAATCTATGAGAAGAGATTAGGACTTACGTTCATAATTTAACGTCCTTTACGACTAAACCGGAAACCTTAAGATTACGTATTTACGTTTTTGAACTCCGTTTTTGATGAGACAATTTTTATTAGATTCGTTATGTGTCGTTGATTCATAATTTATAAAAACGTTTTTCGTAAAACGACCCGAGGGCATGTAAATCGAGGAAACTAGAATCGAAGAATACCCGTAAATTAGTGGGATGAGACAAAACAAGTTTATCCCACCCCACTCAAAAGAGATGGCCAAAAGAGGACACCACATCATAAGATGTGGCACCCTTTTAGCTAGAAAGCTAACACATGTTAGCATAAGCTTAACATGTAAGATAACTTAGCACAAAACCACCAAAACCACTTCATTCATACCATTTACACTTAGCAACTCATACAAACCACTCACCAAACTCTCTCATCTCTCTCTACTTCGTCCAACAATCATCAACAACAACCCTCATTTGATCTATTTTAGCCATAACATCATGTGTTACTCATACACATGATGATGCTCCTTTGAAGCCTTGAAGATTAGAGGTGATTTTAACATCCAAGGAGAAGATTTGGTGATGTCCAAGGGCTGATTTCTACAAGAAGATTACAAAGATTGGTGGTCTTTAAAGTTGGTGTTGATCTATCACAAGTTCTTCCATCAAAATCCAAGCCTTGATCATAAACTACACAACCTTGGTGGTATAGATATTGTTATTTCTATCCTCTTCTTATTTTGATTATGTAATCTTGTATTTTCTTTATTTATGTATATGTATATGATGATGAATGATGATTAAAAATATTATGTGGGGATTTGGTGTTGATAGATTTGATAAACATGGTTAAAAAGATGGAAAACCATAGGTAAAATGGTTAAAATCTTGCTTAAATGTGATGGCTGTATAAAAGCAGTAAGTAAACAAATGTTAAACTGATAAAATGGTAAAGTGGAATCAATTTACAGTAAGTATAAGATGTTATACACATGTGAGAGTTGGCCATGCAATGTAATCATCAAAATGAGTGAAATATGATCAAAACAAGATGAGTGTACCAATCTGAATAGTCTGTTTTGTAGGGACTGTTAAGGATAGTTAGACATGGAATGAGTAGTAGCTAAATCTCATTTATTTGTAGATCATAATATGAAGTTTATGCCATCCAAAAATGAGCTTCTATCTCCTTATAGAACTCAAGATATGATAAAAATGGTGAAGATGAAACTAAAAATCAGATTTTGAAGAATTAATGTTTAATAGTATTATATAAGCACTCAAACTAATATAGTATAAAATGTGAATTAAAACCCACTAACTTATAAATTTCATTTATATAAATATGTATAAAGTTAAATAAATGGACACTTTATAAAAATGGTAGTTGAATAATATTTATAAGTTATAAAAACTATAAACATGATTTTTACGACTTTTTCGGCTATTATCGTAAAATTAACGTTTTTCGCCAATTAAAACTTAGACGATTAAACCCGTCTAATGTAAACCTTTTAAAAGTAATATACTGATATATAAGTACTAATACAAGTAAAAACCGATAAAATCCGAACTATATAACATACGGACATTAACGGGCCAAAGTAGCCTTATTGGACTATAAACCCGACTAGTTGATAAAACTCTTATAAACTTACTCATTGGGCTTAACCCACTTGGGCCCAACATGAAAAGTATAATACTGATAATAAAAGTATAACTTGGCTAATATAATATATTGGGCTTGTAATGGGCCCATTGGGCCTCAAAATGTAAACAAGTTGAACTAGTGTAACTAGTCTTGAAAATTACCAACACATAAACACTATAATGAATGAGTAAAAATGTACAATCCCACTTGATCATCATCATATTTACAAAATCATCATATGTATACATAATTGTTATTTTTATAAAGTCATTGGACAAGAGTCTTAGACGAGTATTATTTGTCTAGGTTTCCGTGATTGAAGCACGTACCGTACATCCGAATTGCCGATAACCCGCTTTCCCACATCAACGTGAGTTCATAGCCTCGCACTCTTTTAAATGTTTTTATGAAATGTTTTATAAACACGCGAGGGAGATAACATGTTAGTTTTACTAAAATAGGACACCATTTGTCCCGATTGTTTGTTTATTGATTTGGACCCGAATGATTGTATGACCCGATGTATGATTATGTGACCCGATAGATGAAATGAAATGGATTATTAAAGTTAGGTTATGTCACTAAAAGTCCCATTAGCATGAATTGTGAACTACCGGGATTTGGTAGACGCTTATGCATATAATAGTACTATTTGGGGACGATCACCCCAGTTCGCGCCTTGACGGTTGATCCCCGTCGTGCCACATTGATTGGTAAGCGAATTTATGTATGAGAAGATTTACACAAGCGTTATTATTGTGACGACATGCTAATTTAGATGGGCAAATGAGTTTCGGGTTAGCTACCCGTTGTTTGTTGTAGTAAGGTAACAATGTCATGCGGCTTATAATAATCCAAATAACGAAATACTGCTATACGCACTGAATTACAATGAATTGCCTGACTAGCAATACGAGGTCTTATTATTGATTTTATGTTCGTGTTTTGGTTTTACATAACCATATTCATATAACGGTTTTTATTTAACTTTATACAACGTTATAAAACGTATTGTATGATGTTTTTACGACTTTGGTTCATATAATGATTTTGAAGGCAAAAGCCTATATTATGATTTTTGATAAAGATTTGTATAAAATGACTTTGGCTATTGTATGGCCTATTACAAAGATTTGTACAAAATGATTTCCGGTAATAATTTTATACCGATATTATATTGATGGATTTCATTAAACTCTATGAATTCACTCGGCGTTATCGCTGACCTTTTCTTTTAACATGTTTTATCTTAGGTACTTGAAGGTAATTCTCGGGAAGACAACAAGAATTCATGGCCCGCACTTAAATAACAATTTCCATTCAAATGCTTTGTAAAACCTGTATGAAATACAATGACTTGGGACCTATGTAAATTAGATATTTATGAATGGAATGCTTTATTATTAAACGACGCGATTTTTATGCGTTGTCTATGATGTGAGTAATGTGCTATCCCGTAACACCAACGAGTCTTCCGTTGTATTGAATTGTGTATATTTGGGGGTGTTACAGTTTGGTACCAGAGCTCTCGTTATAGAGAACGAATGATTTTTAAAACCAAGGTTTTGAATAAAACATTTCAAAATCTTTTAACTATAAACATTTTTCTTAAAATGTCTAAAAATCTTTTGACTATAACGATGCCGAAGAATTCCCGAGTTACCGACAAGGCCAGACTGAGAAGTGTTATTTTAATATATATATATATATATATATATATATATATATATATATATATATATATATATATATATATATATATATATATATAGATTATATATATATATATATATATATATATATATATATATATATATATATATATATATATATATATATATATATATATATATATATATATATATATATATATATATATATATATATATATATATATATATATATATATATATATATATATATATATATATATATATATATATATATATATATATATATATATATATATATATATATATATATATATATATATATATATATATATATATATATGATGTAATTTGATTACATGATTGTTTAATGATTATTTCAATACGTATATGAGATATTTATACGACGTAGATTGTCACAAGGAACCCTAACTCCCCTAGCAAATCAATCGAAGCTATTCCCGTAGAAATTCTAGCTATTCCAAACCTAAACCAAGTTGTGGATATTTATGATCCCAACAAAATGGTTGATACTCGTAGAAATGTAGATATTAGTTGATTGTGATATTGAAAAAGAATTGGGGAGATTAAAACTGATATCGATGTCATGACGATCTTTCCTTATAGAGTGGAGTTTGACAAAACATTACCACCTGGAAAGGTGCCATCTGATTCATTGTCACCCAATTCTTAAATATGAAATCGAAAAGGTGAATGTTGCACTTGAGGCTGTCATTGGAACTATTACCCAAAAGCCTCATGCAACTAGTACCTTTCCGAGAAGTCTAATTGAATGTGTGAGTCATCTCATGCTAGTGACTCATTGATAGCTATTGTTGTAAGAGCTATAGGATTGGAAATTAAATGTTGATCATAGCGAGATTTTATTTCCCTTTTAAGGCTTATGAATAAGATTGAAAGTATTGGAAAATGAGGTAGGATGTTGCATTTAGTATAAGTTGATTGAAACTTGAATAAAGTAAAATTTAACCCGTATGGAATATGAGATTATTAAGAGGAAGTCATTAAGTCCTGTGATTGAATTATAAGGTTTTAAATGATTGTTAGTTTGTGCTAAGGGTTGTTCCTAGGCCATTGTCCAATGACGAGGATGCCTAGTGTCCAACAAATAAATTGAAGAAATCTTCTTCTGAATTGGGACCGATGGATCTTTCGGGACATGTGGAACACCTAATGACTCTTGTAGATTAGTATTCATTTTGGTATCTTTTAAAAATAATCCCTAACTTAATTGAGACATCAGTTGGTAGGATGAGTTCTTGGAATTGTATGACATAGTGACACGTAATGTGTTACAGTACAATTTTGACTTGTTTGTGATTAATGAAAAGACTACATTTTATTGCTAAATCCTACATGTATTGATGTTATCTATTCTTTTATTGCTTCATCATAATGTTCTCATTAGTGATGCAACCGTTGAACAAGTACTCATCTTGATTTGAGTTACGTTGTGAATTATTATTTTTGAGCGCCATCGAGGTCATGAACCTCATGATTATTTGGCTAAAGCTCATTTCCTAGAATATTGTAGTTAGTTCTTGGTGAACGACTTTTCATCACTCTTTTACAGATCACTCATTGTTTTTATAAGATAAAACAGTATCCCTTGAGAAAAATTGAATTTTCATCACTATATGGATTATTTAAAGTGAGACTTATAAATAATCATTATTGAAATAAAGTTGATTATGAAATACCTTGGAAAACATAATTGTTTTCATAACAAAGAAAATCTTTGTAAATTTATTTTTGATTCTTATTTAAGAATTAAACATGAAAATGTTTTTATTATAAACATGATGATAAAATTTTGACGAACTGAGTACTGCATCGTTAATCTTGAAATTGTATATAGTCACCATAAAGGCTGATTAGTAGTCACCATAAAACTGATTAATAAACACAACATTTTCTTTGAAGATTGTGAAAGATAATTTTTATGAGATCTGCAAGAAGTGAAAAGTAGGGACATAGTGTTAGGAACACCTACATATGTGCCTATAGCGTCTATTCTTCTGAACCGAATTTACTCATCTGTGGAAATTGTCTTATTTGACAATTGATATTCTCTCCTTATCTAATTCTCCCGTGGTGAGATTCCTTGAAAAAGTATCTGATTACCGAGTGTTGATACCCGACTGGATGTATCGACGTTCCTATCATTTCTTTTGAATATATTTCATTTGAATGACCTGGGTAACGATCCGAGGGCTTTCGAATGCGTACTCAAATTAGGAAAACATGGATATACTCATATTCGTTAATGTTTTCATCTGTATCTGATTTGAAGTTCTCTCGCGTAGATTATGTTGACCTTACTCTTTTAAGGTTAGTTATGTCTCCATATATCCTTGAATTTGTGAAGGATTATGAATTATTATTAGTCTTTTGAGAAGTTCACATCTTATCAACGGTGATGAAACTGGAAAATTGATAGTGCCAGTAGAATGAATTGATTGATTAGGACATGACGACATTGTCTGAATTGATGGGAACTCGAGTAGAATTCCCCTAAAAGATAAGATTTTGATTATCAAAAGTGATCTAAATAATTCTTGATGGATGACCATATCCTGCATTTAGACTTGAAATTATACCGTGAATGGTTGTGAATTAGTCATAGATATTATAATCTAGAAAGAACTTAAAGAAAATTTATTAAAAGATGTTTTTCGGTAATCTAGAAACTTTAGGAGGTATTTGTTGGTGAATTACCTAGACTTTCGCCATTAAGGCAAGTTGAATTTGGTATTGGTTATATTCCTGGTGCTACATCTGTGGCATGTGCACTGTACGTCAGAACCATCTGAATTAAAAGAATTATCGTGCAACAGAGAGAGTTGTCGGAGAAAGCTTTTATTCTACCAAGCTCGTCATCATGAAGAGCTATGGTGTTATTATTCCTTATATTTACTTGTTGAATTACCGTGAACTAAGTAAATTGACGATTAAAATCTATATCCACTACCCAAGATGATAGATTTGTTCGATCATTTACAAGGTTCTAGCGTTTATTCGAAGATTTGATCCACGACATGGATATCATTAATTTCGCATCCGCGAAAAAGATTATCTATTCCAATCACTACATTCGGTACTTGTAATGAACATTATGCGTTTCACGTGATGTCGTTTGGATTAACTAATACACATGTAGCATCCGTAAATTTGGTGAATCACGTGTGTAGGCTGTAATTTGATAAATTCATGCTTGTGATCATTAAGGACCATTTGTTTATTTATAAGAATAAGAATGAGTTAATAATTAGTTATATACTGCCCTGAATTGGCCGAACAATAAACATGTACCTTGAGTATTTATCATATGATTTAAGACTTAATCCTTTACATTATTTGACCGTGTAATTAAAAGATAATGGAATCTATATTGACTCTTCAAAAACTAAGAGCCCTTTTAAGACTTTGGGTTTTACCAAAAAGAAAGTGCAAATGTGTTTTGACAAATGTTTTATCAAAAGAATTTTTAAGGAATCTTCCCTTAAATCCAGAACATTTAACTAAACTCCTGTTTAGGGGTAAATGTTTGTGTATACCTCAAGACAACCTAAGAGGGATTGAGGAAACCATTTAAACCATGACTTGAAATTTGAAACGACAATTTTTGATTTTCAACTAAGAAACTTTTAACCAAAGTATAAACAAATATTTTTCGAACATTTACGGATCTTATAAATTATTTTCGATAAATCAACAAAAATCGTGTTAATTAAATTCAAATTTATTATGAACATTTTTATATAATTGGTCGAACTAAGAAATTTAAAACTTTTTACGTTTACATTTCATAAAAATTAAATATTTATTATTTAATTACTTGCAATAATTATCGACTCTTTAGTTGTCGGATTGAGTAAAACTGATAAAAATAATAGTTGAGACGAAACGAAAACTTAGAAAATATGAAGAAAGAAATTTTGAATAAATACGGTCATGATAATTATTTCATCAGGGAAGGTGAATGTAGATATTGACACATAGTATAGAAAGGATAAAGAATCAATTAGGATTTATTCCTTAGTAATGACTGTGCAAATAAATTGCCGAACAATTTAAAAATAGCCGATGCTTGTAAAAAGGGGTTCGCGGGTAATGTGAACCATTAGAATTGAGAAGCCGATGGCGTTAAAGGTTTTAAAGGCCACTTGTGGTTGCCTAAATATGGAGGATTTTGAGATTTAGTTATGTTGGAATCTCATAAGATTAAGTATTCTATTCATGCTATTTCTGATTTAGTGTATTTTTATCTAAAGAAGTTGTACTAATGGCAAATTATGAAGGCAGACATCGCCTCATACATTAGTAAACGTCTAACTATTGCAAAGGTCATCATCTGAATTTGATTCGATTTGGGTCATCGTCGACAGACTGAACAAATCTTCTAATGTCATTCCTGTTAATGATAGATTCTCAATGAAGAAATTGACTCTTCGTGTTTAAAAGAGTTGTGTAAACATAGTGTGCCGTATCAATCATCTCTATCAAGATCCTCGCTTCGCATCGAATTTCTATAGATTTGCTCAGAAGTCATTGAGAACGAACCTTGATGAGAATACTATTTACCACCCCAATCAAAGGGACGAGGTAAAGTAACGATACAAAATAATAGAAGTAACGATACAACAAGTGGTATCAGACCAGTTTGATTAGTTAAACTCTTGTTTTATTAAACTGCTCATTTAAAAGTTTTCAAATCAAGATCCAAAATGGCTCAAGTTATACCACAAACCCTATAATATAGGGTTGGCCAACTCAATGCTGCTCTTGTACTAGAGGTAGCCAACTTTACAAATTGGAAGAAGAGGTTTCTTGTCCACATAGTTGGAATTGAACCTCAATTCCTTGGAATCATTGAAAATGGTCCTTTTGTTCCCATGGTTGGGGACAATAAAAAACCTGAAGTACAATGGACTGCTGATGAGAGAAAAGCTGCTAACCTTGATCAGCGTCTCAAAAGTCTCATCATGTTTGTACTCCCAGATGACCAAATAGATTCTTTTCTAAATTTTAAAACAACCAAATCACATGGGAGGACCTTATTCTTTACCATGAGGGACCCTCTGAGGTAAAAGAAACCAGAATCATGGACTTAAAGCTTCAATACAACACCTTCAAGCACAAAGAAGGGGAAACCCTCACACAGACATTCACCAAATACAAAGCACTGATGAATGAACTTGTAAATGATGGTGTTGAGCTTTCAAAACTTGAAATCAACACAGTTTTTGTTATTGCATTGCCAAAGAAGTTGCTCAGTTTCTGCCAAAGCTTGAGAAATGCTAATCACATTAAAGATTGTGATCTAGCCTCTCTTTTTGGGAAACTAAAATATGAAGAAAACCTAGTTGATAGGATTTATGAAGGCTCAAGCAAGAGTAAAGCATTAATCATTGCTACACCCTTGTCCATAGCCTTCTTCAGTGAAGCTATCATTCAAGACTACCAAGATAGTCCTGATGATGAGGAAGATACTAGATCTAGTGAGGAATATCGGAATGACCTCAAAGAGGAATTTCATGAAAGAGCACTTCTGGCCAAGTCTAGAAGGTTCTTTAAGAAAGGAGGCAAGTTCTCCAGCTCCACAAAAGCTTTAGTTGACACTGAATGCTACAAATGTGGGAAGACTGGTCACTATGCTAGGGATTGTTTTTAAACATCTCTCCCTTCATATTCCTCACCAGCTCAATCAAGACCAACTGGTCAATCATCATTTCAACCAAAACAAATTGCTTCTACTCCATTTCAGCAAAGCAAGGTTGAACTCAGGCCTACAAAAGAATTTGAGGCCAAATACAGGGAAATCAAGGCAAGATTGGCCTTAATGAGTACTGAAAGCTCCTCATCCAAGAACCTCAAGCAAGACAAGAATAAAGGACTTGTTACTGAAGCATATGAATGGGATGACGAAGATGTTTCTTCAGATGATGATGAGTTGGTAAATGTGAAAGTGCTAATGGCACTTGCTGATGATGAATGGGCAAGCTCAAATGTTGTCACCATAGAAAGTGCCAGAAATGGATAATGGGTCAATGTCACAATAAAAAAGGTACAAACTTTTATTGAATTAGAAGATAAAGATGACATTAAATTTGTCTTTGATTACTTGTGCATTGATCTAAAATTTGTTGAAGAGCAAAGAAACAATTTGCTTGAAAAATTTCACAAACTTGGTATACAACTTGAAGATTTTGAAAGTAAGCAAATAGAGTTAAAAGAAGCTAAACTTGATATTCTTACTTTTCAAAAATTGAACAAAGAAATTTGTAGGAAAATAACTCTCCTAGAATGGAACTAAAAGAAGCAAAAGACATTGTTAAATCTTGGCTTAGAAATTCTGATAGGGTAAATCAATGCATAAGTGAACAAATACCTGCTCAAAAGAAGAAAATGCTTTGTGCTGAAGGATCCTCCAGCACCAAATCTATTGTCTTTGTCAAAACCTCAAATGAGGATGGTAGCTCCATCACTAACATTGAAAGGTCAGGTGAAGAGAATTTACCCAGTCATGACACTGGACGAATCCTTCTTCCTGAGTTACAAGCATGTGTTGACACTTCAACACCAGTTGGATCCTCAGTTACTGAGGATGACTCAGATGATGATATTGAGAATGAAGTAAGTACCCCACTTCCTTATTTGGAGAAGCCGGCTGGTACTGAACTCTCTACTGGACCCAATACTATCTAGTCTATCATCAAGTCTCACACCACAAACAAAGGTAGTTCTTCCAAACATGTCAAAATTGACACTTCAAAGAACTCTTCAGCTCCTGCTGAAGGATCATATATGAGAACTACCTCTTCAGTTTCAACAAATAAACTGAAGAATGCTAGATCCGAGGAAGATGAGAGAATGTCTCTTGTCATGCAAGAGATCTATGATCTTAAATTACAACTCAGGAAACAGCAAACACCAACACGATTCAAAGATGAACCTTCAGATTTTCCTCATTTAAAGTACAAGACACAATTCAAAAGAGCTTGTGAGTTATGTGGTCAAAACAACCATCTCACTCAAACTTGCTTAAGAGTGATTTATAGTACTAATTATGAAAGGACTGATCATCGCACTTGTGAACACACTCAGTATATGTTGTCCAAAACAAGTGCTGATGCTCACAAATTTGAAGCATCTCATTCCAGGCGAAATATGCCTTTCCCACCAAGTATTTATTGTGGTATGGTCAATCATCACTCAGATGATTGCCACTATTACCCTGTTTGCAATATTTGTGGAAGTTATGACCATGACACTCATGGACATAATCGTATCATCTCACTCAGAGGAGGTATTAAACCATGAAACCCAAAATCTATTACCAAATGTTGTGAGACTTGTGGAAGCGATGTCCACACGACATCTGATCACAATCACATAGAGTGGTTCAGAAGAGATGAAGCCCTTCAGGCTAAGAAAGCTATATCTATTCAGACCTCTTCTTCTACTGATCAATCACACATACCCTCAACAAGAGGACCCTTCAGATCTAGAACACCTTCTAGATCTAAAACCCCCACCCAACAAAGGTGGATTTCAAAACAAAACTGACCATTTCCTTAACTTGTGTATTGTGATCTCAGGAAGCCTATTTGGTACCTAGATAGTGGCTACTCAAGGCAAATGACTGGCACCAAAAGTTATCTGCACAAGTATAAGGAGGAACAAGGTCCTAATGTTGTTTTTGGTGATAACTCATCAGCTACTACTGAAGGATTTGGTTCAGTGAAATGCAATGGTATTGTTTTCTCAAGGGTTGCATATGTAAATGGATTGAAGCACAACTTCATCAGCATATGCCAACTTTGTGATGCAAAGTATCTTGTGCTGTTTGATGACAAAAAAAGGTACAATCTTCAACTCCAATCATGAAATTGTGATGATTTCTCCAAGAGTAAAAGATGTTTGTGTCATGAACATGAACTCTACTCAAGAGACATGCTTCTTTGCTAAAGCCTCCAATATTACCAATTGGCTTTGGCATAAGAGGCTCTCACATCTCAATTTCAAAACAATAACTCTGCTGGAAAAACAAAATCTTGTTATTGGTCTTCCCTCACTTGTCTACTCCAAGGACAAACCATGCTCAGCATCTGAAAAAGGGAAGCACCATAGGGCTAGTTTTAAAACAAAGCAAACTTTCTCAATCAAAGAAAGTCTTCATTTGCTTCACATTGACTTATTTGGCCCAGTATCACCTAGGGCCATTTGTCATGAAAAATATACACTTGTCATTGTTGATGAGTACTCGAGGTACACCTGGGTATATTTTTTGACAAAGAAAATCCATGCACCAGATGACATTATGTCATTCATCAAAAGAGTTGAAAATCAAAATGACACTCATGTCAAACAACTCAGAACTGACAATGGCACTAAATTCAGAAATCACTCACTGATCAAATTCTGTGATGACAAAGGAATTTCCCAAAATTTCTCATCTCCTTACACACCTAAACAAAATGGTGTAGCTGAAAGAAGGAACTTAACTTTGATTGAAGCAGCAAGAACAATGCTTGTTGGATCTGCTCTCTCTAAGCATTTTTGGACTAATGTTGTAGCCACTGCTTACTACACTCAATATAGATCCATTATTGTGAAGAGACACATGAAGACTCCCTGTGAAGTCTTCAGGGGGGATAATTCCAAACATTTCATTCTTACATGTGTTTGGGTGTCCAGTATTCATTCACAATCACAAGGATCACGTTGGAAAGTTTGATGAAAATCTGATGATGGTTATTTTCTTGGATACTCCCTAGTATCTAAAGCATACAAAGTCTTCAACACAAGAAGACAATGTATTGAAGAAACCTATCACATCACTTCCAATGAAAGTTCTGAAGCTCTCAATTTTTCAAATCCATCAGATGATGAACTTCATACTGATGGTTGTCAATCAAATAATGATCAATCTCAAAATGATCAAAATGATCAGCAAGGAAACACAAATGACCAAAATGGTTAGTCTCAAAACAATCAGCATACTGACACACATGATCAAAATGATCAATCATATGTAGCTGCTGAAGAACAATATGAGTCCCTTGCTCAAAGCTCTCCTATCATCTCTAGGGAATTAGGTCTTGGATATGCTTCTTCTGACCAAGAAGGAAGTCCTCTAATGATTGAACCCTTGTCTACTGAATATCCTTCAGTAGACACTAGAGACATTTCAAGTCCAAGTCCATGTCATGGACTTCCAAGTTCTAGCTCTAATCAGGATACCAGTACCTATTCTCCAGCTCCACAAAGATCTTGGACTCAAAATAGTCAGGTGAACATAATAGGTAATCCTAGTGAAGGTAGAGTCACTAGATCTATGGCAAAGAAACTGAGTGCTGCTTCATCTGGAGAATGCCTTTATGCAAATTTTCTCTCAGAAATTGAACCTACAAAGGTTCCTGAAGCACTCACACACCCTGGATGGGTGGATGCCATGCAAGAGGAACTCAATCAATTTGAAAGAAACAAAGTATGGAAATTGGTTCCTCTTCCATATGGTAAATCAACCACTGGTAGTAAATGGGTTTATAAGCTCAAAAGAGGTGAAACCAATGCAGTGACCAAAAAATAAAGCTAGGCTGGTGGCCCAAGGATTCAATCAAGAGCCTGGTGTTGATTTTGATCAAACCTTTGCTCTAGTTGCACGTATGGAAGCCATACGAATCTTCCTTGCATATGCCACTTACATGAACTTCATCATCTACCAAATGGATGTCAAAGGTGCATTCCTAAATGGTGACCTAAAAGAAGAAGTTTATGTTACCCAGCCTCTTGGCTTTAAGAGTAGTAAATACCCAAATCATGTCTACAAGCTTTACAAAGCTTTGTATAGATTGAAGCAAGCTCCAAGAGCATGGTATGAAACTCTCTCAACTTTTCTCATTGAACATAAATTTTTCATAGGAAAAATAGATAGCACCTTGTTCATCTATAAATCTAAAACTGCCACCATTCTGGTAAAAATTTATGTGGATGACATAATCTTTGGTTCTACAAGCTTGAAACTTTGTAAACAATTTGCCAAGCTTATGACCAACAAGTTTGAGATGAGTATGATGGGAGAACTCACATACTCCCATGGTCTTCATATTAAACAATCTGACCAAGGCATCTCCATCAATCAAGAAAAATATGTCAAGGATCTGCTGAAGAAGTATGATATAAATTGTGCTTCAGTGAAGAATCCAACGGTACCCCCTTACAACTTAGGACCTGATCTCACTGGACAGTCAGTCAATGAGACTCAGTATAGAGGTATGATTGGGTCACTCATGTACTAAACTACAAGCAGGCTTGACACTCAATTTTCTACATGCCTTTGTGCAAGATACCAAGCAGATCCAAAGGAATCACACCTTACTGCTGTAAAGAGAATCTTCAGATACCTAAAAGGTACACCAAGTCCAGGTCTTTGGTACCCCAAATCCTCAGGTTTTGATCTAAAGGGGTAATCAGATTCTGACTATGCTGGTTGCAATTTGGACAGAAAAATCACTTCTGGTGCCTACCAATTGCTAGGTGGCAAACTTGTGTGTTGGAGTGCTAAAAAGCAACAATCTGTTGCCATGTCTTCAGCAGAAGCTGAATATGTGGCAGTTGTTGGATGTTGTGCCAATGTTCTTTGGATGAAAAGCCAACTGGCTGATTATGACATAGAATATGAAAAGGTACCAATCTTTTGTGATAACACTAGTGCTATTGCAATATCCAATAATCCAGTCCTTCACTCAAGAACAAAACACATTGATATCAGATATCACCTTATTAGAGATCACATTGTGAAAGGGGACATTGAATTACATTTCATCCCCACTCAATACCAATTGGCTGATATCTTCACCAAACCATTGGATGAACCAACTTTCAAAATATTGATAATGGAGCTTGGTATGCTGAACATTGATGATACAAAACCTAAACCTTTAGCATTCACTAAAGAAGCTTGAAGGTTCAACAGTTCTTAAAAGATCTTGATTAATGTTAAGTAGCGTTGTCTGAGTAAAGGAGTGTGCAATGTCATGTGTCTATTTCACTTTATGTGATTGTGTATATGATGTTTTGTCGCCTTATCTGATTCACTAAAGCTGAACAAGTAATCACCAGTCATCAAAAGGTTCCTTCAGCAATGCTGAACAAATTTTAATGCAGCTGAGTAGCTAGGCCTGAGTAGAGGAGCGTGCAATGTCATATGTCTTGTTCACTTATGTGAACATGTATATGGGGTTTTGTCACCTCATCTGACGCACTGAAGCTCACAAGTATAGTCATCAGCTTAAGTATATTTGAGCAACAGCTTTTAAAAACAAATCAATCATGTGACTCAATTGAGTAAATGGCATTAAATTTCTTGAGAATAAATATAAAACATTCTTTCAAAAGGTGTCAATTGTTTATTTAGGAAATATCAAGCGTCCATATTACAGTCAACAACTTTCTGACACAATGAGGCGTTTCACTGTTCAAAACAATAGAAAATCATCACCTTTTTCAGAACATTAATGAGAGAGTTTGTGCCATTTATTCAAATGAAACCCTAAAAGTTTCATTCTTTTTCTAAATGTTTTACAAAATTTGACAACTCAATTTAAAAAAAGTGTTTACATATATCTTTTGAAGATTGATGATTCATATCATTTGCAAAATATTTAACAAAAAAAAAACACACACAACTCTCTCTCTCTCTCTCTTTTCAAAAGAAAGCACACACAACAAACATCAATTGCTGCTGAATCATCTTCACAACCACAAGAGACTGAGATCACCCTCAATCCTTCCATCCATATAAACTATCCCATCGAGTACATATTCTTTAAACCCAACAACATCACCTTGATCAAACTAGAAACCCTAACATCTGAACCAGGAAAACAAGTACTAAACTTTTTATCCAAATGTGTGATTCGTGATGCCTTGTTCAAGGATCCAGGGGTTATGTTTGAAAATGTGTTAAAAGAATTTTGGTTCATAGCACAAGGGTCAACGAATACAAAATCTATTGAGTTTGTGTCTACAATCATGGTTATTCATGGGAAAATAAATTTAAAGATGTTTAGAAGGGTTTTAGGGTTAAACTATTTGGAGGATTCTAGCAAATATGAGGTTGTTCCCAATGATCTCTCTGTTGTCAAAACGTTTTTTTTAGAGAAATTGGATACACTGAAGAGATTGATGATAAATGAGGGTTGAAGAGAAGCTGTTAACCACCTAAGTGGAAATTTTTGATGACCATCTTAATTGAGTCTCTAGGTGGGAAAACTGGTGTGCTTGATCAAATCAACCAAACGGATGCCCTGATTTTTTATAGTCTGGCAAAGGGAATAAAAGCTGATTTTGGAAAACTAATCTTTGAAGATCTCCATGGAAAATTGGAGAAGAAAACTAGGGAGAAGAATGTGGTCTACACCAGATTTTTATCCCTCATTTTTGCTGAACAATTTGGTGAAGAGTACACTAAAAATGATGGAGATAAACTTGTTTTCTCAGTCTTTGATACCAATCGCTGGAACATTCCAGTCAGCACAACTGAACCTCCTTTCACACAACCTATGCTGGACATTTGCTCAGCAAATGCTCCAGTAGTGTTTAAAGCTCCAAAAGACACTCCTCCAACTGGAGAAGGGGATCTACAAGGCAAAAATCCTGGAGCTTCATCTGGACCTTGTCAGAAGCAAACGTCAATTAATACCAAGAAGGTTAGACGTGTGTCCAGAAAGAGGAAAACCCTCACACAATATTCCTCAAAGAAGATTGATGATGATTCCCAAGGCCATGCTTTGAAGAAGACCAAGTCCCTGGACAAGGACAAGAACCCTAGCTAGCCATCACCTTCAGTCTCTGCTGGAGGTGATATGCATAAAGAGGCCCAGCAAGCAACCCATCTCTCAACTTCTTTAAGACAGATGGGTGAAGATGGAGCTCACCCTCAGCTCAGTAGTTTGGAGTCAGCATTAGTAAGTACTTTCTTCTGAATACAAGTCATACTTCATTACCAATTTCTATCACTTGTCACTCGGAGTCTGCATCAGGGAATGATATGTCAGTAAATCCAACAGCTGATGCTGACCCTGGCCTATCTGTTTCTAATGAAGTAGCTCCCCCACAACAGGGTCCTACTGAAGGATCCAAAAACATTATCATTGATCTAAATTTTTTAGGGACTCTTTCTCAGGATCCATCAGGTCAAACCAACCCTGGTGGTGAAGGGCTTGAAACTGATCCACACACTCATGATGATGTTGCAAAGATTCCTAAGGAAGTGCATCTCACTACTGGAGCCAAGGTGGGACACTTGCCTACTTTTGTTGTCAGTATGTCTGGAGATGATCTGGAGAAAGAACTTGGGTTCAATGAGAGAATTCCAGTCAATCTAGATGATAGTGATGAAGAACCTACTGATGCAACACAAAAGCCACTTTCCCAAGAACTGAGCAGTTAAAAGAATTAACCAATCAAGTGTTGATTCTTCAATCACAGGTTGCCAGACTAAAGGAAGAAAAGGTGCTTGCTGACAATGAAGTCTCAACCATTAAAGCAAGACCACCTCCTCCTTCTGTTGAACAAATTAAGGATGTCATCATTGATGCTTTAAAGCCCTTAGTCCAAGATGTGGCCACCACCACTTCCTTAAAGCAAGAGATGTCCTCTCTAATGGAGTCCATCAATGGTGCTTGCATGGAGTTTCCACCAGAATTCACACCAGTTCCTGGCCATGTTAATACCTTGTGTGATTCTGTGTCCAAAATCAAAGATAGAGTGGTGTTGCTGGAGAAACAAAAGCTGACCATTTCTGAAGAGGTTCAGCAGAAGCTAAATACCCTTGAAACTGTTCCAGCCATGCTGGCCAAGGTAACTACCACTCTTGATCATCTTTGTGGCTTCTTCCCTGCTGGTGGGTCATCAGAAGCTGCTGGGCAGTCTTCCACTGAGGGGGAGAAAAACACAATTAAATAAACTATATGTTATATGATTTAATTAAATATAGCATGATTTAATTTAATTAAGTGTATAAATACTTAGGTTAAAACGTGTATTAATATTTATATTAATATAACCTAAGTCATGTAAATTAATTAATTATAAAACATGTTAAATAATTAATTAATTATATAGTCCAATTAAATAATAAATACTTAGGTTAAAATCCATGTATTATTAATAATAATAATAACCTAAGTCATGACCAAATTAAATTAATTATGTAACATGTTTTAATTAATTTAATTAACCTTGTTAAAATTAGTCTTGTAAATAATTAACTTGTAAAATTACTAAGTCGTGAACCGTGTTCTATTTTCCTAAAGAGTGACGTGAACCGTGTTCGTGAACCCGTGAACCGGCCAAACAAACGCACCCTTAACAGTGGCAAAACCGGCTTGGCCGGTTGCCACTGTTTTCGCAAAACAGCCACCGGCTGTGCCAGTGGTTCCCCCTTGTTTCTCGGTTGTAGCCGCCGGCTGGGCAAAGTTCCTACCAACAGTTAGCCGGTGGTTCCCCCTCCTGCCGCGGTTGGTATTCCCCCTGATTTCCATATTTAGCCACCGGCTTAAGCCGGTGGTGTTCTTGTTGTTTTTAGCCGAGACCCCTAAAGCCAAAACACACCCCGACTTAGGTCGGGTTTCCCTTGTTCCTGCGGCCGAGACACACAGCCACACCGAGACCCCTTTAGTCTCGGTTGTTGGTGCGAACCAAAAGCAAGCCGAGACCTTGTGGTCTTGGTTCTTTGTGTCGGCCGAAACAAACACCCCTAAAAACACCATGATTTAACCCCCCATGATTTATTACATTTTTATGTTAACTTGTTTTTATATCAATATGATTTCATGTGTTCTTATTTAATAAAACATAAAAGAAAAGGGTATTAAGGATTTACCGAATACGTGAAACAATGAAGAATGAAAAACACGAACACCCTTTCAAGAATTGATCATCAAAAATCAACCAATCACACCCTTTTGGTGTGTTATACCCGACGGCCAAGAGAGAGCAAAAGAGAGATTAAAGATTTGGTATTTTCTAATTTTATGTGATTATGAAAATATGATTTCCCTTATTTCTTATTTAGTTAAAAGTCAAATGGGCTTGGCCCTTTCTTGTGTTTCTTGCCACGGGTATGTGGGGCCCACAAGGGGTAACCCATTGTTTTCCGTGTCTAAATATTATACGTGTTCTCGTGTCGTGTTTACGTGTTTTATGTAGTTATCGTTCGTGTCGTAAACTATATTTATTCGTAATCGTAATAAATATACGTAAATACATAATAGTACGTTCGTGATTATTCACGTTCATGATTTTCATGTTCGTGATTATAATTATTGTTGAAATAATTATCGTGCATTAATACGTATTAAATACTTATCGTGTAATAACACGTACGTAATACTTGTAAATCTTATTTGTAAAACGTAAACGTGCTATAAAAGGAAAGTTCTAATCATGTACGTACGATCATAAGGGTTCAATTCATGGTAAAAGCATTCGGGTTTTACAACTCTTTCCCCCAAAAAAGAATAATTATTCCCCGAATTATAGATAATGTAAACTGGAAAAGAAGAACATACCCGAATTCAAAATATGAAATGAGGGTAAGAAGCCCGGATAGACTCCTCTGTTTCCCAAGTGACTTCCCGCTCGGTATGATCAATCCAAAGGATTTTGACGAATGGAATCGTCTTCCTCCTCATGACTCGTTCTTGTGTGTCAAGAACTGGTTCGGGTTCTTCTAAGAAAGTGAGATCTTCACGAATCTGTTCCAGTATCCACTAAACCATGTGAAGGGGATGATACTTGTACCCTCTGAGTAAGGACACATGGAAAAAATTGTGAACATGAAAAAGTTGCAGAGGTAACGCTAAACGATAGGATACTTTACCGACTCGCTTAATGATATCAAACGGTCCGATGAATCGAGGACTGAGCTTCCCTTTGATTCCAAAACGTCTAACCCCACGTACCGGTGAAACCTTAAGGAAAATGTGATCTCCTACGTTAAAGTGTAAGTCCCTACGATGCTTTTCTGTATAACTCTTCTGACGTGACCGTGCTTCTTGTAGTTTCTGCTTAGCTACTGCGACCTTCTCGTTGGTCAACTCAATCATTTCCGGTCATTCAAGTGTTCGCTCACCAACCTGATCCCAGCAGATTTGGGCGCGACACTTTCTGCCGTACAACATCTCGAATGGAGCACACTTGATACTTGCGTGCCAAATCTTGTTGTATGCAAACTCTACCAAACAGATGTAATCGTCCCAATCTCCCATCCTTTCCAACGCACATGACCTCAACATGTCTTCTAATGTTGGAATCGTTCGCTCTTATTTCCCGTCTGTTTGAGGATGAAAAGTCGTGCTAAGCTTAAGTTTTGTACCCCAAGCTTTCTGCAGACTTCTCCAGAATCGTGAAGTGAACCAAGGATCTCTGTCTGAGACGATGCTGGATGGAGCACCATGAAGTCTCATGATCTCCCTCCTATACGTATCGGCGAGTTTACAAACCGAATCCTCCTTGCGAATTGGTAAGAAATGAGCTGACTTGGTAAGTCGATCAACGATAACCCAAATCGCATCGTGCTTCCTCTTTGTCTGCGGAAGACCGGTAACAAAATCCATGGTGATCTTGTCCCACTTCAACTCTGGGATATCTAACGGTTGAAGAAGACTGCCAGATCGCTGATGCTCGATCTAAACCTGCTGGCAGGTAAGACATTTGGAGACGTAAGTTGCAACATCCTGTTTCATACCACTCCACCAAGAGTATTGCTTGATGTCATGGTACATCTTGGTCGAACCAGGATGAATAGAGAATGGGGAGCTATGAGCCTCAGCTAACAATGCTTCCCGGAGTTCTTGGCCATCAGGAACACAAAGTCTCGTGCCCTGCCATAAGATACCATCTGTGTCTACTCGAAATTCTGTCTGCTTCTCCAAATTCTGAATTATCGCCCAGATTTCACCATCATCTTTATGAGCTTCCTTGATCCTAGAGAGTAACTAGGGTTCCACTCTAAGACTAGCCTAGTAACCGTGTTGTCCACGTACCATGATCTCTATGTCTAATCGCTCCAAGTCTCTTATAATTTCCTCCTCAATTTTAATGCCGTTTATCATTCCGGACTTTCTGCTAAGTGCATCTGCCACTACATTCGCCTTGCCGGGATGATACTGCAGATTAATGTCATAATCCTTCAACAGCTCTAACCATCTCTGATGGTAGTGATTTTACTACTTTTTAGGAAAAGAGAGTAAAAGTGGCAAGTATTAAGTGTCGGTTTAGGAAAACCAAACACTAATTACCCAAAGTGGGGATCGTTCTCAAGGAGGCAAGAGAGTTGTGCTAAGAAGTGATTAATGGTTTTTGATTATATTGATGAGAAATGAAAAGAAGAAAAGAGATCAGAAGAGAATGACGGTTATGATTATGAATTAAACTAAGACGAATAGTCGTACACGTAAAACCGTAAAAAGTGACAAAATAAAAAATTTACCCTAAAAATTCCTATAAAATTGCAATAAATCTTATAAAATGTAATTAGAGTTTACAAAAAACCAAAAATCACTCAAACCTTTTATTTAATTAAATAATAATTTTTTAATGCTAATTAAAGCCCAAAAAATCAATTTAATTAACAAAAAGCCCAAAATGAGATTTTTTCACTCGTAAACCTCTAAAACACGTTAACTAGATTTAAAACTGTTTTTGAAAATTTTAAAATTAATACAAACTATTTAAAAACAATTAAAAACTATTAAAACTTAAAATAATTCTAAAAATTAATCTAATGACCATAAAAATATTCTAAAAATTGTAGAATTCCTAACTTAATGTATTTAACCTAAGAAAATTGTAAAAAGTGCAAAAATGAGAAAATTGAAAAATAATAATAAAATAATATTAAAATAATATTCAAAATCTAAAAATTATAAAAAATTCTAAAAACATGAAAACTAGATTATTTTAACCTAATTAAACAGAAAGTGAACTTGAAATACCAAAAATACCCCTATTGGGCCTTCAAATGGGCCAAATACCCAAACAGATCCTTAATGGGCTTAGAATTGGGCCCAATAAGAAAAAGTTCTCAGAAATGGCCCAAAAGCTCCAGTCAAGCTTAAAATTTGATTTTAAACACAATTTTCCAAAGGACCAAAACCTGAAAATGAGCTTAAGCTAGCTTATTTCAAAACAGCTTATTCTTAATGGGCTTTTTGGCCCATTAAGCTATAAGCTGATGCCATAAGCTAAGATTTTACCCACGTCCTTCTCTTGACCTAATTAATCTATTTTCAATAAGAAAATTGAAATAAGCTCAAGGAATAAGCCTGAAATAAGCCAAAGCTCTCTTCACAAAACGACAAAATAGTCGTTTTGAGTTCTAGGCTATTTCAAGAGTTTATTCAAGTTGCAATAAGTTACAAATGGATTAACTAAGCTTAATCAACAAAAAATTTTCCAATAAGCACACTCAGTAAGCTGAAATAAGCAAAAAGATGATTTTGAAAAAGATAAAATAGTCATTTTCTAGTCAAAACCTAAAACTAAAAGCTGTAAACTTCCAGAATCACTTATAAACTCAAATTATTAGGACCTATTACAAAAAATAAGTTGTTGCACATTGAAATAAGCTAGAATGAACAAGTAATAAGCTATTGACCAATTATAACTAGCAGTGGCTAGAAGTAAGGGAAAGGAGTTCCCACTGCCTTGACTTTTTAACTTTGAATTTAAGAGAGTTTCACTTGGTTTTGTTGGACAATCAAGGCACCCTTGTGATCAGTGGATCACAAGGAGTCAATAACAAGCAAACAATCCCAAAAACACCCAACCAATTAGTCCAGTTAATTCAATCTATGCTCAGATATGTTCCAGACAAGTAATAAGCAGGTCTGATGATTATAAGCTACTTTTAAGCTAGTAAAAGCTAACCACAAACCACCAAATGCATACACAAGCTCAATACAACTTAAAGAAACACAGATTAACTTATATCATGCAATGAATCCAACTTATGAACAAGATATAGCAAGAATAGTTACTGATGAACAATGATGAACACAAGAACAATGTTTGCTGATATACTTGACACCAAATCCAAATTTAAGGCCTCAGATCTATCACACATGTTTCACTAATAATGATTTAACAATTGTTAGCCCTAGGTTAACATGCAAACTAGGTGTACACAAGATTTCAGAGAAAAACAACAAGTTTTCAAGATTTTATAGCGAATTGTTTGATTAAGTTATTCAAGGCACAAATTTTGCATATATCATAACTCAAACACCTCAATAACAAATAACAACTCCAACAATGCCACAATACCAACTCTAAATCATACAAACTTGAACAAACAGTCAATCCCAAACACCCTTTTCACTTTTCAAAATCAATTTTAACAAAGTAAAAGTATTCTCAAGATTGATTTAAGCCCAAATAAGTATCATAACACACAACATATGAATCAAGAGCCAATTTGCAGGCATAAAAACACACTTATACCAGCAGAATCACAAAATCACTTAAAACACCCTTTTTATTAGATTTTCAAGGATTTAAGACAAACCTCATGAATGTACATCCACACTCACGTATGTTTGAGCTTATGTGGTAGCTTGACAACCACAAGCTTCCAACAAGCTACTAAGATTAACAAGATTAGTAACTCGCAAATATTATAAAATAGAAAATGAAAATAACCAAGATTTTTCAAGCTTGGTTCCCCATTCCTTGATGCTTTCCAAACAACAAGCCTCACAATACCTTGATAACTATTTATCAGGGTATTATGATCAACTTATAGCCCAAAAAGTTCATGTGTTTGAACAAGAACTTGGAAAAATCAGGTTTTTTGAAAAACTTGCAAACTTATGCACAATCTTTAAAACCAATCTCTGAAACTTCAAACTCACAAACATATATCAATAACAACAAAATATAAAGGTTGGAACTTGGATTTCGTCACAACTTTCAAACAGTTTTTTCATTAACTTGAAAACAAGGATTTACAGAAACTTGACTAAGGAAAACCAAGAACAAGTTGGTATGTTGTGACCTAATGGCTTTATATAGAGCCTTACATGTGCTAAGAACTGATAAAAACAGAAAACCCTAATGCTTGAAGTCCCAAAAATTCCCTTGAGGATTTTCAATATCTTGGAATCATTTGACTAATTTTTGGCTGCTTATGTGAGTTGTCAATGTTGAAATTGCATCCAAAGGCTTAAAGAAATCTTAAAAAGTAAGCTTTAATCTTGAGTGTTGATTTTCTGGCAAGTTTTGGCAGTATCCTCAAAAACGTGTGAAGGAGGGAACTCATGTGAACTTGTGGGTGATGAGGTGTCATGTTTAAGGTTTGGGATGTGTTTAGGGTTAGCTTAATCATAAATCTGGAAAGAGTTAAAGGCTAATTCATAGTATTTAAGGAATACCCAAATTCGGCTTATGAACTCAAGAACAAGGTTTTGATCTAGATTATGTTTTAAAAACATGTTAAGCGCCCAAAATAATTAATTAAACCGGGTTAGTTAAAAGTTGTTATAAGTGGAAGGTGACATGGCCAAGAGATGAGTTGTGATTGGCTGGATGGAGTGAATGGGGCATGTGTCACCCCCTCACTGGTCTAGGTATCTTTCTTGTCTCCCACATTTATACCCTCATCTTTTATTTTCCTTTCATTTTAGTTTGAAACTTGAATAATCCGAGTTCCTTTGTTAATGAAGTTTCATTTTTCCCACTTTGGTCACAAATACTTTTCCAAAGTATTTTCAGGGGTATTTCTTGCCATTTGTTGATTCTTGAAGGGTTGTTTTGGCATTTTCTTCAAAGATGATGGTCTTGACTTGTATGGTTGACTTCTTGGAGGACTGAAATTTACAAGTCTTGATTGTTGAGGGACCATTCTTGCCAATTCTTCAAAGTGGAGGGTCCATTTTGTAAATTTGACAAGCTTTAAGGACCAATCTTGTAATTATGAATATAAAAGGGTTTAAAGTGTCAATTCTTCAATATTGGAGGACCCTTCTTGTTCAATTTTCATATCTTCAAGGTTTATTCTTGGAAAATCATCACTTGGGTCCGGTTCATTGTGCGGCTTCTTTTCCCGTGTTCGTTTTTCATTGATTCTTGTGATCTTTTATGATTTCCTCAATATCCGTACCTAAAATACACAAGTAACAAACTCAAGCATATATTTGGCATTTTTGCTGATATTTTATGCATTTAAAGCCTATTTTGGACGATGAGACTATGTATAAAAGCAGTCTCATCACTCCCCCATACTAAACCATTGTTGTGCCCTCACGCAATGCTAGAATAAAGTATCATAGCACCTCCAAAATTCATTTTTATTCATTTTTATTGAATGATAAACTAGCTACACTACTACTATTACTACTACTTGCGTTTTAGACATAATGTATAATTTTCATCGCAAAATGGGACGTTTAGGTTCATAGAATAAGAACACGTGAATGCTTAGTTAGAAATAATTTTATCGTCCTCGATTTTCACCCCAATTCCATGCTAAGCGTGCAACGAGATCATTGTTATTATAAGTTAGTAATGCTAACACACTACTCATATGCCCTAATCACGTACTTATCCTCCCATTTTCCTAAGTTGTATCTCTTATATTTTATTTTGTCTTGAATGTTTCACGAGGATACATTGTTTGACTTATGCGATAATAGAGATTTAGGTCTAAAAATAGAGTCCTAACGGTGTAACCAAGACCATCGAATTAATAACCCCTCATAATAGACAATGATGTAAAAAAAATAAGTCAACAAGAAGGATCGATAAACACGATTTTATAACGGTTTTGAACATGAGACTTATTACCAAGACTTTTATACGCCCCCTAACGGGAGGGCCTTATTATCATAGGTTTACCTGCATCTTTTATTCAACTTCGCCATGAAGCTTTTATTATGACTTTCGTCTTGCCTTGCCTTTTATTTAACCTCTCCATGAGGTGTTTATTGTGGCCAAAGACGTATATCCTCACGCTAAAAGCGAATTTTGGATCTTTAAAGCTTCAAAGATTAAGGCTTGATTCACTATAAATTTTGCACAGATTTTTCGGCCTTGTGAGATTCAAATTGTTTGCTTGATTTAGGTGAGCACTTGAAATCTTATTATTGGGTGGAGCTTTCGATTATTCGGGTTGCCAATACTTCAAAACCGTGACGCTGGCGATACCTTAATGCCTTCCCAATTTAATTACATGGAAGCTACTAGAAAAGACTAGAAACCAACAATCAAGACTAAACCGTTAAGTCAATATTTATTAAGCAAGAAATATTTACAAGCGAGGGGAGAATAAGAAAACTACGAGAACACATGAGTTTTTGAAAGAATACGAGTACTCTACGTTTAGCATAGTAACTTATAATTAGCTCTATCATTTCTTGTCCTCATTTAAGAGACTCAGCCTAATATAAAGTTAAGGAATCGAAGCTAAGTGCTCAACACACACGGTCGAGTCAAAATTTACTCTTATTCTCGCCATCAGAAAATCTACATTTGTGTCTTCAAACACGTATAAAACATGAGAAAATTTATAAAATTTGGCCATTTTTAACCTTATTTTGCAACAAAACGATAAACAAAAAGATAAACTTTGGAAAGCGTGAAGGTTTGGCAAGGCAAGTATCTATTCACCCCCCCCCCCCCATATGAAAGTTAAACATTGTCCTCAATGTTTCGAGTCTAAGGGTTGTAAAACCCCCATACTAGAGACGTAGTCTAATGCTTAATCTAGCATGGAAAGGGTGTAACCGTTAAATTTAAAGCCGTTTATGAAGTGTGCTAAAAACCTAAGGTTAGAACATTAAAGGATATATCATGGATATTTATAAATTCTTCAAACAAACGATTGATTGCTCCCATAAAACGAACACGAGAGGCTCCAATCGTGAAGATCATGATAATCTAAAAACCACATATCACAAACAACCACGGAACAAAGGTTGGAAGGGCACAAATCCCCACACGTTACTACATTAGAAAGCGATAATATGTACATAGGATAAGCATGGGTCTCCCCCACGAGGCACCTTGTTTTTGATAACCGAGTCAAAAGCTCGACTCGAATCCCCCATAAATGTGATCATTTAGGGATAATCATGGTATGGTCAATTTTTGGTGGGGCTTACATGATAAACAAGGCCCAAAAAGAACCAGTACTAAGGACTAAGTCCTTTGATGGTGCAAAATACCGGGATCGAAGATGGCGTTCTCGTTTTCATTGGATAAACAAATCAACGCCACTTCATCATGTGCCAACACAAACCCAAAGGGTTTAAAGAAAATAGATGAAAAGAAATAGAAGGGTGAGACAATGGGTAAGTCACAAAAACCATGAGCTACTCGAGGTAGACTCACACCAATCAAATAGATAGATTTTCCATTTATTGCATCGGTGGAAGACCGAGATTTCCCTTTATAAGCAATTCCGGGATCAAATATCTCGTCCTCGGTGGAGAAAGGGGAGGGAACATAAGGGGCTTCCCCCATACTAAGTCCACACAAAGCATCGTCAAAAGGAGAAGACGAGCTTGTAGCACTCAAAACACGAGGTGATGACGGAGTTAGCATTGTAGAAAAATCTTTTAAATCCAATTCAAAATTTTTTCCTTTTTCATCTTTTGAAAACTCCATATGAAAACCCGACTTGATTATGTCAAAAATATTTGGTGTTTCTAAAACGATATTAGTCACACTAAAAATTATCACATTTGAAAACCGTTTTTGTTTTGGTGGTGGTAAGTTCTCAAAACGTTTGTCAACAAAGAACACCGCCCCATTGGGGTCAACTTATTCATCTTCCGAAGAATCTTCCGTGATTGGAGACGTAGGCTTAACACTCTTAACCTCCACCGGCGGAGGGGACGGAAAACCTTTTCATCAACAACTCCTAACACTCTTTTAGAAATTCTTTTGCAAATGTTTTTGATGGGATTTACATTTTTCAAAGACGTGATAGAATACACATGAGAAAGCGTAGAGTTTTGAGTTGCATTTATGACGAGCTCTTCCTCATTAAAACGTAGAGTGATTTTCCTAGCATGCACATCGATAAGTGCTCTAGAGGTATACAAAAATGATCGACCTAAAATTAGAGGAACTTTAGGATCGATGGGAATGTCAACAACGATAAAGTCCACGGGATAGTAAAACTTTCCAACTTTTACGAAGACGTCTTCGGCTACTTCACAAGCTAGAATCGTAGAATGATTGGCCATCTCGATTGACATTCTTGAAGGATTGAGATTACGAAGATTGAGCGACTTAAAAATCTCAAGAGTCATCAAATTTATACTAGCACCAAGATCGGCCAAGGCGTAGCATTCCTCCATATCTTGTATGCACATGGGATTAAAAATTTACCAGGATCACCGACTTTTTGAGGTATGCGGCTAAGAAAAACCGAAGAACAACTAGACGACTTTTGCAATTTCTCTTTGTTATTCAACATACTTTTGAAGTTTGCGGCAAATCGAGGCATCATGACCAAGGCGTCGGAAAAAATTATATTAAAATGCAAGTCACGAAGCATTTTCATAAAAAGTTCAAATTGATAATTGTTATGTTCTTGTTCCTTTTCCTTGTTTCGTCTTGAAGGGTAAGGTAAGGGTGGTGTGGGTTGGGGCATAGGCAACGGCCTTGGAATCTCGGGTTCCACTATTGGTATTGGTTCAACCGTAGGTGTGGTTTGAGCGGTACTTTGTGGGATTGGAACTTGCTACTTTTCTACCACCACCTCGGGTTCTTTCTCTATTTCCTTCTCCGTAGAAGTACTTGGACGAGAAATGGGTTTTTTGAAAGTTTTACCACTACGAGTAGTAATAAACTTCAATTCTCCTTTCGGGTTCATGATGGTATCACTAGGATGACCACCTGAAGAATAATGTTTACACATGATAGCTTCAAACATTTTACCCATTTGATCTTCAAAATTAGATTGCCTAGCATCCGCTTTTAACAATTCTTCCTTAATTTCATGTTGACCTTGCTCCATTTTTTGTTGATTTTGATGGAGACGTTGAACATTTCCTTCCATTTTATTAGCATGATTTTTCAATTCATTAGCAAGTTCATTTTAAGCTCGTTTTTCAACTCGGATCTTAAGCTAATTATCTCACGTTGCATGTTGTCAAACTTCGCATCGTTTGGCTTTGCATATTCTAAAAATTCTCCATTAAGATTTTTAGTGTGAGCATTTTGAAAACCTTGAGTAGTGTTTTGAAAATCACAGTTTTGGTTTTTGTTTGAAATTTTCCCATTGCCACTTTGATAATTACCCTTGTTGTAGTTACGTGAATTTCCTTGGTAAGCACGATCTTGATTGTTGTTTCGATAGTTGTTAGCATTTTGATTTTGTGGAGCTTGATTTTGGCAGGAACCTTAACCGTTTTGGTTATAAGTTCCCGTGGCTACGTAAGCATTCGAAGTGTTACCATCCGCGGTAATGCACTCGGAAAAATCATGAGCTCCACCACACGAAATACAACTCTTGGCAACCGCTTTAACCGATGCGAAATTCAAAGCATCTCGTGCTTTCCAATGAGTCATAAGATTCGAAAACCTATCGAAAAAACCGATTCTCCTCATTTGCTTCATCTTGCAAGGCACTCATGTTACGAGACGACGATGACGAACCCATAGTGGCAACACTCGGTGTGTTACGAGGGCTATAAACCTTAGACCTATTCTCAATGATTTTCAAAGCCTCATCGGTCGTTTTGCACAACAAATTACCACCCGCGGCGCCATTTAAGTAATCTCGTTCATCATAATTAAGCCCATTATAAAAAGTATCAATTTGATGCAATTCGGAAAAATCATGGTGTGGACATTGATGTAACATTTCTTTAAACCTTTCCCAAGCCATTGAAAAACTCTCATTAGATCTTTGAATAAATCGTGAAACCTCGTTTTTCAAATGTGTTGTTTTAGATGGTGGAAAAAATTGATTCACAAACTTAGAAACGAGATCACCCCACGTCAAAATCGAATTTGGGGGTCCTTTCTCGAGACATATCTTGGCGGGTCCATCTAACGAGTATGGAAACAACATCATCTTAATGGCATCGTGGGGTACATCCTTAAACTTGCTTGTCGCGGTGAGACGATTGAATTGCCTAATGTGATAATGTGGGTTGTCTTTTTCGTGTCCGTGAAACTTGTTGGCTTGAAGCATAGACATTAAACCCGTCTTGATCTCGAAGTTCTCCGAAAGGATGGAGGGAATCACAATGTCCTCTCCAAAACCCTCGGTGGGTGCTTGAAGCAACTCCATCATAGTACATTAGCCATGATAGTTTCTTGTTCTATAAGGGGTTCCTCACTTGGAGTCTCTTCACTAGAAGGTGTTGGTGTGGTTTCCTTTCGATTACGACGTTTACGTGCACGTCTTGCTTGATTACGAGTAAGCATAAACGTCACGTACAACGTGGGGATGAGCAAAGAAGATTCTTTTTGGTGTTTTTGACTTTTTCAATTTTTTTTTTTTGGATTCTTGATTGTTTTTACTTTTTTTGGATTTTGGAATTGTATTAAGTAGACAAAAATCTACGAATCTCCTCCTTAATCAAATCTCTTTATTAAAGAAGCCTCAAGTAATGAAAACGATCACGTGAAGTGAACGCCTTCGATGACATTAGAATGTTGGTGGAACACCAAAATGTTCAAGAGGGTTTAATCAAATGAAACCAAGAAAATATAAATGATATGTTGATAAAACTTTGGTTGGCAAACCCTCGACTAGCTCTTTTTATCTAAACACTCACAAGCAAGCGGGGAAACGAGGTGGCGCGAAGCACTTAAGAGCCTTTTTCCTTAGGGTATATTTTATAATACCCGCCTTATACCCACCTTATAGTTTGTGTTTTTCAAAATTAAGCTTCACGAAAGTATTTATCTATTTTGCCTTTTCTTTCTTGTTTGAGATTCGAATGCAATGATTGAGTAATGACCTCCCAATCAAGGTTGTGTTTTCACACTTTTGGAGTACTTGTGAATTTATTGTTCTACGTATACAATATAGTAATAGTATTCACAAAAAACGAAAAACCGATAATACGTATTAGTAGAGTGCTACTAATACAAATACTATTTATGGTTAGTATAAAAACAACAATTGTTCAAATCAAAACACAACACGCCTCCCCGGCAGCGGTACCAAAATTTATGGTAGTGATTTTACTACTCTTTAGGAAAAGAGAGCAAAAGTGGCAAGTATTAAGTGTTGGTTTAGGAAAACCAAACACTAATGACCCAAAGTGGGGATCGTTCTCAAGGTGGCAAGAGAGTTGTGCTAAGAAGTAATTAATGGTTTGTGATTATATTGATGAGAAATGAAAAGAAGAAAAAGAGATTAGAAGAGAATGACGGTTATGATTATGAATTAAACTAAGACGAATAGTCGTACACGTAAAACCGTAAAAAGTGACAAAATTAGAATTTTACCCTAAAAATTCCTAGAAAATTGCAATAAATCCTAAAAAATGTAATTAGAGTTTTCAAAAAATCAAAAATCACCCAAACCTTTTATTTAAGTAAATAATAATTTTTTAATGCTAATTAAAGCCCAAAAAATCAATTTAATTAACAAAATGCCCAAAATGAGATTTTTTCACATGTAAACCTCTAAAACACCTTAACTAGATTTAAAACTATTTTTGAAAATTTAAAAATTAATACAAACTATTTAAAAACAATTAAAAACTATTAAAACTTAAAATAATTCTAAAAATTAATCTAATGACCATAAAAATATTTTAAAAATTGTAAAATTCCTAACTTAATGGATTTAACCTAAGAAAAATATAAAAACTGCCAAAATCTGAAAATTGAAAAATAATAATAAAATAATATTAAAATAATATTAAAAATCCAAAAATTCTAAAAAATTCTAAAAACTTGCAAACTAATTTATTTTAACCTAATTAAGCAGAAAGTGAACTTGAAATACCAAAAATACCCCTATTGGGCCTTCAAATGGGCCAAATACCCAAACAGATCCTTAATGGGCTTAGAATTGAGCCCAATAAGAAAACGTTCTCAGAAATGGCCCAAAAGCTCCAGTCAAGCTTAAAATTTGATTTTAAACACAATTTTCCAAAGGCCCAAAAGCTGAAAATGAGCTTAAGCTAGCTTATTTCAAAACAGCTTATTCTTAATGGGCTTTTTGGCCCATTAAGCAATAAGCTGATGCCATAAGCTAAGATTTTACCCACGTCCTTCTCTTGACCTAATTAAGCTATTTGCAAAAAGAAACTTGTAATAAGCTCAAAGAATAAGCCTGAAATAAGCCAAAGCTCTCTTCACAAAACGACAAAATAGTCGTTTTTGAGTTCTAGGCTATTTCAAGATCTGATTCAAGTTGCAATAAGTTAAAAATGGCTTAACTAAGCTTAATCAACAAAACTTTTTCCAATAAGCACATTCAATAAGCTGAAATAAGCAAAAAGCTTATTTTGAAAAAGACAAAATAGTCGTTTTCTAGTCAAAACCTAAAACTAAAAGCTGTAAACTTCCATAATCACTTATAAGCTCAAAATATTAGGACCTATTACAAAAAATATGTTTTTGCACATTAAAATAAGCTAGAATGAACAAGTAATAAGTTGTTGACCAATTATAACTAGCAGTGGCTAGAAGCAGGGGAAAGGAGTTCCCACTGCCTTGACTTTTTGACTTTGAATTTAAGAGAGTTTCACTTGGTTTTGTTGGACAATCAAGGCACCCTTGTGATCAGTGGATCACAAGGAGTCAATAACAAGCAAACAATCACAAAAACACCTAGCCAATCAGTGCAGGTAATTCAATCTATGCTCAGATATGTTCCGGACAAGTAATAAGCACGTCTGATGATTATAAGCTACTTTTAAGCTAGTAAAAGCTAACCAAAAACCACCAAATGCATACAAAAGCTCAATATAACTTAAAGAAACACATATTAACTTATATCATGCAATGAATGCAAATTAGGAACAAGATCTAAGCAAGCACAGTTACTGATGAACAATGATGAACACAAGAACAATGTTTGCTGATATACTTGACACCAAATCCAAATTCAAGGCCTCAGATCTTTCACACAGGTTGCAATAATAATGATTTAACACTTGTTAGCCCTAGGTTAACATGCAAACTAGGTGTGCACAAGATTTTAGAGAAAACAACAATTTTTTAAGATTTTATAGCCAATTGTTTGATTAAGTGACTCAAGGCACAAATTTTGCATATATCAGAAATCAAACACCTCAATAACAGATAAAAACTCCAACAATGCCACAATACCAACTCTAAATCATACAAACTTGAACAAACAGTCAATCCCAAACACCCTTTTCACTTTTCAAAATCAATTTTAACAAAGTAAAAGTATTCTCAAGATTGATTTAAGCCCAAATAAGTATCATAACACACAACATATGAATCAAGAACCCATTTGCAGGCATAAAAACACACTTATACCAGCAGAATAACAAAATCACTTAAAACACCCTTTTTATCAGATTTTCAAGGATTTAAGACAAACCTCATGAATGTACATCCACACTCACGTATGTTTGAGCTTATGTGGTAGCTTAACAACCACAAGCTTCCAACAAGCTGCTAAGATCAACAACATTAGTAACTCACAAATATTATAAAACAGAAAATGAAAATAACCAAGATTTTCAAGCTTGGTTCCCCATTCCTTGATGATTTCCAAACCACAAGCCTCACAATACCTTGATAAATATTAATCAGGGTATTATGATAAACTTATAGCCCAAAAAGTTCAAGTGTTTGAACAAGAACTTAGAAAAATCAGGTTTTTGGAAAAACTTGCAAACTTTTGCACAATCTTTAAAACCAATCTCTGAAACTTCAAACTCACAAACATATATCAATAACAACAAAATATAAAGGTTGGAACTTGGATTTCGTCACAGCTTTCAAACACTTTTTTCATTAACTTGAAAACAAGGATTTACAGAAACTTGACTAAGGAAAACCAAGAACAAGTTGGTATGTTGTGACCTAATGGCTTTATATAGAGCCTTACATGTGCTAAGAACTGATAAAAACATAAAACCCTAATGCTTGAAGTCCCAAAATGCCCTTGAGGATTCTGAATATCTTGGAATCATGTGACTGATTTTTGGCTGCTTATGTGAGTTGTCAATGTTGAAATTGCATCCAAAGGCTTAAAGGAAGCTTAAAAAGTAAGCTTCAATCTTGAGTGTTGATTTTCTGGCAAGTTTTGGCAGTATCCTAAAAAATGTGTGAAGGAGGGAACTCATGTGAACTTGTGGGTGATGAGATGTCATGTTTAAAGTTTGGGATGTGTTTAGGGTTAGCTTTATCATAAATGTGGAAAGAGTTAAAGGCTAGTTAATAGTATTTAAGGAATAACCAAATTCGGCTTATGAACTCAAGAACAAGGTTTTGATCCAGATTATGTTTTAAAAACATGTTAAGCGCCCAAAATAATTAATTAAACAGGGTTAGTTAAAAGTTGTTATAAGTGGAAGGTGACATGGCCAAGAGATGAGTTGTGATTGGCTGGATGAAGTGAGTGGATCACGTGTCACCCCTCACTGGTCTAGGTATCTTTCTTGTCTCCCACATTTAACCCCTCATCTTTTATTTTCCTTTCATTTCAGTTTGAAACATGAATAATCCGAGTTCCTTTGTTAATGAAGTTTCATTTTTCCCACTTTAGCCACAAATACTTTTCCAAAGTATTTTCAGGGGTATTTCTTGCCATTTGTTGATTCTTGAAGGGTAGTTTTGGAATTTTCTTCAAAGATGATGGTCTTGACTTGTATGGTTGACTTCTTGGAGGACTGAAATTTACAAGTCTTGATTGTTGAGGGACCATTCTTGCCAATTCTTCAAAGTGGAGGGTCCTTTTTGCAAATTTGACAAACTTTAAGGACCAATCTTGTAATTATAAATATACAAGGGTTTTAAGTGTCAATTCTTCAATATTGGAGGACCCTTCTTGTTTAATCTTCATATCTTCAAGGTTTATTCTTGGAAAATCATCACTTTGGTCCGGTTCATTGTGCGGCTTCTTTTCCCGTGTTCGTTTTTCTTTGATTCTTGTGATCTTTTATGATTTCCTCAATATCCGTACCTAAAATACACAAGTAACAAACTCAAGCATATATTTGGCGTTTTTGATGATATTTTATGCATTTAAAGCCCATTTTGGACGATGAGACTGTGTATAAAAGCAGTCTCATCAATCTCCTCTGTCTCATGTTAGATTCACGTTGAGTGAAGATATACTTCAAGCTCTTGTGGTCCGTGAAAATGTCGCATGATTCTTCATACAAGTAGTGCCTCCATATCTTCAATGCAAACACGACTGCTGGAAGTTCCAAGTCATGCGTAGGGTAATTTTCCTCATAGGGCATAAGCTGTCGTGAAGCATACGCGATCACTTTCCCATGTTGCATGAGAACACAGCCAAGTCCCTTCCCCGATGCATCACTGTAGATCTGAAATCCACCTGTACCAGATGGGAGAGTAAGAATCGGTGCAAATACTAACTTCTGCTTTAGATCTTAAAAGCTCTTCTCTCTTTCTTCAGTCCAGACGAATTTCTCCCCTTTCCGCGTCAGTTTGGTCAATAGTAGTGCTAAACGGGATAAGTTCTCCACGAACCTACGGTAGTAACCAGCTAAGCCTAGGAAACTGCGGACTTCAGTCGCTGATGTCGGTCTTGGCCACTTGGTAATAGCCTCAACCTTTGCTGGATCCATCGTGATTCCTTCTGCTGATACAATGTGACCTAAAAATGCCACCTTGTCTAACCAGAACTCACACTTGGAGAATTTAGCATACATCTGCTTCTGGCGAAGAATCGGTAATATTATACGAAGATGGTCTTCGTGTTTCTCCTTGTACTTGGAGAATATCAGGATGTCGTCAATGAAAGCAATGACGAACTTGTCTAGAAATTCATGGAATATTCTGTTCATCAAATCCATGAACACTGCTGGAGCATTGGTAAGGCCAAATGGCATGACTACAAATTTGTAGTGGCCATAGCGTGTACGGAAAGCAGTGTTGGAGATGTCATGCTCTTTAACCCGTAGTTGATGATAGCCCGACCTTAGATCAATCTTGGAGAAATGTTTGGCCCCTTGGAGTTGGTCAAACAGATCGTCTATGCGTGGTAGAGGATACCTATTCCTGATGGTGATCTTGTTGAGCTCGTGATAGTCTATGTAAAGACGCATACTGTCGACCTTCTTCTTCGCGGATAGACCGGTGCGCCCCATGGAGATGCGCTCGGTTGAATGAAGCCTCGTTCCAGAAGTTCTTGCAATTGATCTTTCAGCTCCTTCAACTCTATGAGAGCCATGTGATAAGGAGCCTTGGAAATCGGCTCAGCTCCTGGGATGAGCTCGATATTAAATTCTACTTCACATGCAGGTGGTATGCCCGGAATTTCTACTGGAAATACATCTGGAAACTCTGACACTAAGGGCTGATTCTGAATTGATGGGGATTCAGCATCCATGTCATGAACAGTATCTAGATAGCCCTCACAACAATGTGAAAGTAATGCACGTGCTTGCAGGGTTGATAAGATTTGTACAGACCTTCCAGGTACGAACCCGTTATGAATGTACTCTGGTGCATTAACATCACCAAAGATGACTCGATAGGAATGGCAGTCTATGGTAGCAAGATGCTTGGATAGCCAGTCCATGCCTAATATCATGTCAAAATCATTCATGTCTAGCGGAAGTGCGTCAACATGATGATGCTTGTCATCAAACTTTAAGGGAAGGCTCTTGTACACATGGGTTATGCGTACAGAGTCTCTTAAAGGCGTAGAAATATTCAGTATGTTATCTAGTGGCATAAGGAGTATCCTAACATTCTTAGCATACGCAGTAGAAATGACCGAGTGAGTAGCACCCGTGTCAAAAAGAACACATGCAACTTGACCATACATATACCAGATTCTAATGATGCTACCTTTAGACTTTTTGGCCTGATCGTGATATGTCGTGTAAACACGTCCACTAGTAAGAGGCTGCTTGGTATCAGCATGTCCTGATGTGCCCTCCATCTCGCCCTTGCGGCAGTCCTTTATGTGATGGACAGGAAGACCACACTTGAAGCATGCGTCGCTGTTGCGGCGACATGGCCCTGGGTGCCTACGGTTGCATGTATTGCAAAGAGGATGAGTATATCCTCCGGCAGGTGTCTTTGCTGGCTGAGAGCCTGATAAGAACAATATACATGAGACATGATAATAGGTACAAAGGTCAATGCGGATAATTCGTAAGATGGAATACCAATGATAGCTGGACGGTTAGGATGTGAACCTCTCTGGTTCTGGTCCCTCCCGTTACCATAATTCCTGGTAGAATATTCTCTAATGTGTCAGAATTAAGAACTATAGCATGTAATCATAAGAAAATGAGCAAGTATAAGGACCTGCTGCTGTTGGAGTGTCCAGCGTTGTTACGGTAATCATCATTACCGCCACGCCTATCTGTAGCAGAGTGGTCATGAGTCTGACTGTTTCCCTTGGGCTGAGTAGGCTGTTTCTGAGTAGCCGGCTGAAACCGGTCCCCAGTCTTCTGCGTGGAAGATACAGTTTAAAAGAGATGAAATTATTGATACATACTGAAAGAATACGGTTTGGTCACCGCTAAATACGAATGTTTACCTCTTATCGAGTCTCTCTGCTTTCCCAAACTCTTCTCTTTTTTGCAGCATCTCCAGCTTACGTGCTGCATCGGCCACTTGTGCCACCGTGTTGAACGTAGCACACACCAAGTTGTTTGCGACCGATGTACGAAGAGCCCACCGGAAGTGGTGTGCTTGCTCTTCGGGAGTACCTGCTGTTGCACCAAGAAAACCAGCCAAGCGAAAAAAGCGCTGCATGAACTCGTTGCTATTCTCCCCAGCTCTCTGTCAGATTCCATGGTACTCTCTCTTCAGCTTGTCTTGCTCAGCCTTGGGAAAAAACTGACCCGTCACCAAAACCTTGAACTGAGCCCGTGTCAGACCAGCCACCCAATTATCACCTCCCTCAGACTGCTTCAGTACCTTCCACCATGCTAACACATCACCTTCGAACCGGTAGCAGGCCAACCTCGACTTGAAGACGGGGTCACAGCCCAAGGCATCGAAGATCTTCTCAATGTGAGCCAACCAGCTTTCAGTTTCACTGGGGCTATCTGTTCTCTCGAAAGCTCGAGGGCGTAACTTATTGAATCTCTCCAGCCATGTGACCAATGTTGCTGGAGGAGGAGGAGGTGGTACTGGGTGCTGCTGCTGATTGTTGGCAGCCTGCACCTCAGCCCTGATTTCGTTCCTCAGCTGAGGAAGCATAGCTTGCATTGCAGCTTGAACTGATGCATTGAGTTGTTCCTGCTCGCGTGTGAGAACCATCTGACAATATAACATAAAATACATGATTAAATTGATCAAAAAATAAACTATATACATGAAAAAAAAAATTATACCAATAAATCATGAAAAAAAATTATGCAAGAAAACTAGTACATGAATGCATGATGCAATTTTATGAAAACTTTTATATGCGCGAGAGTGAACGCCTATGGTCACTCACTCAAAACAAAAGACATGGCGAGGGGACGCCAATGGGTCGGTCCAAAAGTTAAAAGTTTCGATAAAAGCACATGCGACTAAATAGGGCCAGTCCTGTACCAACCATTACTTAGTCATAAATCTGCGACAACGACATATATATATGTATGCATGAAAATGATGAATGAATGAAAACCGACTGTTAGTTCTAGGAAGACCATAATGACTACCCACTAATCACAGGTCATGTTTTGAGAGCCTACAGGTCGAAACCTTGGCTCTGATACCATAATTGTAACACCCTATTTTGGTAAATGGAATGTCACGCGTGATTATGACATGTCATCAAAGCATACAAGGATAAATGTATAAAACATTACATGACTATAAAGGAAATAACATAAACAAACATCGGTACCCCAAAAGTAGAACTTATCACACACAAACATAAGTATTATAAATGAAAAGGGCTAAACAATGTCCATAGAAATGAGTATCAAAAGTATAAAGAAATGCATAAAGTAATGAAGGCTAGGAAGCTTCAATCCATATGTACGTACGCTTAAAGTCAACGAGCGTCCTTGAGTACCTGCCGTTTTGGGAACATGAAAGGAAAAACGGCTGAGCAAAACACTCAGTGCACGGATATACGAGTATAGCATGAATAATATAAGCCTATAAGAAGATAGCAGCGGAAATGTCTAAGTCTTGAAGAAAACCTGGTATAACTTAGTAAAACTGGTTTTATAGTTTGAAAAGCCTTATGTTTATCTCATAAAAACGGTTTAACATGTTTACCATTAGCCAATATAGGTCATGAAATATCAACGTGCATGAATACTTGGTGGGGTGACCTTGTCATGTTTACCATTAGCCAATATAGGTCATGAAATATATGTTTTTGGGTAGGAGGGATCAGCTCCTTGTGAAGTATGAAAGGCACACACCACATTCACCTGAATGATCTATAAAAACATGTAACCTAGGATGCACCCATATGCCCCACATGATAATAATAATATGGCCAAAAACTGAAGGGACGCCATGAGCTATCACTCTGCCGTGGTGAAGTCATAACATTGGTGCCTCTAGTGTTATGGTTATGGTACCTCCATAACTAGGTGAAACTGGTCATGCATGTATATGGCATTAGGTATCTAGTTAAACGTAAGCAATTCAAAAACATATAAAACATATACTGGGAAAACAGGTGGCTGCATACAGGGAATCCTAATAAGGAAAGAATGTCTATACTAAAAGGACGGACAATTCGTACCTTGTCTCCAGTGAACGAAGAAGACGAACGAAAGAGAGTCCTACTTTGATATCACTAATGCTACATAAATAATATACATGTATAAGTATCTGATTACTGAGTACGTAATTGGTTTTATATCATGTCTTAGCTTGTTTTATATGTTCATGTCTTGTTTTACTGATTTTAACGTTATGCTGTGTTTATGATGTATTCTGTCTATTCTGATTAAGTATTACTTGTATCTCTTGTATTATTATACTTGTTGTGTAATAATAAGTAACTTTTTAAAAATAGCAGGTTTCCTAAAATAGAAAGTTTCCAAAAATAGAAAGTTTCATAAAATAGAAAGTTTCCAAAAATAGATTTACTATTTAAAATAGATAAGTTTCTAAAAATAGAAAGTTTCCATAAATAGATTAGCTGCCTTAATTAAGTAAGTTTCTAAAAATAGGAAGTTTCCATAAATAGAAATAAGCTGGATTATTAGGCTAATAATATAAGCTTAAGTGTTTACTGATTTATATTCTAAGTCATGTGATATATAGTATAGTTTATTAATTATTACATGTAAATTAAATAAACTAAATGTTATATGATTTAATTAAATATAGCATGATTTAATTAAATTAAGTGTATAAAATACTTAAGTTAAAACGTGTATTTATATTTATATTAATATAACCTAAGTCATATAAATTAATTACTTATAAGACATGTTAAATAATTAATTAATTATATAGTCCAATTCAATAATAAATACTTAGGTTAAAATCCATGTACTATTAATAATAATAATAACCTAAGTCATGACCAAATTAAAGTAATTATGTAACATGTTTAATTAATTTAATTAACCTTGTAAAAATTAGTCTTGTAAATAATTAACTTGTAAAATTACTAAGTCGTGAACCGTGTTCTATTTTACTAAAGCGTGACGTGAACCGTGTTCGTGAACCCGTGAACCGAACCCGTGAACCGGCCAAACAAACGCACCCTTAACAGTGGCAAAACTGACTTGGCCGGTTGCCACTGTTTTTGCAAAACAGCCACCAGCTGTGCCGGTGGTTCCCCCTGGTTTCTCGGTTGTAGCCGCCGGCTAGGCAAAGTTCCCACCGGCAGTTAGCCGGTGGTTCCCCCTGCTGTTTGCGGTTGGTGTTCCCCCTACTTTCCATATTTAGCCACCGGCTTAAGCCGGTGGTGTTCTTGTTGTTTTTAGCCGAGACCCCTAAAGCCAAAACACACCCCGACTTAGGTCGGGTTTCCCTTGTTCCTGCGGCCGAGACAAACAGCCACACCGAGACCCCTTGGTCTCGGTTGTTGGTACGAACCAAAAGCAAGTCGAGACCTTGTGGTTTTGGTTCCTTGCGTCTGCCAAAACCAACACCCCTAAAAACACCATGATTTAACCCCTCATGATTTATTACATGTTTATGTTAACTTGTTTTTATATCCATATGATTTCATGTGTTCTTATTTAATAAAACATAAAAGAAAAGGGTTTTAAGGATTTACCGAATACGTGAAACAATGAAGAATGAAAAACACGAACAACCTTGCACGAATTGATCACCAAAAATCAACCAGTCACACCCTTTTGGTGTGTTATACCCGGCGGCCAAGAGAGAGCAAAAGAGAGATTAGGGTTTTGGCATTTTCTAATTCTATGTGATTATGAAAATATGATTTCCCTTATTTCTTATTTAGTTAACAGTCAAATGGGCTTGGCCCTTTCTTGTGTTTCTTGTCGCGGGTATGTGGGGCCCACAAGGGGTAACGCATTTTTTTCCGTGTCTAATATTATACGTGTTCTCGTGTCGTGTTTACGTGTTTTATGTAGTTATCGTTCGTGTCGTAAACTATATTTATTCGTAATCGTAATAAATATACGTAAATACATAATATTAAGTTTGTGATTATTCACGTTCATGATTTTCATGTTCGTGATTATAATTATTGTTGAAATAATTATAGTGCATTAATACGTATTAAATACTTATCGTGTAATAACACGTACGTAATACTTGTAAATCTTATTCGTGAAACGTAAACGTACTATAAAAGGAAAGTTCTAATCATGTACGTACGATCATAAGGGTACTATTCATGGTAAAAGCATGCGGGTTTTATAGTCCAATTATGCACACTTGCTTAAGCAAGATAGACATAATTGCCCTCAAGTGTCCCTTGCTAACAAAAGTTCTTAACAAAGAAGTTATCTCATATAAATCCCTTGTAAATTCCCAGGTAAGCCCAATAAAAACGTACCCAAGTCTCCCAACCGACCAAATCCAATTCTAGGTCAAAAAGTCTTGGCAGCGTGCAAAGTATATCAACTTTGCATGCTACAGTGCCTCACGATTTAGAAAACTAACTCGTACTCACCAGTGGACACAATCTAGAATTGTGATAAGAGTATGATAAGAATACCCAAAAATCCTAAAGGTTTCCTAAACCTCCCCTTAAACTATGATATACAAGTTGCCAAAAATAAAATATGAAATAAAAATTTATGTCAAAACAGGAATGTAAACATTCCAACCATCATCCATAAACTTGAACACACTCTTAGTAAGCTCCAAAGATCCATAAGCAACTCTGTATCCATTTGTACAATGCTCATAGTGCCTGCATAATTAGATCAAAAACCACAAAACTAACATATTGCTGTCAGCGTCTATTTTAACACTTATCGGCGTTAAAATAACCTTTGTCAGCGTTAGATAAATAAAATAGAAAACCTAATTTTGTACAAAGACCAATAACAGTGCATATCCTGTACATACTTTTACAATAAGTTCCAAAAACACATTTTAGGTAAGATTGATCATTCCAATACTTGTTACCAAGTATTGAAACCTCCTAGCATTAAACGGTTTAGTTAACAAATCTGCCACATTTTCTTCTCTGCCAACCCTATCTGGGTGTATTAAACGTTTTTTAAAACAATCTCTTATAAAATGATGTCTAATTTCTATGTGTTTGGTTTTAGAATGATGTACATGATTCTTAATAATGCATAATGTACTGTTATTGTCTACAAAAATCTTAGTATGCATAAAATTATACCCATAATCCAACAGTTGGTTCTGAATCTATAGAACTTGTCCACAACAAGCAGCTACAGCTACATATTCTGCTTCCGTTGTAGAGTTGGCCACCACTGTTTGTTTCTTGCATTGCCAAGATTTCAATCTACTCCCAAGAAATTGGCATCCACCAGTTGTGGATTTTCTATCAAACTTGTCACCTCCATAATCACTGTCTGAATAACCAATAAGCTCAAATGGAGAATACTATGGATACCATAATCCCAAGATAGGGGATAGCACCTAAGGTATCTAAAGATCCTTTTAACAGCATGAAGATGACACTCTTTGGGAGTCACCTGATGGCGTGTACATGCACACACAACAAACATGATGTTAGGTCTAGTAGCTGTAAGATACATCAATGATCCAATCATTGACCTATAATGCCTGACATCCACCTCTTTTCCATCTCTAATCTTTCCCCAAGTGTGTTCCCTATCAATAGGTGTGCTAGCCCGTTTTTCATGTGGAGAAAAACTAAACTTCTTCAATATTTCTGCTACATACTTGTCTTGAGAGATAAAGATACCATCTTCTTTCCGTTGGACTTGTAGACCTAGAAATAAGTTCATCTCTCCCATTGCACTCATCTTGAATTTGTCTGTCATGAGCTTGGAAAATTCTTCACTCATCTTTAGACTTGATGAACCAAAGATAATATCATCCACATAGACTTGAACAAGTAAAAGTCCTTTCCAATTTTCTTGGTAAATAATGTTTGGTCTATGGTGCCCCTTTTAAATCCATTTTCCACTAGATAAGATAGGTGGAAAATGTTCCATACCATGCTCTTGGGGCTTGATGAAGTCCATACATTGCTTTCTTCACTCTATACACCTTGTCTGGATGTTCTGAATCTTCAAAACTAGGAGGCTGCATTACATAAACCTCCTCTGCAATTGTGCCATAAAGAAAATCACTCTTCACATCCATTTGATAAACTGTGAAGCCCATGCAACAAGCATATGCTAGGAAAATCCTTATTGCTTCAATCCTTGCAACAGGTGTAAAAACCTCTTCATAGTCTATTCCCTCTTCTTGTGTATAGCCTTGAGCAACTAAGCGTGCCTTGTTTCTGACCACAATCCCTCTTTCATCCTTCTTGTTTCTAAGAACCCATCTTGTACCTATATGTCTTACATAAATAGGAGAATCCACTAACTCCCAAACATGAATAGCAAATTGGTGAAACTCATCCTGCATTGCTTCCACCCAACTTGGTTCTTTTAGAGCATCAAAAATCATCTTAGGTTCCTATTGTGACTAAAAACAAGCAAACAAACATGCCTGTACAAGAGGGGTATCAACCTTCTTGTGGATATTGGCAATAAAACCTCCTTGATTTTGATGAGACCTTCTTGTTAGAACATGAGACAACACATCACCAATGATTAGAGAAGGAGGATGATTTTTTATAGTAGATTTAAGCATTCCCCCTTCACTAAGTGTGTTGTGTTAAATCTCAGTCTCCATGTTGCCAATATCATCTTCATAGCCTCATCCATCATCACTAGAATGAACCTCTTCATGAACTATGGAAGGTTCACCTTGTTCAAAAGTATTGGAAGAGAATAAATGGTCAAATGGGTTATCAATGCCTGAATTTGGCCTGTCAGCGTTTGAGCTATCAACGCCTGAATTTGGCCTGTCAGCGTTTGAGCTATCAACGCCTGAATTTGGCCTGTCAGCGTCGGATTTGCCTTTATCAGTGCTTGAAGATTCATGCAAGTTTTCATCAATTGGCTTTTCTTGTGGACCATCTTTCTCCTTTCTAGCAGCAGCAGCAGCAAATCCATCAGTCCATATAGGAATGGTAAGATACTAAAGTATAGGATCTGATTTGACTACATGTGATCCTTCTTCCTTGTTAACCTGTTTACCTACAATTTCAACAATAGGTTCTTCCACAACATTTGAATCCTCTTTCACAATGTCTGGATTAGTAACAGGCATATAGTTCAAGGTTCTAGATAAAGGTTCTAAATCAAAGAACCAATTAGGTCCACTCTCAGGATCACTAGGTTTATTTTCTAAAAACTGAACATGTACCTTTTCAAGTATACGTTTTTCTTTCTTAATGTAAACCATATATCATTGACTCTGCACTGAATAGCCCATAAAATAGCCTTCATCACCTTTGGCACTAAACTTACCTAAGGCATCACTAGTATCAAGTATCACTACATGACATCCAAAGGGTTTAAGAAAACCTATATTAGTTTTCCTATTCCAAAATAGCTCATAAGGTGTCTTATTATGGATTTTGTTGATCAATGCCCTATTCTGAACATAGCAGGCTGTATTCACAGCCCGAGCCCAAAAAGTAATGGGAAAATGAGCATAAAAAAACATTGTCCTAGCTGCTTCTATGAGTGTTCTATTCTTCCTTTCAGCCACCCCATTCTGTTGTGGGGTTCTAGTTATGCTAAACTACCTAGTAATCCCTTTAGTGACACAGAAGTCATCTAAAAATTTGTTTCTAAACTCACCACCATTATCACTTCCAGTATTTTAACCTCATTCCCTATTTTCTTTTCAATTTGGGTAATAAAGTTAATCAAAACTGTGGCAGTTTCACTTTTTAAGGCCAAAAAGAAAGTCCAAGTAAATCTAGAAAAATCATTAGTTATGACAAAACAAAAGGATTTACCATTCAAACTTTCTATATTAGTTGGGCCAAATAAGTCCACATGTAACAAGTGAAGAGGTTTAGAACTAGAGTGCACAAGTTTAGACTTAAATGAGACTTTGTGCTATTTTCCTTTAAGACACGCAACACAAGAATTGTAACACCCCAAAAATTGGTAAACGGAAACGGTAAAGCTCGGGGGCTGTTACGTCATAATAACAAAGTACAAGGTGCAAGAGAACGACTCTAAATGAAACGTTTTGAAAAGAATTTAACTCGTTGCATTAATTTAAAATAACAAAGTTTACAAGTCATAAATTTCAAATGTAAAGCAGCGGAAATTTATAAGTTTGAAGTAGACAACGAGATAAATGTTCAATGCATAAATTAAATCTTTCAAAATCCTCCAACTAAGCATGAGACTCCACATACTTAAAATAGCACGCAAGATCAAGTACCTGAGATAAATTCTTAAAGTGTCAACACAATAGTTTGTGAGTTCATAAGTTTAATTCAAAAGCATGGTAAGAGATGGACCGCAAACAAAATGTTTTATAGCATATGAGACCATTATAGGTGATATAATGTCAACATATGGGAAATAGTGTGTAAAGAAGTTATGATAGCGCTAAGCTCATGACACCGATGCTAATGACAAGATGAAACAATAATAAGTGGCCGCTAGGTGTCCTATCCCTAAGACAACTTTTGAAATGGCCATAAGTATATGTCCGTTTGGTAATGGTGACAGAGGACACCCGGACGGGAGTGCCAAACTGCAATAGATGTATCTATAACATAATATGCTTACTGGACCGGTCATCCTGAAGTAACTAACGGTTCATGATGGGCAAAGTGGGATACCGGTACTTAGGCATATTCATAAACATAACTTTAGCAAATAGATCAAGAAAACATAGTTTTGTGTCCATAAAAGATGTTACAAGTATTATCTCACCCCAAACAGATTAAACATATAAAGCAGTTTAAAAGGGGCTATGATTCACCTCAAGCACTAGCAAGCAACAAGTAATAGCAGTTACAAAAACGATACACGCACAATGAGACAATCTGTATCCGCATCCAAAATAAATAAAATACATATTTAAGCTAAATATGCCATGTATAAGCTGTTCCAACCCTAGTATGTGCTTGCATTAAGTTTTATTAATAAAAACATTCACTATCTAAAAACATTATTTTTGGTTAAACGGTCAACGTTTACAGGTCGTCACGCACACAAAATAATTTAAGTAACGTAATATCATACTTTTAGAAACTAGACATGATAAAATTTAAAAAAAAAATAAATAAATAAAATTAAGTCGTGTCGACTCGTGGTTTGATCTCTAAATGTAGCGGTTAATTATCTAAAGGTATCGTCAATTATAATATAAATTTAATAAGGTATTAGTCTCATTTTAGTCAAATAAATATAGCGATTATCTTAATCCATATTAATCCTTAAGTATATATATTTGCATATGTTTTACTAGTTAAACAAGTATAAGTAACACATTTATTAAATACTAACCTCCAGGGTCATAATTTAACATTTTTGAAAACCTTATGGTAATACCTAACTAATTGGTCTATGTTTCCTACTACTAGACAAAAGAAAAGAATTACCAACTCCATGAAAACAGCTATGGGTGGGACCCACGAAATTTATTGTGTTATTACTACAATTTAATTTGTTTTCCTTTCCTCCCTGTCGATATCGAACCCAGAAAATGAAATAAAGACTTGTAACCAATTCGAATCTTTACCTCGAGATTGCGACTTCGTTTCTCAAGTATTTTCAAAACTTTAAATTGCATAATCGCCATCGCGATAAGACTACGAATCCCACCACAAAAATCGGACATTAATACAACGTTTATCGCGTTATTTTACGAAAATAGTCATACGTTTCTATTAAGCTTAAAACCCGTTTTTAACCTTCATCACTTGAAACCTTTCGTTTAGCCGGATCATGTTACCCATATAAGGAGTATATACGTACGAAAACAACTCGTTTACCCATTTTTAAGTATAACCCGAAAGCTTTCGTCACCATTTTTATACCAAAACATTAGTTGTTTCTTTAAAAGTTTGAATCACAACCTTTCTTGTTTTATGAAATTACACAAAGCACATATTAAGGTTTAGCATGAAAGTAAAGAAGAGAATGAATAAGATAGAAGAGCTTATGACTCGGACCAAGACAACGAGAATCTCACGGCCACGTACAAAACCCACGTTCGACGACGAAAACCCACTTCTCAAATGATCATCCCACTTCGAAAACAAGTGAAACCCACGTCAAACTTGGAACCCGCGTCGAACGAAAACCCACGTCGTGTAGTACCCCGACGACGGAAACAACAGCAGCACAACTCTCAGACACGCGAAACCCACGGCACATGTAAGAACTCTTGAACCGGCGCAACTTATGAACTTCTTTGGAATGTTTGTGTGGATGTATTTACTTATTGGTTGTACAAGTTTGTAGGAAAGTTGGTAGTCATATTTGTGTGAAAATAGTGGTTGTAAGATAAAAAATGAAAGTGAAAGGGAAAGTTGTATATGTGTTTTTGATCCCAGGGAATGAGAAAGTGAAATGTTTGTGAGTTTTAAATTGTATGTAAGGTTGGTGGACATAGGAGAATAGAATTGTATAATATTTTCCATGCTCAAATAAGTAAGAAACAAAAATGTGTAAGTGTCCTACAACATCATGCAATTGTGCATGTATTTGTTAACTGGTAAAGTTTAACCAAAGGTGGTTAATTGAGTATAACCATGGTATGTTTTTGCAGTAATGGTAGCTAGTTAAGTTAGTTAAAAAAAAGTATTTTGATTGGGTACCAAAAATGATAAATGATTTAATTGGGAATGGCAATATTGAGGTATTAGAGTTTCCTAATTATTTTTACAGAAAATAAAATGATAAATAACGACTCGTTAGATTAATTATAACAATAATTATAAAAATAATTATTCGCACAGTATTTATACATACATATACGCATACAGCAGCTAAATCGCACATAGTTCGCACAACGCGACACAGCTAAATCATACACATATTATGCACACTTATAAGAATTAAATTCCAGATACATTAAGACATTGATCGTAACTATATTACGCAACCAATAGTGACACACTCGCAGTGTTCCCAGCAAAGCAGACTGAGCACGGTCAAAACATAATACATGCCAGCAGACGTTATTTTGCAAGACACGAGAACGCTTCCCATATAAGTAGAAATTTAGCACTTAGTTAACTAAATATAAAGTCAAAGGGTAAAATAGTCATTTAATTAGCCAGGAAAATTTTCGATTGTTACAAGAATGATCATTGTGAAAAGCCTTTTCAGGCAAACCATCAACTAAACCATGTCTCACAAGTCTGTTTATGTTCTTAAAGTTTATGTGCCTGATAGTTGTAAAATCACACTTGTTTAGGAAAACAAGGCAATAATATAGGGTAAGCACGACGATTTAGGAAAACCGTGTGTGAATGACCCTAAGTGAGTTCGTTCTCTCGAGGAGGCTAGTGTGTTGTGTAATGAATTGATTAATGTTTGTGATTTTATTGAGAAGAAAAGAAAATAGAAATAAGAAAGAAAAGAAAGACTGTTACGAAAACGGATTAAACTAAGACGAAAAAGGCGAACACGTAAAACCGTAAATAGTGCAAAATTTAAAATTTTAACCTAAAAATTCCTAAAAATTACTAAAAATCCACAATAATATTCTAAGGGTTTACAAAAAATCCAAACTTGCTAAAACCTTTTAATTAATTAGATAATGACTTTTTAATGCTAATTAAAGCCTTAAAAATCACAATTAATTATTAAAAAGCCCTAAACAAGATTTTAAAGTTTGTAAACCTCAAAAATAACCTATTTAAGCTAAAAAGTATTTTTTAAAATTTTAAAACCAAATAAAACTATTTTTAAACACTTAAAAACTATTAAAATAAATTAAAACTTAAATTAATTCTAGAAAATAATTGAAAAGCCCTAAAAATATTTTGAAAGTTACAAAATTCCTAATTTAGTGTCTACAATATAGGAAAAATGAAAAAAGTAGAAAAAACAAACTTTCAATTTTTAATAATAAAATAATCAAAAAATAATCAAAAAATTCAAAGTCTATAAAATAAATCTAAAAAATTACTAAAAATCTAAAATATTGTAACTAAGACAGAAATGCAATTAAAAGTTTCTAAAACCTTTTTAATAATTTTATATTAAATTTTAAAGTTGGTTAAAAACCCTAAAATCCTATAAAATAAAAAATAAGACTTTTTGAAAACTTTTTTGGCTGTAAACCTCAAATTACTTAAATAAAACCTAAAAACATTTTTTGTAGAATTTTAAAACTACTTTATCTATTTTTAAACTAATTAAATAAAAACGGGTAAATAAAAAATGATAAAAAATAAATAAAGAAAGAGAAAAAACCAAACTTAGGCTAGAAAAATTCCTAACTAAGTCACAAACTTAGGAAAAATGAAAACTAGCTAATAAGCTTAGCCAATAAGCCTGAATTGGCTTATTTAGCTACGGCTTATTTTAGATAAGCCCAGACAAAAACCCCTTAAGTACAATTTGAATTGAATACTTAGCAGTCAAAGACCCTAGGGCACGTTGGTTAAGACGTTTGTGTGTGGGAGGAGTGGCGCAGGTTCGAGTCCTGGCCACGTCCTTTTTACTTTTTATTTTCTTTCTTTTTAAACTTTAAAAACACAACACAGTAACCTAACTTACTCTAAAAACACACTTTATACCCAAATTAACCAAGATTAAATCACTAAAATGCCAAAAACGTGCTCAAATTGTTCTAAATAACTGATGAACAAAAATAGATTCTTCACAAGTGAAGAAATAATCAAGAGGACTTGATTTTGGTTTCTTGTTGGTTTTTGATGGACAAATGGGCACCCCTACACTCAGTTGGAGTGTAGGGAGTCAATGCAAACACAAGAAACAACAAGTCTTAGCCAAAAATTACACAAACAAAGCACACATGGTTTCTGATAAGGCTATATGCAGGTCTGAGAGTATGTTGCTGATGCAATGTGCACACAAGTGGGATTCAAGGCCTTAAAACTTGCATACAATGACACCAAATAGCATTCAAGTGATAGCAATCCCTAAACAGACCTAAAATCTAACAGACTTCCAAATTGGATGGCAAAATCACACAAAATCAGGCTCAAAAAGGACTTCCTGATTTTTAGCTATTTTATCCAATTTTAAGCATGCAAATTTAACTTAAACTACTCCAAACTGAAAACCTTATACTAAAATCACCTATTAACTAACTGATGAGTGTATTTAACAGGTTTTAAATCAATATGCACTTCATTAAACCTAAATTAATCCTTAATCCAAACACCCCTTTAAATACTACAAATCAATTTTTTCAAAGCAAATGCATACAATACTCAACCAAACTGATTCAAATCTACCTAAACATGCATAATAAGCATAATCAAACAATCAAACAGTCACTTTAAACACCTTTCACAACTTTCATGCAAATCTCAAATAAACTGAAAATTTGAAAATGGGACAAGGATTTTACCTTGAGGGACCTACATCCAGGTCCCTTAGTGGTTGCTTAACCACCTCCAAATAGGCCCGGGCCTATGCTGATCCTTGAACAAACAATGCTTCAATGAACCTGCTAAGAAAAAATGAAGAACACACAAATATCCAATATTTCTGATTTTTTTCTTCCAAACTTTCAAATCTTTTTAAAACCTTTCCAAATAACTTCCTTTGAAAATACTTACACAACCAACCGAAATCTTGGAAAACCAAGATTCAGAACAAGTATTTACCCAAAATTTCAACCTTTTTCAGAAACTTGAAAAAGGATGACTTTTGAAAACCTTGAACCAATAATCAAAGTGGAACTCAGATTTCTAGCTTAAAAAACATTTACCAACTTTTAAGTAATCATAAAAGGAATTACAATTTTAATAAAAAATACCAACTTTATATTAAGTAAAAAGGGATTACAAGATTTTTTGCTAGAAACTGGAACAAAAATGTAAGGTAGCCCTATGCACCCTTATATAGACGGGTTACAAAGATTCTAGAAGCTAAAGAAGTAACTAAAACCCTAATGTGTTGAATACCAATGCTGCCCTCAGGTTTGAAAGATATATCTTGGTCCTTATGTTGATCCGTGACTCCTGCAATGCTCACATGGGTTGCCAGCTGGTAGATGTGATCAAAACCGTTGAAAAATGCGTAGCCAATAAGTAGAAAGCCACAACCATAGATTCACTGTTGGGGTCATGGAATTTAGTTGCAGGGCAACGTGGGAGGGGTCCATGGGGTGATGGTGAGAGGTTTTTGGGGAGTGGGAATTGGTTAGGAGGGGATTAATCGTGGTTTTAGAGAGTTTAAGGGTAAAACCCTTTGATTTGTGAAAATTAAGATTTAGGGTTTATGGGAGGATTAGTGATAGCAGGGTGGGGTTTGATTGGGTTAAGGGTGATTAATTTTCAAAAAACGTGTTTCCCTCACAATTAGAATCAGTTAAAAACTGATTAAATAAAAAGGTTGGGTGGATTCTGACGTGGAGAGGAGGGAGTGTGTGTTTGGTGGAGTGTTTAAGGTTGGTGACGTGGAGGCTTGTGAGTGGTGGGTTTGTCTTAGGTTGTTTGGCAGAAAAGGACCCCCATATTTCATTCTTCTTTCACATTGTATTAAATAGCAACCAAACTCCTTTTCCTTTGTTATAAGTTTGGAAACTTGTCACTTTTGGCACAAACACTTTATAAACTTGAAACAAGGACTTGAAATGCAATTTCTTCTATTTCCAAGGGCTAAACTTGTACAATCTTCATTCCTCAAGGACCATTCTTGCATAACTTGATTTCTTCAAGGTCTTAACTTGCCAAGTCTTCAAAAATGAGGGACTAAAGTTGCATCTTCAAAACTTCAAGGGCATTTTTTGAAATTCCAGATTTGGGCCCGGTTCATTGTGCGGCTTCGTTTCCCGTGTTCGTTTTTGAATGATTCTTGTGATCTTTTTGTCATTTCCTCAATATTCGTACCTAAAATACACAATCAACAAACACGAGCATATATTTGGCAGTTTTAATGATATTTTATGCATTTTAAGCCCGATTTGGACGATGAGACTATGTATAAAAGCAGTCTCATCACTCCCCCATACTAAACCATTGTCGTGCCCTCACGCAATGCTAGAATAAAGTATCGTAGCACCTCCAAAATTCATTTTTATTCACTTTATTGAAATGATAAACTAACTACACCACTACTATTACTACTACTTGCGTTTTAGACATAATGTATGATTTTCATCGCAAAATGGGACGTTTAGGTTCATAGAATAAGAACACGTGAATGCTTCGTTAAAAATAATTTCATCGTCCTCGATTTTCACCCTAATTCCATGCCAAGCGTGCAACGAGATCATTGTCATTATAACTTAGTAATGCTAACACTACTCATATGCTCTAATCACGTACTTATCCTCCCATTATTCCTAAGTTGTATCTCTTATATTTTATTTTGTCTTGAATGTTTCACGAGGATACATTGTTGACTTATGCGATAATAGAGATTTAGGTCTAAAAATAGAGTCCTAACGGTGTAACTAAGACCATCAAATCAATAACCCCTCCTAATAGACAACGATGTTAAAAAATTAAGTTGACAAGAAGAATCGATAAACACGGTTTTATAACGGTTTTGAACATGAGACTTATTACCAAGACTTTTATACGCCCCCTAACGGAAGGGCCTTATTATCTTTGGTTTACCTCCATCTTTTATTCAACTTCACCATGAAGCTTTTATTATGACTTCGGTCTTGCCTTGCCTTTTATTATCCGCCTCATCAGTGGTTTTATTAGCCAAAGACGTATATCCTCACGCTAAAGCGAATTTTGGATCTTTAAAGCTTCGAAGATTAAGGCTTGATTCACTTTCAATTTTGCATAGATTTTTCGGCCTTGTGGGGCTTCTAATTGTTTGCTAGATTTAGGTGAGCACTTGAAATCTTATTATTGAGTGAAGCTTTCGATTATTGGGGTGCCAATACTTCAAAACCGTGACGCTGGCGATACCTTAATGTCTTCCCAATTTAATTACACGGAAGCTACTATAAAAGACTAGAAACCCAACAATCATAACTAAACCGCTAAGTCAATATTTATTAAGCAAAAAATATTTACATGCGAAGGGAGAATAAGCAAACAACGAGAACACATGAGTTTTTGAAAGAATACGAGTACTCTACGTTTAGCATAGTAACTTATAATTAACTCTATCATTTCTCGTCCTCATTTAAGAGACTTAGCCTAATGTGAAGTTAAGGAATCAAAGCTAAGTGCTCAACACGCACGGTCGAGTCAAAAATTACTCTTATTCTCGCCATCGGAAAATCTACATTCGTGTCTTCAAACACTTATGAAACATGAGAAAAATTTAAAATTTGGCCATTTTTAGCCTTATTTTGCAACAAAAACGATAACAAAAAGATAAACTTTGGAAAGCGTGAAGGTTTGGCAAGGCAAGTATCTATTCACCCCCCATACTAAAGTTAAACATTGTCCTCAATGTTTCGAGTCTAGGGGTGCAAACACCCCCATACTAGAGACGTAGTCGAATGCCTAATCTAGCATGGAAAGGGTGTAACCAATAAATTAATAGCCGTTTATGAAGTGTGCTAAAAACCTAAGGTTAGAACATCAAAGGATATATCATTTGGATATTGAGAAATGTCTTCAAAGCAAATGATCGAGTGCTCCCATAAAACGAACACGAGAGGCTCTAATCGTGAAGATCATGATCTAAAAACCACAATGCACAAACAACCACGGAACAAAGGTTGGAAGGGCACAAATCCCCTCACATTAAATTAATTAGAAAGCAATAATATGTACATGGATAAGCATGGGTCTCCCCCACGAGGCATCTTGTTTTTGATAACCGAGTCAAAAGCTCGACTCGAATCCTCATAAATGTGATCACTTAGGGATAATCATGGTGTGGTCAATTTTTAGTGGGGCTTACATGATAAACAAGACTCAAAAAACAACCGGTATTAAGGACTAAGTCCTTTGATGGTGCAAAATACCGGGATCGAAGATGGCGTTCTTGTTTTCATTGGAAAAACAAATCAACACCACTTCATCAATAGTCAACAAAAACTCAAAGAGTTTCAAGAAAGTAGGAGAGAAGAAATGGAAGGGTGGGACAATGGGTAAGTCATGAAAACATTGAGCTACTCGAGGTAGACTCGCACCAATCAAATGAAAAGATTTTCCATTTATTGCATCGGTGGAAGACCGAGATTTCCCTATATACGTAATTCTAGTATCAAATATCTCGTCCTCGGTGGAGAAAGGGGAGGGAACATAAGGGGATTCCCCCATACTAAGTCCACACAAAGCATCGTCAAAAGGAGAAGACGAGTTGTAGTACTCAATACACGCGGTGATGACGGAGTTAGAGTTGTAGAAAAATCTTTTAAATTTGATTCAAAATCTTTTCCTTTTTCATCTTTTAAACTCTCCTTGTGAAAACCCGATTTGATTATGCCAAAAATATTTGGTGTTTCTAAAGCAATTTTAGTCACACTATAAATTTTCACATTTGAAAACCGTTTTGACAAAGGTGGTGGTAAGTTTTCAAAACGTTTGTCAACAAAGAAAACTCCCCCATCGGGATCAACGTATTCATCATCCATAATCATTTACCTGCTTTTGAATGCCCTGCACATAAAGAAAACAAACTAGTTTTCTTTGGGAACCCAACGTGAGCAGACTTGGATTCATTTGGTTGTTCAACAAGAACAGATTTAGTCCTTATAACAACCCTGTCACAAACGTGAATTTTGAATCTATTTAATTTACATAAAACGCGATAGTTCGGGTTAGAGTTGTGTGTCTATTGATGTTCCCGATTGATTTCGCGTATTTGGTGTACAAATAAATTTTTTTATGAATGAAAATCGTGAGAATTATTATTTTAATAATTATTGTTCGTTTACGATACGCACTAAGGGTTTATATTTTAGGATCGAAATTAAATTATATCAACGTAATCTCGTTTAAAAGTTTCACTGCACAAGATAATATTTGAGCGATTTCGCTCAAAACATTTACGATACACTTAATGATTACCCATCTTTCTATTTGCAAAAACTACTTATAAAAACTACTACTGTAACACCCCCAAATTTACACAATTCAATACAGCGGAAGAGTCATTGGTGTTACGGGGTAGCACATTACTCACATCATAGACAACGCTTAAAAATCGCGTCGTTTAATAATACAGCATTTTCCATTCATGAATATCAAATTTACATAGGTTCCAAGTCATAGTATTTCATACAAGTTTTACAAAGTATTTGAATGGAAATTGTTATTTAAGTGAGGGCCATAAATTCTTGTAGTCTTCCTGAGAATTACCTTCAAGCACCTGAGATAAAACATGTTAAAAGAAAAGGTCAGCGAAAACGTCGAGTGAATTCATAGAGTTTAATGAAATCCCTTAATATATCATCGGTATAAAATTATTGCCGAAAATCATTTTGTACAATTCTTTATCGTAGGCCATAAAATAAGCCAAAAACATTTTATACAAATCTTTGTTGTAAATCATACGATAGGCTTTTGCCTTCAAAACCATTATACGAACCAATGTCGTAAAAACATCATACAATACGTTTTATAACGTTGTATAGAGTTAAATAAAAACCGTTATATGAATATGGTTATGTAAAATCAAAACACGAATATAATATCAATAATAAGACCCCGTATTGCTACTCAGGCAAATATTATAATTCAATGCGTATAGCAGTATTTTCGTTATTTGATTGTGTTGTTGGATTATTATTAGCCGTATGACATTGTTACCTTACTATCACAAACAACGGGTAGCTAACCCGAAACTCAAGTTGCCCATCTAAGTTAGCGTGTCGTCAGAAAAATCACGCTATGGAAATCTTCTCATACATAAATTCTCTTACCGATCAATGTGGCACGACGGGGATCAACCGTCAAGGCGCGAACTGGGGTGATCTTCCCCAAATATTACTATTATATGCATAGCCGTCTACCAAATCCCGGTAGTTCACAATTCATGCTAATGGGACTTTTAGTGACATAACCTAACTATAATAATCCATTTCATTTCATACATCGGGTCAAATAATCTTTCATCGGGTCATATAATCATTCGGGTCCAAATCAATAAACAAACAATCGGGACAACTGGTGTTCTATTTTATTAAAACTAGCATGTTATCTCCCTCGCGGGTTTATAAAACATTTCATAAAAACATTTAAAAGAGTGCGAGGCTATGAGCTCACGTTGATTGGGAAAGGCGGTTATTGGCGATTTGGATGTACGGTACGTGCTTCAATCACGGAAACCTAGACAAATAATACTCGTCTTAGACTCTTGTCCAATGACTTTATAAAAACAATGGCTATGTATACATATGATGATTTTCTAAATATGATGATGATAAAGTGGGATGGTACACCTTTATTTACTCGTTATAGTGTCATGTGTTGGTACATTTTCATACTAGTTTCACTTGTTTAACTTCTTTACTTGTCAAGGCCCAATAAGCCCATTACCTTATATTAGTCCATCTTACACTTTTAACATCAATCCTATGCTTACATGTTGGGCCCAAGTGGGTTAAGCCCAATAAGCATGTTTATTAGTGTTTAGCCAAATTAGTTGGATTAATAGTCTAATAAGGCTAATTTGGCCCGTTAATGTCCGTATGTTATAAAGCTCGGGTTTTATCAGTTTCTACTTGTAATATATACTTATTCATCATTATATGAGTTATAAAAAGTTTACTTTAGATGTGTCCGACCATCTAAGTTTTAATTGAAGAAAACGTTAATTTTACGGTTTTAGCCGAAAAGACGTAAAAATCATGTTTATAGTTTTATAACTTATAAAACTTATCAAATTGCCATTTTTATAAAAGGTCTCATTTATTCATTATTGTACATACTTAATTATATGTAATATATAAGTTAGTGGGTTTTAAATTTACATTTTATACTATATTTATTTGAGTGCTATTTTTATACTATAATACTTTAATTTCACAAATCTGATTTTTAGTTTCACTTTCAGCATTTTTATCATATCTTGAGTTCTACAAGGAGATAGAAGCTCATTTTTGGATGACATAAACTTCAAATTATGTGCAACAATTAATGTAGCTTTAGCTACTGCTCAATCCAAGTTTAAATATCCCTAACAGTACTCACAAAACAGACTATTCAGATTGGTACTTCAAGACTTAATACTTACTGTATATTGATTCAACTATTCCATTTTTTTAGTTTAACATATGGTTGTTTACTGGTTTTATACAGCCAACTAAATTAAGCAAGATTTTAACCTTTTTACATATGATTTTCCATCTTTTTATCCAAGTTTATCAACACATGATCCCCACACAATATCTTTATCATCATTTATCATCATATACATATACATACATAAAGAAAATACAAGATTACATATTCAGAATAACAAAAGGATAGGAAGAACAATCTCTATACCACCAAAGTGATGAAAAGATGGGATTGATGATGAACAAGGCTTGGTTATTGGGTAACCAATCTTATGAGATATCAAAACCAATTCTAGGATCACCAAATATTTGTAGACTTCTCCAAAAATCAGCCATTGATCTCAATGGAAACTCCTTGCTAGTTGTTAAAATCACCTCTAATAAACAAGTCTTCAAAAGGTTTCCATCATATGTGTGAATAACACAAGATATTATGGTTAAATTTTGATCAAATGGGGTGTTTTGGGAGCATGGTGGACGGAAATGGTGTAGAGAGAGAGTTTTATGTGTTGTTGCATGTAAAAATGAGTTAGATGGTTTAGGTGTAGTGGTTTTATGTTGGTAACTTGTTTATTAAAGCTTACAAGAAAAGTTTAGCAACTTGTAACTACAAGTTTACACCTCATGGGTGTTGGTGGAGCTTATTTAGCCGTCCCATGAGTGGGGTGAGGCAAGTGTAAACTTGTCTTATCCCACTAATTTACGGGTGCTACTCGATTCTAGTTTCCTCGATTTGCGTGCCCTCAGCTCGTTTTACAAAAAACGTTTTTATAAATTATGAATCAACGGCACAAAACGAATCTAATAAAAATTGTCTCATCAAAAACGGAGTTCAAAAACGTAAATACGTAATCCTAGGGTTTCCGGTTTAGTGGTAAAGGACGTTAAATTATGCACGTAAGTCCTATTCTCTTCTCGTAAATTTGTGAGTTTATGAACCAACACAAATTTAAAATTACAAAATAATATTTAAGGATAAATTTATTTTCTGAATGTCAGACTGTCACCAAAAACGGTGTATGTAAACGTAAGCACGTAACGTAGAGTCCTCCGGTTTAGACGTAGTCGATGTTACTTCAAGACGTAAACCCAAATTTCTTCCCAAAAATGAGTGAGTTCATAATATAACATTAAAATAATGTTTTTAAATAATACTTGAGAATAAAATATCAACCATAAATTGACGGATTGTCACAGCATTTACCCCTAAACAGGATCTTTGTCCTCAAAGATCAATTTATCTTATTACTCGCTTCTTATAGAGTTAGAACCACGTGGGTATTTCCTCCACATTCGGTCTTTCTCACAAGTGTAATTCATTACAATACGCGAGTTTCATCAAACATAACTACGGAAATACGATCAGGCTTAATGTTGAATTACTTTCTCTATCCATGATGTTCATAGGTTTTTTATGAATGCAACTTTTCGCCGATCTAAACTTTATCAAGAAGTAATCAGATTTTCACTTGATACACATTTTATCAAGTTCGATATAAGAAACATAATTCACGCAGCCCTTGAAGTCCTAGGGTAGATCCAGCTTATATGCCTTTCAAACCAACTTTTTACATTTTCTCGATGGTCCCATACAACGGGGACTTATTTCCCATGATCCTTCAGATCATCAATTCATTTTTCCAAGGTGAAATTTTTTGGCATAACTTCGCTACCCATCATGTACTTCAAGATCTACATTTCATATTCACATAACCTCCTGCCCACTACCGGCAGTCAATAATCAGATCCTAATTTCAACAATCATTTCAGGTCTCGCGGGTCGGATATTTTGTAAGGTTAGGTTTGTCATCATAGGCAACCTTAAACCTAAAAGACATCTCCAACTCACAATGGGTGTATGTCGGGTGTCATCATCCCAGCTCCTGCTTACAGATGCTCTCACATTTAGATCCTCACAAGATTCGATCTCGATCCTAATACGATAATTATCAATGATAATCTCTCTAGAGGAAAACGATTATACGGTTTATTACCAAAGGTCAATTATTCAAGCATAAAACAACACTTCTATTGTTTTGTATCATTACTTTACCTCATCCCTTCGATTGGGGTGGCAAACAGTACTCTCATCAAGGTTCGTTCCCAATGATTTCTGACATAATCTCTAGATATTCGATGCGAAGCGAGGATCTTGATATAGGGACACCATGCTTACATAACTCCTCTAAATACAAAAGAGTCAATTTATTCATCGAGAATCTATCATTAACAGGAATGATATTAGCAGATCAGTCTGTCGACAATGACCCAAATCGAATCAAATTCAGATGATGACCTTTGCAATAGCTATATGTTTACAAATGTATGAGGTGATGTCTGCCTTCATAATTTCCCATCAGTACAACTTCTTCAGATAAAGATACATTTATTCAGAAATGGCGTGACTAGAATACTTAAACTTACGAGATTCCAACATGACTAAATCTCAAAATCTCCATATTTAGGCAACTACAAGTGGCCTTTTATATATTTTAACACCATCGGCTTCTCAATTCTAATTATCCACATTAGTCGTGAACCCCTTTTATTATCTATATTAACCTTTTTACAAGCATCGGCTATATTTTAAATTGCTCGGGCAAATTATTTCGCACAGTCATTATTAAGGAACATATCCTAATTGGTTCTTTATCCTTTCTACATAACGTGTCAGTATCTACATTCATCTTTCCTGATGAAATAATTATCATGACCATAATTCATTCAGAAATTCTCTCTTCATATTTTGTAACTTTTAGTCTCGTCTCAACTATTATTTTTATCAATTTTGCACAATCCGTTTAAAGCATCGATAAATATTTCAAGTAATTAAATAATAAATATTCAATTTTTATGAAACGTAAACGTAAAAATTTTAAATTTCTTAGTTCGACCAATTATATGAAAATGTTCAAAATAAATTTGAATTTAATTAACAAGATTTGTGTTGATTTATCGAAAATAATTAATAAGATTCGTAAATGTTCGAAAAAATCTTTGGTTATACTTTGGTCAAAATTTTCTTAGTTGAAAAGCAAAAATTGTCGTTTCAAAGTTCAAGTCATGGTTTAAATGGTTTCCTCAATCCCTCTTAGGTTGTCTTGAGGTATACACAAACATTTACCCCTAAACAGGAGTTTAGTTAAATTATTTGGATATAAGGGAATAATCCTTTAAAAATCCTTCGATAAATTATTTGTCTAAACATATTTCCACTTTCTTTTTGGTAAAACCCAAAGCCTTAATGGTTCTAATATTTGAAGAGTCAGTATATATTCCATTATCTATTAATCACACGGTCAAATAATGTAAAGGATCAAATCTCTAAATCATATCTTAGATACTAAAGGTACAAGTTTTCATTGTTCGGCCAATTCAGGGCAGTCTATAAATGATTATTAACTCCTTCTTATTATAATAAACAAACAGATGGTCCTTAATGATTACAAGCATGATTTTATCAAATTATAGCCTACACATGTGATTCACCAAATTTATGAATGCTACATGTGTATTAGTCAATCTAAACGACATAACATGAAAATCATAATGTTCATTATAAGTTCTGGATGTAGTGATTGGAATAGATAATCTTCTTCGTGGACGCGAAGTTGATAATAACCATGCCGTGGATCAAATCTTTAGAACATACGCTAGAACCTTGTAAATGATCGAACAAATCTATCATATTGGTTAATGGATATCGATTTCGATCGTCAATTTACTTAGTTCATGGTAATCAATAAATATAAGGAATGATAACATCATAGATCTTCATGATGACGAGCTTGGTAGGAAAAAAAAAGCTTTCTCCGACAACTCTCACAGTTGTACGATAATTCTTTTAATTCAGATGGTGCTGGCGTACAGTGCATACGCCACAGGTGCATCACCGGGAATATTATCAATACCAAATTCAACTTGTCTTAATGGCGGAAGTCTAGGTAAATCACTAGCAATTACCTCCTAAAGTTTTAGATAACAGAAACATCTTTTAATACATTTACTTTAAGTTCTTTCTTGATTATAATATCTATAACTAGTTCATAACCATTCATGGTATAATTTCAAGTCTAAATGCAGGATATGGTCATCCATCAAGAATTATTTAGATCACTTTTGATAATCAACATCTTATCTTTTAGGGGAATTCTACTCGAGTTCCCATCAATTAAGACAATGTCGTCATGTCATAATCAATCAATCTATGCTACTGGCACTATCAACTTTCCAGTTTCGTTATCGTTGATAAGATGTGAATTTCTCAAAAGACTAATAATAACGCATAATCCTTAACAAATTCAAGGATATATGGAGACATAACTAACCTTAAAAAAAGTAAGGTCAACGCATAATCTACGCGAGAGAATTTCAAATCAGATACATACGAAAACATTAACTAATATGAGTCTATCCTATGTTTTCATTAATTAAGTACGCATTCGAAAGCTCCTCGGATCGTTACCCAGGTCATTCAAATGAAATCAAATCAAAAGAAATGATAGGAATGTCGATACACCCAGTCGGGTATTAATACTCGATAATTATATACTTTTCCAAATAATCTCACTACGAGAGAATTGGACAAGAAGGGATATCAATTGTCAATTAAGACAATATCCACAGATGAGTAAATTCAATTCAAAAGAATAAATGGTACAGGCACATATGTAGGTGTCTCTAACAATATGTCCCTAATTTGCACTTCTTGCAGATCTCATAAAATTTAATCTTTCATAACTTCAAAGAAAATATAGTGTTTATTAATAATTTCATGGTGACTACTAGTCAGCCTTACATGGTCCCTTCCAAATTGTATGTAGGCCCGCAAGTATATACAATTTTAACATTAACGATGCAATACTCAGTTCGTCAAAACTTTGTCATCATGTTTAAAATAAAAATATTTTCATGCTTAATTCTTGAATAAGAATCAAAAATAAATTTACAAAGATGTTCTTTGTTATGGAAAAAATTAAGTTTTCCAAAGCGTTTCATAAACAACTGTACTTCGATAACGATTATTTATAAACCTCACTTTGAATAATCCTTATAGTGATGAAAATTCAATTTTATCAAAGGACACTAGTTTAACTTATAAAAACAATGAGTGATCTGTGATAGGTGTGTAAAGACCCATCCTTTTTACCACTTAATTACAATAATAACTGAGCTAAAACGTGTATTTTATGTCATTTATGTCGGAATTATGCGTGGTTTGTGTTTTTGTTGTGATTTAGGACGAAAAGGTGAAAAGTGGAGAAAACACGGGCATTCACGGGCTTTTATCGAAGAAAAAGACGAAAGACGAAGTCAAGAAGTCAAGAGTGCAAAAGGAATGGAAGTCCAAGACCAATTCTGAAGATTTATCGAAGAAAAAGTCAAAAGACGGAAGTTTACTAAAAGCCGAATAACTCAAGTCTAATTTATTGAAGAAATTACAAGACGAGTTATTGATCCCGAGACAAAAGTCGAAGAACTTAAAAGATTAAAAGACTAAAGTCGAAGAATTTGGAGATTAAGGACTAAACAAGCAATTAAGGAAAGAAGAAAGAGAGGAGGATGCTTCCTAAGCACCTCCTAATCTCCCCTATAAATAGATTTCATTTTCATTTCATTAGTTTTTGTTGGCTAATAGTGACAATTAGTTCTTCCATTTTATTTTCCTTGTCATTTAAATTCATGTCCATTTAAATACATTATCTTGCACTTTTAATACTTTTAATTCCAAGTAAGTGTTCGTTAATTTTGTTGCTTTAATCTTCATTTACCTTTGATCAAGTGTTCTTTTATCATTCTCTTTCTACCTTTCTTTTGATTTTGGTTTGTTTTGAAAACGGATTAAGCAAGTTTTGCTTAATCACTTTACTTATTTGATTGAAAGTTTCGTCTTTTCTTTTCCTTTTAAGTTTTCATACGAAATAAGCCACAAGTTTGACAATCTTATGTGCTTATTTGGTATTTAGCTTAATTGATTTCAAAGTTTTCTTAAAAGTTTTATCTTTGTAAAATCCATTTCATTAAGTTTCGTCTTTTACATTTCGAAAGGTTTTAACTTTTTAGCTTATTGTCTCGTCTTGATTTCATTTCATTTTAGTATTTGTTACTGCTTATTAGAATTAGCTTATTTAGTTCTTGTGCTTATTGCGAATTTGCTCTTCATCGAAAAGTGATGGATTTGGCACATTGCGATAGCTCGACTTCTCCACATTCCGATTGTGACAGAATAGGATCAAGGGATTTCACTTTGCGACTGCTTATTCCGATCTGAGGATTGTGATCTAGTAACATCCCCCTCATTCCGATCTGGGATTACGATCGCACATTGCGATCGCATATTCCGACGGCTCTTGAGGTTTGCTAAGACGAAGTGCTGCCCAAATTTATTGAGCAACATTCCGATCTAGGATTGCGATCTGGGCTTTCCGATCTGATCAAACATTCTGATAGGTTGCACTTTAAACATTCCGATAGATAGCATTTTTCTACATTCCAATAGATTTTCACCCATATTCCGATCTTACATTCCGATGGACTTGGTGACAGCTTTCCGATCTGGATTCCGATGGTTTGGGGTTTAGAATTATATTTTTGCTTTGTTTTGTTTTTAAGTTACATTTTTAATACTTTGTCAAATTTTAATTTCCGTCACGCTTTAATTTCTCGCCATTTATTTTAAAATAGAGTTAGATTTAAATTAACGCCTTTTACTTTAAAGTTTTGCACTTTTTAATATACTACAACGACACAACTTTTGTTTCCACCAAAAGACAGCTGAGTCGCATAGTTAACCAGGATCAATTCGATTAGACCACAACAACGAACAATTTACATACAAAATCTCATGTATCAAATGGCGCCGCTGCCGTCTCTTTTCGTAAAGATTAACGATTTTCTGTGAGAGACGCGTTTCTTTTTGGGATCCGTTCACTTGTGAGCGTTATTTTCTTGCTTAAATTTTTTTTCAAAAAAACCATAAAAACTAAAAATTGTTAAAAATCCATAAAAATTAAAAATTTCAAAAATCCAAAAAGATTTTATTTTTATTGTGTATATATATTCTCTTTGTGTTTGGTATTTTTTTCTTTTACCTTTGTAGGTGTATGCGTACTAGATCTTCTAATTATCAAGAGCCCGAGACTCGTGAAGATTTAGCTATGGCAGGTGTTAACAACAATAATAATCCACCGCACCTCAACAATAACAACAACAATGTTCTTCCACAGCCCGATCTTCAGACAATGGAGGAGGAGGACCGATTGCGCCGATGCAAATCACGGCTCCGGAGTTTTCGTTGAAGCATCATATGATCCAGCAAGTGCAAACAAATCCTTTTCGAGGAATGCCTGATGATGACGCCAACAAATACCTCGACAAATTCATTACAATCACTCAAAGCATGAAGTTGCCCGGTGCCACAATGGATGTTCTACGCCTTCAACTCTTTCCACATACTTTATCACACCACGCCGAGAAATGGTTTGATCGTCTCCCGAAGAATTCAATTCATACTTGGGATGACATGACTCAACGCTTTTTGTCGCGCTACTTTCCACCATCCATGGTCACGAGCCTTCGCAATCAAATCAGCGGTTTCATGCAAGAACCCGATGAATCTCTCTTTGATGCTTGGGAAAGATATAATGTCTTGATTGATCGATGTCCAAACCACAACATGCTCCCTGTAACCTTAATTGATACTTTCTACAACGGTTTGACTTTTCGAGATCGTGATACGATTAATGCCGCCGCCGGTGGCACATTTATGAAAAGAAGACCCGAGGAGTGTAGAGAGCTTATTAAGAACATGACTACTCATCATAAAAACTGGGATTCCTCCGCTTCTTCAAGGAACAACCTGAGAGTCAATGTTTCTTCTACTTCATCAAACCCCGATATGACCGAATTCACCCGCATGATGACCGAAATGAACAAAAATATCTTGCTCCTCGCTACAAACCAACAACAAGTTAAAGAGGTAGCACCTTCTTGTGAAACATGCGGCGGTCCACACTCATACACTGATTGTCCTTCTACTCAAGGAAATCCGGAAAACGTGTATGCAGCCTATGGTAATTATTCACCGGAAAATTACCAAGCTCGACCTCAAGGGGATAGAAATTTGCTGAGTTACCGATCAAACAACTACCTTTCACCCGGTTTTTCTCCTCAAAACTAAAACCCCAACAACAATTACAATAGAAGCAACCAAATCCCACGTAGAGCTTCTAATCCTTATCAACAACCCGCTCAACAAGCCCCACCCATCAATCAAGATGTTGAAGCTTTAATGCGAACCCAAGGAGAGCAAATCAAGAATCTACAGAGCCAAATTATCAATCTAAAAGGGGATATCACCAAGCAAGGAAATGACATAAGATCCGAGCTTCGAGATAATATTTAATCCTCCTTCAGCAATCAAACGAATGATTTAAAGAATATGATGGCTAGTTTCTTGCCCACCACTCAACCCTCTTCTTCGAGTTCTCTACCTTCAAACACCGTCACCAATCCGCGAGCGAATGTGAGTGCTATTACTACCCGTAGTGGAGTTACTTTAGTAGGACCACCTATTCCGCCCCCATCATTTACACCTCCTCCACCACCATTTATCCCTACTCCTCCCACACCTAGTATTAGTGAACCATTACCGTCTCCGCCTCGTCATGACGATGTACCCAAGAAGAACCCTTCAACATCTCAACCTTTACCTGCTACACCTACACCGTCACCACCCAAACCCAATATTCCTTATCCATCTCGCTTAGGCACGGCCAAAATGCACACCAAGGATGACATTCAAGTGTCAAACTATTTGAAGAAAGTTTCGGAAATGACCGTCACTTTTCCCCTTGTTGAAGCCCTAGCACAAATGCCTAAATTTTTTAAGATGTTTAAGGAATTGCTTAGCAAAAAGGAGAAGATGGCCGAGTTTGTTAATACTCGATTGAACGAAAATTGTTCTGCCGTCATTCTTAAAGAACTTCCGGAAAAACTTGGATATCCCGGTCGTTTTGTGCTACCTTGTACTTTTAACCAAACCGACAAATTTACTTCCTTAGCCGATCTCGGGGCAAGTATCAATTTGATGCCTTTAAGCGTTTGGAAAAAGTTATCATTGCCCGACTTTACACCCACCAAAATGACTCCTGAGCTAGCCAATCGCACTCTCGCTTACCCCGTTGGTATTGCCGAAGATGTGTTCATTAAAGTTGGCACATTCAATTTTCCGGTCGATTTTGTCGTTGTTGATTATGAAATGGACCCTCGTATTCAGTTAATACTTGGACGCCCATTTTTGCGAACCGGTAGAGCTTTAATTGATGTGGAAAAATGTGAGCTCATCTTAAGAGTCGGGGATGATGCACAAGTTTTTGAAATGGGGAAGCTTACAAGCAAATCCTTTGGAGGACGAGAATCAGCGAATATGATTAATGTGCTTGATGATTTTGTCGTCTACAACAATCCGCTATTCGATTCTTGCATTGATAATCCACTGTTTCAAGATGATGTGGATGATTCTCTCTCCAATTTAGAACCTTCTCCCATATATGATTCTCCACCGATCTTTGATGCTTATGATGATGATTCTAGCTTCGATGGAGATGATTATGATGATTTTACTTCCGAGTATCCCGACATGCCCATATATGATAATTTTGATGAGGCCGATACTCTTTCGAGTGATTCTTCTCATGATGGACTTGTTGACAACTTTCCGATCTGGATTCCGATGGTTTGGGGTTTAGAATTATATTTTTGCTTTGTTTTGTTTTTAAGTTACATTTTTAATACTTTGTCAAATTTTAATTTTCGTCACGCTTTAATTTCTCGCCATTTATTTTAAAATAGAGTTAGATTTAAATTAACGCCTTTTACTTTAAAATTTTGCACTTTTTAATATACTACAACGACACAACTTTTGTTTCCACCAAAAGACAGCTGAGTCGCATAGTTAACCAGGATCAATTCGATTAGACCACAACAACGAACAATTTACATACAAAATCTCATGTATCAATCTACAAAAGAGTGATGAAAAGTTGTTCACAAAGAACTAACTACAATATGATAGGAAATGAGCTTTAGCCAATTAATCATGAGGTTCATGGCCTCGATGGTGCTCAAAAAGAATAATCCACAACATAACTCAAATCGAGATGAGTACTTGTTCAGTGGTTGCATCACTAATGCGAACATTAGGAAGAAGCAAGAAAAGATAGATAACATTGATACATGTAGGATTTAGCAAACAAAGGTAGTCATTTCATTAATCACAAACAAGTCAAAAATTGTACCGTAACACATTACATGTCACTATGTCATACAATTCCAAGAACTCATCCTACCAACTGATGTCTCAGTTAAGTTAGGGATTTTTGAAAGATACCACAATTAATACTAATCTACAAGAGTCATTAGGTGTTCCACATGTCCCAGAAGATCCATCGGTCCCAATTCAGAAAAAGATCTCTTCAATTTATTTATCAGACACTGGGCATCCTTGTCAATGGACAACGGCCTAGGAACAACCCTTAACACAAACCAACAATCATTTAATACCTTATAATTCATACACAGGACTTAATGACTCCTTCTTAACAATCTCATATTCCATACAGGTTAAATTTTACTTTATTCAAGTTTCAGTAAACTTATACTCAATGTGACATCCTACCTCATTCTCCAATTCTTTCAACCTTATTCTTAGACCTTGAAAGGGCAATAAAAGCTCGACATGATCAACACTTAATTTTCAATCCTATAGCTCTTACAACAATAGTTTTCAAATTAGTCACTAGTATGAAATGACTCACACATTCAATTAGACTTCTCGGAAAGGTACTAGTGGCATGAGGCTTTTTGGTAACTGTTCCAGTGACAGCCTCAAGTGCAACATTCACCCTTTCGATTTCAATTTAAGAATTGGGCGACAACGAATCAGATGACACCTTTCCATGTGGTAACGTTTTGTCAAACTCCACTCTATAAGGAAAGATCGTCATGACATCGATATCAGATTTAATCTCGCCAATTCTTCTTTAATATCACAATCAACTAATATCTATATTTCTACGAATATCAACCATTTGTTGGGATCAAAAATATCCACAACTTGGTTTAGATCTAGAATAGCTAGAATTCCTACGAGAATAGCTTCGATTGATTTGCTAGGGGAGTTAGGGTTCCTTGAGACAATCTACGTCGTATAAATACCTCATATAAATATTAAAATAATCATCAAAAAATCATGTAATCAAATTACATCATATATATATATATATTTAATCCAAGTTATATATATATATTAAAATAACACTTCTCAGTCTGGCCTTGTCGGTAACTCGGAAATTCTTCGGCACCGTTATAGTCAAAAGATTTTCTTAGACATTTTGAGAAAAATGTTTATAGTTAAAAGATTTTGAAATGTTTAATACAAAACCTTGGTTTTAAAAATCTTTCGTTCTCTATAACGAGAGCCTTGGTACCAAACTGTAACACCCCAAAATTTACACAATTCAATACAGCGGAAGAGTCACTGGTGTTACGGGATAGCACATTACTCACATCATAGACAACGCTTAAAAATCGCGTCATTTAATAATAAAGCATTTTCCATTCATGAATATCAAATTTACATAGGTCTCAAGTCATAGTATTTCATACAAGTTTTACAAAGCATTTGAATGGAAATTGTTATTTAAGTGCGGGCCATAAATTCTTGTAGTCTTCCCGAGAATTACCTTCAAGCACCTGAGATAAAACATGTTAAAAGAAACGGTCAGCGAAAAATCCGAGTGAATTCATAGAGTTTAATAAAATCCCTTAATATATCATCGGTATAAAATTATTACCGAAAATCATTTTGTACAATTCTTTATCGTAGGCCATAAAATAAGCCAAAAACATTTTATACAAATCTTTGTTGTAAATCATACGATAGGCTTTTGCCTTCAAAACCATTATACGAACCAATGTCGTAAAAACATCATACAATACGTTTTATAACGTTGTATAGAGTTAAATAAAAACCGTTATATGAATATGGTTATGTGAAACCAAAACACGAACATAATATCAATAATAAGACCCCGTATTGCTAGTCATGCAATATATTGTAATTCAATGCGTATAGGAATATGTTCGTTATTTGATTGTGTTGTTGGATTATTATTAGCCGCATGACATTGTTGCCTTACTATCACAAACAACGGGTAGCTAACCCAAAACTCAAGTTGCCCATCTAAGTTAGCGTGTCGTCACAAAAATCACGCTATGGAATTCTTCTCATACATAAATTCTCTTACCAATCAATGTGGCACGACGGGGATCAACCGTCAAGGCGCGAACTGGGGTGATCTTCCCCAAATAGTACTATTATATGCATAAGCGTCTACTAAATCTCGGTATTTCACAATTCATGCTAATGGGACTTTTAGTGACATAACCTAACTATAATAATCCATTTCATTTTATACATCGGGTCATATAATCATTCATCGGGTCATATAATCATTCGGGTCCAAATCAATAAACAAACAATCGGGAAAACTGGTGTGCTATTTTATTAAAACTAACATGTTATCTCCCTCGCGGGTTTATAAAACATTTCATAAAAACATTTAAAAGAGTGTGTAGCTATGAACTCACGTTGATTGGGAATAGCGGTTATCGATGATTTGGATGTACGGTACGTGCTTCAATCACGGAATCCTAGACAAATAATACTCGTCTTAGACTCTTGTCCAATGACTTTATAAAAACAATGGCTATGTATACATATGATGATTTTATAAATATGATGATGATCAAGTAGGATGGTACATCTTTATTTACTCATTATAGTGTCATGTGTTGGTAAATTTTCATACTAGTTTCACTTGTTTAACTTCTTTAATTGTCAAGGCCCAATAAGACCATTGACTTATATTAGGCCATCTTATACTTTTAACATCAGTCCTATGCTTACATGTTGGGCCCAAGTGGGTTAAGCCCTATAAGCAAGTTTATTAGTGTTTAGCCAAATTAGTTGGATTAATAGTCCAATAAGGCTAATTTGGCCCGTTAATGTCCGTATGTTATAAAGCTCGGGTTTTATCGGTTTCTACTTGTAATATATACTTATTCATCATTACATTAGTTATAAAAAGTTTACTTTAGATGGGTCCGACCATCTAAATTTTAATTGACGAAAACGTTAATTTTACGGTTTTAGCCGAAAAGACGTAAAAATCATGTTTATATTTTTATAACTTATAAAACTTATCAAATTGCCATTTTTATAAAATGTCTCATTTATTCATTATTGTACATACTTAATTATATGTAATATATAAGTTAGTGGGTTTTAAATTTACATTTTATACTATATTTATTTGAGTGCTATTATTATACTATTATACTTTAATTTCACAAATCTGATTTTTAGTTTCACTTTCATCATTTTTATCATATATTGAGTTCTAGAAGGAGATAGAAGCTCATTTTTGGATGACATGAACTTCATATTATGTGCTACAATTAACGTAGTTTTAGCTATTGCTCAATCCAAGTCTAAGTGTCCCTAACAATACTCACAAAACAGACTATTCAGATTGGTACATCAATTTTGTTTTGATCATATCTCACTCATTATAATGATTCCATTGCATGGTCAACTCTCACATGTTTACAAGACTTAAGAATTACTGTATATTGATTCAACTATTCCATTTTTTTCGTTTAACATGTGGTTGTTTACTGGTTTTATACAACCAACTAAATTAAGCAAGATTTTAACCTTTTTACATATGGTTTTCCATCTTTTTATCCAAGTTTATCAACACATGATCCACACACAATATTTTTATCATCATTAATCATCATATACATATACATAAATAAAGAAAATACAAGATTACATATTCAAAATAACAAAAGGATATGAAGAACAATCTCTATACCACCAAAGTGATGAAAAGATGAGATTGATGATGAACAAGGCTTGGTTTTGGGTAACCAATCTTATGAGATATCAACACCAATTCTAGGATCAGCAAATATTTGTAGACTTATCTAAAAATCAGCCCTTGATCTCCATGGAAACTCATTGCTAGTTGTTAAAATCACCTCCAATCAACAAGTCTTCAAAAGGTTTCCATCATATGTGTGAATAACACAAGATATTATGGTTAAATTTTGATCAAATGGGGTGTTTTGGGAGCATGGTGGACGGAAATGGTGTAGAGAGAGAGAGTTTTATGTGTTGTTGCATGTAAAAATGAGTTAGATGGTTTAGGTGAAGTGGTTTTGTGTTGGTAGCTTGTTTATCAAAGCTTACAAGACAAGTGTAGCAACTTGTAACTACAAGTTGACACCTTATGGGTGTAGGTGGAGCTTATTTAGCCGTCCCATTAGTGAGGTGAGGCAAGTGTAAACTTGTCTCATCCCACTAATTTACGGGTACTCCTCGATTCTAGTTTCCTCGATTTGCGTGCCCTATGGTCGTTTTACGAAAAACTTTTTTATAAATTATGAATTAACGACACAAAACGGATCTAATAAAAATTGTCTCATCAAAAATGGAGTTCAAAAACGTAAATACGTAATCCTAGGGTTTCCGGTTTAGTCGTAAAGGACGTTAAATTATGTACGTAAGTCCTATTCTCTTCTCATAAATTGAAGAGATCTTCTTCTGAATTGGGACCGATGGATCTTTCGGGACATGTGGAACACCTAATGACTCTTGTAGATTAGTATTAATTGTGGTATCTTTCAAAAACTTTGTCATCATGTTTAAAATAAAAATATTTTCATGCTTAATTCTTGAATAAGAATCAAATATAAATTTACAAAGATGTTCTTTGTTATGGAAACAATTATGTTTTTTAAAGCGTTTCATAAACAACTTTACTTCGATAACGATTATTTATAAACCTCACTTTGAATAATCCTTATAGTGATGAAAATTCAATTTTCTCAAAGGACACTGTTTTAACTTATAAAGTGTTGAAGTAGTTTGTTATTGTTTTAGTTGTGTAATGTTGTAGTATTGAGTTTGGGAAAAACCTAAGTAGTATTAGTTTTTATAAGTATTTTTTGCAAATAGAGAGATGGGTAATCATTAAGTGTATCGTAAATGTTTTGAGCGAAATCGCTCAAATATTATCTTGTGTAGTGAAACTTTTAAACGAGATTACGTTGATATAATTTAATGTCGATCCTAAAATATAAAAGAGTGAATTTCTTTAAATACAAAAGAGTCAATTTCTTACACAACTCCTTTAAATACAAAAGAGTCAATTTCTTCATCGAGAATCTATCATTAACAGGAATGATATTAGCAGATCAGTCTGTCGACAATGACCCAAATCGAATCAAATTCAGATGATGACCTTTGCAATAGTTATATGTTTACTAATGTATGAGGCGATGTCTGCCTTCATAATTTTCCATCAGTACAACTTCTTCAGATAAAGATACATTTAGTAAGAAATAGCATGACTAGAATACTTAAACTTACGAGATTCCAACATGACTAAATCTCAAAATCTTCATATTTAGGCAACTACAAGTGGCCTTTTATACATTTTAACACCATCGGCTTCTCAATTCTAATGGTCCACATTAGCCGTGAACCCCTTTTATTATCTATATTAACCTTTTTTCAAGCATCAACTATATTTTAAATTGCTCGGGCAAATTATTTCGCACAGTCATTATTAAGGAACACATCCTAATTGGTTCTTTATCCTTTCTACAAAACGTGTCAGTGTCTACGTTCATCTTTCCTGATGAAATAATTATCATGACCATAATTCATTCAGAAATTCTCTCTTCATATTTTCTAAGTTTTAGTCTCGTCTCAACTATTACTTTTATCAGTTTTGCTCAATCCGACGTTTAAAGCATCGATAAATATTTCAAGTAATTAAATAATAAATATTCAATTTTTATGAAACGTAAACGTAAAAATTTTAAATTTCTTATTTCGACCAATTATATGAAAATGTTCAAAATAAATTTGAATTTAATTAACATGATTTTTGTTGATTTATCGAAAATAATTAATAAGATTCGTAAATGTTCGAAAAAATATTTGGTTATAATTTGGTCAAAATTTTCTTAGTTGAAAAGCAAAAGTTGTCGTTTCAAATTTCAAGTCATGGTTTAAATGGTATCCTCAATCTCTCTTAGCTTGTCTTGAGGTATACACAAACATTTACCCCTAAACAGGAGTTTTGTTAAATGATTTGGATATAAGGGAATAATCCCTTAAAAATCCTTCGATAAATTATTTGTCAAAACATATTTCCACTTTGTTTTTGGTAAAACCAAAGCCTTAATGGTTCTAATCTTTGAAGAGTCAGTATATATTCCATTATCTATTAATCACACGGTCAAATAATGTAAAGGACCAAATCTCTAAATCATATCTTAGATACTAAAGGTACATGTTTTCATTGTTCGGCCAATTCAGGGCAGTCTATAAATGATTATTAACTCCTTCTTATTCTAATAAACAAACAGATGGTTCTTAATGATCACAAGCATGAATTTATCAAATTACAGCCTACACACGTGATTCACAAAATTTAATAATGCTACATGTGTATTAGTCAATCCAAACGACATAACATGAAACTCATGATGTGGAAACCTTGGTTTCCGGATCTTTGAAGCAACTTGGAATGATCATTGTTCATATGATTAAACAATCAAAGCGGAATTAGAACAACAACCATTAACAAGGTGTTTAGGCACAAAACATGAATTAAAACAATTGGGATGTTCATTATATTAATAACAAACATCCACTAGACGTGTATACATTGAATCCCACGTCTAGTGCACACACACGTTTAGGTTTACATTGTGAATGAGTTGATGAATAAAACCTAAGACCCTTGGTTCCTTTTATAGTGTAAGGATTAGGGTTTACAAGAGATCAAATCAAATAAACAACTAAATATTCTATTTCTATAGATATATACTGAATATATTATTTAGAATATATCCAATATATTCTGTAAATAGAATTCTCCATCAAATCCATCAGCGTTGACTTTTGTTGACTGCGTTTGACTTTTGTTGACTTCTGTCAACGCCTACATTGCTCTTGTCAACTCTTGTATTACTCTTGTCAACGCTTGAGTAAATGTTCTTCGATTTTGAGTTTCTGCCACACCAAATTTTTGACCCAACAATCTTCCCCTAGTTGATAGTGGCAAAACTCTATGTGTATCTCTTGTAAGTTGTACATGATCTTCAAATTGCTTCCCCTCAAGTGTAGCACGTATTTTCTTCCCCTTTTTGTCACATCAACAAGGAAGTAAACAATGTTGCAATCTTTGAAGATTCTCCAAATGTAGCTCTATGTAATGATCTTGAAGAATAATTAATAAAGTATTCTTGATGTAGAAGTAGAATAACCCAACCTTGTGTTCCATGTCTTGTACTATCCATGTGACGTCGAACTTATATGATGAGAGGAAATATAAGCAGACCTCGATCTCTTGTCAAAATTCTCATCCTTTGTGAGACACTGAGCACGATAATGTAACTCCTTCAAGTGTTATGACAAGTCTTCATCACCAATCATGTAAAGCACGAACAAGTTATCTTTAAAGTCTATGACTGGGAGTGCATGACTTTAAGATATGATAGAACACAAACTCGCGAAAATCTTCTTCAATCATCAAACTTACCACAAGAATTCTTCCCCTTAAGCCAACACCTCTTCATGACGAATTTAATGGAATAACATCTTCATACCATATGTAAAAGTATGGCAATGGATAACTCTTTCACAAGGCTATCCCGATTACATAGTTTAAAATATCCATCAAATTCTCACAAATAGTTGTTAACTCACTTTAAGATCATTAATTCCGTTTAAAAATATCCGAGCCATAAATATCATCATGATATTCTAAATTAAAACGGAGATTCCATGTACCTTCGTGTGTAAATAATCCTCCTTTTTGTGTGCTTAAAACGTACCAATTTTCTCAACACCAGCAATTCGTGTGTTGTCCAATATCCTTTTTCATCCAAGATCTCCATCAGATGTATTGTCCGATATTGGACAATACCTATCAGCGTTCAAAATCTCATATATCGGACAACACTGTCAACTCTATCAACGTTGACTTATTCTGTCAGCGTCAAATTCCTTCCTGTCAGCGTTAATACCATTCTTGTCAGCGTCTCGTCTCTTAGGGCAATAAATCACATCCAAATTTAAACCGTGATCTCTGAATATGTGATTACCAAGTTTATATCCCTATGTAAATATCCCAAACTTGATAGATCACACTCCTGTTCTTTCTAAAAGATCGTTATGCTTAACTCATCAAAGAATATACGACTGACCTCCATGTCGTTTTTGAATGGGTTTTGATCATGTGCCTGCAGGTCCACCATAACTAATCATGTGAATTTAGGTTCTTTCCACCAATGAAAAATCTTGTACCGTGTGAACAGAAGTAACATTGTTAAGCAATACTTGTTTTCCCTTCTGAATAATCCAATCGAACATCACACAGCAACATATTAGGACTATATCAGAACTGCTACACGTGAATGATTTATCCTTATGTGAACGAACATGAGGACAAACAACTTGTACTGTAGGCAGCCTTCACACCCAAACGTGGATCTAGGGTTTATAACAAACCCTAATAATTTAACACAACTTCAACCATGCTGCCTACGATTTGATTTGATGCAATCATGTTGCTAGGGTTCATCACCAGTTCATGAAGAACTGATTCCCCAAAGCTAACAACATGTCTTCTTTTCTATATAGAATGGATCTAGGGTTTGTTGAAACCCTAAATCATGATTTCATGCAAATCTGAAAATCTGAAAATCATCACTGCAGCCCACTTTGACGCCTAATAACTTTTGCCTGGGGATAAAACTCAACAATCCCTCCGGTGGATGTTTAGATCTATGTATGTAGAACACACATATAAAATTTCGTGACGATCCAACGGTTCAATCAAAAGTTATGACCTTCTGAATACTGTTGCGCACACAAAAACGTCCAGAAAAACCTATACGGATTTTTCTTTTCTTCTCCAAATACGAACACCTTGTTGGTCCTAGCATCACGAGCCACGAGGCTCTGATACCAATTGTGGAAACCTTGGTTTCTGGATCTTTTAAGCTACTAGGAATGCATCATGTTCATATGATTAGATAATCAAAGCGAAATTAGAACATGACACATTAACAAGGTGTTTGGGCACAATAACATGAATTAAAACAATTGGGATGTTCATTATATTAATAACAAACATCCACTAGACGTGTATACATTGAATCCCACGTCTAGTGCACACACACGTTTAGGTTTACATTGTGAATGAATTGATGAATAAAACCTAAGACCCTTGGTTCCTTTTATAGTGTAAGGATTAGGGTTTACAAGAGATCAAATCAAATAAACAACTAAATATTCTATTTCTATAGATATATACTGAATATATTATTTAGAATATATCCAATATATTCTGTAAATAGAATTCTCCATCAAATCCATCAACGTTGACTTTTGTTGACTGCGTTTGACTTTTGTTGACTTCTGTCAACGCCTACATTGCTCTTGTCAACTCTTGTATTACTCTTGTCAACACTTGAGTAAATGTTCTTCGATTTTGAGTTTCTGCCACACCAAATTTTTGACCCAACACATAATGTTCATTACAAGTTCTGGATGTAGTGATTGGAATAGATAATCTTCTTCGTGGACGCAAAGTTGATAATAACCATGTCGTGGATCAAATCTTTAGAACGTACGCTAGAACCTTGTAAATGATCGAATAAATCTATCATCTTGGTTAATGGATATCGATTTCGATCGTCAATTTACTTAGTTCGGAATGATAACATCATAGATCTTCATGATGAAGAGCTTGGTAGAAAAAAAAGCTTTCTCCGACAACTCTCTCAGTTGTACGGTAATTCTTTTAATTCAGATAGTGCTGACGTACAGTGCATACGCCACAGGTGCAGCACCGGGAATATAATCAATACCAAATTCAACTTGTCTTAATGGCGGAAGTCTAGGTAATTCACTAGCAATTACCTCCTAAAGTTTTAGATAACAGAAACATCTTTTAATACATTTACTTTAAGTTCTTTCTAGATTACAATATCTATAACTAGTTCATAACCCTTCATGGTATAATTTCAAGTCTAAATGCAGGATATGGTCATCCATCAAGAATTATTTTGATCACTTTTGATAATCAACATCTTATCTTTTAGGGGAATTCTACACGAGTTCCCAACAATTAATACAATGTCGTCATGTCATAATCAATCAATCTATTCTACTGGCACTATCAAGTTTCCAGTCTCGTTATCGTTGATAATATATGAACTTCTCAAAAGACTAATAATAACTCATAATCTTTCACAAATTCAAGGATATGGAGACATAACTAACCTTAAAAAGAGTAAGGTCAACACGTAATCTACGCGAGAGAATTTAAAATCAGACACAGACGATAACATTAACGAATATGAGTCTATCCAATGTTTTCATGAATCGAGTACGCATTCGAAAGCTCCTCGGATCGTTACTCAGGTCATTCAAATGAAATCAAATAAAAAGAAATGATAGGAATGTCGATACACCCGGTCGGGTATTAATACTCGATAATTAGATACTTTTCCAAATAATCTCACCACGAGAGAATTAGACAAGAAGGGATATCAATTGTACATTAAAACAATATCCATAGATGAGTAAATTCAATTCAGAAGAATAAATGGTATAGACACATATGTAGGTGTCTCTAACAATATGTCCCTAATTTACAATTCTTACAGATCTCATAAAATTTAATCTTTCATAAGTTTAAAGAAAATATAGTGTTTATTAATAATTTCATGGTGACTACTAATCAACTTTGCATGGTCCCTTCCAAATTGTATCTAGGCGCGCAACTATATACAATTTTGAGATTAACGATGCAAAACTCAGTTCGTCAAAACTTTGTCCTCATGTTTAAAATAAAAATATTTTCATGCTTAATTCTTGAATAAGAATCAAAAATAAATTTACAAAGATGTTCTTTGTTATGGAAACAATTAAGTTTTCCAAAGCGTTTCATAAACAACTTTACTTCGATAACGATTATTTATAAACCTCACTTTGAATAATCCTTATAGTGATGAAAATTCAGTTTTCTCAAAGGACACTATTTTAACTTATAAAAACAATGAGTGATCTGAAAAAGAGTGATGAAAAGTTGTTCACCAAGAACTAACTATAATATGATAGGAAATGAGCTTTAGCCAATTAATCATGAGGTTCATGGCCTCGATGGCGCTCAAAAAGAATAATCCACAAGGTAACTCAAATCGAGATGAGTACTTGTTCAGTGGTTGCATCACTAATGCGAATATTAGGAAGAAGCAAGAAAAGATAGATAACATCGATACATGTAGGATTTATCAATCAAAGGTAGTCATTTCATTAATCACAAACAAGTCAAAAATTGTACCGTAACACATTACATGTCACTATGTCATACAATTCCAAGAACTCATCCTACCAACTGATTTCTCAGTTAAGTTAGGGATTTTTGAAAGATACCACAATTAATACTAATCTACAAGAGTCATTAGGTGTTCCACATGTCCCGAAAGATACATCGGTCCCAATTCAGAAGAAGATCTCTTCAATTTATTTATCGGCCACTGGGCATCCTTGTCAGTGGACAACGACCTAGGAACAACCCTTAACACAAACCAACAATCATTAAAACATAATAATTCATTCACGGGACTTAACGACTTCTTCTTAACAATCTCATATTCCATATAGGTTAAATTTTACTTTATTCAAGTTTCAATAAACTTATATTCAATGTGACATCCTACTTGATTCTTTAATTCTTTCAACCTTATTCTTAGACCTTGAAAGGGCAATAAAAGCTCGACATGATCAACGCTTAATTTTCAATCCTATAGCTCTTACAACAATAGTTATCAAATGAGTCACTAGTATGAAATGACTCACACATTCAATTAGACTTCTCGGAAAGGTACTAGTGGCATGAGGCTTTTGGGTAACGGTTCCAATGACAGCCTCAAGTGCAACATTCACCCTTTCGATTTCAATTCAAGAATTGGGCGACAACGAATCAGATGACACCTTTCCAGGTGGTAATGTTTTGTCAAATCCACTCTATAAGGAAAGATCGTCATGACATCGATATCAGATTTAATCTCGCCAATTCTTCTTTAATATCACAATCAACTTATTTCTATATTTCTACGAATATCAACCATTTGTTGGGATCATAAATATCCACAAATTGGTTTAGATCTAGAATAGCTAGAATTCCTACGGGAATAGCTTCGATTGATTTGCTAGGGGAGTTAGGGTTCCTTGTGACAATCTACGTCGTATAAATACCTCGTATAAATATTAAAATAATCATCAAACAATCACGTAATCAAATTACATCATATATATATATATATATATATATATATATATATATATATATATATATATATATATATATATATATATATATATATATATATATATATATATATATATATATATATATATATATATATATATATATATATATATATATATATATATATATATATGTATATATATATATATATATATATATATGTATATATATATATATATATATATATATATATATATATATATATATATATATATATAATCCAAGTTATATATATATTAAAATAACACTTCTCAGTCGGCCCTTGTCAGTAACTCGGGAATTCTTTGTCACCGTTATAGTCAAAAGATTTTCTTAGACATTTTGAGAAAAATGTTTATAGTTAAAAGATTTTGAAATGTTTTATTCAAAACCTTGTTTTAAAAATCTTTTGTTCTCTATCACGAGAGATTTGGTACCAAACTGTAACACCCTAAAATTTACACAATTCAATACAGCGGAAGAGTCATTGGTGCTACGGGATAGCACATTACTCACATCATAGACAACACTTAAAAATCGCGTCATTTAATAATAAAGCATTTTCCATTCATGAATATCAAATTTACATAGGTCCCAAGTCATAGTATTTCATACAACTTTTACAAAGCATTTGAATGGAAATTGTTATTTAAGTGCGGGCCATAAATTCTTGTAGTTTTCCCGAGAATTACCTTCAAGCACCTGAGATAAAACATGTTAAATGAAAAGGTCAGCGAAAACGCCGAGTGAATTCATAGAGTTTAATGAAATCCCTTAATATATCATCGGTATAAAATTATTACCGAAATTCATTTTGTACAATTCTTTATCGTAGGCCATAAAATAAGCCAAAAACATTTTATACAAATCTTTGTTGTAAATCATACGATAGGCTTTTGCCTTCGAAACCATTATACGAACCAATTTCGTAAAAACATCATACAATACGTTTTATAACGTTGTATAGAGTTAAATAAAAACCGTTATATGAATATGGTTATGTAAAACCAAAACACGAACATAATATCAATAATAAGACCCCGTATTGCTAGTCAGGCAATATATTGTAATTCAATGCGTATAGGAGTATTTTCGTTATTTGATTTTGTTGTTGGATTATTATTAGCCACATGACATTGTTACCTTACTATCACAAACAACGGGCAGCTAACCCAAAACTCAAGTTGCCCATCTAAGTAAGATTGTCGTCACAAAAATCACGCTATGAAAATCTTCTCATACATAAATTCGCTTACCAATCAATGTGGCATGACGGGATCAACCGTTAAGGCGCGAACTGAGGTGATCTTCCCCAAATAGTACTATTATATGTATAAGCGTCTACCAAATCCCGGTATTTCACAATTCATGCTAATGGGACTTTTAGTGACATAACCTAACTATAATAATCCATTTCATTTCATACATCAGGTCATATAATCATTCATCGGGTCATATAATCATTCCGGTCCAAATCAATAAACAAACAATCGGGACAACTGGTGTCCTATTTTATTAAAACTAACATGTTATCTCCCTCGCGGGTTTATAAAACATTTCATAAAAACATTTAAAAGAGTGCGCGGCTATGAACTCACGTTGATTGGGAAAGGCGGTTATCGGCGATTTGGATGTACGGTACGTGCTTAAATCACAGAAACTGTTAGAAATACGTTTTTAACGTATATTAGAAGTATCGGTCACTCCACAATATTATTTATGTTGTAATAGCTCGTAGTTAATGTTGCTTATTAAGTTAAGTAAGAAACCGACCCATGGGCTTGTCATGGGTCGGCCCAAGCCCAAATAGTGGCCTTGGATATAAATACCCCTTTCCACCATGGAAAGGGGTTGGTTGTTGACATTCCATTTTCTCATTTGAATAAAATACACATAGTTTCTCTCTCACTTTCTCTCACTAGTTTCTCTCTCTAGGAATCTTCAACCCACTTCATAGATTAACAAGATTATCAATATTCTACATTTGGTATCAGAGCTTTGGGGTGATTTAAGGTAATGATTTGTGTTGTTATTTAGTTTTTGATTGTATTAGTGTTCTTTAAGAAGATCCATCTTGATTCTTGGAGTTTTAGGTGATTTTGTGATTGGGATTAGTAGATAAGTATTAGTTTTTACTTATTATTGTAGAAATCACAAAACTTTTTGGGTTATTTGGTAAAAATTTGGGTTTATTTCATCATTTTTTTGATCCACTGCTACTCGAATCAAGTTTCTGTTTACCCAGTAAAGTTCCGAACCAAAAAGTTCCGGATCAAAAAGTTCCGGATCAAGAAAAGTTCCGGATCAAAAAGTTCCGAACCAAAAGTTCCGGATCAAGGAAAGTTCCGGATCAAGGAAAGTTCCAGATCAAGACAAAGTTCCGAATCAAAAAGTTCCGAACCAAAAGTTCCGGATCAAGGAAAGTTCCGGATCAGTACTTCCGAACCAAGAAGTTCCGGATCAAGGAAAGTTCCGGATAAAAGAAAAAGTTATGGATCAAGGGAAAGTTCCAGATCAAGGGAAAGTTCCGGATCAAGGGAATGTTCCGGATCAAGGGAAAGTTCCGGATCAAAGGAAAGTTCCGGATCAAATCTTCCGAACCAAAAGTTCCGGATCAAGGAGTTCCAAGCCAAAATCTTCCGAATCAACACTTCTGAGTCAACAAAAGTTCCGGATCAAGGGATATTTTACTTGTTTTTTCGACGATTTTTTAGAGGATTTAATCTTGGTTTCTTACAACAAAAATTCAACACAACTCACAAACTTTACTTCACTGCTCGATCAACCGATAATCTTTGTCTCTTTGAAGTGAACAAAATGAATCCGAATTCATTAATGCCTCAGATGACATCACTTACGGACATTTCCGTCATTACGGGAACGGAAAATCGCCCTCCAATGCTCATTAAAGAAGTCTTTGAAGCATGGCAAGGCCGTATGATGTCATACCTTAAGGGAAAACCGATATATGGGAGGCTTATGGTTAAGTCAATTCTAAATGGTCCACTTGACTATGGTACCATCGTGGTTAACAATGTGACTCGACCAAGAGAGTTTGAAGAACTTACACCAGCTCAACAACTTGTTGCCGATGCAGACGAAAAGGCTCTTCAAACCATTCTCCAAGCTCTTCCACATGACATCTATCGAATGGTAAGTCAGTATACGGTGGCAAAGGATTTATGGGAACGTCTAAAGGTGTTGCTAAAAGGTACGTCTCTTACCAAACAGGAAAGGGAATGTCAGTTGTATGATCTGTTTGATAGATTCACGTACAGCCCAGGGGAAACGCTTCACGACTATTACTTCAGATTCACTACTCTCATGAATGATCTGAATGTATACAATCTCGTGATTGCTCCATTCCAGGTTAACACCAAATTTTTGAATACTTTACCTAAAGCTGAATGGGGTGAGTATATTACCGATGTTAAGTTAACCAGGTATTTGCATAAGTGCAATTTGGATCAACTCTATGCTTTTCTTCAGCAGCATGAGAAACATGTGATCATGCACCGTTCGTCTCGAGGTATGTACCCTGATTCTTTAGCTTTGATGGCGAATCAACCAAGCTTGTCACACAACAACACTCCTTATATCTTGGGACACCAAGCCTATCATCCATCACCTTACATGACACCAAGCTTCCCCCAATATTCGATTCTACCGCAACCACCCACCTCACATCAGCAACAATATCGGTTTAATGCACCTTCATCACAATATGCTTCACAACCTCATCAAGCAAGCATTGCACCATATGCTCAGTCTTCATATTCTTCTTATCAAGAGAATGCAGCATATCCATCAAGCTACTCTGACCACATGAGTATTCCTTCTAGTGCTTATGCAGCTCAACAAGACCAAGCACTGTATTGTGATAATGATGAAGTCCTCATTCCTGAATCCAAACAAGGCACTGACCCAGTTGAAGTGTTAGCCACTATGTCTGCTTATCTCACAAGGACTTTAAGCAAACGAGGATTTAGAGGACCAACTCCTACTAACAATCAGTTGAGGAATTCATCTAATTCTCGCCAACAAGCTACTATTGAGAATGGCAGGGTAATGGTTCAACCTATTCAACCTTTTCAGGGGAGACCTACTACATCAACCACCAATGCACGCACGGTCAATCCTGCTCCAATGGTCAACACTCCTCCACGGGCTAATTCCACAGGCAAGTTGAGAATGATTACATGCTACAACTGTAAGGAAGAAGGTCACATGTCCAGGGATTGCAAAAAACCAAAGAGGAGAAGGGATGGTCAATGGTTTGCATAGAAGATTTATCTGGTGAACGCTCAGGCACAGGGAAGGGAACTTGATGAAGAGGAGCTTGCATTTCTTGCTGATCCAGGGATTGCTGAACAAGACGTTCTCACCACACAGAACGCAGCATACCAAGCAGATGATCTTGATTCCTACGATTCAGACTGTGATGAACTTCAATCTGCACAGGCAGCTCTTATGGCAACCATCTCTAGCCTAGGGCCAGAAAAAAGATCTGAGGTACTTATTAATACCACTGATAATACCACTGATGCTAGTATTCAACCACATCAAGTTGTGCAAGAGAGTGCTGATTCGAATGAGTATTCGGTGGTGAGTCTTTCAAATGAGGAGACAATCAATGATAGTAATATCAATGTGAGTCCCCAGACTTTGAGTGAATCACAACCGGGAGCCATTTCGCATACACATACTCCTGCTCAACAAGATTTGGTCATGGTTCCTACTACATTACTTAGCCAAATGAATGCCGCACTCTTAGAAACCCTAGCTAAGAATAAGAATTTGTCTGCTGAGCTTGCTTTGTGCAACGAAAAGGTTCAAACTTTGGAATTAGTTCCTTCGTCTAGTGTTCTAACAAATCCCGAATATGATCATTTTCGAAACAAACAAATGGGTCATTTGCAAGAAATTGAAACCTTAAGAGCAAATCTTTCTAACGAACTTAAAGAAAAAGAGTTAGTGGTCACTAATTTTCAAAAACTTCAAACGGATTTTGAATTACTCGAGTCTAAGAAGAATGAAATGGAAATTAATGCGGCTAATAAGATTAGAAGTCTAGATTATTTGCTTTTAAGACAATACGCTGCCTCTCAACTAGTGCACTTATTTGATGCTTCGTTTAGAGAATTTAACTTATCCCGTCAAAAAGGCCTTCCCCCTAACCCACGGTATGCAAAACAAGCTTTTATCCACAGTCCAAGACTTTATAATGCAACCCAATTAGGATTGGTCTTAGACCCGATTGTTATTTTCGATGATCGCATAAGTAAGGATCTAGTTGATGAGAATCGGTCATACAACTTTGCAAAATATCCCGATTGTGATTATTTTCAAATGAATCAGGAGCTTGCAAAAACGGATTTTAGAATTCGCTTCCATATGGATAAAGATCTCATCACAGCACCAACCTACATGTTAAATGAAGAAAACCCTAGTACACTTCCTACACTTGTCAAAATGGATGGCCCTAAGGAAATTCCAAAGGATCTTCCACCTGTTAGCACTGTATGGTTAAACTTGCAAGAGATTAATCAATACTTTACTAATTTTGACAAGGTCATCTTGGAATGTACGACTTCAAATGGCCTAAACGCCGGAGAATGGGCTTTCGAACACATGAACGAGGTGTTTAAGAATGAGATCAATCCGTTTGTCGAAACTCTAAAAGGAAGTTTTGCATCTCTTAAGGAAAATCTTGAATTTGAAATTGGAGAAGTTCAAAAAGTGTTTTATGAAATGGACACCGCTTACGAACTACAATTAATTGAAAAGGAGAAGATTTTATCCGAATATGACCGATTCTTGTCCCAAGTAATTTCGTGTGATGTGCTTACTACTGTAAATGTCAATTATTCGAATGAGCTTACATCCGCTATGATTAAATGTGATGATGTGAATATTTGTGATGATGTGTGTGATCTCTCTGTAAATGTTGCTGATACTGTAAATGAGGTAGATAATCATTCTTGTCACGAATCTAACGCTGAATTTTTAAAGCTACAAGATTCTTACAATTTACTTTCAAAACGCTTTAATCAACTTGAACAACATTGTATATCTTTAGAATTAAAACAACAAACTCAAAATGAGGATCTTTTGATAACAAATGGTTGTGAAAACGGTGTTGAGACGAGTGACAAGATGATTGCAATAGTTAAGGCATTAGAGGAAGAGATTATGAGATTAAAGAGAGATGTGTCATCAAATGAAACACTAAAATTGGAACTAGAGGCCGCAGAGTCTAAAAACCAGGACTTAGAAATTAGACTTTCGTCTATTCTAGGGGAGATGGATCGGGCAAGACAGGGACTATCCGCTCTTTATGGTTCAATAGAAGAACGCTTAGCTTTTAATGCAGCACAACAACAATCTTATGTTGAAAAACTGAACCAAAAGTGTGAGGAAATCTCTGACTTAAACATCCAGCTCATTGACAAAAACATGGTTTTGGCCGAGTTAAAGGAGACACTTCTTCTCACCAGACAAGAAGCTATTAATAACTTAGCTACCAACTCTGCACCGTCCTCTAGTGCTCCAACAACCAAGTCAGTAGTGCTTTATAAGAACCCACTCCATAAGAAAAACCCGGTTACCTACGATGATTGTATGAGGAATGCAATTAAGCATGTAGATCTTGTTAGGGATATTTTAGACGATCTTTATGCCTTAGATCCCTCAAGTAGCTACTATTATTCAGCTCATGAATATATTAAGCGAGTTCAATATTGCTTAGCATATTTGCAATACATAGGTAAACCAGGTTCTGCACTACTCACTACTCGACCCATTGCTGTAACACCATTCAATAAGACTCCAGGAGTAAAACCGTCATTGGGACCATCAACTAAGGCACCTTTAAAATCTGTTACTAATGTTCCCACTTTGACTTCTACAGGATTAAAAGAGTCTACTAAGGCTAAAGGATCGCCACTCAAGAAAGATAAGATCAAGCCCTCCGCTAGTAGTACCAACAAGAAGAAAGTAGAAGCTCACCATAGGACTGTTATTTCAGATTTAAATAAAAAGAATCATTTTGCTAAGACTAAAAGCTCTGCGCCTGTGTAGAAGCCCAAACTATTCGTGAATTCTAATTTGAATTGTTGGAATTGTAATGAGTGCATGTTTTCCCAACGTCATGATTTGTGTCTTATTGATCATGTGAATGAAATGAATGCCATTAGGAATAATATTGAATGGAAGCCCACTAGGAGAACTCGTACCCAAGTTGGATGGCAATGGCGTCCCACTGGTAGGACCTTTACATTAGATGGAAAAATGTGCCCTTTAACTAGGAATGCATCCATTGAGGTTAGGTCTCAGCGTCCTTTAGTTAGGAACACTAGCACTAAAGTATGGAAACAGCGCCCTTTAATTAGGTCAGCCCCCACTATAGTGCCTATCAGTGAAGAAATACCTCAGGATTTAAGCCAACTAGAATCTACACCACCAACTAGGAAGAAGGCTAGGAAATCTAAGAAACCTAAAGTTAGCAAATCTAAGATTATTAAATCTGTACCTGCTAATAACAAGGAACATTCAAATTCCGATTCCTCTACATTGTCCTCGTCTGGTGATATTTTCAGGTGGTCCAAATCATCCTCTGGTATTTGGACTCCGGTTGTTCAAAGCATATGACCGGAGATCGCTCGATGCTCCGAAATTTCGTCAGCAAGTTTCTTGGAACGGTTAAATTCGGTAATGATCATATTGCAAAGATAATGGGGTATGGTGAATATCAGATTGGAAACGTTACAATTTCAAGGGTATACTATGTAGAAGGTCTTGGTCATAATTTATTTTCAGTAGGACAGTTTTGTGATTCCAGCCTAGAGGTTGCTTTTCGACAACATACTTGTTTCATCCGCAACTTGGAAGGAAAAGACTTGTTGAAGGGTTCTCGTGGTGTAAATATTTATACGTTGTCCCTACAAGACATGATGGCCGCCTCTCCAGTATGTCTTCTCTCTAAATCATCTAAGACCAAGTCATGGTTATGGCATCGCAGATTATCTCATCTCAACTTTGATGCTATTAATCATCTGGCTAAAAACGAATTAGTTCGTGGTCTTCCAAAGCTCAAATTTCACAAGGACCATTTATGTTCCGCGTGTTCAAGGGGAAAAGTACCAAGAAATCATACAAGCCCAAAGCTGAAGACACCAATCAAGAAAAACTTCATCTTTTGCATATGGATCTTTGTGGGCCAATGAGAACTGAAAGTGTGAGCGGTAAGAAATTCATTCTTGTTATTGTGGATGATTTCTCCAGGTTTACATGGGTTAGATTTCTACGTACAAAGGATGAAGCACTGAAGGCTATCATCACTTTTCTGAAATTCATTCAGGTACGTTTAAATACTACTGTCCGCCGTATTCGTACAGATAATGGAACAGAGTTCGTCAACCAGACTCTTCGTAATTACTATGAAGAAGTTGGTATCTCACATGAAACATCCGCTGCACGTACTCCACAACAAAACGGCGTCGTTGAAAGACGGAATCGTACGCTTATGGAAGCTGATAGGACGATGCAGATTTATGCGAACGCTCCATTGTTCTTGTGGGCAGAAGCTATATCTACTGCATGTTTCACCCAAAACCGCTCTATCATTCGGAAACGCCATGGAAAAACACCTTACGAGCTTCTACATGATCGTAAACCCGATGTTTCATCCTTTCATGTGTTTGGTGCACTTTGTTATCCAAACATTAATAGTGAGAACTTGTGCAAGCTTCAACCGAAAGCCGATATAGGTATTTTCATTGGTTACTCACCCTTCAAGAAAGCATACCGAATTTACAACCGTCGTCTTGGTAAGATTGTATAAACTATGGACGCAGATTTCGATGAGCTGACAGCGATGGCTTCTGAGCAACGCAGCTCTGAACCCACGCTTCACGAGATGGGAACCGGTGCTATTAGTTCCAGATTAGTTCCCAATAATCCTACTTCTACATCATTTTTACCACCTACAAGGCCCGAGTGGGATAAACTGTTTCAACCATTGTTTGATGAATTCTTTGATCCCCCAAATGATGAAGTTCCAGCACCTGTAGTGATAGCTCCAATCCCTGAAGTTGTTGCTCAAGCAAATGAAGCTTTATCTAATGCATCTTCAATTAACATTGAACTGGATGCACCTTTACCAAGTGATTCTCAAACTACACCTGAATCGTCACCCTTAATTGTGCCTAATGATGTTGAAGAGGATTCTATTGATCACGATTTGGAATATGCTCACCTACAAGAGATTCCTTTCTTTGGTGTACCGATACCTGAAAACCCTTCAGCCGCGTCTATCTTAAAAGAAGCTCCTTCAATTGTTCACTCCAGACCACCAGCGATTGAAAATCATAGCACCAAATGGACAAAAGATCACCCAATTAGGAATGTCATTGGAGATCTAGACCGACCAGTCTCTACACGCCATCAATTACAAGAGAGTGCACTCTATTGCTATTTTGATGCATTTCTCTCCGAAGTTGAACCTAAAAATTGGCAACAGGCTATGACTCAATCATCTTGGATTGAAGCCATGCAGGAGGAATTAAATGAATTCCAACGACTTGAAGTATGGGAATTAGTTCCTCTCCCTGACAAGGTTAACATCCTTACCTTGTTGTGGGTTTATAAGGTTAAACTCGATGAGATGGGTGTAGTATTGAAGAATAAGGCTAGATTGGTTGCTAGAGGATACAAACAAGCCTTGGGTATCGACTTTGAAGAATCTTTTGCTCCTGTTGCAAGATTGGAGGCTATTAGACTATTCCTTGCGTATGCTGCTCATATGAACATGATCGTCTATCAAATGGATGTGAAGACGGCATTTTTGAACGGTGAACTAAGGGAAGAAGTCTATGTTAGTCAACCGGATGGGTTCGTTAGCACGGAGTTTCCTAATCATGTGTACAAGCTTAAGAAGGCTCTCTATGGGTTGAAACAAGCTTCACGCGCGTGGTATGATCTCCTTTCAACATATCTCATTTCGGAAGGCTTCTCCAAAGGCAAGGTGGACCCCACTCTATTCACTCTCAAGGAGGACAACGACATGATTCTGGTACAAATTTATGTTGATGATATAATATTTGTTGCCTCTAACATAGAATTGTCCAAACGCTTTGAGAAGATAATGTCCACACGCTTTCAGATGTCAATGATGGGAAAATTTTCATTTTTCTTAGGATTACAAATTTCTCAGAATCCCAGAGGCATCTTTATTAATCAATCCAAATATGCTCTAGAATCTTTAAAGAAATATAACTTTGAAAATTGTGACCCCGTGGACACTCCAATGGTAGAGAAATCCAAGTTAGATGAAGATAGGAATGGGACTATTGTCGATCCAAAACTTTACCGTGGGATGATCGGCACCCTTCTCTATCTGACTGCTAGCAGGCCTGATTTGCAATTTGCTGTATGCATGTGTGCCCAGTATCAGGCTCGGCCTACCGAAAAGCACCTACATGTTGTTAAAAGGATCTTTCGGTATCTTAAAGGAACACTTCATCGTGGTCTATGGTATCCGAAAGATTCCTCCATTGCTTTAATATCATACGCAGATGCCGATCATGCTGGGTGTCAAGACACGAGGCGTAGCACTTCTGGGTCTGTGCAACTCCTTGGAGACAGATTGATTAGTTGGTCTTCAAAAAGGCAGAAAAGCGCTGCAATTTCTAGCACGGAGGCTGAATACATCGCCATGTCCGGTTGTTGTGCTCAAGTCCTTTGGATGAGATCACAATTAACTGACTACGGTTTGGGATTCAACAAAATCCTGATGTATTGTGACAACAATAGCGCCATTGCCCTTTGCTGCAACTACGTTCAACACTCCCGGGCCAAGCACATAGACATTCGCTACCATTTAATTAAAGAGCAGGTGGAGAACGGAGTGATCGAGCTGTATTTTGTCACTACTGAGTATCAGCTGGCAGATATGTTCACCAAAGCTTTAGATCGAGGATGAATCGAGTTTTTGATCGACAAGCTTGGCATGAAATCATTCACTCCAGCGACTCTCAAAGAATTGGCAGAAGAATCAGCTGAATAGTGGTGGTAAACTATTCAGGCGTATCCTTTGTTCGTGATCATGTATATTATCGTATATATATAAACCACAAAAAGCAAAATACAAAAATATAAAACCAAGAAAAACCATAAAAAATATAAAACCTACAAAAACCATAAAAATTATAAAATCAAGAAAAACCAAAAATATTTTTCGTTTTTAAATCGGGCATGTCTTTTAGTACGGTAATATTTACGGCTTTAGAAATGTCGATCAATATTGACACGGCGCCATAAATAGAGTCCGTATAAAAGTTGTACATTTTTTAAAACATGCCCATTATGGCTTGTAGTTATTTCAGAATGCAACCCGGTTTTCATATTAAAGTCACGTATTTCCTTCGAAAACGTTGGCTCACAACGGGAATTAATTTTCTCAGGCATGATTTACAAGCCAAATCATGCAAAGGGATCAAGTTTACTTTACAACTTGGTCTAACACGAGTTAGTGTACGTCTCAGTGCATTAATTTGTCAAAATAAGAGAAATCTTATTGCCACCATGAATCAATCTTTTCAAGACATTAATTGTAAATGCTTTCATCAATATTTGACTCTTTAAACAATGACTACAACTCTTTAAATAGAAAACGGGTCATCGTTTAAGGGGGAGAAAATATTAAATCATCTTCGTCATCAAAACGATTTTCAAAAGTGTTTGTGGAAAATTAATTGGCTAAATGGTTTATGAGTGGTCTTGCTTTATAATACGACTTGTGCTCGTTCAATGTGATAGGAATTGCTTTAAGATCTTGGAGATTTGCTAATAGGTTGCGATGCTTAAGTTATGTGAAGGTTAATTTGGCGAAATTTAACAATGGTTAGGGAGATTAGAAAAGAAAAATAAAAAGACAAGGAATAAAAAGAGAAAAGGTAAGAAAAGTATAGGGACTTAAAGGTGATATTTGTGAAAGTTGTTAAAATTTGACCTAAGTAAAAAACAAACCTCCCCGTCCCTTTAGTCTTTCTTCTTCACTGTTTCTCTTGCCGCCATTTTCACACACTCTAGCTTTCACAACCTCTCGTCTAAATCATCCAATCTGTTCCATTCATTCAAAAAGGTACCAACAACAAATTCTTTGATTTATAATTCGCCTAATTCATCATTATATCCTGTTAGTTGATTCGGGTAATCAACTTTATCAAATTAGGGTTCGTTTGCCTAATTAGGGATTAATTGATTAGGGTTTTAGATGGGTTTTGCTCGGAATATCATTAGAATGTGTTTAGTTGCCTTAGCATGCCTAAAATTCACAATCGCGCCTAGAATTATCATTAATAGGGTGCGTTTAGAAGTTCCGGATGAACAAGGCCTATGAACTTCCGAATGAAGGAAGTTCCGGATGAACTTCCGAATGAAGGAAGTTCCGAATGAACTTCCGAATGAAGAAGTTCCGAGTGAACTTCCGAATGAAGAAGTTCCGAGTGAACTTCCGAATGAAGAAGTTCCGAATGAACTTCCGAATGAAGAAGTTCCGGATGAACTTCCGAATGAAGAAGTTCCGAGTCAACTTCCGAATGAAGAAGTTCCGAATAAACTTCCGAATGAAGATGTTCCGAGTGAACTTCCGAATGAAGGAAGTTCCGAATGAACTTCCGAATGAAGAAGTTCCGAATGAACTTCCGAATGAAGAAGTTCCGAATGAACTTCCGTATTAAGGAAGTTCCGAATGAACTTCCGAATGAAGAAGTTCCGAGTGAACTTCCGAATGAAGAAGTTCCGAGTGAACTTCCGAATGAAGAAGTTCCGAGTGAACTTCCGAATGAAGAAGTTCCGAGTGAACTTCCGAATGAAGAAGTTCCGGACGAACTTCCGAATGAAGAGTTCCGAATGAAGGACTTCCGAATGAAGAGTTCCAAATGAAGGACTTCCGAATGAAGAGTTCCGAATAAAGGACTTCCGAATGAAGAGTTCCGAATGAAAAGTTCCGAATGAAGAGTTCCGGATGAAGGGTTGTTTGATTGATAGTTGTGTGCTTATTATAATTACTTGTTGAAATGTGTTATGCTTAGAAATCATAATGATATATAAATATATATATTTTTGTGCATCAACCTTTTATGTCTTATCTTAAGCAGACACAATGACTAATCCAACAGTACAAGCACTCCAAGATGCTAGAGCAGCCGAAATTGCCGAAGCAAGAGCCCTCAAGTTCATACCAAACAATTACCGGCTGAAGCAAGTCTCAAAATCCACTCACCATGGATTTAAAGTAGCCATAGCAATCCTTGATCACTCTCACTTTAAGAATGCTCTTAGGAGTACTGCCTCGGTGCCATATGATTACATGTATGAGTTCTGGGCTACCAAAGAAAGTACTTCAAACAAGATCACCTTCACTCTCGACAACAAGCAACACACACTCACAATTTCAGACTTCCGCAAGATATTTGGAATACAGGATACACCCAAAGGTATGTCATTTTCTAGGGATCCTACCAAAGATGAACTCATGGAGATGTTCGATGCTCTTGGATGTCCTGACATACGAGTTGTGTCTGAGTTTACCACCGCTAAAGTAGGTCAACCTTGGAGAGCAATCTTGGGTATTCTCAGTAGATGTCTTACGCCTAAAACAAGTTGGCATGATGCTTTGCGCGGTCCAATTATGAACATCTTCCAGGGGATGTACAAAGGGTCAAATACAGATTATGCATTATTGTTGTGGGAAGAATTTAACTTTCAACTCTTCCAAAACAAGAAGCTGAAGACTAATTTCTTTCCTTACCCTCGGTTTATCAAGCTTATTATTAATTATTTTATGAAGAATGATGTCTCTATTGATAAGCGTGCAGCAAGTCGTCATCACACTAAAGAGGCTGATCACACTGTGGATCTAAGACATGAAGGACCATCTGGTGCTGTTATTCCTGGTCCTATTCCCGATTATCTTCTGACGGATAAAATTAAAGCTTCTGCTGATTACAAACTACTGCTACTAGAAATCAAGAAGCTAAAAGCAAGTCTTCAGACAGAAGAAGACTCGTCTACTACGGTCAAGAGTAAAGGTAAACGCAAGCAACCAGCTGCTTTATCTGAACACGAAACCAAGAAGAAGAAGACTGAGGCTAAGAAGGGAAAGGGTACGGCTGATGAGTTAGTTCTCCACGACGAAGAAGATGTTGATGATCCTACTCTTGACAAGGCTGAGAGAAAATTAATGAAGATAGCTATTGAAAAGAGTAGGAGAGACACGGGCGGTAGTGGTTCGGGTGCACAGATGAATATTGAAGAAGAGTACGAGGAGCCAGAGGATGTTTATGAGTTTGGATCACCTGAACGGTATTCTACTTCGAAGGAGACATCCATCCCTGTTTCAGCAAGTGTTGAAAAGGAGTCCGTTGCTCCTACAATCATGGTACCTACTCAACCTTTAGTAACTCAACCTCCACCAATACAGCCCTTACCAACCTGACCGGTTCCAACACCATTCCTTCCACCTCCAATAACTTCCATCCTTAGTACTGTAGTCACAACCGAGCCTCTTCAACCAACCCATAGTAGCTCTGCATCGTCTTCAATGGCTGCATTTGTAATGGCAGAGATGTTGGATAAACACACGGATAATCAAAGAAAAGAGATGGATGATCTTCGCCAAGAGCTACTTAGACGAGTTCAAAGTGAAGAAGCATCTAAGAAAGCCCAAGAAGAGATGCTTGCTAAGTTCGCTGCAGAGATGGAGTTGACACGTAAAGCTCATGCAGAAAAACTAGCTCAGGTTAAGCAGGCTGAAGCTGATAAGTATGCTGCACGAATCACGAGACTTCAAGCTATGAGGGATAAATACAAGGAGCAGAAAGAAACACTTGAAGCTTCTGTTGAAGAGAGAGTGAAATAATCCGTTGAGTCCATTATGCCAAAACTGCGTGATGAGTTGAAGACACTCGCGGCTGATAACTTGATGATCAAGTCATCTAATCCTTCTGAATCCGCCTATAAAATTGCCTATGATTTAACGGATTTTGAATTAAAGAAGATCCTCAAAGCTCGTATGAGGGAACTTGGATCTTTTGATAAATCTAAGATTCAACGGACACTCTACAAATCACTGAATAAAGCAATTATGGAGGATGATCGGTTGTTCAAAATATTTGGAAGTGTGGTACCTTACCACATTCTGCCTGAGGAGGAAAAGGAAGATAGTGAACAAGAAGAGGGTACTGGTGAAGAAGAAGAGGAAGAAGAAGGAGAAGAAGAAGAAGAAGATGATGATGATGATGGTGACGATGGTGGTGATGATGATGAGGATGATGATGATGATGGTGATGATGGTGGTGATGGAAATGAAGAGAGTGCTAAGGGAAGCAACGAGGGTGACGATGAGGATGATGATGGTAAACAGCCTAAAAAGGGGGAGAAGGTAGCCATCACAAAGAAACCATCTAAGTCTGGTACCAAGTCTCAAAAAGATGCTGCGCAGAAGGAAAAATCCACCTCAACGGAATCAAGACGATCCAAGTGGCGCCATGATGTGAATGCTACTACGGCGTCATCGATTCCCGGTACATCTATTGCTGTGTCTATACCTGTTACCACTAATCCTGTTAGTTCTGTTGTTGCTCCTGTGATTGCAGAGTCAGTAACTGAACCTGAAGCTGCACAACACTCGCCTGTTCATGACACCGCCGAGATGCCTGAATCAGAACCAGCACGTGTTCATGTCTCTACTCCTCTACAACAAGAACCACAATCTACTGTTCCTGAGTCAAGCACACGGGACTGGGCAGACACATTGGAGATTGACGAGACTTCACCGCCACAAGCTTGGATCACGGCAGCGGCTCAATATGATCCAATCACAGACGCTGACAGAGATGTTCTATATCTCCGTATCCGTAGTCCGATTGACTTGTGTGCATTTCTGGCTCATGAGTATAAATCTTCGGTCACTCCGTCTTTGGTGAAGAGAGCGCTAAAGGATAAGAGAATTCGCGCCAAAACCAGGTTAACCCGAATGGAGTAAGAGTATTATGCTGACGAGGTCCTGAAAGCTCTTAACACCGTTCAAAGGCCAGGCCTCCATGAATCAGAAAGAGCTCCAGCTCCACTTGATCCTTCTCAAGATAATCAAATTGCTCTCGACTTCTTCGTCACTTTTGATCTTGATTATCTCCTCAAGGGTTCATCAAAGTACGCAACCTCCCTGACCTTGCTGAAAGCTGCTAACTGGGGGACAATACCCTGGATCGAGGAAAAGGTAAACCGACTCTGGGTCCCAAAGGTAAATCGTAATTATGATATGTATGCTGTTATAGGTGCATCACATTGGGACGAACGAGTTCGAAGGGCGTACAAGGGTTGCTGCTTAGCCAATTCAGGAAGTAACGTTAGATCCGATATCCGCATCTCCAGTATTTTAGGGCTGAAAACTGAAGCCAAGAATGGCTATTATCATGTGACGGAGATTTGTCTAAAAAGGGAGGATGACAGAGAATACACAATCCAGCAGGGATATTTTCTATCATTCGCCTTGAGGATATCGAATACATGTTGCTTATGATGACCCGGGATCAACTCACCCATATTGCTCGTGAAGACATCATTGCCTTGAATACAGCACTTCGTATGTTCACACGAAGCGTTGTTATCAAGAAACGTGTTGAAAATCTTCAATTGGGAGTCGAAAGCTACCAAAGGAAGCTTAACCTAACCCGTCCAGTGAATCAAGTTTTACCTCAACATGTCACAAGATGTCCCTATACCGGCATTTCTGTTCCGAGTTACGGGATTTTCTACTTGAACAGTCGAGGGATAATGAAGTTTATGAGGGTGGGTGAGCTTTATAAGTACAGTGATGGGACTCTCATATACGTCAGAGGAAAGTTGGAGCATCTTAATTCGGGTGGGTCTTTACCAGAGATGACTAAGGATTGGCATCAGGGTTATCGGCAAATGGCGAAGTATGTGATCAAGAAGATTGATCAAAAGCTCCATGAACGTAGATTTATGAGGAGCTTAGAAAGATTCGTTGGTGGTAGACCATATGGAGTGCACCACAAGTTACTGCAACGATCCATCTAATGGGTCGTACATTTCAGGTCCACTTTATATTGGTTTTTAATTGTGAATATGTAAATTTGTGAATATTGTGCTTTTGCGGCTTGATGTAGTGTTAAGGTATGATAATTTTTCAAGAATTTATCACGAGATTCTAAATCTTTCAAAATATATCATACTAAAGCACTACAATTATCCCTTATTAATTTAAGGGGGAGCATTAACATGTTCTATGGCCAAACATCGATTTCATTTTTACCCAAAGACCGGTTAATCCATTCAATATCCCAAATATTAATGGTTAACATTTTGGATAAGGGGAGAAAATAGGATTAAGGAGACTTAAATGATACTTGGCTAAAAGATGAAAAAGACTTAACGATAATCCAACTTAATATGTGTAAAGCACGTGTTAAGGGGGAGCGTTTCGATGAACAAAACACCTAAGGTACAAAACTTTTGATTTCAATATCACAAGTACCTTAGGTGATTTTCAAGGATTTTTCATGGTGGCTATACTTTCCCAAAACACGCTTAATTCACGACGAATGTGGTGACAAAAGGGTGGTAGGAATAGGTTTAGTCCAATGAATCATCAGAGCCGATGGAATCTTCCCAAGGACAATTCCCTAGATAGAATTAGAAGTCCTAGGAAAGTTGGAGAAAGATTGTGAACGTAGCTGAATGCCGACCAAGTACTTAAGCTAGCACTGGAACAATCACAACAAGGTGCTAGTTATGACGTATTGGTAAGCATTGAAGGGGTTGAAGAATGAAAAAGAAATGTAAATATAAAGGGTGTAAAGAAAGAAGCCCTCCTTACAACTTTAGGCAGAAACCTGGTCAATACATATGCTATTGAGATCATTTTTGTTAATGATTCTCGATATTGAATAAAGACATCATGGACCCAGTAATGCAATGCACAACCCTTCCCAGCTAACTCAAATATCTCTCAAAAGGTATTTGTTTTAATCACACGGAGATCAACACGTTATCTATTGGTTTATTCACTCCGAATAGACTGATATTGAAAAGGTGGCACTCCTCTCCAGCCATCGCTCACTAAATCAAAACGCACTATCGAGTCTAGAGCCACGAGATCATCAAAAGTCTCATTAGGACACTTTCCATTTATTCCTTGCTTTCTCACACACTGTGAAAAGTAAGAGATTTTTATGAGTCCTACGCAGTATTCTTGTAATATTGCCAGAACATCCGAGTAATACGCAAGTATTACAATGAAGATGGAAATCCTGCTTGAGCCAACATCAAACAAGCTCATGGTAGGTTACACGTGCGGTTCTTTTAGAACCAATCTTGTGAAAAACTGGAAAGAAACAATAGTTTAATTCTTAATTGAACTTAAACTCGTTCCAGGCCTCTACGCATTATCATATGATCTTGCCAGAACACTCAGAGTGATTCTTTATTGATCACCGTGACGAGTGGAAATCCTTCTAGTGTTAACATCAAACAGCACTTGGTAGGTGACGTGCAAGATTCTTTATGAATTGAGCTCGTGATAACTGGAAAGCAACGATGGTGAAAATCTTAATTGAAATTCACTTGTTCCAGGTTTCATGAATTGACGGCTTCAATCATAAGGAATTTTAATCCAAATGATTCACTCTTTATGTTCGCAGTCAGCTTTGGACGGTCGAATAAAGAGAACGGGTTTACCCGCGAAATCCTGTCAGGAAGTTACTTAATTGAAACTATTCGTCACGGGTACGATATCTAATATCGTCCAACGGTCTTCACCGACCGGAGGTAAAATGCTACCGGATTAGAATAAAATGTCAAAGCCATTTTATTCGTGTCGTTGCTGTGTACCTGTTAAAGATGGTGGCGTTACTGTGTACCTGTTAAAGACGGTGGCGTTGCTGTGTACCTGTTGAAGACGATGGCGTTTCTGTGTACCAGTTGAAGACGGTGGCGTTGCGGTGTACCTGTAGAAGTCGTTCCCACATGCTTATGTTTTTCTGCATCAAAGTTCAGCAAAATTCAAGAAAGTGCAAAATGAAGTCTTCCGCTGTACCAAACTCTAAAGCTTTCGAGAATTCAACAAAAAGACATAAGTGTGTGGAACATGGAGTCACGAGGAGGCAAGTTTCACAAGAAGGCAAAGATCGCACGTGATTGGTCAAAAGAACAATGCTCTCAAGCCAAAGCCTAAAAGATCAAATCAAAATATTCACAACAAAAAGAAAGAAGAAAAGACTACGAGCTGAAGAACGAAGACTTAGTATAGTATGCTAGGTTTAGAACTTTGTAAACGTGGAGTGACCTCCCTTAGGGGGAGATTGTTAGAAATACGTTTTTAACGTATATTAGAAGTATCGGTCACTCCACAATATTATTTATGTTGTAATAACTCGTAGTTAATGTTGCTTATTAAGTTAAGTAAGAAACCGACCCATGGGCTTGTCATGGGTCGGCCCAAGCCCAAATAGTGGCCTTGGATATAAATACCCCTTTCCACCATGGAAAGGGGTTGGTTGTTGACATTCCATTTTCTCATTTGAATAAAATACACATAGTTTCTCTCTCACTTTCTCTCACTAGTTTCTCTCTCTAGGAATCTTCAACCCACTTCATAGATTAACAAGATTATCAATATTCTACAGAAACCTAGACAAATAATACTCGTCTTAGACTCTTGTCCAATGACTTTATAAAAACAATGGCTATCTATACATATGATGATTTTATAAATATGATGATAATCAAGTGGGATGGTACATCTTTATTTACTCATTATAGTGTCATGTGTTGGTAAATTTTCATACTAGTTTCACTTGTTGAACTTCTTTAATTGTCAAGGTCCAATAAGCCCATTACCTTATATTAAGCCATCTTATACTTTTAACATCAGTCCTATGCTTACATGTTGGGCCGAAGTGGGTTAAGCCCAATAAGCAAGTTTCTTAGTGTTTAGCCAAATTAGTTGGATTAATAGTCCAATAAGGCTAATTTGGCCCGTTAATGTCCGTATGTTATAAAGCTCGGGTTTTTATCGGTTTCTACTTGTAATATATGCTTATTCATCATTACATTAGTTATAAAAAGTTTACTTTAGACGGGTCCGACCATCTAAGTTTTAAAAAACGTTAATTTTACGGTTTTAGCTAGAAGACGTAAAAATCATGTTTATAGTTTTATAACTTATAAAACTTATCAAATTGTCATTTTTATAAAATGTCTCATTTATTCATTATTGTACATACTTAATTATATGTAATATATAAGTTAGTGGGTTTTAAATTTAAATTTTTTACTATATTTATTTGAGTGCTATTATTATACTATTATACTTTAATTTCACAAATCTGATTTTTAGTTTCACTTTCACCATTTTTATCATATCTTGAGTTCTACAAAGAGATATAAGCTCATTTTTGGATGACATAAACTTCATATTATGTGCTACAATTAACGTAGTTTTAGCTACTGCTCAATCCAAGTCTAAGTGTCCCTAACAGTACTCACAAAACAGACTATTCAGATTGGTACTTCAATTTTGTTTTGATCTTATCTCACTCATTATAATGATTCCATTGCATGGCCAACTCTCACATGTGTAAAATACTTAATAATTACTGTATATTGATTCAGATATTCCATTTTTTAGTTTAACATATGGTTGTTTGCTGGTTTTATATAGCCAACTAAATTAAGCAAGATTTTAACCTTTTTACATATGATTTTCCATCTTTTTATCCAAGTTTATCAACACATGATCCCCACACAATATTTTTATCATAATTAATCATCATATACATATACATAAATAAAGAAAATACAAGATTACATATTAAAAATAACAAAAGGATAGGAAGAACAATCTCTATACCACCAAAGTGATGAAAAGATGAGATTGATGATGAACAAGGCTTGGTTTTGGGTAACCAATCTTATGAGATATCAACACCAATTCTAGGATCAGCAAATATTTGTAGACTTCTCCAAAAATCAGCCCTTGATCTCCATGAAAACTCATTGCTAGTTGTTAAAATCACCTCCAATCAATAAGTCTTCAAAAGGTTTCCATCATATGTGTGAATAACACAAGATATTATGGTTAAATTTTGATCAAATGGGGTGTTTTAGGAGCATGGTGGACGGAAATGGGGTAGATAGAGAGAGAGTTTTATGTTTTGTTGCATGTAAAAATGAGTTAGATGGTTTAGGTGAAGTGGTTTTGTGTTGGTAGCTTGTTTATGAAAGCTTACAAGACAAGTGTAGCAACTTGTAACTACAAGTTGACACCTCATGGGTGTTGGTGGAGCTTATTTAGCCGTCCTATGAGTGGGGTGAGGCAAGTGTAAACTTGTCTCATCCCACTAATTTACGGGTACTCCTCGATTCTAGTTTCCTTGATTTGCGTGCCCTAGGGTCGTTTTACGAAAACGTTTTTATAAATTATGAATCAACGGCACAAAACGAATCTAATAAAAATTATCTCATAAAAAACAGAGTTCAAAAACGTAAATACGTAATCCTAGGGTTTCCGGTTTAGTCGTAAAGGACGTTAAATTATGCACGTAAGTCCTATTCTCTTCTCGTAAATTTGTGAGTTTATGAACCAACACAAATTTAAAATTCCAAAATAATATTCAAGGATAAATTTATTTTCTGAATGTCAGACTGTCACCAAAAATGGTGTATGTAAACGTAAGCACGTAACGTAGAGTCCTCCGGTTTAGACGTAGTCGATGTTACTTCAAGACGTAAACCCAAATTTCTTCCCAAAAATGAGTGAGTTCATAATATAACATTAAAATAATGTTTTTAAATAATACTTAAGAATAAAATATCAACCATAAATTGATGGATTGTCACAACTACTACTTAGGGTTTTCCCAAACTCAATACTACAACATTACACAACTAAAACAATAACAAACGACTTCAACACTTTATTCACAATTATATTCAAGTAAAATCAAATACTTCATATATGCATCTTTCACCAAAACCGGACCCCCCCCCCCTTGTACACAACAATGCCCACATTTATTTCCCTTTCATTTTGAAATCTGGGTACTACACCTACTCTTAATGGTTGGTACCATCTTGTCCCCTCTTCTTTTCTCCACCCATCGAATATACCCATTTTCCCCCATATCTCTTCACAAAACTTAAACTACAACAACCTTATTAATGATAGTCAATAATAAAAGTACACAATTCTTCATCCCTTCCTTGCCATGGATGAACCCCGATGTCTCTTGATACCTTCCCCATGATTTTATCATTTCCATCGATATAACTAGTAATTAGTCTCTCAAGTTACCAAGCAAACTTGGTTTGCAAACCCTAACTAAACAAGCCTCAGCCTTAAACACACTCTCTTGCCTATAAATACTCACTCATTTTTTACTTAAAAACACACTCAAAACTTAAGCAAATCTCTCAATGAAAACACAAGCCTCTTGTTCTTAGGTCACGACAGCAAGATAAAACAATCAAAAATTTCGGGTTGATTTTAAGGCAAGCAAGAAACACTAAGATGTTTAGGTTGTGGGTACATGTTTGATACTTGATCACTAGTTCTTACTTCATCTTCACCAAATATTCTTAGGACCTTTGTAAGTTTCTAAATGCCTTGTTTATCTCGTCTTGGTTGATAATCATACTTGCTATAAACTTTCAAGAACTAAACTAACATTAATGGAATATAACTAAGTCACGGGTTACGGTTGTGATGGGAGCTTACTTGATGAAATATTGATGCCAAGTATAAGGGCTAATGTATGATTTTATGTATGGTGTGTGCTTCGTGGGTATGCTTCAACAAGCAGAAAGCATAACCCAATAAGTGGAAAATGAACACAGCTTCCACCTTTTTAAAATGTGAGTATGTGGTGTGTTAGAGTACTAATTCATGTATGCTTTTAGGTGTAAGAGTGTATGGTTTGATGTTAAGAAACAAGCATGAACTTAACTATGATTCTATATGGGTTTTGTGTATATTGCTATGCGTGCTTGATAATAAGCAGAAACCAGTAATCTTAGTTCTTCAAACAAGTTCTTGTGTGAATGTCATTATTTGCAAGTTGTATGATCGTATGTTAAGAGATGAGCATGACTTTATGATAAACCAACCATAAACTTAAGTATGATTGTAGGTGTGCGTGAACAACATGAAGGCACACTAGAAACCAAACATGTATTTTCAAAAGTGTGTGGGTGTGAGTGTGTGAAAGTTTTGTACTATCTATCTATAGAGTAAATATATGGATGGTGCGTGTGTGTGTTGTAGGTAGGAAACCAAGTGAGTACAACAAGCAGGAAACAAAAACTTATTTCTGATAGAAAAACGTGGGTATGTTTGCATGGGTATCAAGTGTGTGTTTTCAACCACTGTAACTATGAAACGAGTGTGACCAAGTGTGGGTTACATGGGTGGACATTCGAAGGAGTAAAAAAAACCTAAAAACAAGACAAAATTTGGTGGTGTGTTTAGGCACAAAACAAGAATAAACCAACTTCAAAAGAAAGGTTACTGAACGTGCTTCATGTGTGTACGATTTATGTATGTAAGTGTGTAAGGGCTGCATGCGTGAGTTTTTAGATACAAGAAGCATATATAGTTAAAACCTGGTGTGTAGGATCGATTTAAATACATATATAGTACGGATATGGATAACTTTACAACAAACTAAAAATCAAAAGACTTTGAGTTGGGCATAGAGGGAGGCGTATTACAGAAAATCAAAAAACAACCAACATACAAGTGTGTGTACCTTATGTCTGTAACCAGCAGGAAGAGACCATGTTTATTGTGTAAATATTTGTTATGTATGAAAGGATAATAAAAACAAAAGAGTGGACCACGTGTTTTCCCTTTGGGGGTACCCTGCAAATGACAGAAACCATCAGCATGCCTCTCTTTTCTCCTCTTTTGACTTGCCATGCAATGTGTGTTATGTATGTGAAGGGATGTATATGATGTATATATTAAAAGAAATATGAAAACAGGGAGAGACCCCCCTTTCTTTGCGTGTAACCAGTAGACGAAACAAACAAAGGGGCATTTCTCATTTTTTCTAATTATGGCTATGTATATAGTGTATTTATGTATGTATGTATGATGAAAGAGGAAAGACCATGTCCCACCTGTTTAATTTGTGTAAACCATATGAATAAGGACCACAACACATACAAGTAGTACTCCCACTTAGCAAAGGTTGGAGGGCAGGTAGGTTCATGTGGTAAAAATAAATGAATGCTAGTAATAATAATAAACACATAAAAATGAACTTGACAAAATGGTCGATCGCCCTACTTTAGGCCTGTTTTAATCGACTTAATGACCTTCGCCCAAAGATATAAAAATATCTTGTTAAAGGTGACACGACCTAGTTTCCAAAACAGTTTTCCGTTTGTCTTGAAGATAAGTAACGAACTCACAATAAATTCCCAAAGATGGTCGATTGACACTTATAAATAATTGAACCTTACTTGTTATTTTTTATTGCGAGTAAACCACTTTGTATAATTATTTGCTAGACTTAAGGACTTCATAAATATGTGATATTTATCAAATGTTGAAAACCTCGCGGCCTAGTTTATATAACAAGAACCCGATTATTTTTTTGGACTAATAGATAACGAGTTATTAAAGTCGAAATTCGACCCCATGACTAAAATGGTTGAACATGAAAAATGTATAAAAACATTTTATAAATAAAGATCAAGTATAAATTATCAGCCAAGTGCATTGTACATTATTATTTCTTGTATTTAGCCTAAGTACGGATATTTTACTTAGGTTACGAGTAGATCATTTGCGCATCGTTTAGCGTGCTTTGATATTACGTGTTATCTTTATTGATCATATTCACTACTTCATCGAGGTGAGTTTCATAGCCCCACTTTTTACTTGTTTTGTATACTTATCGGGTGAGAACATTGCTTGTTTTAAACGGATGAACATAAGTGCTAAAACTTGATACGTTTGCCTACATGATATCTAAGTAGCGATATCCCTAGATGCTTTAGCCCACTATCGTGAACCGTTAATTACTTTGTGTAAGCACGAATGTTATGGATAGATCTGTCGAGATTAACCTCCCTATCTAATTTGGTTGTGTGACCAAAGTTAGATACACTTACATTTGAGTATTTAAAAATTCTTCGGGATAGGAATTTGCTCAGGCTCTTATTATATCTTGTTGGTTTAGGTTAACGCTTCGGTGTCACGAGCTTAGACGTAGGTGATTAAAACATATACTTTTGATTATAATTTTGTATTTGTTACAAGATTATATGCCGGTTGCCTTGAAAATCTTATGGTTCATCACACTATTTAAACTTAAACCTATGAACTCACAAACCATTGTGTTGACGCTTTAGCAATGTTTTTCTCATGTATTAAGACGGAGGAGTGACGTGGTTAGGCATGGGAGATTTTAATAAAAATGGTCGTGACTAGTGCATGGATATTTGGATCAGTGCTAAAGTCTTTTGAAACAATGTTTTATTATGATCTTGTGTAATTTGCTTCCGAAACAAGTTTTATTCTTTTAATTAAATTAAAACAGCTTTTAAATAGTCTTTCTTTGTATCTATGTCCTGTGATAGTCATGATTGTCGTACCCCATTGTGTTGTATTACTCTGATAAATTGGGGTTGTGACAGATTGGTATCAGAGCTGTACTAGGTTATTCTATAAAAAGATTTTTATAAATGTGAGTCAAAAATTTAATTGTTGGAAAAATAATTCTAAACTATAACTAACTCTTAAAAATCTCCAAGAACCACTTCACTCCACATCTTCGATACAAGTAAGTTGTGACTTGAGATAGTTTATGAGTATGCAATGCTAAGTTTTGAGTTTGATTGCTACGTGCTATTAGCATTAGGTATTCCCCTTCCCGTGTTTGAATGATACCCATAGGGATATGTAATAAAATGACTTTTAAGTTGAAATAAAATGCGTAACATCCTTGATTGGATTGTTACGATACTCAAATGGTTTGTGCCATATTCATTTGAATGGTTTGTGTCATCTTTATCTGAATGGTTTGTGCCATATTTATTTGAATGGTTTGTGCCATATATAGATATTTTCTTTTGAGATTAAACGTACGCATACTTATGCTCAACATATTTTAGATAGTCCGCGGGACTATTATCGACTATCGAAACGTTTGTGTGTTTCATATCACTATACACCGAATTAAAAATATCGCCATGATTCCTAGAACGAAAATTATATGAATATATTTATTTACCATGTGTTTGGTAGTATGTTAATTTGTAGTCATACTTGAATCAAGCGGTACTATTATAAACGTCGAGAGGAGCAACTATTTATTGGGTTCGGTAAATTGTTACTCCACTAAACATTTATAATAGACTCAGTTGAGGAAAAGTGACCTACAATAATTAACGGTTTAAAAATTGAAATTGAATGCGTAAGTTATCATATCAAATAATTATTTTGAGCACGACCGAGGAACGACGACGACGTCACTATTAAGATGACATATGACGATAAAACACTTATTACAAGTATTACTCTTGTAATGCTCCAAAGAATACTACAATTCAGAGAACGAATAAATTTCGCGATATATGAACTATCCATAAATACACTGACGCGTAAGTCAAATGGTTATCGAAGAAAATTTGTATTGGAAATAAATTACGCAAAGACGAATCAAAGTTTTTATTAGTCCATTGGTTGCGACTAAGCTATCATGACTTTATTATAAATTTCAAAGTTAAGACATGGATATAAATTAAAGGGTTTACCCTTGGTTAAACAATTAAGCCAATTTCTACATCAAAGAATTATCCGTTGCGCGATATTTGATAACCCCAGATGTGAAATGTGGGCGTATATTGAGATCTTAAATACAAGGTATAAATATACAACAATGACTGTAAAGTTTATCTAATATTGCGAGCAAAACGCTAGACGAGAGCAAGATAAACGAAACATATAAGGTATAACGGAACATATTCCAAAATCAGAGAAATTCTTGTAATAAAATTTAGTAATTGCTCGAATTGAATATTTTGAACGATTACGGGTTAAAAAAATATGGAACAATTCTTGTGATGAAATTTTTGTGATAAAATTTTAGTACTCAACTGGCTTAAATCAAATTAACAATTTTTCAAGGTGTAAAAATTGTCGAAAGTGTACGAACTAGCAATACTAAGTTAAAGAAAGACTTATGAATGACAAGAACTAGTACGGGATACGTAATAGCCGTTAGCCGACTAAACCTTAAAAACATACTTACTCATCCGAGTTGCAAGTAATAGACGTTTAACAAGAGGAAATTGCACAAAAATAAACGTCGTAATAGACCTAAATTGATGAAAGAATTGATTAAGGATAATTGTATTCATCCATCCGTGCATAATCACTACTAAGAGAAAGTACAAAGAATAAGTATGTGGAAGAGCATGTTAGAGGACTTTAACATTTCACGATTCACTTATTGTTTTCCGTGTAAGGACTACTTGGACATTTAAGTAGACTTATGGATCGATGTACGAGAACTTACTCTAAACAAAAGAAAATTTACAAGACATCATACAACTCATTTAGAACTTCATAAAAATACTTCGTTTCTACCTATCTAATAACCGTCGTTTGGTGACAGGCGAAAAAGAAAAATGCCTCTCATTCCGTTTGTCATTTTGCAATCCGAATCCGACAAGGAAATTACCCCCATCAGGAGCGTAATCACAATAAATTCGGATGATGAGCAAGATTCGCCTGGCATGATGCCAAATGTCAATACGGGACTTTCCTCCACCGTCCCAAATATTCCTACTACTACAATGCCAATCTCCACTCCTATGCCTTCAACATTACCGGAAACTTCCAGAAAAAGAAACCGTACATCTTCACCACCACCTAATGTTGCTCATTCCCCAGAAGACGAGCCTACTTCAGAAGCACTCGGATTTGATGCAGAACACCTGATAGGTCATCTGGAGGATGTAGAGGGTGATGTGGATCACCTTATCGAGCAAGATGAGGACAAGTACTTAGTGATAGCTGAGTTATGAGAGTCTATTGTGGCTGCTGAGTCCGAGATTGCGATTTTACAAATGAGGAACAATGATGCCGAGGCTAGGCAAGCTGTGGATCATGCTTAAATTCAAGAAATCCTACACCATCTAGGACTTCAGGATTTTCTCGCCTTTCTAATAAAAGTATGATGTTTTGTAATAAATGTATGACGTTTTGTCAAGACTAAAAGAATTCATTCATTAGTTGAATGGAAATTTTGTACTCTAAGATCCAAAACCATGTATGCAACGAAATTCAAGAATGAAATGTACGAATTTTTTATAATACGATCCCTTGATAATCGTATTACGATAATTGTGAGAAAAGCTCGGTCAAATATGAACAATCGTAAGAGTTGATAACCATGAAAGAACTAACAAAAGTATACATCGTTTGTTCGTTAATGGTACACAGAAAAATTGAAATGAAGGAACAAGGTTGCAAGGACCTCAAAGAGGTCATCACTCGTCAATACCAAAATGCCATTAGGACCGTTGATACGTTTGAAGCTAGTATCCGCACGGTTGACCGAACCATGGATCCTAGTGTTTACGAAAAAGCTAAGGAAACAAGTGCTACTCTGGTTAACACTTTTGGACCTCGAAAGACCCTTTTAAAACTAAGGTAAATCATACCGTTAGTGGAAGAAAAGGGCCTTATGAGAGGAGATGCTATATGTTGAAGAAATCACTCAAGGTTTAACACCATGAAGCATGGTGCCGGAAGGTTTAACCCTCACCCTATGACTAAACCAAAGAATTACTCGTGGAAAGCGCCACGTGTTCACCAAGGAAAAACTTTACCACCCACTACTTGTTGTGCAAGGACAAATTTCCCGGAGGATGTTCCCAAAACAACTCCGATCTTGAACAAGAAGTATCTCGGCAACCTTCCATATTGCCGCAAGTGTGACTACCACTACAAAGGTAGTTGCGCGAACCATTGCATGCTTTGTGATGACTTTGGGCACTTGGAGGGTGATTTCCGAGTGGTAAAGTCCCATGAGGACAATATGAAGAAATGCTACATGGAAGAATGCCGTTTAAGACAAGAAATGTTGGGTCAAAAAGTTGATGTGGCAGAAACTCAAAAATGAAGAAAACATGAAGGTATTTGTCTAGGCGTTGACAAGAGCATTCCAGGCGTTGACATGTATAATTTAGGCGTTGATGGAATCAAGCATTGTCAAGAGAAATTCAAGCATTGTCACATGCAATTCAAGCATTGGCAAAACGTAGACAAAGAAGCTTATGGAAGCTTCTATTTAGATAAACATGCAAAAGATATTCTGCATAAGTTTATTTAAATAGAAGATTTACTTGTTTATTCATTCTTATCTCTTGTAAACCCTAATCCTTACACTATAAAAGGAACCAAGGGTCTTAGGTTTTATTCATATAATTCATTCACAATGTAAACCTAAACGTGTGTGTGCACTAGACGTGGGATTCAATGTATACACGTCTAGTGAATGTTTGTTATTAATATAATGAACATCCCAATTGTTTTAATTCATATTCGTGCCTAAACACCTTGTTAATGGTTGTTGTTCTAATTCCGCTTTGATTGTTTAATCATATGAACAATGATCATTCCTAGTAGCTTCAAAGATCCGGAAACCAAGGTTTCCACAATTGGTATTAGAGACTCGTGGCTCGTGATGCTAGGACCAACAAGGTGTTCGTGTTTCGAGAAGAAAATAAAAATCCGTCTAGGGTTTTTCTGGACGTTTTTGTGTGCGCAGCAGTACTCAGAAGGTCATAAATTTTGATTGAACCGTTGGATCGTCACGAAGTTTTATATGTGTGTTCTACATACATAGATCTAAACATCTACCGGAGGGATTGTCGAGTTTTATCCCCAGGAAAAAGTTATTAAGCGTCGAAGTTGGCTGTAGAGATGATTTTCAGTTTTCTGTTTCACATGAAATAATGAATTAGGGTTTATTTTAAACCCTAGATCATTACTATACAGAAAAGAAACATGTTGCTGATTGTAAAAGACATGTTTCTTGGAATCATGATAAACCGTAGATCAATCTTTGAACAGTTAAAGAAGGATGTTGCTACTTGCTTTGGTGAATCAATTTTTGAATTGATGATGAACCCTTGTAGAAACATATGGTTCATATCTGCTATATCAATCATGATTTTCTGCTTCATGATCATACGATGGTGATTTTTAAGCAGCAGGTTAAAGGATTTAAAATAACTGTTTACATCATATGAAGATATACTGCGTTTGCAGATTAGGGTTTTGGATACAGTAGCAGTGATATAGACAGAAAGATATATTGTTTGTGTTGCTGTTGATAACGAGAAGGATATGCAGCCAAAAGATATGTATCTATTTTGGGCTTAGATCAGGTATGTGCTTGTCCATGATTACTCACGTGGGGATGAATCTAAATACAAGCTATTCGTTTCTTATTGGTGGAACATAGTTGCATTCACACGGTACAAGGTTTCTAATTGGAGTAAGGATACGTTAATTGTGAAGCGAATATATGACATTACGTATGGCTCCAAGGATGCTTTTGATTGGTTATTCATACTTGTGTTCACACGGTTCAAACATTCTTATTGGTGGAGAAATTTAGCATTCATATGGTTCAAGTAATTGTTTTGTGTTCACACGGAGAGGGAATTCTGATTGGTTAAACGAATGAGCAACGTTGACAAATGTATTTTGACGTTGACAAAGTTTTGAAGCAACGTTGACAAGAAAGAGTGAACGCAACGCTGACAGAGTATGGTTTGACGCTGATAAGAATGGACGCTGACAAGGTTTATGGTTGGCGCTGACGTTTGGAATTTTGACGCTGACAGAATAAGTCAACGTTGACAGAGTTGACAGTGTCGTCCGATATATGAACTTCAACGCTGATAGGTATTGTCTGATATCGGACAATACATCTGCCAAAGATATTGGACAGAAGAGGATATTGGACAACACAATGATTGCTGCTGTTGAGAAAATTGGACGTTTTTAGCACACAAAAAGGAGGATTATACACACGAAGGTACATGGAATCTCCGTTTTATTCAGAATATCATTGTGATATTTATGGCTCGGATATTTTTAAAGGGATTAATGATCTTAAAGCGAGTTAACAACTATTCGTGGAAATTTGATGGATATTTTAAACTATGTAATCGGGGTAGCCTTGAGAGTGGCTTTTACATATGGTATGAAGATGTTATTCCATTAAATTCATCATGAAGAGGTATTGGCATAAGGGGAAGAATTCTTATGGTAAGTTTGATGATTGAGGAAGATTTTCGCGAGTTTGTGTTCTATCATATCTTAAAGTCGTGCACTCCCAGTCATAGACTTTAAAGGTAACTTGTTCGTGCTTTACATGTTTGGTGACGAAGACTTGTCATAACACTTGAAGGAGTTACATTATCATGCTCAGTGTCTCACAAAGGATGAGAATATTGACAAGGGATCGAGGTCTACTTATAATTTTCCTATAAGTTCTTCATCACATGGATAGTACAAGACATGGAACACAAGGTTGGGTTATTCTACTTCTACATCAAGAATACTTTATTTATTTTTCTTCAAGATCATTACAAAGAGCCTACATATGGAGAATCTTCAAAGATTGCATACATTGTTTACTTTCCTGTTGATGTGAAAAAAAGGGGAATAAATATGTGCTACACTTGAGGGGAAGCAATTTGAAGATCATGTATAACTTACAAGAGATACACATAGAGTTTTGCCACTATCAACTAGGGGAAGATTGTTGGGTCAAAAAGTTTATGTGACAGAAACTCAAAAATGAAGAAAACATGAAGGTATTTGTCTAGGCGTTGACAAGAGCATTCCAGGCGTTGACATGTACAATTTAGGCGTTGATGGAATCAAGCATTGTCAAGAGCAATTCAAGCATTGTCACATGCAATTCAAGCATTGACAAAACGTAGACAAAGAAGCTTATGGAAGCTTCTATTTAGATAAACATGCAAAAGATATTCTGCATAAGTTTATTTAAATAGAAGATTTACTTGTTTATTCATTCTTATCTCTTGTAAACCCTAATCCTTACACTATAAAAGGAACCAAGGGTCTTAGGTTTTATTCATATAATTCATTCACAATGTAAACCTAAACGTGTGTGTGCACTAGACGTGGGATTCAATGTATACACGTCTAGTGGATGTTTGTTATTAATATAATGAACATCCCAATTGTTTTAATTCATATTCGTGCCTAAACACCTTGTTAATGGTTGTTGTTCTAATTCCGCTTTGATTGTTTAATCATATGAACAATGATCATTCCTAGTAGCTTCAAAGATCCGGAAACCAAGGTTTCCACAAGAAATACTTCGAAAAAGGAAGGAAATTGCCCAAGAAGTAAGCTCGGGGGCAAAGAGCGTCCAATACCCCACCAATGTTTTACACCGGTTGTCTTTCAAGAAAGATGCGCCAACAATCTCCAAGTATCAACCCAAGGGTTTCTACCCATGTCATGGATAGAGCGTGTAAATTTATGTATTATGAACTATTTTACTTTTATGCAAATCAAGTGACTCGACGTCCGTCGATGTTACCACCAACAAAACTTAATTATGTAACCGTACTTCAAGTCTTCAGTTAAATTGTGTTGTTTTATCTTTAAAGCCTCTTTTGTTTAACCAGCGAGAAAATTTTATTTTTATTTTTATATTTCACGTGTCGGAGAAAAATTCATCCACGAAAAGTTTACTTAAGAAAGAGCTTTCTCCTACAATATTTTCCTTACCTATCGTAGAGAAATAAATAAAGTAAATTTTCACTAAAATATTATTGAAAAATATTCTTTAGAAAATATCAAAAAAAAAATTACTATAAGAAATCACCACCAGAAACACTTCGTAGTGGGAATAATAATAATCGTGATAAGGTAAGTTGGAAGATTAGTAAAGGTATTATTAATCAAATGCCTCAGCTAATAGCGAAATATTTTTTGTAATAACTACCACGTAAGACTTTGGAATTTGGTTTCACGACCAAGTCAATGTGGAGAACAAAAACTATTGATAAAGTTGACGCGAACTAGTATGAATAATTATTGGAATTATTTTTTTGACGGTGAAAATAGAGAATTGGTAACAAATGAAATGTACTATGGAGTAACTTTTCGGTTACGGAAGTGACTAATGGTAACAAACGAAATGCACTATGGACTACCACTATATAATTACAACCTCAAAGAGTTAAATTATGATGAAAAAGAGGATGCAACAGTTGGTCCCGAGACGTACGTAGCCTGATCAACTACGTATGATCGTGGTCGAACGCGAGTATGCCCATAGTAGTCATCTTAAAAATGAAATATATTAGTACTAGTAAAATATATTCAAGTTGCCTTATTCGCCAAAGAAAAATTTATTATGTGCTATGAACGTCGAACATTTTTATACCGTCGAGTACGCGATACGAGTAAACCTAGTATAATTATCGTCTTCGCCACGGTTACGTACAAAAGTGTATATGACACGCAAGTACTAAGATCACCACTTATTTTAGTCGACTATTAAACTCAAATAGATTAGAGTTGGAAAACCGAAAACAAATATTAAATAATAATTAGAAGAATGAAACATCATTTGAGTAAAACCCAAATTTAACAGATATTTAGAACTCATCGTAATATAACCCATGTTAAAGAACAATTGGGTCAAGATAAGCATACTTTTGTATAGAAAATGGATACCTAGACCACCCAGACACAAATCTATTTTGCTTAAATTTGAGCAAAACGTCGTGCTCATAAAACTAAGAAAGATATAAACTATTGTGTCTATGAAATATGAACCCTCATGAATCATTAATTGATTTAACTTTGTAAAACTCACTTGTTTTTACCTGCTTGAAAAGGAGACAAACTAGGAGGAACGCGAACTAAATTAGTTGATTTACGAGATCATCTAAAAAGGAAATGTCACATAAAAGGAATAAACGTCTTGACCATCATGTGTTAGGACGATCAATTTTTCTAGATTTTTGGGAAACCGATTCAAGAAACCTTGACGCATACGCTACTTATCACTACCAAGTAGACGGTTAATGTGAACGGGATTAATCAAATTATGTGGAATGATTTTCAAATGTGTGATATATAGTCATCTAGGCGAAAAATGACAATACGCGACACTTTAAAGTGGAAGTAATAAGCGGGACGACGCGAAAGTTAATAATGAGAAAAAATCACTAAACAAAACCGATGTCGTCAAGAAAAAATTGACATACAAGAAAAGACTTAGGGAAACGCTATTAAACCATGTACAAGTCGGAAGAAAATTTTGTTCGTTTTAATCCTAACGGGATTATAGTAATTTTAATCTTAGCAATAAACTAAAGAAAAACCAACGCCTTGAACACAATGAAAGGGAAATAAAAATTTAATTGACCTCTTGTTTTGATAATGACATCGACGTGCTAGTTTTGAGGACAAAACTCAATTTAAGGGATAACGGATGTCACAAATGTGAATTTTGAATCTATTTAATTCACGTAAAACGTGATAGTTCGGGTTAGACTTGTCTGTCTATTGATGTTCCCGATTGATTTCGTGTAATACCCAGAAAGCGAGGTCACTTATCTTACCCTAAATTACGACTATTTTTAAATTTTTTTAGAAATTTTGTTTACTATATACTTTATCGTTTTGGTTGAAACCAATGTTTGAGGTCGTAATCTTGACGATTGACGATTTAAGAAGAACGATGACGACTACGATCCCGGCGGATGCCCAATTTCTATGTTTATTGTCGCTTTATCGATATTATAATTTTTCGAGGATTTTTATTTTCGGTTCTTGTTAAGTCGAGTCGGGTGCATTTTATTTCTTTCCGGATGCGTTTAGATTGTCCTAAAAGTATTTTGGAGTGTTCGGGATGACCCCCGACTCCCGCAAAATTTTCCAAGTCGACTAATAAGTCAATTCCCGCAAATATTTGAGGTCGTTTAAAAACAAGGCCAAAAGAATGCCTAAATTGCACAAAAGGGCACTAAAAATTTACAAAAGGGAAATGGGAACACACACAACACAAAACATTCAAAAAAATTTCACCCACCCTCTCTCTTTTCTTCTTTGGCCGTCGGCCACACCACCACCACCACCACAATCCATTTTTTTTCTTGTTTTGATCAAAACCAATTAAAGACCACCTTTTCTAATCCTTTTGTAAGTATTTTTCCACAATCAAATCAAACATGCATGAACATGATTTTCCAAAAATTAAAAGATTTTTCAAAAGTTTGATTTGGTGTAATTAAACTCAATGCATGTTTGATTGAGGTTTAGATTATGTTAATTCACCATTAAAAGTAACCAAAACAAGTTTGGTTTGGGTTTTTTGGATCACCAACTCCCCACGGCCAAATGGGGGTGTTTGGTGGATCTTGGTGTTTGATTATTTTGTTGTTGGATTTGTGTTTAGATTGGTGTTTTGAGTGTGTTTGAATGGGTTAAACTTATTGCATGCTTGTTTGGTAAATGGGTTTTAGGATGGATTTGATGTTCTAGGTCCTAAGGACTGATTAAGGTGTTTAAGAATGGGTATGAGTGATTAAGTTAGGGCTAGGTGTCGTTAAAATGGTTTGGAAACAAGTGTTGAGGTGATTTTGAAGTAGTAAATTTTAGGCAGATTGTTTAAGGGTGTTTTGAAAATCTTAATCTTAGATACAGGTCATTAATATAGAATGTAGTTGTAGGGTTTGTGCTTAGCTACATTTTGGTATAAAGTAGAGCTTACGACTCCTAACGAGTCAAAAGTTATGATGTTTTGACAATATGTGTACCGGGAGATGAGAACCTACATAATCCGAAATTATGTTTGGTTTTGGGTCAAATCCCGGGGACCATAGATAGAGTTTGGTAATTGATTAAAAGTTGATTTTTGGATTCAAACCTGCATTTGTGAGTCTATTATTAGACTTAGGTGTTGAATGGGTCAATGATGTATTTTAAATGGGTCAAACAAGTCCAACATGGTCAATCTGCAAAATCTGTCCGAAATATGTACGTCTAGTAATGTGTTAAATAACGAGTCATAAAAGTGAAAACTTTTCATGGGATTAAAAATGGGTTTTCTACAGGTCATGAGGTTTTTTTTGAATTTTCTTAGATTTTATAAAAGGGTTTAAGTCTTAGAAAACAGCCCATACTTTTGGTAAGTATCGGCGAAAAATGTAAAAATGGTAGTAACTTTAATAACGTAGATAAATCGTATAAAACTAATAACGACTACTTGTTTGGTTTTGGCGTGAGTTTGTAATTATGACAATTGACTAATATGTACATATTATACAGTACTTAAAGTTTTATAAATGAGATTGACTCATTACGCGTTATTGTTTGTTAGGTGTTGAATTTCCCGGGCATCCTAATCATCGTCAGTGATCGTCATTCGTAACGTCGACTACTTCTATATATAAGGTGTGAATTTGTAGCCTCGCTTACTACTGTTTTCAATTGTTTTTACCCGCGAGGGAGATGCATGCTAGTTTTATAAAATGAACATATGTCATGAATGATTGTTGGACCCGAAAGTTGCCTAAATTATGTTGAGTACCTAGTTGCAAAAGACCCTATATTCATGAACTATTAACTATTGTTTAATCCTTGTGTGGATTGAAAATAGCCGCTTAAACAAGTGATAGTACTATGGGGTTGACGAACCTATCCGAGACGAGGGCTAGTACGTTGAGTACCCCCTGCGGACGGATAACTTGTGATAAGAAATAAGGTATAATTGCAACTAATGCCTTTAGAAGGGGAAATGGTTTCATCTTAATCATGCCGGTAATTATACGCGGGTGATTGAGTTAAAGGATTAGTGTCATGAGCTTAAACACAATTGTCATAACCCTTATAAATAGATTGTTTGATCGACAATTTTATGAATGATCGTGAATGATTTTTATAACACTTATGTTCAAAATGAGATTGTAAAACCTATGAATTCCACTCAACATTATTTGTTGACCTAATTTAGCATGTGTTTCAGGTAATCGATGACGTATAGCATGGAGCATGCAAAGGATGGGAGTTGTGTGTGGCTTGGCGGTCTACTTGTTTTCCACCCATTATTTAACTTGAAAAACTTTTATTTTTCTGTCATGTGAAAAAAAATGTATCTTTTCGGGTTGAGATTCAGTGGGGACCAAACGCAAACTCTGTGTTGTATCATCTTGGGATTTGGAAACCTGTAGACTTGTATGTTTTAACAATGTTTAAATTATGCTTAAACTTTTACGTCTCTTTGAGTCGTTTGATATAGCTTGTGTGTGATGGTAACTGCCTAGCACCCAAATGTTGTAGTTCCGCTGCGCATAGCATTTGTGAGGGTGTTAGATTTCGCGTATTTGGAGTACAATAATTTTTTTTATGAATGAAAATCGTGAGAATTATTATTTGAATGACTATTGTTCGTTTACGATACGCACTAATGGTTTATATTTTATGATCGACATTAAATTATATCAACGTAATCTCGTTTAAAATTTTCACTACACAAGATAATATTTGAGCGATTTCGCTCAAAACATTTACGATACACTTAATGATTACCCATCTCTCTATTTGAAAAAAATATTTATAAAAACTAGTACTTCTTAGGTTTTTCCCAAACTCAATACTACAACATTACACAACTAAAACAATAACAAACTACTTTAACACTTTATTCACAATTATATTCAAGTAAAATCAAATACTTCATATATGTATCTTTCACCATAACCGGACCCCCCTAGTACACAAAAAAGCCCACATTTATTTCCCTTTCATTTTGAAATCTAGGTACTACACCTACTCTTAATGGTTGGTACCATCTTGTCCCCTCTTCTTTTCTCCACCCATCGGATATACCCATTTTCCCCCATATCTCTTCTCAAAACTTAAACTACAACAACCTTATTAATGATAGTCAATAATAAAAGTACACAATTCTTCATCCCTTCTTGCCATGGACGAACCCGATGTCTCTTTATAGCTTCCCCATGGTTTTATCATATCCAATGATGTAACTAGTAATTAGTCTCTCAAGTTACCAAGCAAACTTGGTTTGCAAACCCTAACTAAACAAGCCTCAGCCCTAAACACACTCTCTTGCCTATAAATACTCACTCATTTTTTACTTAAACACACACCCAAAACTTAAGCAAATCTCTCAATGAAAACACAAGCCTATGGTTCTTAGGTCACGGTAACAAGATAAAACAAGCAAGGATTTTGGGTTGAATTAAAGCAAGCAAGAAACACTAATATGTTTAGGTTGTGGGTACATGTTTGATAGTTGATCACTAGTTCTTACTTCATCTTCACCAAATATTCTTAGGACCTTTGTAAGTTTCTAAATGCCTTGTTTATGTCGTCTTGGTTGATAATCATACTTGCTATAAACTTTCAAGAACTAAACTAACATTAATGGAATATAACTAAGTCGCGGGTTACGGTTGTGATGGGCGCTTACTTGATGAAATATTGATGCCAAGTATAAGGGCTAATGTATGATTTTATGTATGGTGTGTGCTTCGTGGGTATGCTTCAACAAGAAGAAACCATAACCCAATAAGTGGAAAATGAACACAGCTTCCACCTTTTTAAAATGTGAGTATGTGGTGTGTTAGAGTACTAATTCATGTATGCTTTTAGGTGTAACGAGTGTATGGTTTGATGTTAAGAAACAAGCATGAACTTAAGTATGATTCTATATGGGTTTTTTGTATATTGCTATGCGTGCTTGATAATAAGCAGAAACCAGTAATCTTAGTTCTTCAAACAAGTTCTTGTGTGAATGTCATTATTTGCAAGTTGTATGATCGTATGTTAAGAGTTGAGCATGACTTTATGATAAACCAACCATAAACTTAAGTACGATTGTATGTGTGCGTGAACAACATGAAGGCACACTAGAAACCAAACATGTATTTTCAAAAGTGTGTGGGTGTGAGTGTGTGAAAGTTTTGTACTATCTATCTATAGAGTAAATATATGGACGGTGCGTGTGTGTGTTGTAGGTAGGAAACCAAGTGAGTACAACAAGCAGGAAACAAAAACTTATTTCTGATAGAAAAACGCACGTATGTTTGCATGGGTATCAAGTGTGTGTTTTCAACCACTGTAACTATGAAACGAGTGTGACCAAGTGTGGGTTACATGGGTGGAAATTTGAACGAGTCACAAAAACCTAAAAACAAGACAAAATCTGGTGGTGTGTGTATGCACAAAACAAGAATAAACCAACTTCAAAAGAAAGGTTAGTAAACGTGCTTCATGTGTGTACGATTTTTGTATGTAAGTGTGTAAGGGCTGCATGCGTGAGTTTTTAGATACAAGAAGCATAGATAGTTAAGACCTGGTATGTAGGCTCGATGTGAATACATATATACTAGGGATATGGATAACTTTACAACAAACTAAAAATCAAAATACATTGAGTTGGGCATAGAGCGAGGCGTATCACAAAGACTCAAAAACAGCCAATATACACTACGTATGTGACCAGCAGGAATAGACCATGTTCATTGTGTAAATATGTGTTATGTATGAAAGGATAATAAAAACAAAAGAGTGGACCACTTGTTTTCCCTTTGGGGGTACCCTGCAAATGACATAAACCATCAGCAGGCCTCTCTTTTCTCCTCTTTTGACTTGCCATGCAATGTGTGTTATGTATGTGAAGGGATGTATATGATGTATATATTAAAAGAAATATGAAAACAGGGAGAGGACCCCCCTTCTTTGCGTGTAACCAGTAGACGAAACAAACAAAGGGGCATTTCTCATTTTTGCTAATTATGGCTATGTATATAGTGTATGTATGTATGTATGACGAAAGAGGAAAGACCATGTCCCATCTTTGTAATTTGTGCAAACCGTATGAATAAGGACCACAAAACATACAAGTACTACTCCCACTTAGCAAATGTTTGAGGTCAGGTAGGTTCATGTGGTAAAAATGCTAGTAATAATAATAAACACATTAAAATGAACTTGACAAAATGGTCGATCGCCCTACTTTAGGCCTGTTTTAATCGACTTAATGACCTTCGCCCAAAGATATAAAAATATCTTGGTAAAGGTGACACAGCCTAGTTTCCAAAACAGTTTTCAGTTTGTCTTGAAGATAAGTAACGGACTCACAATAAATTCCAAAAGATGGTCGATTGACACTTATAAATAATTGAACCTTACTTGTTATTTTTGATTGCGAGTGAACCACTTTGTATAATTATTTGCTAGACTTAAGGACTTCATAAATATGTGATATTTATCAAATGTTGAAGACCTCGCGGCCTAGTTTATATAACAAGAACCCGATTATTTTTTTGACTAATAGATAACGAGTTATTAAAGCCCAAAGTCGACCCCGTGACTAAAATGGTTGAACATGAAAAATTATAAAAACATTTTATAAATCAAGAGCAAGTATAAATTATCAACCAAGTGCATTGTACATTATTATTTCTTGTATTTAGCCTAAGTACAAATATTTTACTTTGGTTACGAGTAAATCGTTTACGCATCGTTTTGCGTGCTTTGATATTACGTGTTATCTTTATTGATCATATTCACTACTTCATAGAGGTGAGTTTCATAGCCCCACTTTTTAATTGTTTTGTATACTTATGGGGTGAGAACATTGCTTGTTTTAAACGGATGAACATAAGTGCTAAAACTTTATATTTTCCTACATGATGTCTAAGTAGCGATATCCCTAGATGCTTTAGCCCACTATCGTGAACCTTAATTACTTTGTGTAAGCGCGAATGTTATGGATTATCTATCGGGATTAACCTCCCTATATAATTTGGTTGTGTGACCAAAGTTAGATACACTTACATTTGAGGATTTACAAATGCTTCGGGATAGGCATTTGCTCGGGCTCTTATTATATCTTGTTGGTTTAGGTTAACCCTCAGGTGTCACGAGCTTAGACGTTGGTGATTAAAACGTATACTTTTGATTATAATTTTGTATTTGTTACAAGATTATATGTCGGTTGCCTTGAAACTCTTATGGTTCATCACACTATTTAAACATAAACCTATGAACTCACCAACCTTTGTGTTGACGCTTTAGCAATGTTTTTCTCAGGTATCAAGACGAAGGAGTGACATGGTTAGGCATAGGAGATTTTTAATAAAAATGGTCGTGACCAGTGCTTGGATAGTTTGATCAATGTTAAAGTCTTTTAAAACAATGTTTTATTATGATCTTGTGTAATTCACATCCGAAACAAGTTTTATGCTTTTAATTAAATTAAAACGGCTTTTAAGTAGTCGTTCTTTGTATCTATGTCTTGTGATAGTCATGACCGTCGCACCCCATTGTGTTGTATTACTCTGATAAATTGGGGGTGTGACAAACCCTTTGTTCATCCCTTTGAGGATTGAACGCCCAGTTGACCCCAATTAGTTTAGTTATGACCTTTGAAATATAATGACATCTGTTACAGGTCATAGAAATCCCATCAGAATGAGGGTTTTGGTCTTGTTTTGGTTTCCATGTGAAACTAAATGAAGCTTTAGACCCCTTTCCCTTTGGCTGCAAGTATTTGTTATTACTTGGTCTAACAACGTTGGAAACATTCCTGTCAATGTTAAAATTGTTCTTGTCAGCGCTGAAATTGCACTTATCAGCACCAAAATTAGGGTTTTCTATAGGAACGCATTGTCTGTTAGACCATGTATTGGTCTTTTGAAAGGGCCTTTGTCCATAAGTATTATCCCCTTTAGTATAGAATGGAGATGGTTTAGTAACCTGTGGACTTGATTGGACAAAAGGTCTGGATTTGACCATGGTTGATTTATTGTCAGCGATGTGTTGGGTCAAAAAGTTGATGTGGCAAAAACTCAAAAATGAAGAAAACGTGAAGTTATTGTCTAAGCGTTGTCAAGACTAATTTGGGCGTTGACAAGAGTTAATTAGGCGTTGATGGCTCAAGCATTGTCGTGTGCAATCCAAGCATTGTCACGTGTAATTCAAGCATTGACAAAACATAGACAAAGAAGCTTATGGAAGCTTCTATTTAGATAAACATGCAAAAGATATTCTGCATAAGTTTATTTAAATCGAAGATTTTCTTGTTTATTCATCATTATCTCTTGTAAACCCTAATCCTTACACTATAAAAGGAACCAAGGGTCATAGGTTTTATTCGTATCTTTCATTCACAATGTAAACCTAAAGTGTGTGTCGCACTAGACGTGGGATTCAATGTATACACGTCTAGTGGATGTTTGTTATTAATATAATGAACATCCCTATTGTTTTAATTCATGTTTCATGCCTAAACACCTTGTTAATGGTTGTTGTTCTAATTCCGCTTTGATTGTTTAATCATATGAACAATGATCATTCCTAGTAGCTTAAAAGATCCAGAAACCAAGGTTTCCACAATTGGTATCAGAGCCAGGTTCATTCATCATGATGAGTGGATAAAGGAAAGCTTGTTTTGTGGTACAAGAAAGGAATATCTCTGTTTATTATTCACAGCCAAAAGTGTACATCACGTGGTTGTGTTGATACAGTAACAGGTCAACGTGGTCCACAAGGGATTTATTAATTAAAATTTTCAAACGTAATATCCAGTTTCTACATGTGTGTTCACACGGTACATGGAAGTGTTTCTATTGGTTCTTAGATCTATGATCACACGACTAAGAAAGGTGAAAAAGACGTGATTAGTTGGAGAAGCTTGTATTCACACGGTTGAAAGCATCTTATTGGTCAATCTTTATTTAGTGAAGACTATGTGTTCACATGGTGCTCTCAAAGTGATTGGTCAATTCATTCACACGATCTAAGAAACAAAGAAGTAACGTTACATTAAGTTTGGTGTTCAGTGCTAATATGTACGAGGTTTATTGATGTGGGCCCTGACTTACAGCAAAGTCCTAAGATGAAGGACAAGGACACGTGATGATATTTGCCAAAATGAAATTTATTGCCCTAGATGACGTCAGCAAAAGGAGACGCTGACAAGGGCTGAGAAGACGCTGACAAGAATGGTTTGACGCTGACGTTTGGAATTTTGACGCTGACAGAATAAGTCAACACTGATAGAGTTGACAGTGTCGTCCGATATATGAACTTCAACCTTGATAGGTATTGTCCGATATTGGACAATACATCTGCCAAAGTTATTGGACAGAAGAGGATATTGGACAACACAAGGTTTGCTGCTGTTGAGAAAACTGGTACGTTTTAAGCATACAAAAAGGAGGATTATACACACAAAGGTACATGGAATCTCCGTTTTAATCTAGAATATCATGTTGATATTTATGGCTCGGATATTTTTAAACTGAATTAATGATCTTAAAGTGAGTTAACAACTATTTGTGAGAATTTGATGGATATTTTAAACTATGTAATCGGGATAGCCTTGCGAAAGAGTTATCCGATCAAGTACTTTTACATATGGTATGAAGATGTGATTCCATTAAAATCGTCATGAAGAGGTGTTAGCTTAAAGGGAAGAATTCTTATGGTAAGTTTGATGATTGAAGAAGATTTTCGCGAGTTTGTGTTCTATCATATCTTAAAGTCGTGGCGTACCATTCACTGACTTTAAAGGTAACTTGTTCGTGCTTTACATGATTGGTGACGAAGACTTGTCATAACACTTGAAGGAGTTACATTATCGTGCTCAGTGTCTCACAAAGGATGAGAATATTGACAAGGGATCGAGGTCTACTTATATCCTCCTCTATAAGTTCTTAGTCACATGGATAGTACAAGACATGGAATACAAGGTTGGGTTATTCTACTTCTACATCAAGAATACTTTATTTATTTTTCTTCAAGATCATTACACAGAGCCTACATATGGAGAATCTTCAAAGATTGCAACATTGTTTACTTCCTTGTTGGTGTGACAAAAAGGGGAAGAAATACATGCTATACTTGAGGGGAAGCAACTTGAAGATCATGTACAACTTACAAGAGATACACATAGAGTTTTGCCACTATCAACTAGGGGAAGATTGTTGGGTCAAAAAGTTGATGTGGCAGAAACTCAAAAATGAAGAAAACGTGAAGTTATTGTCTAAGCGTTGTCAAGACTAATTTGGGCGTTGACAAGAGTTAATTAGGCGTTGATGGCTCAAGCATTGTCGTGTGCAATCCAAGCATTGTCACATGCAATTCAAGCATTGACAAAACGTAGACAAAGAAGCTTATGGAAGCTTCTATTTAGATAAACATGCAAAAGATATTCTGCATAAGTTTATTTAAATAGAAGATTTACTTGTTTATTCATCATTATCTTTTGTAAACCCTAATCCTTACACTATAAAAGGAACCAAGGGTCATAGGTTTTATTCATATCTTTCATTCACAATGTAAACCTAAAGTGTGTGTCACACTAGACGTGGGATTCAATGTATACACGTCTAGTGGATGTTTGTTATTAATATAATGAACATCCCTATTGTTTTAATTCATGTTTCGTGCCTAAACACCTTGTTAATGGTTGTTGTTCTAATTCCGCTTTGATTGTTTAATCATATGAACAATGATCATTCCTAGTAGCTTAAAAGATCCAGAAACCAAGGTTTCCACACGATGACTTTTGAAGCACTGACATATTTATAAGCCAAATGAGAAAAACTCCCACAAATATAACAAGCTTTTCTAGACATAACCCTAGGTCAAGATGAAAAGAACCCAGCCCCATTATCACTAACTTGGCTTTGTGGTGACCGAGGTTTCCTATACATTTTAGCATACTTAACACTAGGTTTTATATTGACATATGAGCCAAGGTCAACAGGCTTTCCAGTAGAGGGGTTGGTTACTGTTATCGGTGTTGACTCAAGGGGACTCTCACTAAGCATTCCACCTTTAACAAACAATGTAGGATTGGCTTTCTTCCATTGTTCTAGGTCAGTCACTTTCTACTTATACTCCTCTACTGGAGTAAGAACTCTTGGTGGAGGAATGAATTCCTTTTCTTGGAGTTCTCGTATACCAGTCCAAGATAAATCCTTTCTCCGGACACCATGAAAGTTTCCAGCAGGTGGTGGAACATCAGGATACTCTTTCATCCCAATCCCAGTCATATCCCTAGAGTCTCTTTGCTCACTTACACACTTTTCTAGGGTTTGAGAAGCTTTATCAAACTTTTGAATTTTAAGCCCTACATTCTCTTTGTTTTTAATGGCTTCATCTAACTTAGTTTGTATGACTCCTTTGGATCTCTCCAGTATGTCCCTAAGGTCAACACTAACTTTGAGGTCATGAGACAAAACGTTAATTTGATCTTTTAGGTCGAGCTCCATTTTCTTTTATTCTGCTACAGTCTTTTCAGTTTGAACAAGTGCCATTTGATAATTAGATAGCTTGCATTTTTCATCATAAACATCTTATTTTAACTTTAAAATTTCTTTGTTAAGTTTTTCAGTGTTTAAACGACAACCTTTACTACAGAAAGCATCATCATATACCTCATTATCTGATGAAGATGAAGAATGTGCCATGAGAGCAAAGTGAACATGCTCTTTTTCTTCCTTCTCTGCAATCAAGGCTTTATTCTCTTCCACCTCCTTTGCCATAAAGCTCTAGTCCCAGCCAACACCATTAATATCTTGCATGGAAACCATAGCCTTTGTGTCTTCAACCTTAATGATTTGACTGGAAGGCTTTCTAGCATCAGATCTTCTTGGAGATCTGCATTCCCTCATAAAGTGACCCATTCTATTGCAATTGTAACACTCAACCTTGGATTTATCAAACCCAACAGTGTCTTTAGCATTGAAGGTCATCTTCTTTCTAAATCTACTATTCCATTTGTTGGCTCTTATGCTTGCAAGAACCATATTCCATTTAATATCCATCTCCTCCAAATTCTCCTCACTGATTTGCTCAAGGTCCTCATATGTAATCACTGAACCATTGGGCAAAGCAGCAATGTATGCCCACACTATGTCTAGATCAATGCCAACAGGTTTAATCCTTGGTGAGTCAACATTGTATGTGTCAGCGTCTGAATGTGAGGCGCTGACAAAGGTTGATCCACCGCTGACACAAGGTAATCCAGTAACAGGATGCACATATGTTTCTCTCTGATCAACTTGAGCTTCACTATATGAGAAGAAATTCACGTTTCCAGAGGTAGATTTGATTCCTTGATCCAAGAGGATTTCATTCTTTACAATCTTTAGCTTATTGTAGACGTTATCAAAAGTAGAGCTCTTGTGAGCATTGGTAGCAATAATAGACCTTGCTTCAATTTTCCATGCATCACCAAGACTTTTAAGGAAAGTGGTAATGATATCAGCATCATCATACACTCTTCCCATAAAGGAGAATTTGCTTATGATGTCTAGAAGCCTGCTTCTCACCCCACTTAGCTTCTCATTGGGAAGAGCCTTGAACACAACATACTCATGCAAGATTTGCTTCTTCTTTTCTGAGGTAGTATGATCATTACCACCATAGTTGACTTGAAGAGCTTCCCAAAGTTCTTTGGTAGACTCAAAACCTCTATACTTGTGCTGATTGCTTGGTCCCAAAGAAAGTTTGTGAATGCTTAAAGTGTTAATGTCATTCTTTCTCTTCGCAATATCCTCAGTTGAGACCGCTCTCCCATCCGAAGGTCTTTCTTTTTTATCCTCTTCAGTTGAGCCCTCAACTGATCTTGAAGCAATAGCAGTAGCAATCTTAGCAGCCTTATCGAATGTGTTTCCGTATTCAATAATTTCCTATAGAGTGTGATCATGAATTTGAAGGTACGGTTCAAAATTTAACTTCCATAGCTCAAAGTTGTCAGGGTCTAGCATGGGGATTTTTAGATTGTGACTTGAGGAGGAGGTCATATCTGGAGTAGACATCTTGTCTGGTTTTTAGGGTTTCTTGAAAAATTAGGGTTTTTGGTGATTTAGGATTTTTAGGGCTTCGCGTTCTTTAGATCAAACTTCCTTAACAAGCTCTGATACCACTTGTTGATCCCAAACTTAGATCGATTAGCTTTGTGTTAATGAGATTGAATCAAGATTAACACTTAGAGAAACTTTGTATTATAGGACAATCTAAGTGCTATGCGGAATTTAACACTTAGAACAAGAACACACAAAACAGAATAACCCAAACTTTCACTTTGATTGATGATCAAACTTGCGTACAATGAAAGTGTAAAAAAACGTATGTCAAACTAAAACCTAAAGGCCTCCTTTTATAGATTAAGGAACCTTGTACAAGAATATACGTATCAACTATTTTAGGTAAAGATAAACATAGAAAATACAATGTCGAACATATCTTTACTAGAAGTACAAAACGTGTAGACTAAGTATTCTATCAGTGCTTGGACTTTTTCTCATCAACGCTTGAATACTTCTTGTCAACGCTTGATCTGTCAGCGCATGATTTCTTCCTTATCAACGTCCAAGTAACTTTTGTCAGCATCTAAGTGTCTTGGCTCATTTTATTCCCAGCAACTTTCACTAACAATGCAACATATCAATGCGATGATCTTGATGCATATGATTCAGACTGTGATGACTACAACACCGCCAAGGCACCTCTTATGGAAAATCTCTCGCTCTATGAGTCTGACCAAATCTCTGAGGTACCAAGTAATACCAATGTTACTACTATTGTACCTTATCAAGCTGGGCAAGAGTCTCAGTATTCGGAAGAGCCTCCAGAAGAGCCTCCGGTGGTTAGTAATTCAAACGAGGAGAAAACCAATGATAGCAATATCAAAGCGAGTCCCTAGACATTGAGTGAAACACAACCGGGAGCTATTACGACTATGAATTCTCTTACTCAACAAGATTTGGTCATGGTTTTAGCATCTATGCTTAACCAAATGAATATTGCGGTCCTTGAAACCCTAAGTGTGAATCAGACCTTATCTGTCGAGCTTGCTTTGTTAAAGGAAAAGGTTCAAACCTTGGAATTAACTCCATCGACTGATACCTTAACTAATCCAGAGTTTGATAAGCTTAGGAAAGTCTAAATGGATAACCTGCTAGAGACTGAACATTTAAGAGAAAAATTTTCAAAAGAACTAAAAGAAAAAGAGTTAGTCGTGACTAATTTTCAAAAAATACAAACGGATTTCGAAATTCTCGAGTCTAAAAGGGTTGAAACGGAAATTAAGCCGTCTGATAAAATTAAAAAGACTGAAATTTTGCTTTTAAAACAATACTCCGCTTCACATTTAGTACACTTGTTTCATTCATCTTTTAAGAAATTTACTCTATCACGTCTAATAGACCTGCCACCCAACCCGCGACTTTATGATGCAACAAAATTAGGTTCGGTCTTAGATCCGTGATAGGTGTAGTAATACACGTCTTTTAGGAAAAAGAGCGTATAAAGTGGTAAGTATTAAGCGTACGTTTAGGAAAACGTAAACACTTATAACCCTTTGTGTGGGATCGTTCTCAAGGAGGCTTGGTGTGTGTTAAAACTTGATTAACTTTGAGATTAATATTGATGAGAGAATGGGAAAAAGAAAAATGATAACGGATACGAATAATTTTAAACTACGACGACTGACGTAAACGTAAAACCGTAAAATGTGACGAAATTTAAAAATTACCCTAAAATTCCAAGAAAATCACAATAAATCCCTAAAAATGCAAAAAGAGTTTACCAAAAACTAAAACTTAATCAAACCTTTTATTTAATTAAATAATAATTTTTTTAAGCTAATTAAAGCCCTAAAAAACAATTTAATTAATAAAAAGACCAAAATAAGATTTTTCAATTTGTAAACCTCTTAAATAACTTAATTAAACTAAAAAGTATTTTTGAAAAATTTAAAACTAATTAAAACTATTTAAAATGATTAAAAATCAAAATTAAATATTAAAATAATATTAAAAATTCAAAATTTACAAAAAATTATAAAAACTTGCAAACTAATTTATTTTAACTTAATAAAACAAGAAATGAAAGTGAAATGTCCAAAATACCCCTATTGGGCCTCCAAATGGGTCAAAATAGAAAACAGTTTACAAAATGGGGTTTTTAGGCCCAATAAGAAAAATGTTAACCAAATGAGCCCAAAATTTCCAGATTAGCTTAAAAATCAAGTTTTAAACAAAAAACTCTAAAGGCCCAAAAGCTGAATCAGTGCTTATCACAGCTTAATAGAATTCAACTTATTCTTAATGGGTTTTTTTGCCCATTAAGCCATAAGCTAATGCCATAAGCTGAAATTTGACACACATCCTTCTTATGAGATTATAAAGCTGATTGTAAAAAGATTTTTGAAAAATCTCAAGAAATAAGTTTGAAATAAGCCAAAGCTCTCTACACAAAATGACAAAATAGTCATTTTTGAGTTCTAGACCACTTCAAGAGCTGATTCAAGTTGCAAAAGGTTTTAAATGACAAAACTAAGCTTAATTAACAAAAAAATTTCAAATAAGCACACTCAATAAGCTAGAAAAATCAATAATCTGTTTTGAAAAACAAAAGTCAATACGTTTTCTAGTCAAACTTAAAAGTCAAAGTCAAAAAAGCTCCAGATCAAGTAAATGGGTCAAATATGTAAGATTGATTACAAAATCAAAGTTTTTGCATAATAGAATAAGCTAGAATAGCTTATTAATAAGTTGATGACCAATTAACACTATCTGTGGGAACTTTCAGTGGGAAAGAGTTCCCACTGCTTGACTTTTTGACTTGCTTTTTAGAGAGTTCCAGTTGTTTTCTTTGGACAAAAATGGCACCCCTACAACCAGTGAGTTGTAGGGAGTCAAGAACAAGCAAATAAACACAAATTGATCTTGCCAAATGATACAGTTTAATCAAACAGTGCTCATATATGATACAGACATGAAAATAAGCAGACCAAACTTAACAAAAAGCATACAATAGCAATAACAGACTTAGTGATACACAAATAAACTTGTTTCGTGCATTGGTTTCAAGAATTAAGCTAATATCAATCCTATGTGACTTACTGATGAACAAAGATGAACACAAAGTGACATTTTCTGATGTACTTGTCCAAATCTTGAACTTCAAACCCTCAAATATACTTAACAGGTTGCAACAACTACGTTTTAGCACTTTTTAGCCCTAGTTATGCATACAATCTAGGTGTTCACAACTATGCAGTTCAAAATGACCTAAAACAAACTAGTTATGCAAGATATTCAGATTTGATGTTTTTAAGCACAAGTATAGCAAATATCAGCACTCAACCACTTCACTATCATATACAAACTCAAACAAACCCTACACAACTACTTAATCTAAACTATGAATCAAATAAAATGCAATCCCAAACAGTCCTTTAAAATACTAAATCAAGATTTTATGAAACCAAAATGTTTTTCAGACTTGACCAAGCCTAAACAAGCATCATAACATCATTGTAAAGCATAAAGAACAAGATTGCAGGTATCAAACAACACAAAACAACAGCATGCAACAAAATCACTTAGAACAACTATTATTAGCAAATTTTGGAGAAAAAATGACAAACCTCATGAATGTACATCCACACTCACGAATTTAATAGCTTATGTGGTAGCTTAAAAACCACAAGCTTCCAATACAACACTTCTAAGATCAACAGAGTTAGCACAAACAGATTATATGAAAAAAAATGAAAATGAAACAGATTTATCCAACTTGTACCCCACTCCTTGAATCTTCCCAAACCCAAGCTTCACTACACCTTGATAAGTATATTATCAGGGTGCTATGATCAACTTATGATCCAAAAACTTCAAGTGTTTGTGTATAAATTTGGAAAAATTAGATTTTAGGAAAAACATTGAACAATCTTGCATAAACTTAAAACCAATCTTTTAGAACCTCAAAATCACAACTCATATCATTCAACAATAACAATAAAGTAAACTGGAACTTGGATTTCTTCAAAGATTTCAAACATTTTTCATTCACTTGAACAAATGATTTACAGAAACATGACCTAAGGAAAAACAAAGAACAAAGCTAAATGTTGTGAGCTAAGGGCTTTATATAGAGCCTTAGAAGTCCTAAAATGCTGAAAATAAACTAGAAATCCTAGTGCTTGAAGTTCCACATTTGCCCTTGAAATTTGAATAACATTTGACTGAATTTGGATTTTTATGATGATTCATGTGATGCCAGTTGGTGAAAAGTGATCCAAGGGGTCCAATATAAGCTTAGGATGTAAGCTTGAGTGTGGGACATTGGTCTTCCACATGTTTTTTGTTTGGAGGTGAAAAGTGGGGCAGGGGAGGGTGGTAGTAACATGTGAACTGATGGTGATGGTGGTTTAAAGGTAGGTTTAGGATTAGTTAGCCCTTAATCACAAATCTGAAGCTGATTAACACCTAATTAGTTGTGGTTAAGAAAAACCCAATTAGTGTTCTTGGTTGAATAGTAGCTGATTTGATCTTGTTTAGTTTTTAAAAATGTGTTAGGCGCCATATTTAAACTAATTAAGTAATTAGTTATAAATCGGGTGTGAGTGGGATGTGAGGTGGAAGTTTGGTGTGTTTTGATTGGATGTTGGGAGTGAGTGGGGCACGTGTCAAGCATGGACAAGTCTAGGTAAGGTTTCATGTCTCACAGCTTTGGCCCCTTGTCTTCTTTCTTTCTTTCACTTCAAGTTTAAAAGCCCCAAAACCTATTTCCTTTGTTAATAAATTTTTGGTTTTTGTATTTTGGCCACAAAAACTTTCCAAAGGGTTGAATAAGTACTTGTTTTGTAATTTGATGATATTTAAGGGGCTGTTTTTGGCATGTATTCATTCTTCAGGGTCTTCACTTGTATTCTTGTCTTCATGGAGGACTAAAAGTGACAAGTCTTCAAATTTGAGGGACCAATCTTTCAATTCTTTAAAGTTGAGGATCGTTTTTGTAAATTTGACAAACTTTAGGGACTGATGAGATGGCATTTATACATGATCTCATCGTTCTTTTCGGGCTTTATATACATAAAATGTCATTAATATACCATATATATTCTTGTATTTGTTTACTTATGTGTTTTAGTTATGGATATCGTGAAAAAGACAAAAGATCGCAAGAAACAAGGAAAAACAGACACGAGAAATGAAGCCGTACAAAGAACCGAGCCCTAGTTACGGATTTCTCAAAGAAAAACCCTTGAAGATTTGAAGATGTACAAGATTGATCCCTCATTTATGAATAAATGACACTTAAAACCCTTGTATATTCATAATTACAAGTTTGGTCCCTTAAGTTTGTCAAAATTACAAAAAGGTCCTTAAATTTTGAAGAATTGGCAAGTTTAGTCCCTCATCAATTTTAAATTGTCAATAATGGTCCCTCATGAAGTCAAAGATACATTGAAGACCTTTAAAGATCAAGAATGTCCAAGATCAGTCCTCAAATTATGCAAAAATGGCAAAAACAACCCTTGAAACCCTTATTGTAAAATTTGGTGGCCAAAGTATGAAATTGGAAAGTTTAAATACAAAGGAAAACATTTGTTTTGCTAAATAAACATTGTTTACACACTTTACCAAAACAAAAGGGATCATATTTTCAATACTGAAAGTTCAAACCAAATAAACACGCGCCAAACACTTCCCACAAAAAACGGATCAAAAGAGTTACTGTTTCACGTGATGAACCCAGTTACTATCCTACTTAAAACAAAGGGTAAATCAAAATTACCCAGACACATGCTTGATTCACATGGCTAGAAACCCATCCCACACTCAAAACCCCAATCTCCACTCACCAAAGGACCCCACCCATTCCCACGTCAACCAATCACAATCCAACTTCCTCTACAAGGAATGACATGTGGCTAAATCAACAGCCCACACTCCTTACTTGGATAAAAAGCTAAAATGAACGATTTGGATGTATTTAAACAACTCATCAACAAAATTCGTCTAGAAGATTCAAGGGGCATTTTAGGGACTTTGTAACTAGGGTTTTCATTGTAATCTCAGCCCTTGTGGCCTATATAAGGACTCCTCAACCTGTGAGAGAGCCTTGTTCCAGTTTTACTCTTTAAACATTGTAATTCATTTTTAAAATTTATAAAAGTTGGTATTTTAAGAAAATTGTAATTCCTTTTTATGTTTTTGAAAGTTGGTGTTGTTTAAGGGTAATTTTGAGTTCCATTTGATGTTATAAAGGTGCTTAGATCTTGTGGTTTAAGCACGTTTATGTTTGGTGAGGATTTCAAAGTTGAAAAAACCTTGAAATCAGTAATCTGTTTTGGTTATTTATATTGTACTAACCCTTATCCAAAAGCTATAAGCCCTTACAAGCTTGTTTACACCAAGCTAGTGAAGGTTTATCAACCTTTGGATAGGTTGTTTGCTGCTTGTGTTGAAGATATAAAGCCCTTTAGGTTCTTCTTTGAACCATCAACCAAGGCACATCCCATCTCCTTTGTTCAAGGACCTTGGTCACTCTCTAGCTGTTGAGAGTGGTCTAAGGAGCATAGCTGATCCCTCTAGGAAGTTGTGGGGGATAGGTATAAGCTCTTTTTAAGTTTCCTCTAAAAAAATTACGTTTATGTCTGATATGAAGTTTGCCATGTGATTTGTTGTTCTTGTGTTTGTGCTTTGTGTTTTATAGTTGATATCTCTTAGTTGTCATCTAGTAGAGGTAATTGAACCTTCAAATCAGTAGGTTGTTTGATTGAATAAAAAGTTTGTTTGAAAAGGACTAAAACAAGGCTGTTTGGGATTTTGGGATCATAAGGCCTTGTGGCCTTGTGCCCTTGGTTCTTAGGGTTTGGGGAGTCTAAACAAGTCATATGCAATAGGTTTTGGTCACTAGTTAAGTATCAAGAGGTTTGGAAAAGGGATTTCAAGTTTTGGAAAAATCTGATAAAATTGGTTTGAATTTGGTCAAACACATCAGATCTAATAAATTCTTTGTTTGTTGGATCTAAGGTCTGAACTCTGGCTTGGGAAGAGTTTAGGTGATAAGCTATTGGTGCATTATCTGTTTCTTGAATTTGGTGGCTTATTCTGGGTGCTAGAGCTTATCAAAGTTGGCTGAAGTGGTCATTTGCATCAACAAAGTGACCACCTCAATTTTGCCTTGCATTTTGTTGTCTAGTGTATGCCTTGCTTGTTTGTTGCTTGGAACTTGTTCTTGTGCTGCTTGTGAGACTATCTGGCTATTTGGTTTGCTTTGTTGTTGGCTTATAAGCTAACTGGCTTATTGGCCTTATTGGGCCAAAATCTGTTGTCATTTGGTCAACTGACCACTTGATTCACAAGGACTCTACCTTGAGTTCTTAATAAAAATTGCTTAAAACAAGCATATAAACAATCCCTGAGCATTTGGTGAATTTTGGAGAACTTTGACTTTTAGTCATATAAGGACAATTTGGCTTATTTTTTAGAACTACTTATTGGTACATGCAACAACTTGGCTTTTGTAATAGGTGTCATTTTTCTCAGCTTAATATCAAATCTAGAAGGTTACAAGTCATTTGGTTAAGCTTTTGCTAGAAAACTAGCTTATTTGGCTTTTTTAGCCAGCTTATTTGTTCTTACAGCTTATTCTACTTCGCTTTTTGTGAATCTTATGATTGATTATTCTTAGTTAAGCTATTTGTGAGCTTTTGCAACAAACCAGAGCTTCTGAAATGTCCTAGAACTCTAACCCGACTATTTTATTGTTTAGTGAATTTCTACTTTGCTTATTTATGGCTTATTGAGTGTGCTTTTTCAAAATTTCTTTTCAAAGATCTCTTAGGCATCTCAAAGGAAGGTTGTGTGTCTAATCTGAGCTTATGGCATTCGCTTATTGCTTAATGGGCTTATTGGCCCAATAAGGATAAGCTGTTGACCAATTAAGCTATGATAAGCTCAAAACCAGCTCTTGGGCCTTCAGACGTTTGTGTTTAGAAATAAATTTTGAGTCAAATAGGGCTTTTTCAGGTCATTTGGGCCAGGTTTGACTTTTTGGGCCCATTTAGCCCATTTAAGTTGACTGTTTTGGTTTTTATCCCAATTGGGGGCCCATTAGGGGTAATTTGGTCATTTCACTTTCATTTTCTTTTTATTTAGGTTAAATTATACTAGTTTGCAAGTTTTTAGAATTTTTTATAATTTTTAGATTTTTAATATTATTTTAATATTATTTTATTATTAAATTTTAAATTTGACATTTTTGCACTTTTTATATTTTTCTTAGATTTAATACATTAAAATAGGATTTTTGCAACTCTTAGATTAATTTTATCATCATTTTCTAATTTCTAGAATTATTTTAAGTTTTTAATAGCTTTTAATCATTTTAAATAGTTTTAATTAGTTTATAAATTTATAAAAATAGTTTTAATTCCTATTTAGTCATTTTAGAGTTTTACAAAGTGAAAAATCTTTATTTGGGCTTTTTAATAACTATTTTGATTTTTAGGGCTTTAATTAGCATTTAAAAATTAATATTTAATTAATTAAAATGTTTGAAAAAGTTTTGATCATTCGTAAACTCTTAGTTTATTTAATTTGATTTTTGGTAATTTTTTGGGAATTTTTAGAATTAATTTTAATTTTAGCTCTTTTTACGGTTTTAATTTTAGTCGTTTTAGTAATAATTTTCACGTCTTCATCATTCTATTTTCTAATCCCCTTCTTTCATATATTAATCTCAAATCTCATTGCAATTTAGTCACACACATATACCTCCTTGGGAAACGAACGTAATTGGGTCATTAACACTTGATTTTCCTAAGTCATTTGTTTAATACTTACCGCTCATATACGTTCTTTTGTTTTCCTAAACAAGAGACGTATTTTACCACCAATCATTTTGGCGCCGCTGCCGGGGAGGTGTGTCGTGATTAATTTATCTTTTTGTTTTTAATATTAGCCATAAATAGTATTTGTATTAGTAGAACTCTACTAATACTTATTATCGGTTTTTTTCGTTTTTCTTGTGAAATTATTACTACTATATTGTATTAAGTATCACAACAAATAAAAAAATATCTCCAAAAGTGTGCAAACACAACCTTAATTGGGATTTGATCTGCTAATTATTGTATTCGAATCTCAAACAAAAAGAAAAAGGCAAAAATAGATAAATACTTTCGTGAAGCTCGATTTTGAAAAATACAAACTATAAGGTGTGTATAAGGCGGGTATTATAAAATATACCCTAAGGAAAAAGGCTCTTAAGTGCTTCGCGCCGCCTCGTTTCCCGCTTGCTTGTGAGTATTTTAAGATTGAAGGCTAATCGGGGGTTTTGCCGCCCAAAGTATTATTACGTATCATATATGTTTGCTTGGTTTTCTTTGTGATTAAACCCTCTTGAACAATTTGGTTTTTGGTTTTCACCAAAGTTCTAAAGTCATTCGAAGGCGTTCACTCCACTTGATCGTTTTCATTCTTTTTAGGCTTCTTTAATCAAGAGTTTGATTCGAGGAGAGATTTGGTAGATTGTTGTCTACGAAGATACACAAAATCCAAAGAAATTAAAAACAATCAAAAACACAAAAAAATTAAAAATTCACAAAACACCCAAAAAGAATCTTCTTTGCTCACCTCCCATTCTTCGTCAAGTTTATGCTAACTCGTAATCAAGCAAAACGAGCTCGTAAACGTCGTCAAAGTCAAGGAAATCAAGAGCCTTTGATTGAAGAACAAACTCCAATTGTTGAACCCGTTGTAGAACCAATAGTTGCCATGGCTAATCGTACTATGACGGAGTTGCTTCAAGCACCCACCGAGGGTTTTGGAGAAGCTATTATGATTCCCGCCATCCTTGCGGAGAATTTCGAGATTAAGACGGGTTTAATGTCGATGTTGCAAGAAAATAAGTTTAGAGGTCATGAGAAAGACAACCCGCATTACCACATAAGGAATTTTAACCGTCTCACCGCAACTAGAAAGTTTAAGGATGTTCCACATGACGCCATCAAAATGATGTTGTTTCCATACTCGTTAGATGGACCCGCTAAAATTTTGCTCGAGAAAAAACCGCAAAATTTGATTTTGACATGGGGTGATCTCGTTTCTAAGTTTGTGAACCAATTTTTTCCACCATCTAAAACAACACATTTGAAAAATGAGATTTCAAGATTTACACAACGTAATAATGAGAGTTTTTCAACGGCATGGGAACGATTTAAGGAAATGTTACATGAATGTCCACACCATGATTTTTCGGAATTACATCAAATAGATAATTTCTATAATGGGCTTAATGATCATGAACGATATTATTTGAATGCCGCCGCGGGTGGTATTTTTTTGGGCAAAACGATCGATGAAGCTTTTAAGATTATCGAGAATAGATCTAAAGTTTATAACCCTCGTAACACACCGAGTGTTGCCAATATGGGTTCGTCATCATCGTCATCGTCTCATCACATTAATGCCTTACATGATGAAGCTAATGAGGAAAATCGGTTTTTCGATAGATTTGCAAACCTTATGACTCATTGGAAAGCACAAGATGCTTTGAATTCCGCATCGGTTAAAGCGGTTGAAAAGAGTTGTTTGTCTTGTAGTGGAGCTCATGATCTTTCCGAGTGCATTACCGCCGGTGGTAACACTTCGAGTGCTTACGTAGCAATGAGAACTTACAACCAAAACGGCCAAGGTTCCCGCCCAAATCAAGCTCCACCAAATCAAAATGCTAATAACTATCGAAACAACAATCAAAATGGTGGTTATCAAGGCAATTCACGTAACTATAACAAGGGGAATTATCATAGTGGGAATGGACAAGTTGCAAATCAAAACCAAAACCGTGATTTTCAAAACACTACACAAGGTTTTCAAAATGGTCACACTAAAAATCTTAATGGAGAATTTTTGGATTATGCAAAATAAAAGGATGCTAAGTTTGATAATATGCAACGTGAGATGATTAGCTTAAGATCCGAGTTGAAAAACGAGTTTAAAAACGAACTTGCTAATGAACTTAAGACTCATGCTAATAAAATGGAAGGAAATGTTCAACGTCTTCAACAAAATCAACAAAATATGGTACAAGGACAACATTAGATTAAGCAAGAATTGTTAAAAGCGGATGCTAGGCAATAAAAATTTGAAGACCGAATGGCAAAAATGTTTGAAGCAATCATGTGTAAACCCTCTTCCTCGGGTGGTCTTCCTAGTGATACCATTGCAAACCCGAAGGGAGAAATGAAGGTTATTACTACACGTAGTGGTAAAACATTCAATGAACCAATCTCTCGTTCAAGTACTTCTACGGAGAAGGAAATCGAGAAAGAGTGATGAGACTGCTTTTATACATAGTCTCATCGTCCAAAAAGGGCTTTAAATGCATTAAATATCATGAAAATAGCCAAATATATGCTTGTGTTTGTTACTTGTGTATTTTAGGTACGGATATTGAGAAAATGACAAAAGATCACAAGAATCATGCAAAAATGAACACGGGAAACGAAACCGCACAATGAACCAAGCCCTAATGAAGATTTTCCAAGAATAACCCTTGAAGATTTGATGATTGTGCAAGAAGGGTCCTCCAATATTGAATAATTGACACTTTAAACCCTTGTATCTTCATAATTACAAGATTGGTACCTAAAGTTTGTCAAAATTACCAAAAGGGCCCTCCACTTTGAAGAATTGGCAAATTTAGTCCCTCAACAAAACTAAATTGTCAGTATTAGTCCTCCTATAAGTCAAACATACCATGAAGGCCTTCAAGTTACAAGAAATTACAAGTTTGGTCCTTTAAAAATGTCAAATTGCAAAAAGGACCCTTGACTTTAAAGAAATTGCAGAAATGGTCCCTCATAAATCACGATTTGTCAAATTCAGTCCTCCAATAAGTCAACAATACAAGTCAAGACCATTATCAATGAATAAAATGCCAAATCATCCCTTCAAAAATCAACAAATGACAAGAAATACCCCTGAGATTAGTTTACAAAACTATTTGGGGCAAACGTGTGAAGTTGGAAACTTTGCTAACAAAGGAATCCGGAATTAGCTAGTTTAAAATGCAAGTGAAAGGAGTTAAAGAGTTGAGGGGTTAATCTTGGCAGACAACATATCTTACCTAGACCTATCACCATGTGACACGTAGCCCACTCACCAAAACCAACCAATCACCACTCTCCCTGGTGCCAACTCATTTCCCACCCACAACTAACTAAACTAAACTGTGATTAGTTTATAAAAGTGGCGCCTAACACCTATTTAAAAACCAAAACAAATTAAACACCATGTTCTTGGTGTTCTTAGCAAAATTGGGTTTTCCTTAAATCTTTGCAATTAGCACTTAATCACTTCCATAATTACAATTAAGGTGACACTAAACACATCCCCACCCTTAAACCCTATGCCACATCACCACATGAGTCACATGTTGAACCCTCCTTACACGGTTTTGGGGAAAAAGCCAAAAGTTGCCAGAAAATCAACATACCATATTCCAGCTAACTCCTTAAGCTTGTTTTGGACCCTTGGATGCAATTACAGCTTGCCAGCTACAACAAAATGCCAAGATGAAGTCACATGATTCTCAAAAGTTCAAATTCTGCAAAGGGCAAATTGGGGATTCTACTGCATTAGGGTTTTTGTTTTTAGCTTTCCTAGAACACATTGTAAGCCTATAAAAGGCATTAGGCTCATTAGTTTAGTTCTTGCTCTTGAATTTTTTCTAAGTTCACATTTCTGTAAATCTCATATTCATTTTAATGAAGTGTGTTTGAAATTGGTGAAGAAAAGTCCAAGTGCCAATCTTATATATGCTTATTATTGTTGTTTGTTAACTAATCTTGAATCCAAAAACCTGTTTTCAAAGGAGTGTGCAAAAGTTTGCATATTTTCCTTAAATCTTGATATTTTGCTAAGTCTTGTTCAAACCTTGGAATTTTTGGGCTATAAGTTGATCATAGCACCCTGATATTGTGATATTAAGGTGTTGTGAGGCTTATAACTTGGGAATAATCAAGTGTGGGGAACAAAGGTTGCATTAATCAAGTTTTCCTCTTTTTCTGTTTTTGATAATTGTGCTTCTAACTTTGTTGAATCTTAGCAGGCTTGTTTGTGGAAGCTTGTGCTTGTTCTTGCTAGCACATAAGCTCAAAATTCATGGGTGTGGGTGTACATCCATGAGGTTTGAACCATGCTACCTTAAATCTGCTTAAAATCTTGATTTTTGGTGATTTTGTGTGTTGCTTGTGTTCTTGTGGAATTTATGGTTTAATCTTGCTTAATACTGCATATTACATCTGTTTATGTGTTTGATTGGGCTTGGGTAGTCTTGGAATACACTTATACTTGTTTAATCTTGATTTAAAAAAGATAAGGGGTGATTGTGGTAAATTACGACCTTTAGGAAAAGGAGCGTAAAAGCGGTAAGTATTAAGCGATGATTTAGGAAAATCAAGCACTAATGACCCTTATGATATGAAAGTTCGTTTCCCAAGGAGGTATATGTGTGTGAAAAACTTGTTAAATGTTTGGGATTAATAATTGGTTAGAAAGGGATGAGAAAAGAAGATGACGAAGACGTAAAATTAATTACTACGTTGACAAAACGTAAAACCGTAAAATCTACAAAAATAAAAATTAATTCTAAAAATTACCAAAAATTGACCAAAAATCAAAATAAATAAACTAAGAGTTTACCAATGATCATAACTTTTTCAAACCTTTTAAATAATTAAATATTCAATTTTTAAATGCTAATTAAAGCCCTAAAAATCAAATAAATTATCAAAAAGCCCAAATAAAGATTTTTCAATTGGTAAACCTCTAAAATAACCTAAAAAGATTAAAAACTATTTTTAGAAATTTTTAAACTAATAAAAACTAATTAAAATGATTTAAAAACTATTAAAACTTGAAATAATTATAAGAATTAATCTAAAAGTGATAAAATTATTCTAAAAGTTGCAAAAATCCTATTTTAATGTATTTTAGCTAAGAAAAATGTAAAAAGTTGGAAAATGTGAAATTTGAAAAATAATAATAAAATAGTATTAAAAATCTAAAAATTATAAAAAATTCTAAAAACTTGCAAACTAGTTTATTTTAACCTAAATAAACAGAAAATTAAAGTGAAATGACGAGAATACCCCTAATGGGCCCTTAAATGGGCCAAAACCAAAAACAGTCCACCTAAATGGGCTTTTTAGCCCAAAAAGTCAAACCTAGCCCAATTAATTTGGAAAAGCCCAATCTGCCTCAACATTTGATTCTAAACACAAAACTCTAAAGGCCCAAAAGCTGAAAGTGAGCTTATCACAGCTTATTATGCAAACAACTTATCCTTATTGGGCTTTTTAGCCCATTAAGCAATAAGTTAATGCCATAAGCTCTAATTTGACACACAACCTTCTTTTGGGATGCTTAAGAGATCTGTAAAAAGAAATTTTGAAAAAGCACACTCAATAAGCCAGAAATAAGCAAAGTATTATTTCACTAAAAGACAAAATAGTCGTTTTTGAGTAATAAGGCACCTCAGGACTTGATTCAACTTGCAAAATGTCACAAATGAACTCAATAAGCCAAAACAATCAACAAAATTCCAATAAGCAAAACCAATAAGCCAGAATAAGCCAATAAGCACTTATGAAAACGTCAATTAAGTTGGTTTTCTAGTCAAACCCTAAAGTCAACCCACCAAATGCTCCAGTATGAACAAATGGTTCAAATAATGAGCACCTATTACAAAATCCAAGTTGTTTCTGGTTAAAATAAGCTATTATAGCTTATTGATAAGCTGAAACCCAATTAACACTAGAAGTGGCAACTTTTAGTAGGAACTGGTTCCCACTGCTTTGACTATTTGACCAAACTTTTTAGAGAGATTTAGTTGGATTCAAATAGAAACAAGGGCACCCTTGTGATCATTGAATCACAAGGAGTCAATAGCAACAAGAAAATCCAAATATGGTTCACACAATAAGCCAGAAATGACCAAACAGTCACCAGATATTGCTCAGATATGGAAAATAAGCAGTTATGCAATAATAAGCAGATTAAGCCTGAATAAGCCAACCAAACTCAACAGGATGCATACACAAGCTATATAAACTATGAGTAAGCACAAATAAACTTAAATCAAACACTGAATCAAAGTGAATAACAAGATCAAAGCAGATAAAGTTACTGATGAACAAGGTGCATATGCAGAAACCTTTTGCTGATCTATTTGACCACATATCCAAATTCAAGCACTCAAATCTCTTCTCCTGGTGTAATTAACTAAGGTTTAGCACTTGTTAGCCCTAGCCTAAGCTTAGATCTAGGTGTCCTCAAAATCCTAGCCAATATTACCAAGTAACAAAGATTTTATACCCTTTTTATGAATCTAGGTGTTTCAAACCACAAAAATTGCAGATAAGCAGCCAAGTATATCAGATAAACATGTACTAATAACCACGAGCACGAAACTAACACTTAACAAACCACAAATCCAACTAATGCAGTTAACCCAAACACCTCTTAAAAACCTGTTTTCACAATTTTTCAAAGGATTATCCAGATTCAAACCACAAACACTTCAATAACATCAAACAACACCAGATTAACAATAATCAACCACAAAATCACAGATTCACCAATAATCATGCAATAATCACAAAATTCAGAAAAATAAGAGAGAAAATGAAAAGGGAAGAAGGTGCAAACCTCCAAGACCTACATCCAGGCCCTAGATTGTTTGAGCTTAGGTACTAGCAGACCAAGTACCAGCTTCCAATGCTGCTAAGAAGAATAAACCAACAAGTGAGATCAAAATAAACAAGACTTTCTGATTTTTGAGACCCAAGCTTTATCACTTAAAACCTTGCCTCAAAAACCTTCAAACATGTAAATGGAACTCAGAATCAGGCTATTCTAACACCAACTTTTAACAAAATATAAAAGAGATTTCTCAAAATTCAGAAAATCAAATTTTATTAATTTAAAAAGGAGTTACAAAGATTGATAGCCTAAAACTGGAACAAAAGCTCTCTCACAGGTTGAGGAGTCTATTTATAGGCAAATGCCATGCTTAGCACTATTCATAAACCCTAGAAGTGATTTTCCTATTCTATCCTTGAGGCTTCTAAACGTTTTCTTGGTGTGAGCTGTCCAAAGTGATACTGGATGTTTATTTTAGCTTTGGAATGAAGCAAGGACTCTCAGCTGTTGATTTAGCCACGTCATATAACTTGTAGGGCAAGTAGTCATGTGATTGGTTGAATGGGAATTGGGGGTGGGGTCCATAGTGAGTGGGATTAAGGGTTTTAAGGTTGGGATCTGTTTCTGCACATGTGAATCAAGCGTGGGAGTGGGTAATTTAAATTAACCCCTTGATTTAAGTGGTGTAAAATCTGGGTGGTGAAAAGGTGAATAGTGGTGCTTTTGATCCGTTTTTGGTGGATTGGTTTTGTGTTTGGCGCAAAAACATTTGAATGTTTCAAATGTGGCAACTTAGGTCCTCAGTCTTTGGGAAAATGGGTAAAACGTGTTTATCAGCCAACAAACTTCATTCCCTTTGTTAATAACTTTACCAACTTTGCACTTTTGGCACAAAACTTTTCAAAAAGGTTTTAAAGGGTTGTTTTTGCCATTTTGAGATAAATGAGGGACTAATCTTGGACATTGTTGATCTTTAAAGGTTTTCAATATAACTTTGACTTCATGAGGGACCATAATTGGCAATTTAGAATTGTTGAGGGACTAAACTTGCCATTTCTTCAAAGTTGAAGGACCATTTGTATAATTTTGACAAACTTAAGGGACCAAACTTGTAATTATCAATATACAAGGGTTTTAAGTGTCAATTCTTCATTCATTGAGGATCAATCTTGCATGTCTTCAAGTCTTCAAGGGTATTTGTTGGATAAATCATGATCTAGGGCCCGGTTCTTTGTACGGCTTCGTTTCTCGTGTCCGTTTTTCCTTGTTTCTTGTGATCTTTTGTCTTTTTCACGATATCCATACCTAAAATACACAAATAAACAAACACAAGCATATAAATGGTATTTTATGACATTTTTATGCATTTAAAGCCCGAAAAGAACGATGAGATCATGTATAAATGCCATCTCATCACTCCCCCATACTAAGCCATTGTCGTGCCCTCACGCAATGCTAGAATAAAGTATCTAAGCATCACCAAAGTTCAATTTTATTAACCTTTATTGAAGAGTAAAAGACTTGCAACATACTACGAAGATGTGTAAAGACATAATGTATGATTTTCATCACGAAAGTGACTTTTAGGGTCAAAGAATAGAAACAAGTAAATGTCCCTTAGAGTAAACTTCGTCATCCTTGATTGTCATACATTCCATGCTAAGTGCAAAAACGAGATCATTGTTGGTACAAGTCACAATGCTAAAGCTACTCATACGTCCAAATTGTGTAATACTTTTTCTCCCCGCAATCCTAGTTATTATAAAAGGAAATGGGTTACTAGCATTTTTTAACTATTTGTCATGGATCACAAGTGATTCATATTGACTTATTTGAGTAGTTATTAGTCCGAAAGCAAAGTAGCACGATTTAATCGATAGTTAGCCGAAGGACAAAATCTTTTAAAACGGCTTCTCGTGTATCTCCTTAAGTTCATATCTTGGCATAACTCGTTTCACGATTTGAGACCTTTCTCGGACCGATATTTGGCATGTACTTCACACTTCAAATCTTGGGAAGACGTTCTTGAAATTATGGTCTTCTCTTCATATATTTGGAATTTCTTCGCTTGACATTTTTGAGAGATTCTTCATATTTGGACCACGACTTCATCATTTTTCTTCAATCTTTACTTTGGATTTTGATATACAACGATCCGCCTCCTTTTCGAACTTGGATATATTTATCCTTATACCTTGTAAGGGTCTTTTTGGATAGACTTTCTCCATGATCTTTAGGGGAGTAATTGCTTTTCGTCCTGTGTCTCGATCATTCATATTGATTTAGGAATAATGATACTTCACATCATCTTGGATCTTTAGCAAAAATAGAGCTCCTCATGCCTTGTTAGGGCCTTTTTGGATGATCGCCAATCTTCGCGTCCCGCTTCAATAAGTTATGCCTTGGCTATGAACTCTATTCAACCCCGAGCAACTTTTAAAAGATCTTGCGCTAGAGGCTAAGTAACCTTTCAAATCGTACGACCTTACTTATTGCAATTGTATTTATTCCTAATGCATTGATCTTATGGGAAGAAAAAGCCACAATTAAAAACATATGAGTTTTTGAAAGAACATTTTCATGTTCTACATTTAGCATGATCACTTGTTTAACTCTATCATCTCTCGTTCTTCACTATATAAAGACCTCGAATTAAAGAGACTCGTGAATACTTAGCCATGCAAGTCAAAATTAAGCCAAATTTGGATTAGCTTTCATTAAGACTATATCAAATCAATTTTTTAGGTTTTCAAGCCACCTATAGGATCTTGCACTATCTTGGACTTTTTCAAGTTTAGAGAATGCATTTTAAAGTTCCCTTGATAAGTGACTTTCTAGGATCAATTATAGGAACTTGCGAAAAGTTCTTGTTCTTAACCCGAATGAGCTAAGACTTTCGCGTTTTAAAGCTCCCTATATAAAAGTCTACCAAAACTTGAATTGAGCGGGTTAATGAATGTAAATGGCTCCAAATTCCCATCAAGTCAAAAATTAGCTCTTTATTCTACTCATCGGAAAATATATATTCGTGTCTTAAAAACACTTATGAAAACTAAGAAAAAATTTAAAATTTGGCCATTTTTAGCCTTATTAGCAACAAAAAACAAAACATTGAAAGTTGGAAAGCTTGAGGGCGTAGCAAAGCAAGTACCTATTCACCCCCCTATACTAAAAGTAAACATTTTCCTCAATGTTTCGAGTCTAAGGGTGGAGCACCCCCATAATAGAGACGAAGAATCGAATGCTTAGGATCCAGCATGGAAAGGGTGATCAACAATATATCTAAAGCCGTTTATTAAGTATGCTAAAAGATAATTGTTATAACAATAAAGGATATGTCAATGGATTCGTGAAAAACTTCTTCAAGCAAACGATGGAGGCTCACGTAAACGAACACGAGAGTCTTCAATCGTAGATGATGATGATGATCTAGATAATACAATCACAAACAACCACGAGACAACGAGTTGGAAGGGTACAAGTCCCCTTATTAGTGAATAGTAAGCATAAAAGGATAAGCATGGGATCTCCCCCACGAGGCACCTCGTTTTTGATTACCGAGTCATGAGCTCGACTCGATCCCATCAAAATGTGAACATTTAGGGAAAGTCATGGTATGGTCAATTTTTGGTGGGGCTTACATGATAAACAAGGCCCAAAAAGCAACCGGTATTAAGGACTAAGTCCTTTGATGGTGCAAAATACCAGGATCGAAGATGGCGTTCTCGTTTTTATTGGAAAAACAAATCAACGCCACTTCTTCATGTGCCATAAACTCAAAGAGTTTGAAGAAAAGAGATGAGAAGTAGAAGGGTGGGACAATGGTTATGACAAACTTTTGAGCTACTCGAGGTAGGCTCGCACCAAGCAAATAGATATAGTTTCCATTTATTGCATCGGTGGAAGACCGAGATTTCCCATTACATGAAATTCCGGGATCGAAGATATCGTCCTCGGTGGACAAGGACGAGCTTTTAGCACTCAAAACACGTGGTGATGACGGAGTTAGATTTGTAGAAAAATCAATTAAATCACATTTAAAATCTTTTCCTTTTTTATCTTTTAAACTCTCCTTATGAAAACCCTTTTTGATTATGTCGAAAATATTTGGTGTTTCTAAGACGATGTTAGTCACACAAAAAATTCTCACATTTGAAAACCGTTTTGGTTTTGGTGGTGGTAAGTTCTCAAATCATTTATCGACAAAGAAAACTTCCCCATCGGGATCTACATATTCATCATCCGAAAGATCTTCCGTAGAAACCGGCAACTTATCAACACTTTTCAAGAATGAATGTTCGAGGTGAGGCGAAGGATTTTTCGATTCAAGTATTGACGGTTTCTTCTTTGTAGGCTTTACACTCATAACCTCCACCGGCGGAGGAAATGGTAAATTGTTTTTGGCGACATTTCCTAAAACTCTTGGTGAAAATTCTTTGCAAACGACATTGGTTGAATTACCATGGTTTAAAGTTGCAATAGAATAGACATGAGAAAGATTGGAGTTTTTTGTTGCATTGATGACAAGTTCTTCCTCATTGAAACGAAGGGTGATTTTTCGAGCATGAACATCGATAAGTGCTCTTGATGTATCCAAAAATGAACGACCCAAAATGAGAGGAACTTTTCGATCGATAGGAATGTCTACAACGATAAAGTCAACGGGATAGTAAAACTTTCCGACTTTAACGAAAACGTCCTCGGCTACTCCACATGCTAAAATCGTAGAATGATCGGCCATCTCGATAGACATGTTCGAAGGAGTAAGAGCCGGAAGCGAAAGCGATTTGAAAATCTCGAGAGGCATTAAATTAATACTAGCGCCAAGATCGGCCAAGGCGTAGCATTCCTCCATATCTTGAATTGCACACGGAATCAAAAATTTACCGGGATCACCGACTTTTTGTGGTATGCGGCTAAGAAAAACCGATGAACAACTAGACGATTGTTGTAACTTCTCTTTGTTGTTTAGCATACTTTTGAAGTTTGCGGCGAATCGAGGCATCATGATAAGAGCGTCGGCAAAACTTATGTTAAAATGTATATCACGAAACATTTTCATAAATAGCTCAAATTGATAGTTATTCCGTTCTTGTGCCTTTTCCTTGTTACGTCTTGAAGGGTAAGGTAACGGTGGTGTGGGTTGGACATTAGGCAACGACCTTGGAATCTCGGGTTCCATGATTGGTATTGGTTCAACCATAGGTGTGGTTTGAGCGGTACTTCGTGGGATTGTAATGTGCTCCTTTTCGACCATCACCTCGAGTTCTTTCTCGATTTCCTTCTCCGTAGAAGTACTTGGACGAGAGATTGGTTCCTTGAAAGTTTTACCACTTCGTGTAGTAATAACCTTCATTTCTCCCTTCGGGTTTGCAATGGTATCACTAGGAAGACCACCCGAGGAAGAGGGTTTACACATGATTGCTTCAAACATTTTAGCCATTCGGTCCTCAAATTTTGATTGCCTAGCATCCGCTTTTAACAATTCTTGCTTAATCTCATGTTGTCCTAATTCCATCTTTTGTTGATTTTGTTTAAGACGTTGGACATTTCCTTCCATTTTATTTGCATGAGTTTTAAGTTCATTAGCAAGTTCGTTTTTAAGCTCGTTTTTCAACTCGGATCTTAAGCTAATCATCTCACATTGCATGTTATCAAATTTAGCATCATTTGCTTTAGCATAATACAAAAACTCTCCTTGAAGATTTTTAGTGTGAGCATTTTGAAAACCTTGTGTAGTGTTTTGAAAATCACGGTTTTGGTTTTGATTAGTGACTTGTCCATCCCCACTTTGATAATTCCCTTTGTTGTAGTTACGTGAATTGCCTTGGTAATTACCACCTTGGTTGTTGTTTCGATAGTTATTAGCATTTTGATTTGGTGGAGCTTGATTTGGGTGGGAACCTTGACCGTTTTGGTTGTAAGTTCCCGTTGCTACATAAGCACTCGAAGTGTTACCATCCACGGTAATGCACTCGGAAAGATCATGAGCTCCACCACAAGACAAACAACTCTTAGCAATCGCTTTAACCGAAGCGGAATTTGAAGCTTCTTGAGCTTTCCAATGAGACATAAGATTAGCAAATCTATCTATCGAAAAACCGATTTTCCTCATTAGCTTCATCATGTAAGGCATTAATGCTACGAGACGATGACGACGATGACGAACCCAAATTGGCAACACTCGGTGTGATACGAGGGCTATAAACCTTAGATCTATTCTCGATAATCTTTAAAGCTTCATCGGTCGTTTTGCACAAAAAATTACCACCGGCGGCGGCATTCAAGTAATCTCGTTCATGATGATTAAGCCCATTATAAAAAGTATCAATTTGATGCAATTCCGGAAAATCATGGTGTGGACATTCATGTAACATTTCTTTAAAGCGTTCCCATGCCATTGAAAAACTTTCATTATTTCTTTGCACAAATCGTGAAATCTCATTTTTCAAATGTGTTGTTTTAGATGGTGGAAAAAACTTGTTCACAAACTTAGAAACGAGATCACCCCATGTCAAAATCGAATTTGGCGGTTCTTTCTCAAGTCAAATTTTTGCGGGTCCATCTAACGAGTATGGAAACAACATCATCTTAATGGCGTCATGTGGAACATCCTTAAACTTGCTAGTAGCGGTGAGACGATTAAAATTCCTAATGTGGTAATGCGGGTTGTCTTTCTCGTGACCTCTAAACTTATTTTCTTGCAACATTGACATTAAACCCGTCTTAATCTCGAAATTCTCCGCAAGAATAGCGAGAATCATAATGGCCTCTCCAAAACCCTCGGTGGGTGCTTGTAGCAACTCCATCATAGTACGATTCGCCATGACGACTTCTTGTTCTACAATAGGTTCAACAATTGGAGGTTGTTCTTCAATCAACGTCTCTTGATTGGCTTGCTTTTGAAGACGTTTACGAGCTCGTTTTGCTTGATTACGAGTGATCATAAACTTCACGAATAATGGGAGGTGAGCAAAGAAGATTCTTTTTGGGTGTTTTGTGAATTTTCAATTTTTTTCTGTTTTTGATTGTTTTTAATTTTTTTGCATTTTGGTGTATCTTCGTAGACAAAAATCTCTCCTCGAATCAAACTCTTGATTAAAGAAGCCTCAAAGGAATGAAAACGATCACGTGGAGTGAACGCCTTCGAATGACTTTAGAACTTTGGTGAAAACCAAATTGTTCAAGAGGGTTTAATCACAAAGAAACCAAGCAAATACATTATACGTAATAATACTTTGGGCGGCAAAACCCTCGATTAGCCTTCAATCTCAAAATACTCACAAGCAAGTGGGGAAACGAGGCGGCGCGAAGCACTTAAGAGCCTTTTTCCTTAGGGTATATTTTATAATACCCGCCTTATACCTACCTTATAGTTCGTATTTTTCAAAATCGAGCTTCACGAAAGTATTTATCTATTTTTGCCTTTTTCTTTTTGTTTGAGATTCGAATACAATAATTAGGAGATCAAATCCCAATTAAGGTTGTGTTTTCACACTTTTGGAGATACTTTGTACTTATTGTGATACTTAATACGATATAGTAATAATAATTTCACAAGAAAAACCAAGAAAACCGATAATACGTATTAGTAGATTTCTACTAATACAAATACTATTTATGGTTAATATTAAAAACAACAATGCAAATTAATCACAACACACCTCCCCGGCAGCGGCGCCAAAATGATTGTGGTAAATTACGACCTTTAGGAAAAGGAGCGTAAAAGCGGTAAGTATTAAGCGATGATTTAGGAAAATCAAGCACTAATGACCCTTATGATATGAAAGTTCGTTTGCCAAGGAGGTATATGTGTCTGAAAAACTTGTTAAATGTTTGTGATTAATAATTGGTTAGAAAGGGATGAGAAAAGAAGATGACGAAGACGTGAAATTAATTACAACGTTGACAAAACGTAAAACCGTAAAATCTACAAAAATAAAAATTAATTCTAAAAATTACCAAAAATTCACAAAAAATCAAAATAAATAAACTAAGAGTTTACCAATGATCAAAAGTTTTTCAAACCTTTGAAATAATTAAATATTCAATTTTTAAATGCTATTTAAAGCCCTAAAAATCAAATAAATTATCATAAAGCCAAAATAAAGATTTTTCGATTGGTAAACCTCTAAAATAACCTAAAAAGACTAAAAACTATTTTTAGAAATTTTTAAACTAATAAAAACTATTTAAAATGATTTAAAAACTATTAAAACTTGAAATAATTATAAGAATTAATCTAAAAGTGATAAAATTATTCTAAAAGTTGCAAAAATCCTATTTTAATGTATTTTAGCTAGGAAAAATGTAAAAAGTTGGAAAATGTGAAATTTGAAAAATAATAATAAAATAATATTAAAATATTATTAAAAATCTAAAAATTCTAAAAAATTCTAAAAACTTGCAAACTAGTTAATTTTAACCTAAATAAACAGAAAATAAAACTTAAATGACCAGAATACCCCTAATGGGCCCTTAAATGGGCCAAAACCAAAAACAGTCCACCTAAATGGGTTTTTTATCCCAAAAATTCAAACCTGGCCCAATTAACTTGGAAAAGCCCAATCTGACTCAAAATTTGATTCTAAACAGCTTATCACAGCTTATTATGCAAACAGCTTATCCTTATTGGGCTTTTTAGCCCATTAAGCAATAAGCTAATGCCATAAGCTCTAATTTGACACACAACCTTCTTTTGGGATGCTTAAGAGATCTGTAAAAAGAAATTTTGAAAAAGCACACTCAGTAAGCCAGAAATAAGCAAAGTATTATTTCACTAAAAGACAAAATAGTCGTTTTTGAGAAATAAGGCACCTCAGGACTTGATTCAACTTGCAAAATGTCACAAATGAACTCAATAAGCCAAAACAATCAACAAAATTCCAATAAGCAAACCCAATAAGCCATAATAAGCCCATAAGTACTTATGAAAAAGTCAATTAAGTTGGTTTTCTAGTCAAACCCTAAAGTCAACCCACCAAATGCTCCAGTATGAACAAATGGGTCAAATAATGAGCACCTATTACAAAATCCAAGTTGTTGCTGGTTAAAATAAGCTATTATAGCTTATTGATAAGCTGAAACCCAATTAACACTAGCAGTGCCAACTTTCAGTAGGAACTGGTTCCCACTGCTTTGACTATTTGACCAAGCTTTTTAGAGAGATTTAGTTGGATTCAATTGGAAACAAGGGCACCCTTGTGATCAGTGAATCACAAGGAGTCAATAGCAACAAGAAAATCCAAATATGGTTCACACAATAAGCCAGAAATGATCAAACAGTCACCAGATATTGCTCAGATATGGAAAATAAGCAGTTATGCAATAATAAGCAGATTAAGCCTGAATAAGCCAACCAAACTCAACAGGATGCATACACAAGCTATATAAACTATGAAAAAGCACAAATAAACTTAAATCAAACACTGAATCAAAGTGAATAACAAGATCAAAGCAGATAAAGTTACTGATGAACAAGGTGCATATGCAGAAACCTTTTGCTGATCTATTTGACCACAGATCCAAATTCAAGCACTCAAATCTCTTATCCTGGTGTAATTAACTAAGGTTTAGCACTTGTTAGCCCTTCCTAAGCTTAGATCTAGGTGTCCTCAAAATCCTAGCCAATATTACCAAGTAACAAAGATTTTATACCCTTTTTATGAATCTAGGTGTTTCAAACCACAAAAATTGCAGATAAGCAGCCAAGTATATCAGATAAACATGTACTAATAACCACAAGCACAAAACTAACACTTAACAAACCACAAATCCAACTAATGCAGTTAACCCAAACACCCCTTAAGAACCTGTTTTCACAATTTTTCAAAGGATTATCCAGATTCAAACCACAAATCAAACCACAAACACTTCAATAACATCAAACAACACCAGATTAACAATAATCAACCACAAAATCACAGATTCACCAATAATCATGCAATAATCACAAAATTCAGAAAAATAAGAGAGAAAATGAAAAGGGAAGAAGGTGCAAACCTCCAAGACCTACATCCAGGTCCTGGATTGTTTGAGCTTAGGTACTAGCAGAACAAGTAATAGCTTCCAATGCTGCTAAGAAGAAAAAACCAACAAGTGAGATCAAAATAAACAAGACTTTCTGATTTTTGAGACCCAAGCTTTATCACTTAAAACCTTGCCTCAAAAACCTTCAAACATGTAAATGGAACTCAGAATCAGGCTATTCGAACACCAACTTTTAACAAAATATAAAAGAGATTTCTAAAAATTCAGAAAATCAAATTTTATTAATTTAAAAAGGAATTACAAAGATTGATAGCCTAAAACTGGAACAAAAGCTCTCTCACAGATTGAGGAGTCTATTTATAGGCAAATGCCATGCTTAGCACTATTCACAAACCCTAGAAGTGATTTTCCTATTCTATCCTTGTGCCTTTTAGACGTTTTCTTGGTGTGAGCTATCCAAAGTGATCCTGGATGTTTACTTTAGCTTTGGAATGAAGCAAGGACTCTCAGTTGTTGATTTGGCCACGTCACATAACTTGGAGGGCAAGTAGTCATGTGATTGGTTGAATGGGAATTGGGGGTGGGGTCCATAGTGAGTGGGATTAAGGGTTTTAAGGTTGGGATGTGTTTCTGCACATGTGAATCAAGTGTGGGAGTGGGTAATTTAAATTAACCCCTTGATTTAAGTGGTGTAAAATCTGGGTGGTGAAAAGGTGAATAGTGGTGTTTTTGATCCGTTTTTGGTGGATTGGTTTTGTGTTTGGCGCAAAAACATTTGAATATTTCAAATGTGGCAACTTAGGTCCTCAGTCTTTGGGAAAATGGGTAAAACGTGTTTATCAGTCAACAAACTTCATTCCCTTTGTTAATAACTTTACCAACTTTGCACTTTTGGCACAAAACTTTTCAAAAAGGTTTTAAAGGGTTGTTTTTGCTATTTTGAGATAATTGAGGGACTGATCTTGGACATTGTTGATCTTCAGAGGTCTTCAATATAACTTTGACTTCATGAGGACCATAAATGGCAATTTAGAATTGTTGAGGGACTAAACTTGCCATTTCTTCAAAGTTGAAGGACCATTTGTGTAATTTTGACAAACTTAAGGGACCAAACTTGTAATTATCAATATACAAGGGTTTTAAGTGTCAATTCTTCATTCATTGAGGATCAATCTTGCGTGTCTTTAAGTCTTCAAGGGTATTTGTTGGATAAATCATGATCTAGGGCCCAGTTCTTTGTACGGCTTCATTTCTCGTTTCCGTTTTTCCTTGTTTCTTGTGATCTTTTGTCTTTTTCACGATATCCATACCTAAAATACACAAGTAAACAAACACAAGCATATATATGGTATTTTATGACATTTTTATGCATTTAAAGCCCGAAAAGAACGATGAGATCATGTATAAATGCCATCTCATCAAGGGGTGTTTTGCATTATCTGTTTAAGATCATAGATTGGTTTTGTGTTGTTAGAAAGTGTTGTTTGTGCTTTGTATCTGTTATTGACTTGGTTGAGTGCTAAAACCTGCAAGTTTTCAGTCTTATATCCTCAAATCAAAGATTGTGCTATATCTCATTGGTTTTGACTGTTTTTGACCTAAAATCTTGGTAATACTTAGAGTATATGCATGTTTAGGGATAAAAGGTGTTAAATCAAAATTTGTGTAACCTGATTTGAAGATTTGAGTGTTTGAATTTGGCTTGTTGGTCAGGTATATCAGCAAAGTGTTCATAACTGCTTGTTAGTGTTCATCAGTAACTTTATTGTGCTTGAATCTTGATTTAGGCCTTGAACCAATGCATGTAACTTGTTAATTTATGTTCATATGAATTAAATATAGCTTGTGTATGCTTTTGGTGCAATTTGGTTGGCTGGAATTTGCTTAAACAGCTTATTAAGTTCATAACTGCTTATGTTCATTTGTGTGAGATGTCTGGTGATTGATTGAATTAACTGCACTCTTTGGCTGATTGTGATTGTGATTTCTTTGTTGTTTCTGACTCCTTGTGATTCACTGATCACAAGGGTGCCTTGTTTGTAACTTGATTCCAACAAAAAGTCACTAAAGACAAAAAGTCAATTAAGTCAAGGAGTGGAAAAAGTTTCCACTGCTCAACATCCAAAACTAGCCCCTGGTAGTGTAATTTGTCATTCAGCTTATTAATAAGCCATATTGGATTATCAAGACATGTAACAACTTATTTTTTGTGATCAATCTTCCTCATTTGACCCATTTGTTTGAACTGGAGCTTATCCGACCTTGGCTTTGACTTTTTGCTAGAAAACTCATAAAGTTGACTTTTAATTAAGTGCTTATCTGCTTATTCCAGCTTATTGAGTGTGCTTATTGAAAAACATTTTGTTGATTAAGCTTATTTAAGTCATTTAAAAGCTTTTGATACATGAATCAGCTCTTGGGGTGGCCTAGAACTCGAAAACGACTATTTTGTCGTTTTGTGAAGATAGCTTTTAGCTTATTCAGGCTTATTCCTTGTGCTTATTTCAAATTTCTTTTTACAGATCTCTTAAGCAACTCAAAAGAAGCTTGTGTGTCTAATTTGAGCTTATGGCATCAGCTTATAGCTTAATGGGCCAAAAAGCCCATTAAGAATAAGCTGCTTTGAAATAAGCTAGCTTATACACATTTTCAGCTTTTGGGCCTTCAGAGTTTTGTTCTTAAAATCAAATTTTGAGTCAGACTCGAAGTTTTGGGCTTATTTGGTTGACTTTTTCTTATTGGGCCCAAATTAAGCCCATTAAGGGACTGTTTTGTCTTTTAGCCCATTTCTAGGCCCATTAGGGGTATTTTTGTAATTTCAACTTCCTTTCTGAGTTTATTAGGTTAAAATAAGCTAGTTTGCAACTTTTTAAATTTTTTTATAAATTTTGGATTTTTATTAATATTTTATTATTAAAAATTAAAATTTAGATTTTTTAAGTTTTTATATTTTTCTTAGGTTAAATACATTAAGTTAGGAATTTTACAATTTTTAGAATATTTTTATTGTCATTAGATTAATTTTTAGAATTAATTTAAGTTTTAATAGTTTTTAATTGTTTTTAAATAGTTTTAATTAATTTTAAAATTTTCAAAAATAGTTTTATATTTAGTTAAGTCATTTTAGAGGTTTAAAATTGAAAAAAATCTCATTTTGGGCTTTTGGTTAATTAAAATGATTTTTTGGGCTTTAATTAGCATTAAAATTTATTATTTAATTAAATAAAAGGTTTGAGTGATTTTTGACTTTTTTATAAACTCTAATTACATTATTTAGGATTTTTTAGGAATTTTTAGAGTAAAATTTTAATTTTGTCACTTTTTACGGTTTTACGTGTACGACTTTTCGTCTTAGTGTAATTCACAATCGTAACCGTCTTTCTCTTATTATATCATTTCTATTTTCGTTTCTCATAAATATAATCACAAAGTTAATCATCTCTTAACACACAGACCAAGCCTCCTTGAGAACGATCCCCACTTTGGGTCACAACTTGTGGTTTTCCTAAATCACTTGTGTACTTACCCTAATTACCTTTGTTTTCCTAAACAAAGTGTAAAAACTCAACTATCAAAGAGCCCGAGGTGATGGTCGAAAAGGAGCATATCACAAGCCCACGAAGTACCGCTCATACCACACCTACGGTTGAACCAATACTAATCATGGAACCCGAGATTCCAAGGCCGTTGCCTAATGTCCAACCCACACCACCCTTACCTTACCCTTCGAGACGAAACAAAGAGAAATTGCGAGAACGTAACAAACAACAAATCGAGCTTTTTATAAAAATGTTTCAACAAGTTCATTTTGATGTAAGTTTAGCCGACGCATTGTTACATATGCCTCGTTTCGCTTCCACTTTTAAAAGTATGATGAATGATAAGGAAAAACTTTCAAAGCTTGCTAATTGTTCTTCGGTTTATCTTAACCGCATATCGGAAAAAGTTGGTGACCCCGGAAAGTTTCTCATTCCTTGTGATATACAAGATATGAAACAATGCCTCGCCTTGGCTGATCTTGGTGCGAGCATTAGATTGATGTCATTTTCCATTTGGAAATCGCTTTCGCTTCCCGCTCTTAGTCCTTCGAACATGTCTATCGAGATGGCCGATCATTCTATGATTTTAGCATGTGGAGTAGCCGAGGATAGTCTCGTGAAAGTGGGGAAGGTCTACTATACCGTTGATTTTATAGTAGTTGACATCCCCGCGGATCCTCAAGTTCCTCTAATTTTAGGTCGTCCATTTTTAGACACCTCGAGATCATTTATCGACGTTCATGCAAGAACTATTACTTTGAGATTCAACAAAGAGGAACTTGTTCTAAACGCTACTCAAAACTCGACACCTTCTCATGTTTATGCAATCGCTACCATCAATCACATCGACTTAGTTGATGTGGTTTGCGATGAGTTTTCACAAGAAGTGTTAGGTTTTTCCGATAGTTCGTCAAGTGGCAATCCCACTATTTTGGATCCGATTCTTGCTAATTCTACACCAAATCTCACTCCATTCCAAGGAGGCGATTTTACTTCAAACGAAATCGAAAATGAAGATGAGGTGATTATTAGTAATGATACTTCTATTCCACCATTTCTTCCGCCGATGGAAGTTATGAGTGTTGAGCAAAAATATTCAATCGAGGAACCGCCTATCCTTGAATTGAAAGATCTTCCATCTCACCTTGAATACGCATTCTTGGAAGGTGATGACAAGTTGCCGGTTATTATTGCAAAAGGTCTTGCTAATGATGAAAAAACAACGCTCTTGAAAGTTCTTAAAGCTCATAAAGGGGCAATTGCGTGGAAAATTTCCGACATTAAGTGTATTAACCCAAAATTTTGTACTCACAAGAGTTCAATGGAGGAGGACTACAAACCCGCAATTCAAAGTCAAAGAAGGGTAAACCCCAAAATTCATGATGTCATCAAAAAGGAAGTTTTAAAACTCCTTGACGCGGGAATGATTTATCCTATCTCCGATAGCCCATGGGTGAACCCAATCTATTGTGTCCCTAAAAAGGGAGGAATGACCGTTGTACCTAATGAAAACAACGAGTTAATACCCACTCGTGTTGTGACCGGTTGGAGGGTGTGTATTGACTACCGAAAGTTAAATGACGCCACTCGTAAAGACCACATTCCTTTGCCCTTCATGGATCAAATGTTGGAGCGACTCGCGGGAAATGAATTCTATTGCTTTTTAGATGGTTTTTCCGGTTACTTTCAAATCCCTATCGACCCTCGTGATCAAGAGAAAACTACGTTTACGTGTCCTTGTGGAACGTTTGCTTATCGTATGATGCCTTTCGGACTTTGTAATGCACTGGGTACGTTTCAATGGTGTATGATGGCTATTTTTCAAGATATTATCGAGAAGTCGATGGAAGTGTTTATGGATGACTTTTCGGTGTTTGGCAATTCGTTCACGTCGTGTTTATCTAATCTCGAGCAAATGTTAAAACGTTGTGAAGAAACCAATCTTGTGCTTAATTGGGAAAAATGTCATTTATGTGTCAACAAGGAATCGACTTACGACATAAGGTCTCGAAAGCGGGGATTGAGGTCGATAAAGCTAAGGTAGACGTCATCGCCAAGTTACCTCATCCCAATACCGTTAAGGGAGTTAGGAGTTTCCTAGGCCACGCGGGCTTTTATTCTCGTTTCATCAAATACTTTTCGAAAATCTCTCGCCCTATGACACACCTTCTCGAGAAGGATGCTCCTTTTAATTTCAATGAGGATTTTGTTAGAGCTTTCAAAACTCTCAAAAGGAAACTTACCGAAGCTCCCATTCTTGTTGCTCCTAATTAGGAATTACCCTTTGAAATCATGTGCGATGCAAGTGATTATGCTATAGGGGCCGTCTTAGGGCAATGTTATGAAAAGCATTTCAGTCCTATCAATTATGCTAGTAAGACGATGACCGAGGCTCAATTAATGTACACCACAACGGAAAAGGAATTCCTTGTCGTGATCTATGCTTTTGAGAAATTCCGACCTTATCTCGTCTTAACGAAAAGCATCGTGTATACCGACCATTCAGCTATCAAGTATCTCTTAGCTAAGCATGATGCTAAGCCGAGATTGCTTCGTTGGATGCTCCTCCTCCAAGAATTTGATGTCACCGTGCTTGACAAAAAAGGAGCCGAGAATCTAGCGGCCGATCATCTCTCTCGTCTAGAAGATCCTCACAAAGATGTTTTCGAGAACAAGGAAATCACCGAAACATTTCCTCTCGAGAAACTCGATGTAGTGATTTCTAAAGACACCACTCTATGGTTTGCCGACATTGAAAATTACCATGCGACCAATTTCATAATCAAGGATATGACGACACAACAAAATAGAAAATTCTTTCGTAACGTGAAGTTCTATTTTTTGGATGACCCTTATCTCCTTCGGGTTTGTGCGGATCAACTCGTTCGACGTTCTGTTTTTGGTGCCGAAGCTTCTAACATCCTTAAAGCTTGTCACGAGGGACCCACGGGTGGTCACCACGGTGCTAATATCACGGATAAGAAAGTGTTCGATGCAGATTCTTTTGGCCTTCTATCGTGATGCACACGCACTTATGAAGTCGTGTGATTCGTGCCAACGTCAAGGAAAATCGTCTCAACGTGATGAAATGTCGCAAAATATAATTCAAGTGTGTGAGATTTTCGACATTTGGGGCATAGACTCTATGGGGTCGTTCCCATCGTCTCATGGTAACAAGTATATCCTTGTCGTCGTCGACTACCTTTCTAAGTGGGTGGAAGCTAAGGCTTTACCTAAAAATGATGCTTGTGTGGTAGTGAAGTTTTTGAAGCAACTATTCTCTCGGTTTGGAACCCCTCGTGCTATTATAAGCGATCGTGGAACCCATTTTTGTAATGACCAATTTGAGAATGTCTTAAAGAAATATGGAGTTACTCATCGTCTTTCTACGGCTTATCACCCGCAAACGAGTGGGCAAGTCGAGGTTTCAAACCGAGCTTTGAAGAGGATTTTATAGAGGTCGATTGGAGAAAACCGTGTTTCATGGTCCGACAAACTCGATGACGCTTTATGGGCCTTTAGGACCGCTTATAAGACACCTATCGGTTGTACTCCATATAAGTTGGTTTATGGGAAGAATTGTCATTTCCCCATTAAATTGGAGCATAAGGCATATTGGGCCCTTAAGCATGCTAATTTTGATTTAAAGACCGCGGGGGATCACCGGAAAATACAATTGAATGAATTGGATGAATTAAGAGATAATGCTTATGAAAATTCATTAATTTTCAAAGAAAAGACTAAAAGTTTCATGATGCAAAGATTAAAAACCGGTTTTTAACGTTGGCGATCAAGTGTTACTTTTTAACTCTAGACTAAAGATATTTTCCGGGAAATTGAAATCTCGTTGGTCGGGTCCTTTCACCATTACACAAGTGTTTCCTTATGGGACCATCGAGCTAGCTCAAAATGATGGTCCTAATTTTAAGGTGAATGGACATAGGCTTAACCACTACTTTGGTGGGGAAGTTCCTTCATTGGATGACCTCGACCAAATCACCTTCCCCAATAATAATTAGCATTGAGGGGATCGAGTCGATCTCATGACTCGGTAATAAAAACAAGGTGCCTCGTGGGGGAGATCCCATTTTTTTCATCTTTTTATGCTTTCTAATAAATAATGAGAGGGGATTTGTGCCCTTCCAACTCGTTGTTTCTTGGTTGTTTGTGATTGTGTTATCTAGATCATCATCATCACAACGATTGAAGACTCTCGTATTCGTTTACGTGAGCCTCCATCGTTTGCTTGAAGAAGTTTTTCACGAATCCATGACATATCCTTTATTGTTCTAAGAATTATCTTTTAGCATAATTTATAAACGGCTTTAGATATATTGTTGATCACTCTTTTCATTCTAGATCCTAAGCATTCGACTCTTCGTCTCTAGTATGGGGGTGCTCTACCTTTAGACTTGAAACATTGAGGACGATGTTTAATTTTAGTATGGGGGGTGAATAGATACTTGCTTTGCTACGCCCTCACGTTTTCCAACGTTCAACATTTTGTTTTATTTTGTTGCTAATAAGGCTAAAAATAGCCAAATTTTAAAAATTTTCTTAGTTTTAATAAGTGTTTTTAAGACACGAATGTATATTTCCGATGGGTAGAATAAGAGCTAATTTTTGACTTGATGGGCATTTGGAGCCCTTTACATTCCTTAACCCGCTCAATTCAAGTTTTGCTAGACTTTTATATAGGGAACTTTAAAACGCGAAAGTCTTAGCTCATTCGGGTTAAGAACAAGAACTTTTCGCAAGTTCCTATAATTGATCCTAGAAAGTCACTTATCAAGGGAACTATAAAATGCATTCTCTAACTTGAAAAAGTCCAAGAAAGTGCAAGATCCTATAGGTGGCTTGAAAACCCAAAACTTTGATTTGATATAGTCTTAATGAAAGCTAATCCAAATTGGCTTAATTTTGACTTGCATGGCTAAGTATTCACGAGTCTCTTTAATTAGAGGTCTTTAAATAGTGAAGAACGAGATATGATAGAGTTAGAGAAGTGATCATGCTAAACGTAGAACATGAAAACGTTCTTTCAAAAACTCATATGTTTTTAATTGTGGCTTTTTCTCCCATAAGATCAATGCATTAGGAATTAAAATAATTGCAATAAGTAACGTCCAATGATTTGGAAGGTTACTTAGCTTCTAGCACAATATCGTTTAAAAGTTGCTCGGGGTTGAATAGAGTTCATAACCGAGGCATAACTTGTTGAAGCGGGACGCCAAGATTGGTGAAGATCCAAAAAGGCCCTAACAAGGCATGAGGAGCTCTATTTTGTTGCTAAAGATCCAAGATGATGTGAAGTATCATTATTCCTAAATCAATATGAAGGATCAAGACACACGACAAAAAGCAATTACTCCCTAAAGATCATGGAGAAAGTCAATCCAAAAAGACCCTTACAAGGTATGAGGATAAATATATCCAAGTCCGAAAAGGAGGGGGATCGTTGTATATCAATGTCCAAAATAAAGATTCAAGAAAAATGATGAAGTCGTGGTCCAAGTATGAAGAATCTCTCAAAAATTTCAAGTGAAGAAATTCCAAAATATGAAGAGAAGACCATAATTTCAAGAACGTCTTCCCAAGATTTGAAGTATGAAGTACATGCCAAATATCGGTCCGAGAAAGTTCTCAAATCATGAAACGAGATATGTCAAGATATGAACTTAAGGAGATACTCGAGAAACGGTTTTAAAAGATTTTGTCCTTCGGCTAACTATCGATTAAATCGTGCTACTTTACTTTCGGACTAATAAATACTCAAATAAGTTAATATGAATCACTTGTGATCCATGACAAATAGTTAAAAAAATCTAGAAACACATTTCCTTTCATAATAACTAGGATTGCGGGGAGAAAAAGTATTACACAATTTGAACGTATGAGTAGTGTTAGCATTATGATTTGTAACAACAATGATTTCGTTTTTGCACATAGCATGGAATGTATGAAAATCAAGGATGACAAAATTTACTCTATGGGACATTTACTTGTTTTTATTCATTGACCCTAAAAGTCACATTCGTGATGAAAGTCATAAATTATGTCTTTACACATCTTCGTAGTATTGTTGCAAGCTTTTACTTTTCAATAAAGGTTAATAAAATTGAATTTTGGTGATGCTAAGATGCTTTATTCTAGCACTGCGTGAGGGCACAACAATGGATTAGTATGGGGAGTGATGAGATGGCATTTATACATTTGAAATCTGGCTTGGGAAGAGTTTAGGTGATAAGGTATCTGTGCATTATCTGTTTGTTGAATTTGGTGGCTTATTGTGGGTGCTAGAGCTTATCAAAGTTGGATGAAGTGGTCATTTGCATCAGCAAAGTGACCACCTCAATTTTTCCTTGCATTTTGTTATCTAGTGTATGTCCTACTTGTTTGTTGCTTGGAACATGTCTTGTGCTACTTGTGATACTATTTGGCTATTTGGTTTGCTTTGTTGCTAGCTTATAAGCTAACTGGCTTATTGTCCTTATTTTGCCAAAATTTGTTGTCATTTGGTCAACTGACCACTTGATTCACAAGGACTCTACCTTGAGTTCTTCATAAAAATTGCTTAAAACTAGCCTATAAACAATCCCTCAGCATTTGGTGAATTTTGGGGAACTTTGACTTTTGGTCAAATAAGCACAATTTGGCTTATTTTTGAGAACTGCTTATTGGTACATGCAACAACTTGGATTTTGTAATAGGTGTCATTTTTCTCAGCTTAATATCAAATCTGGAAGGTTACAAGTCATTTGGTTAAGCTTTTGCTACTTAACTAGCTTATTTGGCTTTTTCAGCCAACTTATTTGCTCCTACAGCTTATTCTACTTGGATATTTGTGAATTTTATGATTGATTATTCTTAGTTAAGCTATTTGAGAGCTTTTGCAACAAAACAGAGTTTCTGAAATGTCCTAGAACTCTTACCCGACTATTTTGTCGTTTAGTGAATTTTTACTTTGCTTATTTCTGGCTTATTGAGTGTGCTTTTTCAAATTTTCTTTTCATAGATCTCTTAGGCATCTCAAAGGAAGGTTGTGTGTCTAATCTGAGCTTATGGCATTGGCTTATTGCTTAATGGGCTTATTGGCCAAATAAGGATAAGCTGTTGACCAATTAAGTTGTGATAAGCTCAAAACCAGCTTTTGGGCCTTTAGACTTTTGTGTTTAGAAATAAATTTTGAGTCAGATAAGGCTTTTTCAGGTCATTTGGGCCAGGTTTGACTTTTTGGGCCCATTTAGCCCATTTAAGTTTACTGTTTTGGTTTTTAACCCAATTGGGGGCCCATTAGCGGTAATTTGGTCATTTCACTTTCATTTTCTGTTTATTAAGGTTAAAATATACTAGTTTGCAAGTTTTTAGAATTTTTTATAATTTTTAGTTTTTTAATATTATTTTAATATTATTTTATTATTAAATTTCAAATTTCACATTTTTGCACTTTTTATATTTTTCTTAGATTTAATACATTATAATAGGATTTTTGCAACTCTTAGATTAATTTTATCATCATTTTTCTAATTTCTAGAATTATTTTAAGTTTTTAATAGTTTTTAATCACTTTAAATAGTTTTAATTAGTTTATAAATTTTTAAAAATAGTTTGAATTCTTATTTAGTCATTTTATAGGTTTACAAAGTGAAAAATCATTATCTGGGCTTTTTAATAATTATTTTGATTTTTAGGGCTTTAATTAGCATTTAAAAATTAATATTTAATTAAGTAAAAGGTTTTAAAAAGTTTTGATCATTTGTAAACTCTTAGTTTATTTGATTTGATTTTTGGTAATTTTTGGGAATTTTTAGAATTAATTTTTATTTTAGCTCTTTTTACGGTTTTAATTTTAATCATTTTAGTAATAATTTTCACGTCTTCGTCATTCTATTTTCTCATCCCTTTCTTTCATATATTAATCTCAAATCTCATTGCATTTTAGTCACACACATATACCTCATTGGGAAAGGAACTTAATTGGGTCATTAACACTTGATTATCCTAAGTCATTTGTTTAATACGTACCGCTCATATACGTTCTTTTGTTTTCCTAAACAAGAGACGTATTTTACCACCAATCAGGGACCAAACGTGTAATAATGAATAAACAAGGGTATAAAGTGTCAATTCTTCAATAATGAAGGACCCTTCTAGTATAATCTTCAATTCTTCAAGGACTTTTCTTGGAAAATCAACTCTAGGCTCCGGTTCATTGTGCGTCTTCGTTTCTCGTGTTCGTTTTTGATTAATTCTTGTGATCTTTTGTCATTTTCTCGATATCCATACCTAAAATACACATTCAGCAAACACAAGGATATTTATAGCACTTTTTATGATATTTTAACCACTTTAAGCCCGTTTTGGACGATGAGACTATGTATAAAAGAAGTCTCATCACTCCCCCATACTAAACCATTGCCGTGCCCTCACGGAATGCTAGAATAAAGTATCATAGCACCTCCAAAATTCATTTTTATGGACTTTTATTAAATCATAAACTTACTACACTACTACTACTTGCTATTACTTGCGTTTTAGACATAATGTATGATTTTCATCACAAAATAGGACGTTCAGGTTCATAGAACAAGAACACGTGAATGCTTCGTTAATAATAATTTGGTCATCCTCGATTTTCACCCAATTCCATGCCTAGCGTGCAACGGGATCATTGTCATTATAGGTTAGTAATGCTAACACTACTCATATGCCCTAACCACGTACATAGACTCCCTTAATCCCTATATTTTATTTTTGTCTTGAATGTTCACGAAGATACATTGTGTAACACCCCATTTTGATAAATGGAATGTCACGCGTGATTATGGCGTGTCATCAAAGCATACAAGGATACATGTCTAAACATTACATGACCATAAAGGAAATACCAGAATCAAACATAGGTACCCCAAAAGTAGAACTCGTCACATACAAACATAAGTACTGTAAATGAAAGGACTAAACAATGTCTATGGAAATGAGTATCAAAGTATAAAGAAATGCATAAAGTAAAGAAGGCTAGGAAGCTTCCAATCCATATGCACGTACGCTTAAAGTCTACTAGCGTCCCTGAGTACCTGTCGTTTTGGGAACATGAAAAGGAAAACGGCTGAGCAATACGCTCAGTGCACGGATATACAAGTATAGCATGAATAATATAAGCATATAAACATAAAGCCTGAAACAGCAGAAAAGACTAAGTCCTGGATAACTTGGTTATATCATAGTAAAACTGGTTTTATAGTTTGAAAAGCCTTATGTTTATCTTGTAAAAACTGTTTAACATATTTACCATTAGCCAATATAGGTCATGAAATATCAACGTACATGAATACTTGGAGGGGTGACCTCATCATGCAAATTAGAGGGGCTGCTTCTAATTTAATATATTGGTTTTGGGTAGGAGGGAACAACTCCTTTTGAAGGATGCAAGGCACACACCACATTCACACTGAATAATCTGCTGAAAACATGTAAACTAGGATGCACCCATACGCCCACCTGATAATAATAATATGGCCAAAAGCTGAAAGGGACGCCACGAGCTATCACTCCACCGTGGTGAAGTCATAACACTGGTGCCTCCAGTGTTATGGATATGGTACCTCCATAACTAGGTGAAACTAGTCATGCATGTATATGGCTTTAGGTATTCTAATTAAACATAAGCAATTCAAAAACATATAAAACATATACTGGGGAAAACAGTTGGCTGCATACGGGAAATCCTAATAAGGAAGAATGGCCATACTGAAAGGACGGAGAATCCGTACCTTATGTCCAGTGAACGAAGAAGACGAACGGAAGAGAGTCCTACTTCGGTATCACTAATGATACATAAATACATACGTGTATAAGTATTTGATTACTGAGTACGTAAATGGTTTTATAACATGTCTTAGCTTGTTTTATATGTCCATGTCATGTTTTAGTGATTAACGCTTTATACTGTGTTTATCATGTATTCTGTCTATTCTGATTAAGTATTACTTGTATTTCTTGTATTATTATACTTGTTGTGTAATAATAAGTAACTTTCTAAAAATAATAGGTTTCCAAAAATAGAAAGTTTCCAAAAATAGAAAGTTTCTAAAAATAGAAAGTTTCCAAAAATAGAAAGTTTCCAAAAATAGAAAGTTTCCAAAAATAGATTTACTGCTTAAAATAGAAAAGTTTCTAAAAATAGAAAGTTTCCATAAATAGATTTACTGCTTAAAATAGATAAGTTTCTAAAAAGAGAATGTTTCCATAAATGGAAATAAGCTGGATTATTAAGCTAATTATATAAGCTTAAGTGTTTACTGATTAATATTCTAAGTGATGTAATTAAATAGTATAGTTTATTAATTATTTCATGTAAATTAAATAAACTATAGGTTAAAGTATTTAATTAAATATGACATGGTTTAATTAAATAAAGGTAAAAATACTTAGGTTAAAACATGTATTATTATCTATTAATAATATAATCTAAGTCATGTAAATTAATTAATTATTAGTCATGATTTTAATAATTAATTAATTATATAGTCTAATTAAATAATAAATACTTAGGTTAAATTTCATGAATTAATAATAAAATTAATAACCTAATGTTTTTATTAATTTAATTTAAGTCTTGTAAAAACATAAACTTGTACATATAATTAATCTTGTAAAAGTAACCCATGAACCGAACCGTGTTTTAATCTAAACATGTGTGTACCGGACCCGTGTTTTAACCCGCGAACCGGCAACAAACGTACCCTTGGTCAAACTAGCTGCCGGCTAGCCAAGGGTTCCCACCGGCTAGTCGGTGTTCCCCTTGCTGTCGTGGCCTACCCGAGCACAACCATGCCCCGACCGAGGTTGGGGTCTCCCCTTTTCCTTCTGCCGTGACACAAGACCACCACACCGAGACCTTGAGGTCTCGGTTGGTGCGAGAAAAATAAAGCCGAGACCCCCCCCTTGGGCTCGGTTCCTTGCGTCGGCCATAAACAAACACCCTTAAACGCTTAATTAAATTTACCCCATGATTAACTAACATGTGTATACTTGTTTTTAATTTGTTATTAGAAACATTCATGATTTCATGTGATTTATAAATCAAAAACATAAAAGAAAAGAGGTTTAGGGTTTATACCGATCACGTGCATCAAAGGATAATGAACACAGAACGATCCTTGCAATAAATCGAACACCAAAAATCAACCAACACACCTTGTGTGTGTGTGTGTATACCCGGCGGCCGAGAACAAGGAGAAGGAGAAAAAGATTTTAGGGTTTCTTGTTTTCAATATTTAGTTATTATGAAAATAACTTTTCCCTTAATTCCTTGTTAGTAAAATTTGCATAGGCTTGGCCCATGTTTCTTGTTGTAGACGTGGGTAGGGGGCCCCACATGGGGTAACCCATACATTTTCTGTGTCTAAATAATAAGTGTGTTCTCGTGTTCGTGTTTTATTTGATTTAATTAGTTATCGATTCGTGTCTTATTATATTTATTCGTGATCGTAATAAATATACATAAATACGTAATATTAAGCTCGTGATTAATTTACGTTCATGATTTCATGTTCGTATGTTCGTGGTTATAATATTATTGAATTAATTATCGTGTCTTAATACGTAATAAATACTTATCGTGTTATAACACGTACGTAATACTTGTAATTCTTGTTCGTGAAACGTAAACATGCTATAAAAGGAAAGTTCTAATCATGTAAGTACGATCGTAAGGGTACTATTCATGGTAAAAGAATGCGGGTTTTACAACTCTTCCCCTTAAAAGAATAATTCGTCCCCGAATTATAGATAAAGTAAACTAGATAAGAAGAACATACCCGAATTCAAAATATGAAATGAGGGTAAGATGTGACAATCCGTCAATTTATGGTTGATATTTTATTCTCAATATTTATTTGAAAACATTATTTTAATGTTAAAATATGAACTCACTTATTTTTGGGAAGTAATTTGGATTTACTTCTTGAAGTAGCGTCGACTACGTCTAAACCGGAGGATTCAACGTTACGTGCTTACGTTTACATACACCGTCTTTGGTGACAGTCCGACATTTCAGAAAATAAATTTTTCCATGAATATTATTTTGGAGTTTTAAATTTGAGTTAGTTCATAAACTCACAAATTTACGAGAAGAGATTAGGACTTACGATTTTATTTTAACGTCCGTTATGACTAAACCGGAAACCCTAGGATTACGTATTTACGTTTTCGAACTCCGTTTTTGATGAAACAATTTTTATTGGATTCGTTTTGTGACGTTGATTCATAATTTATAAAAACGTTTTTCGTAAAACGACCCGAGGGCACGCAAATCGAGGAAACTAGAATCGAGGAGTACCCGTAAATAAATGGGGATGAGACAAGTGGGACACTTGCCCCACCCCCACTCAAAACCGGCCTAAGTAGCCAACACATCTCATGATGTGTCAACTTGGTAGCAACTAAGCTAACAAGTGTTAGCTTAGCTTAAAAGCTACACCATTACAACACAAAACCACTTCTACCATACCACTTCCTCATTTCAACATGCAAAATCACTCAACATTCTCTCTTCTCCTCCCAAATATGTCGTCCCATATCACTTAAAAACATCCACTTTTGATAAAAATTTACCATGGAATCTTATGTTATATACACATATGTTGAAGCCCTTTTGAAACCCTATTGATTGGTGGTGCTTATAACATCCAAGGAGGAGTTTTCATGGAGTAGTAGGGCTGATTTTCCACAAGGAGTTTATGAAGATTGGTGGTCTTGAAGATGGTCTTGGTGCATTACAAGTTTCTCCATCAAAATCCATGTTTTGATCAACCTACATCATCATGGTGGTATAAAGATTGTTCTCCTCAAGTTCATGTTATTTTTTATTATGTAAAATTGTATTTCTTTTACTTATGTATATGTATATGATAACTAGTGATTATTAAAAATATTGTGTGGGGATTTGGTGTTGATAAACATGATTAAAAAGGTGAAAAACTATAAAGAACAAGGCTAAAATCTTGCTTAAAAGTGAGGGCTGTATAAAACAGTAAAGAAACATGTCATGAACTGATAAAATGATGAAGTAGAATTAATATACAGTAAGCTATGGGTCTTGTACACATGTGAGAGTTGGCCATGCAATGGAATCATTGTAATGAGTAAGATATGATCAAAACAAGTTTAAGGTACAAATCTGAGTTCACTGTTTTGGACGATTTTTAGAAAATACTTAGAGGATGATTCAACAGTAGCTATATGTGAGTTAAATGGAGCACATATCATTTAGTTTATGTGATAAAAATTTGAGCTTCTATCTCCATATAGAACTCTACATATGGCAGTTTTGGTGAAAGTGAAGATAAAAATCAGATTTTGAAAATTAAAGTATAATACTATTATATAAGCACTCAAAATTTAATAGTATAAAATATAAATTAAAACCCACTAACTTATATAATACATTTATATAAATATGTACAATGGTAAATAAGTGGACATTTTATAAAAATGGTAACTTGTTAAGTTTTATAAGTTATAAAACTATAAACATGATTTTTACGACTTTTTCGGCTAATACCATAAAATTAACGTTTTTGTTAAATAAAACTTAGATGGTTGGACCCGTCTAATGTAAACTTTGTAAAACTTATATACTGATATATAAACATGTATAACAAGTAAAAACCGATAAAACCCGAACTATATAACATACGGACATTAACGGGCTAAATTAACGTTATTGGACTAATAAAACAACAAAATGGACTAAAACACTTATAAACTTATTTATTGGGCTTAACCCATTTGGGCCCAACATGTAAAGTATAACTACTGATAATATAAGTATAACAAGGATTAATACAAGTTAAGAACTTATAATAGGCTTATTGGACCTAAAACACGTAAATAGGTAAAACGAGAAAACTAGTATAAAAGTTATCGACACATAACACAAAAATGAGTAAATGAGGATATGTAAACCCACTTGATCATCATATATATAAAATCATCATATGTATACATAATTGTTATTTTTATAAAGTCATTGGACAAACGTCTAAGACCGATTATTATTTGTCTAGGTTTCCGTGATTGAAGCACGTACCGTACGTCCGAATTGCCGATAACCCGCCTTCCCACATCAACGTGAGTTCATAGCCTCGCACCCTTTTAAATGTTTTTATGAAATGTTTATAAACCCGCGAGGGAGATAACATGTTAGTTTTTATAAAATAGGACACCATTTGTCCCGATTGTTTGTTTATTGATTTGGACCCGAATGATTGTATGACCCGATTGTATGACCCGATAAATGATTAAAGGACCCGATAGATGAAATAAAATGGATTATTAAAGTTAGGTTATGTCACTAAAAGTCCCATTAGCATGAATTGTGAACTACCGGGATTTGGTAGACGCTTGTGCATATAATAGTACTATTTGGGGACGATCACCCCAGTTCGCGCCTTGACGGTTGATCCCCGTCGTGCCACATTGATTGGTAAGCGAATTTATGTATGAGAAGATTTCCATAGCGTGACCTTTGTGACGACACGCTAATTTAGATGGGCAAATTGAGTATCGGGTTAGCTACCCGTTGTTGGTTTATTAAGGTAACAATGTCATGCGGCTTATAATAATCCAATCACCGAAATACTACTAGACGCTCCGAGTTACGATGTATTGCCTGACTAGCAATACAGGGTCATACTATTGATATTATGTTTGTGTTTTGGTTTTCATAACCATATTCGTATAACGGTTTTTATTTTCATACAAAGTCATAAGACGTATTGTATGATGTTTTTACGACATTGGCTCGTATAATGATTTTTAAGGCAAATGCCTATATTATGATTTTCGATAAGGATTTGTATAAAACGACTTTGGCCATTTTATGGCCTATTAAAATGATTTGTACAAAATGATTTTCGGTAATAATTTTATACCGATATTATATTGATGGTTTATTAAACTCTATGAATTCACTAGGTGTTATCGCGACCTTTTCTTTAACATGTTTTATCTCAGGTACTTGAAGGTAATTCTCGGAAGACGACAAGAATTCATGGCCCGCACTTAAACAATATTTTCCATTCAAATACTTTATAAAACTTTGTATGAAATAATATGACTTGGGACCGATGTAACTTTGATATTTATGAATGGAAATGATTTATTATTAAACGACGCGATTTTTATGCGTTGTCTATGATGTGAGTAATGTGTTATCCCGTAACACCAACGAGTCTTCCTCTGTATTGAGTTGTATAAATTTGGGGGTGTTACAGTTTGGTACCAGAGCTCTCGTTATAGAGAACGAAAGATTTTTAAAACCAAGGTTTTGAATAAAACATTTCAAAATCTTTTAACTATAAACATTTTTCTAAAAATGTCTAAAAATCTTTTTACTATAACGGTGCCGAAGAATTCCCGAGTTACCGACAAGGCCAGACTGAGAAGTGTTATTTTAATATATATATTGGATTATATATATATATATATTTGATGTAATTTTATTACATGATTTTTTGATGATTATTTTGATATTTATACGAGGTATTTATACGACGTAGATTGTCACAAGAAACCCTAACTTCCCTAGTAAATTAATCGAAGCTATTCTCGTAGGAATTCTAGCTATCCTAGATCTAAACCAAGTTGTGGATATTTATGATCCCCACAAAATGGTTGATATTCGTAGAAATGTAGATATTAGTTGATTGTGATATTGAAAAAGAATTGGCGAGATTAAATCTGATATCGATGTCATGACGATCTTTCCTTATAGAGTGGAGTTTGACAAAACGTTACCACCTAGAAAGATGTCATCTGACTCGTTGTCATCCAATTCTTAAATTGAAGTCGAAAGGGTGAATGTTGCACTTGAGGCTGTCATTGGAACCATTACCCAAAAGCCTCATGCCACTAGTACCTTTCCGAGAAGTCTAATTGAATGTATGAGTCATTTGATACTAGTGACTCATTTGATAATTGTTGTTGTAAGAGCTATAGGATTGGAATTTAAGTGTTGTTCATATTGAGATTTTATTGCCCTATTAAGGTTTAAAAATAAGATTGAAAGTATTAGAGAATGAGGTAGAATATCGCATTGAGTATAAAATTGGTTAAAAACTTGAATAAAGAAAAATTTAACTTTTATGGAATATGAGATTGTTAAGAGGAATTCGTTAAGTCCTGTGATTGAATTATAAGGTTTTAAATGATTGTAGGTTCGTGTTAAGGGTTGTTCCTAGACCATTGTCCACTAACGAGGATGCCCAGTGTCCAAGAAATAAATTGAAAAATCTTCTTCTAAATTGGGACCGATGGATCTTCCGGGACAGGTGGGACACCTAATGACCCTTGTAGATTAATAATCATTGAGGTATCTTTTAAAAATCCCTAACTTAACTGAGATATCAGTTGGTAGGATGAGTTTTGAGAATTGTATGACATAGTGACACGTAATGTGTTACGGTACAATTTAGACTTGTTTGTGATTAATGAAAAGACTACCTTTGATTGCTAAATTCTACATGTATCGATGTTATCTATCTTTTATTTGCTTCATCCTAATGTTCGCATTAGTGATGCAACCATTGAACAAGTACTCGTCTCGAATTGAGTTACGTTGTGGATTATTCTTTTTGAGTGCCATCGAGGTCATGAACCTCATGATTATTTGGCTAACCTCATTTCCTATCATATCGTAGTTAGTTCTTGGTGAACCACTCTTCATCACTCCTTTGCAGATCACACATTGTTTTTATAAAGTTAAAACGGTATCCTTTGAGAAAATTTAATTTTCATCACTATAAGGATTATTCAAAGTGAGATTTATAAGTGATTGTTATCGAAATGAAGTTGTTTATAAAACGCCTTGGAAAACTTAATTGTTTTCATAACAAGGAAAATCTTTGTAAATTTATTTTGATTCTTATTTAAGAATTAAGCATGAAAATGTTTTTATTATAAACATGATGATAAAATTTTGACGAACTGAGTATTGCATCGTTAGTCTTGAAATTGTATATAGTTGCGCGCCTACATACAATTTGGAATGAACCATGCAAGACTGATTAGTAGTCACCATAAAATTAATGAATAAACACTACATTTTCTTTGAAGATTGTGAAAGATTAAATTTTATGAGATCTGCAAGAAGTGAAAAATAAGGACATAATGTTAGGGACACCTACATATGTGCCTGTAGCATCTATTCTTCTGAGTCGAATTTACTCATCTGTGGAATTTGTCTTATTTGACAATTCGTTCTTGTCCAATTCTCCCGTAGTGAGATTCTTAGGAAAAGTATCTGATTACCGAGTGTTGATGCCCGACTGGATGTATTGACGTTCTTATCATTTATTATTATTTGATTTCATTTGAATGACATGGGTAACGATCCGAGGAGCTTTCGAATGCGTACTCAAATCATGAAAACATGGGATATATTCATATTCGTTAAATGTTTTCGTCTGTATCTGATTTGAAATTCTCTCGCATAGATTATGCGTTGACCTTACTCTTTTAATAATAGTTGTGTCTCCATATATCCCTGAATTTGTGAAGGATTATGAGTTATTATTAGTCTTTTGAGAAGTTCACATCTTATCGACGGCAATAAAACTAAAAAGTTGATAGTGCCAGTAGAATGGATTGATTGATTATGACATGACGAAATTGTCTTAATTGATGGGAACTCGAATTGAATTCACCTAAATGATAAGATGTCGATTATCAAAAGTGATCTAAATAATTCTTGATGGATGACCATATCCTGCATTTAGACTTGAAATTATACCGTGAATGGTTGTTAATTAGTCATAGATATTATAATCTAGAAAGAACCTAATATGAATTTATTAAAACATGTTTATTTTATCTGAACTTTAGGAAGTATTTGTTGGTAAATTACCTATACTTTTGCCATTAAGGCAAGTTGAAATTGGTATTGATTATATTTCCGGTGCTGCACTTGTGGCTTGTGCACTGTACGTCAGCACCATCTGAATTTAAGGAATTACCGTACAACTGAGAGAGTTGTCGGAGAAAGATTTTATTCTACCGAGCTTGTCATCATGAAGAGCTATGCTGTTATCATTCCTTATATTTATAGATTACTGCGAACTGAGTAAATTGACAATCAAAAACGAAATCCATAACTCGAAATGGAAGATTTGTTCGATCATTTACAAGGTTCTAGCGTATGTTTTAAAGATTTGATCCACGGCATGGTTATCATCAACTTCGCATCTGCGAAAAAGATTATGTATTCCAATCACTACATCCGGTACTTGTAATGAACATTATGAGTTTCACGTGGTGACGTTTGGATTGAATAATACACATGTAGCATTCATAAATTGGGTAAATCACGTGTGTAGGCTGTAATTTGATAAATTCATGCTCGTGATCATTAAGGACCATTTGATTATTTATAAGAATAAGAATGAGTTAATAATTAATTATAGATTGCCCTGAATTGGCCGAACAATTAAAACATGTACTTTGAATATTTAACATATGACTTAAGACTTAATCCTTTACATGATTTAACCATGTGATTAATAGATAATGGAATATAAATTGACTCTACAAAATTTAGAAGTCATTTAGAACTTTGAGTTATACTAAAAAGAAAGTGCAAATATATTTTGACAAATGTTTTAACAAAGGATTTTAAGGGATTATTACCGTATACACAAACCATTTAACTAAACTTCTGTTTAGGGGTAAATGTTTGTGTATACTTCTAGACAACCTAAGAAGAATTTAGGAAACTATATAACTTATTACTTGAAATTGAAACGACAATTTTTGCTTTTCAACTAAGAAAATTTTGACCAAAATATAAACAAAGGTTTTTCGAACAATTACGGATCTTATTGAATATTTTCAATAAATCAACAAATATCGTGTTAATTAAATTCAAATTTATTTTTGAACATTTTATATAATTGGTCGAACTAAGAAATTTAAAATCTTTACGTTTACATTTCACAAAAAATGAATATTTAATATTTAATTAATTATAATAATTATCGACGCTTTAAACGTCATATTGAGTAAAACGGATAAAGATAATAGTTGAGACGAAATTAAAACATAGAAAATATGAAGAAAGAAATTCTGAGTGAATTGTAGACATGATATTTATTTCATCAAGGAAGGTGAATATAATGACTGACACATTATGTATAAAATATAAAGAACCAATTAGGACATGTTTCCCTTAATAATGAAGGTGCAAAATAAATTGTTGAACAATGTAAAATAAACGATGTTTGTAAAAAGGATAATATGGATAATAAAAGGGGGGTTCGCGGCTAATGTGAATCATTAAAAATTAAGAAGCCGATGGCGTTAAATGTTTTAAAGACCACTTGTGATTGTCTAAATATAGAGGATTGTGAGATATAGTTATGTTGGAATTTGTAAGTATAAGTATTCTATTTATGTCATTTCTAACTAAAAGTATTTTTGTCTAAAGAAGTTGTACTGATGGCAATTATGAAGGCAGACATCGCCTCATACATTAGTAAACGTCTAGCTATTGCAAAGGTCATCATCTGAATTTGATTCGATTTGGGTCATCGTCGACAGACTAACCAAATCTGCTAATATCATTCCCGTTAATGATAAATGCAAAAGAGTTATGTAAACATAGTGTGCATGTATCGAACATCTTTATCAAGATCCTCGCTTCGCATCGAATTTCTAGAGATTTGCTCAGAAGTCATTGAGAACGAATCTTGATGAGAGTACTATGTACCACCCCAAATCGAAGGGATGAGGTAAAGTAACGATACAAAGTAATATAAGTGATGTTTTATGTTTGAATGATTGACCTTTGGTAATAGATCGTATAATCGTTTTCCTTTGGAGAGATTATCCTTGATAATCATCGTATTAGGATTGAGATCGAATCTTGCTAGGATCTAAATATTAGAGCATCTGTAAGCAAGAGTTGAGATGAAGACACCCGACATACACCCATTGTGAGTTGGACATGTCTTTTAGGCTTAAGGTTTCCTATGATGGCAAACCTAACCTTGCAAAATACCTGACCCGCGAGATCTGAAATGATTGTTGAAATTAGGATTTGATTATTGACTGCCGATAGTGGGCAGGAGGTTATGTGTATATGAAATGTAGATCTTGAAGTGCCAAATGGGTAGCGAAGTTATGCCAAAATTTTTAACCTTGGAAAAATGAATTCATGATCTGACAAATCAAGGGATATAAGTCCCCGTTGTATGGGACCATTGAAATGATGTAAAAGATTGGTTTGAAAGGCATATAAGCTGGATCTACCCTTGGACTTCAAGAACTGCGTGAATTTTGTTTCGTAAATCGAACTTGATGGAATATCTATCAAGCGAGAATCTGATTATTCTTAGTAGAGCTTAGATCGGCGAAAAGTTGCATTCATCAAAAACCCGTGAACATCATGGATACAGAAAGTAAGTCAACATTAAGCCTAATCTTATTCCCGTAGTTATGTTTGATGAAACTCGCGTATCGTAATGAATTACACTTGTGAGGAAAGACCGAATGTGGAGGAGATACCCACATGGCTTTAACTCTATAAGAAGCGAGTAGTAAGATGATCTTTGAGGACAAAGATCCTGTTTAGGGGTAAATGCTGTGACAATCCGTTAATTTATGGTTGATATTTTATTCTCAATATTTATTTGAAAACATTATTTTAATGTTACAATATGAACTCACTTATTTTTGGGAAGTAATTTGGATTTACGTCTTGAAGTAGCGTCGACTACGTCTAAACCGGAGGATTCAACGTTACGTGCTTACGTTTACATACACCGTCTTTGGTGACAGTCCGACATTTCAGAAAATAAATTTTTCCATGAATATTATTTTGGAGTTTTAAATTTGAGTTAGTTCATAAACTCACAAATTTACGAGAAGAGATTAGGACTTACGATTTTATTTTAACGTCCTTTACGACTAAACCGGAAACCCTAGGATTACGTATTTACATTTTCGAACTCCGTTTTTGATGAAACAATTTTTATTGGATTCGTTTTGTGACGTTGATTCATAATTTATAAAAACGTTTTTCGTAAAACGACCCGAGGGCACGCAAATCGAGGAAACTATAATCGAGGAGTACCCGTAAATAAATGGGGATGAGACAAGTGGGACACTTGCCCCACCCTACTCAAAACCGGCCTAAGTAGCCAACACATCTCATGATGTGTCAACTTGGTAGCAACTAAGCTAACAAGTGTTAGCTTAGCTTAAAAGCTACACCATTACAACACAAAACCACTTCTACCATACCACTTCCTCATTTCAACATGCAAAACCACTCAACATTCTCTCTTCTCCTCCCAAATATGCCGTCCCATATCACTTAAAAACATCCACTTTTGATCAAAATTTACCATGGAATCTTATGTTATATACACATATGTTGAAGCCCTTTTGAAACCCTATTGATTGGTGGTGCTTATAACATCCAAGGAGGAGTTTTCATGGAGTAGTAGGGCTGATTTTCCACAAGGAGTTTATGAAGATTGGTGGTCTTGAAGATGGTCTTGGTGCATTACAAGTTTTTCCATCAAAATCCATGTTTTGATCAACCTACATCATCATGGTGGTATAAAGATTGTTCTCCTCAACTTCTTGTTATTTTTGATTATGTAAACTTGTATTTCTTTTACTTATGTATATGTATATGATAACTAATGATGATTAAAAATATTGTGTGGGGATTTGTTGTTGATAAACATGATTAAAAAGGTGAAAAACTATAAAGAACAAGGCTAAAATCTTGCTTAAAAGTGAGGGCTGTATAAAACAGTAAAGAAACATGTCATAAGCTGATAAAATGATGAAGTAGAATTAATATACAGTAAGTTATGGGTCTTGTACACATGTGAGAGTTGGCCATGCAATGAAATCATTGTAATGAGTAAGATATGATCAAAACAAGTTTAAGGTACAAATCTGAGTTCACTGTTTTGGACGATTTTTAGAAAATACTTAGAAGATGATTCAACAGTAGCTATAGGAGAGTTAAATGGAGCACATATGATTTATTTTATGTGATAAAAATTTGAGCTTCTATCTCCATATAGAACTCTAGATATGGCAGTTTTGGTGAAAGTGAAGATAAAAATCAGATTTTGGAAATTAAAGTATAATACTATTATATAAGCACTCAAAATTTAATAGTATAAAATATAAATTAAAACCCACTAACTTATATAATACATTTATATAAATATGTATAATGGTAAATAAGTGGACATTTTATAAAAATGGTAACTTGTTACGTTTTATAAGTTATAAAACTATAAACATGATTTTTACGACTTTTTCGGCTAATACCGTAAAATTAACGTTTTTGTTAAATAAAACTTAGATGGTTGGACCCGTCTAATGTAAACTTTATAAAACTTATATACTGATATATAAACATGTATAACAATTAAAAACCGATAAAACCCGAACTATATAACATACGGACATTAACGGGCTAAATTAACGTTATTGGACTAATAAAACAACAAAATGGACTAAAACACTTATAAACTTATTTATTGGGCTTAAACCATTTGGGCCCAACATGTAAAGTATAACTACTGATAATATAAGTATAACAAGGATTAATACAAGTTAAGAACTTATAATAGGCTTATTGGACCTAAAACACGTAAATAGGTAAAACGAGAAAACTAGTATAAAAGTTATCGACACATAACACAAAAATGAGTAAATGAGGATATGTAAACCCACTTGATCATCATATATATAAAATCATCATATGTATACATAATTGTTATTTTTTTAAAGTCATTGGACAAACGTCTAAGACCGATTATTATTTGTCTAGGTTTCCGTGATTGAAGCACGTACCGTACGTCCGAATTGCCGATAACCCGCCTTCCCACATCAACGTGAGTTCATAGCCTCGCACTCTATTAAATGTTTTTATGAAATGTTTATAAACCTGCGAGGGAGATAACATGTTAGTTTTTATAAAATAGGACACCATTTGTCCCGATTGTTTGTTTATTGATTTGGACCCAAATGATTGTATGACCCGATTGTATGACCCGATAAATGATTAAAGGACCTGATAGATGAAATAAAATGGATTATTAAAGTTAGGTTATGTCACTAAAAGTCCCATTAGCATGAATTGTGAACTACCGGGATTTGGTAGACGCTTGTGCATATAATAGTACTATTTGGGGACGATCACCCCAGTTCGCGCTTTGACGGTTGATCCCCGTCGTGCCACATTGATTGGTAAGCGAATTTATGTATGAGAAGATTTCCATAGCGTGACCTTTGTGACGACACGCTACTTTAGATGGGAAAATTGAGTATCGGGTTAGCTACCCGTTGTTGGTTTAGTAAGGTAACAATGTCACGCGGCTTATAATAATCCAATCACCGAAATACTACTAGACGCTCCGAGTTACGATGTATTGCCTGACTAGCAATACAGGGTCATACTATTGATATTATGTTTGTGTTTTGGTTTTCATAACCATATTCGTATAACGGTTTTTATTTTCATACAACGTCATAAGACGTATTGTATGATGTTTTTACGACATTGGCTCGTATAATGATTTTTAAGACAAATGCCTATATTATAATTTTCGATAAGGATTTGTATAAAACGACTTTGGCCATTTTATGGCCTATTAAAATGATTTGAACAAAATGAGTTTCGGTAATAATTTTATACCGATATTATATTGATGGTTTATTAAACTCTATGAATTCACTCGGTGTTATCGCTGACCTTTCTTTAACATGTTTTATCTCAGGTACTTGAAGGTAATTCTTGGGAAGACGACAAGAATTCATGGCCCGCACTTAAACAATATTTTCCATTCAAATACTTTATAAAACTTTGTATGAAATAATATGACTTGGGACCGATGTAACTTCGATATTTATGAATGGAAATGATTTATTATCAAACGACGCGATTTTTATGCGTTGTCTATGATGTGAGTATTGTGCTATCCCGTAACACCAACGAGTCTTCCGCTGTATTGAGTTGTATAAATTTGGGGGTGTTACATAAGAATCCCGGATAGACTCCTCTGTTTCCCAAGTGGCTTCCCGCTAGGTATGATCCCTCCAAAGGATTTTGATGAATGGAATCGTCTTCCTTCTCATGACTCGTTCTTGTCTGTCAAGAACTCGTTCGGGTTCTTCTATGAAAGTGAGATCTTCACGAATCTGTTCCAGTGGATACTGAACCATGTGAAAGGGATGATATTGGTACCCTCTGAGTAAGGACACATGCAAAACATTGTAAACATGAGAAAGCTGCGGAGGTAACGCTAAACAGTAAGATACTTCACCGACTCGCTCAATGACATCAAACGGTTCGATAAATCGAGGACTGATCTTCCCTTTGATTCCAAAACGTCTAACACCACGTGCCGGCAAAACCTTAAGGAAAACGTGATCTCTTACATTAAAATGTAAGTCCCTACGATGCTTGTCTGCATAACTCTTCTGATGTGACCGTGCTTCTTGTAGTTTCTGCTTAGCTACTGCGACCTTCTCATTAGTCAACTCTATGATTTCTGGTCCTTCAAGTGTTCGCTCACCAACCTGATCCCAGCAGATTGGGGCGCGACACTTTCTGCCATACAACATCTCGAAAGGAGCACACTTGGCACTTGTGTGCCAACTGTTGTTGTATGCAAACTCAACCAAAAAGATATAATCGTCCCAATAACCCGTCCATTCCAACACACATAACCTCAACATGTCTTCCAATGTCTAAATCGTTCGCTCTGACTGCCCGTCTGTTTGACGATGAAAAGCCGTGCTAAGCTTAAGTTGTGTACCCCAAGCTTTAGTAGACTTCTCCAGAATCGCGAAGTGAAAGGAGGATCTCTGTCTGAGACGATGTTGGATGGAGCACCGTGAAGTCTCATGATCTCCCATCTATAGGTATCGGTGAGTTTACTGACAGAATCTTCCTTGCGGATCGGTAAGAAATGAGCTGATTTGGTAAGTCGATCAACGATAACCCAAATTGCATCGTGCTTCCTCTTGGTTGGTGGAAGACCAGTAACAAAATCCATGGCGATTTTGTCCCACTTCCACTCTGGAATATCTAACGGTTGAAGAAGACCGCCAGATCGCTGATGCTCGATCTTAACCTACTGGCAGGTAAGACATTTGGAGACGTAAGTCGCAACATCCCATTTCATACCACTCCACCAAAATTACAGCTTGATGTCATGGTACATCTTGGTCGAACCAGGATGGATAGAGAATGGGGAGCTATGAGCCTCAACTAACAATGCTTCCCAGAGTTCTTGATCATCAGGAACACAAAGTCTCGTGCCCTACCATAAGATACCATCTGCATCTACTCGAAATTATGTCTGCTTCTCCAAATTCTGAATTATCGCCCAAATTTCTCCATCATCTTTCTGTGCTTCCTTGATCTTAGAGAGTAACTCGGGTTCCACGCTAAGATTAGCCCAGTAACCATGCTTTCCACGTACCATGATCTCCATGTCTAGTCGCTCCAAGTCTCTTATGATTTCCTCCTCAATTTTAATGCCGTTTATCATTCCGGACTTTCTGCTAAGTGCATTTGCCACTACATTCGCCTTGCCGGGATGATACTGTAGATTAATGTCATAATCCTTCAACAGCTCTAACCATCTCCTCTGTCTCATGTTCAATTCACGCTGAGTGAAGATATACTTCAAGCTCTTGTGGTCCGTGAAAATGTCACATGATTTTCCATACAAGTAGTGCTTCCATATCTTTATTGCAAACACGACTGCTGCAAGTTCCAAGTCATGCGTAGGGTAATTACCCTCATATGGCTTAAGCTGTCGTGAAGCATACACAATCACTTTCCCATGTTGTATGAGAACATAGAAAAGTCCCTTCCCCGATGCATCACTCTAGATTTGAAATCCACCTGTACCAGATGGGAGAATAAGAATCGGTGCAGATACTAAAGTCTGCTTTAGGTCTTCAAATCTCTTCTCTCGTTCTTCAGTCCAGACAAATTTCTCCCCTTTTCGCATCAGTTTGGTCAATGGTAGTGCTAAACGGGAAAAGTTCTCCACGAACCTATGGTAATAACCAGCTAAGCCTAGGAAACTGCGGACTTCAGTCGGTGATGTCAGCCTTGGCCATTTGGCAATAGCCTCAACCTTCGCTGGATCCATCGTGATTCCTTCTGCTGATACAATGTAACCTAAGAATGCCACCTTGTCTATCCAGAACTCACACTTGGACTTAGAGAATCTGTAGTACTGTACGAAGATGGTCTTCGTGTTCCTCCTTGGACTTAGAGAAAATCAGAATGTCATCGATGAAGACATGACGAACTTGTCTAGAAATTCATGGAAGATTCTGTTCATCAAATCCATGAACACTGCTGGAGCATTGGTAAGGCCAAATGGCATGACTACAAATTCGTAGTGGCTATAGCCTGTACAGAAAGCAGTCTTGGCGATGTCCTGCTCCTTAACCCGTAGCTGATGATAGCCCGACCTTAGATCAATCTTGGAGAAATGTTTGGCCCCTTGGAGTTGGTCAAACAAATCATCTATACGTGGTAGTGGATACCTATTCCTGATGGTAATCTTGTTGAGCTCGCGATAGTCTATGCAAAGACGCATACTGTCGTCCTTCTTCTTAACGAATAAGACCGGTGCGCCCCATGGAGATGCACTCGATCAAATAAAACCGCGTTCCAGAAGTTCTTGCAATTGATCCTTCAGCTCCTTTAACTCTATGGGACCCATGCGATAAGGAGCCTTGGAAATCGGCTCAGCTCCTGGGATGAGCTCGATATTAAGTTCTACTTCACGTGTAGGCGGTATGCCCGGAAGTTCTTCTGGAAATACATATGGAAATTCTGACACTATCTATTGATCCTGAATTGATGAGGATTCAACATCCATGTCATGAACAGTAGCTAGATAACCCTCACAACCATGTGAAAGTAATGCACGTGCTTGCAGGGTTGATATGATTTGTACAGACCTGCCGGGTACGAACCCGTTGTGAATGTACTCTGGCGCATTAACATCACCAAAGATGACTCGATATGAATGGCAGTTTATGGTAGCATGATGCTTGGATAGCCAATCCATGCCCAAAATCATGTCAAAATCATTCATGTCCAGCAGAAGTGCGTCAACAGGACGAACATTGTCGTCAAACTCTAGGGGAAGGCTTTTGTACACATGGGTTATATGTACAGAGTCTCTCAAAGGCGTGGAAATACACAGTATATTCTCTACTAGCATGGGAAGTATCCTAACATTCTTGGCATAATGAGTAGAAATGACCGAGTGAGTAGCACCCATATCAAACAGAACACATGCCGGTTGACCATACATATACAAGATTCCAGTGATGGTACCTGTAGACTTGTTAGCCTGATCTCGAGATGTCGTATAAACGCGTCCACTAGTAGGAGGCGGCTTGGTATCAGCATGTCCCGATGTACCCTCCATCTCGCCCTTGCGACAATCCTTCATGTGGTGGCCAGGAAGACCACACTTGTAGCATGTGTCGTTGTTGCGACGACATGGCCCTGGGTGCCTACGGTGGCAGGTAGAGCAAAGAGGATGAGTATATCCTCCAGCAGGTGTCCTGACTAGCTGAGAGCCTGATAAAACCATATAAATGAGACATGATAATAGGTACAAAGGACGATGCGGATAATCGTAAGATTGAATACCAGTGATAGCTGGACGGTTAGGCTGTGAACCTCTCTGGTTCTGGTCCCTACCGTTACCATGATTCCTGGTAGAAGATTTGCTAATGTGTCAGAATCAAGAATCATAACATGTAATCATAAGAAAATTTATAAGTATAAGGACCTGTTGCTGTTGGAGTGTCCAGCGTTGTTACAGTAATTATCTTAACCGCCACACCTATTCGTAGCAGAACGGTCGTTAGTCTGACCGTTTCCCTTGGGCTGATTAGGCTGTTGCTGAGTAGCCGGCTGAGACCGGTCCCTAGTCTTCTGCCTGGAAGATACATTTTAAAGAGATGAAATACTGACATATACTGAAAGAATATGGATTGGTCACCGCTTGAATATGAATTTTTACCTCTTATCGGGTCTCTCTGCTTCCCCGAACTCATCTCTTTCATGCAGCATCTCCAGCTTACGTGCTGCATCGGCCACTTGTGCTACCGTGTTGAACGTAGCACACACCAAGTTGTTTTTGACCGATGTATGAAGAGCCCACCTGAAGTAGTGTGCTTGATCTTCAAGAGTACCTGTTGCTGCACCAAGGAAATCAGCCAAGCGAAGAAAGCGTTGCATGAACTCGTTGCTATTCTCCCCAGCTCTCTGTCGGATCCCATGATACACCCTCTTCAGCTTGTCTTGCTCAGCCTTGGGAAAGAACTGTTCCATCACCCTATCCCTAAAGTGAGCCCAAGTAAAACCAACCACCCAATCATCACCTCCCTCGTCTGCTTCAATGCTATCCACCATGCTAACACATCACCTTCGAACCGGTAGCATGCCAACCTCGGCTCGAGGGTGGAGCTTATTGAATCTCTCCAGCCATGTAGCCAATGTTGCTGGAGGAGGAGGATGAGGAGGTACTGGGTGCTGCTGCTGGTTATTGGCAGCCTGAACCTCAGCCCTGATTTCGTTCCTCAGCTGAGGAAGCATAGCTTACATTCCAGCTTGGATTACTGCATTGAGTTGTTCATGCTCGCGTGTGAGAACCATCTGACAGTATAACATAAAACACATGATTAAACTGATTAAAACATAAACTATATACATGAAAATAAGTTTTATACCAATAAATCATGAGAAAATTTTTATGCAGGAAAACTAGTACATGAATGCATGATGCAGTTTTATGAAAACTTTTGTATGCGTGAGAGTGAATGCGTATGGTCAGTTCACTCAAAACAAAAGACATGGCGAGGGGACGCCAATGGGTCGGTCCCAAATTTAAAAGTTTCGATAAAACACATGCGACTAAATAGGGCCAGTCCTGTACGAACCATTACTTAGTCATAAACCTGCGACAATGACACATATATGTATGCATGAAAATGATGAATGCATGAAAACCGACTGTTATTTCTAGGAAGACCATAGTGACTACCCACTAATCACAGGTCGTGTTTTGAGAGCCTACAGGTCGAAGCCCTGGCTCTGATACCATAATTGTAACACCCCATTTTGATAAATGGAATGTCACGCGTGATTATGGCGTGTCATCAAAGCATACAAGGATAAATGTCTAACATTACATGACCATAAAGGAAATACCGGAATCAAACATCGGTACCCCAAAAGTAGAACTCATCACAAAAAAACATAAGTACTGTAAATGAAAGGACTAAACAATGTCCATGGAAATGAGTATCAATGTATAAAGAAATGCATAAAGTAAAGAAGGCTAGGAAGCTTCCAATCCATATGCACGTACGCTTAAAGTCTACGAGCGTCCCTGAGTACCTGCCGTTTTGGGAACATGAAAAGGAAAACGGCTGAGCAATACGCTCAGTGCATGGATATACAAGTATAGCATGAATAATATAAGCATATAAACATGAAGCCTGAAACAGCGGAAAAGACTAAGTCATGGATAACCTGGTTATATCATAGTAAAATTGGTTTTATAGTTTGAAAAGCCTTATGTTTATCTTGTAAAAACTGTTTAACATATTTACCATTAACCAATATAGGTCATGAAATATCAACGTGCATGAATAGTTGGAGGGGTGACCTTGTCATGCAAATTAGAGGGGCTGCCTCTAATTTAATATACTGGTTTTGGGTAGGAGGGATCAGCTCCTTGTGAAGGATGCAAGGAACACACCACATTCACACTGATTAATCTACTAAAAACATGTAAACTAGGATGCACCCATACGCCCCACCTGATAATAATAATATGGCCAAAAGCTGAAAGGGACGCCACGAGCTATCACTCCGCCGTGGTGAAGTCATAACACTGGTGCCTCCAGTGTTATGGTTATGGTACCTCCATAGCTAGGTGAAACCGGTCATGCATGTATATTGCTTTAGGTATTCTAATTAAACATAAGCAATATGTTTTACCGGTCATGCACGTTGTATAGATTAAGTAAAACCCGTTATGTGAATATGGTTATGAAAACCAAAACACGAACATAATATGTTTTACTGATTAACGCTTTATACTATGTTTATCATGTATTCTGTCTATTCTGATTAAGTATTACTTGTATTTCTTGTATTATTATACTTGTTGTGTAATAATAAGTAACTTTCTAAAAATAGCAGGTTTCCAAAAATAGAAAGTTTCCAAAAATAGAAAGTTTCCAAATAGAGAAAGTTTCCAAAAATAGAAAGTTTCCAAAAATAGAAAGTTTCCAAACATATATTTACTGCTTAAAATAGATAAGTTTCTAAAAATAGAAAGCTTCCATAAATAGATTTACTGCTTAAAATACATAAGTTTCTAAAAATAGAAAGTTTCCATAAATAGAAATAAGCTGGATTATTAAGCTAATTATATAAGCTTAAGTGTTTACTGATTAACATTCTAAGTCATGTAATTAAATAGTATAGTTTATTAATTATTTCATGTAAATTAAATAAACTAAAGGGTAAAGTATTTAATTAAATATGACATGGTTTAATTAAATAAGGGTAAAAATACTTAGGTTAAAACATGTATTATTATCTATTAATAATATAACCTAAGTCATGTAAATTAATTATTTATAAGTCATGATTTTAATAATTAATTAATTTTATAGTCTAATTAAATAATGAATACTTAGGTTAAAATTCATGTATTAATAATAAAATTAATAACCTAAGTCATGAAAAATAAATTAACCATGTTCATGTTTTTAATTAATTTATTTTAAATCTTGTAAAAAAATAAACTTGTACATATAATTAATCTTTTAAAAGTAACCCATGAACCGAACCGTGTTTTAATCTAAACATGTGTGAACCGGACCCATGTTTTAACCCGTGAACCGGCAACCAACGCACCCTTGGTCAAACTAGCCGCCGGCTAGCCAAGGGTTCCCACCGGCTAGCCGATGTTCCCCTTGCTGCCGTGACCAACCCGGGCACAACCATGCCCTGACCGAGGTCGGGGTCTCCCCTTTTCCTGCTGTCGTGACACAAGACCACCACACAGAGACCTTGAGGTCTCGGTTGGTGCGAGAAAAATCAAGCCGAGACCCCCCCCCCCCCTTGGGCTCGGTTCCTTGGGTCGGCCTCAAACAAACACCCTTAAACCCTTAATTAATTTTACCCCATGATTAACTAACATGTACTTGTTTTTAATTTGTTATTAAAAACATTCATGATTTCATGTGATTTAGAAATAAAAAACATAAAAGAAAAGAGGTTTAGGGTTTATACCGGTCACGTGAATCAAAGGAGGATGAACACACAACGATCCTTGCAATAAATCAAACACCAAAAATCAACCAACACACCTTGTGTGTGTGTATATACCCGGCGGCCAAGAACAAGGAAAAGGAGAAAAAGATTTTAGGGTTTCTTGTTTTCAGTATTTAGTTATTATGAAAATAACTTTTCCCTTAATACCTTATTAGTAAAATTTACATGCGCCTGGCCCATGTTTCTTGTTGTAGCCGTGGGTAGGGGGCCCCACATGGGGTAACCCATACATTTTCCGTGTCTAAATAATAAGTGTGTTCTCGTGTTCGTGTTTTACGTGATCTAATTAGTTATCGATTCGTGTCTTATTATATTTATTCGTGATCGTAATAAATATACATACATACGTAATATTAAGCTCGTGATTAATTTACGTTCATGATTTCATGTTCGTATATTCGTGATTATAACTATTATTGAATTAATTGTCGTGTCTTAATACGTAATAAATACTTATCGTGTTATAACACGTACGTAATACTTGTAATTCTTGTTCGTGAAATGTAAACATGCTATAAAAGGAAAGTTCTAATCATGTACGTACGACCGTAAGGGTACTATTCATGGTAAAAGCATGCGGGTTTTACACATTGTTTGACTTATGCGATGATAGAGATTAAGGTCCAAAAATAGAGTCATAACGGTGTAACCAAGACCATCGAAATAATAACCTCCCCTAATAGACAAAGATGTCAAAAAATTAAGTCAACAAGAAGGATCGATAAACACGGTTTTATAACGGTTTTGAACATGAGACTTATTACCAAGACTTTTATATGCCCCCTAACGGATGGGCCTTATTATCATAGGTTTACCTCCATATTTTATTCAACTCCGCCATGGAGCTTTTTTTATGACTTCGGTCTTGCCTTGCCTTTTATTTAACCTCACCATGAGGCGTTTATTATGGCCAAAGACGTATATCCTCAAGCAAAAGTGAGCTTCGAATTTTTGCTTGATTTAGGTGAGCACTTGAAATCTTATTATTCGGTGAAGCTTTCTGTAACACCCCCAAATTTATACAACTCAATACAGCGGAAGACTAGTTGGTGTTACGGGATAGCACATTACTCACATCATAGACAACGCTTAAAATTTGCGTCGTTTAATAATAAAACATTTCCATTCATAAATATCAAAGTTACATAGGTCCCAAGTCATTGTATTTAATACAGGTTTTACAAACATTTAAATGGAAATTATAATTTAAGTGCGGGCCATGAATTCTTGTCGTCTTCCCGAGAATTACCTTCAAGTACCTGATACAAAACATGTTAAAAGAAAAGGTCAGCGATAACGCCGAGTGAATTCATAGAGTTTAATAAAATCCATCGATATAATATCAGTATAAAATTATTACTGAAAATCATTTTGTACAAATCATTTTAATAGGCCATAAATAGCCAAAGTCATTTTTATACAAATCCTTATCAAAAATCATAATATAGGCATCTGCCTTAAAAATCATTATACGAGCCAATGTCGTAAAAACATCATACAATCCGTTTTACAACGTTGTATAGATTAAGTAAAAACCGTTATGTGAATATGGTTATGAAAACCAAAACACGAACATAATATCAATAGTATGACCCTGTATTGCTAGTCAGGCAATACGTCGTAATTCGGTGCGTCTAGTAGTATTTCGTAAGTTGGATTATTATAAGCCGCATGACATTGTTACCTTACTACAACAAACAACGGGTAGCTAACCCGATACTCATTTGCCCATCTAAATTAGCGTGTCGTCACAATAATCACGCTTGTGTAAATCTTCTCATACATAAATTCGCTTACCAATCAATGTGGCACGACGGGGATCAACCGTCAAGGCGCGAACTGGGGTGATCTTCCCCAAATAGTACTATTATATGCATAAGCGTCTACCAAATCCCGGTAGTTCACAATTCATGCTAATGGGACTTTTAGTGACATAACCTAACTTTAATAATCCATTTTATTTCATCTATCGGGTCCTTTAATAATTTATCGGGTCATACAATCGGGTCATACAATCATTCGGGTCCAAATCAATAAACAAACAATCGGGACAAATGGTGTCCTATTTTATAAAAACTAACATGTTATCTCCCTCGCGGGTTTATAAAAAATTTCATAAAAACATTTAAAAGAGTGCGAGGCTATGAACTCACGTTGATGTGGGAAGGCGGGTTGTCGGCAATTCGGACGTACGGTACGTGCTTCAATCACGGAAACCTAGACAAATAATACTCGTCTTAGACTCATGTCCAATGACTTTATAAAAATAACAATTATGTATACATATGATGATTTTATATATATGATGATCAAGTGGGTTTATATACTCTCATTTACTTAATTTAGCGTTATGTGTTGGGAGTTTTTCAAGACTAGTTATACTAGTTCAATCTTGTTTATATTTTGAAGTCCAATGGGCCTATTACAAGCCCAATACTATTCATTAGTCCAATTATACATTTATTATCAGTATTTATACTTTACATGTTGAGGCTAAATGGGTTAAGCCCAATAAATAAGTTTATAAGTGTTTTAGTCCATTTTGTTGTATTATTAGTCCAATAACGTTAACTTATCCCGTTAATGTCCGTATGTTATATAGTTCGGGTTTTATCGGTTTTTACTTGTTATATATGTTTATATATCAGTATATGAGTTTTATAAAGTTCACATTAGACGGGTCCGATCGTCTAAGTTTTAATTGACGAAAAATGTTAATTTTACGGTATTAGCCAAAAAGACGTAAAAATCATGTTTATAGTTTTTATAGCTTATAAAACTTACCAAACTACCATTTTTATATAATGTCCATTTATTTATCCTTATAAATATATATATAAATGAAATATATAAGTTAGTTGGTTTTAATTCACATTTTATACTATATTTATTTGAGTGCTTATATAATACTATTATACTTTAATTTCCAAAATCTGATTTTTACTTTCATGTTCACCAAAACAGCCATATCTAGAGTTCTATATGGAGATAGAATCTCGAATTTTTATGACATAATCTACATGATATGTGCTCCATTTAACTCTTCTATAGCTACTGTTGAATCAGCCTCTAAGTATTTTCTAAAAATCGTCCAAAACAGTGAACTCAGATTTGTACTCTAAACTTGTTTCGATCATATCTCACTCATTAGGCTCATCCTAATGATTCCATTGCATGGCCAACTCTCACATGTGTACAAGACATATTACTTACTGTATATCTATTAATCTATGCCATTTTATCAGTTCATCACATGGTTCTTTACTATTTTATACAGCCAACAATTTAAACAAGATTTTAGCCTTGTTTCTTATAGTTTTTCATCTTTTTAACAATGTTTATCAACACCAAATCCCCACACAATACTTTTAATCATCATTCATCATCATATACCTATACATAAGTAAAAGAAATACAAGATTACATAATCAAAAATAACAAGATGATAGGAAGAAATAATCTCTATACCACCAAAGTGATGAAATGATGAGATTTTGATGAACAAGGCTTGGTTCTTGTCACCACATCTTTAACTTGGCAAATGAACTTTTTGAGATCTTCATAGGTATGAATACCTTCTTGAAAATCAGCCCTTGGACTCCATAAAATTTCTTGTTACTTGTTAAAATCACCTCCAATCACCTTCTTTTTATGTAGCAATCAACATATGTTGATTCTAGATGATGTTTATGGTTGAATTTTGATGGATGGTGATTGTGGTAGTGATGTTGGACGTTCAACATAGGGAGAGAAAGAGGGATGGAGAATTTTTCCTTCTCTTGTTTTTGCATGTATGAGAAAGTTGTTTTGGTTTAGCTAGTTTTGTGTTAAGTGGTTTGTAAGGCTCTAAGGACAAGTGTCCTTAGAGTGTGTGTTATGTTGACACCAAAGTGGTGTGTTGGTAACTTGTCTTGCCACCCATAGTGGGGGTGAGACAAGTGTATACTTGTTTCATCCCCACTAATTTACGGGTACTCCTCGATTCTAGTTTCCTCGTTTTAAGTGCCCTCGGGTCGTTTTAAGAAAAACGTTTTTATAAATTATGAATCTACGACACAAAACGAATGTAATAAAAATTTTCTCATAAAAAATGGAGCACAAAAGCGTAAATACGTAAACCTAGGGTTTCCGGTTTAATCGCAAAAGACGCTAAATTATGCACGTAAATCCTAATTTCATCCCGTAAATTTGTGAGTTTATGAACCAACATAAATTAAAATTCCAAAATAATATTCGAGAATAAATTTATTTTCTAAAATGTCGGACTGTCAACAAAAACGGTGTATGTAAATATAAGCACGTAACGTAGAGTCCTCCGGTTTAGACGTAGTCGATGCTACTTTAAGATGTAAACCCAAATTACTTCCCAAAAATAAGTGAGTCCATATTATAACATTAAAATAATATTTTCAAATAAATATTGAGAATAAAATATCGACCATAAATTGACGGATTGTCACAGCATTTATCCCTAAACAGATGCTTTGTCCTCAAAGATCAATTTATCTTACTACTCGCTTCTTATAGAGCTAAAGCCATGTGGGTATTTCCTCCACATTCGGTATTTTCTCACAAGTGTAATTCATTACAATACGCGAGTTTCATCAAACATAACTACGGGAATAAGATAAGGCTTAATGTTGACATACTTTCTCTATCCATGAGGTTCACGGGTTTTTGATGAATGCAACTTTTCGCCAATCTAAATTTCATCAAGAAGAATTCAGATTTTCACTTGATAGACATTTTATCAAGTTAGATATACGAATCATAATTCACGCAGCCCTTGAAGTCCTTGGGTAGATCCAGCTTATATGCCTTTCAAACCAATCTTTTTACATCATCTCAATATTCCCATACAACGAGGACTTAATTCCCATGATCTTTCAGATCATCAATTCATTTTCCATGGTGAAAATTTTTGGCATAACTTCGCTACCCATCCTGCACTTCAAGATCTACATTTCATATTCACATAACCTCCTGCCTTCTCCCGGCAGTCAATAATCAGATCCTAATTTCAACAATCATTTCAGGTCTCGCAGGTCGGGTATTTTGTAAGGTTAGGTTCGTCATCATAGGCAACCTTAAACCTAAAAGACATGTCCAACTCACAATGGGTGTATGTCGGGTGTCTTCATCCCAACTCCTATTTACAGATGCTCTAATATTTAGATCCTCACAAGATTCGATCTTGATCCTTAATACGATAATTATCAATGATAATCTCTCCAAAGGAAAGCGATTATACGGTTTATTACCAAAGGTCAATCATTCAAGCATAAAACAGCACTTATAGTATTTTGTATCATTACTTTACCTCATCCCTTCGATTGAGGTGGTAAACAGTACTCTCATCAAGATTCGTTCTCAATGATTTCTGAGCAAATCTCTAGAAATTTGATGCGAAGCGAGGATCTTGATAGAGATGATTGATACAGGCACACTCTGTTTACTCAACTCTTTTTAAATACAAAGAGTCAATTTCTTCATCGAGAGTCTATCATTAATAGGAATGATATTAGCAGATTTGGTCAGTCTGTCGACGATGACCCAAATCGAATCAAATTCAGATGATGACCTTTGCAATAGTTAGACGTTTACTAATGTATGAGGCGATGTCTGCCTTCATAATTTGACATCAGTACAACTTCTTCAGATAAGATACACTTAATCAGAAATGGCATGAATAGAATACTTATACTTACGAGATTTCAACATAACTATATCTTACTATCCTCCATATTTAGACAACCACAAGTGGCCTTTTAAACATTTAATGCCATCGGCTTCTTAATTCTAATGGTTTACATTAGCCGCGAACGCCTTTTTATTATCTATATTATCCTTTTTACAAGCATCAACTATTTTAAATTGTTTGGGCAATTTATTTGCACAGTCATTATTAAGAAACACATCCTAATTGATTCTTTATCCTTTCTATATAATGAGTTGGTATCTACATTCACCTTTCCTGGTGAAATAGTTATCATGACCAAAATTCACTCAGAAAATTATTTCTTCATATTTTCTAAGTTTTAGTTTCGTCTCAACTATCATTTTTATCTGTTTTACTCATTCTGACGTCTAAAGCGTTAATAAATATTACAAGTAATCAAATAATAAATATTTAATTTTCATGAAATGTAAAGGTAAGAATTTTAAATTTCTTGGTTCGACCAATTATATAAAAATGTTCAAAATAAGTTTGAATTTAATTAACATGATTTTTGTTGATTTATCGAAAATAATTAATAAGATTCATAAATGTTCGAAAAATCTTTGGTTATACTTTGGTCAAAATTTTCTTAGTTGAAAAGCAAAAATTGTCGTTTTAAATTTCAAGTCAGAGTTTATATGGTTTTCCTCAATCCTTCTTAAGTTGTCTTGAGGTATACACAAACATTTACCCCTAAACAGGAGTTTAGTTAAACGATTTGTGTATAAGGGATAAATTTATTTGATAAAACATTTGTCAAAACATATTTGCACTTTTCTTTTTGGTATAACCTTAAGCCTTAATGGCTCTAATTTTTGAAATGCCAATATAGATCCCAATGTCTTATTAATCACACGGTCAAATCATGTAAAGGATTAAGCCATTAATCACATGTTAAATATTCACGGTACAGGTTTTTGTTGTTCGGACAATTTAGGGTAGCCTATAAATAATTATAAACTCATTCTTATAAACAAACATATGGTTCTTAATCATCACGAGCATGAATTTATCAAATTACAGCCTACACACGTGATTCACCAAATTTATGAATACTACATGTGCATTGGTCAATCCAAACGACACCACGTGAAACTCATAATGTTCATTAAACGTTCTGGATGTAGTGATTGGAATAGATAATCTTCTTCGCGGACGCGATGTTGATGATAACCATGTCGTGGATCAAATTCCCGAATATACGCTAGAACCTTGTAAATGATCGAACAAATCTATCATCTTAGGTAGTGGATATAGATTTTTAATCGTCAATTTACCTAGTTCACGGTAATCAATAAATAAAAGGAATAATAACATCATAGCTCTTCATAATGACGAGCTTGGTAGAATAAAAGCTTTCTCCGACAACTCTCTCAGTTGTACGGTAATACTTTTAATTCAGATGGTGCTGACGTACAGTGCACACGCCACAGGTGCAACGCCGGGAATATAATCAATACCAATTTCAACTTGCCTTAATGGCAAAAGTCTAAGTAATTTACCAACAAATACCTACTAAAGTTTTAGATAATAGAAACGTCTTTTAGTACATTTACTTTTAAGTTCTTCTTAGATTACAAGATCTATGACTAATTCACAAACATTCACGGTATAATTTCAAGTCTAAATCCAGGATATGGTCACCCATCAAGAATTATTTAGATCACTTTTGATAATCAACATCTTATCATTTAGGGGAATTCTACTCGAGTTCCCATCAATTAAGACAATGTCGTCATGTCATAATCAATCAATCCATTCTACTGGCATTACCAACTTTTCAGTTTTATTGTCGTCGATAAGATGTGAACTTCTCAAAAGACTAATAATAACTCATAATCCTTCACAAGTTCAAGGATATCTGGAGACATAACTAACCTTAAAAGAGTAAGGTCAACGCATAACCTACGCGAGAGAATTTCAAATCAGATACAGATGAAAACATTTAATGAATATGAATATATCCCATGTTTTCATAATTTGAGTACGCATTCGAAAGCTCCTCAGATCGTTACCCAGGTCATTCAAATGAAATCTAATCAAAAGAAATGATAGGAACGTCGATACATCCAATCGGGTATCAACACTCGGTAATCAGATACTTTTCCTAAGAATCTCACTACGGGAGAATTGGACAAGAAAGAATTGTCAATTGTCAAGTAAGACAATTTCACCGATGAGTAAATTCGACTCAGAAGAATAGATGCTACAAGCACATATGTAGGTGTCCCTAACACTATGTCCCTATTTTCACTTCTTGCAGATCTCATAAAATTTAATCTTTCACAATCTTCAAAGAAAATGTAGTGTTTATTAATCAGTTTTATGGTGACTACTAATCAGCCTTGCATGGTCCATTCCAAATTGTATGTAGGCGGGCAACTATATACCATTTCAAGATTAACGATGCAATACTCAGTTCGTCAAAGTTTTATCATCATGTTTATAATAAAAACATTTTCATGCTTAATTCTTAAATAAGAATCAAGAATAAATTTACAAAGATTTTCTTTGTTATGAAAACAAATAAGTTTTCCAAGGTGTTTTATAAACAGCTTCATTTCGATAACGATTATTTGTAAGTCTCACTTTAAATAATCCATATGGTGATGAAAACCCAATTTTTCTCAAGGGATACTGTTTTAACTTATAAAAACTATTAGTGATCTGCAAAGGTGTAATGAAAAGTTGTTCACCAAGAACTAACTACAATATAATAGGAAATGAGCTTAGCCAAATAATCATGAGGTTCATGACCTTGATGGCACTCAAAAAGAATAATCCACAACGTAACTCAATTCGAGTTGAGTACTTGTTCAATGGTTGCATCACTAATGCGAGCATTAGGATGAAGCAATAAAAGATAGATAACATCGATACATGTAGGATTTAGCAATCAATGGTAGTCTTTTCATTTATAAAAAATAAGTCGAAATTGTACTGTAACACATTATGTGTCACTATGTCATACAATTCCAAGAACTCATCCTACTAACTGATGTCTCAGTTAAGTTAGGGATTATTTTTAAAAGATACCACAATGAATACTATTCTACAAGAGTCATTAGGTGTCCCACCTGTCCTAGAAGATCCATCGGTCCCAATTCAGAAGAAGATTTCTTCAGTTTATTTCTTGGACACTAGGCATCCTCGTTAGGGGACAATGGTCTAGGAACAACCCTTAACACGAACTAACAATCATTTAAAACCTTATAATTCAATCACAGGACTTAACAAATTCCTTTTAACAATCTCATATTCCATACGAGTTAAATTTTACTTCATTCAAGTTTCAACTAAATCATACTCAATGCGATATCCTACCTAATTCTCCAATACTTTCAGCTTTATTTTTAAACCTTAAAAGGGCAATAAAAGTTCAGCTTTGTATAGTTTAGGTTGTGTGCGTGACTATATATACCCCTCCTTAGCTTCCAAGGAGGGGTGTTGATTGTATTTTGTTCATTTGGGAATACACTCTCAACCTCTCTTTCTCTCTCTCTAGGCCAACAATGGCTTCCACCACCATTTACCACCACATTAGACCACCGGATCCATTTTAGCTTTTCTACATTTGGCATCAGAGCCTCGGTTCTATCCTTGGATCGTGTTTATATATGCGATTTGGTGGTCTAATTCATTCTTGTGTCTCGTTTTATATTATTTCTGTCCATTGTTACAAATTTTTTGGTCACGTCTTATATTATTTTGTCCAATTGTCCAATCAGTCACACGTTTTTGGGTTTTATCATATTTATGAGTCTCGGTTTCATCATCTTTTTCATGGTCAAAGTCTTATCACAACTGGTCACTATTTCTGGGTATTTTATCCTTGTTTATACAGATCAATAAGGACAAGTTGCAGTTCCACCTTTTTCGGGTCATTCAAAACCCCTTTCAGATTGGGTTTCCGATTGAACTTTCAGATTGGATATTCAGATTGGGTTTCAGATTGTCTTTCCGATTGAACATTCAGATTGACATTCAGATTGTCATTCAGATTGGTTACTCGGATTGGGGTGTTTGTTTGATTCCGATGATGACTCATAAAACAAATATTCCGATGGGACTCTTTTTGACTTTCCGATGGATTCACTTGTAGGACATAATTTTTGACTCAAAAACAAAAAATTTTCCGATGGGATTTTGTGATTGTCATTCCGATTGGACTGTATTGAAAAAAGACTTGTGAACCAATAATGTGACTTAGACCAAAACCAACCCATCGTCTAAACTAACCGAGTCAACTCGGTAATTACCGAGTTGACTCAGTAAACTCACTGAGTCGACCATAACTCTTCATTGATTCAGTTAAACTCACTGAGTTGACTCTTCTGCCAACCTTATAACTCCACAAATCCTCCTCTAAACCTAATACCCATCGTCTCCTATCCCCATCTATACATCATGACTCAAAATAGAAAACAGTTAATAAATATGATCTCAGATTATTCGTTATGCATGTGTCGATCTTTTAAGATCTAACAAGAACACGACGATCTCATCATAGATCTGTCATCATCTACGAAATCAAAGAAGATTCATAACAAGTTTGTCATAATCTTTCTTTTATTCGTGTATATAATTGATAACAATTTTCGAGTGTATGAATGATTGATAACAATTTTCGTTATAATCATTTCATTGCTTCGATTTGTGTATCATATGCATCAATCTAAACCTACCTGAGACCTTAATTAAAAGGTACTTAATACACAGATCTTGGTTGATTCGAGCATATAATCACCGGTAAACAAGATTTAATCAGGTTGTGGTTTTGAAATCATGTTTTTAAATGGTTATAGAAGATGAGATTGATGATTTTATGAGATGAGATGGAGATTATTTCTGTTTTTGTGAGATGTGAGATGGTTTGATTCGGATGAAGATTGAGATGGAAAGATTAAATGAGTTTTTGGGGGACGGAGGATACGAGGGAGGTGTGAGAGAAGTTAGGTGAGAGGCGGATTAACCAAGACAAGTGATTTAGGGTTATGTTTATTGTGAGTGGAATTAGGAAGTTGGAAGTGGTTATAACTGAGGTTTCTTGGACCGGGTCTCACAAGGGGTGATAGGCCATGGAACTCGTGTACTCATTTTGGGCCAGGCTAAGTAATTTGGGCCATGAAGGCTGAAATGTGATGGACTCACATTGTTTTAAAAATTGGAATGATTTGAACTGTGTGTTTTAATAACACATACACACAAATTTTTTAAAAACATACAAATTTTTAAATAAATTTGTTGTGTATTATGTTTTAATTCATTGTGACATCGGGTCGAGACAAACAGTGACGAGACATTGTTAAGGAGAATGGATGCTCAAACAAACAAGTTCCTTTTTTTGAATTTGTAGTTTTTTTGTTGCATTTGTGGTTCTTTAATTTTTTCTTGACACTGATGGGGTGACGAGAAATGTGACGCGACAAAATGAAGTGACAAAATGTGACAAGAATTTATTTTGACGAGACCAAGAAAAAATGGGCGATTTTTTAGTGGCTTCAGATTTTGTTTGATCGGGTATTAATTACGTGACGTTGAATACGGATTTTTCGAAGGCGTATATTTATTTTATCTTTTACTAGATAACTTGCTCGTGCTTAATCCTAGAATGAAGACTTGGTTATCTGGTTTCCGGGTTCGGGGTGGATGGTTGATGACTCGGATAACTATCACTTAAAGGGGTTACATTGTTGTACTCAGTGTCACGCGCTTAATCGACGTGGATAATTTCAAGAGGTGTTGTGCTTATAGACTTCTTAAGTGATGCATTGAGTACTTAGAGATTTCTCCACCGTTCTTCATTCAACAATAGTGCAAGCTTAAGTCACCAGATCGAAGGATTTTTATTCAGCTTCACGTTTGATGTATCCGGTTCATTCTTTCAGTGGTCACTTCAGATTGCTTTCATGTGGGATGGTAAAGGTGGCCATGGAGAGTTTACGAGAAGAGATTTTCGATCAACAGCTGATTCTCACAAAATATATAATTCAGCTTATTTATTATTCTCACGAGATTTCAGGTTCATGTGCGTACAATTTATTGATGGTTCCGAGTTTCGAAACCATCAAGGGGAAGAAGAAGACACATTGAACGCACAACGAGTACACGTGATGAACTTCATACCTTCTTTTGATTTGAAGAAATTCTGGGATGACATTTGTCATAGCCGCAGAGAAAATCAGTGTTTTAACTCGTGTCGTTATCAATCTCCAAACGGTACACTACTGATTCGAGGTTTAATTGTTTGATTGTTGCAATTAAACATCATCATTATCCTATATGCATTCCCGGGACTTAATTGACTCTGGTGCATCTCCAGAAGAAGATATGTGCATTTCCGGGACTTAATTGACTCTGGTGTTACGATGTCAACTTCATGAATGGGATAAAGTGTCCACTTCAGTATTTGAGCTTCATAATTGGGATTGATTTACCTTCTTCAACTATGTGGGGGAAGAAGTGTCTTGATTCTTTCTGGTATGCATAACTTGAATTCTCAGGGGGAAGAAAAATTCAGAAGAATTATTCAAGCGTGAGAAGAAAAGTTGTTGATCTGCTTGGGGGAAGCTATTTAAAATGCTTCTACATCAAGTTTACGTGGCATGAATTAGGGGGAAGCTAATTCAGAAGCTTCTCCTTAACCAGAAGTGTATGGGTTACTTAGCTCGTGCCGTTACAGTATTTCTACTACAAGTTAAAGATGAGTCATTTTGAAGTCAAAGGCCTCAGAAGACATCATCAGCATTAAACGCTTCATGAAAAGCACTTGTTCTTAATTATTTTGTACTTGTTAGGAAGAATATTGTAAGGAATTCTACACGTCGTCCCATGGGGGAAGATTGTTGGAAACTCACTTTATGTGACGACATTTAAGAATTCCCGTTAGTTATCATAGTCACGCACATTTAGACTAGACTAGGCTCTTTGTATAGTTTAGGTTGTGTGCGTGACTATATATACCCCTCCTTAGCTTCCAAGGAGGGGTGTTGATTGTATTTTGTTCATTTGGGAATACACACACTTTTACTCTCAACCTCTCTTTCTCTCTCTCTAAGCCAACAATGGCTTCCACCACCATTTACCACCACATTAGACCACCGGATCCTAAATAGCATTTCTACAAACATGAACGACACTTAATTTCCAATCCTATAGATCTTACAACAATAGTTATCAAATGAGTCTCTAGTAGGAAATGACTCACACATTCAATTAGACTTTTCGGAAAGGTACTAGTGGCATGAGGCTTTTGGGTAATGGTTCCAATGACAGCCTCAAGTGCAACATTCACCCTTTCGATTTCAATTTAAGAATTGGGTGACAACGAATAAGATGCCACCTTTCCAAGTGGTAACGTTTTGTCAAACTCCACTCTATAAGGAAAGATCGTCATGTCATCGATATCAGATTTAATCTCGCCAATTCTTCTTCAAGATCTTAATCAACTACTATTAACATTTCTACGAATATCAACCATTTTGTTGGGATCATAAATATCCACAACTTGGTTTAGATCTAGAATAGCTAGAATTCCTACAGAAATAGCTTTGATTAATTTTCTAGGGAAGTTAGGGTTTCTTGTGACAATATACGTCGTATAAATATCTCGTATACGTATTAAAATAATCATCAAACAATCATGTAATCAAATTACAACATATATATATATATATATATATATATATATATATATATATATATATATATATATCTTTACATCTTTACATTATATATAAGAGGAGGGAAATGCCACATAATCATGCCCCTAATCCATGTCAGCACTTTCTGATTTTATGAAGATTTGTAAATTCGAAATTTTATAAAAAACTTGTCACTTTGTTGTATTCAAACCTGGGTCTTTATGTAGACAAGCCGGCATGTCAACCAGTGGAGCTAAACAATGACTTATGTTTAAGTTTGTGAAACAACATTAATATCTAATACTGTAGAAGTTTTCCAAAGTTAAGAATACAAATGATCTTGATAACGACTCCCGTTGATCATCTTCACACAAACCTGACCTAAAAAAATCATGGATCCAGAAACATGTTCGATAATTACGATTTTATACTGTAACCCGACTTCAATTGGTTTCCCTAAACCATTAACGAATCGCCACCACATAAACCCATCCATTAACACCTTAACCCCTTCCATCTAATCCACATCTTATTCGGATGATTTAGATTTATCAAATAGCTTATGAGGTTATTTGAATTTGAAACCCTGATGAGTGAATATCTGCAGAGTCACAAAAAGCTGCTATGTAAGCTAACAGTTGCAGGTTTGCTTAAAAAAAGAAGGTAATAGTTGCAGGATTGCAGAATCATACGTTTTTTGTTAGAACATAAGCCTTAATCTTAGCACCCTAATACAAGGCTTTTGACACCCTATATGAAAGTTCAAGTTCGTTATAGTTCCGAATCTTTTCGAATTGAAAACCGGTCTTAAGTGCGACTCAATCGTCTTTTGGTGGATCAAGAGAATGGTTTGGTTTGTTTATCTAATTTAAACTATTAGCAAGTAATTAAAGTGTCGTTGAGTAAATTTGAACTTGGACAAAATTAAAAACTTGAAAACTTAATCAATCGGAATAAAACAATTCATGTCCATCGGAATACACCAAAATAGCAACCATCGGAATAATCACTAAAATTAACCATCGGAAAAATTAAGTTCAGATCGGAATACTTAAGGAGCACTTCTGTCGCAATAGGCACACCTATCGGAATGCCTCTATCGCAATGACTCTATCGAAAAACAGGCAGCACTTCGTCTTAACCAAGACCTTAAGACCCGTCGGATTACGCGATCGCAATGTGCGATCGCAACCCAGATCGGAATAAGGGGGTTAACCAACTGATCGCAAAGTAAAACCCTAATGGGTTATTGCGATCGAAAACCAAAGCTATCGGAAAGTGGATAAAACCGTCGGAATGTGAGTCAAAACCCTAAGATTGCGATGGGATGTAACTGATTCCGAAATTTGTGGAAAGAGTGAATCTCAATAAGCAAACGCAATAAGCAAATCCAAACGGAACTTAAACAATTCACAAAGCTTAAATTTAAGATTTCTAAAGCATAAAATCAAGAACTTTATGAAATGAACTTTAAACTTACTAAATCCTTTTGCAAAATCCGAGAATCAATAAGCTAAGATTCGAATAAGCCAATAAGCATTATGAGCTTATGACCTAAACGTGTAAAAGCTTGTGTGTAAACCAAAAGATCAAACTTTTAACCACGAAATCATAAAATCATACGGATGAAGTATGATATTCGGATCAAAAGTAAAATAAATCAAGAAGTATAGAATGAGAATAAGGATCAAAAGCTTAAAATAGAACTTTGATTAATGAAATAAGCAATACAAAAAAGTGTTTAATATTGAAAGATTAAAAGAAAAAGATGAACTAGTGAGAGAAAGTTTAAGACTTTCTCTCTCTAAAAACTAGAAAGAAACTTAAGAAATAAAAACTAGCTAACCCCCTCCTAATGTGATTAGGAGGGTATTTATAGGGGAGTGGGAGGCATGTGTGGTGCTTTCTTCTTTCTTTTTCTTCTCGACTCGATTTTAATTCTTCGTCTTTGTAGTCTCGGGATTTGAACTTGTCTTTTAATTTTCTTCTTCTATTAGACTTAAGTTCTTCGACTTCATTAAACTTCCGTCTTTAGACTTGTTCTTCGATAAATCTCCAGAATAGGTCTTGGACATCCGTTCTTTAAGCACTCTTGATCTTTTGACTTCGTCTTTTCCCGTTTTCTTCGATAAAAGCCCGTGAAAGCCCGTGTTTTCTTCCTTTTTCATCTTTTGGTCCTAAAACACAATAAAAACACAAACCACGCATAATTCCGACTTTTACGACATAAATCACACGTTTTGGTCTTGTTATTATTGGAAATAAGTGGTAAAAGGATAAGTGTTTTCACACTTATTAAATCCCCTACACTTGACCATTGCAATGCCCTCATGCAATGCATTAATTTTAAGCACGGTTTACATTTCCCATCATAAATAACCTACTTTGGCCTTTATTAAATACTGAAGATGAAAAGATAGAAATAAGTAAAGAAATTAAAAACTTACATTGGGTTTTGGCGGCCATGAACGTTTATCATCCTCAAGGTTCACGTTCCCCATACCAAGCTTAAAAACGAGATCATTGTTATTATAAGTTAGCAAACTATCACGAACTCATGTGGGCCAATTATTCACTTAGACTCCCTTATTCCTAGGTGTATCTCTTGTATTTTATTTTTGTCTTGAATGATCACAAGGATGCATTGTTTGACTTATTTCGATAGTTATTTAGTCCGAAAATAAGGTGAATGATTTAATCAATAGTTAGCTAAAGGACCAAATCTTTTAAAACTGCTTCTCGGGATATCAGAAAGTTCATATCTTGGCATAACTTGGTTCGCGATTTGAGACCTTTCTCGGGCCGATATTTGGCAGCGACTTCATACTTCGAATCTTCGAGAGACGTTCTTGAAATTATGGTCTTCTCTTCATAATAGGAATTTCTTCACTTGAAGTTTTTGAGAGATTCTTCATCTTTGGACCACGACTTCTTCATTTTTCTCCAATCTTTATTTTTGGACTTTGATATACAACGATCCGCCTCCTTTTAGGACTTGGATCTATTTATCCTCATACCTTGTTAGGGTCTTTTCGGATAGATTTCTCCATGACTTTTGGGGAGTTTTTGCTTTTCGTCGTGTGTCTCGATCCTTCATATTGATTTTTGATAAATGATTCTTCACATCACTTTTGGATCTTTAGCAACAAAATGTAGCCCTCATGCCTTATTAGGGCCTTTTCGGACTCGCCAATCTTCGCGCCCCGCTTCATAAGTTATGCCTTGGCTATGAACTCTCGTCATTACCGAGCAACTTTTAAACGATCTGGGGCTAGAAGCTAAGTAACTTTTTAAATCGTACAACCTTACTTATTAGCAGATAAATTATTAAGCAAGCGGAGGGAGAATAGGCTCATAATTAACTCACATAAATTCACGAAAGAATACCGAACTTATAATTGACTCTATCATCTCTCGTTCTCCACAGTTTAAAATCTCAAGGAATGAGACTCGTGGATGCTTAGCCTATTAAGTCAAAGTTTTGGGTTTTCGAGTCGCCTATAGGATCTTGCAAATTCATGGACTTTTTCAAGTTTAGAAATCGCATTTTAAAGTTCCCTTGATAAACGATTCTCTAGGATCAATTATAGGAGTTTGCGAAAAGTTCTTGTTCTTAACCCGTGAGAGTTAAGACTTTCGCGTTTTATAGCTCCCTATATAAAAGCCTAGCAAAACTTGACTTAAACACGTTAAGGATACTAGCTAGAGTAAACTTAGGCAAGTAAACTTGGGTTGAGTTAAAATGTTCATGACTAAGAAAAATATAAAACCACTTTATTAAAAATTTATTTTAGCAAAGGAAACATAACAAAGGCAAATACAACTATACAACTAGGCCAAAATAGATTAAAAATTTTGAAAAATGTCGAAAAATCAAGTTTTCCGGTTAAAATGAAGGCAAATTCATGGAAAAGACCACTTACTTCGATAGAAGTCCCCCCTACACTTGAGATAAACATTGTCCTCAATGTTTAAGCATTTGGGAGTAAACTCCCCTACACTTAGGACATTGTGCACTTTGTTTAACTCTTGCTAAGGAAAGGACAACTAAAGTGAATTCAATGTGAACATATAGAATATGAAATATTGAATCACAAGAGTTTAGGATAGAACCGGGAAGATGGGAAACACGGTATCACGGTTCGTCAAAAGTCATCAAGATGCTCTCTGAAGCTTTAATCCCTGCACAGCACAAGAAACAAGAAAACAAACATATGCGGGGCTCCCCCTACACTTATTATGAAAGCAGTAAAGGATAGAACACGGGTTGCCTCCCGAGAAGCGCTTGTTTTTGTTCACCGAGTCATGAGCCTGACTCGATCCAATTTTAGTTCATGGGGAACGTGGTGAGGGATGGAATCATCTCCTGAGAGATGTCCTCACCAAAGTACAGCTTCAAACGCTGGCCATTCACCTTGAAATTGGGCCCATTTGGCTGAGAAAGCTCAATGGTCCCATACGGAAAGACTTTGGCGACGGTGAATGGACCAGACCAACGGCTCTTCAACTTGCCAGAGAAGATCTTCAACCGAGAGTGAAAGAGTAAAACTTGATCACCAACGTGGAACTCTTGGTTCTTGATTTTAGCATCGTGGATCATCTTCGTCTTCTCCTTGTAGATCAGCGAGTTCTCATAAGCTTCATTCCTCAGTTCATTTAGCTCGTTGAGTTGAACCTTGCGATGATCACCGGCTTTGATGATGTCGAAGTTCGCCCACTTCAAGGCCCAGTGTGCCTTGTGTTCCAGCTCGATGGGTAGGTGGCATGCTTTCCCGTACACAAGACGATAAGGTGTACAACCGATCGGGGTCTTGTAGGCAGTACGGAAAGCCCACAGAGCATCATCTAACTTATCGGCCCACGCGGCACGATGCTCTCCCACAGTTCGCTCCAAAATTCTCTTCAAGCCACGATTGGAAATTTCGGCTTGCCCATTGGTTTGGGGATGATAGGCGGTGGAAAGACGGTGATTGACACCATACTTTGCCATGACTCTTGCAAATTGATCGTTGCAAAAATGAGTCCCGCGGTCACTGATGATAGCACGAGGAACGCCAAATCGAGCGAAAAGCTGCTTCAAAAAGTTCACAACCACCCTCGCATCATTCGTGGGAAGGGCCTTAGCTTCAACCCATTTAGAGACGTAGTCGACGGCGACGAGGATGTACTTGTTCCCTTTGGATGATGGAAATGGCCCCATAAAGTCGATGCCCCATACATCAAAGATTTCACATTCCTGTATGAAATTTTGAGGCATCTCATCCTTATGTGTGATCTTGCCTTGACGTTGGCAAGCATCACAATGCTTAACCATTTCGTGAGCGTCACGATAGATGGTGGGCCAGTAGAATCCAGAATCAAACACTTTCTTAGCGGTGTAGTTGGGACCAAAGTGACCACCGGTGGGTCCTTTGTGGCAAGCTTGGAGGATGTCAAAAGCTGCCGGTCCGTCAACACATCGACGAATAATCAGATCAGCACACTGTTTGAATAGATAAGGGTCATCCCAAAAGTAAGTCTTAACATCGTTCAAGAACTTCTTCTTTTGTTGGGATGTTAACCCTTGGATGAGAATACCACCCGCTAAGTAGTTTGCAATGTCTGCAAACCACGGGGTGCCATCAAGATTGAGATTTAAAGACATTAGAGTCTCCAGGGGGAAAGAGTCATTGATCTCTTTGTTCGGATGATCCCCCTGATATGGATCCTCAAGTCGACTCAGATGATCCGCGGCCAGGTTTTCGGCTCCCTTCTTGTCACGAATTTCAATGTTGAATTCTTGAAGGAGCAAAACCCAGCGAAGAAGTCTTGGCTTAGAATCGTTCTTTGTCATCAAGTACTTCAACGCGGAATGGTCCGTGTATACGATGGTGGTAGATAAAACAAGATAGGGGCGAAATTTCTCAAAAGCATAGACAACAGCTAAAAGTTCTTTTTCGGTTGTCGTATAATGCAATTGAGCCCCCGTCATTGTTTTGCTAGCATAGTGGATTGGTTGGAAGTGTTTATTCACTCTTTGGCCCAAAACCGCACCAATAGCAAAGTCGCTAGCATCGCACATCAATTCAAAAGGCAGCTCCCAATTAGGGGTAACCAGGACCGGTGCCTTAGTTAGCTTGTCCTTAAGAAGATTGAAGGCTTCGAGACACTCTTTAGAAAAGATAAAAGGAGTATCTTTTTCCAAGAGGTGGGTCATCGGGCGAGCGATTTTAGAGAAATCTTGAATGAATCTACGATAGAAGCCCGCATGACCCAAAAAACTTCTCACACCCTTCACGGTTGAAGGTGGAGGTAATTTGGCTATGACATCAACTTTAGCACGGTCAACTTCAAGACCGGCTTTAGAGATTTTGTGTCCTAGCACAATGCCTTCTTTTACCATAAAATGGCATTTTTCCCAATTCAGAACAAGGCGAGTGTCTTCGCACCGCTTAAGCATACGTTCCAAATTGGCAAGGCAAGCAGAGAAAGAATCCCCGAAGACCGAGAAATCATCCATGAAGACTTCCATGGTTTGCTCAACCATATCATGAAAGATAGCCAACATGCACCTTTGGAAAGTCCCGGGGGCATTGCATAAGCCAAAAGGCATTCGTTTATAAGCAAATGTGCCATAGGGACAAGTGAATGTTGTTTTTTCTTGATCTTGGGGATCGATGGGTATTTGAAAATAACCCGAGAAACCATCCAGAAAGCAGTAATATGCATTACCAGCTAGACGTTCAAGCATTTGGTCCATGAAAGGTAGGGGGAAATGATCCTTTCTCGTGGCATCATTGAGTTTGCGGTAGTCTATACAAACTCTCCACCCAGTAACGAGACGAGTGGGAATCAACTCGTTGTGTTCATTGGGAACAACGGTTATTCCGCCCTTCTTGGGCACACAATGGATTGGACTAACCCACGGTGAATCCGAAATAGGGTAAATCATACCCGCATCAAGAAGTTTGATAACTTCTTTTTTGATGACTTCATGTATTTTTGGATTCACCCTTCGTTGGCTTTGAATAGTGGGCTTGAAGTCGTCCTCCATGAGAATTTTGTGTGTGCAGAAGTGAGGATCAATTCCACGAATATCCGAGATTTTCCACGCAATAGCCTTCTTGTGAGATTTCAACACAGCAACGAGGCGAGTCTTCTCTTCATCTTTCAAATCCGTTGCAATAATGACGGGCGACTTCTTGTTGTCGTCAAGGAACACGTACTCGAGATGTGGCGGCAACTCCTTAAGTTCCAAATCCGGAGGATTTTCGACGGGAGGCGTTGTCAAAGTCGGAGTATCGATAGCAATGACCATGGGAGATGGAGGCGAAGGATTGGCTTCGGTGAGAAGATTTTCAAAGAAACTCATATCTTCATCCCCCTCGGTGGGAGAATCATTAGTAGCTAAATTCACATCTCCCATGGTATCTTCAAGATTGTTCCAGAATAAATCACTATCGACAAATAGAGACAACGATGAATCAATGGAGGACACGGTCTCAACATTGGGAAGAGAGGAAGGAATACTTTTGCAAGCATCAATAAAGTGTGCTTCACAAGCCTCATCCAGAACGTCAATATAATTAACACTCTCGTTCGAATAAGGTTGTTTAGACAACTTTCCCATGTTGAAGACTACTTTATCGTCACCCACTCTCATGATAAGCTCACCGGCTTCAACATCAATAAGAGTGCGACCGGTCCTAAGGAATGGACGACCAACAATAAGTGGCACACGGGGGTCCATCTCGTAGTCGACGACAACAAAATCAGCAGGGAAGGTGAATTTGTCGACTCCTACAATAACGTCTTCGGCTATCCCCACTGGATAAGCAACCGTACGGTTGGCCAATTCCAAAGTCATCTTAGTGGGGGCTAGCTCTGGGAGAGATAAGTGCTTCCAAACACTTAGAGGCATGAGATTAATACTGGCACCTAGATCGGCTAGGGACATGCAATTCTCTACTCCCGGGAAATTGCAAGGGATAAGAAAACGACCCGGATCACCAAGCTTGATTGGCAATTTCCTTAAGAGCACTGCAGAGCAGTTCTCATTAAGTTGGGTGTTGGCAATGTCGAGGAGCTTTTCCTTGTCGCTCAGAAGGTCTTTAAACATTTTAGCGTATTTGGGCATGTGAGCGAGAGCCTCGGCAAAGGAGATGTTAAAATTCAATTGTTTGAACATTTTAAGGAAGTTCGAAACCTGAATATCATCCTTGCTCTTTTGCTTCTCTTTCCTCAACCTTGAAGGATAAGGTATATTGGATGAAGAAGAAGGCTTTAGGGGAATAGGATCACTCACAACCACGGGTGGTGGGGAAATGGGGATAGAAGGTGAAGGAGGTAAAGAAAGTTGCTCTTTTCCTTGTTCACAATCACGGGTGGAGGTGTAGGAAGCTCGGGTTCCATATAACCTTTTCCACTGCGAGTGGTGATTGCTTTCATCTCCCCTCTTGGATTAGCAACGGTATTACTCGGAAGAGTACCCGAAGAAGAGGGTTGATTACTTTGGATGAGCGAACCAATCATATCACGAAGGTGAAGAGCTTGATTGTTAAAAGAGTTTTGCATGTTGGCATTAATATCATTGATGTGTTTGGTCATGTCATTCCTTAGCTCGGCTCGTATATCGCTCCCTTGTTTCACCATGTCATTCTTCAAGTTGACAAATTGACTCTGAAGATTCGTTACCAACTCACGATTGGTCTTCATGAATGTCTTGACGTCTGGACTTACTGCCATCGGTTGATTGAGAGGTGGAGCTTGGTAAGCTTGAGAATTTCCTTGAGTTGGGTATGGGTTTCTTTGGGATTGATACTGATTTGGAGCACGAGGTTGGGATTGGTTGTTGCGGTTGTAGCTTTGTTGTTGGTTTTGGTTTGCAGGAGGAAAACCGGGAGGAGCAAGATAATTGTTGGATCGATAACTTAGCAAGCCACGGTCTCCTTGAGGTCGAGCTTGATAGCCTCCCGTGGAATAAGTGTCGTAAGCTGCGTTAACGTTTTCAGAATAATTGCCTTGGGTAGAAGGACAATCATTATAAGAGTGAGGGCCACCACATGTGTCACAAGAAATAGCAACAGCTTTAGCTTGTTGAAAGTGGTTTGTGGCCATGGCCATGAAATTCTTGTTCATTTCAGCGAGTTGTCGAGAAATTTCAGACATTTCAGGATTGGAGGTAGTAGAAGAAACATTTACTCTCGAGTTAGATCTTGAGGATGCGGATGAATCCCAATTCTTGTGGTGAGTAGTCATGTTTTCGATCAAATCTCGACACTCCTCCGGTCTCCTTTTCATAAAAGTACCACCGGCGGCAGCATTGATCGTGTCACGATCACGAAAGGTGAGACCATTGTAGAAGGTGTCAATGAGAGTGACGGGGAGCATATTGTGATTAGGACAGCGGTCGATCAAATCATTGTAGCGTTCCCAAGCATCGAAAAGCGATTCATCATTCTCTTGCATAAATCCACTGATTTGGTTACGAAGGCTAGTGACCATGGATGGGGGAAAGTAGCGCGATAAAAAACGTTGAGTCATGTCGTTCCACGTATGAATAGAATTCTTAGGAAGACGGTCAAACCATTTTTCGGCATGGTGAGAAAGCGAGTGTGGAAAAAGTTGAAGTCGAAGGTCATCCATAGAAACACCGGGGCACTTCATGCTTTGGGTAATGGTAATGAATTTGTCGAGGTGTTTGTTGGCATCATCATCCGGAATTCCACGAAACGGATTCGTTTGCACTTGTTGTATCATGTGATGCTTCAACGAAAACTCCTGAGCCGTGACGTGCATTGGCGCAATCGGGCCTCCGCGTCCGTTCATGGTGGGTTGGCACAATTCCTCCATGGTTCGTAAATCAGGTAGAAGGACATTGTTGTTGTTGTTGTTATTGTTGTTGTTATTCAAATTATTTTGAGGTGGGTGATTATTGTTGTTGTTAACACCAGCCATATCTAAATCTTCAAGAGTCTCGGGCTCAGAATAGTTGGAAGATCTAGTACGCATGCACCTGCAGAAGAAAAATATACACAAGGAATATAATATTTTTGGTTTTTATAGGTTTTTTTTTTTTATGTTTTTGTATTTTGAAAAGTTTTATAATTTTTATGGATTTTTGGAAATTTTTATAGCAATGAAAATAACGTTCAAAGAACGGATCCCAAAATTCAATGCGTCTCTCACTAGAAACCGTTTATCGTAACGAAAAGAGCCGGCAGCGGCGCCATTTAATACAAGGCTTTTGACACCCTATATGAAAGTTCAAGTTCGTTATAGTTCCGAATCTTTTCGAATTGAAAACCGGTCTTAAGTGCGACTCAATCGTCTTTTGGTGGATCAAGAGAATGGTTTGGTTTGTTTATCTAATTTAAACTATTAGCAAGTAATTAAAGTGTCGTTGAGTAAATTTGAACTTGGACAAAATTAAAAACTTGAAAACTTAATCAATCGGAATAAAACAATTCATGTCCATCGGAATACACCAAAATAGCAACCATCGGAATAATCACTAAAATTAACCATCGGAAAAACTAAGTTCAGATCGGAATACTTAAGGAGCACTTCTGTCGCAATAGGCACACCTATCGGAATGCCTCTATCGCAATGACTCTATCGAAAAACAGGCAGCACTTCGTCTTAACCAAGACCTTAAGACCCGTCGGATTACGCGATCGCAATGTGCGATCGCAACCCAGATCGGAATAAGGGGGTTAACCAACTGATCGCAAAGTAAAACCCTAATGGGTTATTGCGATCGAAAACCAAAGCTATCGGAAAGTGGATAAAACCGTCGGAATGTGAGTCAAAACCCTAAGATTGCGATGGGATGTAACTGATTCCGAAATTTGTGGAAAGAGTGAATCTCAATAAGCAAACGCAATAAGCAAATCCAAACGGAACTTAAACAATTCACAAAGCTTAAATTTAAGATTTCTAAAGCATAAAATCAAGAACTTTATGAAATGAACTTTAAACTTACTAAATCCTTTTGCAAAATCCGAGAATCAATAAGCTAAGATTCGAATAAGCCAATAAGCATTATGAGCTTATGACCTAAACGTGTAAAAGCTTGTGTGTAAACCAAAAGATCAAACTTTTAACCACGAAATCATAAAATCATACGGATGAAGTATGATATTCGGATCAAAAGTAAAATAAATCAAGAAGTGTAGAATGAGAATAAGGATCAAAAGCTTAAAATAGAACTTTGATTAATGAAATAAGCAATACAAAAAAGTGTTTAATATTGAATGATTAAAAGAAAAAGATGAACTAGTGAGAGAAAGTTTAAGACTTTCTCTCTCTAAAAACTAGAAAGAAACTTAAGAAATAAAAACTAGCTAACCCCCTCCTAATGTGATTAGGAGGGTATTTATAGGGGAGTGGGAGGCATGTGTGGTGCTTTCTTCTTTCTTTTTCTTCTCGACTCGATTTTAATTCTTCGTCTTTGTAGTCTCGGGATTTGAACTTGTCTTTTAATTTTCTTCTTCTATTAGACTTAAGTTCTTCGACTTCATTAAACTTCCGTCTTTAGACTTGTTCTTCGATAAATCTCCAGAATAGGTCTTGGACATCCGTTCTTTAAGCACTCTTGATCTTTTGACTTCGTCTTTTCCCGTTTTCTTCGATAAAAGCCCGTGAAAGCCCGTGTTTTCTTCCTTTTTCATCTTTTGGTCCTAAAACACAATAAAAACACAAACCACGCATAATTCCGACTTTTACGACATAAATCACACGTTTTGGTCTTGTTATTATTGGAAATAAGTGGTAAAAGGATAAGTGTTTTCACACTTATTACACCCAATAAAGCTAATCATATAATATTCTGATTACATATTCTATTGTTAGGATGCAAGCTTTCATTCTTTAAATACCTTGATTGTTCTGTTCTTTTTTTGTTGTAGTAGATATTTGATGGAATATTTAGGCATTACGAGGTTTTGATTGTGGCTTTTGTAATTTTTGTTGAGACTGAGTGGGCGTTTATCATCAAGTTCTCAAAGGTTGTTTCTAATGCAGTTTTTGTTTAGTTTGTATATTTGTTGCGTTGTGTGATTATAATGGTGTATGGCTTATGAAGCGATACCCAAGTACGAACAACGGATGATTATCTGAACTTAGAAACAATGCCAAAGACTCTATAAGTGTATATTAATTATAGTGTCACATTGTGAGATATTGCCACTAGAAAAATCTCATGGGATGATCTTAACCCAATTCTGGGTTGTTCCTTCTCACTCATTACATACTATTACTATCATTAATAAGAATCAATGTTAATGTTCTTAGTAATCATCCTTCTTAAGCAGGCGGGTAAAGAGGGAATTCAGCTTCTTAACAGCAATGCAGAATTATAGGATGGTATTGATGGTTTCTCGACGACATCAAACAATGCCCCACCACACTCGGGTAAGTCCCACATGAATTAACCAGCGTTACTATCAGACGCCTACTACATTTTAAACTGCTCCATCAGAGTCTAATGTTAGCATTAGGTTAGTAAGGTTGTTTGAGGTTGCTTATACAAAATGATAATACTGTTGGGTTCGGACTTGCAAAAAATCGGAAAAATACAATTATGTACTGATCTGACATGAGTCTATGCACACGTCCTCGGGTGTACGAGTTTAATAGAATCTGATTGACTTTACTAATAATGTATGTTTGTATTGATGGGGTCTGATAACTGTTATTGATCAGTTAGGAACACGGGTGCTTTGAAACTGTCTATGTACCTAATGTCATAATGAGGTTAACACTTTTTGTTGTTTTGTTCCTTAAAATTGCCTTATGCAGCTTTGTGTTTCGTTGTATAAAGATCATGAAAGCCTTGCGATGAGCATGTAGTCTTACAAATTCTGGTACAAATTAATTGTGTTTGCGTTTTTTACTCACGTTTATAAATAAAACATGATCCAATTGCAAGGTACCATATCTGCGTAACCGTCTGGCCTGGATTAAGGAGTACGTAATCTGATATTTCGGATGCAGTTTGGGTCTAATTGTTATGGGATTACTTTATTTTTTCATATGATCTTTTATTGATAGTTCTATTACATACTCCAACATTTCAAAAACAATCTCATTGTAGATCAATTAAATATATATTCGAGAGTGTGGTATTATTGACTAGAATCCAGGCATTGTTTTGGACATTTATTCAATCCCTAGGGTCTTAGTGAGGTGACAATGAACTGAATAAACATTTTTTGGTGACAATCAAAACTTTATCACAAAGTTCTGATATCGCGTCAAAGAACATGTCTTTGATTGTGTTAATATGTAGTAACTTTATCACAAACACACTAATAACTTTTAAACCGCCGATGGCATACATGTTTGATACCTGATTACGTTATTTGGATGGTTACAAGTTGCTGCAAGTTTTATATTGGCCTTTTTGACTCTCTTTATGCGCAAATGGGATAGATTGCTTCTATAACAAGTAACGTCTTATTACATTAATATAGTCTGAATATTATATGTTTGTGCTATTTTTGTTATCTTAACAATTTGAATTATGCAGTAAAGTAATTACACCATTTGTTTATTCCTTTAAAATTATGAACGTGTTTTTCACTTTGTTAGTTAAAATCACTCGAGTCACAAATTCAGGATCTCAAAATTACAAAGGATAGTGAAGAATATGCATGCAAAACATTGTGGAGGTGTCCAAAGTGTTCCAGTTTACTTCATTGTTAAATGGGTGGATAATTATAGAAAGGCACAACCTGACGATGCCCATGGAGATTTTGTGAATAGTTATAAGGTAAAGACTATCCAAGTCTTTCTGGTGCTAGAATTGTCCGCATCGCAACATATCTTAATGCAATGAGTGTAATTCTACTTGATTTGCACCCTTTATTTTTATTCTCTTATTTTTACGGGAAGTATTATATATTTTATTATTTTTTTACAAGTGTAAACATTTATGATTTCATTATATTGCAGTTTGGATACAGTTCAGCTGCCAATAGAATTGCTTTCAAGGTAATATTATTGCTTTATAGCTTATTTCTTGAATGGATGAAGGGCATTAGTTAATCTAGGACATTGCTGATTATAAAATTTTAGGTACTTTGAGGGCCAATTCAGTCTGAAGTAGATGATGACGAGGGCATGAATTCCCAGATCTCAAAATTACTAAAGCAGCTGAGAAAGTAAGATTTTCTTACTACTTTAGCTTATTATAAAATCGTTTTTTTCTGAATGTTTAGACAAACACTATGTCTCTTAAGATATTTACACAAATTAGTATTCATACTTGGTTAACGCTGATACGTGAGACGGCTATACAATGTTTAACTGCCATGCCCCTTATCTCCTTTTATCTTCCGGTTCTCATTCCATGATCTAGAATCTCCAAGTAGTGTGGAATACCGATAACAAACACATGCTATTTAGGTATTGTACAGATCATTTTATTAATCTTACTCAAGAATACCCAAAATTTGTGGAAGTTGGTAAAACCTTGGACATGACTTATTTGGTCACGTAGACTGAACCAGTGTCACATTTTTTCAGCGGTGTGATGTTTACTCGGACTACCAATTATTTGAGAATCGGGTGAATGCTACGCCTTGTCTATTTTCTGAGACTAGCTTTCTTTAAAGACTGATTTATAGATAAACTTATTAGACTCCGACAAGGAGAACTTCGTTGCAGCTCTACAAGTTGATAAACTAATTGAGAAAGCTGACGGTTTTGTTGGTGTTTTTCATGTATGCATATTTTGCTAAAAATATTTGTCCGTAGTAAGAAAGTGGTGGGAAAACGGGTGGATTCGTAGAGGTTAACCGGGTGGGTCCATAGTAAGAAAGTGCCTATTTTGTTTCAACTTAAGCCTTAAACCAACCATGGGGTGAAAGTTGAAAGCTCGATGCATCAATGATCCGGGTGAACCTTTCTTCTTGAGCAACCAGTGAGGTCTAAAGGTACATGTTCTGTGATAATCGATCCAGCTTATGGGTATATTTTAATAACAAATAATATAAAGATGTTTTGAGTATCGAAATCATGTGACTTAATAGCAGCTATTATCACTAATAATAATTACCAAGAAATATTGAATAAGAATTGTAGTGTTTATTTATTATTTAGTTTTAAAGGTGTAATAAGCTCATAAGGGTGTGTTTGGCCATGAATCATGAAAGGTATTCCTTCGATATTGATAAGTGTGTTAACAGATCAAATTTCCAAGGTTTTCAAAAATTAATTGGATTTACAAGTTTATCGTTAGTATATTAGTACTTAAGTATATATAATAAGTATAACTCATAAGGTGAAAAAGAGGGCTTATGGACTTTTCCATAATGTCAAATATGTTGTTTTTAATGTTTGAAAACTTTTAAAGTTTTGAGTTTCTGTACTGTTATGCAGGGAGTAAGAGTGAAGAATGCAAGGAGTAAGAGTGAAGAATGTAGGGAGTAAGAGTGAAGAATATAGGTCGACCCGGTTTCATTTTTAGTATAGGGTCAAGAAAGAGCAGTCCTTCAAAATGGGAAGATCTGCAAAAATGGCTCATTAATGGTCATGAATCACCTACTCATGGTGTAGTAAAGTCTCAAGATATTGTGTTCTAAAAACGAGATGGTTTAGCTGAAAGTTTGGGTTATGTACTTAAAGAGTACATTATTTATTCAGTGAATAATATGTATTACACAAAATGAAAAGGACAAAGGGATGAAAAGAGTTATATTATGTTTCATGAATCATAATATTACCATTGGTGTTAGCTGAACTACTTCCTCAAAATCTGGTCTGATATTTTGTCCCCTTCTTCATTTTAGCTTTTGCTTAGCTTAATACGATGATGGTGAAATAATCATATGCTGAATAAACATTTTTGGAATTGCTTATTCGAATGGCTTATCTGATGTTAATTATCTTTCCTCTTATTCCAGTTAAAAACAGAATGCCAAGCAATTATATGTATAGACACTATGTAGAGGCACGGATCTTGCAGCATCAGGAACTGGTACTCCTTTTTCAATGGCATAGTTCATCTTTGGGAAATAGAGAACGATGTTAAAGATATTAAGCCATTCTTGGAGCTACCATTGGTAAGTCCTAGGTGTTTTAGTTTACCACAAACTTGGTTTTTAGTACCCTCTAATTGACTAAAAAGTCTTATCCTTTTAGTTCTGATATTGATCCATATGTATATAGGATGGTTATGTATGCAGCACACTAAAGACCCTCTTTTGAAAATGTGATGGTTTAATGTAATTGTCGCGAGAAGTGGAATTTGGTGTACACGTGAAGACGATTAATTATTTTCGCTACCACTTTAGTTTCATGTCGATGTTCAATAAGCAAGTTCAGTCATTAAAAATGAATAGTCAAAATACGAATAATTAGAAAATGTCAAGTAGGCAGTTGCAATACATTAAAGAAAGCTATGAAATTTGCTGACTTTTTCTTTTCATTTTATGCAGATCAAACATGTAAAGCTTATTGTCGATACGTCTTGCTCATGAAACGACTTGATGCTGCTGACTAAGATTGTTGCTGCTATCGCTGACACAAATAGTTGCTGTTGTTGTCGCATCTTGGTACTGCAGTTCATTGTACATCAGATAGGACTGAATAAAAAAAAATGAATATAGTTCTTATGCGTCTGACTAGAGAGTTTTATAATGCATTGGCCTATCTAATATACTTATGTATTAATGTTTCTAATATATACTAATGCATTACATGTTTCAAATGTTAGCATGTGATTTTGAATTTGCTTTATTTTATTGGTGCAAAGTATAATAGCAATGATGTAGCTTCTAACCAATGTTTTCAGACCCGGGTCGACCTGGCCGGGTCAACCGGTTGACCCGGTTCCGGTCGAAAAAACGGGTCATATTGACCCGGGTTTCATATTTTCGAGACCCGGCGGGTTTGGGGTGACCCGCGCCAACCCGATTCTCGAGACTCGGCCGGGTTTTGATTTTTTCGGGTTTTTTTTTAAATGTAAATTTTACGTATTGCGACGGAATTTTATTATTACTTATATTGGTAAGTAAATAATTTATATTTTAAATATACGAAAGTTTTTATTGTTTTTATATATAATTTTTGTTAATTATTATAAATATTAAAAAAAATAGTTTTTTAGAAAGCAGGTTAACCTGGGTTGACCCGGGTTTACCCGGACCCGCTGATTTGACCTGGCCGATTTAAAACCTGAGTTTCAAAACATTGCTTCTAACCTCTACTAACTTCGCCTACACCGCTACACCTAATTTTTGGTAGTTGAATTTTGCATTATTTGATTTTATCCCATATGTGACTAAAGCAGTTGCGTTTTAAAGTTTAGATGCTTTAAATTAGCTATAGTATAGTTTTTTATTCTCTCGCCTTCAGTTTTAAAACCTAAGGATATGCTAAAATTAGTGTTGAATTTGTGAATTCTTATTAATTGGTCAATAGAATATATACATGTTTTGTTAATAGCGTGACTTAAAAAATGATGTGATGAAATACCCGAAGTGGTAATACTCTCATATAAGGGGTTGCAAAAATAATAACATAAATTTTGACAACCTATTACATTTATTTTAATATTCATTAATCAATAATGTTTCCTTTCTACACTTTATTTTAACACAATATACTTATGTTTCACTATATGAAATAAATATGAACATATACTCCAGAAATGGAAAGATTTCGATATGAACATGTTTAAAGGAAATGTAATTGAGTTTATTATCTAAATAAGCTAAATACATGCTTTAAAATAAGTAAGCAATGAGGATGATGGTGAATTAAAAATAAAATGGTTGAATACTTTTTAAGAGGTGTGAATAATTCATTTCAATTTTATTTACGAAAAATCCATAAATAAATTTAAATCTATCCAACTCATTTGAACTTTATTAAATCATAATCAATTTTTCTGTACCGAAATACACTTTTTTATGCAACGACAAACACCCTCATATGCTAAGCTGAGTTATGAAACAACATCAAAATTCATACCAATTAACAAAAGTTAAATAACAATCAGAAGTCATACCCGTCCATCGGACGGGTTTTGCCACTAGTATATATATATATATATATATATATATATATATATATATATATATATATATATATATATATATATATATATATATATATATATATATATATATATATATATATATATATATATATATATATATATATATATATATATATATATATATAATATATATATAATCCAAGTTATATATATATTAAAATAACACTTCTCAGTCTGGCCTTGTCGGTAACTCGGGAATTCTTCGGCACCATTATAGTCAAAAGATTTTTAGACATTTTGAGAAAAATGTTTATAGTTAAAAGATTTTGAAATGTTTTATTCAAAACCTTGGTTTTAAAAATCTTTCGTATTCTCTAAAACGAGAGCTCTGGTACCAAACTGTAACACCCCCAAATTTATACAACTCAATACAGCGGAAGACTAGTTGGTGTTACGGGATAGCACATTACTCACATCATAGACAACGCTTAAAATTCGCGTCGTTTAATAATAAAACATTTCCATTAATAAATATCAAAGTTACATAGGTCCCAAGTCATTGTATTTAATACAGGTTTTACAAACATTTGAATGGAAATTATAATTTAAGTGCGGGCCATGAATTCTTGACGTCTTCCCGAGAATTACCTTTAAGTACCTGATACAAAACATGTTAAATGAAAAGGTCAGCGATAACGTCGAGTGAATTCATAGAGTTTAATAAAATCCATCGATATAATATTAGTATAAAATTATTACTGAAAATCATTTTGTACAAATCATTTTAATAGGCCATAAATAGCCAAAGTCATTTTTATACAAATCCTTATCGAAAATCATAATATAGGCATCTGCCTTAAAAATCATTATACGAGCCAATGTCGTAAAAACATCATACAATACGTTTTACAACGTTGTATAGATTAAGTAAAAACCGTTATGTGAATATGGTTATGAAAACCAAAACACGAACATAATATCAATAGTATGACCCTGTATTGCTAGTCAGGCAATACATCATAATTCGGTGCGTCTAGTAGTATTTCGTAAGTTGGATAATTATAAGCCGCATGACATTGTTACCTTACTTCAACAAACAACGGGTAGCTAACCCGATACTCATTTGCCCATCTAAATTAGCGTGTCGTCACAATAATCACGCTTGTGTAAATCTTCTCATACATAAATTCCCCAAATAGTACTATTATATGCATATGCATCTACCAAATCCCGGTAGTTCACAATTCATGCTAATGGGACTTTTAGTGACATAACCTAACTTTAATAATCCATTTTATTTCATCTATCGGGTCCTTTAATCATTTATCGGGTCATACAATCGGGTCATACAATCATTCGGGTCCAAATCAATAAACAAACAATCGGGACAAATGGTGTCCTATTTTATAAAAACTAACATGTTATCTCCTTCGCGGGTTTATAAAATATTTCATAAAAACATTTAAAAGAGTGCGAGGCTATGAACTCACGTTGATGTGGGAAGGCGGGTTGTCGGCAATTCGGACGTACGGTACGTGCTTCAATCACGGAAACCTAGACAAATAATACTCGTCTTAGACTCATGTCTAATGACTTTATAAAAATAACAATTATGTATACATATGATGATTTTATGTATATTATGATCAAGTGGGTTTATATACTCTCATTTACTTAATTTAGTGTTATGTGTTGGGAGTTTTTCAAGACTAGTTATACTAGTTCAATCTTGTTTATATTTTGAAGCCCAATGGGCCTATTACATGCCCAATACTATCCATTAGTCCAATTATACTTTTATTATCAGTATTTATACTTTATATGTTGGGCCTAAATGGGTTAAGCCCAATAAATAAGTTTATAAGTGTTTTAGTCCATTTTGTTGTATTATTAGTCCAATAACGTCTCCGTATGTTATATAGTTCGGGTTTTATCGGTTTTTACTTGTTATATATGTTTATATATCAGTATATGAGTTTTATAAAGTTCACATTAGACGGGTCCGATCGTCTAAGTTTTAATTGACGAAAAACGTTAATTTTACGTTATTAGCCGAAAAGACGTAAAAATCATGTTTATAGTTTTTATAGCTTATAAAACTTACCAAACTACCATTTTTATATAATGTCCATTTATTTATCCTTATAAATATTTATATAAATGAAATATATAAGTTAGTGGGTTTTAATTCACATTTTATACTATATTTATTTGAGTGCTTATATAATATTATTATACTTTAATTTCCAAAATCTGATTTTTACTTTCATGTTACCAAAACAGCCATATCTAGAGTTCTATATGGAGATAGAATCTCGAATATTTATGACATAAACTACATGATATGTGCTCCATTTAACTCTTCTATAGCTACTGTTGAATCAGCTTCTAAGTATTTTCTAAAAATCGTCAAAAACAGTGAACTCAGATTTGTACTCTAAACTTGTTTCGATCATATCTCACTCATCCTAATGATTCCATTACATGTCCAACTCTCACATGTGTACAAGACATATTACTTACTGTATATCCATTAATCTATGCCATTTTATCAGTTCATCACATGGTTCTTTACTGTTTTATACAGCCAACAATTTAAACAAGATTTTAGCCTTGTTTCTTATAGTTTTTCATCTTTTTAACCATGTTTATCAACACCAAATCCCCACACAATATTTTTAATCATCATTCATCATAATATACATATACATAAGTAAAAGAAATACAAGATTACATAATCAAAAATAACAAGATGATAGGAAGAAATAATCTCTATACCACCAAAGTGATGAAATGATGAGATTTTGACGAACAAGGCTTGGTTCTTGTCACCACATCTTTAACTTGGAAAATGAACTTTTTGAGATCTTCATAGGTATGAATACATTCTTGAAAATCAGCCCTTAGACTCCATAAAATTTCCTTTTTACTTGTTAAAATCACCTCCAAACACCTTCTTTTTATGTAGCAATCAACATATGTTGATTCTAGATGATGTTTATGGTTGAATTTTGATGGATGGTGATTGTGGGAGTGATGTTGGACGTTCAACATAGGGAGAGAAAGAGGGATGGAGAATTTTTCCTTCTCTTGTTTTTGCATGTATGAGAAAGTTGTTTTGGTTTAGCTAGTTTTGTGTTAAGTGGTTTGTAAGGCTCTAAGGACAAGTGTCCTTAGAGTGTGTGTTATGTTGACACCAAAGTGGTGTGTTGGTAACTTGTCTTGCCACCCATAGTGGGGGTGAGACAAGTGTATACTTGTTTCATCCCCACTAATTTACGGGTACTCCTCGATTCTAGTTTCCTCGTTTTAAGTGCCCGGGTCGTTTTAAGAAAAACGTTTTTATAAATTATGAATCTACGACACAAAACGAATGTAATAAAAATTGTCTCATAAAAAACGGAGCACAAAAGCGTAAATACGTAAACCTAGGGTTTCCGGTTTAATCGCAAAAGACGCTAAATTATGCACGTAAATCCTAATTTCATCCCGTAAATTTGTGAGTTTATGAACCAACACATATTAAAATTCCAAAATAATATTCGAGAATAAATTTATTTTCGGAAATGTCGGACTGTCAACAAAAACGGTGTATGTAAATATAAGCACGTAACGTAGAGTCCTCCGGTTTAGACGTAGTCGATGCTACTTTAAGATGTAAACCCAAATTACTTCCCAAAAATAAGTGAGTTCATATTATAACATTAAAATAATATTTTCAAATAAATATGGAGAATAAAATATCGACCATAAATTGACGGATTGTCACACTTTCGATTATTCGGGTTACCAATAATTCAAAACCGTGACGCTGGCGATACCTTAATGTTGTTTCCCAATTTAATTACATGGAAGCTACTAGAAAAGACTAGAAACCAACAATCAAGACTAAACCGCTAAGCCAACACTTATTAGAAAAATATACATAGACAAGCGAAGGGAGAATAAGCAAACAATTAGAACACATGAGTTTTTGAAAGAATTCGAGTACTCTACGTTTAGCATAATAACTTATAATTAACACTATCATTTCTCGTCCTCATCTAAGAGACTTAGCCTAATATAAAGTAAAGGAATCGAAGCTAAGTGCTCAACACGTACGGTCGAGTAAAAAAATACTCTTATTCTAACTATCAGAAAATCTACATTCGTGTAACTCCCCTAAATAATCACATTTTAAATCAGCGGAAGATTCGTTGGTGTTACGGGATAGCACATTACTCAAATCATAGACAATGCTTAAATATTGCTTCGTTTAATAATAAAGCATTTTCCATTCATCAATATCAAATTACATAGGTCCTCACGTCATAGTATGTCATACAAATTTACAAAACATTTGAATGGAAATATTTATTTGAATGCGGGCCATAAATTTTTGTCGTCTTCCCGAGAATTACCATCAAGTACCTGAGATAAAACATGTTAAAAGTCGGCGAAACGCCAAGTGAATCCATAGAGTTTAATAAAAACCATTAATATATATATATATATATATATATATATATATATATATATATATATATATATATATATATATATATATATATATATATATATATATATATATATATATATATATATATATATATATATATATATATATATATATATATATATATATATATATATATATATATATATATATAGAGAGTGTGGTTATTGTAAGAGATTTAAAGTTAATAAAATAAGAACTAATCTATACCGTTGGATCGTTTAATTTTTGTTAGATTAGATAGACATTAAATGAATGATATTATTGTAATTAAATAGACCTTTTAGGGTATTTTGGTAAATTTTTATTTCATATCATTTATCATTATTTACTTTTAATTCAGTATAAACATTCTAAGTAGATTATTTGATATCTAGCGACAAAAAAAAAACTAGAATACTAATGGTAAAATTGATACAAGTGATACAAAATAAGCATGTTGGCACAATTGATATTTCAGACAAAACCAAAATGATAATAGTAAAATACTAATGGTAAAATTGATACAAGTGATACAAAATAAGCATAAAAGTGGTACAACTGATACATTCGTACAAAACCAAAATGATATAGTAAAATAAAATGATTGCGACACAACTGATACATTGGTATCAAAATAAATTTACACAAATGATACATTAAAATAAAATTGGTACAAATGGTACTATAAAATGCCTTTAGTATAATATAATACAGATGCTTACATCAAATAAATTACTCGTAGTACTTAACTTTATAACCTAGTATATCAAAATAAATTCTAAATCCACAAAGGCGGATCAAAACAAATTTGGTACACATGATACGTGCATCACATGCTTCTTCCTACAGTAGTGAAACCGACCCAGCATCCTCACAAAGTTGCTACCTGCTACATCGTGATTTCGTGTTGAAGATAAAAGCGGCACAACGACGACGTGGCAAAAACTCCACTTACCATGACGATAACAGCGAGTCTAAACACATCCATAGCTTTCGGACTTTGGTACATCATCGTTTTGTGCATCGACCGACCATCAACAGCGGTACATAAAAACTAATAGATGGTAAGTGATGCATCAATCCGCTACCATCAAAACACCACCATCAATTCCAGTACACTGGTACATCAGCGGCCCTAACTGCCACCATCACCACAGGCTACTTGGTACATCAGCGACCCTAGCTACCACAAGATGCCTAGTACGTACGACTACCACCATCACACACTAGCTACTTGATACTTTTTCGTTGTGTGAATAAGATACCACTGTACCGATACAAGTAGGGCGAAGCAACGACACATTGGAAAGAGGCGATAACTAGATCTAATACTCGATACACGAGTAACACCTTACGGTAGTGACAAGATCTAACAGTTTCAGCACAAGTAACACCTGATGCGCTGTGTTTGGAATACGACATCGGCGATGAATAGATCTGGCACGTTGACATCGATAAGTAGATCTTACGGTACTGGAGATTGGGCTGTGGCGTCTGATAACTAAAGCACGTTCTGGCTAAGTATAAGCCGCACGAAAACCGTCGACGTCGGCTTTAAGGTGGCAGATCTGATAACTAAATCATATCCTTTATAAATTTAAAAACAAACCATAAGAAAAGCCATATACGGTGGCTTCAGTTTTTTTTTCATATAAATGGTGATGAGAAGAATGAAAGAAATAAATTATAAAGGAAAAAGTCAAATGTAATGGCATTCATTTTTGACCTGTGTTTTTCATTTACGAGGAAGAGAGGGAGGATATGGGAAACACTATTTAAAGTTACTAATAAATATATTAATGATGTAAATGTCTATTATAACCTTTAAGCTTATGTAAATTGATTATATTAATTTTTGTTTTTTCTGATTTGTGTTTTAATGTCATTACCACTTGTTTTAATCTTATTGGCTATTTAATGGTTCTTATTTTTACAACATTAATTTTAATCGTATTTGAACCAAATTCTATATATATATATATATATATATATATATATATATATATATATATATATATATATATATATATATATATATATATATATATATATATATATATATATATATATATATATATATATATATATATATATATATATATATATATATATATATATATATATATATATATACCACTGGTATATAATCATTACCGAAAATCATTTTGTACAATTCATTGTCGTAGGCCATAAAATAGGCCAAAGACATTTTATACGAATCTTTGTCGTAAATCATAATATAGGATTTTGCCTTCAAAACCATTATACGAACCATTGTCGTAAAAACATCATACAATACGTTTTATAATGTTGTATAGAGTTTAATAAAAACCGTTATATGAAAATGGTTATGTAAAACCAAAACACGAACATAGTATCAGTAACAAGACCTCGTATTTCTAGTCATGCAATATCTTATAGTTCAATTCGTATATCAGTATTTTCATTATTGGATTATTATAAGCCGCATGACATTGTTACCTTTCTATAACATATATCGGGTATCTAACCCGTAATTCCTTTGCACATCTAAAACAGCGTGTCGTCACAATAATCACGCTTATATAAATCTTCTCATACATAAATTCTCTTACCAATCAATGTTGCACGACGGGGATCAGCCGTCAATGCGCGAATTGTGGTGATCTTCCCAAAATAGTACTATTATATGCATAAGCGTCTACCAAAACCCGGCAGTTCACAAATCATGCTAATGGGACTTTTAGTGACATAACCTAACTAATAATAATCCATTTCATTGCATTCATTGGGTCATATAATCATTCGGGTCCATATCAATAAGCATATAATCGGGACAACTGGTGTCCTATTTTTATTAAAACTAGCATGTTATCTCCCTCGCGGGTTTATAAAACATTTCATAAAGCATATAAAAGATTAAGAGGCTATGAACTCACATTGGTGTGGGAAGGCGGGTTATCGGGAATTAGGATGTATAGTGCGTTCCTCGATCACGGGAAACCTAGACAAATAATACTCGGTCTTAGGCTGTGCCCAATAACATTATAAAAGTTGTTATGTATATGTAATGATGTCATAACATGATGATCCAGTGGGGTTGTATCACCTTACAACATTATTAGTTGCAAAGTATTAGTTAACTTAGGCTTATCATGCTAGTTACACTAGTTTTTAGCCCATTTACACATTAGGGCCCAATAAGCCCATTAAGAGTCCAATATCATTTTATTAGTCCATTTATCTTTTTAAGACCAGGCCCATACTCATATGTTGGGCCTAAGTGGATTAAGCCCATGAGTAAGTCCAATAACATTAAACCAAACTAGTTGGGCCTAGTGGTCTAACAAGGCTAATTTGGCCCATTAGTTACAAAGCTCGGTTTTGTCGATTTTACTTGTCAAATGTGTTTACATATTAGTATATGAGTTATAAAATGTTACATTAGATGGGTCCGACCATCTAAGTTTTATTTGGCGAAAACGTTAATCTCTCGATTTTAGCCAAAAAGACGTAAAACATATATATAGTTTGTAGTTTTAGAAAAACATTTGAGTTTTACTTTTATAAAATACCATTTTTATTTATCATAGTATAAAAACTTATTTTATAATAGTTATTATTATTTAGTGTCCTTTACATACTTATTTTATAATAGTATTTACTTGAGTGCTCTTTTTATATTATATAGTTTATGAACAAATCTGATTTCTAAAGTCAAGTCCACCATTTTTGCCATATCTTGAGTTCTACAAGGAGATGAACCTCAAATTTGAACAACATAAACTACATGATGTGGCTAAAAATAACTCTTTTATAGCCACTGCTCAATCATTCTCTAAGTATTTTAATAATTCGTCCAAAACAGACTATACAGATTTGTACCTCAATAGTATTTTGATCATAACTTGCTCATTTTAATGATTACATTGAGTGGCCAACTCTCCACATATGTAAAAATCATTCATCTATCTGTATATTTAATAATCCAAGCCATTAACCAAGTGATAATTGATAGGTGTGTAAACACCCATCCTTTTTACCATATAATTACAATAATAACCGAGCAAAAACGTGTATTTTATGTCATTTATGTCGGAATTATGCGTGGTTTGTGTTTTTGTTGTGATTTAGGACGAAAAGGTGAAAGTGGAGAAAACACGGGCATTCACGGGCTTTTATCGAAAAAAAGACGAAAGACGAAGTCAAGAAGTCAAGAGTGCAAAAAGAACGTAAGTCCAAGACCAATTCTGAAGATTTATCGAAGAAAAAGCCAAAGACGGAAGTTTACTAAAAGCCAAAGAACTCAAGTCTAATTTATTGAAGAATTACAAGACGAGTTCAAAGAAATCCCGAGACAAAGTCATTAAAGTCCAAGATTTAAGAAGATTAAGGACTTAATCTTGCAATTAAGGAAAAGAAGAAAGAGGGGAGGAAGCTTCCTAGGCACTCCCTAATCCTCCCCTATAAATAGATTCGATAGGATTCATTTTTCTCTTTGGCTAATAGTGACAATTAGTTCTTCCAATTTTAATTACCTTGTCATTTAATTACATGTCATTTACCTTAATTGTCTTGCACCTTAAATACCTTTAATTTCAAGTAAGTTTTCTTTTAATTCTTGTCAATCTTTACTTTTTCTTGTTAATCTCCTATCTACCTTTCTTTTTTGATCTTTAATCTTCATGCTTTAATGTTTATGTTTATGTTTTTGATGTTTTTATTGATTTGATTAAGTGGGTTTTGATTATTTTGATTAGTTTTGTTAGTTTGATTGTTTTGGATTGTTTGTTTATGATTAATAGATGTTTATTGATTAGTATTGTTTAATCTTTTGGTTTATTTTGATTGATTTTATCTAGATTCGTGTTATTTGGTTCTTCCTTGTTCTTCGCTGCCTTTAACTGTTTCCCAGGTGATATTCCGAACCAAGCTAAGCCAATTATTCCGAGTGAAGATTGTTTGTTGATTATTTCGAATAAAGGGAGTTCATCCGGAATAAGTGACATATTCCGGATCAAGGGCATATTCCGGATCAGCAAAAACATTCCGGACGAAGGATTTTGGAGGTTGTTCATTCGGAACATCCATTGTTCCGAATCAAATAGTTTATTCGGAATATATTCCGAATCAAGGTTGTTTGAAGAAATTATTCTGAGTCAAGGGAGTTCATCCGGAATATATTCTGAACCAAAGCTTGCTCATCCGGAACATTTAATATTCCGAATAAAGGTAATTCATTCGGAACTTCAAACATTCCGGATCAAAGCCTTCATTCGGAAGATTCAAGGTTCCGAACAAAGAGGTGGTTCATTTAGAATATATTCCGAATCAAGGATTTTATTCCGGATCAGCAAGAACATTCCGAATCAAGGCTTATATTCCGAGTCAAGACTTTATTCCGGATAAGTGACATATTCCGGATAAAGGATTTATTCCGGATCAAGGTTTTGGTAAATATTTCGAGTGAAGAAGAATCATTCCGAACGAAGATGACATTCTGGATGAGTGATTATTCCGAATCAAGGGTATTATTCCGAATGAGCTGTTTTCAGGTTCTTTTTAATTTCAGTTTTCAACTTACTATTTTTAATTTTCAAGCTTTACTTTTCCTGCCTTTTTACTTAGTTTCACTTTAAGTTTATTTCCCTTAGATTTATTTTAGACTTGCCTTAGTTTAAGTTTTAGTTGCGTTTTAAGTTTGCCTTAGATAATTTTAAGTTTGTGTTATTTACTCTTAGTGCCTTTTAATTTCTCGTCACGCTTTTAAATACTTGCCATTTATTTTAAATTAGACTTAGATTTAATTTAACGTCATTTACTTTTAAGTCTTTGCGCATTTATTTTAAAAACAACCAAAAATATTCTTTTTCACCAAAAACAATTGAGTCGAATTTTGAACCGGAAATCAATTCGTTATGATACCGAGAAACGAACTTTTCAAACCTAGCAAAATCCTTATATTAAAATGGCGCCGTTGCCGGCTCTTTTCGTAAAGATTAACGGTTTTCTGTGAGAGACGCGTTGCTTTTTGGGATCCGTTCATTCGTGAGCGTTATTTTTCTTGCTAAAAATTTCAAAAAACCCATAAAAAATTAAAAATTGTTAAAATTCCATAAAAATTAAAATTTTCAAAAATCCAAAAAGGTTTTATTTTTATTGTGTATATGTATTCTCTTTGTATTTGGTATTTTTTTCTTTTGCCTTTGTAGGTGTATGCGTACTAGATCTTCTAATTATCAAGAGCCCGAGACTCCTGAAGATTTAGGTATGGCAGGTGTGAACAACAACAATAATCCACCGCACCTGAATAATAACAACAATGTTCTTCCACAGCCCGATCTTCGGACAATGGAGGAGCTTTGTCAACCTACCATGTTTGGACGAGGAGGACCGATTGCGCCGATGCAAATCACGGCTCCACAGTTTTCGTTAAAGCACCACATGATTCAGCAAGTGCAAACTAACCCATTCCGTGGATTGCCTGATGATGATGCCAACAAACACCTCGACAAATTCATTACAATCACTCAAAGCATGAAGTTGCCCGGTGCCACAATGGATGTTCTTCGCCTACAACTCTTTCCACATACTTTATCACATCACGCCGAGAAATGGTTTGATCGTCTCCCAAAGAAATCAATTCATACTTGGGATGACATGACTCAACGCTTTTTGTCGCGCTACTTTCCACCATCCATGGTCACGAGCCTTCGCAATCAAATCAGCGGTTTCATGCAAGATCCCGATGAATCTCTCTTTGATGCTTGGGAAAGATATAATGTTTTGATTGATCGTTGTCCAAACCACAACATGCTCCCTGTGACCTTAATTGATACTTTCTACAACGGTTTGACTTTTCGAGATCGTGATACGATTAATGCAGCCGCCGGTGGCACATTTATGAAAAGGAGACCCGAGGAGTGTAGAGAGCTTATTGAGAACATGACTACTCATCATAAAAACTAGGATTCCTCCGCATCTTCAAGGAACAACCCGAGAGTCAATGTTTCTTCTACTTCAGCAAACCCCGATATGACCGAATTCACCCGCATGATGACTGAAATGAACAAAAATATCTTGCTTCTCGCAACAAACCAACAACAACAAGTTAAAGCGGTAGCACCTTCTTGTGAAACATGTGGCGGTCCTCAACCATACACTGATTGTCCTTCTACTCAAGGAAATCCGGAAAACGTGTATGCAGCTTATGGTAATTATTCACCGAAAAATTACCAAGCTCGACCTCAAGGGGATCGAAATTTGCTGAGTTACCGGTCAAAAAACTACCTTTCACCCGGTTTTTCTCCTCAAAACCAAAACCACAACAACAACTACAATAGAAGCAACCAAATCCCACCTAGAGCTTCTAATCCTTATCACCCACCCGCTCAACAAACCCCACCCATTAATCCGGATGTTGAAGCCTTAATGAGAACCCAAGGTGAGCAAATCAAGAATCTGCAAAGCCAAATTATCAATTTGAAAGGGGATATCACCAAGCAAGGAAATGACATAAGATCCGAGCTTCGAGATAATATCCAATCCTCCTTCAGCAATCAAACGAATGATTTGAAGAATATGCTTGCTAGTTTCTTGCCCACAACTCAACCCTCTACCTCGAGTTCTCTACCTTCAAACACCGTCACCAATCCGCGAGCGAATGTGAGTGCTATTACTACCCGTAGTGGATTTACCATTGTAGGACCACCTATCCCGCCCCCATCATCTACACCTCCTCCACCACTATTTATCCCTACTACTCCTACACATAGTATTAGTGCACCATTACCGTCTCCGCCTCGTCATGACGATGTCCCCAAGAAGAACCCTTCAACATCTCAACCTTCACCAACCCCACCTACCACCTAAACCCAATATCCCTTATCTTTCACGGCTAGGCAAGGCCAACATGCTAACCAAGGATGACTCTCAAGTGTCGAATTTTTTGAAGATGATCTCTCAAATAAATTTCAACATTAGTCTTGTTGAAGCACTTGTCCACATGCCGAAATTTGTCAAAGCATTCAAGGAATTGCTTAACAAGAAGAAGAAGCTGATTGAGCTCGCCAACACACGCTTAAATGAAAACAGTTTTGCAGTTTTTCTTAAAGAACTTCCGGAAAAACTTGGAGATCCCGGTCGTTTTGTGTTGCCTTGCATTTTCAACAAAACCGAAGAATTTACTGCCCTGGCTGATCTCGGGGCCAGTATTAATCTGATGCCATTAAGTGTTTGGAAAACACTATCATTACCTGACCTTACTCCAACAAAGATGGCTCTTGAGCTTGCAAATCGCACTCTCGCTTACCCCGTTGGTATTGCCGAAGATGTGTTCATTAAAGTTGGCACCTTCACTTTTCCGGTCGACTTTGTGGTTGTTGATTATGAAATGGACCCTCGTATTCCTTTAATACTTGGTCGGCCATTCTTGAGAACCAGACGAGCTTTAGTTGATGTTGCCGAAGGTGAATTAATCTTAAGAGTCGGGAATGAACAACAAGTGTTCAAAATGGGGAAGCTTACTAGCAAATCCTATGGACGAGAATCTGCGAATATGATTAATGTGCTCGATGATTTTGTCATCTACAACAATCCTCTATTCGAGTCTTGGATTGATAATCTACTTTTTCAAGAGGATGTGGATGATTCTCTCTCCAATTTGGAACCTTCAACCATTTATGATTCTCCACCGATCTTTGATGCTTTTGATGATGATTCTAACTCTGATTCGGATGATTATGATGACCTTACTTCCGAGTATCCCGACATGCCCACTTACGATGATTTTGATGAGGCCGATACTCTTTCGAGTGATTCTTCACATGATGAAGATCCTCCGCCATCCATGCTTAATCCTACTTTGGATGATTACTCTTTTGAGGAAGACTTCTCAACTTTTCTCAATAGTTACTTCCCTCACGAGAGTGATGCTCCTCCTTTAGATTTTGAGGATTATCGTCTTGATCCTACTTTGGATTTGAAGAAAATTCTTTCAAAGGAGAAGCAACCGGACGACACCACCATCCGCAGCACGTATGATTTAACACCTTTTTGTCCACCTTCTGAGGACGAGGTTGTGAATCTTCTTCGCGGATCTTCTTCAAATTCTGCTGAGCCTGAATGCTATTTTCCCCTAAAGGAAAAGGTGTTCGACCACGGTATCGATATTTTTAAGCCATCTCAGTATCCGTCTGATGAAATAAAAGGAAAGATTTTTGGACCTACTGAAGATATGCTTGCACCTCACCATACTTGCTCCCACCGTGCTCCATCTTTGCTTAAGGGAACCTTGCCTATTCTTCATTGGCTTGCCTTGTTCGCCTTAAGCTTGTGCTACTTGATGGACGAAAACTATGTCTTTGATCCCGGTGGATATGTTTCATGCTTCTTCCTATGATAATCAAGGTCGAGTCAGGCTCACGACTCGGTGAACAAAAATCAAGCGCTTCTTGGGAGGAAACCCATGCATCTATCTTTTAGCTTTTTTTATCCTAAGTGTAGGGGAAACCCATTGGTGTTTGCTATTTCCTCTCTTCTACTATTCAGGGATTCGAGCGCTCAATGATCCACTCTTGATGATTTTTGACGACCCGTGATTCCGTGTTTCCGTTTTCCCGGTTCTATCCTAAACTCTTTTCGATTCACTATTCTATATTTTCTAATGTTAAAATAGGAATCTCTTTAGCTGTCTTTTCCTTAGCAAGATTTAAACAAAGTGCACAATGTCCTAAGTGTAGGGGAGTTTACTCCCACATGCTTAAACATTGAGGACAATATTTACGTTAAGTGTGGGGGGACTTCTATCGAAGTTAAGTGTCTTTTTCCTTGTATTTGTCCTCATTTTAACCGGAAAAATCAATTTTTTGACATTTTTCAAAATTTTTGATCTATTTTGGCCCATTAGTTTTTCCCTTTGTATAGTTATTTTCTTTCTTTTCTAGAATAAAATTTTAATAAAGTGGTTTTAATTTTCAAAACGTTGTGAATCTTTTGACTCAACCCGAGTTTACTTATCCAAGTTACTCTAGCTAGTATCCTTAACGTGTTTAAGTAAAGTTTTGCTAGGCTTTTATATAGGGAGCTATAAAACGCGAAAGTCTTAACTCTCACGGGTTAAGAACAAGAACTTTTCGCAAGTTCCTATAATTGATCCTAGAGAGTTGTTTATCAAGGGAATTTTAAAATGTGATTTCTAAACTTGAAAAAGTCTAAGAGTTTGCAAGATCCTATAGGCGACTCGAAAACCCAAAACTTTGATTTAATAGGCTAAGCATCCACGAGTCTCATTCTTTGAGATTTTAAACTGTGGAGAACGAGAGATGATAGAGTCAATTATAAGTTTGGTATTCTTTCGTGAATTTATGTGAGTTAATTATAAGCCTATTCTCCCATCGCTTGTTAATAAATTTATCTGCAATAAATAAGGTTGTACGATTTGAAAAGTTACTTAGCTTCTAGCCCAAGATCGTTTAAAAGTTGCTCGGTATGGATTAGAGTTCATAGCCAAGGCATAACTTATTTAAGCGGGATGCGAAGATTGGCGAGTCCAAAAAGGTCCTAACAAGACATGAGGGCCACATTTTGTTGCTAAAGATCCAAAAGTGATGTGAAGAATCATTTATCAAAAATCAATATGAAGGATCGAGACACACGACGAAAAGCAAGTACTCCCCAAAAGATCATGGAGAAGTCTATCCAAAAAGGCCCTAACAAGGTATGAGGATAAATATATGCAAGTCCAAAAAGGAGGTGGATCGTTGTATATCAAAGTCCAAAGTAAAGATTGGAGAAAAATGAAGAAGTCGTGGTCCAAATATGAAAAATCTCTCAAAACTTCAAGTGAAGAAATTCCTATTATGAAGAGAAGGCCATTATTTCATGAACGTCTCTCAAGATTTGAAGTATGAAGTCGCTGCCAAATATCGGTCCGAGAATGTTCTCAAATCGTGAAGCGAGTTATGCTAAGATATGAACTTTATGAGGTCCCGAGAAGCAGTTTTAAAAGATTTTGTCCTTTAGCTAACTATTGATTAAATTGTCCCACTTTATTTTCAGCCTAATAAACTATCAAAATAAGTCAACAATGCATCCTCGTGATCATTCAAGACAACAATAAAATATAAGAGATACACCTAGGAATAAGGGAGTCTAAGTGAATAATTGGCCCACATGAGTTCGTGTTAGTTTGCTAACTTATAATAACAATGATCTCGTTTTTAAGCTTGGTTTGGAGAAAGTGAAAACTTGAGGTTGATGATCATTCATGACATTTCCAAAACCCGAAGGTATGTTTTTAATTTCTTTATTTTTAATATTTATAATTTTCTATCTCTTTAATAAAGGCCAATGTAGATTGATTATGATGGAAAATGTAATCGTGCTTTGTAACTAATGCATTGCATGAGGACATTGCAATGGTCAAGTTTAGGGGATTTGATAGGTGTGTAAACACCCATCCTTTTTACCACTTAATTACAATAATAACCGAGCCAAAACATGTATTTTATGTCATTTATGTCGGAATTATGCGTGGTTTGTGTTTTTGTTGTGATTTAGGACGAAAAGGTGAAAAGTGGAGAAAACACGGGCATTCACGGGCTTTTATCAAAGAAAAAGACGAAAGACGAAGTCAAGAAGTCAAGAGTGCAAAAAGAACGGAAGTCCAAGACCAATTCTGAAGATTTATCGAAGAAAAAGTCAAAAGACGGAAGTTTACTAAAAGCCAAAGAACTCAAGTCTAATTTATTGAAGAATTACAAGACGAGTTCAAAGAAATCCCGAGACAAAGTCATTAAAGTCCAAGATTTAAGAAGAAAGAGGGGAGGAAGCTTCCTAAGCACTCCCTAATCCTCCCCTATATATAGATTAGATAGGATTCATTTTTCTCTTGTTGGCTAATAGTGACAATTAGTTCTTCCAATTTTAATTACCTTGTCATTTAATTACATATCATTTACCTTAATTGTCTTGCACCTTAAATACCTTTAATTTCAAGTAAGTTTTCTTTTAATTCTTGTCAATCTTTACTTTTTCTTGTTAATCTCCTATCTACCTTTCTTGTTTGATCTTTAATCTTCGTGCTTTATTGTTTATGTTTATGTTTTTGATGTTTTTATTGATTTGATTAAGTGGGTTTTGATTATTTTGATTAGTTTTGTTAGTTTGATTGTTTTGGATTGTTTGTTTATTATTAATAGATGTTTATTGATTAGTCTTGTTTAATATTTTGGTTTATTTTGATTGATTTTGTCTAGATTCGTGTTATTTGGTTCTTCCTTGTTCTTCGCTGCCTTTAACTGTTTCCCAGGTGATATTCTGAACCAAGCTAAGCCAATTATTCCGAGTGAAGATTGTTTTTTGATTATTCCGAACAAAGGGAGTTCATCCGGAATAAGTGACATATTCCGGATCAAGGCCATATTCCGGATCAGCAAAAACATTCCGGACGAAGGATTTTGGAGGTTGTTCATTCGGAACATCCATTGATCCGAATCAAAGATTTTATTCGGAATATATTCCGGATCAAGGCTGTTTGAAGAAATTATTCCGAGTCAAGGGAGTTCATCCGGAATATATTCCGAACCAAATCTTGTTCATTCGGAACATTTAATATTCCGAATAAAGGTAATTCATTCGGAACTTCAAACATTCCGGATCAAGGCCTTCATTCGGAAGATTCAAGGTTCCGAACCAAGAGGTGGTTCATTCGGAATATATTCCAAATCAAGGATTTTATTCCGGATCAGCAAGAACATTCCGAATCAAGGCTTATATTCCGAGTCAAGACTTTATTCCCGATAAGTGACATATTCCGGATAAAGGATTTATTCCGGATCAAGGTTTTGGTAAATATTCCGAGTGAAGAAGAATCATTCCGAACGAAGGTGACATTCCGGATGAGTGATTATTCCGAATAAAGGGTATTATTCCGAATGAGTTGTTTTCAAGTTCTTTTTAATTTCAGTTTTTAACTTACTGTTTTTAATTTTCAAGCTTTACTTTTCCTGCCTTTTTACTTAGTTGCACTTTAAGTTTATTTGCCTTAGATTTATTTTAGATTTGCCTTAGTTTAAGTTTCAGTTGCGTTTTAAGTTTGCCTTAGATAGTTTTAAGTTTGCGTTATTTACTCTTAGTGCCTTTTAATTTCTCGTCACGCTTTTAAATACTTGCCATTTATTTTAAATTAGACTTAGATTTAATTTAACGTCATTTACTTTTAAGTCTATGCACATTTATTTTAAAAACAACCAAAAATATTCTTTTTCACCAAAAACAATTGAGTCGGATTTTGAACCGGAAATCAATTCGTTAAGATACCGAGAAACGAACTTTTCAAACCTAGCAAAATCCTTACATTAATAATATTGATACTTACTGTTTTATACAGCCTATGTGTCTAACCATGATTTTAATATTTTTACTTGTTGATTTTAGCCGGTTTAACCTAATCTATTAACACAAAATCCCCACACAATATATTGATCATCATTCATCATCATATACATATACATTTTTGAATAAAATACATGAATACATATTCAAAAACAATAGGATGATAGAAAGAAATTTATCTCTATACCAATCAATATGATGAAAGATTGAGATTTTTTGATGAACAAGACTTGGTTTTGACACCAAACCTTATGACCTTAGCAAGACCACTTTTATAAATCTACAAGTTGATGAAAAACTTCTTGAAATCAGCCCTTGAAATCCATGTAAACTCCTTTTTACATGTTATGATCACCTCCAATCTTCATCTTTTCAAATAGGTTTCAACATATGTTGATTATAGCCTTTGTTTATTGCTGAAATTTTGATGAATATGGTGATTTGTGGTGGTGTTGGACGGCATAAAGGAGAGGGGAGGAGAGTTTTGACAGAAATTTTATTTAAATTTTTCATGTTCTTTGTGTGATGTTAGTGGTTTTGTGTTGGTGGTTTAGTGAGTGGGTTAGGACAAGTGTCCTAGCTTATTGTATAAGCTTGCCACCCATAGCGGGGGTGGGACAAGTGTAAACTTGTCTCATATCCACTAATTTACGAGTACTTCTCGATTCTAGTTTCCTCGATTTACATGCCCTCGGGTCGATTTACGAAAAATGTTTTTGTAAATTATGATTCTTTGGCACAAAATGATTCTAATAAAAATTGTCTCATCACAAACGAAGTTCAAAAGCGTAAATACGTAAACCTAGGGTTTCCGGTTTAATCGTAAAAGACGCTAAATTATGCACGTAAGTCCTAATCTCTTCTCATAAATTTGTGAGTTTATGAACCAACACAAATTAAAATTCCAAAATAATATTCGAGAATAAATTTATTTTCTGAAATTTTGGACTGTCACAAAAATGGAGTATGTAAACGTAAACATATGACGTAGAGTTCTCCGGTTCAGACGTAGTCGATGCTACTTTAAGATGTAAACCCTAATTTCTTCCTAAATGTGAGTGAGTTCATAAATTAACAATAAAATAATGATTTTAAATAATACTTGAGAATAAAAAAACGACCTCAAATTGACGGATTGTCACAACAGTTACCCCTAAAGAGGATCTATGTCCTTAAAGATCAATTCATCTTACTACTCGCTTCTTATTGAGTTAAAGCCATGTGGGTATTTCCTCCACATTCGGTCCTTTCTCTCAAGTGTAATTCATTACAATTATGCGAGTTTCATCAAACCTAACAATGGGAATATGATCACGCTTAAGTTGACTCACTTTCTCTCTCCATGATGTCCACGTGTTTTTGAGGAAATGCAACTTTTCGTCGACCCAAACTTCATTAAGAAGTAATCAGATTTTCACTTGATAGACATATTATCAAGTTCGATATACGAAACATAATTCAGGCAGCTCTTGAAGTCCTAGGGTAGATCTAGCTTATATGACTCTCGGTCTAAATCTTCACAATATCTCAATGGTCCCATACAACGGGGACTTATTTTCCCATGATCTTTCAGATCATCAACTCACCTTCCATGGTGAAATTTTTTGGCATAACTTCGCTTCCCATCCTGCACTTCAATATCTACATCTCACAATAGGTGTATGTCGGGTATCTTCATCCCAACTCCCACCTACAGATGCTCTTAAACTTTTCTTTATATAGATTCTCGCAAGGTTCAGTCTCAATCCTAATGCGATAATTATCAATGATAATCTCTCCAAAGGAAAGCGATTATCCTGTTCATTACCAAAGGTCAATTATTCAAACATAAAACAAGACTTCTAGTGTTTGTATCGTCACTTTACCTTGTCCCTTCGATTGGGCTGGTAAGAAGTACTTATATCAAGATTCGTTCCCAATGACTTCTGAAGGAATCTCCAGAAATTATATGCGAAGCGAGGATCTTGATAGAGATGATCGATAAAGGCACATCATGCTTACACAACTCCTTTAAATATAAAAGAGTCAACTTCTCCATCGAGAACCTATCATTAACGTGAATGATATTAGCAGATTTGGTCAGTCCGTCGACGATGACTCAAATCGAATCAAATCCGGATGATGACCTTGGAAGATTTGTGATAAAATCCATGGTGATTCTATCCTACTTCCAAACAGGATTAATAAGCTGTAGAAGAAATCCTTATGGATTTTGGTGTTCAGCCTTGACCTTCGCAAAAGTTAGACATTTGCCAACGTATGTTGCGATGTCTTCTTTCATATTTGGACATCAGTACAACTTCTTCAGATAAGATACACTTAATCAGAAATGGCATGAATAGAATACTTAAACTTATGAGGTTCCAACATGACTAAATCTCACAACCTCCATATTTAGGAAGCCGCAAACGACCTTTTAAACACTTAACGCCATCGACTCTCATTTCTAATGGTTCTCATCAGCCGCGAACCCCTTTTATCATCTATATTATCCTTCTTACAAGCATCAGTTATTTCCAAATTGCTCGGGCAAATTATTCTGCACGGTCATTACTAAGGAGCGCATCCTAATTCGTTCTCTATTCTTTCTACATAATGCGTCAACAACTACATTCACCTTCCCCGATGAACTAAATATCATGACCACAATCACTTAGAAATTCTTTCTTCATAATTACTAATTTTTAGTTTCGTCTCAACTATTATCTTTATTAGTTTTGCTCAATCCGACGTTTAAAGCGTCGATAAATATTACAAGTAATTAAATAATAAATATTTAATTTTTATGAAACGTAAACGTAAATTTTTTTAAATTTCTCAGTTCGTCTAATTATAGAAAAATTTTCAAAATAAATTTGATTTTAGTTAACACAAATCTATTGAATATAATTAATAAGCTCTGTAAATGTTCGAAAAATCTTTGTTTATACTTTGGTCAAAATTTTCTTAGTTGAAGAGCAAAAATTGTCGTTCCAAATTTCAAGTCATGGTTTAAATGGTTTCCTCAATCCCTCTTAGGTTGTCTTGAGGTATACACAAACATCTACTCCTAAGGGAGTTTAGTTAAGTGATCTGGGTATAAGGGAATAATTCCTTAAAAATCTTTCGATAAATATCTATCAAAACCTCTTTGCACTTCCTTCTTGGTATAACCTAAAGCCTTAATGGCTCCGATCTTTGAAGAGTCAACATAGATTCCACTACAGTTAATCACACGGTCAAAGAGTGTAAAGGATCAAGCCTTAAATGACATGATAAATACTCTGGGTAGTCTACAAATGGTGTTGAATCCAAGATCGTTAGACTCAAACAGTCGAAACCGTTTTACCTAGAGTAATCATCATTCATAGGATTTATCATAGACGAATAGAACAATAATTAGAACAAGATGTCTAACAAAGATGAATTCTTACCAAAGGGTTTATATTAATGATTAACACAAACCACTCTAGGTGTGTGTACATTCAATCCCACTCTTAAAGATCAAAGCAACAGTAGGTTACATTGTAGTAGTGAATGAATGAATAAAGCCTACGGCTTACAAACATGATTTATCAAATTCATGAATGCCACACGTGCGTTGGTCAATCCAAACGGTATCACATGAAACTCATAATGTTCATTACAAGTTCTGGATGTAGTGATTGGAATAAATAATCTCCTTTGCAGACGTGAATTTGATAATAACAACCAGACCGTAGATTAAATTTTGGGAACATACGCTATAACCTTGTAAATGATCGAACAAACCTTTCATATTGGGTAATGGATATCAATTTTGATCGTCAATTTACTCAGTTCACGATAATTAATGAATATATGGAATGATAATACCATATCTCTTCATGATGACGAGCTTGGTAAAATAAAAGCTTTCTTACGACAACTTTCTCAGTTGCACGGTAACTCTTTTGATTCAGATGGTGTTGACGTATAGTGCACATGCCACAGGTGCAGCACCGGGAATATAATCAATACCAAATTTGACATGTCTTATTGGCAGAAGTCTAGGTAATTCATCAGCAAATACCTCATAAAGTTTCAAATAACAGGAACAACTTTTAATAAATTAACTTTAGGTTCTTTCTAGATTACAAGATCCATGACTAGTTCATAACCATTCATGGTATAATTTCAAGCCTAAATGCAGAATATGGTCACCCATCGGGAATTATTTAGATCACCTTTGATAATCAACATCATATCTTTTAGGGAAATTCTACTCGAGTTCCCATCAATTTAGACAATGACATCATGTCATAATCAACCAATCTATTCTAATGGCACGACCAACTTTCCAGTTTTATTACCGTTGATAAGATGAGAACTTCTCAAAAGACGAATAATAAATCATAACCCTTCACAAATTCAAGGATATTTGGAGACATAGCTAACATTAAAAGAGTAAGGTCAACACATGATTTACGCGAGAGAATTTCAAATCAGATAAAGACGAAAATATTAACGAATATGAATATATCCTATGTTTTCATGATTTGAGTACGCATTCGAAAGCACCTCGGATCGTTACCCATGTCATTCAAATGGAATCTAGTCAAAAGAAATGATAGGAACGTCGATACACCTAGTCGGGTATCAACACTCGGTAATTAGATAATTTTCCAAAGAATCTCACCACGAGAGAATTGGACAAGAAGGGGATGTCGATTGTCAATAAGACAATATCCATAGATGAGTAAATCTGATTCGGAAAAAAATAAATGGTACGGGCACATATGTAGGTGTTCCTAACAATATGTCCCTATTTTGCACTTCTTTTAGATCTCATAAAGAAAATTTAATCTTTCACAATTACCAAGAAAAATGTAATGTTTATTAACAATTTCATGGTGACTACTAATCAGCCTTGCATGGTCCTTTCCAAATTATACGTATGCGCGTAACTATATACAATTTTAGGATTAACGATGCAATACTCAGTTCGTCAAAACTTTGTCATCATGTTTAAAATATATATATTTTCATGCTTAATTCTGAAATAAGAATCAAAATGAATTTATAGAGATGTTCTTTTTTATGGAAACAATTAAGTTTTCCAAGGTGTTTCATAAACAACTTTATTTCGATAACGATTACTTATAAGTCTCACTTCGAATAATCCATATGGTGATGAAAATTAATTTTTTCTCAAGGGACACTATTTTAACTTACAAAAACAATGAGTAATCTTCAAAAGAGTGATGAAGAGTTGTTCACCAAGAACTAACTACAATATGATAGGAAATGAGCTTAGCCAATTAATCATGAGGTTCATGACCTCGATGGTACTCAGGAATACAAAGAGAAGAATCTACAACGCAACTCTATCCTAAATGAGTACTTGCTCAATGGTTGCATCACTAATGCGAACATTAGGAAGAAGCAAGAAAAGATAGATAACATCGATACCTGTAGGATTTAGCAATCAAATGTAGTCTTTTCAATAATCAAAAACAAGTCAAACATTGTACCATCACACATTACGTGTCGCCATATCATACATTTCCAAGGACTCATCCTACCAACGGATGTCTCAGTTAAGTTAGGGATTTTAGAAGATACTACAATGAATACTAATCTACAAGAGTCATTAGCTGTTCCACCTGTCCCGGAAGATCCATCGGTCCCAATTCAGAAGAAGATTTCTTCAATTTATTTCTTGGACACTGGGCATCCTCGTCATTGGACAATGGCCTAGGAACAACCCTTAACACGAACCAACAATCATTTAAAACTTTATAATTCAACCACAGGACTTAACGACTTCCTCTTAACAATCTCGTATTCCATACGAATTAAATTTGACTTTATTCAAATTTCAATCAACTTATACTCAATGCGACATCCTACCTCATTCTCCAATACATTCAACCTTATTCTTAGACCTTGAAAGGGCAATAAAAGCTCGATATGAACAACACTTAATTTCCAATCCTATAGCTCTTTCAACAATAGTTATCAAATGAGTCACTAGTATGAAATGACTCACACATTTAATTAGACTTCTCGGAAAGGTACAAGGGACATGAGTCTTTTGGGTAATGGTTCCAATGACAGCCTCAAGTGCAACATTTACCTTTTTCCATTTCAAATTTAAGATTTGGGTGACACCAAATCAGATGACACCTTTCTAGGTGGTAAGGTTTTGTCAAACTCCACTATATAAGGAAAGATCGTCATGACATAGATATCAGATTTAATCTCGCCAATTCTTCTTCAAGATCATAATCAACTAATATCAACATTTCTTCAAATATCAACCATTTTGTTAGGATCATAAATATCCACAACTTGGTTTAGATCTGGAATAGCCAGAATTCCTACAGAAATAGCTTCGATTAATTTGCTAGGGGATTGAGGGTTCCTTGTGACAATCTACGTCGTATAAATATATCATATAAGTATTAAAATAATCATCAAACAATCATGTAATCAAATTACAACATACATATATATAATCCAAGTTATATATATATATATATATATATATATATATATATATATATATATATATATATATATATATATATATATATATATATATATTATATAGGTATAACTATGACTTGATACCACACCTTTAATCCCAGTCATATGTGACATGGCAGCTATTAGCCAATAGTATTTCAGAAATCCCTAAAAGATCTCAATTTTACATGTTTATTATGATTTGAAATCGCAGATATTTGAAAATCACGTTTAGGAAGAAAATCGCGTTTTCAAACGTAGTTGTAATATGGATATTTGAAAAATATGTAAAAAAAGTGTCAAATGAAAGATTTGACCTCGTGGCCTATGATTAACAAGTAACAAGTTTTACCACTAAGCCAGGCTACTTTTTATGTTTTCCTATCCAAAACAATATTAATAAATTCTAAAACAACCATGCTATTCATATACATCAGTAGCCAAAAAAAAACATATTCTTCTCATACTGTAAACCCTAATCCCCCCATAGCCTCCTAAAAAGCATTTGATTTTAAAAAGAACAACATATATGTCATTGATTCGTTTTGTTTATCATTCATTATATCACATCCGGTATGTTTTCGATTCACATATTTGTCCATTGTCCAGTTCTTTTGATTATAGATTTTTCTTTGTAGTGACAAGACGGGTACCCTCACTCTTAACAAGCTAACGGTGGACAAATCCTTAATCGAGGTATATGTTCTTTGAACAAATTAGCATCAGGCCTTCATCTACCGGTAAATGGTAAAATGAGTCGGTTAGGTTGTGGTCTGATCGTGTAGCGTGTCTTATTTCCATGGTATTAAAAGGTCAAATTTTGTATAGGTTTTTGTTAAGGATATCGATAAGGACACGGTAGTGTTGTTCGGTGCTAGAGCTTCCAGGGTTGCCTTACATGGTATGTAGTATGAATTACATAAATTGTTATGTCAAATTTAAAAGTGTACTTTTGTCAGATTTTGGCTTGCATAGTTGTGACAATCCGTCAATTTCAGGTCGTTATTTTAGTCTCGACTATTAAGAATTATAAATTTATTTTAATGAGAATTTTAAATTATCGATTAACCGAGAAGGTTATGGCTTGAAACTAGCGTAAGAATGTCGTTTCGATGAAGACCGACAAGAAAAACATTAAGTATCGATAATATATTCTCAAATTTATCATATGAATGATTTTATTATATTTATTTTTATTTCTCGTATTTTTCGTTTTAACGAATGACGAGAACCACGAATGATCGCGATACCGACGGATGCCCAAAAATTTACGTTTTATTATCGATTGTCTCGATATTTGATATTTTCGACGTTTTCGATTTAATTACGTTTTAAGTCGTGTCGAAGTTATATTAATTTATTTTTGAAGCGTTTTAGCTTTCGAAAAGTATTTTTTTTACGAAACCCGAGTCCCGTAAATATTTTTAAAATGTAATATTTACATTTTCTACCCTTACAACTATTTAAATGCATTTTGGACCAAAACTATGCAAATTTGGCAAAAACTACCCTCACCCCACTTTTAATAATTCTTCCACTAGCAACTTATAATAAAAATAATTTCCACTAACTTAAAAACACATAGAAAATGTGTGTACATGCAAAATTCTCTCTCTCCTCTCTTTTTCTTGTTAAAACCGTCCCATCTCAACACCAAAACACCCTCAATAATTTTTGATTCACTTTGAATCCAAGAAAACTAAGAAAAGACCCATGTTAGAAATTTCAAGAGGATCATTTTGATGTAAAAATATACCACATGCAAGAACTTTCAAATTTGGATGAAGAACAAGGTGATTTGATCTAATTTCTTATGATATATTTGTTGTTAATGTTATTTTATACATATTTTAATTATTGCATGTTTGAATTTTTGAGTGGGTAATTTTTAAATAATTATTCAAGGGTGATTGAGGTTAGATGGATGTGTTAGGATGAAATTAGGAAGGTATTAGGAGTATAGAAATTGTTGGAATAGATTGAAAATATGTTTTGGTGGGAGATTTTAGAAGGCATTTTAGACCAGTAGGTAAAACGTGATTTTTGAAAATCTTACTGTTTGAAAATGATGAAACTAATAGGATAGGCTTGTAGAGGATTCTTTTAGCTTCGATTTGCCGCTTGAATGAGCTTCTAACTCATTTCGAGCGAAAAGTTATGCTACTTTTAGTATTTGTGTACCGGGAGACGGGTATCGGCACAATCCGAAAATTGTTGTCGATATTTGGAACGAATCTCGGGGACTATAGAATGAGTTTTAAAAATGTTCAAGGACTGATGTAAGTTGCTAAACCTCAGGTCATGAGTCTATTTTCAAACCCGAGTGTCGGTTTTATAAACGGAATTGTTTAGATAAGTCGAAATGGTTTTACAATTCAAAGACGTAAAACTGTCCGGTTTTTATAACACGAAGATGTGTCGGGCAGAAGGTCTTAGAAGTAATATTTTTGAATGAAACTTTTACTGAGTCTTATTCATATTATGTGTGAGTTTTTCACCAAGTTTCGTCGAAATCGGACAAGTGTAGATAGGGTAGATTGGTGTGTACATTTGGAGTGTACATGCTGAGTGGTATTTTGGACACGTAGTTCAATACTTGTGTGGCGTGAGTTGAGTATTCACTATTGGACATGGTGACTTACTCAAGTGTTAAGTCATTATATAAATGACTTGGCTACTGGTCCGAGGGAAGTAAAATGATAAGTTGACTTGCGTTGACTTGGCGTCTTATGACGGGTCAATGTAGAGTGCAAGTTTTTAAATGGTTAAGTGTAAAATAAAAAGGGTATAGTAATAACACTTGTATTATTAAAATTTTCGGGATTGTCTTGGTTTTGTAATTTTGATTTTTATATTATTTAAGTATGATTTATACTTAAGTCGATTATTAACGAACGCGCCTTATTCGGTAGGTTGCGGTTTTCGTGTTTTAACGGGCATCACTAATCGTCGGCGATCGTCTCATTACCACTAATGGCTAAGGTGAGTCTATAGCCTCGCTCTTAACATGTTTACTTGTTTTATAAAACCCGCGAGGGGGATAACATGCTTGTTTTACTAAAATAAAAGGGGGCAACGAGAAGTTGTGGAAACCCTATTTTACTTGAAAAGTAATTATTGAAATTTAAGGGTACAACGAGAAGTTGTGGAAACCCTTATTATTGGAAAAGTATTTATTATAAATGATGGGAGCAACGAGAAGTTGTGGTAAACCCTCTTTGTTTTAAAATTGAACACAAAGGAACTTGTTTGTATGCTTAGATGAAAGTTGTTATATAAGTTTGTTTAGCCTTAAAGACCCATGAATCGTGAATTGTTAATCGAAAAGAACGCTAATACTATGGATAGATCTATCGGGGTGACGCCCAGTCCGGTCGCGACTAGCTATCGCGTGGTGTTGTGATGCACCAGTAATGAAACATCGGATGCATTGTATAAGAGAAATATACGCACTTGGCTAGGTGTGTTGGGCTGAAATAATATATGTTAACGTTCAATTTCACGAGACTTATAGAAATAACAACGATAATTCTGTCCGTACAACGTTATTGTCTTTTAGTGAATTATTAACCATGGAAGGTTATTTTTCATACTGGTGTTCACTTTATTTAAACTAAAACTCTATAGATTCACTCGGCAAATTTTTGCTGACTTTTTAAGCATGTTTTATCTCAGGTCCATATTGAAGGCACTCGAGGAAGGCGGTTTCGTGAAGCTTGCGTATTTGAAATATTTTGGCCCGCTTTTCTAAAACATATCCATTCAAATAACTTTTATCATTTATAATAGTTTGTACACTTTTGAATCATCCGGGACCATGTATGAAATTTTATCTTGATTAAATAGAATTGAATGGATGTTTATTAAAACGACTCGTTTTGAGCCGTTTTCTATGATTATGAGATTGAACCATGATAGTAACACCCAATGACCCTTCCGCTGTTATGATCGAAATTGGGGGTGTTACAGATTGGTATCAGAGCTCAAGTTATAGAGAACGAAAGATTTTCCAAAAATGAATTTTTGAAATCTTTTAACTATAACTGTTGCAAGCGAAACCTCCGAGTTGCCAATGGACGAGAATGATAGTATTTATATATATATGGGATTATATATATGTTGTAATCTTTATCGATTATTTGAACTTGTGAATTACAAGGTATGTTTTCATTTATTTAATTATAAATGATAGTTTTATATTAATACGAGGTATTATTATGACGCAGATTGTCATGGTTGTGTAACCTATCGCATAACGACTTGTTTAAATTCGATTGTTATCATCGTATCGTGATGTGCCATTTTTGGACATCTCCTTTCGAAACGTAATTAATAAATGCGATGTTCGTGTTTTCGTTACTACTAATGATTTTGAAGAATCATTTATCTGAGGCGACATCTTCTATGTAATGCGACGTGTGATTTGAGTTTATATGACCACGTTTTATTGGCGAAAAGGAGGATGCCAACGTTGGACTTAAGATATATATATCCTAATCAAATATATATAGTTTGGGTACAACAATGATATGCTCGTAGTAGCCATTCGGTTGAGTGACTTAATATTGTGTATCTAAATGGAATGGGACATTTAGATATATAGATTTTAACTCACCCAACTAAGAGTCGTTTAATGTCGTCTTACTTAAATGGATTAGGACATTTGAATAAGAAAAGTTTAAACGACTGGACCTTAGATCGTTATGATCTCCTTATTCAAATGGAATGGGACGTTTGAATACGGAAATTATGATGTAAGTTTATTGACACCTTGTATTTATCATGGTATTTTGATATGATCGTGTTGAGAGGTAGTAATACTTGAGTAGGATGACTTATAATCGTCTTGTTGAAATGGATTGGGACGCCTTTTCATTTGAACAAGAAAGTTATAGGTTCCCGAACCGTAAATTTATAAACTCTTGTATACATGGAGGGGGACGCCTTTTGATGTAGACAAGGAGTTATAAATGAGTGGGCCCAAGTATGTCTGGCTCGATTTGTGGATTTTTGGTGTACGTACGTCTTCCTTCGACTCGTATTTCGTTGGTAAGAATCGTTCGATGAAGTCGTCGTTATGATGATCGTTGATTATCATCTACGTACAAGTAACCCGTTGGGCTTCTCTCGAGTTATGATTTGTTTTAATAGACCATTTCTAATGTGTCTCGATGATCGCGAGCTTTATAAACAGATTGTTAAGAACCGTTGACCGTTCCGAGAATAGGCGACTCACTTAAGCGTCACCATGATTTATGTGTGTACTTGCGGATTGACTGAGGATCAGTTATCAACGACAACTTATCATGGACGTGAAGATTTTGTAATTTTAATTGCTACTATCGAGGGGTCACCGAAGACTTTTCTTGATGACGAAACTCTTGGGGCTAGTATGACGAACTAAAAACGAGGAATATGATGCACCACCTTGAATACTGAAGCAGGAGTTATTGGAACGCTTTTGCTTGATAAATTCTGAAGTAGAAGTTAGTGGGACACTTTTGCATGTTGAACCTTGGAGCAGAAGATAGTGGTACACCCGATATGTTGTGAATTCTCGCCAATGGACCGAATTTCTTAATGACTGGAATCAACAAATTCGTTTTCACTTCGAAGAGTATGTTGTTGCCAACACTGCAAGTGGAAAGACTTTAGAGATCGAGTTGTATTATCAAGGGCTAATCCAAGGTTTTATCGATGACCAACGACGGAGATTTACATTTGATGTTTATGTTTGACCTTTGTTTTTAGGTACTTATGTGGTATGTGATCGAGTTGAGTGATCGTAAGTTGTGAGAACTTGAGGCGGCATTGTCCAATGACGTCCGATCATGGAGAACATGTACCATATAATATCTTTTGGCCTTCGTTGGAACTTAGACGATGACTTTCCTGTTTTTCACTCTTCACTGTTACACTGAAGACTATCGTATGCGAATTAAGCGCCGGGACGTCGCTTTCTAGGAAAGGTTATGCCAAGCTATCACCATAAGAAGGTGTTATGTATTTTGGAAAACGTGGGAAGTTAAGTCCCCGTTAGTTTGGACCATTCGAGATGATATCGATGGAAGGTCCGATGGCATGAAAACTTAAATTACCTCGAAAGCCGCAAGGAATTCACGATACTTTTCATATGTCGAACCTAAAGAAATTTCTTCTCGACGAAGATCTTATCATCCCTCTTGATGAAGTATGAATCGACAGTAAGTTGCATTTCATCAAAGTACTTGTTGATATTATCGATAAGGAAGTTAGGCAACAGAAACGAAGTCGGATTTTTATTGTCATGTGTGATGGAACTCTAGACGAGGACCAAAATACGTTTAACTCTTTGATTTCAACAAGCGATCGAGGAAGAACGCAAGTTGATCTTCGGGACGAAGATCCCAATTTGGTGGGGATAATGTGACAATCCGTCAATTTCAGGTCGTTATTTTAGTCTCGACTATTAAGAATTATAAATTTATTTTAATGAGAATTTTAAATTATCGATTAACCGAGAAGGTTATGGCTTGAAACTAGCGTAAGAATGTCGTTTCGATGAAGACCGACAAGAAAAACATTAAGTATCGATAATATATTCTCAAATTTATCATATGAATGATTTTATTATATTTATTTTTATTTCTCGTATTTTTCGTTTTAACGAATGACGAGAACCACGAATGATCGCGATACCGACGGATGCCCAAAAATTTACGTTTTATTATCGATTGTCTCGATATTTGATATTTTCGACGTTTTCGATTTAATTACGTTTTAAGTCGTGTCGAAGTTATATTAATTTATTTTTGAAGCGTTTTAGCTTTCGAAAAGTATTTTTTTTACGAAACCCGAGTCCCGTAAATATTTTTAAAATGTAATATTTACATTTTCTACCCTTACAACTATTTAAATGCATTTTGGACCAAAACTATGCAAATTTGGCAAAAACTACCCTCACCCCACTTTTAATAATTCTTCCACTAGCAACTTATAATAAAAATAATTTCCACTAACTTAAAAACACATAGAAAATGTGTGTACATGCAAAATTCTCTCTCTCCTCTCTTTTTCTTGTTAAAACCGTCCCATCTCAACACCAAAACACCCTCAATAATTTTTGATTCACTTTGAATCCAAGAAAACTAAGAAAAGACCCATGTTAGAAATTTCAAGAGGATCATTTTGATGTAAAAATATACCACATGCAAGAACTTTCAAATTTGGATGAAGAACAAGGTGATTTGATCTAATTTCTTATGATATATTTGTTGTTAATGTTATTTTATACATATTTTAATTATTGCATGTTTGAATTTTTGAGTGGGTAATTTTTAAATAATTATTCAAGGGTGATTGAGGTTAGATGGATGTGTTAGGATGAAATTAGGAAGGTATTAGGAGTATAGAAATTGTTGGAATAGATTGAAAATATGTTTTGGTGGGAGATTTTAGAAGGCATTTTAGACCAGTAGGTAAAACGTGATTTTTGAAAATCTTACTGTTTGAAAATGATGAAACTAATAGGATAGGCTTGTAGAGGATTCTTTTAGCTTCGATTTGCCGCTTGAATGAGCTTCTAACTCATTTCGAGCGAAAAGTTATGCTACTTTTAGTATTTGTGTACCGGGAGACGGGTATCGGCACAATCCGAAAATTGTTGTCGATATTTGGAACGAATCTCGGGGACTATAGAATGAGTTTTAAAAATGTTCAAGGACTGATGTAAGTTGCTAAACCTCAGGTCATGAGTCTATTTTCAAACCCGAGTGTCGGTTTTATAAACGGAATTGTTTAGATAAGTCGAAATGGTTTTACAATTCAAAGACGTAAAACTGTCCGGTTTTTATAACACGAAGATGTGTCGGGCAGAAGGTCTTAGAAGTAATATTTTTGAATGAAACTTTTACTGAGTCTTATTCATATTATGTGTGAGTTTGTCACCAAGTTTCGTCGAAATCGGACAAGTGTAGATAGGGTAGATTGGTGTGTACATTTGGAGTGTACATGCTGAGTGGTATTTTGGACACGTAGTTCAATACTTGTGTGGCGTGAGTTGAGTATTCACTATTGGACATGGTGACTTACTCAAGTGTTAAGTCATTATATAAATGACTTGGCTACTGGTCCGAGGGAAGTAAAATGATAAGTTGACTTGCGTTGACTTGGCGTCTTATGACGGGTCAATGTAGAGTGCAAGTTTTTAAATGGTTAAGTGTAAAATAAAAAGGGTATAGTAATAACACTTGTATTATTAAAATTTTCGGGATTGTCTTGGTTTTGTAATTTTGATTTTTATATTATTTAAGTATGATTTATACTTAAGTCGATTATTAACGAACGCGCCTTATTCGGTAGGTTGCGGTTTTCGTGTTTTAACGGGCATCACTAATCGTCGGCGATCGTCTCATTACCACTAATGGCTAAGGTGAGTCTATAGCCTCGCTCTTAACATGTTTACTTGTTTTATAAAACCCGCGAGGGGGATAACATGCTTGTTTTACTAAAATAAAAGGGGGCAACGAGAAGTTGTGGAAACCCTATTTTACTTGAAAAGTAATTATTGAAATTTAAGGGTACAACGAGAAGTTGTGGAAACCCTTATTATTGGAAAAGTATTTATTATAAATGATGGGAGCAACGAGAAGTTGTGGTAAACCCTCTTTGTTTTAAAATTGAACACAAAGGAACTTGTTTGTATGCTTAGATGAAAGTTGTTATATAAGTTTGTTTAGCCTTAAAGACCCATGAATCGTGAATTGTTAATCGAAAAGAACGCTAATACTATGGATAGATCTATCGGGGTGACGCCCAGTCCGGTCGCGACTAGCTATCGCGTGGTGTTGTGATGCACCAGTAATGAAACATCGGATGCATTGTATAAGAGAAATATACGCACTTGGCTAGGTGTGTTGGGCTGAAATAATATATGTTAACGTTCAATTTCACGAGACTTATAGAAATAACAACGATAATTCTGTCCGTACAACGTTATTGTCTTTTAGTGAATTATTAACCATGGAAGGTTATTTTTCATACTGGTGTTCACTTTATTTAAACTAAAACTCTATAGATTCACTCGGCAAATTTTTGCTGACTTTTTAAGCATGTTTTATCTCAGGTCCATATTGAAGGCACTCGAGGAAGGCGGTTTCGTGAAGCTTGCGTATTTGAAATATTTTGGCCCGCTTTTCTAAAACATATCCATTCAAATAACTTTTATCATTTATAATAGTTTGTACACTTTTGAATCATCCGGGACCATGTATGAAATTTTATCTTGATTAAATAGAATTGAATGGATGTTTATTAAAACTACTCGTTTTGAGCCGTTTTCTATGATTATGAGATTGAACCATGATAGTAACACCCAATGACCCTTCCGCTGTTATGATCGAAATTAGGGGTGTTACAATAGTAGTGTTGTCAATCAGAAGCCATTCGGGGATTTTAGAAAACATTATCTGATTTTAGTTGCATTGGCTGGTACAGATATGGAGGGAGGAGATGCAACAAATTTATTTAGGGGACGTAACTTTGCTTGAATACATTGAAACTTGGCTTGTTTACTGCGATATGGTTCTCTGGATAAGAAAATGGGCATGGTCTTTTCGACATTTGTGGCCTCAGTCCTATTAACATAGGATGTTTCGCTCGCACTAATTTCTTCTTGCCCCATCTTACAGAAAAATAGGTAGACCACACATGTAGAATTCAATCAAGTCACATATTGTGAACGTAAACTGAAGGTGGGTTGGTTTTTTATTATTAGACCACCTTAGTCCCATCCAGTTATATAAAATACTTGGTATAGGTTACATGGATGGAGTGTTTCAATCACAGAATGAGATCATATAACACTTAGAACCTTATCACGCCTCCTTTTTCTTGAAACCCTTCTCCTTCTTCTCCTCTATCTAAACCCTAGATCTAATCAAATAAACCACTACATCTTCATCCATTATTCTATGATATTTTCTCTGACTTCTTTGGCAGATTCAAGGTCGGGTAAAGGTTCAGGAATGTTTTCCTTTCGAAAGTACCTATAGAAGTAAATTTAATGATTCATTAACTGCATCCAAAATTTTATAAAGTGAGAGTTGCAGATTCGATGGTGGTGGTGGTTCACCAAACGACGAAGCTGCAACGACCAATTTTGCTAATTGAGAATCTTACAATAGATAATATGCACAAGTGATTTGTTTTTTTTCATAGTGTGTAATAACGTAGTTTGTGAAGTGATTAGTGACTGATTTGTTAATTAGCTATAATATTGTTTTTTTCAATCAATATTGCTATAAAGCAGTTGTTGTAGTTATAGATAAGTCTTAAAATAGTTTATTCAAATTAGTTTTTATGGGTGGTTTAATGTCACTTTGCATTTCTTCAAATGGATTAGGCGAGGTTGGGGATATATAAATTTAATTCAATTACTTCGTTGTTTATTACTGTAGTAGATAATTGTAGCAACTATATGCACAGATTAGCCCATAAGTAAAAGCAAGAGAAATCTATAGCAAGTATATGCACAAATGAAAAAAATACGGTGACACACTTCTCGATGGTACTCCGCAACTGATTGCCACCAATTATTATCAAACATACTACTCTGTAATGAATAAGGCAGAAGCTGTTACAAAAATAGTACCTCAAGCCAAACATACTACAACTTGATAATTCTTTAGAGAGTTAGGATGTGTGTTGACAAACATATCAAATTTCATAGCAAAATACTGTCGGCAAGTCTTGCATTTTGAATACAGAGGTACAGAGGTCCTAACAAATGTGAGGATGTTCATAACAAAACACTAAGGCTGTTTTTATTGATGGCGAAAAATGGTTTGTTAATGATGCCGAATAAAATCATCACGGATCAATCCCTGAGACTGTGGAAGTATGTGCATTGTTTACATTTTGAACCAGTAGAACCTTCAAGCCGGACAGTTGGATTTCTTGAAGCTTTAGTATTAGCTTGAAGCTCCTTAGCATCACGAGCCTGAAAAATACTTGCGACTTGAAAAAAAATATCTTCAGTTTCATGCAATTTGAAAAAGATCAAGACATTACATTTACCTCGCAAAAAATTATCTTCAGTTTCATGCAATTTGAAAAAGATCAAGACATTTCATCAAAGGACCCAAATAATTTTTATCAAGACTCTGCAAATAAAAAGAGTTACATAAGAATTTGAAGCAAAAAATAGTTGGTATAAACTATGTTGTTTACAAATAATTGCATAGCTTTTAGATCAACTAACCTTCAAGTGTTGGAATAGGCGCATAAGTCCTGCATTTAAAATGTGGATGTGCATTCTCAGTTAACCATATAGGTTCGCCCCTTCCTATTATGACATAATGCCGCATAAAGGTGGTAAGATGGGCAGATAATGGGTCATTTGTAACACGGTCCAAAGAATCCCGTAACATGAGACACATGCTTGCAGGATCAGTGCTCATTTACTGCTAATATATATTCTCATACCCATAGTTTTTTTTAAACTGAAATTGATATTTTGTGTTTAGCAGAATGCGTGATATTCTTGAAAAGCTTAACAGTTTTTCTGTTGAATTAGATTCTGTAACTGATGGAATGGTTGAAGATGAGTATGGGCATCACTTTGGGGTTGTTTCCACCATTACATTTCATCATATCAAAATCCCACAACTAAGCAACCTCCATAGCTTGCCTTGAACTTCTGATCTTCAAACTCAATAATCTAAGCCTCACATTTTCTCTTACAATCCCACACAACTCCTTAACTGTCCTACTTTTAAACTGGAATTTTCTCAAGTTTAGTTATTGCCAAACAAAGTAAACCAATGCACCAATTACAAGTCTCTATAAAATACTCCGAATAGACCTACTAATAGGCCGTTATCCATACTACTAAACGTTCAGTCTTAAAGTTTGACTTTGACTTGTGAGGTCAAATTCTTTTGAATATTATAAATCAAATGGTAGATTGTCTGGAGTAGAGAGGATGGACTTGCTTCTATGATTGACGTGACAACAACGGAACTTCCTGTTGAGAAGATTGGTGTATTAGTAGCAAAAGTTGAGCACAGCCTTTTCGAGTGACTTCAGGGTCATGTGCTGAAGCTTAAAGGTACCTTAATGCTTCCAACACCTGATGAATTAGCAGAGATACAAATATTATGTTACAGAGCTCTGAGAAAACCAAAATGATCAGGGACCATAATGGGTTTCGCAAAATACTGGTAGTGCTTACAAAATATGGGAAACGTTTTACATTACATAATGGAGATGGTCGTGTTGTCTGGTCTAGCCTACTCCAATCTATTCGCAGGTCTTAGCAATGTTCTCAGCCCACTGGTCTTAAGTTACACCAATGGCAAATCCCGCATCATCATGCACTAGATATTAACCCATCTGTTTTTGTCATTGGTAGATGTGGACTCTCTTTGTCTTCTCCTAACGCAATGTCGATCGTTGATGCACACACTGAGAGGTTCAAAATATGGTTCAAACGCATTCCACTGTGTAAGTGATTTACTTGCCATTCAGTGATTCGAACGAGCAACCGCTTCACTTTCCGATAGAGGCTAATAACCATGCTCATTTGTACCCTAAAACTCTTGAAGCTGCTGAGATCTTCCAACGTGAGTTTGGAAATGTGCATTGGTACTCAGTTGAAGCGGAAGTTGGTATCTTGAGGGGTTATGGGGTTAAAACCAAATGTGATCTTGATGAATACTGCTTTAAGGCAAGGAATTTGTGGTCTGTTGTGTTCCCATTAGAATCGGACTAATCGCAACTGTGACGAAAAAAGGAAACAAGGTTGTTCACACTCAATCAAAGGTGATTGCGGATGAGGATGTAATGTACAAATACATATAAATAAATATGATGTTTGTGGCTACTGTTTCACCCAAAGAAAGTGATCCGATTGGGTCGTTAACTCCAGATGAAGCGTTTTGACAGTCCATCTTGTAGATACTGTAACTGGTCGAATATTGCATCGCATGACTCATTTAGGATCACAGGGTCCTGTTCATGCAGTCCTTAGCAAGAACTGGGTTGTCTATCATTACTTTAACCTACGAGCTCACATATATGAAATGTCTGTTATTGAGATTTATTATCAGTCTCGTGCAGAATGTAAAGATGTTTTGAAGCTGATTTTTGGAAAACATAATCTCACTACCCCCGTCTCATCTTCTTCTCGACCTGAGATTATGACTAAATCACAATCCTACTTTTTTACACATTCTTTGAAAGGGATATCAGTAACTTCAACTGCAAAGGGAATAACATCCAAGCATCTTCGTATTGGCACAGTTAGTGATCAGGTATTGGCTATTGATAAGCGTTTTGTTGATCCACGAAGATCACTTAATCCAACACAAGCTGAGAAAGAGGAGGGTTTTTTTCTTCTGACCGAGGCTTTACCAATTATTCCTTAGTCATACATTACACATACGTTTAAAGTAGAAGGTCTTAGAGGCATAGAAACGGTGTCTGCAAAGCTGGAGTCAACAACCCTTGCATTTCCATACGGAGTGGATCTCTTCTTTACTAGGCTTGTACCTTCAAAAACATACGACTCACTTATTGAGGAACTATGCGCTGGTTCTTCTTACCATTGTTGCCCATGTTGTGGCTATCTTTGTAACATGGGTTTTGTCTGAGAGGAAAGATCTGCAGGGAAAATGGAAATAAGTTGCACGATTGCTCCTCAAATCTGTTACAAGCTCTGATTCCGTTAACATGTTTTAGATATTTGATCAGTCCTATAGCCTGCTACTAGATTTTCTGTTTTGTTTGTTTGTTAAGTAGTACTGGAGCTGTGTGATACATAATTTTTGATACTGCAATTTGTCATAATCACGAAAGAGCTATATCAAACACATGTTTTCATTGTGAAAAAAGAAACAATTTTGCCATACTACAGTCGAAGACGTTTGTGTTATGTAAACAATGAGCTGTATGGGTTAGCCCTCTTCCTCCTTTTTCTTAAACATGTTTTCTGTTTCTTAGCCTCATTGAATATTAATGTTTTGCAGCTTTTTGTCATTCCAAAGTTGATTGGATTGTTCTTTGGACTTCTAATAAAACCGTAATGCGGGGCCAGAAATGTGGGCAGTCGGTGCAATACTCGTTGAACTTCCTGGTGGGAAACTCATTCTTAAATCTGGTCAATGCACATCGTAGAGCAGGGATTTAAGACATGTAACATTAGGATACTCCAATCTCATATACTTTTATTCATTTGGATTTAAAAAAAGAGCATGTGTTAACCTTTGTATATGACTATAACACCTTTGATCTTTACATCAAACATTAGTAGTCGTTTTTAGTTACTCATTATTTTGCAAACACATACACAAGTAATTATATGTGTGGCTTTAACACCTTCTGATCAAAATCAAAATGTGCATCGTGAATTGTGTAGATGATAAGTAGCAAAATTGGGATTTGTTCATATTTCCGATATTGAATGGTTGGAGAAAGATGCAGGTTCCTTTTGGGGATGGAGACTATAGGTACTGAGGAAAAAGATGAGATCGCTAGAGATATTCTTGATTCGAAAAATAGATTATTTCGTCAAGTTTTAGCACGTGTAAAGTGTTCATTTGTAGGCACAATGAGATGTCTGCTTGTGAATCAGTACATGTAGATAAATTCCCAACAACGGAAAATGAAGATGAGGAGCGATATGGAGTGTAAGTGGCTTAATTGTTCTTCATTTTATGTATTAGTCAATTTGCTCCTTTTTGGAATATATATTATACGCAGTCTTTCCTGAACCTATACAGACTCTGCAAATGTACCTTAGAGTCATTCCATAGATTCACTACACAAAATCTTGGCAGAACATGGTGTTGCAACTGAACCTTAACTTTGGTTTTGCAGGCGAGATACACACTGCATGACAGAAATAATCTGACCATACCGTTCACCACCTTCACATCCTGAAAAGGTTTAGTCTGACCATTTTGTTTCATGAAAAAATTCATTCCTTATGGAAACACAGTTGACCCATTAGGGGACCATTATGGAGACGGTCAATTTCAGAAAATGGCTTAAATGATACTGGTATGGTATGGTGTCTGATACAAGCCGAAGCATAATTCCAAACATGAACGGAATACTCCATTAGGATTTTGACCTCTCTACAGCAGTCTACCTGAATATCGACCAAAACAATACTGAGATCTAATTTTATCTTTTTATAAATTTTCATTCCACAACCGCCAAATATTTTAGCTGATTATATGGGTTATAATGTCATTACGTATCACAAATTGGTTGAGAAAAAAAACGAATTCAGTGTAGAAAAGTACAAGAGTTTATTTCTACTGCTGCTCCTACTTCCAAGCTATTTAACCGATAAATACGTAAAGTGGTGAGATAGATTTACTAAATACGACAACCATCCAAGAATCCTTGGCAGTAGACTGACAATGAGGTTTATGAAATAGCGAACATAATATGATACCAAAATCATAAGGAAAAAAGGTTTTAACATATTACTTAATTCGTTAAAATGCTTTGATATTCTCTCTGAGTGTGTGCTCATCGTCGGATCCACCATCAAAGAAGTCATAATACATCTTTGGAATGTCATTCTTGCTAATTCTTGATATTCCTTCACATTTACCTGGTCATCGCACATCCTTGCTTAACTCGGTTTTTGGTGTGAAGATTTAGGATCAGTTATGGTTTTTTTATCAAGGACATACTATGTTCAAGTAATATTATTTTAAGTTCAAGAATGACTAAATTAGCATTAGTTAACCACTTAAGCTTCTTTACCAAGAACTTAAACTATTCATGTTTGACTTAGTCAAAATACTTTTCAGTAAACTTTACTGGATACCTGAATAGTTTTCATGATTACCAAGTGATTTTTTTTGTCTAATCAATTAGATGGAGCAACACTTGTACGTTAGTAATAAACTTAACAAGAATTAGGAACAAGCTCTTTTAACCCTATGCTTTTATTACTTATGCAGGTCATCCTTTTGGACAATGACCACAACCACTACACGAGCTTGGAAATGAGCAGATTGCACATAGGGACATACATTACATAGAAATTAAACAACCCCAAATACTTGACGAACTACTCAACATTTGTGTTGCGGAAAGTAGCTGCTGATGTCTGTTCATTTCTGGTTGGTTTATTCTAGAGCGAGTGGGTCTGCACACCCAGTGATCGAACAACTGAGAATGGATTTGCTGGCATCATGAGTGAATGGTATCTCCCCCCCCCCCAAAAAAAAATAAACAAATGAGAAATACATGAAATATCATTATTAAGATCATTCCTGAATACATTTGGCAAATACTCTTATTCTGAATTTAGGGAGAAAAAAATGTTTGTATATTCATGTGTGTGCATATTTTAATTGTATCACCTAATTCTCTATTATGTTCTTTTATATGAATAAATTTTTACGATGCCATTTCTTACTTTTTTAATTTATACAAGTGTACAACGAATGGTACTTGTGTTATACTTTGCATTCTTGATGCAGAAGCTTTGCTTATTCGGAAGTTGGGACTTATTTATATTTCCAATTTTTCTTTATCTCTGAATACACTATGTCATTAAATTGAGTAAACATTTGCCTATTAATTATCACTCTTTTGGTGATAGCAGGAGAAACAAATGAGCACCAAAGAGCTTGCACACAGTAGGTCAAACATCATGCAAGTTGTTTGAAGTCCATCTGTTAAGGACCGTAAAACTTCTGGTATCATTGTCTCTCAATATCTCATAACTGTAGAGAAGGCAGCTATCACAAGACACAAATCATAGAGGAAATCCAGCAAGAAGGATGATGTGATTTTGGTCGTTTGTTCAAATGACTATCCATTTGGATCAAAACATGTTAGTTAAATATATAATTTATTGAATAGTGAGATTTTACAAATCAATATTTTGTAATGTCGTGAATAAATTGTGACACATAAGAACATGTTTACAGGGGTGGACCCCGTTTCACGAGATACATAATTAGTATTCTATGTAAAGGTTAACAAAAAAATATTTTAATAATTAATTTTTATGCTAGGTCTTTTGACTAAGGGATTGTATAACCTTAAGTTAAACTTAATACAAATAAAGTACTCGTATAAATAGTTGTGATGCTGATGGTAGCATAAAGTAGGTTTGGTGCCCTTGTATGATATTATAAAAAAATTACTCGTTACATCAGTTTTTTTCACCATAACATCATAATCACGAAAACGTGAGAATTCAGGCTCTTTAGTTAACACCAGAATTTCTGGTGTTACGATTGTCGCACAACTTTTTTTTAATTATTTTAAATTAAAAAAATATATAAAACTAACATTAAATTTTAATTAAACAAAAATATATAATACATAAAATTTAGTTTAATTGATTAACTCAAATACTAATGAAGTAAAAAGTTACATTTAAAAACTAATAATGTGTAAGTATATATAAGATTTAATTTCAAAACTAAAAAAAAATATAAACAAAAGTATCATCACCTCTCTTTTTCATCATTGCAATCGAACCAACATCTTTTTCCTCTCAAAACGCATAAAACACAGATTTGAAAAAAATAAATAATATTATTTTCGCGAAAACGCGAGGGTCGGTACGACCCTCGTCCTTTCGCGTCGCGTTTTCGCGATTATTTGTGCCAGGGAGTACGAGTTCTTCTAATGAGAGTGAACAAACTGTCTTTTATCCAAAACCAAACCGATATGGGTTCAAGTCAAAAAGTAAAAAACCCGTTTGGCAAAGAAAAACCCGAACTGGTAATAAACGGTTTGCGACGGTTTAAACGGATTTTCGGTAAAGCGGTTCACAATACCATTCAAGAAAAAAACCTGGCAATGAAAATGAATGTTTTTTACATATCCATACATGAAAGTTTAAACTATATCCTAAATGTGTCTCTTAAATTCTAGCACTAAAATAAAATCAAAACTGATATAGTCGAGAATTTTTTTGTATTCTTTTTTGTATATATGTATTATATTTAAACATATGAATTATGAGTTTAAATTTAAGTGTATTATAACTTCTTTACTCGGTATTGAATAACCAATATACACTTTTAATTATGTTCTTTATTTTTTGTTTTGTGTATAAAACATTATTGTTGATGTTCTTTGATAACATATGGATTTGCATCACCAAAGATTCACATCGAACAAAACACGTTCGTTTGGTGTCCGTTCAGATAAAAAACAACCCCGCCCGTTGACCACAAATAAACATTACTTAAACGTAAACTTTAACTAAAATATATTAAAGGTAAAATTACAAATTCAAGAAACAAAAAACGCACGAACCATATACCATCCGAAACAAGAAAAAAAGCGACCCCGCCCGTTGGGCGGGTTACGACGCTAGTATATATATATATATATATATATATATATATATATATATATATATATATATATATATATATATATATATATATATATATATATATATATATATATATATATATATATATATTAAAATAACATTTCTCATTCTGGCCTTGTTGGTAACTCGGGAATTCTTCGGCATCATTATAGTCAAAAAAATTTTAAACATTTTACTCAAAACATTTATTTAAGAATATTTATGGTTAAAAGATTTTGAAATGTTTTATTCAAAACCTTGGTTTTAAAAATCTTTCATTATATAACAAGAGCTCTAGTACCCAACTGTAACACCCTCAAATAATCACATTTTGAATCAGCGGAAGAGTCGTTGGTGTTATGGGATAGCACATTACTCAACTCATAGACAACGCTTAAAATCGCGTCGTTTAATAATAAAGAAATTTACATTCATGAATATCAAATTACATAGGTCCTCAGGTCATACTATGTCATACAAATTTAAAACATTTGAATGTAAATATTTATTTGAATGTGCGCCATAAATTCTTGTCGTCTTCCCGAGAATTACCTTCAAGTACCTGAGATAAAACATGTTAAAAGTCAGTGAAACACCGAGTGAATCCATGGAGTTTAATAATAACCATTAATATATATTTATGTATACCACTGGTCTATAATCATTACCGAAAATCATTTTGTACAATTCTTTGTCGTAGGCCATAAAATAGGCTAAAGACATTTTATACGAATCTTTGTCGTAAATCATAATATAGGCTTTTGCCTTCAAAACCATTATACGAACCATTGTCATAAAAACATCATACAATACGTTTTATAACGTTGTATAGAGTTTAATAATAACTGTTATATGAAAATGGTTATGTAAAACCAAAACACGAACATAATATCAGTAACAAGACCCCGTATTGCTAGTTAGGCAATATCTTATAGTTCAATTCGTGTATCAGTATTTTCATTATTGGATTATTATAAGCCGCATGACATTGTTACATTTCTATAACATATATCGGGTAGCTAACCCGTAATTCCTTTGCCCATCTAAAACAGTGTGTCGTCACAATAATCACGCTTATATAAATCATCTCATACATAAATTCGCTTACCAATCAATATGGAACGACGGGGATCAACCGTCAAGGCGTGAACTGGGGTGATCTTCCCTAAATAGTACTTGTTAGCCTTAAAATATTGAGTCAAACAAGAATGCTCGGTCATAGGTTATTATTGTAACATTAGTTAGAACATTGTAATAGGTAGTTAATTAGTCGTGGTTTACGGGCTTGGATTTAAACTAATTAAAGTCCAAAAGACAAGCCCGACCCAATATATAGTCCATTAAAGCCCGCATGTGGGTGGACTATATATACTACCCTCCTAGCATGTTAGGAGGGTTAGTTGTTCATTTTACTCTAATTTTTCTCTAATCTAATATTCACCAAGTTAGTCATCTCTCTCTCTCTACTTTCTCTCACTACTTTCTCTCTCTAGGAATCCATCCTTCTTCATCTATTTTCTTCTTCCTTGCTTAATCATCACAAATATATGGGACAACAATTGGTATCAGAGCTAACTGGGGGTGTTTTGTGTTTGTTTGCTTATTTTCGTTGCTTATTCACTGCTTATTCATAAACACCTGATGTCACGGTGTTTTTTGTGTGTTGATTATCAGTCAAATAGTTGTCCATTTGATGTTTTGTATCAATCTGTCCAAAAGTCCCATCTTTATTTCCTAAAATGTCAAAGGTCCACTTTCTTTTATCTAAAAAACTGTTTTTTATAGTGTTTGGTCAAAGTGGTTATTTTTTTAATCATTACTTTGGATACATTTCATGGTCAGTTTTGTTTAAACTTTCTGGATTTGATTTTCGATGAAAATGACAAAGATCCACTTTTTTCGGAAAACCATGAAAATGGGTCAAAACCCTTTTCCGATGGTGATTCCGATGAAGCTTATTCCGATTATGCTTATTCCGATGATGCTCATTCAGATGGCTATTCTGATGGCTATTCAGATGGTTATTCCGATGGCTATTCGGATAGTTATTCCGATGGGGTGTTTGATTTATTCCGATGGACTCTATATTGATATTCCGATGGACTCAATTTTTATATTCCGATGGACTCTACATTAACATTCCGATGTATGAAAAAATAAGTTGACTCAAATACATAAAATTACATCGGGTCAACTCGGTATCGACCGAGTTGACCAGGTTAACTCAACTGAGTCAATGATTAAAAAATATCCCTATAACCAAACTCTACATCACCAAAACCAGTAATTATCAAATCACCTTTTGACTCCTCAACACCAATCAACATCTATCAACCTAACCCATCGACACCTAATCCCCAACTAGACTTAAATCAAACAGAAAAAATACATGTTCTCAGATTCAAATCGTGATATTGACATGCATGTCAAGATCTTTTTAGATCTATCACTTCATTTGAACATCATCATTGATCCGTGTAGGGTTTATAACCTTTGTTAATTTTCGAACTTGATGAAGATTATTAACTATTAAGTTATAATCTTTCATTCATTCGGTTTCTTTAAAACAAAATGACACTATAAATCCAACCACAACCCTACCTGAGACCACTTATGTGATCTTGAAGACAAAACCTTTATACACATGTTGTTCAAACCGTTTGTAGTGCTCGATCAAATTAAGAAGTGATGCTAAAGGTTCTTTGAGAAGACGGTAAGGCTGTTTGTATGGCTTCGATTGATGTGGAAATCATTGAGATGATTGATGGATTCATTGTGTCGTTTCAAAGGGTTAATGATCTGAGAGATTCATGTGACTATTGGAAGATTTGAAAGTATTTGAGTATTCAGATGGAGAGAATGATTATGGGTTGAGATTGAGATTATTTTTTGTGACTGCCATGATTTGGGAGATATGAAAAGGGACGGAGTTTTCTAGGATAGAGAAGATAGATTGAGGCGGTTATGTTTATGTGATTAGCTTTAAAGGCAATTGTGAGTTAATTTAGGGATTGAGAGATAATTTATATCCCAAAAATGTGCAATTGGACCGGGTATATAAATTGTGAGGTGGACCGAGTGTAACATTTATGGGCCTCTAAGTTCGTGATAGTATATTGAAGGATAATGGGCTGTCGAGGTTGGACCAAATATGATTTGGTTTGTATGGGACTTATTTAATGGGATATGATGATATTTGTGTTAAGCCGGGTATTCACTCTGTTTCGATCGAAAGTGCTTAAACGACAAAGAAAATCCTAGGTTTTAAACATAATATTTTCGAAAAATTTTTGACGACCTTAAATGACAAGTTGTCTAGACAAATTTTACCCCTTAATGACAATTCATCTCATAATTTGTTCTAGATAACGACATTCACAAACACAACACCAAATCAAACAAAACACTTAACGCTAAAACAATCTGATATAAGATTCACTTTAACGACAACGGCTAGTTTTGATTCTACAAAGACAAGTGATCACGAAGTGGATTTGGTATTCTTTATTTGAAGTTGAAGTGGGATTTCATGAATGTATCTACTTATTTCATCATCGAGCCTTCCTTCTATTTTTCTACCCCTTTTCTTCACACCCAGTCTATCGATTGATGACTTGCTTGGGCGATAAAACTTATGATTAAGACTTGAATTATCTAGTTTCCACTGTCAAGGGGTGGATGGTCGACGACATGGATAACTTTCATTTTTGGGTGTCACACGCAGTTGCTCGTGTGGATAACTTCAAGAGGTATAAGAGACTTGTTTCTGCACCGTTCTTCAATCGACATAAGTGAAAGCTTAAGTAACAAACAAGTTGTATCGAAATCTTCCGCTGTCACTCATGAAAAGAATGATGATACCGATCATCGTCAACAAAAGGATAAAACTTCATCTACTTCAACACCGGTTGCTCCAGAGTTACTTCTTAAGAATATCACTTCAACAATCGATCCTACAACATCCACAACTACTGTCATTGCTCTAGAGAACACAAATCAAGCAGACAATGCATTATCTGACGAAGACGAATTTATCAACCCATTCGGTACACCAATACACAAAACTGGAGAGTCTTCTACTCGCCATGTTGATCCGTCAAATATGCATACATTCTACCAACGACATCCTTCAAAACATCATTGGACCCGAGATCACCCTTTGGTTCATGTAATTGGAAACCCTTCACAGCCCGTTCGTACAAGACGACAGCTTCACACCGATGGCGGTGTTTGTATGTTCGCACTCGCCGTGAGTTCAGCTGAACCGAAAAACATCAAAGAAGCCATGGCTGATCACGCTTGGATTGAATCGATGACAGATTAACTTCAACAATTTGAAAGACATAAAGTCTGGGAACTTGTTGACAGACCATACGATGTAATACCATTAAATCTTCGATGGATCTGGAAAAACAAGATGGATGAAGAGAACACGATCATCAAGAACCAATCTAGACTAGTGGCTAAAGGGTATGGACAGAAAGAGGGTATTGATTTTGAAGAATCATTTGCACCAGTAGCTCGAATGGAAGCGGTCAGGATTTTTCTTTCTTATGCTGCACATAAGGGATTCATTGTCTACCAAATGGACGTAAAGACGTCGTTTCTTAATGGTCCTTTGAAGGAAGAAGTCCATGTCACACAGCCAGAAGGATTCGTCAATCCTCATTATCCTAACAAGGTGTATCGTCTCTACAAAGCACTATATGGACTCAAGCAAGCTCCAAGGGCGTGGTACGACAAGCTCTCGAAATTTCTGGTCTCCAAAGGTTTCTCAAAAGGTTCCATTGATTTAACTTTGTTCACTTATAAATATGGGGATGACATTTTGCTTGTGCAGATTTATGTTGATGACATTATTTTCGGGTCTACAAACCCAAAACTTTCAAAATGGTTTCAAAAAGTAATGCACAACAAATTTGAAATGTCTATGATGGGAGAATGAAAATTCTTTCTAGGAATTCAAGTTCACCAATCCCCAAGTGGTATCTTCATTAACCAAGCTAAGTACTGTCAAGAGATAATCATAAAGCATGGTATGACATCATGTGACCCCGTTGGGACACCATTATCAACCACATCCCTAGATGCTGATTTGGAGGGATTACCCATTGATCAAACGAGATATCGTTCCATGACCGGGTCCCTCAAGTACTTGGCAGCAATCAGACCTGATATTCATCATGCTACATGCTATTGTGCACAATATCAAGCACGACCCACTGAAAAGTACCTCAAGGAGGTTAAACGGATCTTTCGATACCTTAAGAATACCATTCACATGGGACTCTGGTATCCGAGGGAAACCGGTTTCTTTCTAACGGCCTATTCAGATTCTTATCATGCAGGGTGTCTTGATACACGAAAAAGTACTTCTGGTGGTGCACAATTTCTAGGTCAAGATAAGCTTGTGGGATGGTCTTCCAAGAAGCAGGATTGCACGTCACTTTCATCAGCCGAAGCGGAGTATGTGTCTCTATCTACGTGTTGTGCTCAAGTTCTTTGGATGAGAACACAACTCACTGATTATGGCTTCCACTTTGATAAAGTACCTATGTACTTTGACTTAAAGTCTGCCATAGCCATCTCTTGCAATCCGGTACAGCATTCCCGCACGAAGCACATTGATGTCAGATATCACTTCATTAAGGAACAAGTTGAAAAAGGTATTGTTGAATTTTACTTTGTTTGAACTGATTACCAATTAGCTGACTTTTTTTACAAAAGCTCTTTCGAAAGAGAGGTTTGCGTATCTAGTTAGGCAAATTGGTATGAGATGTTTGACTCCAGCAGAACTGGAGGTTCTGGCAAAGAAGCCTGCTTGTTTCATTTATCAAACATCTACCTGTAAATATTAATGAAAAAGAAAAATACAAAATTAAAAAATCTTTGATAATCCAAAAATATTCTTCTCGACATGTCTTTAAGTATCGATAATATGGACGTACCTAGAAATGTCACTCAATAACGACACGGGTGTGTATATAAAGCTCGAATGAAAGTTGTAAATATTTTTCAAAACATGTCATTTCTTTTTCTAAAGGAAATTGTCTAGTTTGGACAATATTTCCAACAACGGGTAGAGCAATCTATCTTGGGGTGAGCTTATCACAAAACATTCAACGTTTTGAGCTCAACACAATGGCTTGTAATCACTTTCAGCTTACAACCCGGAACTATATTCACGGGGGAGTGAACGATTTCGTGCTCTTACCCTTAGCAAAAGAAGTTAAATCTTCTTACACTTGAGTGGATTCGTTAAGACATTCAAACTCTATGAACTCAAGTTTATGATTTAGAAAAACCTTTTCGCTAAAAAGAATTGATTTTTCAAAAAGCGTTGAACAGATTTTTTCAAGAATTTCTCAATGATATTCAAAATCTTTAAAAAATTGTGTGTTCAACAACTCCTATCCTTAAAATTTTAATGTGGATCGTATCCTCGTAATGACAATTCCATTGGATCAATTTTTGAGGGGAGCGTTCCAAAATTCATGCTAAGTTTGACACATTTTTCTCCCGAAGATTTTCAAGACTATTTTTTTTTCAAAATATATTTTAATCAAATTTGGTATCTCTAATATCAAAAGATTTTATATATTAGAGATAGGGGAGAAAATGTGATTAAAATGTGATCTAAAGACTCAAGCACTCATGGTTACGATCAAATACCCACAACATCTTTAATTCACGACGTTATTGGTGTCAAAAGGGTGGTTAGGTTTAAGTCCTATGATCCAACCAGAACCAGAGGGATCTTCCCAGGGACAATCCAATAGATTATTAGAAGTCCTTAGGAAATATGGAGTATAATGTGAACGTAGCTGAATGCCGACTAAGTACTGATGATAGCACTAGAACAATCACAACAATGTGCTATTAATGATGTCTTGGTAAGCATTGAAGGGGTTGAAGAATTAAAAAGAAATGTAAGAATAAAGGGTGTAAAGAAAGAAGCCCTCCATACAACTTAGGCAGAAACCGGGTCAACACATCATGAAGACAACTCATCATGGACCCAGTGATGTGAAGCACAACCCTTTCTTAGCTACTCAGGCTTCTCTCAAAAGAAGTTTGTTTTATTGTCACGGAGATCAACACGACTTCTATTGACTTTCTCACTACGAGATAGTTGATATTGAATAGGTGGCATCTGCTCCAGCCTCCGACCACTAAAAGTGCACAAATCGAGTCTAGAGCCAAGAGATCAATCAAATCTCATTAGGAAACACGGATGAAGATCAAGAGAGTTCTACGTTATATCCTTGTGATATTGATAGAACACTCAGAGTGACACTACTTAGTATTCACAATGATGAGTGGAAATCCTTCCAGTGTTAACATCAAACAGCACTGCGGTAGGTCATGTGTAAGATTCTTTATGAATTGAACATATGTAAAACTGAAAAGCAACAGTGGTTTGTTTCTAAATTGATTCAAACTCCTTTCAGGTTTCTACGCAATATCTTTATGGTCTTGCCAGAACATTCAGAGTGATATTCATTAATATTCACAGTGACGAATGGAAATCCTTCTAGCGTCAACATCAAACAACGCTACGGTAGGTGACTTGTGAGATTCTTATGAATCAAACTTGTTTCAACTGGAAAGCAACAATGGTAAGATTCTTAATGAACCAAACTTGTTCCAGGAATTTGAATTGACGACTTTAATCAAGCGGATATTTATCCAATTGATTCACTCTTTATGTTCGCAGTCTTGCTTTGAGATGGTCGAGTAAAGAGAACGGCTAGTACAACAGCGAAACCCTGTCAAGGAGATTCTTAATTGAATCTACCTAATCACAGGTACGGTATTTAATATCGTATAACGGTCTTCACTGACCGGAGGTAAAATGCTACCGAATTAGGACGAATGTCAAAGCCATTCAGTCCGTGTCTTTGTTTTGTCTCTAAAAGGTGGCGTCATGGTGTACTTAGCAAAGTCAAAGATTCAAAAACCACATATTCATGCCCAAAGAATTATTTAACAATTAACAGTGTGAGCATGTGGATGAAGACACAAGATCACGAGATGGCAAAGACAAGTCAAGAATGATTTGAAGATCTCAAGACTAAAAGAAAAAGTCGAAAGACAACGACAAAGGTTCAAAGATCACAGCATGAAGGAACAAAACTACGGTTACACGTTCAAGGCTCATTTATGACGAGATTCGTAATCTCCATTGATCTCCAAATACAGGGTATGAACTCACATTGGGGGAGATTGTTAGCCTCAAAATATTGAGTCAAACAAGAATGCTCGGTCATAGATTATTATTGTAACATTAGTTAGAACGTTGTAATAGGTAGTTAATTAGTCGTGGTTTACGGGCTTGGATTTAAACTAATTAAAGTCCAAAAGACAAGCCCGGCCCAATATATAGTCCATTAAAGCCCGCATGTGGGTGGACTATATATACTACCCTCCTAGCATGTTAGGAGGGTTGGTTGTTCATTTTACTCTAATTTTTCTCTAATCTAATATTCACCAAGTTAATCATCTCTCTCTCTCTCTACTTTCTCTCACTACTTTCTCTCTCTAGGAATCCATCCTTCTTCATCTATTTTCTTTCTTTCTTCCTTGCTTAATCATCACAAATATATGGGACAACAGTACTATTATATGCATAAGCGTCTACCAAATCCCGGTAGTTCACAATTCATGCTAATGGGACTTTTAGTGACATAACCTAACTAATAATAATCCATTTCATAGCATTCATTGGGTCATATAATCATTCAGGTCCATATCAATAAGCATACAATTGGGATAACTGGTGTCCTATTTTTATTAAAACTAGAATGTTATCTCCCTCGCGGGATTATAAAATATTTCATAAAACATTTAAAAGAGTACGAGGCTATGAACTCACATTGGTGTGGGAAGGCGGGTTATCGGCAATTAGGATCTATAGTACGTGTCTCGATAACAGGAAACCTAGACAAATAATACTCGGGTCTTAGGCTATGCCCAATAACTTTATAAAAGTTATTATGTATATGTAATGATGTCATATCATGATGATCAAGTTGGGTTTTATCACCTTACAACATTATTAGTTTCAAAGTATTAGTTAACTTAGGCATATCATACTAGTTACACTAGTTTTTTTAGCCCATTTACACATTAGGGCCCAATAAGCCCATTAAGAGTCCAATATCATTTTATTAGTCCATTTATCTTTTTAAGACCAGACCCATAATCATATGTTGGGCCCAAGTTGGTTAAGCCCATGAGTATGTCCAATAACATTAAACCAAACTAGTTGGGCCTAGTGGTCCAACAAGGATAATTTGGCCCATTATGGTCCATTAGTTACAAAGCTCGGTTTTTTCGATTTTTACTTGTCAAATGTGTTTACATATCTGTATATGAGTTATAAAAATGTTACATTAGACGGGTCCAACCATCTAAGTTTTATTTGGCGAAAACGTTAATCTTTCGGTGTTAGCCGAAAAGACGTAAAACATATATATAGTTTGTAGTTTTAGAAAAACATTTGAGTTTTACTTTTATAAAATGCCATGTTTATTTATCATAGTATACCAACTTATTTTATAATAGTTATTATTATTTAGTGACCTTTACATACTTATTTTATAATAGTATTTACTCGAGTACTCTTTTTATATTATATAGTTTATGAACAAATCTGATTTCTAAAGTCAAGTCCACCATTTTTGTCATAACTTGAGTTCTACAAAGAGATAGAACCTCAAATTTGAACAGTATAAACGACATAATTTGTGATACAAATAACTCTCTTATAGCCACTGCTCAATCATTCTCTAAGTATTTTAAATAATTCGTCCAAAACAAACTATACAAATTTGTACCTCAATAGTATTTTGATCATAACTTGCTCATTTTAATGATTCCATTGAGTGGCCAACTCTCCACATATGTAAACATCATTTATCTATCTGTATATTTAATAATCCAAGCCATTTAACCAAGTGATCATATTGATACTTACTGTTTTATACAGCCTATGTGTCTAACCATGATTTTAACATTTTTACTTGTTGATTTTAGCCTTTTTAACCTAATCTATTAACACAAAATCCCCACACAATATATTGATCATCATTCATAATCATATACATATAAATTTTTGAATAAAATACATGAATACATATTCAAAATGTAACATCCCCAAATATTCATAGTTTAGTTTAGCAGAAGAGTCGTTGGTGTTACGGGATAGCACATTACTCAAATCATAGACAACGCATAAGATTTATGTTGTTAATAATAAAGCATTTTCCATTCATAAATATCAAATTACATAGGTCCTCAGGTCAATATGTCTTACAAATTTACAAAACATTTGAATGGAAGTTGTTATTTAAATACGGGTCATAAATTCTTTTCGTCTTCCCGAGAATTACCTTCAAGTACCCGAGATAAAACATGTTAAAAAGTCAGCGAAAACGCCGAGTGAATTCATAGAGTTTAATAAAAACCACTAATATGTATATATTAACGGTATATAATCATTACCGAAAATCATTTTGAACAATTCTTTGTTGTAGGCTATAAAATATGCCAAAAACATTTTATACAAATCTTTGTCGTAAATCATAACATAGGCTTTTGCCTTCAAAACTATTATACGAACCAATGTCGTAAAAAACATCATACAATACGTTTTATAACGTTGTATAGAATTTAATAAAAACTGTTATATAAAAATGGTTATATAAAACCAAAACACGAACATAATATTAGTAATAAGACCCCGTATTGCTAGTCAGGCAATATATTATAATTCAATTTGTACATCAGTATTTTCATTATTGGATTATTATAAGCCGCATGACATTGCTACCTTACTATAACAAACAACGGGTAGCTAACCTGTAATTCCTTTGCCCATCTAAAACAGCGTATCGTCACAATAATCACGCTTATATAAATCTTCTCATACATAAATTCCCTTACCAATCAATGTGGTACGACGGGGATCAACCATCAAGGCGCTAACTGGAGTGATCTTCCCCAAATAGTACTATTATATGCATAAGCGTCAACCAAATCCCGGTAGTTCACAATTCATGCTAATGGGAATTTTAGTGACATAACCTAACTAATAATAATCCATCTCATTTCATTCAGCGGGTCATATAATCATTCACAGGGTCATATCATCACTCGGGTCCATATCAATAATGAAATAATCGGGACAGCTGGTGTCCTATTTTTATCAAAACTAACATGTTATCTCCCTCGCAGGTTTATAAAACATTTCATAAAACATTTAAAAGAGTGTGAGGCTATGAACTCACGTTGATTGGGAAAGGCGGGTTATCAGCGATTTGGATGTACAGTACGTGCTTCAATCACGGAAACCTAGACAAATAATACTCGGTCTTAGACAGTCACACCCCACCATGGCAAAATATGGGGCGCGACGTATGGATATCATCACAACAAACGGTGTCTCTATAGAGAAAACTAAAATGCAAATATAATGTTATAAATGGCGACATAAATGTCATGACAATATCTCAACATAGCAGGAGTCTAGGTAAGTAGGTAACAGTCCTACCACTTACCCAAGACAAACAATAAACATAAACCAAACAAACATATAGTGCCAACATGTATCACTTATCAAAAAAACATAATGGTAAAATAAGAAGGAACGGGGGTATCCTTCTATATGCAATCCTAAGGCATCCAAGTCTATCCACTTCTATCCTCAATCTTATCCACATTCTCACCTGAAAGAGACACTAAAACACGTCAACATAGAGTTTGTGAGAGTCATAGGTTTATACTCCAACGCTAAATCAGTTATAAGCTGTGAATAACAACCATCAACACAATAACATATGGACAATGTGTTACAAGTATGCATTAACAACCAACATTCAAGATCAATCATTCCAATCCAAATCTAAGGCCCTCAGCCTTACCAAACACCATGGTACCATAGATGATCACACTATGTACCTATCCCAAGGCCCTGCCTTGTCATTATCCATTGTTCCCATAGACGATCACGCTATGTACCTATCCCAAGGACCCTACCTTGTCAACATCCCCTTGGTCCCATAGATGATCACAGTATGTACCACTCCAATCCAAATCATACACAAACAAAAATCACATAGCAGTTAATCACATAATGTACACACAAGTCCATCACAAACCTTAAAAACATTCACAGCATAAATTTATAAATAACTCAACACAGTGTCTCTTCCATCCCATCTGGAAGTCAAAATCAATAGTAAACATGGGACTATGAAACTCACCTGATTGCCTCTCCAAAAGACCTCGCACTAGCAACAAGCTTAAAAACCCAAAACACGCAATCAGAATATGAACCAATCACTAAGATGGCTCATCAACCTATGATGGACATCTAACCTCCTCTCATATAGATACCTCATATATGAGCTCTAAACACCCCATTACCCTTCCCTAACAAGTCCTTAACTTGGTTAAGTTTAATAACTATCCCGTTCATATTTTACACAAAACAGTCCCAATTTTAGGTCTCAAAACTTTAAGTCAAACGTCCACTTAAACATACCTATGATTTCTTTAAAAGGAATATTCATACCCTTACATGTGTTAGCTAACAACTCCCACTTTCCACAACCTTAAAGCTACTGTTAAGGCCCCGATATATATATATATATATATATACTTTTGTCATTCCAGATTTACTGATTTTAAACATACAAAACGTTTGTTATGATTAGGGGATCTTACCCTAAACCACAAGCTTAGACCCAATGCAGATACTTATTATAATATATAAACCATCTCTCGTGTTCGTTAGAAGATCTCAATGCAACACTAAGTACCCCAAACAACCAAAACTTAAAAAGAAAACAGGCTGACTTCAAAACTGTTTTGACCTCCGACTGTTGTAACCTATTTTTGACCCACTTCCCAACCTCCAATTTAGTTCTCGTTTCTTGATTTGGAAAGCCACTTCAATTACCTTTTCATAGATACTTGGATCGCAAAATAAGAGTTTGTATAACTCCCAATATGATCAAAACAATTGACTTAAAATTCTGCCTAGTTTTTAAAAACGGGTTTAATCAAATTAACCTAATCAATTAACCCTAATCCCACTAATTACAATCCCTAATTTATGTAATCATTATAACATCATTAATATAACATTAATTTACTGTTTTTATATTAAACCCTAACCCTAATCCATCATAAGATGATTAAAGAAAACAATAAGACAATTTAATTAAAAAAGGTTAAGAAGGTTTTACCTTTAAATTAATGGAAGATGTAAAAACCCAAATTTTTGAAGAACCCTAATTCTTCTCCTCTTTTGGTCGACTAAAACTCCAGAGAATAAAAGAAAATTCGTTTGGTATAGTGCATTATGTTCTTTATATAGTAAAAATATCCTTGTCCAAGTATAATTGCCCACTTTCCTTTTTTTCCCCTATTTCCTTTTCTTCTTTCTTTCCCTGCGTCCCATAACCGCCTATAGTCCTTTTTTTATTTTTTTTTCTTTTATTATCAATTAATATCTTATTAATATTACCTTAGTTTTCCTTAATTTATTTCAGCTCCTAAAGCCTCCAAAACCTAAAAACCGTAAAACTAGTCAAATTTACGCGTTTTACCGTAAAAGTCGTAAAATATACACTTTTAAAAAAATCTCAAATTTTGAAATAAACTTTATAACTAAGTCCTAAATGACTTAAAACCATCCCGAAAAATATCCATATGACTAATTACCTCATCCGAGACCTCTAAATGCTAAACCGTAAATCGTAAAAATACGATTTTCTATAATACATATACGTATACGTAAAACCACTAAATAACACCATTTCACTTCATAGTCACAACCATGTGAGCTCATGAACATGAAATCATCACACATCGTTTCACTCACAAGGTACCCCGTACCGGAAACGATATCCAAACCACAATCTATACACACCAATAAGCACATAAACACGTAAAGACACATAATTAGCACAAAATAAAACTAAGTGACGAACCTCAAAACCAGGGTTGTCACATCACTCCCTCCTAATAGAAATCTCGTCCCGAGATTTACTCCTTAGGATCAAACACACAAACAACAAATCACATGAGGATACTTGTTCTAAACGAACTCCCCTCATTTCCACGTGAACTTTAGTTCAAGTTTCAAAATACCACATATACAAACCAAAAATAATTAAACTCATTGCCAAGCTCTTGACCTCACAGTCAATAAATCTCACAGATGACTCTTTGATAAAACAAAGACTCTTATTAACACAAGTCCCGAATAACCGTACATGCAAAATGCATTCTCAAACAACCTGTACCAATCCCAATACATGAAATGTATCATGTATACAACTCATTTCCCCCAGGTAATTCTATGCTCATAAGCTAATGGTCCGATCTTTCCAAAGATCATAAATGGACCTACAAAACTCTACATCAACTCTTCCATTTTACCAAAACATACCACCCGTTACTATGGGTGAAACTCCCTACATAACTTTGTCACTAACTCTAGTGGTTTCCTCCTTTTCTGCATAGCATCCCTTGTTGCTCTCATCCTTTACACAAACATCACTACCACATTAGTAGCCTCTTTTACCAATTCTAGTCCACAATGGGGACAACTCTCCCTATCCTTTCATATAGTGCCTCAAAGGGCATTTATCAACTTCTAGTATGATAATCATCATTATATGAAAACTTAACCATCGCTAATGAGTTTCCTAACTCCCTCTAATCAATCACTCATGTCCTTAGTGTGACTCCTAAGGTTGTATAAATATCTCACTTGCCTATCCTTTTCCTAGTTAGCTGGATATACTCATATCCAATCATGTTCGTCAACTCCCTTCAGTCCGTACCCCAAACTACTTAAAAATTCCAATTCCCTTACAAAGTGACCTATGACGGTCTTTCACATATCCATTAGTTCTTCCAACTTCCCAACTACGTGACTTCTCATTCCTCTTGAAATAGGTGATGAATTAGTGAGTCTATCGACTATCACCCAACTCTCATCGTACTTAATCCTCCAACGCGTTATGTATCCCTTCCACCAACTTCGTCCTTACATCGCCCCTTTCTAAGCTACTCCTATCTATGTAGGAAGTATAGTCTATGTCCATTTCTCCATATGATTGTCCAAGCCACGCAACATACATGTTGACGCGTTCTCTGCTTTAGACAACTCAACTCGTGCAACCTACATATTTCATCCAAACCATCCTAATACGTCATCCATATAGTTCAAGTTCTTCTCAGCTTCACTTCATTCTTCTTATTCTATGTCTCATCAACCATGCTTGCCTTTTCCAGATGGTACTTGGCCTTGTAATTTTCTTTCGTCACTTAACTCCACCCACCACCTTTGCCAAAAGTTCAATCAAGATGAATGAATATGTGTTGGAGACGTTCATGATCCGTATAGATCATTCTCCACGTCTCGTACACCAAATGCCTCTAGCATTCTAGGCAGATATAACAGTCCAGCTCCACTAACTAAGTCATATCTAGTTCTTTCAAGTCTTCAGTTCCTGCAACGTATAAGCGATCGCCTTTCTTTGTCGTCCTCGTACGCGTCCAAATCCCTGCTCCACGTATCGTCATGCTTCGCGAATTCATCCAGTCCTTCCGATAATGTCAAGATCTGCTCATTATCCAATCCACCTCTTCAGTCTCCAAAACGCTTCCTCATCCTTCTTCACTTCGCCCTTTGTTGGTTCCTCGATATGCCATCATCTCTGACCACTCGTCATGGAAAACTTAATACTAAAACTCACACTCGAAAATATCACGTATAACTCCACTCCGAAACCAACACATAATTCGCCTCACTCTCCTTCTCAGATTTGAGTAGATCAAGATGTCGTCGATGCTCCCGATGACAACTCATTTATACACGTTCATGCACACTTGGTTCATTGACACCATGAAAACCACTAGTGCTTTGACGAAGCCAAATGCATAATCGTAAACCCAAAGTGTTCATACAACATCCTTAGCAGTTTCAACTATGTCCTCCTTGCACCCTCTCTTAGCGGCAATACGAATAAATTCCTACCCTGTTCTACTTGCAAAATTCTACACGCATTCTAAAAGACCAATGCTTCCGCTTATCAGCCCACTCAACCGCTTTCCACATCCAATCTACTACTAAGCAACTCAACTTTTACCTTGCATTCATTGCAATTTCCATCAACTCTTGTTCTTGAAATCATTCCATCAACAATTTCCTTGGAAAGCACTAACTAGAACTCCTCTCAATTCTCCTACTTGCTCTACTTATGGTTCTACCTCACAGTAATAGGCAGACCTACTAAATCTCAGGAAATTTTCGGAAAACTTACATGCCTTACGCACAATCATAAATACCTTTGAGGTATTATATCCCCTTCCAACACTCTCTATGGCACGTTACTTGTGCCAATATCCATACATTATACATATATCTATTCATCTCCCTTGGCACTCCTAAGAGACCTCATGACCACATTAGTTAGTCTACGAACTTCTTTCCTCCCCACTAAGTGTATTCCGACCGTTCTCTCATGGTCACCTACTTTAGCGTGTAGGCGCGACCAAGTCTTTCATATTACTACCTCAACGCTCCCGAACAATACGAAACCAAAACTACATCCTGAATCCATCAGATACGATCAACGAATCAAACCAACGGATAACTAATGACATTTCACGTGCACCAGTTAAAACAAGTCAAAAACCATGAGACTCAAAAGAAAACTCAAACCCAAAACGTGTATCAATTCAAAATGACCCATGACAACGAAAAATAATCCAAGAAACACCCAATGGCAACCAAACATGTTACGCCCCGCGACATATTATTTAAACCGTGCAAAAGATCGACTTTTCCAAAAGAATATATATCTTTTTTTATCTATTTATTATTACCTCCCATATCTATGTGACTCAAACAATCTACAAACAACCCTCTTGATGAACTCAAAACTCAACTCAAAACTAGGTATCCCGTGCATCCCAAATCATAAAAATAAACTACTATTCAAACTCATCCTTTAACCCGACACTTGTACAATAATTTCGGCCAAGATACTGACCTCCCATGACTATACATTCTGAATATTTGAAAAGTACGTTCCGAGTACATAATTTTAGGCTTTTGAATCATCCAAAAAGCTTTAAAAACGAACAAGTTATGACCAAATCAGTTTTATACTAGTTGTTTTAAAAAAACTAAAGAATAGACTTATTGATTAATGTACCTCTTTTAAATGACAGATATAATTGTATGTGAAATCTTTATAAACTCAATTTAACCATGTATTAATAATTATAAATGATGTGAATCGGTTAAACCCAATTATATAAACTATGTAAGTAGAAAGAAATTTTACTTCGTTTTATTTTAAAGAAAGTCTTTTAGAATTTGAAATAAATAATTGTTGATTAAAAGAAATCTTATGTTACATCTTGTTTCAAACACGACTCCAACACCTTACCCTTATTTTACCGAATACAACCAACTATCTAACCCTATAATAGAATTCCAAGTCCCCCTTTTTCTCAATATATACCGACCAAAAGAAATGTAAGACCCAACACAAAAGATTTCATTATTTCAAAAGAAATCCTAAGTTATTTCTATAGACTTAAAACCAAGAACACCATTTTAAAACGTACACGTGAAATACGAAACTCAAAGAATACGCTACCAGACACACTTCAAAAGATTCACAACGTCATTGAAACTCCACCAAACTCGAGCACTAATAAATTGTTTAAACACAAGAGAGTACTAGGTACGTTCAAGTTATAATAACTACTGAACGACCGTAAATCATAACATAACATCTATTAGTATATATACATCCGCATATGTATACCTATCGAATCTCCCAAACATACTTGTTATCATACATGTCAAGTCAATCAATCACTTTATACGCTCGTTTTTTCATACGAGTAATCACCATCTCACCGTGCCACAACAAGGCATAAAGCCCACCTCCAAAACCAAACCATATCGTGTGACCCCATAATCACACAACACAACTATAATCCAAAACATATAACACAAAAAGAACAATATCCATATCATAGGCAGCCATTACATAAACCCATATATTATAAATATACCCAAAATCCACATCTCATCATATACAAGCATGTACTAACCCTCTTTCATGCAATCATACTTGAGAACTCATTGAAGTTGTGGTACTTGTGTAACTATGTTGGCCACCATACTTATACAATTACCCTTCCCCTAATGCACTACCTCCTATGATGACACTTATAAGAATCAATACAACATATAACACATAAATCCATCTACTCACATAAGCTCATAACCACATAACCAATAAGGTCCAAAACCCCATCTATTAATATAACATAGTAAAACTCTTGGAATACAGAAATCCATAGTCTAGCTAAAACAGCCTAGACTAAATCCAAAACGAAAACATAATCAGTTATAAGTCATGTCGCTCGTAAGAGTGGAAACAACTTAAAATCCTTCCTACCCATGTACTCCTAGTAATTCGGACCACCACACGATTCTTAGGGAACATGACTTAAACATCAAAAGAAAAATAACATACCTCAGGTATGTAAAATAACTCGATAAAAGATAGAAACTACCTTGTACTAAATTATGTACTATAATGTACAATTTAAGCAAAATACAACAATGATTAGCGTGGACGATTATGGTTCAACCCGCACTAGTCACAAACCCGAAAAGAAAATAACATGTGACTAAGTATGAACATACTACTGTTCAATTCATACTAGTAAAAACATCACAATAATTAACATCCAAACACATCAATTATTATAAAATGCACACATACTCCTATGACGCCTATATGCAGGGACCCTTAAGCTATAGACTAGGCTACGCGACTAGGCAAGCTAATTCTCTATAACCATTGTCTCTGATACCATTCTTTCACACCCCACCATGGCGGAATATGGGGCGCGACGTATGGATATCATCACAACAAACGGTGTCTCTATAGAGAAAACTAAAATGCAAATATAATGTCATAAATGGCGACATAAATGTCATGACAATATCTCAACATAGCAGGAGTCTAGGTAAGTAGGTAACAGTCCTACCACTTATCCAAGACAAACAATAAACATAAACCAAACAAACATATAGGTGCCAACATGTATCACTTATCAAAAAAACATAAAGGTAAACTAAGAAGGAACGGGGGTCTCCTTCTATATGCAATCCTAAAGCATCCAAGTCTAGCCACTTCTATCCTCAATATTAACCACATTCTCACATGAAAGAGACACTAAAACACGCCAACATAAAGTTGGTGAGAGTCATAGGTTTAGACTCCAACGCTAAATCAGTTATAAGCTGTGAATAACAACCATCAACACAATAACATATGGACAATGTGTTACAAGTATGCATTAACAACCAACATTCAATATCAATCATTCCATTCCAAATCCCAGGCCCCCAGCCTTACCAAACACCATGGTACCATAGATGATCACACTATGTACCTATCCCAAGGCCCCGCCTTGTCATTATCCATTGGTCCCATAGACGATCACGCTATGTACCTATCCCAAGGCCCCTACCTTGTCAACATCCCCTTGGTCCCATAGATGATCACACTATGTACCTCTCCAATCCAAATCATACACAAACAAAAATCACATAGCAGTTAATCACATAATGTACACACAAGTCCATCACAAACCTTAAAAACATTTACAGCATAAATTTATAAATAACTCAACACAGTGTCTCTTCCATCCCATCTGGAAGTCAAAATCAATAGTAAACATGGGACTATGAAACTCAACTGATTGCCTCTCCAAATGTCCTCGCACTAGCAACAAGCTTAAAAACAAAAAACACGCAATCAGAATATGAACCAGTCACTAAGATGGCTCATCAACCTATGATGGACATCTAACCTCCTCTCATATAGATACCTCATATATGAGCTCTAAACACCCCATTAACCTTCCCTAACAAGTCCTTAACTTGGTTAAGTTTAATAACTATCCCGTTCATATTTTACACAAAACAGTCCCAATTTTAGGTCTCAAAACATTAACTCAAACGTCCACTTAAACATACCCATGGTTTCTGTAAAAGGAATATTCATACCCTTACATAGGTTAGCTAACACCTCCCGCTTGGCACAACCTTAAAACTACTGTTAAGGCCCCGATATATATATATATACTTTGTCATTCCAGATTTACTGATTTTAAACATACAAAAAGTTTGTTATAATTAGGGGGTCTTACCCTAGACCACAAGCTTAGCCCCAATGCAGATACTTACTATAATATATAAACCATCTCTCGTGTTCGTTAGAAGATCCCAATGCAACCCTAAGTACCCCAAACAACCCAAAACTTAAAAAGAAAACAGGCTGACTTCAAAACTGTTTTGACCTCCGACTGTTGTAACCTGTTTTTTGACCCACTTCTCGACCTCCAATTTAGTTCTCGTTTCTTGCTTTGGAAAGCCACTTCAATTACCTTTTCAGGGATACTTGGATCGCAAAATAAGAGTTTGTAGAACTCCCAATATGATCAAAACAATTGACTCAAAATTCTGCCCAGTTTTTAAAAACGGGTTTAATCAAATTAACCTAATTAATTAACCCTAATCCCACTAATTACAAGGCCTAATTTATGTAATCATTATAACACCATTATTATAATATTAATTTACTGTTTTTATATTAAACCCTAACCCTAATCCATCATAAGATGATTAAAGAAAACAATAAGACAATTTAATTAAAAAGGGTTAAGAAGGTTTTACCTTTAAATTAATGGAAGATGTACAAACCCAAATTTTTGAAGAACCCTAATTCTTCTCCTCTTATGTTCGACTAAAACTCCAGGGAATAAAATAAAATTCGTTTGGTATAGTGCATTATGTTCTTTATATAGTAAAAATATCCTTGTCCAAGTATAATTACCCACTTTCCTTTTCCCCTCTTTCCTTTTCTTCTTTCTTTCCCTTTTTTTTATTTTTTTTTATTTTATTATTAATTAATATCTTATTAATATTACCTTAATTTTCCTTAATTTATTTCAGCTCGTAAAGCCTCCAAAACCTCAAAACCGTAAAACTAGTCAAATTTACGTGTTTTACCGTAAAAGTCGTAAAATATACACTTTTAAAAAAAATCTCAAATTTTGAAATAAACTTTATAACTAAGTCCTAAATGACTTAAAACCATCCCAAAAAATATCCATATGACTAATTACCTCATCCGAGACCTGTAACTGCTAAACCGTAAATCGTAAAAATACGATTTTCTATAATACATATACGTATACGTAAAACCACTAAATAACACCATTTCACTACATAGTCACGACCATGTGAGCTCATGAACATGAAATCATCAGACATCGTTTCACTCACAAGGTACCCCGTACCGGAAATGATATCTAAACCACAATCAATACACACCAATAAGCACATAAACACGTAAAGACACGTAATTAGCACAAAATAAAACTATGTGACGAACCTAAAAACCAGGGTTGTCACATAGACTCTTGTCCAATGACTTTATAAAAACAATGGCTATGTATATATGATTATATCATGAGTATGATGATGATCATGTGGGATTTTATATTTTCATACACATTATAGTGTTATGTGTAAGTCAAATTTATACTAGTTATACTAGTTTCAATCCAATTCCATATTAAGGCCCAATAAGCCCATTAAAGTCCAATACTTTATATTAGCACAATTATACTTTTAATATCAGGCCTATACTCATATGTTGGGCCCATGTGGGTTAAGCCCAATGAGTAAGTCCATTAGTGTTTATCCAATCTAGTTGGGCTAATAGTCGAATAAGGCTACTTTGGCCCATTAATGTCCATATGTTATAAAGCTCGGGTTTTGTCGGGTTTTACTTGTCATATTTACTTATAAATCATTATATGAGTTATAAAAAAGTTTACATTATACGGGTCCGACCGTCTATGTTTTAATTGATGAAAACGTTAATCTTTGGTTTTAGCCAAAAAGACGTAAAACTTATATGTATAGTTTTGTAACTTATAAAACATATCAATTTGCAATTTTATAAAATGTCCCGTTTATTTATCAAAGTATATAACTTATTTATATGTAATATATAAGTTAGTGGGTTTTAGGTATACATTTTATATTAGTTTTACTTGAGTGCTAATTTTATTATATATACTTTTATTTTACAAATCTGATTATGAAATTCACTTTCACCATTTTTACCATATCTTGAGTTCTACAAAGAGATAGAAACTCATTTTTGGGCAGCACAAACTACATAATATGTTCTACAATTAACTCCCTTTCAGCTACTGCTAAATCATCCTCTAAATGTCTCTAACATTTCGTCCAAAACAGACTATACAGATTTGAACTTCAATAATGTTTTGATCATATCTCACTCATTTTATCATATCGTATTTTACTGTTTTATACAACCTACTATTTTAGACATGATTTCAACATCTTTTCATGTAGCTTTTAATCTTTTTAGCCAAATTTATCAACACCAAATCCCCACCTAACATTTTGATCATCATTCATCATCATATACATATCATAAAAGAAGAAAATACAAGATTACATATTCAAAGTAACAAGATGATAGGAAGAAATAATCTATATACCACTTAAGTGATGAAATGATGAGTTTTTGGATGAACAAGACTTGGTTTTGACACCAAACCTTATGAACTTTGCAAGACCATTTTTTTGAGACCTTCAAGTGGATGATCACCTTCTTGAAAATCAGCCGAAAGACCTCCATGAAAACTCCTTTTCACATGTTATAATCACCTCCAATCATCATCTTTTTGTATAGTTATCAACATATGTTGATTATATCTTTTGTTTATGGTCAAAATTTGATGATGATGGTGACATAATGGTGGTGTTGGACGTTCAAGGGGAGAGAGGAAGAGAGATTGATGAACTTTTAGCTTGTTTGCATGTATGTGTGAAATGAGAGAGAGAGTTAGATGGTTTTGGGGTTATTGGTTTGCAAATAAACGAGACAAGTGTCTCTAAGACACTTAAAACTTTGACAACAAAGGGGTGAGGTGGTGGATGTGTGTAGCTTATAGTGGGGGTGGGACAAGTGTCCCACATGTCTCATCTCTACTAATTTACGGGTACTTCTCGATTCTAGTTTCCTCGATTTACGTTCCCTCGGATCGATTAACGAAAAACTTTTTTATAAATTATGAATCTACGGCACAAAACGATTCTAATAAAAATTGTCTCATCAAAAACGGATTTCAAAAGCGTAAATACGTAAACCTAGGGTTTCCGGTTTAATCGTAAAAGACGTTAAATTATGCACGTAAGTCCTAATTTCTTCTCGTAAATTTGTGAGTTTATGAACCAACACAAATTTAAAATTTCAAAATAATATTCGAGAATAAATTTATTTCCTGAAATGTCGGACTGTCACAAAAACGTTGTATGTAAATGTAAGCACGTAACGTAGAGTTCTCCGGTTTAGACGTAGTCGATGCTACTTTAAGACGTAAACCCAAATTTCTTCCAAAAAATGAGTGAGTTCATAATATAACATTAAATAATGTTTTTAAATAATACTTGAAAATTAAATATCGACCATAAATTGACGGATTGTCACAGCAATTACCCCTAAACAGGATCTTTGTCGTCAAAGATCGATTTATCTTACTACTCGCTTCTTATAGAGTTAGAGCCATGTGGGTATTTCCACCACATTCGGTCTTTTGTCTCAAGTGTAATTCATTACAATACGCGAGTTTCATCAAACATAACTACGGGAATACGATCAGGCTTAATGTTGACTTACTTTCTCTATCCATGATGTTCACGGGTTTTTGATGAATGCAACTTTTCGACGATCTAAACTTCATCAAGAAGTAATCAGATTTTCTCTTGATAGACATTTTATCAAGTTCTATATACGAAACATAAGTCACGCAGCCCTTGAAGTCCTAGGGTAGATCCATCTTATATGCCTTTCAAACCAACTTTTACATTATCTCAATGGTCCCATACAACGGGGACTTATTTCCCATGATCTTTCAGATCATCAATTCATTTTTCTATGGTGAAAACTTTTGGCATAACTTCGCTACCCATTTTGCACTTCAAGATCTACATTTCATATTCACATAACCTCTTACCCACTACTATCAATCAATAATCAGATCCTAATTTCAACATTCATTTCAGGTCTCGCGGGTTGGGTATTTTGTAAGGTTAGGTTTGTCACCATAGGCAACTTAGACCTCAAAGACATGTCCAACTCAGAATGGGTGTATGTCGGGTTTCTTCATCCCAACTCCTACTTACAGATGCTCTCATACATAGATCCTCACAAGATTCGATCTCGATCCTAATACGATAATTATCAATGATAATCTCTCCAAAGGAAAACGATTATACGGTTTATTACCAAAGGTCAATTATTCAAGCATAAAACACACTTCTAGTGTTTTGTATCGTTACTTTACCTCGTCCCTTCGATTGGGGTGGTAAACAGTACTCTCACCAAGGTTCATTCCCAATGACTTCTGAGCAAATCTCTAGAAATTCGATGCGAAGCGAGGATCTTGATAGAGATGATAGATACAGGAACAATATGTTTTCATAACTCCTTTAAACACAAAAGAGTCAATTTCTTCTCGAAAATCTTATCATTAACTGGAATGATATTAGCAGATATGGTCAGTCTATCGACGATGACCCAAATCGAATCAAATTCAGATGATGGCCTTTGCAATAGTTAGACGTTTACTAATGTATGAGGCGATGTATGCCTTCATAATTTGCCATCAGTACAACTTCTTTAGATAAAGATACATTCTATCAGAATGGACATGAATAGAATACATTTACTTACGAGATTCCAACATGACTAAATCTCAAAATCCTCCATAGTTTGGCAACCACAATCGGCCTTTTATATATTTAACACCATTGGCTTCAAAATCTTAATGGTTCACATTAGCCGTGAACCCCTTTTATTATCTATATTATCCTTTTTACAAGCATCAGTTATTTCTAAATTGTTCGGGCAAATTATTTTGCACCGTCATTATTAAGGAACATATCCTAATTGATTCTTTATCTTTTCTACGTAATGTGTCAGTATCTACATTCACCTTCCCTGATGAATTAATTATCATAACTAAAATCACTCAGAAATTCTTTCTTCATATTTTCTTTGTTTTAGTTTCGTCTCAACTATCATCTTTATCAGTTTTGCTCAATCCGACGTTTAAAGCGTCGATAATTATTGCAAGTAATTAAATAATAAATATATAATTTTTATGAAATGTAAACGTAAAAATTTTTAAATTTCTCTTCGTCCAAATAAATAAAAATGTTCAAAATAATTTTGAATTTAATTAACACGATTTTTGTTGATTTATAAAAAATAATTAATAAGATCCGTAAATGTTCGAAAAATCTTCGTTTATACATTGGTCAAAATTTTCTTAGTTGAAAAGCAAAAATTTTCGTTTCCAATTCCAAGTCATGGTTTAAATGGTTTCCTCAATCCCTCTTACGTTGTCTTGAGGTATACACAAACATTTACCCCTAAAGGAGCTTAGTTAAATGATTTGGGTATAAGGGAATGATTCCTTAAAATTTCCTTTGATAAAACATTTTTCAAAATATATTTGCACTTTCTTTTTGGTATAACCTAAAGCCTTAATGGCTCTAATCTTTGAAGAGTCAGTATAGATTCCATTATCTATTAATCACATGGTCAAATAATGTAATGGATTAAGCCTTAAATAACATGTTAAATATTCAAGGTACAGGTTTTCATTGCTCGGCCAATTCATGGCAGTCTATAAATGATTATTAATTACTTCTTATTCTTAGAAACAAACAGACGCTCCTTAATGATAACAAGCATGAATTTATCAAAATACAACCTACACACGTGATTCACCATATTTATGAATTCTACATGTGCATTGGTCCATCCAAACGACATCACATGAAACTCATAATGTTTATTACAAGTTCTGGATGTAGTGATTGGAATAGATAATCTTTTTCGCGGACGCGAAGTTGATGATAACCATGCCGTGGATCAAATTTTTTAATATACACTAGAACCTTATAAATGATCGAACAAATCTTCCATTTTGGGTAATAGATGTAGACTTTGATCGTAAATTTACCTAGTTCACGGTAATCAACAAATCTAATGAATAATAATACCATAGCTCTTCATGATGATGAGCTTAGTAAAATAAAAGCTTTCTCCGACAACTCTCTCAGTTGTACGGTAACTCTTTCGATTTAGATGATGCTGGCGTATGGTGCACATGCTACCGGTGCAGCACTGGGAATATAATCAATACCAAATTCAACTTGCCTTAATGGCGGAAGTCTAGGTAATTCATCAACAAATACCTTAAAAAGTTTCAAATAATAGAAACATCTTTATAATAATTTACTCTAAGTCCTTTCTAGAGTACAAGATCTATGACTAGCTCATAACCATTCATGGTATATATCCAAGCCTAAATGCAGGATATGGTCACCTATAGAGAATTATTTAAATCACCTTTGATAATAAACCTCTTATCTTTTAGGGGAATTCCACTCGAGTTCCCATCAATCAAGAGAATGACATTATGTCATAATCAACCAATTCATTCTAATAGCACTATCAACATTCTAGTTTTATTATCGCTGATAATATGAGAACTTCTCAAAAGACTAATAATGACTCATAACCCTTCACAAAATCAAGGATATCTGGAGGCATAATTACCATTAAAAGAGTAACGTCAACGCATAATTTACGCGAGAGAAGTTCAAATCAGATAAGGATAAAAACATTAACGAACATGGATATATCCCATGTTTTCATGATTTGAGTACACATTTGAAAGCACCTCGGGTCGTTACCCATGTTGCTCAAAGGCAGTCTATTTAAAAGACAATATAAGAATATCGAAACTCCAAGCCGGATATCAACAACCGATAATTGGATAAGTTTCCAAAAAATCTCACCATGAGAGAATTGGACAAGAAGGGGATATCAATTATCAGTTAAGACAATATCCACAAATGAGTAATTTCGATTCAGAAAAATAAATGGTACGAGCACATATATTTTTACACTTCTTGTAGATCTCCTAAAATTTTATCTTTCACAATTTCAAGGAATATGTAATGTTTATTAACAATTTCATGATGACTACTAATCAGTCTTGCATGGTCCCTTCCAAATTGTACGTAGGCGCGCAACTATATACAGTTTTAGGATTAACGATGCAATACTCAGTTCGTCAAAATTTTGTCATCATGTTTAAAATATATATTCATATCTAATTATGAAATAAAAATAAAAATGATTTTACCGAAATATTCCTCATTATGAAAGTATTCCCATTTATAGGAGGTTTAATAAAAACTTTATTTCGACAATAACTTCCAATAGTACCAATTTAAATAACTCATATAAAATGATAATTCCATATTTTCCCCCGGATGGTATCGTATTACTTATAAAACCAATGAGTGATCTACAAACGGAGTGATGAAAAGTTGTTCAATCAAAACTAACTATAATATAATAGGAAATGAGCTTAGCCAATTCATCATGAGGTTCATGACCTCGATGGTAGTCAGGAATACAAAGAGACGAATCTTCATCGAAAATCTTATCATTAACTGGAATAATATTAGCAGATTTGGTCAGCCTATCGACGATGAACCAAATCGAATCAAATTCAGATGATGGCCTTTGCAATAGTTAGACGTTTACTAATGTATGAGGCGATGTATGCCTTCATAATTTGCCATCAACATAATTTCTTTAGATAAAGATACATTCTATCAGAAATGACATGAGTAGAATACGTATACTTACGAGATTCCAACATGACTAAATCTCGAAATCCTCCATAGTTCGGCAACCACAAGCGGCCTTTTATACATTTAACGCCATCGTCTTCTCAATCTTAATGGTTCACATTAGCCGCGAACCCCTTTTATTATCTATATTATCCTTTTTACAAGCATTAGTTATTTCTAAATTGTTCGGGCAAATTATTTTGCACCGTCATTATTAAGGAACATATCCTAATTGATTCTTTATCTTTTCTACATAATGTGTCAGTATCTGCATTCACCTTCCTTGATGAATTAATTATCATAACTAAAATCACTCAGAAATTCTTTCTTCATATTTTTTAAGTTTTAGTTTCGTCTCAACTATCATCTTTATCAGTTTTGCTCAATCCGACGTTTAAAGCATCGATAATTATTGCAAGTAATTAAATAATAAATATTTAATTTTTATAAAATGTAAACGTAAAATTTTTTAAGTTTCTCAGTTCGTCCAAATATAGAAAAACTGTTCAAAATAAATTTGAATTTAATTAACACGATTTTTGTCGATTTATCGAATAAATTAATAAGATCCATAAATGTTCGAAAAATCTTCGTTTATACATTGGTCAAAATTTTCTTAGTTGAAAAGCAAAAAATGTCGTTTCCAATTCCAAGTCATGGTTTAAATGGTTTCCTCAATCCCTATTACGTTGTCTTGAGGTATACACAAACATTTACCCCTAAAGGAGCTTAGAATGATTTGGGTAAAAGGGAATGATTCCATAAAATTTCCTTTGATAAAACATTTTTCAAAACATATTTGCACTTTCCTTTTGGTATAACCCAAAGCCTTGATGGCTCTAATCTTTGAAGAGTCAGTATAGATTTCATTATCTATAAATCACATGGTCAAATAATGTAAAAGATTAAGCCTTAAATCACATGGTAAATATTCAAGGTATAGGTTTTCATTGCTCGGCCAATTCAGGGCAGTCTATAAATGATTATTAATTACTTCTTATTCTTAGAAACAAACAGATGGCCCTTAATGATCACAAGCATGAATTTATCAAATTACAACCTACACACGTGATCCACCAAATTTATGAATGCTACATGTGCATTGGTCCATCCAAACGACATCACATGAAACTCATAATGTTTATTAGAAGTTCTGGATGTAGTGATTGGAATAGATAATATATTTCACGGACGCAAAGTTGATGATAACCATGCCGTGGATCAAATTTTTGAATATACACTATAACCTTATAAATGATCGAACAAATCTTCCATTTTTGGTAATGGATATAGACTTTGATCGTAAATTTACCTAGTTCACGGTAATCAACAAATATAAGGAACAATAATACCATAGCTCTTCATGATGACGATCTTAGTAAAATAAAAGCTTTCTCCGACAACTCTCTCAGTGGTACGGTAACTCTTTCGATTTAGATGATGCTGGCGTATGGTGCACATGCTACCGGTGCAGCACTAGGAATATAATCAATACCAAATTTAACTTGCCTTAATGGCAGAAGTCTAGGTAATTCATCAGCAAATACCTCAGAAAGTTTCAAATAACAGGAACATCTTTTTAATAATTTACTCTAAGTCCTTTCCAGAGTACAAGATCTATGACTAGTTCATAACCATTCATGGTATAATTCCAAGCCTAAATACAGGATATGGTCACCTATAGAGAATTATTTAAATCACCTTTGATAATCAACATCTTATCTTTTAGGGGAATTCCACTCGAGTTCCCATCAATCAAGAGAATGACATTATGTCATAATCAACCAATTAATTCTAATAGCACTACCAACATTCTAGTTTTATTATCGTTGATAATATGAGAACTTCTCAAAAGACTAATAATGACTCATAACCCTTCACAAAATCAAGGATATCTGGAGACATAACTACCATTAAAAGAGTAAGGTCAACGCATAATTTACGCGAGAGAAGTTCATATCAGATAAGGAGAAAAACATTAACGAACATGGATATATCCTATGTTTTCATGATTTGAGTACACATTCGAAAGAACCTCGGATCGTTACCCATGTTGCTCAAAGGCAGTCTATTTAAAAGAGAATATAAGAATATCGAAACTCCAAGCCGGATATCAACAACCGATAATTGGATAAGTTTCCAAAAAATCTCACCATGAGAGAATTGGACAAGAAGGGGATATCAATTATCAGTTAAGAAAATATCCACACATGAGTAATTTCAATTCAGAAAAATAAATGGTACGAGCACATATATTTTACACTTCTTGCAGATCTCATAAAATTTAATCTTTCACAATTTCAAGGAATATGTAATGTTTATTAACAATTTCATGATGACTACTAATCAGCCTTGCATGGTCCCTTCCAAATTGTACGTAGGCGCGCAACTATATACAATTTTAGGATTAACGATGCAATACTCCGTTCGTCAAAATTTTGTCATCATGTTTAAAATATATATTCATATTTAATTATGAAATAAAAATAAAAATGATTTTACTGAAATATTCATCATTATGAAAGTATTCCCATTTATAGGAGGTTTAATAAAAACTTTATTTCGACAATAACTGCCAATAGTACCAATTTAAATAACTCATATAAAATGATAATTCCATATTTTCCCCCGGATGGTATCGTATTACTTATAAAAACAATGAGTGATCTGCAAACGGAGTGATGAAAAGTTGTTCACTCAAAACTAACTACAATATAATAGGAAATGAGCTTAGCCAATTCATCATGAGGTTCTTGACCTCGATGGTACTCAGAAATACAAAGAGACGAATCTTCATCGAAAATCTTATCACTAACTGGAATTATATTAGCAGATTTGGTCAGTCTATCGACGATGACCCAAATCGAATCAAATTCAGATGATGGCCTTTGCAATTTTTAGACGTTTACTAATGTATGAGGCGATGTATGCCTTCATAATTTTCCATCGGTACAACTTCTTTAGATAAAGATACATTCTATTAGAAATGACATGAGTAGAATACGTATACTTACGAGATTCCAACATGACTAAATCTCGAAATCCTCCATAGTTCGGCAACCACAAGCGGCCTTTTATAAATTTAACGGCATCGTCTTTTCAATCTTAATGGTTCACATTAGCCGCGAACCCCTTTTATTATCTATATTATCCTTTTTACAAGCATCAGTTATTTCTAAATTGTTCGGGCAAATTATTTTACACCGTCATTATTAAGGAACATATCCTAATTGATTCTTTATCTTTTCTACGTAATGTGTCAGTATCTACATTCACCTTCCCTGATGAATTAATTATCATAACTAAAATCACTTAGAAATTCTTTCTTCATATTTTCTAAGTTTTAGTTTCGTCTCAACTATTATCTTTATCAGTTTTGCTCAATCCGACGTTTAAAGCGTCGATAATTATTGCATGTAATTAAATAATAAATATTTAATTTTTATGAAATGTAAACGTAAAATGTAGTAACTTGAAATTTTATTTCAACATTTAGACCGAGTTCTAATACTCTTTTAATATTCGGACCAATAATCATCTTTTATTTTTCATGATCGTTCAACAAATAATTGAATTCTTGACTAACCAAGAAGGTTAGGGCTTTAATGTATCGAATATATGTCATTTATTATTTATCAGCGAAGTTTATGTCCGTCGTCGACCGTAAACATTTTCGTTATGACATAGAAATATTTTCTATTGTTGTCGTTTTAATTTTTGGTTTAACGAGCATTCTTCGCAATTTAAATTAATCCTTTACGCGCCATTTGTTCATATAATGCGTTAACGTGTATTAAATTATAAACCCTCATTTATTTATCGAAATATCAACGTGATCCGAATGTCGGCGTTTTTATTTTATATTGAGAGTTTATTTTTCGTGTTTAACCCATATCTTTTAAATTTTGTAAGTTTTAAAAATATCGGACTATAATAATACCCGCTTTTGCAAATTGTGAGACAAGATTAATATATAATCTTATCCCACTCTTCATTGTGACACGCCACACTCATATTACATATACATTGGACACCTGTCCACTTAACTATACATGTATATGCAATTGACTTGCATCCATTTTGCTAATGAAAACTTTATACCATTATCTTTTCTTGATATACATCTACCGAACCAAAAGAGAGCCATCAACGCCATTTTTTTATACATATTGATGATACAATACAGATTCAAGTGGCTAGTCTTATTATTGGTATTATTGTCTCCATTAAACAAGGTTTATATATATACTTTTCAATTTTGAATTGTATAATTACAATATTTCATTTTTACTTGTGTAAACCTTGAGTTAGTAGCTCATATAGGATGGTTGGACATTATATAATTTTGTAAGATCAGAAATGCAAGCTAGACAAGCCTTTGGTGTAGATTATAATCTTGGTAATAGATCAGCAGCAAATACTGTGTTTTGGGATAAAATTAGCAGGTGTTGAGACTTTTTTGAAGTAAGAGGTTTATAGGTCTATGTTTTGTGGTGATTTTTCCGGGTGGCTAGTCCCGTGACGATACCCGATGAATTAGATATGGCCGAAATGATAAAAAAGGTGAAATCTGAACATGCTGAATAAACGGACTGATAACTCTTACAAGAACTTAGAATCATTGAAAAAGGTATTACTATGGGTTGTAGATAAATTTATGAAGAACTAGAATCAATTGAATAGTCCACCATCTCTTTACGGTTTAGAAATGGCGGCCGAAACAGTAAAAACGAATTTGGCTGCTAAAAACAGCCAACTCTCCTAAGTGATAAAAGAGGTATATGAGCTATGATAAATATAAATTAGGAGCAATTAAACTTATAATAAGTAAAATACATAAGTTAATTATTACTTTGATAAAAATAACTTATCTACATTACTTACGGTTTAAGAGAAACGATCAAATTTACGGGTTATGTCGAGAATTTGTAAAAATTGAACCACATGAATATAACGTAAAACTTGACCATTTTTATATAACACGAGGTGGTAGGACCCACTTGTAGATAAATATAGACTCATCCACATACTGATATTTATGAAACCTGAGACTCGACCAACGTGAAATATTAAGTGGACATCGTCTGGAGGCGTATTAGAACCGAAAAACCATATAAAGTGGACTTGGGCCACAAAAGCACAACTTACACTTGTAATTGCTATTGGGCAATTATTGGGCCTGAGATTAATAACCAAGTTGAAGTCTAATACTCATTTTGAAGTGGCCTTAATTTATATAAAAGTGTAATGGCCCACTAATGGGCCTTAATGAGCTTAAGGGTCATAATGAGAAAATATATGGTAAATTGTTATGAAAGGTTTTATAAAAAGTTTAATAAAACTTATGCAATGTTCAAACTTAATAAACTGAACTATTTACATATATGTATGACTTATGTATAGTTCCGAACCTAAGACGCGACTCGTCATGTTAGGTCTCGTTTGGTTATATATCGACCGTTGGGCTTCTCGTTCTCGATCAACGAGTAATTGTTATCCAGTGAAGTCGTGTGTCGACTATTGGACGTTTGTCCTCAATATACGTGTAATCGCTATATCAGGTGAGTTGATAGCCTCGCTTTTACTGCTTTATATGTGTTTATAAACCCGCGAGGGGGAATACATGCTCTTGATGAAAAATTATATGATGTTTATATATATGGTTTTGAGAGAATACATGTTTATGAATAAACATGTGGTTTGCTATATGCATTGAATGAATACATGTTGTTGTAAATGATTGTAAGATGTTTGATTAAATGCTCTTGAAAGATGAACACAAGCGTTGATTGTATTGATTGGGTATCGCTATTTGCTAAGTATTGTATTGCCATAATTTGGAAAGTCCCTATAAACCCATGAACCGTTAACTACCTATGATGGGTAGGCGCTGGTACAGACGGATGGATCTATCGGGGATGGCCCCCACCTGGGCAGGTCGCACCTGTGGGTTGGAGGCTCAGTGTCATGGCTTAGTATTAGAAGTAAGGGGGTATTCGGCAAAATACCTGACTAGGGCATTATTATACTTAAGGCTTCAGTGTCATGGCTTAGTAGAATAGCGTGGACTTTAGGTATTGCATGTGTTGCACTATCGACAGTGGATGAGATTCTTGTGTTCAAAAGCTTTATGGTTTATTTAAAAGACATTATTGTTTATTTAAAAACCTATGAATTCACTCAACCGTTGTGTTGACATATTAGCATGTATTCTCATGTGTATAGGTTTAAGAGCAGCTGGAGCATGGAGCCGCGCGAGATAAGTAAAGGCAAAACAAACAATTTTCATTGGATACATTTAACAAATCTTTATTATTTCTTAAGGATTGTATAAATTGGTGGGACCTCTTTTTAGTTAACTCTGATTTAATAAAATATCGAATGGTTAATTTTATAAAACGTCTATTTTGAGGTCGTTTTCTATGACTGTGTGTGATGTGCTATGAAGTAACACCCAAAGTTTATATTCCGTTGCCTTGTGAAATTGGGGGTGCTACATAAAATTTTTTAAATTTCTCAGTTCGTCAAAATATAGAAAAACTGTTCAAAATAAATTTGAATTTAATTAACACGATTTTTGTTGATTTATCGAAAATAATTAAGAAGATCCATAAATGTTCGAAAAATCTTCGTTTATACATTGGTCAAAATTTTCTTAGTTGAAATGCAAAAAAATGTCTTTTCCAATTCCATGTCATGGTTTAAATGGTTTCCTCAATCCCTCTTACGTTGTCTTGAGGTATACACAAACATTTACCCCTAAAGGAGCTTAGAATGATTTGGGTATAAGGGAATGATTCCTTAAAATTTCCTTTGATAAAACATTTTTCAAAACATATTTGCACTTTCTTTTTGGTATAACCCAAAGCCTTAATGTCTCTAATCTTTGAAGAGTCAGTATAGATTCCATTATCTATTAATCACATGGTCAAATAATGTAAAGGATTAAGCCTTAAATCACATGTTAAATATTCAAGGTACAGGTTTTCATTGCTCGGCCAATTCAGGGCAGTCTATAAATGATTATTAATTACTTCTTATTCTTAGAAACAAACAGATGGTCCTTAATGATCACAAGCATGAATTTATCAAATTACAACCTACACACGTGATTCACCAAATTTATGAATGCTACATGTGCATTGGTCCATCCAAACGACATCACATGAAACTCATAATGTTTATTACAAGTTCTGGATGTAGTGATTGGAATAGATAATCTTTTTCACGGACGCGAAGTTGATGATAACCATGTCGGGGATCAAATTTTTGAGTATACACTAGAACCTTATAAATGATCGAACAAATCTTCCATTTTAGCTAATGGATATAGACTTTGGTCGTAAATTTACCTAGTTCACGGTAATCAACAAATATAAGGAATAATAATACCATAGCTCTTCATGATGACGAGGTTACTAAAATAAAAGCTTTCTCTGACAACTCTCTCAGTTGAACGATAACTCTTTCGATTTAGATGATGCTGACGTATGGTGCACATGCTACCGGTGCAACACTGGGAATATAATCAATACTAAATTCAACTTGCCTTAATGGCGGAAGTCTAGGTAATTCATCAGCAAATACCTCATAAAGTTTCAAATAACAGGAACATCTTTTTAATAATTTACTCTAAGTCCTTTCTAGAGTACAAGATCTATGACTAGCTCATAACCATTCATGGTATAATTCCAAGCCTAAATGCAAGATATGGTCACCTATCGGGAATTATTTAAATCACCTTTGATAATCAGCCTCTTACCTTTTAGGGGAATTCCACTCGAGTTCCCATCAATCAAGACAATGACATTATGTCATAATCAACCAATTCATTCTAATAGCACTACCAACTTTCTAGTTTTATTATCGTTGATAATATTAGAACTTCTTAAAAGACTAATAATGACTCATAACCCTTCACAAAATCAAGGATATCTGGAGACATAACTAACATTAAAAGAGTAAGGTCAACGCATAATATACGCGAGAGAATTTCAAATCAGATAAGGACAAAAACATTAACGAACATAGATATATCCCATGTTTTCATGATTTGAGTACGCATTCGAAAGCACCTCGGATCATTACCCACGTTGCTCAAAGGCAGTCTATTTAAAAGACAATATAAGAATATCGAAACTCCAAGCTGGATATCAACAACCGATAATTGGATAAGTTTCCAAAAAATCTCACCATGAGAGAATTGGACAAGAAGAGGATATCAATTATCAGTTAAGACAATATCCACAGATGAGTAATTTCGATTCAGAAAAATAAATGGTATGGGCACATATATTTTTACACTTCTTGCAGATCTCGTAAAATTTAATCTTTCACAATTTCAAGGAAAATGTAATGTTTATTAACAATTTCATGATGACTACTAATCAGCCTTGCATGGTCCCTTCTAAACTGTACGTAGGCGCCCAACTATATACAAATTTAGGATTAACGATGCAATACTCAGTTCGTCAAAATTTTGTCATCATGTTTAAAATATATATTCATATTTAATTATGAAATAAAAATAAAAATGATTTTACCGAAATATTTATCATTATGAAAGTATTCCCATTTATAGGAGGTTTAATAAAAACTTTATTTCAACAATATGCCAATAGTACCAATTTAAATAACTCATATAAAATGATAATTCCATATTTTCCCCCGGATGGTATCGTATTACTTATAAAAACAATGAGTGATCTACAAACGAAGTGATGAAAAGTTGTTCACTCAAATCTAACTACAATATAATAGGAAATGAGCTTAGCCAATTCGTCATGAGGTTCATGACCTCGATGGTACTCAGGAATACAAAAAGAAGAATCTACAACGCAACTCTATCCGAAATGAGTACTCGTTCAATGGTTGCATCACTAATGCGAACATTAGGAAGAAGAAAGAAAAGATAGATAACATAAATACATTTAGGATTTAGCAATCAAAGGTAGTCTTTTCATTAATCACAAACAAGTCAAACATTGTACCGTCACACATTACGTGTCACCATGTCATACAATTCCAAGGACTCATCCTACCAACTGATGCCTCAATTGAGTAAGGGATTTTAAAAGATACTAAAATGAATACTAATCTACAAGAGTCATTAGGTGTTCCACCTGTCCAGGAAGATCCATCGATCCCAATTCAGAAGAAGATTTCTTAAATTTATTTCTTGGACACTGGGCATCCTCGTCATTGGACAATGGCCTAGGAACAACCCTTAACACGAACCAACATACATTTAAAACCTTATAATTCAATCACAAGACTCAACGACTTCTTCTTAACAATCTCATATTCCATACAAGTTAAATTTTACTTTATTCAAGTTTCAACCAACTTATACTTAATTCGATATCCTACCTCATTCTCCAATACTTTCAACCTTATTCTTAGACCTTGAAAGGGCAATAAAAGCTCCATATGAACAACACTTAATTTCAAATCCTATAGCTCTTACAACAATAGTTATCAAATGAGTCACTAGTATGAAATGACTCATACATTCAATTAGACTTCTCGGAAAGGTACTAGTGGCATGAGGCTTTTGGGTAGAGGTTCCAATAACAGCCTCAAGTGCAACATTTACCTTTTCGATTTCAAATTTAAGAATTGGGTGACACCGAATCAGATGACACCTTTCCAGGTGGTAAGGTTTTGCCAAACTCCACTTTATAAAGAAAGATCGTCATGACATCGATATCATATTTAATCTCGCCAATTCTTCTTTAATATCATAATCAACTAATATCAACATTCCTATGAATATCAACCATTTCGTTGGGATAATAAATATCCACAACTTGGTTTAGATCTAGAATAGCTAGAATTCCTACGGAAATAGCTTCGATTGATTTGCTAGGGGAGTTAAGGTTTCTTGTGACAATCAACGTCGTATAAATACCTCGTATAAATATTAAAATAATCATCAAACAATCATGTAATCAAATTACATCATAGATATATATATATATAATCCAAGTTATATATATATATTAAAATACACTTCTCAGTCTAACCTTGTCGGTAACTCGGGAATTCTTCGGCACCGTTATAGTCAAAAGATTTTTAGACATTTTGAGAAAAAATTTTATAGTTAAAAGATTTTGAAATGTTTTATTCAAAACCTTGGTTTTAAAAATCATTCGTTCTCTATAACGAGAGCGCTGGTACCAAACTGTAACACCCCCAAATATTCATACTTTACTTCAGCGGAAGAGTCATTGGTGTTAGGGGATAGCACATTACTCAAATCATAGAAAACGCTTAAGATTTGCGTTGTTAATAATAAAGTATTTTCCATTCATAAATATAAAATTACATAGGTCCTCACGTCAATATATGTCTTACAAATTTACAAAACATTTGAATGGAAATGGTTATTTAAATGCGGGCCATAAATTCTTGTCGTCTTCCCGAGAATTACCTTCAAGTACATGAGATAAAACATGTTAAAAAGTTAGCGAAAATGCATAGTGAATTCATGGAGTTTAATAAAAACCACTAATATATATATATATTATCGGTATATAATCATTACCGAAAATCATTTTGAACAGTTCTTTGTCGTAGGCTATAAAATATGCCAAAAACATTTTATACGAATCTTTGTCGTAAATCATAACATAGGCTTTTGCCTTCAAAACCATTATACGAACCAGTGTCGTAAAAACATCATACAATATGTTTTATAACGTTGTATAGAATTTAATAAAAACCGTTATATAAAAAATGTTATATAAAACCAAAACACGAACATAATATTAGTAATAAGACCCCGTATTGCTAGTCAGACAATATATTATAATTCAATTTGTACATCAGTATTTTCATTATTGCATTATTATAAGCCGCATGACATTGCTACCTTACTATAACAAACAACGGGTAGCAAACGTATAATTCCTTTTCCCATCTAAAACAGTGTGTCGTCACAATAATCACGCTTATATAAATCTTCTCATACATAAATTCGCTTACCAATCAATGTGGCACGATGGGGATCAACCGTCACGACGCGAACTGGGGAGATCTTCCCCAAATAGTACTATTATATGCATAAGCATCTACGAAATCCCGATAGTTTACAATTCATGCTAATGGGACTTTTAATGACATAACCTAACTAATAATAATCCATCTCATTTCATTCATCGGGTCATATAATCATTCATCGGGTCATATCATCATTCGGGTCCATATCAATAAGCAAATAATCGGGACAATTTGTGTCCTATTTTTATCAAAACTAACATGTTATCTCCCTCGCGGGTTTATAAAACATTTCATAAAACAGTTAAAAGAGGGCGAGGCTACAAACTCACGTTGATTGGGAAAGGAGGGTTATCGGCGATTTGGATGTACGGTACGTGCTTCAATCATGGAAACCTAGACAAATAATACTCGGTCTTACACACTTGTCCAATGACTATGTATATATGATGATATCATGAGTATCATGATGATCATGTGGGATCTTATATTTCATACACATTATAGTCTTATGTGTTAGTCAAATTTAGACTAGTTATACTAGTTTCAATCCAATTCCATATTAAGGCCCAAAAAGCCCATTAAAGTCCAATACTTTATATTAGCCCAATTATACTTTTAATATCAGGCCTATACTCATATGTTGGGCCCAAGTTGGTTAAGCCCAATGAGTAAGTCCATTAGTGTTTACCCGATCTAGTTGGGCTAATAGTCCAATAAGGCTACTTTGGCCCATTAATGTCCATATGTTATAAAGCTCGGGTTTTATCGGTTTTTACTTGTCATATGTACATATACATCAGTGTATGAGTTATAAAAAGTTTACATTAGACGGGTCCGACCGTCTAAGTTTTAATTGACGAAAACGTTAATCTTTCGGTTTTAGCCGAAAAGACGTAAAATTTATATGTATAGTTTTATAACTTATAAAACATATCAATTTGAAATTTTATAAAATGTCCCATTTACTTATCAAAGTATATAATTTATAAGTAACATATAAGTTAGTGGGTTTTAGGTATACATTTTACATTAGTTTTACTTGAGTGCTAATTTTATAATATATACTTTTATTTTACAAATCTAATTATGAAATTCACTTTCACCATTTTTACCATATCTTGAGTTTTACAAGGAGATAGAAGCTCATTTTTTGGCAGCACAAACTACATAGTATGTGCTACAATTAACTCCGATTTAGCTACTGCTCAATCATCTTTTAAATGTCTCTAACAGTTCGTCCAAAGCAGACTATACAGATTTGAACTTCAATAATGTTTTGATCATATCTCACTCATTTTATGGATTCCATTGAGTGGCCAACTCTCACATATGTAAAAGTCATATATCTAACTGTATATTAAATTATCCAAGCCATTTTAACAAGTTATCATTGTTGATCCGAAACTTAGATCGATTTAGCTTGTGTAAACGAGATTAAATCAAGTTAAACACTTAGAGAAATTTTGTTGTATAATTAAAGTATTATGCGGTATTAATACTTAAACAAGAACACACAAACAAGATAAAACAAACTTTCACTTTGATTGATTAATCGAACTTGCGTACAATGAAAGTGTAAAACATATATTAAACTAAAACCTAAAGGCCTCCTTTTATAGATTAAGGAGCCTTGTACAAGAGTCTACGTATCAGCAATTTTAGGTAAAGATAAACATCAGAAATACATTGTCGAACATATATTTACTAGAAACATACTAGAAAAATAAAACGTGTACACTAAGTCTTCTATCAGTGCTTGAATTCTTCTTATCAACGCTTGACTTCTTCATGTCAACGCTTGTCCTGTCAACGCTTGATTTCTTCCTACCAACGTCCAAATTGCTCTTGTCAGCGTCCAAGTGTCTTGACTACATTTTATAATCCTCCCCTAAACTTGATATCTACTCTAGTAATCAAGTTTTTAAATAAAAACTAAGAACTGGGAGGATTCTTACAAATTGCTTTAAATTGGAAATAAATATATATAATCAAATCTTTGGCCACGTCACTTGAGTAGTCTATCTCCAGCTGTGTTGTCATCATTTTTTTCAAAACTTCTTTAGACATAGGATACTCAGCATCCACAAGAAGATATTCAGAAAACTTTGTAGTACTCAAATGATACACACCAGCTGCTGAATATAAATGCCATTAAAGTCCACTGATATCATCAAGATCCTTCCAAACTGGATCTTCTTCATCTGGTGCACACATCCTCTTGAATGTTGACCAAATCTTTATTCCATTGACTGAAGTAGGTGCATTAGTCTCATACTTGGCGTGCATCAACCTCCAAAGGTCTTCCAAGTCTTCCCTATCCAGGCTTGCAAACAAAGACATAAGAGTAGTGAAAGTATGTACCTTCTTCCCATATCTGCCAATCATCCAAAACCCACTTGCATCTTCCTCATAGCTAACTATAGGGTTTCTGGAATCATGAGGTAACACTTCTACCATTTGTGAAACTTCCAAGGGTGAGAGCTTAATACTCTTTCTAATAATAGCTTCACTAGGATTCACTCTATCCAAATTTTCTGGAAACTCAAGAGGAACTCCCTTCTTCAATGGTCTTGGTGTAACCAAAGCCTTTTGGATCTTCATTTCTTCTACAAGTTCTTCCTTTCTTTCATCTAAAAGGAGTCTAATAGTGTTCTGCTCTTGCACACTTGCCCATATAGGATAAGCCTTATACTCTAATTCATCAAAGGAAAATCCCTGTAACATTCTGAAAGTCCAACCTGTTTGATGACATCTGAGCAACATGTAATAGAACTTCCTTCTTTCTATCTTGGTCCTTTCAAGAACTTTGCTAGCTTTATATTACAGAATCACCTTGCAATCTCTTTGAACTCTAAGTAGAATCTCCAAACCCCAAATTTGATCTGATAAAGTCATGTCTGGATTTTCCATCACCTTACTCTCCCATGCAAAGTACATCTGAGCAACTTCAGGCATCTCATAATCTACCTGATTCTTCAACTATGCAAGCTTTTCCCTTGCCAACTCATCAACATATTCAAGCCTTTCTGGTTCTTCAATAATCATAACACTTGAATCTGTGCTCTCATCACCACTTCTTTCCTTACTCTCAATAGCAGTCTTCTGCATCCAATCTTCTTTCTCAAGTTGTGCAGCCAACATGGAATCAAACTTTACTTGGGCTGCTTCCTTGGGAACCCCTGTTTCTACCATAATTCCATTACCCTTATCTAATATATCAATGATGGGTAAAGATGATGATGGTACCTGTGTAGACACATCTTTGATGATAGCTGATGACTAGGGTACATCAACCATACCTGCAGGTCTATCAACGTCCAAAACCTGTGTGTCAACGCCTAACTTACTCCTATCAGCGCTTGGCTTGTCAGCGTCAAAAATCTTCTTGTCAACGCTCAATCTACTCTTGTCAGTGCTTCTTGTGAACTGCTCCAGCATCTCAGTAAAAGATAAATTCAAATTTTTAGGGGTAACCAATGAAACATCAAAACCTGGTTCCCTCTTCAAATCTGTTAGAGCTTCAGCTATACCCAAAGATTCTCCTTCATGTGAGCCTTTGTCACTCACATGCATCTGCTCATCATCCCCTTTGGAAGAATCCTACACTCCACGCCTATGGTTAGCACCTTCTAAAATAACAATCCTCTCCCTCAATTACTTTAGTTCAAGGCCTTGTGTAGAGATAGTATGTACAAGGTCTGGATTTTGCTTTTGCAAGCTAATGCAGAAAGCCATCAATTCCAACAAATTATAGGTTCCAATTTACCCTCATCTAGAATGGGAATTTGATCTCACAAAGTAGAGTCATAGGGCATGGATGGGGTCTAAATGATGTTAGGACTAGCTTGGCCTTCATCTAAGCTAGTACCAATAGTCCTAGCCCCACCCATATCACCAACAACACTTGTGGTGGTGGTTCTCTCCACAACATGGCTAGGACCACCAGAGGAGAACACTCCAATAGTCCTTTGGCGTTTTTCCATCCTAAATTCTGGGGGTGAAGAGGATGATGTAGATTGGTTTCAGTTTGGAGGTTAAGGGGTGTTTGGGTTTGTTGTAGAAATGTGTCAACGTTTGGATATAAAGTGTCAACGCCAACATTTAACATGTCAGCGTTGAAGGAATCTTGGTCAAGTTCCATACGTTAGGGTAATGGTTATGGTTTAGGTAATGGGTCAAGTTGTGGTTGTGGGTCAGGTTGAGCTTGTGCTGCTGCAACAACAACAAGCATGGCTTGGTAAGAGGTAAGTCTCTGTTTGGGGGTGTATTCATCTTTCTAAAAATTGCTTTCTTTTGCATAGGGATCGTATAAAAGTCATCATGATCCCTGATGCAATACCTTTGTTCATCAAAAACCATTTGCAAAAATCTTGGGTGTGAAAGAGTCATCTTGCTACCCTTGTTTTTACACATGCCATCAAAAATCATTTTAGAAAAATTATATCTTTGCCTTGTAGCAATACACATAATGGCACTACCGATAGATCTGTTAATTTCATTGTGTGTAGTACATTTGGGACACAAACATTGAAGTATGACATGTATTAAGTACTTCCAAGGTGGGGGAAATTCCTTTTTGAATATTTATTTAAAGTGACCTCTTCAGGGAAAGGATAACCTAAAGCTTGAAGTCCTTGTTCTAGCTCACCAATGGGTAGGGTGGTTATACCATCTGCATCATTAAGATGCAAAGCCTAGCAAACCAAGGCTTCAGTAACCACCCATGAACGCCTATGGACTGTAGCAGTCAATGTAGTCACATTATTAATCATTGAGGAAGTGACAGTATTCCAAAACTGCTTAATATGAGTGACAGGGATAAGAGGAGCATGAGAAAGTGCATACCTGAGAGGGGATGCATATAAATACTCCACCATTTGAGTATATTGAGGAAACAAAGTGTTGTCATCCTGTAAATAGGCAACCATATTGTGTTGACTTCTGAACCCCAATACCAAATCACTCGGTTTAAATTTAGGCGCCATTGATGTAGAAAGCTGTGTGAAATGTTAAGAAAGATGAATATGTGTGAAAATTTAGTTAGACAAGAATAAGCAGTTACCCTGTTTAAAAGAATGAGCCAAATATATAGGAGAGGTAAACACATGTGATTGGTAAAAAACAAGGCAGTTATTTTCAAAAGATAATGATTAAAATCTTGAAAAATATATAACTTATCTTGTGCATTAATAAAAAGTTACCAACTCCTAAAATTAAGACCCATATTTTCGTCAAAAATAACAACTGGGTAGGACCCAATGGTTGTCAACGGTCAAAAATAACCTATCAACGCCCAACGGCTATATTCTTGTCAACGTTGGAAAAAGCCATGTCAACGTCAAAATTGGTCCTAACAACGTTTGGAAATAAATCTGTCAACGTCCAAACATAAAAATAATAAAAATGAAAAAGGAACTTAACAAAGTGATTTAGTCTAGTGAAGATAACCTATAAACTGAAAATTACCATAGGGTGGCAATCACTATCCAATCATGTACACTTGCTTAAGCAAGATACACATAACAGTCCTCAAGTGTCCCATGCTAACTAAAGTTCTTAACAGTGAAGTTATCTCAAAAATCCTTTGTAACTTCCCAGGTAAGCCCAATAAAAATCATACCCAAGTCTCCCAACAGACCATATCCAATTCTAGGCCAAAAAGTCTTGGCAGCGTGCATAGTATATCAACTTTGCATGCTACAGTGCCTCATGAGTTAGTAAACTAATTCATACACACTAGTGGACACGATCTAGAATTGTGATAAGAGTATTATATGAATACCCAAAAAGTCCTAAAGGTTTCCTAAACCTCCCCTTAAACTATGATACATAAGTTGCCAAATAAAATGCATGTAATAAAAATTTATGTCAAGATAGGAATATAAGTATTCCAACCATCATCCAGAAACTTGAATATGCTTCAATAATGCTCCAAGAATTCATAAGCAACTCTGTATCCATTTGTACAATACAAACCACGCCTGCATAATTAGATCAAAAACCACAAAACTAACATGTTGCTAACAATGTCAATTTAACACTTGTCAGCGTTAAAATAAACTTTGTCAGCGTTAGACAAATAAAGTGGAAAATCTAATTTTGTACAAAGACCAATAACAATGCATATCCTGTACATACTTTTACAATAATACCCCAAAACACATATTAAGTGAGATTGATCATTCCAATACTTGTTACCAAGTATTGAAATCTCCCAGTATCAAAAGGTTTAGTTAATAAATCAGCCACATTTTCCTTTGTGTCAACCCTATCTGGTTGTATTAAACCTTTTTCAAAACAATATCTTATAAAATGATGTCTAATTTCTATGTATTTTGTTTTAGAGTGATGTACAGGATTTTTAATAATGCATAAAGTACTGTTATTGTCTACAGAAATCTTGGTATGCATAGAATTATACCCATAATCCAACAGCTGATTCTGAATCCATAAGACTTGTCCACAACAAGCAGCTGCAGTTACATACACTACTTCAGTTGTAGAATTGGCCACCACTGTTTGTTTCTTGCATTGCCAAGATATCAACCTACTCTCAAGAAATTGGCATCCACTAGTTATGGATTTTCTATCAAACTTGTCACCCCCATAATCATTGTCTGAATATGCAATAAGCTCCAATGGAGAATCTTTTGGATACCATAATCCCAAGGTGGGATAGAATCTAAGATACCTAAAAATCCTCTTGAAAGCATGAAGATGACACTCTTTGGGAGTCACTTGATGGCGTGCACATGCACACACAGCAAACATAATGTCAGGTCTTGAAGCTGTGAGATACATCAATGATCCAATCATTGACCTATAATGTCTGACATCCACCACTTTTCCATCTCCAATCTTTCCCCAAGAGTGTTCCCTGTCCATGGGTGTGCTAGCCCGTTTCTCATGTGGAGAAAAGCCTAACTTCTTCAAGATTTCTGCTACATCTTTTTCTTAAGAGATGAAGATACCATCTTCTTTCTGCTGAACTTGTAACCCTAGAAAGAATTTCATCTTCCCCATTTCACTCATCTTGAACTTGTCTGTCATGAGTTTGGAAAAGTCTTCACTCATCTTTGGACTAGAAGAGCCAAAGATGATATCATCCACATAGTAAGAAATCATTAACAGTCTTCTTTGTAAACAAGTTCTAGTCTATGGTGCCCCTTTTGAATCCATTTTCCACCAGATAGGTGGAAAATGTGCCATACCATGCTCTTAGGGCTTGATGAAGTCCATACATAGCTTTCTTCACTCTATACACCTTGTCTGGTTGTTTTGAATCTTCAAAACCAGGAGGCTGCATTACATAAACCTCCTCTGCAATTGTGACATAAATAAAAGCACTCTTCACATCCATTTGATAGACTGTAATTCCCATGCAGGAAGCATAGGCTAGAAAAATCCTTATTGCCTTAATCCTTGCAACAGTTGCAAAGACGTCCTCATAGTCTATCCCTTCCTCTTGTGTATATCCTTAAGCAACTAAACGTGCCTTGTTTCTGACCACAATACCTCTCTCATCCTTTTTGTTTCCAAGAACCCATCTTATCCCAATAGGTCTGACATGTCTGGGACAATCAACTAATTCCCAAACATCCTGAATAGCAAATTGGTGAAGCTCATCTTGCATTGCTTCCACCCAACTTGGTTCTTTGAGAGCATCAAAAATCTTCTTGGATTCCTATTGTGACAAAAAACAGGGAAACAAACATGCTTGAACAAGAGGGGTATCAACCTTCTTGTGAATATTAGAAATAAATCCTCCATGATTCTGATGAGACCTTCTAGTTTGCACATGAGTCATCACATCACCTATGATTAAAGAAGAAGGATGATTCTTCATGGTAGATGTAAGTACTCCTCCTTCAATGAATGTGTTATCATCATTTTCAGTCTCCAAAGTGCCAATATCTTCTTCAAATGCTCTTCCATCATCATCTGAATGAACCTCTCCAATTCTGTTTGAAGGTTCACCTTGTTCAAAAACACTGGAAGAGAACAAATGGTCAAAAGAGCTGTCAACGCATGAATTAGGGTTGTCAACGTTTGAGCCATCAACGCCTGAATTTGTCTTGTCAGCGCCAGATTTTCGTTTGTTAGCGCCTGAAGAATCATACATGTTTTCAACTGGTGATACTTGTGGACCACCTTTTTCCTTTACAGCCGCACATCTGTCCATATAGGAATGGTAACATACTTAAGTATGGGTGCTGATTTGTCTGCTTGTGGCCTAACCTCCTTATCAACCTGTTTACCTAAAAATTTCAACAACTGTTTCTTCCACAACATTTGAAGTCACCTTCACAATGTCTGGTTTAGTAACATGCATATAATTCAATGTCCTAGGTAGAGGTTCCAAGTCAAATAACCAATTTGGACCACTCTCAAGATCACTAGGTTTACTCTCTAAAGACCTAACATGTACCTTTTCAAGTATATGTTTTTCTTTCTTAATGTAAACTCTATATCCTCTACTCTACACTGAATAACCCATAAAGTAGCCTTCATCACCTTTAGCACTAAACTTTCCTAAGGCATCACTAGTATCTAAGACAACTACATGACATCCAAAGGGTTTAGAAAACAAATATTAGGTTTCCTACTCCAAAATAGCTCATAAGGTATCTTGTTATGGATCTTGTTGATCAATGCCTTATTCTGAATATAGCAAGCTGTATTCACAGCCTCAGCCCAAAAAGCAATGGGAAAGTGAGCATCATTCAACATAGTCCTAGTTGCTTCTATGAGTGTTCTATTGTTTTTCTCAGCTACCCAATTTTGTTGTGGGGTTCTAGCTATACTAAACTGTCTAGTAATCCCTTTCTTGGCACAAAAGTCATCTAACCACTTATTTTTAAACTCACCACCATTATCACTTCTAAGTATCTTAACCTCCTTCCTAGACTTTTTCTCTAACTGGGTAATAAAGTTAATCAAAATATCAATAGTTTCACTTTTCAAAGCAAAAAAGAAAGTCCAAGTAAACCTAGAAAAATCATCAGTGAGGAAAAAACAATAGGATTTACCATTTAAGCTTTCTATGTTAGTTGGACCAAACAAGTCCATATGGAGCAAGTGAAGTGGTTTAGAACTAGAATGCACAAGTTTAGACTTAAAGGAGACTTTGTGTTTTTTGCCTTTAATACATGCAACACAAGAGTGGTCATTGTGGAAAGCCTTTTCAGGCAAACCATCAACTAAACCATGTCTCACAAGTCTATTTATGTTCTTAAAATTAATGTGCCATAACCTTCTGTGCCAAAGATTACTCGCATCAACTAAAGCCTTAGCATATAGACATGACAAATTATTATTCATCCTAATTCCATTAAGATTCACATTATAAATGTCCTTATGCCTAGGTGTTCTATAATCAATGAATTTCTCATCTGCTATTTTAAAATCTTTACTTAACACAAAGCATTCAGTATCAGTGAAAAGAACCTTATTTTTGTTATCACAAACTTGTGATACACTAAACAGATTATAGTCTAGTTCTTTTACCAGAAACACGTTCTCAAAACACAAATTGTTGGTGATAAGAGTGCCTTTGCCAGTGATAGTTCCATATCCGCCTCCAAAGTACACTTTTTCACCATCTTTAATGGGGGTAAAGTTTGTCAAGTAATCTTCTTTCCCCGTCATGTGCCTAGAGCATCCACTATCCCAATAGCCATATTCATTAACCTGATTTTGAATGCCATGCACATAAAGAAAACAAGTTAGTTTTCTTTGGGAACCCAAGCTTGAGCTGACTTGGATTCATTTGTTTGTTCAACAAGAACAGACTTAGTCCTTATGACAACCCCTTGTTCATCCCTTTTTGGATTAAACACCCAGTTAACCCCAATTGGTTTAGTTATGACCTTTGAAATATACTGAAATCTGTTATAGGTCATAGAAATCCCATCTGAATTAGGGTTTTGAACTTGTTTAGGTCTCCAAAATAAGCTAGAAGAAGCTTTAGACCCCTTTCCCTTTGGTTGCAAGTATTTGGCATTACTTGGTCTAGCAGCGTTGGAAACATTCCTATTAGCGTTTAATTTGTTCTTGTCAACGCTGAAGTTAACCTTATCAACGTTGAACCTAGGGTTTTCTACAGGAACCCATTGTCTGTTAGACCACGTATTGGTCTTTTGAAAAGGCCTTTGTCCATAAGTATAGTCCCTTTTGTAAAGAATGGGGCTGCTCAATGACTTTTGGACTTTGCTGGACAAAAGGTTTGGGTTTGACCATGGTTGACTTTTTATCAGCGTTGATCTTTGAAGCGTTGACACACTTATAAGCTAAATGTGAAAAACTTCCACACGTATAACAGGCTTTTCTAGACATAGCTCTAGGTCTAGATGAAAAGAAACCTGTCCTATTATCACTAATTTGACTTTTTGATGACCTAGGTTTTCTATACATTTCTGTATATTTAATACTAGGTTTTCTATCAACGTTTAAGCCAAGGTCAACAGTCTTGCCAGTAGTAGGATTGGTCACTTTTATGGGTGTAGACTCATTTGGGCTGTCACTAAGCATGCCACCCTTAACAAACAAAGTAGGGTTGGCTTTCTTCCATTGGTCTAAATCTGTTAATTTCTGCTTGTATTCCTCTAATGGGTAAGAACTCTCGGTGGAGGAATAAATTCCTCTTCTTGGACTTCAGGGATACTAGTCCAAGAAAGATCCTTTCTAAGGACACCATAAAAGTTCCCAGTAGGTGGTGGAACACCAGCATACTCTTTCATCCCAATCCCACTCTTATCCCTAGAATCCCTTTGTTCACTAACACATTTTTCTCGGGTTTGAGAAGCTTTATCAAATTTTTGAATTTTAAGATCTACATTATCTTTGTTTTTGATAGCCTCATCTAACTTAGCTTGTAAAACACCATTGGATCTCTCTAAAATGTTTCTAACCTCAACACTAGCATTTAAATCATGAGTTACAATATTGATTTTATCTTTTAGGTCAAACTCCATTTTCTTATATTCAGCCACAGTCTTTTCAGTTTGAGTAAGAGCAACTTGATAATTAGATAACTTGCATCTTTCATTAACAACATCTTCTGTTAATTTTAAAACTTCTTTGTTAAGTTGTTCAGTGTTTAGACGACAACCCTTACTACAAAATGCATCATCATATACCTCAGTGTCTGATGAAGATGAAGAATGTGCAATAAGAGCAAAGTGAACATGCTCCTCTTCCTCCTTTTCTACAACCAAAGCCTTGTTCTCTTCCCCATCCTTGGCCAAAAAGCTCCAATCCCAACCAACACCATCTATGACTTGCATGGTAACCATAGCTTTTGTATCTTCAACATTGACGATTTGGCTTGAAGGCTTTCCAGCATCAGATCTTATAGGAGATCTACACTCTCTTATAAAGTGACCCATTCTATGGCAATTGTAACACTCAACCTTGGATTTATCAAATCCAGCAGTGTGTTTAGCATTAAAAGTCATCTTCTTCCTAAATCTTCTATTCCATCTATTGGCCCTTATGCTAGCAAGTGCCATATTACACTTTACGCCTATCTCTTCCAAGTGCTCATCACTAATTTGCTCAAGGTCCTCATATGTAATCACTGAACCATTGGGAAATGAAGCAATGTATGCACACACTGTATCTAGATCAATACCAGAAGGCTTAACTCTTGGTGAGTCAACATTGTATGTGTTAGCGTCTGGATGGGAGGCGCTGACAAAGTTAGATCCAATGTTACACAAGGTGATCTAGTAACGGGGTGCATGTATGAATCCCTTTGATCAAATTGACCTTCACTATGTGAGAAAAAGGCCATATTTCCATTGGTAGACTTGCTTCCTTGATCCAAAAGGACTTCACTCTCTACAAGCCTTAGTTTATTGTAAACATCATCAAAGGTGGAACTTTTGTGAGTATTATTAGCAATCATAGACCTTGCTTCAATCTTCCATGCATCACCAAGACTTTTAAGGAAAGTAGCGATGATATCAGCATCATCATGCACTGTTCCCATAAATGACAACTTGCTTGTAATGTCCAGAAGTCTACTTCTCACTCCACTTAGCTTTTCATTGGGAAGGGCTTTAAATACTGCATACTTATGCAAGAGTTGTTTCTTTTTCTTTGAGGCAGTATCATCATTACCACCATAAGCAACTTGAAGGGCTGCCCAAAGATCTTTTGCAGAATCACAGCCTCTATACTTGTACTCATTGGCTTGTCCCAAAGAAAGTTTAAGGATGCTTAGAGTTTTCATGCCATTCCTTCTCTTTGCTATGTCCTCAGCTGAGACAGCTCTCCCATCTTCAGGTTATTTTTTCGATCAGCTTCACTTGAGCCTAGAGTTGATCTTGCAGTAATAGCAGCTGCAATCTTGACAGCCTTATTGAATGTGTTTCCATATTCAATAATTTCCCATAGGGTGTGGTCATGGATTTGAAGATACTGATCAAAGTTAAACTTCCACATCTCAAAGTTGTCTGGGTCTAGCATGGGAATCTTGATGTTAGTGCTTGAGGAGGAGGAGGTTAACTCAGGAGTAGACATGTTGTTTAGATTTTAGGGTTTCTTAAATTAGGGTTTTTGGTGATTTAGGGTTTTTGTGTTCTTTAGATCAAAGTTTCTCAACAAGCTCTGATACTACTTGTTGATCCCAAACTTAGATCAATTAAGCTTGTGTAAACGAGATTAAATCAAGTCAAACACGTAGAGAAACTTTGTTGTATAATTCAAGTATTATACGGAATTAATACTTAAACAAGAACACACAAATAAGATAAACCAAACTTTCACTTTGATTGATTAATCGAACTTGCGTAAAATGGAAGTGTAAAACATATATTAAACTAAAACCTAAAGGCCTCCTTTTATAGATTAAGGAGCCTTGTACAAGAGTCTACGTATCAGCTATTTTAGGTAAAGATAAACATAAGAAATACATTGTTGAACATATCTTTACTAGAAACATACTAGAAACACAAAACGTGTAGACTAAGTCTTGTATCAGTGCTTGACTTCTTCTTATCAACGCTTGACTTCTTTCCGTCAACGCTTGACCTATCAACGCTTGATTTCTTCCTATCAACGTCCAAATTGCTCTTGTCAGCGTCCAAGTGTCTTGAATACATTTTATACCCAACAATCATATGGTCTTTTACTGTTTTATATAGCCTACTATTTTAGACATGATTTCAACATCTTTTCATGTAGCTTTTAGTCTTTTTAGCCAAATTTATCAACACCAAATCCCCACATAACATTTTGATCATCATTCATCATCATATACATATACATAAAAGAAGAAAATACAAGATTACATATTCAAAATAACAAGATGATAGGAAGAAATAATCTCTATACCACTAAAGTGATGAAATGATGAGCTTTTGGATGAACAAGACTTGGTTTTAACACCAAACCTTTTGAACTTAGCAAGACCATTTTTTTGAGACCTTCAAGTGGATGATCACCTTCTTGAAAATCAGCCAAAAGACCTCCATGAAAACTCCTTTTTACATGTTATAATCACCTCCAATCATCATCTTTTTGTGTAGTTATCAACATATGTTGATTATATCTTTTGTTTATGGTCAAAATTTGATGATGATGGTGATATAATGGTGGTGTTGGACGTTCAAGGGGAGAGAGAGGAAGAGAGATTGATGAACTTTTAGCTTGTTTGCATGTATGTGTGAAATGAGAGAGAGAGTTAGATGGTTTTGGGGTTAGTGGTTTGCAAATAAATGAGACAAGTGTCTCTAAGACACTTAAAACTTTGACAACAAAGGGGTGAGGTGGTGGATGTGTGTAGCTTATAGTGGGGGTGGGACAAGTGTCCCACTTGTCTCATCTCCACTAATTTACGGGTACTTGTCGATTCTAGTTTCCTCGATTTGCGTGCCCTCGGGTCGATTAACGAAAAATGTTTTTATAAATTATGAATCCACGACACAAAACGATTCTAATAAAAATTGTCTCATCAAAAAAGGAATTCAAAAGTGTAAATACGTAAACCTAGGGTTTCCGGTTTAATCGTAAAAGACGTTAAATTATGCACGTAAGTCCGAATTTCTTCTCGTAAATTTGTGAGTTTATGAACCAACACAAATTTTTAATTTCAAAATAATATTCGAGAATAAATTTATTTCCTGAAATGTCGGACTGTCACAAAAACGGTGTATGTAAATGTAAGCACGTAACGTAGAGTTCTCCGGTTTAGACGTAGTCGATGCTACTTTAAGACGTAAACCTAAATTTCTTCCCAAAAATGAGTGAGCTCATAATATAACATTAAAATAATGTTTTAAATAATACTTGAGAATAAAATATCGACCATAAATTGACGGATTGTCACATAAAACAATAGGATGACAGAAAGAAATTGATCTCTATACCAATCAATATGATGAAAGATTGAGATTTTTGGATGAACAAGACTTGGTTTTGACACCAAACCTTATGATCTTAGCAAGACGACTTTTATAAATCTCCAAGTGGATGAACAACTTCTTGAAATCAGCCCTTGAACTCCATGTAAACTCCTTTTTACATGTTATGATCACCTCCAATCTTCATCTTTTCAACTAGGCTTGTAACACCCCATTTTGATAATGGAAATGTCACACGTAATTATGGCGTGTCATCAAAGCATACAAGGAAAAATGTCTAAACATTACATGACCATAAAAGGAAAATACCGGAATCAAACATCGCTAGTCCAAAAGTAAAGCACATCACACACAAACATAAGTATAGTAAAGGAAAGGACTAAACAATGTCCATAGCAATGTATCAAAAGAAAGGAAATGCATAAAGTAAAGAAAGGCTAGAAAGCTTCCAGTCCATATGCACGTACGCTTAAAGTCTACGAGCGTCCCTGAGTACCTGCCGTTTTGGGAACATAGAAAAGGAAAACGGCTGAGCAGTACGCTAAGTGCACGGATGTACATTAAAGAATCAATAGGGTAAGCATATAACATATAACAGCGGAACAAACTAAGTCCCGAGTAACCTGGTTAAGTCTTGATAAAACTGGTTTTATAGTTTGAAAAGCCTTATGTTTATCTTGTAAAAATTGTTTATCATATTTTGCCATTAGCCAATATAGGTCATGAAAATCCACCGTGCATGAATACTTGGAGGGGTGACCTGATCATGCAAATTAGAGGGGCTGTCTCTAATTTAATATACAAATTTTGGGTAGGAGGGATCAGCTCCTTGTGAAGGATGCAAGGCACACACAACATTCACCATGAAATCCTGACTGAAAACATGTAACTAGGATGCACCCATACGCCCCACATGATAAATATAATAATATGGCCAAAAGCTGAAGGGACGCCACGAGCAATCACTCCGCCGTGGTGAAGTCATAACATTAGTGCCTCTAATGTTATGGTTATGGTACCTCCATAACTAGGTGAAACTGGTCATGCATGTATATGGCTATAGGTATTCTATATTAAACATATGCAAATCAAACACATAACTTATACTACGGGAAAACATTTGGCTGCATACGGGAAATCCTAATAAGGAAAGAATGTCCATACTAAAAGGACGAAAATCCGTACCTTATGTCTAGTGAATGAAGAAGACGAACTGAGAGGAATCCTACTTCCGTATCACTAATGCTACATAAATACATACATGAATGAGTATCTGCTTACTAATATGTAACTGATTTTATGTCATGTCATAGCTTATTTTATATGTTCTTATCATGTTTTACTGTTTTTAAGCCTTAAACTGTGTTTATCTTATATTCTGTTTACTCAGATTAAGTATTTCTGGTATTTCATGTATTATTATACTTACTATGTAATAATAAGTAACTTTCCAAAAATAGCAGGTTTCCTAAAATAGAAAGTTTCCAAAAATAGAAAGTTTCCAAAAATAGAAAGTTACCAAAAATAGAAAGTTTCCAAAAATAGAAAGTTTCCAAAAATAGAAAGTTTCCAAAAATAGAAAGTTTCCAAAATATAATTACTGCTTAAAATAGATAAGTTTCTAAAAATAGAAAGTTTCCATAAATAGATTAGCTGCCTTATTTAAATAAGTTTCCATAAATAGATTAGCTGACTGAAATAAATATGTTTCTAAAAATAGAAAGTTTCCATAAACAGATGAGCTGCCTTATTTAAATAAGTTTCTAAAAATCGAACGTTTCCATAATTAGATATAAGCTGGTTAAATAAGCTAAGTATATAAGCCTAAGTGTTTTCATGATTATTTTCTAAGTCATATGATATAATGTATAGTTTATTAATTATTTCATGTAATTAAAATAAACTATAGGTTAAAATATTTAATTAAAGTATATCATGTTTTTAATTAAATAGAGTTAAATACTTAGGTTAAAACATGTATTATTATTTATTAATAATATAACCTAAGTCATGTTAATTAATTAATTATAACCATGGTTTTTAAATAATTAATTAATTATAAGTCTAAAAATATAAAATACTTAGGTTAATAATTTCATGTTTTTAATAATTAAAATAACCTAAGTCATGTTATTAAATTAATCATGTCATGTTTATTAATTTAATTTTTAACATAAGATTATAAAAAAAATAATCTTAACATACACCGTGAACCGAATCTTGACTAATAACCATGAACCGGACATGAAATCGACACCATACCCCGAACCACTTTGGGGTTCCCCTTGTCATATTGCTGCCGTGGGACCCACACCAACCAGCCGGGACCATATGGTCTCGGTGGTGGTCGAGTAGCCAAACCGAGACCCCCCTTGGGTTCGGTTTAGGCGCCGGCCAAAAACAAAAACCCCTAAAACACCCTTTTTTATTTATTCCAAAACCAATTTCATGTTAGATCTATGATTTGATTAGGTTTTAAAAAAAACACATCATGTTCTTAATTATTTAAAAGATCAAATCAAAAGAAAAGGGTTAAAAATATAACCGAATGCGTGGATCTAAACAAGGATGAAAAAACACGGAAACTAGCACCAAAACCAAGATCAAAGATCAAATAAACACCCCTTTGGTGTGTTTATGGGTGGCGACCAAAAGAAAGAAAAAGGAGAAGGAAGAACTTTTTTTTAGGTTTTGTAAAAATCTTCTATAAAAGTGAAAATGAGTAGTGACTTTTCCTTTTACCCTTCTTAGTAAATTTTGAGATGGGCTTGGCCCATCTCTCCCTTGTTGTCGCGGGTAGGGGGCCCCACATGGGGTACCCGTACCGTTTTCCATGTCTTGATGTTTAATTACTCGTTCGTGATTATTTGTGTTCACGTTTAATGTGTTCTCGTTAAATAATTACCGTGACCTAATATATTCATTTACGCTCGTAATAAATATATATACGTAATTAATAATAGTTCGTGATTTAATTACGTTCATGATTTCATGATCGCATGTTCGTGATTAATTATTGTCAAATAATTACTGCGTGCTCGTGCGTAGTAAATATTTATCGTGTTCTAACACGTACGTAATACGTGAAATCCTAACACGTAATCGCAATCATGCTATAATAGGAAAGGTTTAATCTAGTATGTACGATCTTAAGGGTACTATTCATGGTAAAAGCATGCAGGTTTTACAACTCTTCCCCCCTAAAAAGAATAATTCGGGGCAGGGTACTATTCATGGTAAAAGCATGCGGGTTTTACAACTCTTCCCCCCTAAAAAGAATAATTCGGCCTCGAATTATAGATGAAGTAAACTGGAAAAGAAGAACATACCCGAATTCAAAATATGAAATGAGGGTAAGAAGCCCGAATAGACTCCTCTGTTTCCCAAGTGGCTTCCCGCTCGGTATGATCCCTCCATAGGATTTTGACGAATGGAATCGTCTTCCTTCTCATGACTCGTTCTTGTCTGTCAAGAACTCGTTCGGGTTCTTCTATAAAAGTGAGATCTTCACGTATCTGTTCCAGTGGATACTGAACCATGTGAAGGGGATGATACTGGTACCCTCTGAGTAAGGACACATGAAACACATTGTGCACATGCGAAAGCTGCAGAGGTAACGCCTATCGGTAAGATACTTCACCGACTCGTTCAATGATATCAAACAGTCCGATGAAACGAGGACTGAGCTTCCCTTTAATCCCGAAGCATCTAACACCACGTGTCGGCGAAACCTTAAGGAAGACGTGATCTCCTACGTTAAAATGTATGTCCCTACGATGCTTATCAGCGTAACTCTTCTGACGTGACAGTGCTTCCTGAAGTTTCTGCTTAGCTACAGCGATCCTTTCATTGGTCATCTCTATGATTTCTGGTCCTTCAAGTGTTCGCTCGCAACCTGATCCTAGCAGATTGGGGCGCGACACTTCCTGCCATACAACATCTCGAAAGGAGCACACTTGATACTCGCGTGCCAACTGTTGTTGTATGAAAACTCCACCAAACAGATGTGATTCTCCCAATCACCCGTCCATTCCAATGCACATGACCTCAACATGTCTTCCAACGTCTGAATCGTTCGTTCCGACTGTCCGTCCGTTTGAGGATGAAAAGTCGTGCTAAGCTTAAGTTGTGTACCCCAAGCTTTCTGCAGACTCTTCCAAAATCGCGAAGTGAAACGAGGATCTCTGTCTGAGACGATGCTGGATGGTGCACCGTGGAGTCTCATGATCTCTCTTCTGTACGTATCGGCGAGTTTACTTACCGGATCTTCCTTGCGGATCTGTAAGAAATGAGCTGATTTGGTAAGTCGATCAACGATAACCCAAATTGCATTGTGCTTCCTCTTGGTAGGTAGAAGACCAGTAACAAAATCTATGGTGATTTTGTCCCACTTCCACTCTGGACTATCTAACGGTTGAAGGAGACCGCCAGATCGTTGATGCTCGATCTTAACCTGCTGGTAGGTAAGACATTTGGAGATGTAAGTGGCCACATCCTGTTTCATACCATTCCAACAAAAATACTGCTTGATTTCATGGTACATCTTAGTCGAACCAGGATGTATAAAGAATGGGGAGCTATGAGCTTCAGCTAACAAGGCTTCCCGGAGTTCATGGTTATCAGGAACACAAAGTCTCGTGCCCTGCCATACGATACCATCTGCATCTACTCTGAATTCTGTCTGTTTCTCCAAATTCTGCACTATCGCCCAGATTTATCCGTCATCCTTCTGAGCTTCCTTGATCTTAGAGAGTAACTCGGGTTCTACTCTAAGATTAGCCCAGTAACCGTGCTGTCCGCGCAGCATGATCTCTATGTCAAGTCGCTCCAAGTCTCTTATGATTTCCTTTTCAATTTTAATGCCGTTGATCATTCCGGACTTCCTGCTAAGAGCATCCGCTACTACATTTGCCTTTCCGGGATGATACTGTATATTAATTTCATAATCCTTCAATAGCTCTAACCATCTCTTCTACCTCATGTTAAATTCACGTTGAGTGAAGATATACTTCAAGCTCTTGTGGTCCGTGAAAATGTCATATGATTCTCCATATAAGTAGTGCCTCCATATCTTCAATGCAAACACGACTGCAGCAATTTCTAAGTCATGCGTGGGGTAATTTTCTTCATAAGGCTTAAGCTGCCGTGAAGCGTACGCGATCACTTTCCCATGTTGCATGAGAACACAACCAAGTCCCTTCCCTGATGCATCGCTGTAGATTTGAAATCCAACCGTACCAGATGGGAGAGTAAGAATAGGTGTAGATACTAGCTTCTGCTTCAGGTCTTCAAAGCTCTTATCTCGTTCTTCAGTCCAGACGAATTTCTCCCCTTTCCGCATCAGTTTGGTCAATGGTAGTCCTAAGCGGGAAAAGTTCTCTACGAACCTACGGTAATAGCCAGCTAAGCCTAAGAAACTGCGGACTTCCGTCGCTGTTGTCGGCCTTGGCCACTTAGTAATGGCCTCAACCTTTGTTGGATCCATAGTGATTCCTTCTGCTGATACAATGTGACCTAAGAATGCCGCCTTGTCTAACCAGAACTCACACTTGGAGAATTTAGCATACAACTGCTTCTGGCGAAGAATCTGTAGTACTGTACGAAGATGGTCTTCGTGTTCCTCCTTGGACTTTGAGAAAATCAGGATGTCGTTGATGAAGACAATGACGAACTTGTCCAGAAATTCATGGAAGATTCTGTTCATCAAGTTCATGAACACTGTTGGAGCATTTGTTAGGCCGAATGGCATAACTACAAAATCGTAGTGGCCATAGCGGGTACGAAAAGCAGTCTTGGCGATGTCCTGCTCCTTGACCCGTAGCTGATGATAGCCTGACCTAAGATCAATCTTGGAGAAGTGTTTGACCCCTTGGAGTTGGTCAAACAGATCGTCTATACGTGGCAGTGGATACCTATTCCGGATCGTAATCTTGTTGAGCTCGCGATAGCCTATGCAAAGACGCATATTGTCGTCCTTCTTCTTAACAAACAAGACCGGTGCGCCCCATGGAGATGCGCTCGGTCGAATGAAACCTCGTTCAAGAAGTTCTTGCAATTTATCCTTCAGCTCCTTCAGCTCTATGGGAGCCATGCGATAAGGAGCCTTGGAGATTGGTTCAGCTCCTAGAATAAGCTCGATACTGAATTCCACTTCTCGTGCAGGTGGTATGCCCGGAAGTTCTGCTGGAAAAACATCTTGGAATTCCGACACTATAGGTTGATCCTGAATTGATAGGGATTCAGCATCCATGTCGTGAACCATAGCTAGATAACCCTCGCAGCCATGTGACAGTAGTGCACGCGCTTGGAGGGTAGATATGACTTGTACAGACCGTCCGGGTATGAACCCGTTATGAATGTACTCTGGTGCATTAACATCACCGAAGATAACTTGATATGAATGGCAATCTATGGTAGCATGATGCTTGGATAGCCAATCCATGCCCAAAATCATGTCGAAGTCATTCATGTCCAGCGGAAGTGCGTCAACAGGTCGAACCTTATCGTCAAATTCTAGAGGAAGACTCTTGTATACATGGGTGATTATTACAGAGTCCCTCAAAGGCGTGGAAATAGTAAGCCTATTTTCTAGTGGCATGGGGAGCATCCTAATGTTCTTAGCATAAGCAGTATAAATAACCGAGTGCGTAGCACCCGTATCGAAAAGAACACATATTTCTTTAGAACCCTTTCGAATTGGTCATTACAAAAATGGGTTCCACAATGGCTTATGATCGCACGAGGGGTTCCAAACCGAGAGAATAATTGCTTCAAAAAATTGACCATCGCATGAGCATCGTTCGTGGGCAAAGCCTTAGCTTCCACCCACTTGGATAGGTAGTCAACAACGACAAGGATGTACTTATTACCACGATATGATGGGAACGACCCCATAAAATCAATGCCCCAAACGTCAAAGATCTCACACACTTGGATGATATTTTGTGGCATTTCATCGTTTTGTGAGGCTTTTCCTTGACGTTGGCATGAGTCACACGACTTGACAAGTGCATGCGCATCTCGGTAAATAGTAGGCCAAAAGTATCCGACATCAAATACCTTCTTCACCGTGAGATTAGCACCATGGTGACCACCCGTGGGTCACTCGTGACAAGATCTAAGGATATTAGAAGCTTCGATGCCAAACACACAATGTCGAATAATTTGATCCGCACAAGTCCGAAATAGGTAAGGTTCGTTCCAAAAGTAGAACTTGACGTCACGAAAGAATTTTTGCTTTTGTTGAGTCGTCATACCCTTAATGATGAAGTTGCCCGCATGGTAATTTACAATGTCCGCAAACCATGGGGTAGATGAGTCTTCCTAGGAATTCACTACACCAAGTGTCTCGAGAGGAAATGTTTCGGTAATTTCCTTGTTCTCGTACACACTTTGGTGAGGATCTTCCAATCGAGAGAGATGATCGGCCGCTAGATTCTCGGCTCCTTTTTTGTCAAGTATCGTGACATCAAATTCTTGTAGGAGGAGAATCAAACAAAGCAACCTCGGCTTAGCATCTTGTTTAGCCAAGAGGTACTTGACTGCTGAATGATCCGTATACACTATGCTTTTGGTCAAGACAAGATAAGGTTGGAATTTGTAAAATTCATACACCACGACAAGGAATTCCTTTTCCGTTGTGTTATACTTAATTTGAGCCTCGGTCATCGTCTTTCTAGCATAGTGAATAGGCAAGAAGTGCTTTTCATGACGTTGCCCCAAAACGGCCCCAATAGCGTAATCAATTGCATCACACATAAGCTCAAAGGGGAGGTTCCAATTGGGAGCAACAAGAATGGGAGCTTTGGTAAGTTTCCTCTTAAGGATATCAAAGGCTCGTACACAATCTTCGTTAAAGACAAAAGGAGCATCTTTTTCGAGGAGGTGTGTAATGGGTCGAGATATCTTTGAAAAATACTTGATGAATCGATTATAAAAGCCCGCGTGGCCTAGGAAACTCCTAACTCCCTTGACGGTTTTGGTATGAGGTAATTTGGCGATGACGTCTATCTTAGCTTTGTCTACCTCAATCACCGCTTTCGAAACCTTGTGCCCTAAGACGATTCCTTCTTTAACCATAAAATAAAATTTTTCCCAATTAAGCACAAGGTTGGTTTCCTCACAACGTTTCAACATGTGTTTCAAATTTCCTAAGCACGAAGTGAACGAACTACCAAACACGGAAAAGTCATCCATAAAGACTTCCATCTTCTTAATAAGTGTGAAAACACTTATCCTTTTACCACTTAATTATAATAATAACCAAGCCAAAACGTGTATTTTATGTCGTAAATGTCAGAATTATGCGTGGTTTGTGTTTTTGTTGTGATTTAGGATCAAAATGTGAAAAGGGAAGAAAACACGGGCTTTCACGGGATTTTATCGAAGAAAAAGACAAAAGACGAAGTCAAAAGATCAAGAGTGCATAAAGAACAGAAGTCCAAGGCCTATTCTAAAGATTTATCGAAGAAAAGTCTAAAGACGGAAGTTGAATAAAAGCCGAAGAACTCAAGTCTAAATTAATGAAGAAATTATAAGACGAGTTTAATTAATCCCGAGACAAAGTGGAAAAAGTCGAAGAATTTAGAAGACGAAAAGACGAGAAAGAAAGAAAGAAAGAAGGAAGCAACACATGCTTAACCTCCCTAATCACTATAAATACCCTCCTAATCTCACATTAGGAGGTGTTAGCTAATTTCACAACTTAGCTCTCCACCTTTAATTACTTGCACATTTATTTTTCATGCCATTTACTTAATTGTCAATTTAATTACCTTGTTTTGCACTGATAACTCGATTTTACTCAGGTTAAAAAGATTCGTTGTACCAATCTCTTCGAATTGAAAAACTTGTGTTTAATGTGTGACTCAGTTTTATTTTGGTGGAAACAAAAATGTGTCGTTGTAGTGTTTAAAATAAAAGTGCAGAACAATTAAAGTAAAAGGCAGGAAATTTAAATCTAAGTCTAATTAAAATAATGGGCAAGTATTTAAAAGCGAGGCGAGAAATTAAAAGACACTTAAAGTAAATGACGCAAACTTAAATCTAACTAAGGGAATCTGAAAACGCAACTAAAACTTAAACTAAAGCAAGGCTAAAATAAAGCTAAGGCAAATAATCTTAAAGTGCAATTAAATAAAAAGGCGGGAAAAATAAAGCTTGAAAATAAAGACAGAAACTTAAAAAGAAAGACTAAAAGATAACTGAAAGAAACCTTGATTCGTAAGTTCAAAACTTCCGAATGAACTGGCTTGATCCGGAACTTAGACCTTGATTCGGAACTTTTAAGTTCCGAATGAACAAAAAGATGTTGATCCGGAACTTCTTCCGAATAAACACTCTTGACTCGGAACTTATTGACCCGGAACTTGGTTCGGAAGATCTGGCTGATTCGGAACTTGTCCTTCGTCCGGAACTTTCGCGTTGATCCGGAACTTTTGAGTTCCGAATGAATCTTCTTGATCCGGAACTTTTTGAGTTTCGAATGAAGTCTATTGATCCGGAACTTTTTGAGTTCCGAATGAACAATGCTGACTCGGAAGTTTTTGCTGATCCGGAACTCTTCCGGATGAAGCCCTTGATCCTGAACTTTGAAGTTCCGAATGAAAGAACTCCCTCCCTCTTGGTTCGGATGTTTCCTGGGAATGATCAAACACAGAAACAAACGCCCCGAAGAACAAGGGATAACAGAAACAAGAATATAACACAGATTTAACCAAAATCAAGCAAACGATTAAGCTAAACTGATAACAAATCAACAGTTAAACATAAACAAACAATTTAAATCAACAAAACAAACAAATTTAACCACAATAATCAAAAACCCACTTGATCAAAATAAGAACATGGACATAAACATAAACTTAAAAATCAAAGATTAAGAAAGGTAGATGAGAGATTAACAAGATAAAGTAAAGATTGACAAGAATTAAATGGAAACTTACTTGAAATTAAATGAATTTAAGGTGCAAGACAAGGTATTTAAATTGACAAGTATTTAAATGTGCAAGAAAAATAAATGTGGAAGAGCTAATTTGTCAAGTTAGCCAACAAGAAAAATGATTATCTAGTCCTAACTATATATAGGGGAGGATTAGGAAGCTTCCTCCCCTCTTTCCTTTTCTCTTAATTACAAGCTTAAGTCCTTCCTTCTTTAATCTTCATTAATTGCATGCTTAGTCCTTTTCTTCTAATTTTCTTTAAACTTGGACTTAAAGGACTTTTGGCTTCGGGATTTCTTTGAACTCGTCTTTAAATTCTTCAATAAAATAGACTTGAATTCTTCGGCTTTTGATAAACTTCCGTCTTTTGACTTTTTCTTCGACAAATCTTCAGAATTGGTCTTGGACTTCCGTTCTTTTTGCACTCTTGACTTCTTGACTTCGTCTTTCATCTTTTTCTTCAATAAAAGTCCGTAAATGCCCGTGAATGTCCGTGTTTTCTCCAACTTTCACCTTTTCGTCCTAAATCATAACAAAAACACAAACCATGCATAATTCCGACATAAAAGACATAAAATACACGTTTTGGTCCGGTTATTATTGTAATTAAGTGGTAGGAAGGATGGGTGTTTACACACCTATCAAATCCCCTACACTTGACCATTGCAATGTCCTCATGCAATGAATTAGTTACAAAGCAAGATTACATTTTTCATCACAATCAATCCACGTTGGCCTTTATTAAAGAGATAGAAACTATAAACATTCAAAGTAAAGAAATCAAAAGCATACCTTGGGTTTTGGAAATGTCATGAATAATCATCATCCTCAAGTTTTCACTTTCTCCAAACCAAGCTTAAAAACGAGATCATTGTTATTATAAGTTAGTAAACTAACACGAACTCATGTGGGCTAATTACTCACTTAGACTCCCTTATTCCTAGGTGTATCTCTTATATTTTATTATTGTCATGAATGATCACTATGATGCATTTTTGACTTATTTCGATAGTTATTAAGTCAGAAAATAAAGTGAACGATTTAATCAATAGTTAGCTAAAGGACAAAATCTTTTAAAACTGCTTCTCGGGACCTCATAAAGTTCATATCTTGGCATAACTCGTTTCGCGATTTGAGACCTTTCTCGGACCGATATTTGGCAGCGACTTCATACTTCAAACCTTGAGAGACGTTCATGAAATAATGGCCTTCTCTTCATAATAGGAATTTCTTCACTTGAAGTTTTGAGAGATTCACACTTGGACCACGACTTCTTCATTTTTCTCCAATCTTTATTTTAGACTTTGATATACAACGATCCGCCTCCTTTTATGACTTGGATCTATTTATCCTCATACCTTGTTAGGGTCTTTTCGGATACACTTCTCCATGACTTTTGGGGATTATTTGCTTTTCGTCGTGTGTCTCGATCCTTCATATTGATTTTCGATAAATGATTCTTCACATCACTTTTGGATCTTTAGCAACAAAAGATAGCCCTCATGCGTTGTTAGGGCCTTTTCGGACTCGCCAATCTTCGCATCCCGCTTCAATAAGTTATGCCTTGGCTATGAACTCTAATCCATACCGAGCAACTTTTAAACGATCTTGCGCTAGAAGCTAAGTAACTTTTCAAATCGTACAACCTTATTTATTAGCAGATAAATTTATTAGCAAGCGATGGGAGAATAGGCTTATAATTAACTCACATAACTTCACAAAAGAATACCGAACTTATAATTGGCTCTATCATCTCTCGTTCTCCATAGTTTAAAATCTCAAGGAATGAGACTCGTGGATGCTTAGCCTATTAAATCAAAGTTTTGGGTTTTCGAGTCGCCTATAGGATCTTGCAAATTCTTAGACTTTTTCAAGTTTAGAAATCGCATTTTAAAGTTCCCTTGATAAACGACTCTCTAGGACCAATTATAGGAACTTGCGAAAAGTTCTTGTTCTTAACCCGTGAGAGTTAAGACTTTCGCGTTTTATAGCTCCCTATATAAAAGCCTAGCAAAACTTGACTTAAACACGTTAAGGATACTAGCTAGAGTAACTTAGACAAGTAAAATCGGGTTGAGTCAAAAGATTCACAACGTTTGAATATTAAAACCACTTTATTAAGCATTTATTCTAATAAAGGAAAGATAATAACTATACAAAGGGAAAACTAATGGGCCAAAATAGATCAAAATGAGGACAAATACAAGGAAAATACCACTTAACTTCGATAGAAGTCCACCCTACACTTAAGATAAACATTGTCCTCAATGTTTAGGCATGTGGGAGTAAACTCCCCTATACTTAGGACATTGTGCACGTTGTTTAAATCTCGCTAAGGAAAAGACAACTAACGAGATTTGAAACTAGGATTTTATATGTTTTGCAATTCTATTTTTAAACAATTAAGTTCGTTTTTCCTCGACTCACTCGAATTTGATTTCCGGTTTAATCGTATAGACTTAATTGTTCTTGGTGTCGATATTTTTATATTTTAAACTAGACTATTTAATAATAAAATCTATTTAATTTAAGGAAAACTATCGTAATCTTAACTATCTAAACTATTAATATGAAAATAAAATCTAACTATTTAATAAAACTTAAAAACTTTTAAATGAAATCTATTTTTAAAATAAAACTTTAAACCTAATTAATTTTAACTTAAAAACTTTTTAATTTAAATCTAAAGAAATTTTAAACTAAATTTAATGACATAAAAGCAAACTAGATAAAAACAAAACTTAATTAAAACTAATCTTTAAAACTAATAAAAAGTTAAACTAAATTTAAAAGTAAATAAAATAAAAATATATTTTTTGTCTTTTTATATTTTTTATAAAAACTGAATTAAATGATAAAACCTTTTAATTAAAATTAAAACTAATAAAGCTTATATTAAACTAATTTAATTAAAAAAACTGCCACAATTAAAAGAAACTATATTAATTAAACAATTAGAATGAAAACTCAAAAAGATGCCTAGACAAGATGGTTGGGGCGTTCGACTGCTAAGTGAGGGGTCCTGGGTTCGAACCCCAGGACAGACCAAAATTGCTATTTTATTTAATTTTTTTTTTTTGGAAATTAAACCCACTCAGACCAATTGTGTCTGAGTGTTTTAAATACAGCAGAAATAGGCAACAGACAAATCAGATAAGCAGTCTCTAATTACCGAATAAACCAAGAAGCTGAAACAAAGTATCTGACTAGATAAATAAGAACATAAGCTAACTTATAAAATAATAAGCAGTTAACAAAATCAGCCAAACAGTAAAAATAAACAAATCACCAACTCAAATAATCAAAATAAGCAATTATATTTAAAACTTGAGAATAAGCAAATCCAAACAGTAAATAAGCTAATCTAAATAAACTAGGACGAATGAGCAGATAAAAACAAAAGCCAATAAGATATATAAACAGTAAGCTAAGCAAATGGAAAAGCTAAAAACAATAAGAAAATGAGAAAACCAAAAAAACTAAAAAAACTTAATAAGCTGAATAATCCTAGATCAAACTAAAAACTAAACAAACCAAACAATAAGCAAAAGACAAACCAAATAAGCATATTAAGCAGTAAGATAATAAGCTGATAAATAAAAAAAAACTACAAATCCTCTACTCAACTCAGAATTTCAAAACAATTCAGCAATCTAAAACTCGAATCCAAACGAGGAAGACTTAAGCAGGTCCAAACAATCTTGATCAGATAACTCAAATAAAACTAGCGGTAACATTAACATAACTAGCAGAATAAAAAGAAACAGTGACAAAATCAAACAGAAACATTAAAACTTAAGCAGATCAAAATAATCTTAAACTAAATATAATAAAATTGAATAAGAATAAACACCTTATGTCGAAACCTTTGAGCCGAAGGATTGGCGCTGAGCCACCTTAAGATCGAAACAACACAGTTCAAACACCAACTTCGATTCCCAGCTTTCGCGAACCAAAATAAATCAATAGTACCGAACATTGGTCTTCAATCTCGAACCAGTTTTATGTTTATTTATTTATTTATTTTTTTTATTTTTTATTTTTAATTGATGATGATAATAACAAGAACAGTAACTAAAAAAAAAGAATTTAAGGTGAAGTTTAAGCTTCGACAGAAAATTAACTAGGAGAAAAGAAATCATTAAAATTAAACTTTTTCATTAATTAAAATATATCATTACAATATTCTGAAAATTCAAAATACAATAAATCCTATAACTAATTAACTGAAAAATAAATCTAATTTAAATCTACTCCTAAAATTAATTAAAAAAAACTGGAAAATAAAAGAAAAGAAAAGCTTGATAATTACAAGATGTGGGTGGGGTTTTATAGGCAACCCTATGTGATGTTTGGAGAGCACGGTAAATCATCTCGGTCGTTGAATCCGCATTTCCTTAATCAATTTCTTCCCATGATTAATCCTACGGTTGAAAACCATTTGTTCACTTGGATTTCCAGAGTGGCACCAAGTGTGCTTTTGATTGGTGGCACCAAGATATGATGTGATGGATGGACTGGCGCATCTTCTATACCCCGAAATTGTGGGGAATTAATTGGGGCGTGTGAGGTTCACACACCAACCAATCAAAAACCCCCAATTTTCTAGGGTTTGTGGAGTGGCTGTGTTCTTCTTTTATGCTTCTCTCTCTTATCTCGTTTCTTTATTTTTTTCTTGTGTTATTTTGACCTTAACTTGTTGACTCAATAGAAAGTTTATAAACTTTCTCTTCCACCATCTCATATCTTCGTCAATGGGCTTTGATCCAATTAATATCACTCCCCCTCGTCTCTTTTCTTTTCTTTAATGGGCTTTTTCTCAATAACTTTTTAATCCATCCATAGTTTGGGCTCTAATGGGCTAATCAAGTTTTTATTTAAGCAAATTCAAACTTTCAAAAGTACTTTTGAGCCATTAACCCGAATGTGGGACCCGCAAGCCCGTTTAACTCCATAAAAATTAAATCCGCTAAAAATGAGTTTGATTTCGGCTTTGTTGATCATTTCTTCAAAATCGTGTCAGTTAAACCGGTTTCCGTGAACTTGGGCACACTTTGGTCTTTTGACTTTGTCTTCACTTTTTCTTGGACTTTTCTTCAACATTTGACCGTAAAATCCCGTGTTTTCTTTCCTTTTGATCATTTGTACCTATTTTAACACAAGAACACAAAACCACGCGTAATTCCGACTTTTATGATATAAAACACATGATTAGGTCTTGTTTTTCCTTGATTTTAGTGGCAAAAGGATAAGTGTTTACACACTTATTAAATCCCCTACACTTGACCATTGCAATGAACCCATGCAATGCATAGTTTTAAAGCATTAAGTTACATTTTTCTCATAATCAATCCATCTCGGCCTTTATTACCACTACTATTATGACGATAAGATAAAAACTTAAAAGGAAACAAAAATTAAATGATTATTACTAGGAAATTATTTGATGGAAGAAACTAGTAAAGAAATCTAAGACTTAGATTAGGGCTTTGGTGTCATGAATATTAATCACCCTCAAGTTTCACGTTCCCCATACCAAGCTTAAAAACGAGATCATTGTTTATTACAAGTTAGCACCTCTAACCCTTACTCATGTGGTTTAGTTAATCACTTAGACCCCCTTATTCCTACGGTGTATCTCTTGAATTTTATTGTTGTCTTGAATGATCACGAGGATGCATTTTTGACTTATTTCGATAATTTATTAAGGCCGAAAATAAAGTGGGACGATTTAATCAATAGTTAGCTAAAGGACAAAATCTTTTAAAACTGCTTCTCGAAACCTCAAAAAGTTCATATCTTGGCATAACTCGTTTCACGATTTGAGACCTTTCTCGGACCGATATTTGGCTTGTACTTCAAACTTCAAATCTTGAGAGACGATCTCGAAATTATGGTCTTCTCTTCATTTTGGTATACATCTTCATAAGGAGTGAAAGATGCTTCAAACGTTGACCACGACTTCTTCATTTATCCTCTTCTTTATTTAGGATTTTGATATACAACGATCTGCCTCCTTTTCGGACTTGGATCTATTTATCCTCATACCTTGTTAGGGTCTTTTTGGATATACTTCTCCATGATATTTAGGGGAGTAATTGCTTCTCGTAGTGTGTCTTGATCCTTCATATTGATTTGGATTAATGATCTTCACATCATCTTAGGATCTTTAGAAAAAAGTGAATCCTCATGCCTTGTTAGGGCCTTTTTGGACTCGGGTATCCTCATGCCTTGTTAGGGCCTTTTTGGATAAGCCAATCTTCGCGTCCCGTTTCAATAAGTTATGCCTTGGCTATGAACTCTAATTAATACCGAGCAACTTTTAAACGATCTTGTGCTAGAAGCTAAGTAACCTTTTAAATCGTATAACCTTATTTATTGCAAATATATTTATTAACAAGTGATGGGAGAAAAAGTTCATAACTAACTCACATAAGTTAATGAAAGAATACCGAACTTATAATTAACTCTATCATCTCTCGTTCTCCACAATTTAAAATCTCAAGTAATGAGACTCGTGGATGCTTAGCCTAATAAACCAATTAAGGTCCATATGGTTAAGGATACTAGCTAGAGTAAACTTAGATAAGTAAACTCGGGTTGAGTCAAAATATTCACGACGGGCCTAATATATCAAAGACATCTAAACTTGTTAAAACCATTTTATTTATTTATTTATTTTTATTCATGAAAATAGAAAATTATTAATATGATGCAATGACAAAAGGAAATAAATTAAATGAAAATACTACAAGGCCAAAATAGATCAAAAATTTGAAAAATGGTTGAATTTTTTTTTAAAATTTCCGGTTAAATGGGGTCAAATTCATGGAAAAGGCCACTAAAATTTCGATAGAAATCCCCCCTACACTTAAGATAAACATTGCCCTCAATGTTTAAGCATGTGGGAGAATAAACTCCCCTACACTTAGGACATTGAGTGCGTTGTTTAAATCGAGCTAAGGAAAGGACAACTAAAGTGATTACATTTATTCGTTTTAAGATAGAATCACAATAGCAAAAACTTATCGAAGGAACCGGGTACACGGGTAACACGGGAACACGGGTCTCGTCAAAAGTACCAAAAGTGGATCATCAAAGCACATGTACCTACACAATCACAACACACAAAACAAACAACCTACACGGCTCCCCCCTACACTTATTGTAGAAAATAGATAAAAGATAGAACATCGGGTTGCCTCCCGAGAAGCGCTTGTTTTTGTTAACCGAGTCACGAGCCTGACTCGAACCCGAATTAAATGGTCCATGGGGAAGCCTCGAATGTTATACCGGGATCAAAAATCTTATCCTCGGTCCCGGAGGAACATAATAAATGAGAGGCAGGAGGATAAGTCATGAAAGGTAGAAAAGTCCTCTCGACATAAGAAAAGTAAGTGAAGTCGTGATCCACGGGAGGTGGGATAGGTAAAGGAGACAAATTGTCATCCCCCAAAGACATAGGATGGTCACTATTCGGCAAAGCCGTAAAGGTATCAATCATAGAATAGTCATTTTCACCTCCCGGGTCAAAGCACTCATCCTCATTTCCCGGTATGAAATGAGGAGAGTAAAAGCGATACATCACTTGCTTGGGTGTGCACGCGTTAGGACGGGGTGGCAACATAATATGAGAAATATCAGAGGACATATCTACCACCCGCATCACCTCACCAGACCGAATCAAACGGAAAGTAGGGTCAAATCTCTCCACCTCCTCTACGATGGGAGGTGGCATGGGTAACAAAGAATGCTCATCAATAGCAATAGAGTCGGAGCTATCAATATCCTCAATCCCCTCTTCAAAGAGAGGATTCACCTCACTAGAGATGTAGGCGTCATCAAAATCAAATAAAGGGTTCGAATAAATCTTGAAATTTTCCTTCGGAACGTCTTCATCGGATAGTGACTCGTCATCACTAGAAGTAAAATCATCATCGAGATCAAAAATGGGATTAGAGAAAGCCAAAGAATCGTCTCCCAAGATGTCGGTGGGAGGTAATGAATCATCACTATAAAGAGATTCGCACTCATCGTCACTATCGGAAGCAACCGTAGGCTCACTTTGGATTGGAATAAGAGTCTCGTCACAAGGAATAGTGATAAGACCCTCATCCCCCATGATGAGAGAGGCATCGGGCTCCGTAGTGGAAGAATCGAGAATAGGAGTGGTAGAATCCTTAGGCTCGAGAGCCGGCAAGTTGAGAGAAGGAATTACAATTGCACTAGGACATTGAGCACAAAGATCATTCCAAGAAATAGTATTCTCATCGTCATCATCATCATAATAGTAAGAACGCACAAGAGGAGGAGTATAATCACTAAGATTAGATACTTGCTCTTGTCGTTGTCGTTGTTGCTCCTCCAAAGTCTTGGTCAGTCGAATTAAGCCGTCATGAAGTTCCAAAAGAAGGGCTTTTCTTTCGTCATTCAAAGCATTGATTTGTTGAATTCTTTGAGAGGATTGATGATTGATGGTGGGATGTGGGGGTTCAAAATTTTGAAAACCGGAATTATAGCACGGATGTGGCTCATAATTCATTGGTTGACAATAAGAAGTATCGTGAGGGCCCCCACAATGATTGCAACACGGGTATTGGGAAAAACCCGGTTCATGTTGCGGATAGGGATTGTCATAGACGGGAGGGGGGGAGAAAGTATTATAAGAGGAGAAGTACGAATTCGTTGAATTGCAAAATGGACAAAATCCAAATTGTGTATTGTCGATATCAAAACCACACCGCTCACAAATACACCATTGACATGTTTGAAAACCATGCCATGGTCTCCCACACCGAACGCAAGACGAATCCATGAAGAATTAAAAATAAGAGGGGTTGAGAAAAAGAATTAAACACAATAGAGGATAAAGAAGAATATATTTTGTATTTTTTTAGAAAAAATATATATACAAGAAAAATCGAAAGAAATCGAACTAAAAATTAACACTAATACGTAATATTTTTGGTGTAATACTTTTAGGAAAAAGTATTACTTTTGATTTTTATTTAATTTTTTTTGGTGCAATTCTTAGGAAAGAAATTGCTTTTATGATTTTTTTAATTTTTTTGTATTTTAATCTTTTTGATTTTTTATGTTTTTGATTTTATTGCAAGAAACGTAACGTTCAAAGAATGAACGGATCCCAAAAATCCAAACGTCTTCACGAAAAAATCGTCAATCGTACGAGCGAAGCGGCAGCGGCGCCATTTTGAAACTAGGATTTTATATGTTTTGCAATTCTATTTTTAAACAATTAAGTTCGTTTTTCCTCGACTCACTCGAATTTGATTTCCGGTTTAATCGTATAGACTTAATTGTTCTTGGTGTCGATATTTTTATATTTTAAACAAGACTATTTATTAATAAAATCTATTTAATTTAAGGAAAACTATCGTCATCTTAACTATCTAAACTATTAATATGAAAATAAAATCTAACTATTTAATAAAACTTAAAAACTTTTAAATGAAATCTATTTTTAAAATAAAACTTTAAACCTAATTAATTTTAACTTAAAAACTTTTTAATTTAAATCTAAAGAAATTTTAAACTAAATTTAATGACATAAAAGAAAACTAGATAAAAACAAAACTTAATTAAAACTAATCTTTAAAACTAATAAAAAGTTAAACTAAATTTAAAAGTAAATAAAATAAAAATATATTTTTTTGTCTTTTTATATTTTTTATAAAAACTGAATTAAATGATAAAACCTTTTAATTAAAATTAAAACTAATAAAGCTTATATTAAACTAATTTAATTAAAAAAACTGCCACAATTAAAAGAAACTATATTAATTAAACAATGAGAATGAAAACTCAAAAAGATGCCTAGACAAGATGGTTGGGGCGTTCGACTGCTAAGCGAGGGGTCCTGGGTTCGAACCCCAGGACAGACCAAAATTGCTATTTTATTTATTATTATTTTTTTTGGAAATTAAACCCACTCAGACCAATTGTGTCTGAGTGTTTTAAATACAGCAGAAATAGGCAACAAACAAATCAGATAAGCAGTCTCTAATTACCGAATAAACCAAGAAGCTGAAACAAAGTATCTGACTAGATAAATAAGAACATAAGCTAACTTATAAAATAATAAGCAGTTAACAAAATCAGCCAAACAGTAAAAATAAACAAATCACCAACTCAAATAATCAAAATAAGCAATTATATTTAAAACTTGAGAATAAGCAAATCCAAACAGTAAATAAGCTAATCTAAATAAACTAGGACGAATGAGCAGATAAAAACAAAAGCCAATAAGATATATAAACAGTAAGCTAAGCAAATGGAAAAGCTAAAAACAATAAGAAAATGAGAAAACCAAATAAACTAAAAAAACTTAATAAGCTGAATAATCCTAGATCAAACTAAAAACTAAACAAACCAAACAATAAGCAAAAGACAAACCAAATAAGCATATTAAGCAATAAGATAATAAGATGATAAATAAAAAAACTACAAATCCTCTACTCAACTCAGAATTTCAAAACAATTCAGCAATCTAAAACTCGAATCCAAACGAGGAAGACTTAAGCAGGTCCAAACAATCTTGATCAGATAACTCAAATAAAACTAGCGGTAACATTAACATAACTAGCAGAATAAAAAGAAACAGTGACAAAATCAAACAGAAACATTAAAACTTAAGCAGATCAAAATAATCTTAAACTAAATATAATAAAATTGAATAAGAATAAACACCTTATGTCGAAACCTTTGAGCCGAAGGATTGGCGCTGAGCCACCTTAAGATCGAAACAACACAGTTCAAACACCAACTTCGATTCCCAGCTTTCGCGAACCAAAATAAATCAATAGTACCGAACAGTGGTCTTCAATCTCGAACCAGTTTTATGTTTATTTATTTATTTATTTATTTTTTTTTATTTTTTATTTTTAATTGATGATGATAATAACAAGAACAGTAACTAAAAAAAAGAATTTAAGGTGAAGTTTAAGCTTCGACAGAAAATTAACTGGGAGAAAAGAAATCATTAAAATTAAACTTTTTCATTAATTAAAATATATCATTACAATATTCTGAAAATTCAAAATACAATAAATCCTATAACTAATTAACTGAAAAATAAATCTAATTTAAATCAACTCCTAAAATTAATTAAAAAAAACTGGAAAATAAAAGAAAAGAAAAGCTTGATAATTACAAGATGTGGGTGGGGTTTTATAGGCAAACCCTATGTGATGTTTGGAGAACACGGTAAATCATCTCGGCCGTTGAATCCGCATTTCCTTAATCTCTTTCTTCCCATGATTAATCCTACGGTTGAAAACCATTTGTTCACTTGGATTGCCAGAGTGGCACCAAGTGTGCTTTTGATTGGTGGCACCAAGATATGATGTGATGGATGGACTGGCGCATCTTCTATACCTCGAAATTGTGGGGAATTAATTGGGGCGCGTGAGGTTCACACACCAACCAATCAAAAACCCCCAATTTTCTAGGGTTTGTGGAGTGGCTGTGTTCTTCTTTTCTGCTTCTCTCTCTTATCTCGTTTCTTTATTTTTTTCTTGTGTGCTTTTGACCGTGACTTGTTGACTCAATAGAAAGTTTATAAACTTTCTCCTCCACCATCTCATATCTTCTTCAATGGGCTTTGATCCAATTAATATCACTCCCCCTCGTCTCTTTTCTTTTCTTTAATGGGCTTTTGCTCAATAACTTTTTAATCCATCCATAGTTTGGGCTCTAATGGGCTAATCAAGTTTTTATTTAAGCAAATTCAAACTTTCAAAAGTACTTTTGAGCCATTAACCCGAATGTGGGACCCGCAAGCCCGTTTAACTCCATAAAAATTAAATCCGCTAAAAATGAGTTTGATTTCGGCTTTGTTGATCATTTCTTCAAAATCGTGTCAGTTAAACCGGTTTCCGTGAACTTGGGCACACTTTGGTCTTTTGACTTTGTCTTCACTTTTTCTTGGACTTTTCTTCAACATTTGACCGTAAAATCCCGTGTTTTCTTTCCTTTTGATCATTTGTACCTATTTTAACACAAGAACACAAAACCACGCGTAATTCCGACTTTTATGATATAAAACACATGATTAGGTCTTGTTTTTCCTTGATTTTAGTGGCAAAAGGATAAGTGTTTACACACTTATTATGATTCCTATTTTAATATTGAGAAAAAAATATAAAGTAGTTAATCGAAAAGAGTTTAGGATAGAACCGGGAATAATGGAACACGGAATCACGGGTCGTCAAGAGTCATCAAGAGTGTGTCTTTGAAGCTCGAATCCCTGATTAAGAGAGTAGAGGAGAGGAAATAGCAAACCAACGGGTCTCCCCTACACTTAGGATAAAGAAAGAGAAAAGATAGATGCATGGGTTGCCTCCCAAGAAGCGCTTGGTTTTTGTTAACCGATTCGTGAGCCTGACTCGACCTTGATCATCAACGGAAGAAGCATGAAACATATCCACCAGGATCAAAGACATAGTTTTCGTCCATCAATAAGCACAAGCTTAAGGCGAACAAGGCAAGCCAAAGAATAGTAGGCAAGGTTCCCTTAAGCAGTGATGGAGCATGGTGGAAGCAAGGTTGAAGTGGTGCAAGCAGATTTCCATAAGTTCCAAATATTTTTCCTTTTATTTCATCAGGTAGATACTGAGATGGCTGTAGAATGTCAATACCGGGGTCGAACACCTTTTCCTTTAAGGGAAAATAGCACTCAGGCTCAGCAGAGTGTGAAGAAGATCCGCAAAGAAGCACAACCTCGTCCTCAGAAGGGGGACAAAGAGGTGTCAAATCATATGTGCAACGGATATTGGTGTCGACCGGTTTCTTCTCCTTTAAAAGAATGTGCTTCAAATCCAAAGTAGGATCAAGACGATAATCTTCAAAGTCCAAAGGAGGAGCATCACTCTCATGAGGGAAGTAAGTGTTAAGAAATGCAGAGAAGTCTTCCTCAAATGAGTAATCGTCCAAAGTAGGATCGAGTGATGGCGGAGGATCTTCATCGTGAGAAGAATCGCTCGAAAGAGTATCGGCCTTATCAAAATCATCGAAATTAGGCAGGTTGGGATACTCAGAAGTACAATCATCAAAATCATCCGAATCTGAGCTAGAATCATCATCATAAGCATCAAAGACCGGTGGAGAATCATAAATGGGAGAAGGTTCCAAAGTGGAGCGAGAATCATCCACATCATCATGAAAGAGTGGATTATCATTGCAAGACTCGAATAGAGGATTGTTGCAGACGACAAAATCATCGAGCACATTAATCATATTCACTGATTCTCGTCCATAGTATTTGCCTTAGCTTTATTTTAGCCTTGCTTTAGTTTAAGTTTTAGTTGCGTTTTAAGATTCCCTTAGTTAGATTTAAGTTTGCGTCATTTACTTTAAGTGTCTTTTAATTTCTCGTCTCGCTTTTAAATACTTGCCCATTATTTTAATTAGACTTAGATTTAAATTTCCTGCCTTTTACTTTAATTGTTCTGCACTTTTATTTTAAACACTACAACGACACATTTTTGTTTCCACCAAAATAAAACTGAGTCACACATTAAACACAAATTTTTCAATTCGAAGAGATTGGTACAACGAATCTTTTTAACCTGAGTAAAATCGAGTTATTAAATGGCGCCGCTGCCGGCTCTTTTCGTAAAGATTAACGGTTTTCTGTGAGAGACGCGTTGCTTTTTGGGATCCGTTCACTTGTGAGCGTTATTTTTCTTGCATAAAAAATTCAAAAAAAATCATAAAAATTAAAAATTGGTAAAAAAATATATAAAAATTAAAAATTTCAAAAATCCAAAAAGATTTTATCTTTATTGTGTATATATATTGTTTTTGTGTTTGGTTTCTTTTTTCTTTTGTCTTTGTAGGTGCATGCGTACTAGATCTTCTAATTATCAAGAGCCCGAGCCTCAAGAAGATTTAGCTATGTCAGGTGTAAACAACAATAATCCACCGCACCCTAATAATAACAACAATGTTCTTCCACAGCCCGATCTTCGGACCATGGAGGAGCTTTGTCAACCAACAATGTTTGGACGAGGAGGACCGATTGCGCCGATGCAAATCAACGCTCCTGAGTTTTCGTTGAAGCACCACATGATTCAGCAAGTGCAAACAAACCCATTCCGTGGATTGCCTGATGATGATGCCAACAAACACCTCGACAAGTTCATTACATTCACCCAAAGCATGAAGTTGGCTGGTAGACGAGAAATTAAAAGACACTTAAAGTAAATGACGCAAACTTAAATCTAACTAAGGGAATCTTAAAACGCAACTAAAACTTAAACTAAAGCAAGGCTAAAATAAAGCTAAGGCAAATAATCTTAAAGTGCAATTAAATAAAAAGACGGGAATAATAAAGCTTGAAAATAAAGACAGAAATTTAAAAAGAAAGACTAAAAGAGAACTGAAAGAAACCTTGATTCGGAAGTTCAAAACTTCCGAATGAACTGGCTTGATCCGGAACTTAGACCTTGATTCGGAACTTTTAAGTTCCGAATGAACAAAAAGATGTTGATCCGGAACTTCTTCCGAATGAAACACTCTTGACTCGGAACTTATTGACCCGGAACTTGGTTCGGAAGATCTGTCTGATTCGGAACTTGTCCTTCGTCCGGAACTTTCGCGTTGATCCGGAAATTTTGAGTTCCGAATGAATCTTCTTGATCCGAAAATTTTTGAGTTCCGAATGAAGTCTATTGATCCGGAAATTTTTGAGTTCCGAATGAACAATGCTGACTCGGAAGTTTTTGCTGATCCGGAACTCTTCCGAATGAAAGAACTCCCTCCCTCTTGGTTTGGAAGTTTCCTGGGAATGATCAAACACAGAAACAAACGCCCCGAAGAACAAGGGATAACAGAAACAAGAATATAACACAGATTTAACCAAAATCAAGCAAACGATTAAGCTAAACTGTTAACAAATCAACAATTAAACATAAACAAACAATTTAAATCAACAAAACAAACAAATTTAACCATAATAATAAAAAACCCACTTGATCAAAATAAGAACATGGACATAAACATAAACTTAAAAATCAAAGATTCAGAAAGGTAGATGAGAGATTAACAAGATAAAGTAAAGATTGACAAGAATTAAATGGAAACTTACTTGAAATTAAATGAATTTAAGGTGCAAGACAAGGTATATAAATTGACAAGTATTTAAATGTGCAAGAAAAATAAATGTGGAAGAGCTAATTTGTCAAGTTAGCCAACAAGAAAAATGATTATCTAGTCCTAACTATATATAGGGGAGGATTAGGAAGCTTCCTCCCCTCTTTCCTTTTGTCTTAATTACAAGCTTAAGTCCTTCCTTCTTTAATCTTCATTAATTGCATGCTTAGTCCTTTTCTTCTAATCTTCTTTAAACTTGGACTTAAAGGACTTTTGGCTTCGGGATTTCTTTGAACTCGTCTTTAAATTTTTCAATAAAATAGACTTGAATTCTTCGGCTTTTGATAAACTTCCGTCTTTTGACTTTTTCTTCGATAAATCTTCAGAATTGGTCTTGGACTTCCGTTCTTTTTGCACTCTTGACTTCTTGACTTCGTCTTTCATCTTTTTCTTCAATAAAAGTCCGTAAATGCCCATGAATGTCTGTGTTTTCTCCACTTTTCACCTTTTCGTCCTAAATCACAACAAAAACACAAACTACGCATAATTCCGACATAAAAGACATAAAATACACGTTTTGGTCCGATTATTATTGTAATTAAGTGGTAGAAAGGATGGGTGTTTACACACCTATCACGCACCTTAATTTCTTGCCTTTAATTCAAGTAAGTCTTTTTATTTTGTTGTTTAATCTTTGTTTTCCTTTAATCAAGCTTTTAATTATCATTCTCATCCTACTTTTCTTATCTTTGATTTGATTTTGGTTCGGATTAAGCATTGATTTTGCTTAATCTTATTGCTTATTTGATTAAAAAGTTTATCTTATTTATTTCTATCTAGGCTTTTATACGAATTAAGCTATAAGTTTAAAAATCTTATTGGCTTATTTTGTATTTAGCTTATTTGTTTTAAGGTTTTCTTAAAAGTTTTATCTTTTTAAAAGTTTATTTTATAAAGTTGTTTATTTTGTGTTTTGAAAAATTCTTTAAATTTGTTGCTTATTGTCTCGTCTTATTATCATTTCAATTAAGTTTTTGGTATTTGCTTATTAGTCTTAGCTTATTTGGTTCTTGCTTATTGCGAATTCTACTTCCATCGGAAAGAGATCCTACATTCCGACAGCTAACCCTCATTCGGATCGTGACACTTGGAATACGGATTTGAGATTCCGACGGTAATTCCCCCTTATTCCGATCGTGATTGCGATCGCTTATTGCGATCGTATATTGCGACGACTCTTAGGGTTTTATTGAGACGAAGTGCTGCCAAAATTTCGCTAGCCATATTCCGATAGGTCCCACATTCCGACAGGTGATTCCGATCTAGCATTCCGATTAAGATTCCGACAGGTTTGTTTTGACAATGCGATAGGTGAGTGTTATTCCGATAGAACTTGGTTTCAGTTATTCCGATAGGGGATCCCGATCACATTCCGATCATCATTCCGATAGAGTGGTAATTTTGCATTCCGATACCTACATTCCGATCAGTATTCCGACGGCTTATAGTGACAGCATTCCGATGGGATTCCGACGGATTGGGTTTTGTTTTATTGTTTTGCTTAGTTAAATTTTCAAGTTTACATTTTTATTACTTTGTCAAACTTACTTTTCATCAAGCATTAATTATTGTTATTTAATTAATTTACTTTTTAAAGTTTTAATATTGCACCATTTAAGCTTTAATTAGTTTTAGATTTAATATTGCAATTTTACTTTACTACAACGACCAATCTATTGTTTTCCACCAAAAGACGACTGAGTCGCACGTTTAACCCTTTTTCAATTCGAAGAGGCTGGAACAACGATATTTTTAACTGAGTAAAATCATGTGGCGCCTCTGCCGGCTCTTTTTGTGAAGATTAACGGTTTTCTGTGAGAGACGCGTTGAATTTTGGGATCCATTCACTCGTGAACGTTATTTTCTTGCTCTAAACTTTAAAAAAATCCATAAAAATTAAAAATTGTTAAAAATCTATAAAAAATTAAAAAATTTAAAAAATCTAAAAAGATTTTATTTTTATTTTTACAAGTACATATATATTCTCTATTTCTTTGGTATCTTTTTCTTTTTCATTACAAGTACATATATATTCTCTATTTCTTTGGTATCTTTTTCAAAACACTTGTCCATTTTGCGGATTACCGGATGATGATGCCAACAAACACCTCGACAAGTTGGGACGAGATGACTCAACGATTATTTTTGTCGCGCTACTTTCCACCATCCATGGTCACGAGCCTTCGAAATCAAATTAGTGGATTTACTCAAGAACCCGATGAATCACTTTTTGATGCTTGGGAACGATATAATGTTTTGATCGATCGATGTCCAAACCACAACATGCTCCCCGTCACCTTAGTTGATACTTTCTACAACGGTTTAACTTTTCGTGATCGTGATACGATTAATGCAGCCGCCGGTGGCACATTTATGAAAATAAGACCCGAGGAGTGTAGAGAGCTTATCGAGAACATGACTACTCACCACAAAAATTGGGATTCATCCGCATCTTCAAGATCAAACCCGAGAGTCAATGTTTCTTCTACTTCTTCAAACCCTGATATCACCGAATTGACCCGCGCAATGGTCGAAATGAGCCAGAATATGCAACTTTTGGCTACAAATCAACAACAACAAGTTAAAGCTGTGGCAACTTCTTGTGAGACTTGTTGGGAATAAAATGTAGCCAGTCCACTTGAGCGCTGACAAGAGGAAAACAAGCGTTGATAAGAAGAAAACAAACACTAACAGATCAAGCGTTGACAAGAAGAAGTCAAGCGTTGATAGGTTGAAGACAAGCACTGATAGAAAGATATGGTATACGCGTATTATGTTTTTAGTTTGTTTATAGTAAGGATAGGATCAACATTGTATTTTGTATAATTACCTTTACCTAGAATAGTTGATACGTAGACTCTTTTACAAGGCTTCTTATGTCTATAAAAGAAGACCTTTAGGTTATGTTTCAATATAAGTTTTCATACGTTAAAACACTTTCATTGTAAGCAAGTTTATTATTATCAATCAAGTGAAATTTTAGTTTACATCCTTTGTGTGTTCTTGTTTAAGTGTTAATTCCACATAACACTTGAATTACTTTATACATAAACTAAGTTTCTCTACGTGTATAACTTGATCTAATCTCGTTTACACAAGCTAAAACGATCTAAGTTTGGGATCAACAATTGGTTTCAGAGCAGGTGGCTCTCGATGCTAGGATCAACAAGGTGTTCGAGTCGAAGAATGGTGAAAAAGAAGAAAAACCCGTCTAGGGTTTTATGGTCGAATCTCACTGTGCAGCCGTATTTAAACAGCGATATCTTCTCTGTTAACCGTTGGATTGTCGTGAAATTTTTGCTGTAGGTTCTTGGCATATATGTCTTGAATCTCACCGGATGGATCGTCGATCTGAGATATTATTAAAGAGATATAGATCGTCGAAGTTGGCTGCAGAGAATGGTATTCAATTTTCTGTTTTTGTTCTTTTATTAGAATAAGATTTAGGGTTTCTCCCCTAAACCCTAGATCGATTCAAAAAGAAAAGATGTGTTATGTTATTGGTTATGCTGGTGATTGCTCGAAGTTATGATTTAAGGACGGAATTTTCGTTTTTAGGGTTTGTATAAACCCTAGATTTATCATATTAAAACATAGCAGTAGGTTATAGAATCTTTAGCGGGGCTTGATGTGTTAAACCCTAGATGGTTGTATGATTGAAGATGATTTGATAATGTGATATTCGTTAAACTATTTTGGAGAATAAACCCTAGTTTATTGTTTATGCTGCTGTTCAAAGTTATAAAAGCAGATAGCGACATGTGATCAAGAGGAACGAATGTGTGTGAGGAGTTCTTAGCTATAAAGGGACATATGATGGTGACCTTACATTCATTCATATTTTCGCTACTGTCTAAACGAAGCTTGCTCAATGTGGGATTTTGTGTACGAATTAAAAAGAGGTCACGTGTATAAAAGAATGAAAGAGTAAAGTATCACGTCCAAAAAAAATTATAGTGAAAGTGACGTGATTTTGGAAGTAAAAGCATGTGTAGTAGCTTTATATTGATCGATTTAAAGGTTTCAAAAGAAAAAAATATGGCACGTGATGAAAGTCAGAATGAAGTACGAGTGGGTTTCGAGCGTACTGTCAAAGAGAGGAGTATGGGAAAAAGATTACAATTTGTACACTGGTGGATCTCACTTGAGGCAGAAGCAAAGTTTCAGACGCATCAAAGGGAAGAGAAAGTGTGTGGTCCCAATGTGATCGTTGAAAGACAAGAGTGAAGTTAAGGGTGTGTTTGGTTTGAAGTCGGATTTTACTTTGGATGTGGGTTTATAAAGTAGAAGGTTTAGATTTGAGTAAAATTTGGATTTGAGGTAGGTTTTGGAGAGAGAAAGTATATTTGTTTATTTGATTTTATATTTATTTAGTATATAATAAAATAATTTTATTTCAGAAATTAAATAATAAAACGTGGTTGAAAATTTTAGTAAAATAAAAAATTAAAAAATATGTGGTTGGTAAATTTTAGTAAATAAAAAATATACCCAAAATAAAATGATTCTACAAAACCCCAGGGTGGGGGTGGAATTTCACTATTGGTCATGATGGTAAGTGTCAGGAAAAGAAAATAGTTACCAAACAATGAATTTACCAAAGGATTAAGCCCAAACCTTACAAAACCCGGATACCAAACTACCCCTAAAAGTATTGCTTTATCATATTATTTATTCATAGTAATGTGCAAGTTCTACGGTTTATTTGCTTGTCCAATTGGTGTTCACAAGTTGACAATCACAACTATAGTCTTCACGTGGGATTGAATAACACCATTGGTCGATTTTGAATGGGGACGTTAAAGCAATATTTTATTCAGATTGTGTTTTATTTTGGATGCTTAAAGTGATCACGTCAAGTTTGGGTACAAGTTGTGGTACATGGAAGAATGAATGAGACGTATGGTATTATTATACACGTGGGTGTATAGCAGCTGTGTTGGAGCTTGTCGCAGCCAAGAAGTTTACGAAGAAAAAGAAGACGAAGATAATATTGGAAAAGTTGGTACACAGTGAGTTATTTTATTGGGTAATATTTTTAGCCGCTGTCGAGAGTTATGAAGCCACAGATGGTGTCAGTGGCTGAGTCGAGCCGCTGACAAGAATAAAACACACGCTAACAAGGAAGACGCTGACACGTGAAAGCTAGACGCTAACACGTGTTGTCCGATATATGATTTTTAAGCGCTGATACGTATCGTCCGATATACGACAATACATACAAAAGATATATTGGATGACTCAGGATCTCGGACAGAACAGTCTGTTTAAATTTTAATGACTTGTTTTTGAAGATTGTGTTTGGTGCAATGACGTTTTATTTGATTATGTGACAAGGCTAACCTTGCGGTTACGTCCCGACTTGGATTAGAAGCAGAACGCCGACAGAGGCAGCAGTTGCATAAAAGAAGAGGATGATATTGTACTTAGATGATTTTCATTGCAAATTGGAGGTTTCGATGAAGACGATTGATTATTGCTTCTTTAGTGTTAGAGTTGTTTTTCGCGAGTTTGTGTTTTATCATATCTTTAAATCATGTGGATAGCACCCCATTGGTTTGAAGGTAACTTGTCCGTGCTTTAATGGTTAGTGACGAAGACTTGTCAAATCTAGCAACTAGATACCTTGCTATCACTTGAAGGAGTTACATTATTGTGCTCAGTGTCTCACAAAGGATGAGGATTTTGACAAAGAGATCGAGGTCTACTTATATTTTCTGTGTCATATAAGTTCGACGTCACATGGATAGTGCAAGATATAAGGTACAAGCTTGGGAGATTCCACTTCTTCAATAAATAGGTTATATTCATTTTTCTTCATTCGTAATCTCCAATTAGATTCTACATGGTTCGTGATCCATTTACATGCACCACTCAAGGGGAAGAGTTTATTAGTTGTTTATCTTTAGAAGACCCCTATTGGATGTGACAAAAAGGGGAAGAAGATTCAAAGATCAAGGTATGCAACTTAATTTTATGTGGTGATATGTTTTACAAGAAATCTTACTTTAAGGGGAAGCTTGTTTCATTCGTGAAAGATCAAGATTTGAAGATTGTTTTTGTCATCATCAAATAGGGGAAGATTGTTGGGAATTAATTTAATGAGACAAAACAAGAATAATGAAACAAGGACTTATATGAAAATATCAAGATTTATAAGAATATGGAGCCCTTTAATACAACAAGGAGGAATTATTAGCAAAAGATGAGAAGGACTTCTAATTAAAATAGATTTCTTCTAGAAAGGGGTATGTGTAGTATATAAACACATACACCCTACATGCTTTATCATTTAATTATTCACAATGTAGTCATAAAGCAAAAGTCGTGTGTTCTAGAAGTGTGTGATCTTGTAAACATGTCTAGGGTTAGTTGGTTAACGTTTAATGAGAAGTAAACATTGGAAAAGAAACATCTTGTTTATGTTTCATGTTCTTATTCCGCTATGTTAATCATATGAACATGATGCATATCCTAGATCATGTTGAGAAACTTTGATCTAAAAGAACACAGAAACCCTAAAATCACCAAAAACCTAATTTTCACAAAACCCTAAAAACATCATGTCCACTCCAGAAACAACTTCCTCCTCCTCAAACCACAAAATCAAGATTCCCATGCTAGATGCAAACAATTTTGAGCTGTGGAAGTTCAACTTTGAGCAATATCTGGGGATCCATGACTATACTCTCTGGGAGATTATTGAATATGGAAACACATTCAATAAAGCTCAAAAGATTGTTGATGCCATTGCTACAAGATCAGTTGTTCAAGGATGTTCAGAAGAAGATAAGAAAGAAAAACCTGACGATGGTAGAGCTGTGTCTGCTGATGAAATAGCAAAGAAAAGGGTTGAAGAAAACCAACCAAATACCCTTCGTGGGTTTCTTCTGCGATCGACCAAAGAGAGAGAGGGGAAGAGATTTTGGGATATATTGACTTATGAGGAGAATGTTTGTTTATATAGGCCTAAACATGTATCCATAAACAAATAAAAGGAAAGGTTTCCCCTTTCTTTTCTCCCCTATAACCGACCGACCAAACACACCCTTAGGGGTGTTCCGGAATCTTCAAAATTTCTTTCTTTATATTTACTTACTATGTATTTAACACTCGTTAATACTTAACTATTAATTAATTAACGATCGCTAAAGTTATGTCTCGGTTTAAATTAATAAATATATAAATATATATATTTATTAAATAAATTAATAAATACAATAAATATATTTATTAATTAAATTAACACTTTACGTATTGTGTGCAATCCCGTAATCTCGAGCTCGATCTTATCACACGACTATTAAATATAAGTCCATAAACTTAAACGAACATTTAAGAAAGGAATATTTCTTTTATAGATAAGTGAGGAGAAAGTCTCGATTCGTGTAGATCCTTAATGAATCATGGCATGCATGTTAGAAACGAATGGGATTCTGAGATCTAACAATTATAGAGTATACTGTTCGAATCTATGTGAGCTGATTATTTATTAATTGACCTTTCAACACAATGAGTTAACCTGTTTTTTTATAATGTCATCTCGCAATATAACAAATTTCATCATTCCGGAAAATTTTCTTTAAAACGTGATCTCGAAATAATTTCTTATAACCTCATCTCGCAAAAGTTTTTTTTAGTCCATTTCGCAATATTGTGAAACGTCCTTTTTCAATATTTGGAAACGTGCCATCTCGCAATATTTTGAAACCTGCGATCTCGCAATATTTTGAAATAACACAATCTCGCAATAATCAAAACTGCTATCTTTATCCTGAAAAATCTGGATCTGGTCAAATTTTTTTTAAAAAAATTTCCCGATCTATAACAAGAAAACCCAGAACCCAGATCTTGATACATATATTCTTGTAACAAGAAGATATGATGGGACACGAGATGAACTGACGATGATACTTGAAAGAACACTACATCCACATATGATGTTATAATGAAGGATGTGACAGAATAGTGAAACCAGAACCACAAATTTGAATAGACCACATCGATAGTTGAAAATAAAAATAAAAATTTGATTTAAGAATGGTAGATGACAAATAACAAATAAAAAGGCAAAAAAACAACTGTCCAAAGCAGTTCGAGAGAAAAAAATAAAAATGAGACCGGATGGATTAATAAAAGAAACACGAACCATGAATCAGGAATGAATACAACACGAATGCAAACACGGATACAAAAACATGAAACACCATCGGTTAGCTCTGATGCCAATTTAATTAAATATTCATCAATAACACGGGTATAGATCTGGAGGTCGGGGAGGATTAAACAAGTGTTTATCCATTGTTAGTGAGAGAAAGAAAGAGAGATACTAGAAACTATGTGTATTTCTAAAGAGAGAAAAGGGAAACAAGAAAATGACAATCCTCACCCCCTTCATGAAAGTATGGTGGGGTATATATAGCTCAGGACTTGAACTAACTTACATGTGACAATTTTAGTCCGTGCAATTCTAGGCTATGTAAACTATTGTAATTCCGTTAGTCGCTCACATTTTAGGGCTAACAAGTTGTTCATATAATCTAATTCATAGCTTATGTGAATGAAATTAGCATAAAATCACCAATGTGGTTTTAAATTACTTTTTTATAAATCTTGTCTTTACATTCAGTGCTCATTATAAGCAAAAGCTTATTTATAAGCTTATTGCTGTCATATAATCATTTTTAGATGTTAAACTAGCTTGTTAATAGATTATTTGACATTTGATTGTGATTAAAAGAGAGGAAAACAAATAAATATTCAAAGTCTATAAGTAATAGGTTCTGTTTTGGGTATAAGCCATGTAAGCATATGAGAAATAAACTGTGGAGTTCAGCTATTAATTTTGTTGATAACTGGTTTAGGAATCGGTATTTTAGTATGGTCTGGATAATGGTTAATGTTCATCTCAATGTTTGCTATTTATCATAGGGCCTAAATGCAGAGTATGATCTTAGTCCTTTTTCAATTTCTCTAGATTATTGTTAGAGTAATTATAGTATCAAACTACTTGTGCTTGGGTGAGTTAGACTTGCTTAGCTTATTTGATTCATAATTGTTTAGTTTATTAATTGACTTGTTTCTGTCACCTAGATAGTCATAATACTATTTTGCTTAAGTGGTGTTTGGAATTGTTGTGGTCTCTTATATTGGTGGATTCTGTTTGGATTTCTCATTTTTCATAGTTTAGATACTCATAAGTAGGCCAAGGAATCACTTTGTTTTATTCGGAATCACTAAGGTCAAAGTTTAGAAAGTCAAAAAGGCAATTGGTGAATAAAAAGTATGAGTGAAGATTGAATGGCATTTGCATATTAAGTACTCACTTCTCAGTAGGTTATAGAAGTAGATATTAGGTTCTTTGAGAACTTTAGAAGTCCATTTAATCTGTTTTTAGGTATTTAGCTTTATAACATAGTAGCACAAAAGATATAAGCACTTTAAAAAGCCATAATAAGCTTGTTTGTAAAATGTGGTGAACTCATTATGTAACACCCCACTTTGATAAGTAGACCGTTACATGATAATTATGGCGTGTCATCAAAGCATGCAAGGTAATATGTAATAAAGACATACAACCATAAAGAAAAATCGAAATCCAACATCGGTTCCCAAACATAAACCCAACATATGCATAAAGTAAATGAAATGAAAAAGGAATAGAAGTATCAGGTAGCTCCTATCCTATGCACGTCCACTAAATGCTCAAGTCTGTCCTTGGGTACCCACCGTATGAGTCATGGAAGAAAATACAGCTGAGCAATACGCTCAGTGAACGGATATAAAGACATGAGAAGAATATCTGGAATTTAATTGAAAGATCTGAAATACTAAATTGAAACAGATAAAAATACTGAAGTTGAAACACTGATATGTAATCTGCAGCAAAAAACTGTATATGTCCTGGAAAACCTGGTTTATAACTTGTAAAACTGAACAAATAACTGATAAAGCTGAAAACATGCATTTACTGTATTTTAAGTGCCAAGAGCTTATATAGGTCATGTAATATAACAACACATGCATGAAGACATAGAAGGGTGACCTCGTCATGCTGTTGGAGGGGTGACCTCTAAATAATAATCTGGGTGGAGGGATCAGTTCCAATGTGAAGGATGTAGAGCACACACCACATTCACATGATAACTGTAAACTAATAAACTGATAAACTAGGATGCACTCATATGCCCCACTGAAATAAAAGGGACGCCGCAAGAAATCACTCCCTCGTAGAGTAGTCATGACACCAGTGCCTCAAGTGTCATGGTTATGATACCTCCGTAACTAGATAAAACTGGTCATGCGTGTATATAAAGCTCAGGCCATTAAACATGGTAATCATGGAAAATCATGTAAAGTTTTATAACATGTAACTGTGGAAAACAGACGGCTGCAAACGGGGAATCCTAATCATGCATAGAAAGGAAAGTCCATACTGAAGGACGAAAATCCGTACCTTATGTCCAGTAATGAAATGAAGGAGAAAGCTGAAGGATCTACTCCGACTTCATGGATACTACATAAATAAGGGACGTGAATGAGTTGTCTGATTACTGTATACTTTACTATTTCTAAGCGTTCTTACTTGTTTTACATGTTCTTGTCTTGTTTCACTGTTTCATGTATTATCTTGTAATTCTTGATGTTTTCATATGTTTTTGATTAATGAATTTCATGAATTCTTGTGTTATTAATACTTGTAGAATCTTAAAAAGTAACTTTATAAAAATAATAGGTTTCCATAAATAGAAAGTTTCCAAAAAGAGAAAGTTTCCATAATAATAAGCTGATTCAATTAGGGATGGCAACGGGTAAGAAAAAACCCATAACCCACGGGTACTCACACGTAAATGGGTGGGTATTTCCGTCATTTTATACCTACGGGTAGGTCGTGGGTATAAATCAAAACCCATTAATGGGTGGCGGGTGGGTGATGGGTATGCTATACCCGTCATGGGTAAACCCATGATACCTATCACGGGCAAACCTATAAAACCCATTTCATATACGTACATGTGTATCCATCAATATAATTATGGGTGTTCTTATAATCCCATTTAAAATAAGATAAAATTCATTATACCTCTTAAATAGTTGTACTTAGATAGTTGTGACTTTTGAGACTATTATAAACTATAATTACTACCGTTGTCAAGAAAACACATTAAACTAAAAAACACTATTCGATTAGCTAGACTAAAAAGTGAAGATCAAATATCAAATCATCAAATATATATACATAGATAATCTAGTTCGTCTCTTCTTGTGCTACCAAACATCAATTCGTCCATACTAATACATATATGATACTACTGTTTTACACTCCTAGCATATTTTGTTCACTCTACAAAGTACACGACACACCTCTAGTCCTCAAACACATCTAAATCATGATTCACTTATTCTAGTTTCGTTGTTTTATTGATATTGTCTTTAATTCAGTTTCTTGAAACGCACTTACATAATTGTTTTTCATATAAGATTATGTGATTTTGTTTTATTGCATTAACCAATGGGTTTACCCACGGGTTATAAATACCCACTGGTATGGGTATAGGTATCAAATTATACCCACTAATGGGTAACGGGTGGGTGGTGGGTATGAAAATATTTACGTAGGTGGGTGACGGGTTTGAGATACCCGTACCCATTACCCACGGGTGCCATCCCTAGATTCAATAAGCCAAAAATATAAGCTAAGGCTCACTTAATATACTTATTAAGTCCTAAATAATTAACTGTCAGAAATGAGTAAAGTATATTTAGTAAATGATATAACATGACATAACTTATTGTTAATTAGTAATTAATAATATAACCTGGTTTAACTGATTATTAATTTATAAATCATGATTAATAAACTTTACCTTAAAACATGATGATTAAATAATTAAATTAAAGTACAAATTAATTTAATAAAACATTGGTTAACATGTAATTAACTAATTAAGCTAATTCTTAAATTAAATAAATTAAATAGGCCATGATAACTAAATAATTACACGAAATAATTATTTTAATTGCAAAGTTAATTAGTTTTTTAAACGAATCACCAAACACCCCCTTTATTCACTTGTTTTTTTTTCCAGATCAAAACCTCAAAACAAACACCCCTTTAGGCTTCCTGTTGCTCAACAGGATCTACCACCGGCAGCCTGAATTACCCACCAGCCTTTGACCATTTGTTGCTTCCCCTAAACTACTTACCACCGCAGCCCCTGCCTCGGTTCCCACTGACAGCAACGGCCTAGCCACCGACTGCCTAACAGTCACACCGGCTGGTCACCTACTGACACTGCAGCCCTTAGGGCTTGCGGCTGTTAGATCGCAACAGCCACCGGCTGCAGCTGTTGGCCTAAATAAACCACCGAGAGCACCCCTCATCGGGTTCTCGGTTTCCGTAACGTAAAACAAATCCGATTATCCATTCTTGCTAGATTTATAATTACATGATTTCATTCTTTATATTTAGTTTAATTCGTGATTAATTATATAATAAAAGAAAGATTCGGGTTTTGATGTTACCGAAAAGATGGATCCAAAGACAAACACCCACGAACACATACGAACGAATCAAAGACCAAAATTCTTTTCCTTCTTCCATTGTCCCGTTTTTCTTCTGGCGGCTACCTAGCTCTAATTAGGGTTTCTCAATTTTTTTGTAACTTGTCAAAATGAAAAGGAATGGATGCTTTAGCTAGTTTATTTGATAGTGGACCGAGCTTATGGACTCTTTTCTTTTCCTTCTTTATAAGCCGGCCAAAACAGCCCCTTAAACATAGTATTTCGTTATCGATGATTTAATAATTTTCGTGTATTTATCTTCGTGTTTTAAGTTCGTGTCATGTCTTGTCATGATTACTATTTATTAAACGTAAATACTTGGCGTGTACATTTATTACACTTGAATGCTTGTCCTGAATTAATTAGATAAAACTTTTAATTAGTCTATAATTTCATGTAATTAATATTTTTGTGGATTTTTCATGCGGGTTTTACAACTCTTCCCCTCTAAAAGAATAATTTGTCATCGAATTAGAAACGTGGTATTGTTGTGGGTTTTACAACTCTTCCTCTCTAAAAGGATAATTCGTCCTCGAACTAGAAACATGATAAGCTGGAAAAAACATGGTCGTGACATGACTGAAGAGAACATGGAACGTGACATGGCTGAAGAGGACATGGAACTTGAAATGGCTGAAGAGGACATGAAACGTGACATGGCTTGAACTATCATTCTTGGATCATAGGAAAAAAATGTTGATAAGGATCCAGATGGACTCCTCTATTTCCCAAGTGGCCTCCCACTTGGGGTGGTTCCTGTAAAGAATTTTGACGAAGGGAAAAATCTTGGTCTTCATGACCCTGTCTTGACTATACTGAAAAGTTTCGGGTTCTATAACTTAGGATGGATCTTCCTGAGTCTGATCGAATGGATAAGATACAACATGTAGGATACATGAAACGATACATTACCAAATAACATGAAAAGAATGGCATTTATAACTCTGAGCAATGATATTGAAAACATATTGGAACGTAATACGTGAACAATTGTGAATGTGATACGTGAGCAATTGTGAACGTGATTCCCGAACATATGGTGAACGCGGTGCATGGAATATATTCTGAACGAGATACGTGAAACATACCGTGAACGTGATACGTGGACATATCGTGAACGTATGCTGACTGAGGAGGGAATGCCAATTGATACGATATGAGACATGAAACGTGACGTGTAACGTCTGCCTGGGTGTAACAATCTCAAAATAGGGCACATTAGCCGAAGGGTCCTTGAGTGTTAATACTCGGCTTTTACACCAAGTATAAAATCTTATCGTCTGAATCTCTTCGAATTGACTATTGGTAGAAAGTGCGACTCAATTGTTCTTGGTGGAAGATTAAATGTGGTTTGGTTTGATTATCTAATTTTAGACTAAAAGCAAATAATTGTCATTGAGTAAAGTAGAAACTTTAAGAATTTAAACTAAAGTTTATTAAGAGAAACACTTAAAACATAAAACTTTGTAAAACTTGTAAAATTTTAAAACTTAAAAACATGATCTATCGGAATAATAAAACAAGTGAATAACCATCGGAATATCAAAACACATTCTATCGCAATGTTGAAGGAATGCTGTCGCAATACACCCAAAAAGGAATCCTGTCGCAATGTCCAATTGCAATATCAAAAGAAATCCAATCGCAATGTCAAATCGCAATATTAAACATTAACCCAATCGCAATGTCACTAAAAGTAATGCTGTCGCAATGTCACTAAAATGAAACCTATCGCAATATGAATCGGAATAATAAACCCTAATGCGATGCACCAATCGCAATGTGCATCGCAATATATAACCCTTTTGCGATCGGATGATCGCAATATATGCCTCAAGTCCCCGTCGCAATGGGGCTTTACTTTGCGATAAGAGTTAATCTGAAATAAGCTAGGAAATAAGCTACTTTCAATAAGCTCAATCCAAGACTTAACTAACTCAATAATAAGCAGAACTAATAAGCATGAAATAAGGACTTTTAAACTTTAAATAAGCAAACTTTCTAAATCAAACTTTGAAAAAGATTAAAACTTTTAGAAAACTTTTAAAAAGTAAATAAGCTAAAATACAAATAAGCCAATAAGCACAAAGATCTTAAAGCTTAAACCATATGAAAGCTTATAGATGAATAAAAAGATGAACTTTTTATTCACATAAACAAGAAAATCAATCACGGATTATGAATAATTCGGATCAAAGGTGAATCAAAATCAAGAAATGTAGAAGGAGATTAAGGAACAAAAAGCTTAAATTGAACTTGATTAATGAAATCAAAATATAAAAAGGTTTAAACTTGAAAGATTAAAAGAAAGAAAAGATGAAAACTTAGTGAGAGAAAGTTTGGAACTTTCTCTCTCTAAAAACTAGAAAGGAAAAGTGAAAAATGAAACTAGCTACCTAAAAACTAACCACCCTCCTAATGTGTATTAGGAGGGTATTTATAGGGAAAAATGGGAAGGAGTGCATGTGTTGCCTCTTCTTTCTTTCTTTCTTCACGTCTTCTCGACTCGATTTAATTCTTTGTCTTTTCTCGACGTCGTCTCGGGATTAGAACTTGTCTTGATAATTTTCTTCTTTAATTAAACTTGAGTTCTTCGACTTCATTAAACTTCCGTCTTTAGACTTTTTCTTCGATAAATCTTCAGAATAGGCCTTGGACTTCCGTTCTTTTTGCACTCTTGATCTTTTGACTTCGTCTTTTCCCGTTTTCTTCGATAGAAGCCCGTGAAAGCCCGTGTTTTCTTCCTTTTTCATCTTTTGGTCCTAAAACATAATAAAAACACAAACCACGCATAATTCCGACTTTTACGAGATAAATTACACGTTTTGGTCTTGTTATTATTAGAAATAAGTGGTAAAAGGATAAGTGTTTTCACACTTATCAAATCCCCTACACTTGACCATTGCAATGCCCTCATGCAATGCATTAATTTTAAAGCACGGTTTACATTTTCCATCATAAATAACCCACTATGGCCTTTATTAAATACTAAACATTTAAGGAAGATAAAAAGATAAAAATAAGTAAAGAAATCAAAGACTTACATTGGGTTTTTGCTGCCATGAACGTTTATCATCCTCAAGTTTCACGTTCCCCATACCAAGCTTAAAAACGAGATCATTGTTATTATAAGTTAGCAAACTAACACGAATTCATGTGGGCCAATTATTCACTTAGACTCCCTTATTCCTAGGTGTATCTCTTATATTTTATTTTTGTCTTGAATGATCACGAGGATGCATTTTTTGACTTATTTCGATAGTTATTTAGGCCAAAAATAAAGTGAACGATTTAATCAATAGTTAGCTAAAGGACAAAATCTTTTAAAACTGCTTCTCGGAACCTCATAAAGTTCATATCTTGGCATAACTCGCTTCACGATTTGAGAACTTTCTCGGACCGATATTTGGCAGCGACTTCATACTTCAAATCTTTGAGAGACGTTCTTGAAATTATGGTCTTCTCTTCATAATACGAATTTCTTCACTTGAAGTTTTGAGAGATTCTTCAAATTTGGACCACGACTTCTTCATTTTTCTCCAATCTTTATTTTGGACTTTGATATACAACGATCCGCCTCCTTTTAGGACTTGGATCTATTTATCCTCATACCTTGTTAGGGCCTTTTTGGATAGACTTCTCCATGATCTTTTGGGGAGTTTTTGCTTTTCGTCGTGTGTCTCGATCCTTCATATTGATTTTCGATAAATGATTCTTCAAATCACTTTTGGATCTTTAGCAACAAAATGTAGCCCTCATGCCTTGTTAGGGCCTTTTCGGACTCGCCAATCTTCGCATCCCGATTCAATAAGTTATGCATTGGCTATGAACTCTAATTAATACCGAGCAACTTTTAAACGATCTTGGGCTAGAAGCTAAGTAACATTTCAAATCATACAACCTTATTTATTGCAGATAAATTTATTAACAAGCGATGGGAGAATAGGCTCATAATTAACTCACATAAATTCACGAAAGAATACCAAACTTATAATTGACTCTATCATCTCTCGTCCTCCACAGTTTAAAATCTCAAGGAATGAGACTCGTGGATGCTTAGACTATTAAATCAAAGTTTTGGGTTTTCGAGTCATCTATAGGATCTTGCAACTTCTTAGACTTTTTCAAGTTTAGAAATCGCATTTTAAAGTTCCCTTGATAAACAACTCTCTAGGATCAATTATAGGAACTTGCGAAAAGTTCTTGTTCTTAACCCGCGAGAGTTAAGACTTTCGCGTTTTATAGCTCCCTATATAAAAGCCTAGCAAAACTTGACTTAAACACGATAAGGATACTAGCTAGAGCAAACTTAGAAAAGTAAACTCGGGTTGAGTCAAAATATTCATGACTTTGAAAAATTTTAAAACCACTTTATTGAAAATTTATTCTAGCAAGGAAAGAAAAAAAAACATAACAAAGGAAAATACAACTAAACAACAAGGCCAAAATAGATTAATAATTTTGAAAAACGTCGAAAAATCAAATTTTCCGGTTAAAATGAGGGAAAATGCAAGGAAAAGACCACTTACTTCGATAGAAGTCCCCCCAACACTTGATATAAACATTGTCCCCAATGTTTAAGCATGTGGAAGTAAACTCCCCTACACTTAGGACATTGTGCACTTTGTTTAAATCTTGCTAAGGAAAGGACAACTTTAGTGAATTCAATGTGACATATAAGATATGAAATTGAATCACGAGAGTTTAGGATAGAACCGGGAAGATGGGAACACGGGATCACGGTTCGTCAAAAGTCATCAAGATGCTCTTTGAAGCTTTAATCGTTGCAGAGAATAAGAAACAAGACAACAAACACATACGGGGCTCCCCCTACACTTATTATGAAAGCAGTAAAGGATAGATCACGGGTTGCCTCCCGAGAAGCGCTTGTTTTTGTTCACCGAGTCACGAGCCTGACTCGACCCAAATTTAGTTCATGGGGAACGTGGTGAGGGATGGAATCATCTCTGAGAGATGTCCTCACCAAAGTATAGCTTCAAACGCTGGCCATTCACCTTAAAATTGGGCCCATTTGGCTGAGAAAGCTCAATGGTCCCATACGGAAAGACTTTGGCGACGGTGAATGGACCAGACCAGCGGCTCTTCAACTTGCCAGAGAAGATCTTCAACCGAGAGTTAAAGAGTAAAACTTGATCACCAACATGGAACTCTCGGTTCTTGATTCTTGCATCATGGATGATCTTGGTCTTCTCTTTGTAGATCAGTGAGTTCTCGTAAGCTTCATTCCTTAGTTCGTTGAGCTCGTTGAGTTGAATCTTGCGAAAATTACCGGCTTTGTTGATGTCGAAGTTAGCCCACTTCAAGGCCCAGTACGCCTTGTGTTCCAGCTCGATAGGGAGGTGGCATGCTTTCCCGTACACAAGACGATAAGGTGTACAACCGATCGGGGTCTTATAAGCAGTACGGAAAGCCCACAAAGCATCATCTAACTTATCGGCCCACGCGGCGCGATGCTCTCCCATAGTACACTCCAAAATTCGCTTCAATCCACGGTTGGAAATCTCGGCTTGACCATTGGTTTGGGGATGATAGGCGGTGGAAAGACGATGATTAACACCATACTTAGCCATGACTTTTGTGAATTGATCATTGCAAAAATGAGTCCTGCGGTCAATGATAATAGCACGAGGAATGCCGAATCGAGCAAAGAGCTGCTTCAAAAAGTTCACAACCACCCTCGCATCATTCGTAGGGAGAGCCTTAGCTTCAACCCATTTAGAAACGTAGTCAACGGCTACGAGGATGTACTTGTTCCCTTTAGATGATGGAAATGGCCCCATAAAGTTGATGCCCCATACATCAAAGATTTCACATTCTTGTATGAAATTTTGAGGCATCTCATCTTTATGTGTGATCTTTCCTTGTCTTTGCCAAGCATCACAATGTTTAACCATGTCGTGAGCGTCACGATAAATGGTGGGCCAATATAATCCAGAGTCGAAAACTTTCTTCGCGGTGTAATTGGGACCAAAGTGACCACCGGTGGGTCCTTTATGGCAAGCGTCAAGAATTTGTACCGCTGCCGGCCCATCAACACATCGACGAATAATCAGATCAGCACATTGTTTGAAAAGGTAAGGGTCGTCCCAGAAATAATGTTCAATATCTTTAAAGAACTTTTTCTTTTGTTGGGACGTGAGCCCTTCCTTGAGAATCCCACCCGCTAAGTAGTTTGCAATGTCCGCAAACCACGGGGTGTCATCGAGATTGGAGTTGATAGACATTAAGGCCTCAAGGGGAAAAGAGTCATTGATCTCTTTGTTCGGATGATCCCCTTGATAAGGATCCTCAAGTCTACTGAGATGATCCACGGCTAGGTTTTCAGCTCCCTCTTTGTCACGAATTTCAATGTTGACTTCTTGAAGGAGCAAAACCCAACGAAGAAGTCTTGGCTTAGAATCTTGCTTAGTGATCAAGTACTTCAACGCGGAATGATCGGTATACACGATGGTGGTAGAAAGGACAAGATAGGGGCGAAACTTTTCAAAAGCATACACTACAGCTAAACGCTCTTTTTCGGTAGTGGTATAATGCAATTCTGCCACCGTCATTGTCTTGCTAGCATAATGGATTGGTTGGAAGTGTTTGTTCACTCTTTGGCCCAAAACCGCTCTAATAGCAAAGTCGCTAGCATCACACATCAATTCAAAAGGTAGCTCCCAATTAGGGGTAACCAAGACCGGTGCCTTAGTTAGCTTATCCTTGAGAAGATTGAAGGCTTCAAGACACTCTTTGGAAAAGATGAAAGGAGTATCTTTTTCCAAGAGGTGGGTCATCGGGCGAGCGATTTTAGAAAAATCCTGAATAAAACGACGATAGAAGCCCGCATGACCGAGGAAACTTCTCACACCCTTCACGGTTGAAGGTGGAGGCAATTTAGCAATAACATCGACTTTAGCACGGTCTACTCAAAGACCGGCTTTGGAGATTTTGTGTCCTAGCACGATGCCCTCTTTTACCATGAAATGGCATTTTTCCCAATTTAGAACAAGGCGAGTGTCTTCACACCGCTTAAGCATACGTTCTAAATTGGCAAGGCAAGCAGAGAAAGAATCACCTAAAACCGAGAAATCATCCATGAAGACTTCCATAGTTTCTTCAACCATGTCATGGAAGATAGCCATCATACACCGTTGGAATGTCTCAGGAGCATTGCATAAGCCGAAAGGCATTCTTTTGTAGGCAAATGTTCCATAAGGACAAGTGAATGTGGTTTTCTCTTAGTCTTTGGGATCGATGGGTATTTGAAAATACCCGGAGAAACCGTCCAAAAAGAAGTAATAGTCATTACCCGCTAGACGTTCAAGCATTTGGTCCATGAAAGGAAGGGGAAAATGATCCTTTCTCGTAGCATCATTGAGTTTGCGATAGTCTATACAAACTCTCCACCCTGTAACGAGACGAATATGAATCAACTCGTTGTTTTCATTGGGAACAACGGTGATTCCGCCCTTCTTAGGCACACAATGGACGGGACTAACCCACGGTTAATCCGTGATAGGATAGATCATTCCCGCATCAAGAAGTTTGATAACCTCTTTTTTGATAACGTCATGGATCTTAGGATTCACCCTTCGTTGGCTTTGAATAGTGGGTTTAAAATCGTCCTCCATGAGAATTTTGTGTGTGCAGAAGTGAGGATCAATTTCACGAATATCAGAGATCTTCCAAGCAATCACTTTCTTGTGATTCTTCAGCACGGCGTTAAGTCAGGATTTTTCTTCTTCTTGCAAGTCCTTAGCGATGATGACCGGTAACTTCTTGTTGTCTTCAAGGAAAACGTACTCGAGATGAGACGGAAGATCCTTAAGCTCTAAATCTGGAGGATTTTCGATGGACGGCGTAGTCAACTTCGGATCATCGGTAGAGATATCCTTAGGAGATGGTGGAGAAGTATGGTCCTCATTGAGAAGTTTCTCAATGGTACGAATGTCTTCATCCCAATCGATGGAAGAATTATCATACTTAAGATCGACAGGACCCAAGCTAGCTTCAAAATCATCCAAGTCACTTTCTCCAAAAGGAGTCAATGATGGAGCAATTGAGGCAACGGTCTCAACAATGGGTAGAGATGAATAACTACTTTTACAAGCGTCTTTGAAATGTTCTTCACAAGCCTCATCAAGAACATCAATGAAATTAACACTCTCGTTTTCCGAAGGCTGCTTAGAAAGTTTTCCCATGTTGAAGATGATTTTATCGTCACCAACTCTCATGATTAATTCGCCAGTGGCTACATCAACGAGAGTGCGACCGGTTCTCAGGAATGGACGTCCGACGATTAATGGAACACGGGGGTCCATCTCGTATTCAACGACAACAAAATCCGCCGGGAAGGTGAATTTGTCGACACCAACGAAGACGTCGTCGGCTATCCCCACTGGATAAGCAACCGTACGGTTAGCTAATTCCAAAGTCATTCGTGTGGGGACTAGCTCAGGGAGAGATAATTGCTTCCAAACACTTAATAGCATTAAGTTAATATTGGCACCTAGATCGGCTAGGGCCATGCAATTCTCTACTCCCGGGAAGTTGCAAGGAATCAAGAAACGACCCGGATCACCGAGTTTGGTGGGCAATTTCCTTAAGAGCACTGCGGAGCAGTTCTCATTAAGTTGGGTCTAAGCAATGTCGAGAAGTTTCTCCTTATCACTGAGAAGATCTTTAAACATTTTCGCGTATTTGGGCATGTGAGCGAGAGCCTCAGCAAAGGAGATATTGAAATTCAGTTGTTTGAACATTTTAAGAAAGTTCGAAACCTGAATATCATCCTTGTTCTTCAATTTCTCTTTCCTCAACCTCGAAGGATAAGGTATATTGGGTTGAGATGAAGGCTTTGGGATAGAATTCGCACTCACATCCGTGGGTGGTGGAGGGGTAGAAGTAGAAGGTGGTGGAATTGGAGAAGTAGAAGTTGGAGGAATAGAAGATGGAGGATTCAGTGAAAGAGACTCATTTTCCTTTGTCACAATCACCGGTGTAGGTGTAGGAAGCTCGAGTTCCTTTAAACCTTTTCCACTGCGAGTGGTGATTGCTTTCATATCCCCTCTTGGATTAGCAACAGTGTTACTCGGAAGAGAACCCGATCCAGAGGCTTGATTACTAGGGAAGAAACTAGCCATCATATTCCTCAAGTCATTCGTTTGACTTGCCAAAGTGTTTTGCATATCAGCTCGAAGATCATTCCCTTGCTTCACCATATCTGCTTTCATGTTGGCCATTTCCCGCTGAAGATTTTGCACGATCACATCGTTCGTCCTCATGTAGGTTTCAACATCTTGGTGTAATGCTGTGGGCTGGTTGAGAGGAGGAGCATGGTAGGCGGGTGGTTGATAAGCAGGTTGTTGGTAAACATGGTTGTTTCTTTGAGGTGGATATGGGTTTCTTTGGTTTGGATATTGATTTGGAGCACGTGGTTGGTTTTGATTGTTGCGATTGAGGTTGTTCGGGTTTTGTGGGGGAAAACTAGGTGGTGAAAGAAAGTTGTTTGAGCGATAGCTGAGCAAGTTGCGGTCACCTTGAGGACGTGCTTGATAGCCTCCTGTAGCATAGGTACCGTTGGCGGCATACACATTTTCCGGATTGTCGTGAGTCGAAGGACAATCGGTTTATGAGTGAGATCCCCCGCATATATCACAAGATTGGCTCAAAACATTAGCTTGGGCATTGAATTGTTTGGCATTGTTGGCAGTTTGTAAAGCAAGCGATTCCATAAGCGAAGTAAGCTTATCAATTCTTTTGTCAGCATCACTAGTACTAGCACTTGCTACATTAGTTCTAACACTCTTGGTTTGCACTCTAGATTTGTTCTCAATAATATCCCAAGCAGCATTAGAAGACTTAACCAAAATATTACCCCCCAAGGCACTGTTTAGTGAATCTTGGTCATTCATGCTTAAACCATTGTAAAAAGTATTGATTTGATGTACTTTTGTTAAACCATGTTGTGGACACTTTCTTAAAAGTTCCTTAAAACGGTCGCAAGATTCACTAAAAGACTCACCGTACTTTCGTTCAAAGGTATTAATTTCATTCCGCAAAGCGGTAGTACGTGAGGGTGGAATAAAGTAGTTGATAAACTTGGTCTCTAAATCCGTCCATGTAAGAATACTTTGTGGCGGTTCCTTATCAAGCCAATTACGGGCTTGTCCCTCTAAAGAGAAAGGAAAAAGTTGCAAGCGAATCACTTCTTGTGATACCCCATTGTACTTAACCGTATTGGTAAGCTGAAGAAACCTTTTAATGTGGTCATGAGGATCATCAAGTGAGCGGCCCAAGAAGGGTTGAGCAGAGACCATTTGTATAAAGCCAGATTTGAGTTCAGAGTTGTTGGCTCCAATCTCAGGGATGGCAATTGCATCGGTGTTTCCTTCTACGTGCGATTGCAAAAGCTCGATCATTGTTTGATTTTCCATGGTGACAATTGGTTGAGTAATGACTTCGGCTTGAGCGACTCTCTTCTTACGAGCATGAGTACGCATGCACACCTACAAAAGGATTAGAAAAATAGAGAAGAAATATTTTTGGTTTTTATGGTTTTTCATTTTTTTTGTATTTTTGAAGATTTTATATTTTTTTAGGATTTTTGAAAATTTAAAGCAAGGAAAATAACGTTCAAAGATGAACGGATCCCAAAATCCAACGCGTCTCTCACACCTTTAATCTTAACGAAAAGAGCCGGCAGCGACGCCATTTAATACTCGGCTTTTACACCAAGTATAAAATCTTATCGTCCGAATCTCTTCGAATTGACTATTGGTAGAAAGTGCGAATCAATTGTTCTTGGTGGAAGATTAAATGTGGTTTGGTTTGATTATCTAATTTTAGACTAAAAGAAAATAATTGTCATTGAGTAAAGTAGAAACTTTAAAAATTTAAACTAAAGTTTATTAAGAGAAAGACTTAAAACATAAAACTTTGTAAAACTTGTAAAATTTTAAAACTTAAAAACATGATCTATCGGAATAATAAAACAAGTGAATAACCATCGGAATATCAAAACACATTCTATCGCAATGTTGAAGGAATGCTGTCGCAATGCACCCAAAAAGGAATCCTGTCGCAATCCTGTCGTAATGTCCAATCGCAATATCAAAAGAAATCCAAACGCAATGTCAAATCGCAATATTAAACTTTAACCCAATCGCAATGTCACTAGAAGTAATGCTGTCGCGATGTCACTAAAATGAAACCTATCGCAATATGAATCTGAATAATAAACCCTAATGCGAAGCACCAATCGCAATGTGCATCGCAATATATAACCCTTTTGCGATTGGATGATCGCAATATATGCCTCAAGTCCCCGTCGCATTGGGGCTTTACTTTGCGATAAGAGTTAATCCGAAATAAGCTAGGAAATAAGCTACTTTCAATAAGCTCAATCCAAGACTTAACTAACTCAATAATAAGCAGAACTAATAAGCATGAAATAAGGACTTTTAAACTTTAAATAAGCAAACTTTCTAAATCAAACTTTGAAAAAGATTAAAACTTTTAGAAAACTTTTAAAAAGTAAATAAGCTAAAATACAAATAAGCCAATAAGCACAAAGATCTTAAAGCTTAAACCATATGAAAGCTTATAGCTGAATAAAAAGATGAACTTTTTATTCACATAAACAAGAAAATCAATCACGGATTATGAATAATTCGGATCAAAGGTGAATCAAAATCAAGAAATGTAGAAGGAGATTAAAGAACAAAAAACTTAACTTGAACTTGATTAATGAAATCAAAATACAAAAAGGTTTAAACTTGAAGGATTAAAAGAAAGAAAAGATGAAAACTTAGTGAGAGAAAGTTTGGAACTTTCTCTCTCTAAAAACTAGAAAGGAAAAGTGAAAAATGAAACTAGCTACCTAGAAACTAACCACCCTCCTAATGTGTATTAGGAGGGTATTTATAGGGAAAAATGGGAAGGAGTGCATGTGTTTCCTCTTCTTTCTTTCTTTCTTCACGTCTTCTCGACTCGATTTAATTATTTGTCTTTTCTCGACGTCGTCTCGGGATTTGAACTTGTCTTGATAATTTTCTTCTTTAATTTAGACTTGAGTTCTTCGACTTCATTAAACTTCCGTCTTTAGACTTTTTCTTCTATAAATCTTCAGAATAGGCCTTGGACTTCCGTTCTTTTTGCACTCTTGATCTTTTTACTTCGTCTTTTCCCGTTTTCTTCGATAAAAGCCCGTGAAAGCCCGTGTTTTCTTCCTTTTTCATCTTTTGGTCCTAAAACACAATAAAAACACAAACCACGCATAATTCCGACTTTTACGACATAAATTACACGTTTTGGTCTTGTTATTATTGGAAATAAGTGGTAAAAGGATAAGTGTTTTCACACTTATCAAGTGTTATTTACATGATACCATCACACAATTATAGAAAACGGCTCAAAACGAGTCGTTTTGATAAAAATATCCATTCATCCATTTAAAAAAATAAATAATCCATACACGGTCCCAAATAATTTTTAAAATATTACAGCACACATCAAAATATAAAAGTTGTTTTGAACGGATATACTTTATAAAAGCGGGCCAAAGTCACCAAAATTAAGCAAGCTTCATGAAACCACCTTCCTTGAGTACCTTGTTTATGGAACTGAGATAAAACATGCTATAAAATCAACAAAGTTTTTTGAGTGAATCCATAGAGTTTAAAATATTTAAATCGAACACAAGTATCTGGATAAACCTTCATCTGGTAAAAATTATGTGGATCAGACATAATTATTGTTGTTATTACATAAGCTTCATGACATTGAACGTTAACATATATTTATTTCAGCCCACCTAAACACCTAGCCAAGTGCGTATATTTCTCTTATACATATACATCCGATGTGCTCTGATACACTAGTGTTTCATTACACCTTACGATAGCTAATCGCATCGGACTATGTGTAGCCCTGATAGATATATCCACAGTATTAGCGTTCACTCACACCGAGTAATTAACAATTCATGGGAAATGGGTCTTTTAAGGCTATAAGCGAACTTATGTAATAACATTCATCTAAGCATACAATCGGGTCCCTTGTGTTCTATTTTAAAAATAAGCATGTTATCCCCCTCGCGGGTTTTATAATACAGGTAAATAAATAATAGCGAGGCTATGAACTCAGCTCGAAACAAAGCGATAACCGTCATCAAAATATAACATGACAAGAAGCCGAGAATAATATAGATGCAAACTAAGATAAACAAGCAACCGCGAGCTTCTAGCCGTAACCTCGTTTAATTGATTAAATCAAATATGTTCGTCTTCTATTTTAGCCCATAAGTCACGAGTATGTTCCATCTGATATATGTTTATAGTAGGTAGTACTACTTTATTAAGTAGTAGCTTCCATATGAAGATATGAATGTTGTATAGTTATTATATAATTAACAACAACTGAAAACGTAGCCTATAGAAACAACACTTATTCTTTTGCTAAACGCGTATGTGCCTTTTCACACGTTTTAGTTTCTTTGTTTTTCTTTTACAAAATGTAACTTTATATTATAAACCATATTTAATAAAAGCGGGTATTATCGAAGCACAATACTTTTAGCGTTACGCGATTTGAAAAATACCCGTAAGATACGAAAAATAAACGTTCAATATAAAATAAAAACATCGACATTCAGAGGACATTTATATTTTGATAATTAAATGACTTAAAATAGTTAATGCGTCAAATGAACGAACAACACTTAAAGGTTTAACGTAAATTACCAAAAATACTTTTACAAGAAAATAATAAAAATTAAAATTAAATAAAAATTAAACGACAACTATAGAAAGTATTTATGTGTCAAAACGAGAATTTAAATATCGATGCCTAACGTATTATTTACCGGTTATAACCTAAAGGAAATTCTTACGCTAAGTTTCAAGCCTAACCTTCTTGGTTAGCCGATAATTTAAATTTCTCAATAAAGTAATTACAAAATATGTAATAATCGAGATTAGAATAACGACCAGAAATATCAGATTGTCACATTATCACCACCTAACAGGGATCTTTGTCTCTAAAGATCAATTTGCGTTATTGCCCGCCTTCTTGTTGAAGTCATACAAATGAGGATATTTCTACAACATTTGATCATCTCTTTCCCAAGTGTATTTTGGTCATTGTCTCGAGTTTCATCGGACTTTGACAATAGAAATTTGAATTTGCTTCAATTGCTTAACTTTCTTATCCATAATTTTGACAAGTTCTTCGATGAAATTCATCTTATCGTCGAATATACTTCGTAAAGAGGGATAATAAAATCTTCGTCGGATAGACAATGATTTAGGTTCCACACATGAAAAGTATTGTGACTTCTTTGTAGGTCTCGAGGTAATTCAAGTTTGTCTGCCACTGAGCCTACTCTCGATATATTATCTTGAGTGGCACAACAGAACGGGGACCTAACTTCCCACATTTTCCATAACGTATAACACCATTCTATGGTGATACTTTCGGCATAACTTTTCCACTTTCCTCTAACTCCAAAGGTTTTCGCTTCACATCATCATAACTTTTCCGTCTACTATGAGCGGCTAACAATCGATTCTTATTTTGCACGATCATTTTATTATTAAAATGAAATGAGCAGATTTAGACAGTCGGACGACAATTACCCAAATTGAATCAAATATAAACAGAGTATTCTGAAGCTTTACAATGAAATCCATTGCAACTGGCTCCCACTTTCAGATAGGAATTTTCGGTTGTTGAAGTTTTCTTGATGGCTTTTGGTATTCAGCATTGACTTTAGCACATGCCAATCATTTACCAACATAAGTCGCAATATATGATTTCATGTTTTGCCACAAGTACAACTTCTTTAAGTCATAGTACATTTTGTTCGATCCATGATGTATGGAATTTTTGGATTTGTGGGTTTTCAACATAATTAAATCCCTCAATCCTCCAAATAGCGCTAACCGTACTCGTCTTCTCAGACATTAATGAAAACCCTTTAATAAACCTTCGGTAGTTACTAACAAAACTAAAAAAAATTGTCGCACTTCATTCAGAGTAGTATGTGCACCCTAAATATTTAATGGTTTTGATTTTTGCGGGATCGACGTAAACTCCACAACTATTAATCACATGGCTAAGAAATTGCACGCAATCAAGCCAAAAATCACATTTCGAAAATTTTGCTTACAAATTTTCACTCCTTAGCAAATTCAAGATAGACTATGGATGTTCACCATGCTCTTCTTTATTTTTAGAATAAATCAGAACATGATCAATGAACACGATCACAAGTTTATAAAGATACAGCTTGCATAGGTGATTCATGAAATACATGAATAATGTCAGTGCATTGGTTAATCCATACGGCATTACTTACAAGTCATAATGTCCATAACGATTTCTAAACGCAGTAACTGGAATATCTTCCTCGCTTATGTGAATTTGATGATAACCAGAAGGTAGATCAATAGTCGAATAGACACTAGAATCTTGTAGTTGAGCAAGTAAGTTATCTATCCTCGGAAAAGGATATCAATTCTTGACCAACAGCTTATTTATTTCTCGATGAAACGATCTATCTTTCTTCTTCGAATAATAACGGAGCTCTCCATGGCGACAAGCTCGGTCGAATAAAACCTTTATCAGATAACTATTGCAACTGCACAAACAATTTCTTCAGTTTGGATGGTGCTAAACGTTATGGTGACATGCCACGGTGGTAGCACCAGGTATTAGATCGATTGGAATTCTATTTTCGTTGGGGGCGGAAGCCTAAAAAAATCTTCTGGAAAGGCTTCGAGATAGTCACGAATGACTGAAACATCTTCGACTCTCTTCTCCTTCGATTCCTTCTCTGATACTTGAGCTAGGAATAATTCAAAACCTCTATCGATATACTTACGAGATTTAATGCACAAAATGATTTTCAGTTGATAATTTTTTATCACATGCGATAAATAAGGTCTAGTTATTTCAGCTATTCCTAGCCATTTTTTTTCCGGTTCCACACGCTCTTTCTCCAGAACCATCTGTACCTCAGAACTACTTGCTCCAACTGAACTACCGACCCACTAGAGCCGCCAGCTCCATCATTCATGTTGGCCATGAATTCATTTAGGATGCAGCAACTTGTTCACTAATAACTTGACGCATATCTGCCCAATTATATCTTTGGCGCCATGATTCTAGTACAACAGGAATCAAAATGAGTATTCATTCAATGATTGCATTAGAATAAAAGGAATAATTAAAAGGAACAAAGGGTTTAAAAGGAAAGAAAGATTAGAAGAAATAAGAAACGTAAGATAATAATTGAATGATGTAGAATTTGGAATCAAAAGATAGTCATTGATTAATCACGAACGAGTAGAAGTTGTATTGAAATGCATTATAGATTATCATCATCTAATGCCATACAACTAAAAAAAACTATTTCTACTAACTGATGTCACAGTTTAGTTAGTGATTTACAAAAAAAAAATACTACAAATGATAAGCTAAGTCACTAAGAGTTACTAGGTGATTCCCGGTCCGACTAGAAGACGATTTATTCAGTGGCTTTCTAGGACGCTCGATATACTCCTCAATTGACGGCTTTGGAAGAGCCCTAATACGAAGAGTCGCACGATCATAACGTAAGAGGAACGAAATCAAAGAATGAGTCGAGCAAACGAATTATGAGTCAATAAGATTTTGTATGCGCGAATGCTATATTCTTAAGCCCACACATTTATATAACATTATTTTCATGGAGTGATCAAATCCATCCAAATAAGATTTAGAAATCAGTGGTTTAACAATTTATAATTTCCTTGTTCAAATGAATGGCCAATTTATTTTAACATGACAATTATAAATCACCTTATTTAAGCATCGCTAGCTCAACACAGAAGATCAAGATCGAATCAGATGAAAATCGATATAGTGAAATAGATCAGCGATATGGTATGAAATCCTATTAGGTATGTGAATAACGTACCAATCAACATGAATTTTTCACAAACAACAAGTACAATCTAAGAAAAATCTGTTTCTAAAAATAGTAAAAAGTCGAAGATGATTAAAATGAAGATTAAATCTACTAAATGAGATGAATGGATTGATAAATCAAGAATAAAAATAAAGGAATTAAAATCCTTGTAACCAAATAAATATAATCAGGAATATTAACCATTTCGTTGGGGTCATGTGTATCCATAACTTAGTTAGGCTCGAGAATAACGGGATTTCACTTCGTGAATAGCTTTGGCGTTGGTATTAAAATGAATAGGGTTTCTTCGTGACAATCTACGTCGTATAAATATCTCGTATTAGTATAAAATTAACATTTATAATTAAATAAATGAAAATATGACTTGTAATCCACAAGTACAATTAATCAATAATCATTACAGCATATATATATATTATCCAATATATATATTTTTCTCATTCTCGTCCATTGGTAACTCAGAGGTTTCGCTTGCAACTGTTATAGCCAAAAGATTTCAAAAATTCATTTTTGGAAAATCTTTTCGTTCACTATAACTTGAGCTCTTGATACCAATATGTAACACTCTCAAAATTGGGTCACATTAGCGGAAGGGTCCTTGAGTGTTACTTACATGATACAATCACACAATTATAAAAAAACGTCTCAAAACGAGTCGTTTTTATAAAATCCATTCATCCATTTAAAAAAATAAATAATCCATACATGGTCCGAGATAATTTTTAAAATATTACAGCACCCATCAAAATATAAAAGTTGTTTTGAATGGATATATTTTATAAAAGCGGGCCAAAGTCACCGAAATTAAGCAAGCTTCATGAAACCACCTTCCTTGATTACCTTCTTTATGGACCTGAGATAAAACATGCTATAAAAAAAATAAAAATTGTTGAGTGAATCCATGGAGTTGAAAATATGTAAATCGAACAAAAGTACCTGGATAAACCTTCATCTGGTAACAATTATGTGGATCAGACCTAATTATTGTTGTTATTACATAAGCTTTATGACATTGAACGTTAACATATATTTATTTCAGCCCACCAACACACCTAGCCAAGTGCGTATATTTCTCTTATACATATACATTCGATGTGCTCCAATATACTAGTGTTTCATTACACCTTGCGATAGCTAATCGCATCGGACTGGGCGTCACCCCGATAGATCTATCGACAATTGTAACACCCCACCATGGCGGAATATGGGGCGCGACGTATGGATATCATCACAACAAACGGTGTCTCTATAGAGAAAACTAAAATGCAACTATAATGTCATAAAATGGTGACACAAATGTCATGACAATATCTCAACAATGCAGGAGTCTAGGTAAGTAGGTAACAGTCCTACCTCTTACCCAAGACAAACAAATAACACTAACAAGCACATATAGGTGCCAACAAACTGAAACAATCAAAAAGAAAATAAACTAAGAAGGAACGGTGATCTCCTTCTAAATTCATTCCTACTCGACTCCAATCCTAGCCACATAAGTTCTCACGTTTAACCACGTATCACCTGAAAGAGACAGTAAAACACGTCAACATAAAGTTGGTGAGAGTCATAGGTTTAGACTTCAACACAAGACAAGTCATAAGCTGTGAATACCATAAACCAATAAACATATGGACAATGCGCTACAATCATGTACTAACAACTAGCATTCAAGTTCAATCAATCATTACAATTCCAAGGCATCACGCCTTACCAACAATCAAAATTTCCAAGGCATCACTCCTTACCAACAATCACAATTTCCAAGGCATCACGCCTTACCACCAACCATAATTACCAAGGCATCACGCCTTACCAACAACCATGGTACCATAGGCGCCCATACACCTATGTACCTTTCCCATCCAAATCTTACACGAACAAGAATCACATAGCAGTTAATCACATAATGTACACACAAGTCCATCTCAAACCTTAAAAACATTCACAACATCAATTTATAAACAACATAACACAGTGTCTCTTCCATCCCATCTCGAAGTCAAAATCAATAGTAAACATGGGACTATGAAACTCACCTGATAGCTTCTTCACAAGTCCTCGCACTAGCAACAAGCTAACAAGCCAAAAACACGAAATCAATACACGAACCTATCACTAAGATGGCTCATCAACCTATGATGGACATCTAGTATATTCCCATATAAAAACCTCATTGATAAGCTCTAACCATCCTATTAACCTTCCCTAACAAGTCCTTAACTTGATTAAGTTTAATAACTATCCCGTTCATATTTTACACAAATCAGTCCCAGTTTTTAAATCTCAAAACTTTAAGAAAAAACTCCACTTAAACATACCCATGGTTTCTGTAAAAGGAATATTCATACCCTTACATATGTTGGCTAACACCTCCCACTTGCCCTAACCTTAAAGCTACTGTTAAGGCCCCGATATATATATATATATATTATCGTCATTCCATATTTACTGATTTTAGACGTATGAAAAGTTTGTTATGATTACGGGGTCTTACCCTAAACCACAACCTTAGCCCAAGTTCAGACACTTACTACAATATATAAACCATCTCTCATGTTCGTTAGAAGTTCCCAATGCAACCCTAAGTACCCCAAACAACCCAAAACTTAAAAAGAAAACAGGCTGAATTCAAAACTGATTTGACCTCCGACTGTTGTAACCTGTCTTTGACCGACTTCCCGACCTCCAATTTTGTTCTCGTTTCTTGAATTGGAAAGCCACTTCAAATATCTTTCCAGGGGTACTTGGATCATAAAATAAGAGTTTCATAGAAGTCCCGATATGATCAAAACAATTGACTCAAAATTCTGCCCAGTTTTTAAAAACGGGTTTAACAAAATCAACCTCATTAATTAACCCTAATCCCTCTAATTACAAGCCCTAATTTATGTAATCATTATAACACCATTAATATAACATTAGTTTAATGTTCTTAAATTAAACTCTAACCTAAATCCATCATAAGATGATTATAAAAACATAAAAACAATTAAGTTAAAAAGGGTTATGAAGGTTTACCTTTGATTTATGAAAACCCCCAAAATTATGAAGAACCCTAAAAACCCTCATGAAAACCAACGAATTTTTTTAATCTCCAGGGAATAATAGTGAATTTTTATTGTGATTAAAAACAATATATAGGGTGTACATAAAATCCTAATCCAAAAATAAGCCCACTTTCCTTTTTTTCCCTCTTTTTCCCTTTTTCCCTTCATTTCTTCGTCCAAAACCGACTATGCACCCTTAAAATTCGTTTTTTTTTTCCTTTTTATTATTAATATATGTATTAATAATATTACCTTAATTTTCCTTAATTTATTTCAGCTCCTAAAGCCTCCAAAACCTCAAAACCGTAAAACTAGTCAGTTTTTACGCGATTACCGTAAAAGACGTAAAATATACACTTTAAAAAAAATCTCAAATTTTGAAATAAACTTTATAACTAAGTCCTAAATGACTTAAAACCATCCTGAAAAATATTCATATGGATAATTACCTCACCCGAGACCTCTAAATGCTAAACCGTAAATCCTAAAAAAATACACTATTACGATAATACTTATACGTATACGTAAACACCAAAATATCACCATTTCATTTCATAGTCACTAATTGTGAGCTCATGAACATGAAATAACCGTTCCTCGATTTACTTATGAGTACTTCTATACTCATAAATGATAACCACACCAACCTCGTTCACACAAAATAAACACGTAAACACACAATTCAAGTAAGCACACATAAAATAACTTAAAAGTAAGACAAAGTGACAAATCCAAAACCTAGGGTTGTCACATCAATCCCTCCTAATAGAAATCTCGTCCCGAGATTTACTCCCAAACTCCAACTTATCCTCAGCAAACAAACGAGGATACATATCCCTGATAAAACCTCCACGTTCAAACGTGAACTCAATTTATACTAAAATAATCTCAACCAACAAGACATGAGCCTTAACCGTCCGCGAGGAAACTTATTACTACCATAAATTTATGTAACCAACCTAACTAAATCTCGTAACTCATCAAACAAGAACTGTCTTGAAACCAAGTTAGGAGCCATCACATAACTCGACGGGTTTAAAACTGTCACCCTGATTTCAGTCTTACTCATAAATACCATAAATCAAAACTCATCAAATATAACCACGTATTCTAGATTCTAAAGAACTCTCACATTCCATCCCAACTCATCTCTATGTTAACCCTCCAAGTGTTCATTACCACAAAATACCCAAAACACAAGTTTAATCAATGTTGTCCGAAAATTAACCTTGAACTCGACACTTGCACAATTAATTCGACCAAGCTACTGACTTCTAATTACCAAACTTTCTGAATATTCGAAAAGTACGTTCCGATTACATAATTTTAGGCTTTTGAATCACTCAAAAAGCTTTAAAAACGAATAAGTTATGACCAAAACGATTTTACCTAAAATCTGCCAAGACATTAGCGACAGTTTCTGACAGTTTAACGACGAATTTTGACAGTTTGCCGACAGTTTCTGCCTACTCCGATTTATACCCAAAAATGATTTTAAACCGTAATTTATTTTAATTCCACAAAATTAAAACTCTCACCCATCATATGATTAAATACATGACTTTAACATATTTAATTTAATAAAAAAAATTTTCTAACTAAAGAACAATAACTTTAGGTGATCAAAACCAAAATATTTTAAAATAAAAAAGCCATGCTTAAATGTAAAAAAAAATAAATTATATTCCACTTTATTTCAAACACGTTTTCGACACTTTACCCTCATTTTATGGACTACCAACAACTAATTTTTTTTTTTTACTATTTGCAAGTTCCATTTTTTTACCATGTAAGACTCAAAAAAAAAGATATCATTATTCCAAAATAAATCTTCACCCTCCCAATAGCTTCTACACCAAAAGTGCCGTACAAACAACCACGTGAAATGAGAACTCGATAAATGCGCTACTACAGAAGTTGAACATCCCAAAGAGAAAAGAGCTAGAAAACCATCCTAAGAATACAACCGATAAGTAGAAGGGATATATACATATATAGGCATACGCGTACATACACTCAAATCCATCCAACGTATACTATACAAACATGTATTAACCCTCTTCTATGCAACCATACTCAGGAATCCATTAATGTTGTGGTACTTGTATAACTATGTTGGCCACCATACTTATACCAGTCCCCTTTCACTAATGCACTCCCTCCTATGATGACACTTATAAGAATTAATACTACACATAACACATCAGTCCACCAACTCACCTAAGCACATAATCACATAACCAATAAGGTCCGAAACTCCATCTATAAAAATAACATAATAAAACTCTTGGAATACAGAAATCCATAGTCTAGCTAAAACAGCATAGACTAATCCAAAACGAAAACATAATCAGTTATAAGTCATGTCGCCTGTAAGAGTGGAAACAACTTAAAATCCTTCATACCCACCTACTCCTAATAACTCGAACCACCACACGATTCTTAGGGAACATGACTTAAACATCAAAATGAAAATACTATACCTCAGGTACATAAAATAACCCAACAACAGATAGAAACTACCATGTACCAAATTATGTACTATAATGTACAATTTAAACACAATACAACAATGACTAGCGTGGATGATTATGGTTCAACCAGTACTAGTCACACCCTGAAAAGAAATTAACATGTGGCTAAGTATGAACTTACTATGGTTCAATTCATACTAGTCAAAACCTCGCAATAAATAACATCCCAACACATCAATTTATGTAAAATGCACACATACTCCTATGACGCCTATATGCAGGGACCCTTAAGCTATAGACTAGGCTACGCGACTAGGCAACCTAATTCTCTATAACCATTGTCTCTGATACCATTCTGTAACACCCCACCATGGCGGAATATGGGGAGCGACGTATGGATATCATCACAACAAATGGTGTCTCTATAGAGAAAACGAAAATGTAACTATAATGTCATAAAATGGTGACACAAATGTCATGACAATATCTCAACAATGCAGGAGTCTAGGTAAGTAGGTAACAGTCCTACCTCTTACCCAAGACAAACAAATAACACTAACAATCACATATAGGTGCCAACAATATCACTACTGAAACAATCAGAAAGAAAATAAACTAAGAAGGAACGAGGATCTCCTTCTAAATGCATTGCTACTCGACTCCAATCCTAGCCACATAAGTTCTCACGTTTAACCACGTATCACCTGAAAGAGACACTAAAACACGTCAACATAAAGTTGGTGAGAGTCATAGGTTTAGAATCCAACACAAGACAAGTCATAAGCTGTGAATACCATAAACCAATAAACATATGGACAATGCGCTACAATCATGTACTAACAACTAGCATTCAAGTTCAATCAATCATTACAATTCCAAGGCATCACGCCTTACCAACAATCACAATTTCCAAGGCATCACGCCTTACCAACAATCACAATTTCCAAGGTATCACGCCTTACCAACAACCATAATTACCAAGCCATCACCCCTTACCAACAACCATGGTACCATAGGCGCCCATACACCTATGTACCTTTCCCATCCAAATCTTACACGAACAAGAATCACATAGCAGTTAATCATATAATGTACACACAAGTCCATCTCAAACCTTAAAAACATTCACAGCATCAATTTATAAACAACATAACACAGTGTCTCTTCCATCCCATCTCGAAGTCAAAATCAATAGTAAACATGGGACTATGAAACTCACATGATAGCTTCTTCACAAGTCCTCGCACTAGCAACAAGCTAACAAACCAAAAACACGAAATCAATACACGAACCTATCACTAAGATGGCTCATCAACCTATGATGGACATCTAGTCTATTCCCATATAAAAACCTCATTGATAAGCTCTAACCATCCCATTAACCTTCCCTAACAAGTCTTTAACTTGATTAAGTTTAATAACTATCCCGTTCATATTTTACACAAATCAGTCCCAGTTTTTATGTCTCAAAACTTTAAGTCAAAAGTCCACTTAAACATACCCATGGTTTCTGTAAAAGGAATATTCATAACCTTAAATATGTTGGCTAACGCCTCCCACTTGCCCTAACCTTAAAGCTACTGTTAAGGACCCGATATATTTATATATATTATCGTCATTCCAGATTTACTGATTTTAGACGTATGAAAAGTTTGTTATGATTACGGGGTCTTACCCTAAACCACAACCTTAGCCCAAGTTCAGATACTTACTACAATATATAAACCATCTCTCATGTTCGTTAGAAGATCTCAATGCAAACCTAAGTACCCTAAACAACCAAAAACTTAAAAAGAAAACAGGCTGAATTCAAAACTGATTTGACCTCCGACTGTTGTAACCTGTCTTTGACCCACTTCCCGACCTCCAATTTAGTTCTCGTTTCTTGCATTGGAAAGCCACTTCAAATATATTTCCAGGAGTACTTGGATCGTAAAATAAGAGTTTATAGAACTCCCGATATGATCAAAACAATTGACTCAAAATTCTGCCCAGTTTTTAAAAACGGGTTTAACAAAATCAACCTCATTAATTAACCCTAATCCCTCTAATTACAAGCCCTAATTTATGTAATCATTATAACACCATTAATATAACATTAATTTAATGTTCTTAAATTAAACCCTAACCTAAATCCATCATAAGATGATTATAAAAACATAAAAACAATTAAATTAAAAAGGGTTATGAAGGTTTACCTTTGATTTATGAAAACCCCCAAAATTATGAAGAACCCTAAAAACCCTCATGAAAACCCACGAATTTTTTTAATCTCCAGGGAATAATAGTGAATTTTGATTGTGATTAAAAACAATACATAGGGTGTACATAAAATCCTAATCCAAAAATAAGCCCACTTTCCTTTTTTTCCCTCTTTTTCCCTTTTTCCCTTCTTTTCTGCGTCCAAAACCGACTATGCACCCTTAAAATTCGTTTTTTTTCCTTTTTATTATTAATATATGTATTAATAATATTACCTTAATTTTCCTTAATTTATTTCAGCTCCTAAAGCCTCCAAAACCTCAAAACCGTAAAACTAGTCAGTTTTTACGCGATTACCGTAAAAGACGTAAAATATACACTTTTAAAAAAAAATCTCAAATTTTGAAATAAACTTTATAACTAAGTCCTAAATGACTTAAAACCATCCCGAAAAATATTCATATGGATAATTACCTCACCCGAGATCTCTAAATGCTAAACCGTAAATCCTAAAAAAATACACTATTACGATAATACTTATACGTATACGTAAACACCAAAATATCACCATTTCATTTCATAGTCACTAATTGTGAGCTCATGAACATGAAATAACCGTTCCTCGATTTACTTATGAGTACTTCTATACTCATAAATGATAACCACACCAACCTCGTTCACACAAAATTAACACGTAAACACACAATTCAAGTAAACACACATAAAATAACTTAAAAGTAAGACCAAGTGACAAATCCAAAACCTAGGGTTGTCACAACAATATTAGCGTTCACTCACACTGAGTAATTAACAATTCATGGGAAATGGGTCTTTTAAGGCTATAAGAGAACTTATGTAATAACATTCGTCTAAGCATACAATCGGGTCCCTTGTGTTCTATTTTAAAAATAAGCATGTTATCCCCCTCGCGGGTTTTATAAAACAAGTAAATAAATAATAGCGAGGCTATGAACTCACCTCGAAACAAAGCAATAACCGTCAATGAAATATAACATAACAAGAAGCCGAGAATAATATAGATGCAAACTAAGATAAACGAGCAACCGCGAGCTTCTAGTTATAGTGAACGGAAAGATTTTCCAAAAATGAATATATTAAGTAGTAGCTTCCATATGAAGATATGTTCGTCATCTATTTCAGCCCATAAGACACGAGTATGTTCCATCTGATATATGTTTATAGTAGGTAGTACTACTTATTAAGTAGTAGCTTCCATATGAAGATATGAATGTTATATAGTTATTATATAATTAGCAACAATTGAAAACGTAGCCTATAGAAACAACACTTATTCTTTTGCTAAACACGTATGTGCCTTGTCACATGTTTTATTTTCTTTGTTTTTTTTACAAAATGTAACTTTATATTATAAACCATATTTAATAAAAGCGGGTATTATCGAAGCATAATATTTTTAGCGTTACGTGATTTGAAAAATACCCGTAAGACATGAAAAATAAACGCTCAATATAAAATAAAAACTTCGACATTCAGAGGACATTTATATTTTGATAATTAAATGACTTAAAATAGTTAATGCGTCAAATGAACGAACAACACTTAAAGATTTAACGTAAATTACCAAAAATACTTTTACAAGAAAATAATAAATATTAAAATAAAATAAAAATTAAATGACAACAATAGAAAATATTTATATTTCATAACGAGAATATAAATATCGATGCCTAACGTATTCTTTACCAGTTACAACCTAAACGGCATTCTTACGCTAAGTTTCAAGCCTAACCTTCTCGGTTAGCCGATAATTTAAATTTCTCAATAAAGTAATTACAAAATATGTAATAATCGAGATTAGAATAACGACCAGAAATATCAGATTGTCACATCGGGTATGGAAAAGCTGTGATAAACTTGAGTCTGGTCTCTCAAGCTTTCTATAACCATATCCATTAAAAAAATGAGAAACGTATATCGTGAGATGTAACATGGACCTGAACATGAACAATGTCATGAACGCGGGCGTGAAGTAAATCATGAGATGGAACAAAATATGAACGGGAACAAAATCATAATGTGGATGTGAGACTTAAACGTGAAATCAAACGTAAACATGAATATGAACATAAACGTGAAAATGAATGTGAAGGTAAACGTAATCATGAACATGAATTTCTATCTGATATGATTGTTGATGGAATATCGTGAAATCGTACGATCTCTTGCTGAACTTCCTTCAGATTTGCTAATTGTGAAATCCTTTCGGATGAAAGAAAAAGTGTAGGCTAGGTTAAATGGACTACAACGACTTAGATAGTATTATTCTTCTTCCGAGTCTATGGTAATCTGATAACAACTCCGTAGGAATCTTGTCTCATTTTTGTTCAGAAATTCCTAATGGTTGTAATAACTCACTAGCATGTCGGTGTTCTATCTTAACCTGATGGTGTGTCAGGCATTTAGATATGAACATAGCTGCATCAATGTTTTATCTACTTCTATCAAAATCTTGCCTGGGATCATGGTACATTCTTGTGGAATCTGGGTGAATAGTCATGGAAAAACTATAAGTCTCGGTAAATTAGACCTCTCGTAGTGTAGGATCTTCTGGAATACATAATTTAGTGTAGGTTCTCCCCTTTATGCGTAAGCTTAGTCATGGTAAAGCTAATCGTGAGAACTGTTATCAATTTCTGCGGTAGTAACCAATTGAATTTTTAGAAAAACTTCGTACTCCAGTCACAGACGTCGGTCTTGACCATCTGGTGATGGCCTTCACCTTCGCGGGATTCATGGAATATCTTTCTGCTGAATTAATGCGGCCTAGAACGCTACTTTGTTCAACTAGATTTCACATCTGGAAAGTTGTGTATACAATTTCTCCTATCGGAGAATCTGCAGGACCGTGAGAAGATGATTCACGTGTTCTTCTCTAGAATTGAGAAGACCAGGATGTTATCAATGGGTATACTGACGAACTTGTATAAGAATTCATGGAAAATTTTCGATGCATCAATTACATAGTATAGTTGGAGCACTCGAGAGTCCCAAAACATAAATCACAAATTTAGAGAGACCATAACGTGAGTAAGAAGCAGTCTTGGAAATGTGATGTTCTTTCTCACCATTGATGGTAGCATGATCGTGAATTTATCTTAGAAACATGTTTAAGATTTCGTAGCTGATCAGATAAATCTTCAATACATGGAATGAATATCAATTATGAATGGTGATCTTGTATAATTTATGATATTGGATACATGATCTCCTGCTACCGTTCTTCTTCTTAACCGTCAGAACCGGTGTACCTCATGATGATGCACTCGGGCGGATAAAACTTTGTTCCAGCAACTCTTGCAGCTAATCCTGCAACTCTTTTACTCAGGAGAATCCCTGCGATAAGGATTTTTTTGGAGATAGATTATGTTCTTAGAACAAACTAGATGCTAAACTCCATCTCGTGGTTAGGCAGGAATTTCTGGAAACCCTTCTAGAGATACATCTGGGAACTCTGGAATAATCGGCTAATCATGGATTTAAGGAACTTCAGAAGTCAAGTCATAAATGGTAGCTATAAAGCCTTCATAGCAATGGGATAATAAATCACGTGCTTGTAAAGCAAAAATAATTTGTACTGATTTTTCTGAAAGGAAACATGATGAATGTACTCAGGAGTTAGTAGTACGGATCTTGTCGTAAACTGGAAGGAAAACCTTTATTTACATGTGTAATATAATGGAGTCTTTTCTGGGATGGGAATTAGGTAATACATGATATAAAATAAAGCTGACATACGAATATATGAAGTAGACGTGGCAGATCTCACTGAATGTGTTTCGTCTGCATCTACACAGAACGAATACAGTGAGTCCAAACCTGAACAATAATCCGGTGGTGGTACCTGAATTATAATGGTCTGATCTATACGTGGCATAACATAACGAGTATACCCCCTTGGAGGATACCCTGAATTACTGAGGACCTGATGCAGAAGATATACGTATGTCGTGTGTCTTGACTCGTGCCTTGATAAAATATTCGTATGACATGTTTCTTGACTGGTGTCTTGATGTGTGTCTTCTGAAAATATACCTGAGACATGTGTCTTGACTGATGTCTTGACACATGTCTTTATAAAATATACGTGAATCATGTGTCTTCAGATATGAAACTGAATAAAGTTAAAATCTTGGTCATAATATCAAAATTGGTAAATCGGTTAGTTGTTGTCATGATAGCAGTCATTGTCGTCTTGTCTGTCAGTTTCATGATGGTCATTATCATGACCATGATTCATGTAACTATTCTGCTGAGTGGCTGGTTGGGTACCGGTTCCCACTCTTCTGACTGAAAGAACAACTGAGTAACGTGTGACATTTAACTGAGGAGGTAAAAGGCATGGAATGGGATGATAACCTCTGATGGATGAAATATATTCTTGTCTGGTCGCCCTGGTTCATCATACTCATCTTATTCTGAAAAATCTATGAATCATGAGCAGCATTAGTATCTTGTAAAATCTCTAAATTATGAGCAACATCATGGAGTATGGTAGATGGTATGTACTAGGAATATGGTACATGTAGTACACATGGAATTTAATACATGGAGTACACATGGGATACTGTACATGGAGTACACATGGAATATTGTACATGGGTACACAGGGAATACACATGAGATGATCAGTAAAGGTGTCAACCATCTATCATGATTAGATGAGGCAAAAGTTTAGGCGGTTCATAGACCAACTGAAGAAAACAACATGGTAGCTTGGTTATATCCAACACATATATAATTCCCGTTGTATATGGAAGCATAAAGAAATGATTCAACGACATTTCATCAGTAATTCACATGAAGCAATAATTACTGAAATCCCACCATCACTATCATGAGAGCATGATTAAAGAAGTCCATCACTGAATGACGTGAAAGCATGCTCAACATGGAGGAGCATGAAATGATTTATCATGATGAAACATGAAAACATTATCAACATGAGGGAGCATGAATATATAACCAGCATGAAAACAAAATCAATTTGTGAAAAGTATGAAACATAATCGACATGAAGAAACATGAAATAAGCATACGAGAGACATGGAATGATTACGAAGACATAGTCGACGAAATCTGACATGAGCAAGGGTGAACGCCTATGGGTCGGTTCACAAAACAAAATTCGAATCAGCAAGGGTGAACGCCTATGGTTTAGTTCACAAAACAAAATTCGAATGAAAATCACATGTGACTAAGTATGGACAGTCCTGTACCAACCTTTTACCTAGTCAAAACATAGGAAAACTAAATGATAAAATGCATGAGAAACATGGAAGCATGATTAATAGAAATCTGACCTTGACTGGTGTGGGCGACTATGGTTCAGCCTAGAAAATTAGAATTTGAAAAACATGTGACTAAGTATAGACGACTATCGTTCAACCTATACTAGTCTTAAAATTTAACAAAAATATCATGAACAAGAATTAACCACGTGTAACTAGGTATGGACGACTATGGTTCAGTCCAAAAAAATTTCGAAATGAAAACATCATGAATCAAATAACGACATGTGACTAAATATTAATGCATATGGTCCAATTTATATTGTCCAAAATTTAACAGAACACCTTGAATAAAATCAACAATACTGGTAATACTTACATGGAATAAACAACGTCAGTTTAGGAAGGGTCTGGTGACTACCCACTAGTCATAGGTTAAGTTTTAGAGCCTACAAGTCGAAACCTTGGGCTCTGATACCATAATTGTAACACCCCACTTTGATAAGTAGACCGTTACATGATAATTATGACGTGTCATCAAATCATGCAAGGTAATATGTAATAAATACATACATGACCATAAAGGAAAATCGGAATCCAACATCGGTTAACATAAACCCAACATATGCATATAGTAAATGAAATGCAAAAGGAATAGAAGTATCAGGTAGCTATCATCCTATGCATGTCCGCTAAATGCTCAAGTCTGTCCTTGGGTACCTGTCGTATGAGTCGTGGAAAGAAAATACAGCTGAGTGATACGCTCAGTTAACGGATATAAAGACATGATAAGAATATCTGGAATTTAATTGAAAGATCTGAAATACTAAGCTGAAACAAATAAAAGTACTGAAGTTGAAACACCGATAAGTAAACTGCAGCGAAAAACTGTATATGTCCTAGAAAACCTGGTTTATAACTTGTAAAATTGAACAAATAACTGATAAAGCTGAAAACATGCATTTACTGTATTTTAAGTGCCAAGAGCTTATATAGGTCATGTAATATAACAACATGTGCATGAATACATAGAGGGGTGACCTCGTTATGCTGTTAGAGGGGTGACCTCTAAATAATAATCTTGGTGGAGGGATCAGCTCCAATGTGAAGGATGTAGAGCACACACCACATTCAACTGATAATTGTTAACTGATAAACTGATAAACTAGGATGCACCCATACGCCCCACTGATAAATACTGATAAATGGTACCTCCGTAACTAGATGAAACTGGTCAAGCGTGTGTATAAAGCTTAGGCAATTAAACATGGTAATCATGGCAAATCATGTAAAGTTTTATAACATGTAACTAGGGAAAACAAATGGCTGTAAACGGGGAATCCTAATCATGCATAGAAAGGAAAGTCGATACTGAAGGACGGAAAATCCGTACCTTATGTCCAGTAATGAAATGATGGAGAAAGCTGATCTTCTCGACTTCACGGATACTACATAAATAAGGGACGTGAATGAGTTGTCTGATTACTATATAGTTTACTGCTTTTGAGTGTTCTTACTTGTTTTACATGTTCTTGTCTTGTTTTACTGTTTCATGTATTATCTTTTAATTCTTGATGTTTTCATATGTTTCTGATTAATGAATTTCATGAATTCTTGTGTTATTATACTTGTAGAATCTTAATAAGTAACTTTCTAAAAATAGCAGTTTTTCCTAAATAGAAAGTTTCCAAAAATAGAAAGTTTATATAATAATAATAAGCTGATTCAATAAGCCTAAAATATAAGCTGAGTCTTACTGAATATACTTGATAAGTCCTTAATAATTAACTGTCAGAAATGAGTAAAGTTTATTCAATAAAAGATATAACATGACATAACTTATCGTTAATTAGTAATTAATAATATAATGTTGTTTAACTGATTATTAATTTATAAAGCATGATTAATAAACTCTACCTTAAAACTTGATGAGTAAATAATTAAATTAAAGTAAAAATTAATTTAATAAAACCTTGGTTAACATGTAATTAAGTAATTAAGCTAATTCTTAAATTAAATTAATTAAATAAGCCATGATAATTAAATAATTAAACAAAATAATTATTTAATTGCAAATTTAATTAGTTTTTTAAACAAATCACCAAACACCCCCTTTATTCACTTGTTTTTTTTTCAGACCAAAACCTCAAAATAAACACCCCTTTAGGCTTCCTGCTGCCCATCAGGATCTACCACCGGCAGCCTGAAGTACCCTCCAGCCTTTGACCATCTGTTGCTGCCCCTAAACTGCTTACCACCGCAGTCCCTGCTGCGGTTCCCACTGACAGCAGCGGCCTAGCCACCGACTGCCTAACTGTCCCCACCAGCTGGTCACCTGTTGACACTACAGCCCTTGGGGCTTGCGGCTGTTAGAACACAGCAGCCACCGGCTGTGGCTGTTGGCCAAAATAAACCACCGAGAGCACCCCACATCGGGTTCTCGGTTTCCGTAACGTAAAACAAATCCGATTATCCATTCTTGCTAGATTTATAGTTACATGATTTAATTCTTTATATTCAATTTAATTCGTGATTAATTATATAATAAAAGAAAGATTCGGGTTTTGATGTTACCGAAAAGATGGATCCAAAGATGAAAACGCACGAACACATACGAACGAATCAAATGCCAAGATTCTTTCCTTCCTCCATTGTTCCCTTTTTCTGCCGGCGGCTTTAACACCCCCAATTTACATTGTGCAGCGGAAAATACACAATTGGGTGTTATTCACAAACTTCATTTCACAACTCTTTAAATGACCCAAAAATAGTATATTTAAGGATAAATATGGAAATAATTTAAATCAATGTCTAAAACCTTCAATCCCAAGTAAAATCAGTTTAAAATATATCAGAGTAGCGTACAGATTTCCCTATGATCTTAATCAACACAACAAACCTTTTACCAAAATATTTGACCATTTACTATATGTTTACGACAATAGGGAAAGAAATCTGTTTTAGACCAAATTACTACAAAAGCAATCCCGCAATCCTTCTCCAGCAAGCTCCGCAATTCAACAACTTCAAGTACCTGAAATACATGCTTAAAATCATCAACACAAAGGTTGAGCAAGTCTATAGGTTTTACAAAACATAATTGAACACATCGTAAAAATCATTCACAATTGTTTAATAGAATTGTGGCCATACAATCTATTAATCAGGTATATCATCTTATAGCAGTAGCTATTGAAATGTATTAAGCTCATGACACCGACCCCTTAACTTAGTCACCCACGCCAAATGCCAGCATGACTAGAAAAGTTACCAGTGCCCCTACTATGGTATTAATTGCAAGAATACCAATTCTCATTCACGTAAAATTATCCTTCCCAGCGGGTTACACAGCGTAAAGCCCTGGTCTCAGATAGGGTTGTCAGCCCAATAGTACTATTATTAGAATAAGCGGCTATTCCCAACTCGCAACATCAAGTCAGAAGATAGTTAACGACTCATGAATTTAGGGTCTTATGCAATTAGGTACCTATATAATTCATTTCATCAAAGGCAACATCGGGTCCAACAATTACTTCAAATAGCATGTATCCCCCTCACGGGTTTTAAAATTAATAAAACAAGTAGAAAGCGAGACTATAGACTCACCTGAAGTAATAGCAGTAGTAAGACGATCTTCGACGATAGTTGATGCCCGATAAACACAAAAACCGCAACCTATCAAATATGGCGCGTTCATCAATAATAAACTCGAGTATAATCCATACTTAGTAATATCAAACTCAAAATCATAAAATCACAATCAATCCAAAATAAAAACAATACAAGTGACCTTTTATTCCATTCTATATATTTATTCTATTAGTTAACTCCTTCGATAAAAATCTGCCGGTACACACCAAATGTACAAGCTCATTTACCCCACTTAAACACGTCAAATTTTTATGATACTAATCAGAAACTTTACTTACTATATATAGAAAGGCCTATTAAAAACTCATCAAAAGACATTTATTTTTCTCCGTTTATGAAACCGACACTCAACTTTGAAAATAACTCGACATCCTCATACTTAACCTTAAAAATCAGTCCATGACATATTTAAAAATCCATTATATAGTCCCTGAGTTTCAATCCAAATATCAACAACAATTATATCTCGTCTTCCGGTACACTAAATAATCAAACTAACGTAACTTTTCGCTCGTTTGGAGCTAGAAGTCCTACCTTATACCAAAACGAAGATAAAAACATCCTCTACAACAATATCTAATTAGTTCATCTCAAACTCAAACTCATATTTCCAGAAAATTAACTTTAATAATCTGCTTAAAAATATATTTTTAAAAATCCTTCAAAATTAATTTTCACCACATTTTAACCCTATTTTTACCACTATAATCATCCTTACACTACTAGTTTATATCATAACACACTAAATCATCCTAGATGATCAATTCATAAAAATCCAACTCAAAAATATTAACATGCAATCATAAAAACTAATATATATAAACATTAACACCTACATATAACAAGAATTCAATATCAAACAACAAGATTTTCATCCAAAAATGGGTTTTTCAAAAATGTCAATGCATGTGGGAAATTTTCATACCAATGGATAGAGAATGATGAAACTAAGATGGGTCTTTGATTAGAATTAAGAGATTCAAGTTAGAAATTTGTGAAATGGTGGTATTTGGTGGCTATGGGGGTGACGGCAACAAGGGGTGGGAGAGAGAGGGAAGAGAAATTTTGGAGTTAGTGGAATTTTGTTATGTGTTGTGTTTGTGTGTTTATTTGGTTTTAATTTTCCTTTTATATGGAAAAAGTTTAGTGTAGTTTTTGCCAATTGTGATTCTATTGGACCAAAGTGCAAATACTTTGATAAAAAGCGGAAAATGACTATTATTCACTTTTGAAAATTTTTACGGGTCTCGAGTTTCATAAAAATGCTTCTCAAAACTTAAAACGCACACAAAATATGATATTATATAGTCCCGGCACGACTTAATACGACATTAAAATAAAAACGTCAAAATATTAAACATCGACATGTTTAAAATAAAATGTAAAATTTTTCGGGCATCCGTCGATATCGTCATCACTAATAATCCTCGCAACTCGTCAAAACGTAAAAAATGAAATTTCAACATCATCCAAATCAAATTACCAATCGTCATAATAATCAACCTCGTCAAAAATTTCAAAAATATACGTAAAAATATAATTAAATAATGACCAAGGTTTTGGGTTGTTACATCCTACCCACCTAAAAGAGAGCGACATCCCGGCTCTCAATCTGCCTCACATTCGCACTTCCTCACTTCTAGGGTCAACGTGACCTCTTATCCTTAAGAGATACTCACGTCTTCACACCAGTCCAACTCAATTCTTATGATATCACCATATCCACAACTATTACTACACTTCAACTTTCAATTTCACCTTCTATTATGCTAATATTCCTTCATCATTCATACTCCTTCAGCATTACTTTCTCAGTTTCATTCCTGCCCCAATACTCTGACATCATACATAGTTGTGATTCAAGATGTCAGATTACACCTCTTAACTACTGATATGACGATTATCATCGCATAAAGATTCTATCTTCACTAGGTTCCATTAGTCCTCATAGTAAAATATTAAGATATCATCATCCCAAGTTTCTATTATATGTTGATGTGATTGATACCAATTTTCAATTACCATCGTTCAATTCATCCTTTCACTCTGTCCATTGCTTTCCTAAAATACGCATATTCCTTCTTAACTCAATTCTTCACACTTTCTGTAGAAATCTCTAATATCCAAAAGTCAACCTCAATCTCTGGTTCACATCTAATATGTCCAAACCTTAATCAATACTCATACTTTATCACAGCGATTTCCAGTATTCAAAAATTATTGTGCCTCTATGTCCTGAGGTTACACTCAAACTAGATACAATGAGATGATCCATAATTCTTACCAGTCACTTAAATACTTTCTATACTCATTTTCCACTTTCATTCATTCTAACAATCTCTATGTCCCGAGCGTAGTGCTTGATAGATCACTGAATTATTGTACCTTCCATTGTACATTATTACATCTTCCTCATATCATATTACTGTTTAACTAACTCCGTTAGCCTTACATATTCAAATCTGAAATGTATAATGGTCAAATCACTTCCTGATATCGTAATATATTTTATTCCAACCATCCTGTATCATACTTCAATTTGTAAAATCCATTCAATACTACATGCGACACTCTCAGCACTCTAAGAATAATTAAATTCTCTTTTTAATCTAAACAATTCATTCACCACTGGTCCTTGCATTCTTAACACACTCTCTGATTTAATAGGAGAAAAATTAAATAATCACAATAACCGTTTTTGCCCCACAAAAACATACATCTCAACTCTCTCATTTCTATTACCATTCTATTTCAAAATTTCCAACAATCTGTTGATCTTCTTTCTTTGATATTCCTTTTCCATTAGTTTATCAATTCAATTCCAACTTTCTTTCCATTCCATCCACTCTGCTTGTTGCTACCAATATTCCAATTATCTCAAAACTTAAGAGTCAATTCTCAATTACTTCAGAAATTTTATAGGTCCTTTTTCCTTATTACTAAATAGTTACTAGTCGATAGTGAAAGCATCGACACTCATCCTCCATAATCTGAAACATACTTCGTAATACATAACTATAACATATCCCATCTAAAATTTACCGATTATTATTTCTCCGTCACATTAAGTAATCCTTAATTCCTCTTCCTTTAAAATCCCCGAATGGCATTTATACACAAGTCCTTCTTATTCTTATTTTCTTCATACTTGATTCCATACAAGTAATACTTTTCAATCCCAAAACAAATACCACAATGTCCAATCTCATGATCATATAAACCTTGTTATATTTCTTTATTCAAGTCAACACACTACTATTGCTTTCCTTTCGACTTGATATTATCCAAATCTCATCACCGTAGCTCTATAATTCCTTCAGATTTCTCCAATACTAACTATATAGCATAGAACTTCAATCTATCCTCAGCGTTCATACGTAGCTTCCTCATCTACAAAATCAGATCTCACATTCAAAACTTAAATATATGAATGGATTTCACACATTTAGTTCTTCTTTGTCAGCCTTATCCTTGGTTCAAAAATAAGTGAAAACCTCCTGATAAACCTCCGATAATACTCAGTTTACACAAAGGAATTGACAAGCTTCAGTCGGTTTCGTCGGTATCGACAAAGCCTCAATCGTTTCAATCTAGTAAGATTTTCACGATCACTTTAGCCATAGATTGCACATTTCAAAACATCTATAACACTCCAACTAAAATTCTTATCCAAAGAATTTTTACACACCATTCCTTTTTAATAACAATTTTCTAATTGTTAGGGAATACTTTTCTTTCTTTCAATCATCTACTTGTCACACTAAACATTCACAAGCAATAATGGACACCGATATCTGGTGCTCAGTTTGTTCAGCCCCACATCAATCATATTATTCACATAACATCCAACTTCTTTACTTTCTTACATTATTACTTCTCTGATGACTTACCCTTCCAGTCAAATCAGATTATCCTTATTGTCTCATCTGCCAATCCTTACAATCAAACATATTACCATCCTTAGCTTCCTGACAATGCCATATAATAAAATATACAATCAGATTGCATATCTCCTATCACCAAGCTAACACAAGGCTTCCTTTTTCCCATGACGACAGTAAACTCAACGATTCAGCAGAATAATCACATAGTATCCTCATGTACTAACTCATCTTCTCATTCTTTTCGACTACTACTAGTAAAGTGCACAGTAAATTCGGCTTATTGTAGTTTCCTGCTACATACCTTCTCATCATTGACCAATAAAATCGTCAAATAGAAATTCCACTGATTACTCCCTGAAATCAGTACTCAATGTTCAAGAACATTCCAATTTAATTCTTTCCACCTTTATTTATCATATCCTATGATATTCATCCTTATCGTGGTTAACTTTCTCACAACTCTAGTTCAATTGATTGCGCTATACTTCTTAATCCCATATACTCTAAAAATATTTCCTTAATATATAAACATATATATATTATTCTTCCGTCGGTGAATTTCTCATTTCAACCAATCACAAATTCTCGTTGATTTCTCATCCTCAGTTCTGCTAAAATCTAACATATTCAAATCTCGATATATCCTCAATAACACCCTCAGAATTTAATACACCATCAATAACACTTTCAGAATTTCAATAAAATTCTAACTCAATGATTACCAGATAAGAACACACAATTTACTGCATCTAAATCTCAAATCTTATCAGCATTTCCAAAATATAGGCTGTAATAGCAGCGACATTCCCTTCATATCGATCTTCCATTATCTGAATAATTCCTTTATTCAATCTCCTTTACCGAAATGAAAACATTCCATTACCACATAAATACTAATTTTTATACCACATTCCTTGTTATTCCTTCAGCAGCTGGACCTCCAGCTTGTCCGTACTTACATCAAGTAAATAGATAATTACTTAAGTGGTATAAAATACATGTGATCTACACATCATACTTCCTCCTGCTTACCCAATTCATAGTAACTGCTTGAATACCATCTCTTCTTATCTTAGATTATTAAATTCCAAGTTTACCTTCTATTAGAGGAAATAAATTCCTATTCCTTATTGTCATTCGCAACAATACTGTTCCTTTACCCTTTTCTGCCACACTTAATTTCGAATCAGGATCAATCTTTAAATTACTATCTCTTTTCGTCGAGTTGAACATTCGCAAATGACTATCGATATATTAAACATCCATCAGTTACTCGAACTTATCCATATAGTTGCACCTTTCCAATTACCATCAATAGTCGTACGTAACTCTTCACCGCATCTCTTCTCATTCCTAATAATCCAATACACAGACATCCTTTTAAAATCTTGCAGAATAACAGCAACATCTCTAACTGGAACAACAACATCTTCAATCTCAGCAGCATCTTCAGTCTCAGCAGCATCTCGTCTCTTCTCAGCACTATCAGCTTCAAACAATCTAACAACTATTCCCACAATCATATAATCTACCCTAATGGTTGGCAACCTTTGGAGACATATTTCATGATACTCAGTCACACACACAGGAATCCCTGCTAATGACAAAAACATATCTCACTCAACTCTTTCTATGCGATAACAGTAGAAAGAAACTTAATAAGTATACACATCGAGATAGAAAGAATAGGATCTTTTCATCAAGATATAACATGAATAATACATACGCCAACAATACAATACTACCTAAATCCCACAATCATCCCAAAAGAGAAGATACAAAGACACATCAAAATACTAAAGGGTAATAGTAGATTTCATCAATAAATCCGAGAAAATCGCAACAAAACCTTGTCACTAATGTCACTTACCCTTACCATCCTAAAAAACAACAATAATAATAATCCATCACAATACTGCCTCACAACATCTAGATAATACAAATACAATACAATAATACATAAGCTGAAATAAAACAACAATTCCTCACTACATCACTCCATAGGATGTGGTCCATCACTTTCTCCAACTTGGCTAGTTCCTGCTTCATCTTTATCTGGTCCTAGCTTGCAGCACCTCCCTTTTGGATATAAACACAGTGGATTCCTATATCCATACTTCAAAAGCACTCCTTGATACGGGAGATCTATCATATAATGAGAATTAGCATACACCTCACTATCCTGAAACTTCCAATGTGGCTCAAGATACGGCCCAAGATGAGCTACATATTCACTTAACCTGCGAAGCCTATCTATCTCTTTCTGATACTTCTCAAAATCAGTCCCATAACTTCTCAATTCTTCTCTAACCTCAGTTCTTCCAACCTCACTCTCAGTCATATAATTATCACTATCAGATTCTACAACATTTTTCTTATCATTCGTATCATCCTCGTAATCTAACCATCCACCTGAAATCTTATCATCACCTACATACTGATTCTGCAAACTCCATTGACCTACAACAAATCCCCCATTCTTGACGTAATATGGTATGTCAGACATTTTGCTGAAATCACAGAAAATTTAAAAGTACATATGGTCATTATTCAAAAATATAGATGCAATGCATAACTATGCAAATGCAAATGAATTACGTATGCAAAATATATATGTATGCGATGCAATGCAATGCAATGCAAATGATAATTATACAATAATCATAATGATGAAATTATGATGAAAGCACTCCACGTCCTTTCATTAATACCAATACCTCATTGCAGTATTTACTTAATAAATACTCAAGAGTTCACAACACTTATAAGGGATACATCTATAATAACAAGGCATAACAAAAATAAATAATCTTACCGGATCCTTGCAGAGAAGTTGAGTTGCTTTTATAAAATACTTTCGACACCAAAGTTATAGTTTAGGAAATTTTTCAAAAATCGACCTAATTCACTATAACTAAAAAGCTCTGGTTACCAATCTTTAACACCCCCAATTTACATTGCGCAGCGGAAAATACACAATTGGATGTTATTCACAAACTTCATTTTACAACTCTTTAAATGACCCCAAAACAGTATATTTAAGGATAAATATGGAAATAATTTAAATCAATGTCTAAAACCATCAATCCCAAGTAAAATCAGTTTAAAATATATTAGAGTAGCGTATAGGTTTCCCTAGGATTTTAATCAAAACAACAAACCTTTTACCAAAATATTTGACCATTTACTATATGTTTACGATAATAGGGAAAGAAATCTGTTTTAGACCAAAGTACTACAAAAGCAACCCCGCAATCCTTCTCCAGCAAGCTCCGCAATTCAACAACTTCAAGTACCTGAAATACGTGCTTAAAATCATCAACACAAAGGTTGAGCAAGTCTATAGGTTTTACAAAACATAATTGAACACATCGTAAAAATCATTCACAATTGTTTAATAGAATTGTGGCCATACAACCTATTAATCAGGTATATCATCTTATAGCAGTAGCTATTGAAATGTATTAAGCTCATGACACCGACCCCTTAACTTAGTCACCCACGCCAAATGCCAACATGACTAGAAAAATTACCAGTGTCCCTACTAGGGTATTAATTGCAAGAATACCAATTCTCATTCACGTAAAATTATCCTTCCCAGCGGGTTACTCAGCGTAAAGCCCTGGTCTCAAATAGGGTTGTCAGCCCAATAGTACTATTATTAGAATAAGCAGCTATTCCCAACTCGCAACATCAAGTCAGAAGATAGTTAACGGCTCATGAATTTAGGGTCTTATGCAATTAGGTACTTATACAATTCATTTCATCAAAGGCAACATCGGGTCCAACAATTACTCATGACATGTGTTCATTTTACTTCAAATAGCATGTATCCCCCTCGCGGGTTTTAAAATTAATAAAACAAGTAGAAAGCGAGGCTATAGACTAACCTGAAGTAATAGCAGTAGTAAGACGATCTTCGACGATAGTTGATACCCGATAAACACTAAAACCGCAACCTATCAAATAAGGCGCGTTCATCAATAATAAACTCGAGTAAAATCCATACTTAGTAATATCAAACTCAAAATCATAAAATCACAATCAATCCAAAATAAAAACTATACAAGTGACCTTTTATTCCATTCTATATATTTATTCTATTAGTTAACTCCTTCGATAAAAATCTGCCAGTATACACCAAGTGTACAAGCTCATATACCCCACTTAAACACGTCAAATTTTTATGATACTAATCAGAAACTTTACTTACTATATATAGAAAGGCCTGTTAAAAACTAATCAAAAGATCTTAAATTTAAAGTTCCTTGCCCGACACATCTTTGAACTAAAAAATCGGACAATTTTACGTTAACAATTCATATAGTCTTTTAACACATTTATTTTTCTCCGTTTATGAAACCGACACTCAACTTTGAAAATAACTCGACATCCTCATACTTAACCTTAAAAATCAGTCCATGACATATTTAAAAATCCATTTTATAGTCCCCGAGATTCGATCCAAATATCGACAACAATTACATATTGTGTCGGTACTCGTCTCCGGGTACACGAAATAATCAAACTAACGTAACTTTTCGCTCGTTTGGAGCTAGAAGTCCTACCTTATACCAAAACGGATAAAAACATCCTCTACAACGATATCTAATTAGTTCATCTCAAACTCAAACTCATATTTTCAGAAAATTAACTTTAATAATTTGCTTAAAAATATATATTCAAAAATCCTTCAAAATTAATTTTTCACCACATTTTAACCCCATTTTTACCACTATAATCATCCTTACACTACTAGTTTATATCATAACACACTAAATCATCCTAGATGATCAATTCATAAAAATCCAACTCAAAAATATTAACAGGCAATCATAAAAACTAATATATATAAACATAAACACATACATACAACAAGATGGGTCTTTGATTAGAATTAAGAGATTCAAGCTAGAAATTTGTGAAATGGTGGTTTTTGGTGGCTTTGGGGGTGACGGCAACAAGGGGTGGGAGAGAGAGGGAAGATAAATTTTGGAGTTAGTGGAATTTTGTTATGTGTTGTGTTTGTGTGTTTATTTGGTTTTAATTTTCCTTTTATATGGAAAAAGTTTAGGGTAGTTTTTGCCAATTGTGATTCTTTTGGACCAAAGTGAAATACTTTGTAAAAAAGTGGGAAATGACTATTAGTCACTTTTGAAATTTTTACGGGTCTCGGGTTTCATAAAAATGCTTCTTAAAACTTAAAACACACACAAAATATGATATTATATAGTACCGACACGACTTAATACGACATTAAAATAAAAACGTCAAAATATTAAACATCGACATGTTTAAAATAAAATGTAAAATTTTTCGGGCATCCGTCGATATCGTCATCACTAATAATCCTCGCAACTCGTCAAAACGTAAAAATGAAATTTCAACATCATCCAAATCAAATTACCAATCGTCATAATAATCAACCTCGTCAAAAATTCCAAAAATATACGTAAAAATATAATTAAATAATGACCACGGTTTTGGATTGTTACAGCGGCTACCTAGCTCCAATTAGGGTTTCTCAATATTTTTTGTAACTTGTCAAAATGAAAAAGAACGGATGGTTTAGCTAGTTTATTTGATAGTGGGTCGGGCTTATGGAATCTTTTCTTTTCCTTATTGATAAGCCGGCCAAAATAGCCCCTTAAACATAGTATTTCATTTTCGATGATTTAATAATTATCGTGTATTTATCTTCGTGTTTTAAGTTCGCGTCATGGCGTGTTATGATTACTAATTACTAAACGTAAATACTTGTCGTGTAAATTTATTACACATGAATGCTTGTCATGATTTAATTAGATAAAACTTTTAATTAGTGTGTAATTTCATGTAATTAATATTTTCGTGGATTTTTCATGCGGGTTTTACAACTCTTCCACTCTAAAAGAATAATTTGTCCTCGAACTAGAAACGTGGTATTGCTTCGGGTTTTACAACTTTTCCTCTCTAAAAGGATAAGCTGGAAAGAACAAGGTCTTGAACATGACTGAAGAGAATATGGAAAGTGACATGGCTGAAGAGGACATGGAATTGAAATGGCTGAAGAGGACATGAAACGTAACGTGGCTGGAACTATCATACTTGGATCATAGGAAAAAAATGATGATAAGGATCCAGATGGACTCCTCTGTTTCCCAAATTGTGACAATCCGTCAATTTATGGTTGATATTTTATTCTCAATATTTATTTGAAAACATTATTTTAATGTTACAATATGAACTCACATATTTTTGGGAAGAGATTTGGATTTAAGTCTTGAAGTAGCATCAACTACGTCTAAACCGGAGGATTCAACGTTACGTGCTTACGTTTACATACACCGTCCTTGGTGACAGTCCGACATTTCAGAAAATAAATTTATCCGTGAATATTATTTTGGAGTTTTAAATTTGTGTTGGTTCATAAACTCACAAATTTACGAGAAGAGATTAGGACTTACGATTTTATTTTAACGTCCTTTACGACTAAACCGGAAATCTTAGGATTATGTATTTACGTTTTCGAACTCCGTTTTTGATGAGACAATTTTTATTAGATTCGTTTTGTGACATTGATTCATAATCTATAAAAACGTTTTTCGTAAAACGACCCGAGGGCACCCAAATCGAGAAAACTAGAATCGAGGAGTACCCGTAAATAATTGGGGATGAGAAAAAAACAAGTTTTGCCCCACCCCCACATGGGACGGCCAAAACTAGCAACTTATGCTTGTGATGTGTCAAGTTTATTTAACAAGTCTAACACTTGTCCTACTTAGCTTCACTTGAAAGCTAAGCTTTCCACTTAACCACAAAACCACTCCTACATACCATTAGCTCCCATTTTCTCATGCAAAAACAACTAAAACTCTCTCATCTCCTCCATAGATGCCGTCCCATTTTACACCTCAAACACCCCATCCACACAAATTTTAACCACAAACATATGTTATAATTAACATATGTTAATCTCCATTCAAAATGATGAAGATTGGTGCAAGTTATAACATCCAAGGAGGAGTTTCCATGGAGTATTAGGGCTGATTTTCCACAAGGAGATTAGGAAGATTGGTGGTCATGAAGATGGTCTTGGTGCATCACAAGTTTCACCATCAAAATCCCTGTTTTGATCAACCTACATCATCATGGTGGTATAAAGATTGTCCTCCTCATCTTCTTATTATTTTGATTATGTAAACATGTATTTTATTTCCTATTGTATATGTATATGATGATTATATGATGATAAAAATGTTATGTGGGGATTTGGTGTTGATAAACATGATTAAAAAGGTGAAAAACTATAAAGAACAAGGTTAAAATCTTGGTTAAAAGTGATGGCTGTATAGAACAGTAAAGAAACAGGTCATGGACTGATAAAATGATGAAGTAGAATCCATTTACAGTAAGATATATGTCTTGTACACATGTGAGAGTTGGCCATGCAATGGAATCAAAATAATGAGTGAGATATGATCAAAACAAGTTTAGGGTATAAATCTGAGGTTACTGTTTTGGACGATTTTTATAAAATATTTAGAAGATGATTCAACAGTAGCTATAGAAGAGTTAAAAGTAGCACATATCATGTAGTTTATGTGATAAAAATTTGAGCTTCTATCTCCATATAGAACTCAAGATATGGCAGTTTTGGTGAAAGTAAAGATAAAAATCAGATTTTGGAAATTAAAGAATAATACTATTATATAAAGCACTCAAAATTTAATAGTATAAAATATAAATTAAAACCCACTAACTTATAAAACTTATTTATATAAATATGTAAAAGAGTAAATGAATGAATAACTTATATAAATGGTAGTGAAATAATACTTATAAGTTATAAAACTATAAACATTGTTTTTACGACTTTTTCGGCTAATACGGTAAAAATTAACGTTTTTGTTAAATAAAACTTAGATGGTTGGACCCGTCTAATGAAAACTTTATAAAACTTATATAATGATATATAGACATGTATAACAAGTAAAAACCGATAAAACCCGAACTATAAGAAATACGGACATTTACGAGCTAATTAAGCATATTGGACTAATAATTGGACTAAATAAGATAAAAACTTGTAAAAAGAACTTATTTGGCTTAACCCATTTAGGCCCAACTTGTAAGGTGTAGATACTGATAATATAAGTATAACATGGATTAATATAAGTTAAGAACTTATAATAGGCTTATTGGACCTAAAACACGTAAATAGGTAAAACTAGTAAACTAGTATAAACATTACCGACACATAACACTAAAATGAGCAAACGAGAATATGTAAACCCACTTGATCATCATATATAAATAATCATCATATGTATACATAATTGTTATCTTTATAAAGTCATTGGACAAACGTCTAAGACCGAGTATTATTTGTCTAGGTTTTCGTGATTGAAGCACGTACCGTACGTCTGAATTGCCGATAACCCACCTTCCCACATCAACGTGAGTTCATAGCCTCGCACTCTTTTAAATTTTTTATAAATGTTTTATAAACCCGCGAGGGAGATAACATGTTAGTTTTATTAAATAGGACATCATTTGTCCCGATTGTTTGTTTATTGATTTTGGACCCGAATGATTGAATGACCCGATTGTATGACCCGATAAATGATTAATGGACCCGATAGATGAAATAAAATGGATTATTAAAGTTAGGTTATGTCACTAAAAGTCCCATTAGCATGAATTGTGAACTACCGGGAGTTGGTAGACGCTTATGCATTTAATAGTACTATTTGGGGACGATCACCCCAGTTCGCGCCTTGACGGTTGATCCCCGTCGTGCCACATTGATTGGTAAGCGAATTTATGTATAAGAAGATTTCCATAGCGTGACCTTTGTGACGACACGCTACTTTAGATGGGCAAATTGAGTATCGGGTTAGCTACCCGTTGTTGGTTTAGTAAGGTAACAATGTCATGCGGCTTATAATAATCCAAAAACTAATGAAATTCTATTAAACGCTTCGAATTACGATGTATTGACTGACTAGCAATACAAGGTCATACTATTGATATTATGTTCGTGTTTTTGTTTTATATAACCATATTCATATAACGGTTTTTATTTAATCTATACAACGTTGCAAAACGTATTGTATAATGTTTTTACGACATTGGCTCGTATAATAATTTTTAAGGCAAATGCCTATATTATGATTTTCTATAAGGATTTGTATAAAATGACTTTGGCTATTTTATGGCCTATTACAAAGATTTGTATAAAATGATTTTGGCTATTTTACGGCCTATTACAATGATTTGTACTAATTGATTTTTGGTACTAATTTTATACCAAAGTTATATTGATGGAATTTATTAAACTCTATGAATTCACTCGGCGTTATCGCTGACCTTTTCTTTTAACATGTCTTATCTCAGGTACTTGAAGGTAATTCTCAGGAAGACGACAAGAATTCATGGCCCGCACTTAAACAATATTTTCCATTCAAATATTTTATAAAACTTTGTATGAAATGTAATGACTTGGGACCGATGTAACTTTGATGTTTATGAATGGAAATGATTTATTATTAAACGACGCGATTTTGATGTGTTGTCTATGATGTGAGTAATGTGCTATCCCGTAACACCAATGAGTCTTCCGCTGTACTGAGTTGTATAAATTTGGGGGTGTTACAGTTTGGTACCAGAGCTCTCGTTATAGAGAACGAAAGATTTTTAAAACCAAGGTTTTGAATAAAACATTTCGAAATCTTTTAACTATAAACATTTTTCTAAAAATGTCTAAAAATCTTTTGACTATAACGGTGCCGAAGAATTCCCGAGTTACCGACAAGGCTAAGACTGAGAAGTGTTATTTTAATATATATATATATATATATAACTTGGATTATATATATATGATGTAATTTTTTTTACATGATTGTTTGATGATTAATTTGATTTTTATACGAGATATTTATACGACGTAGATTGTCACAAGAAACCCTAAATCCCCTAGTAAATTAATCGAAGCTATTCTCGTAGGAATTCTAGCTATCCTAGATCTAAACCAAGTTGTGGATATTTATGATCCCAACAAATGGTTGATATTCGTAGAAATGTAGATAGTAGTTGATTGTGATATTGAAAAAGAATTGGCGAGATTAAAACTGATATCGATGTCATGACGATCTTTCCTTATAGAGTGGAGTTTGACAAAACGTTACCACCTGGAAGGATGTCATCTGATTCGTTGTCACCCAATTCTTAAATTTGAAATCGAAAGGGTGAATTTTGCACTTGAGGTTGTCATTGGAACCAGTACCCAAAAGCCTCATGCCACTAATACCTTTCCGAGAAGTCTAATTGACTGATCAAGTCATTTCATATTAATGACTCATTTGATAATTGTTGTTGTAAGAGCTAATAGGATTGGAAATTAAGTGTTGATTCATATTGAGATTGTATTGCCTTTACAAGGCCGAAGAATAAGGTTGTAAGTATTGGAAAATAAGGTAGGATATCGAATTGAGTATAAAATTGGTTAAAAACTTGAATAACGTAAAATTTAACCTGTATGGAATATGAGATTGTTAATATAAGTCGTTAAGTTCTGTGATTGAATTATAAGGTTTTAATTGATTGTTAATTCGTGTTAAGGGTTGTTCCTAGGCCATTGTCCACTAATGAAGATGCCCAGTGTCCAAGAAATAAATTGAAGAAATCTTCTTCTAAATTGGGACCGATGGATCTTCCGGGACAGGTGGGACACCTAATGACTCTTGTTATAACACCCCATTTTGGAAATGGAATCTTACGCATAATCATGGCGTGTCATCAAAGCATACAAGGATAAATGTCTAAGCATTATTCGACCATAAAAGGAAAATACCGGAATCAAACATCGGTAACCCCAAAGTAAAGCTCATCACACACAAACATAAATACTGTAAAGGAAAGGACGAAACAATGTCCATAGCAACTGTATTAAAGTAAAGGAAATGCATAAAGTAAAGAAAGACAGTAAAGCTTCCAATCCATATGCACGTACGTTTGAGATCTACGAGCGTCCCTGAGTACTTGCCGTTTTGGGAACATGAAAAGGAAAACGGCTGAGCAAGACGCTCAGTGCACGGATGTACAATATAGCATGAAATAGGATAAGCATGTAACATATAACAGCGGAAGACTAAGTTCTGAGTAAACTGGTTAAGTATTAGGAAAAACTGGTTTTATAGTTTGAAAAGCCTTATGTTTATCTTATGAAAACTGTTTTAACATAAATATACCATAGCCCATATAGGTCATGAAAAGGTCACGTGCATGAATACTTGGAGGGGTGACCTCATCATGCTGATTAGAGGGGATGCCTCTAATTAATATACTGGTTTGGGTAGGAGGGATCAACTCCTTGTGAAGGATGCAAGGCACACACCACATTCACCATGATAAACTGAATAAAACATGTAACTAGGATGCACCCATACGCCCCACATGATATAATAATATGGCCAAAACTGAAAAGGGACGCCACGAGCAATCACTCCGTCGTGGGGAAGTCATAACATTGGTGCCTCCAATGTTATGGTTATGGTACCTCCATAACTAGGTGAAACTGGTCATGCTTGTATATGGCTATAGATTATGCTAATTAAACATAAGCAGTTCAAAACAATAAAACAAATACTGGGGAAAACATTTGGCTGCATACGGGGAAATCCTAATAAGGAAAGAATGTCCATACTGAAAGGACGGGAATCCGTACCTCAAGTCCAGTGAATGAACGGAAGAAAGACTCATACTTCTGGATCACTAAAGCTACATGAATACACACGTGTATAAGTATCGATTCACTGATTACGTACTGGGTTTTATGTCTCATTTTAGCTGACTTGGTATGTTTTAGGTCATGGTTCACTGTTTAAAGCCTTAAACTGTGTTTATCTTGTATTCTGATTAATCTGTTTAAGTATTACTGGTATTTCATGTATTATTATACTTACTGTGTAATAATAAGTAACTTCCCAAAAATAGCAGGTTTCCAAAAATAGAAAGTTTCCAAAAATAGAAAGTTTCCAAAAATAGAAAGTTACCAAAAATAGAAAGTTTCCAAAAATAGAAAGTTTCCAAAAATAGAAAGTTTCCAAAAATAGAAAGTTTCTAAAAATAGAAAGTTTCCTAAAATAGAATTTACTGCTTAAAATAGATTAGTTTCTAAAAATAGAAAGTTTTCAAAAATAGATCAGCTGCCTTAATGAAATAAGTTTCCATATATAGAAGGTTTCCATGATTAGATTAGCTGCCTGAATTAGATAGATTTCCATATATAGAATTAAGCTGGTTACATAAGCTAACATATAAGTCTAAGTGTTTATAAGCTTGTTTCTTAAGTCATATGATATAGTATATAGTTTAATTATTATTTCATGTATTTTAATTAAACTATAGGTTAAGCATTTTAATTAAAGTATAACATGTTTTAATTAAAATGAAATGAAATACTTAGGTTAAAATGTGTATTATTATTATTAATAATATAACCTAAGTCATGTCTAAATTAATTAATTATAGGCATGTTTTAAATAATTAATTAATTATAACTTATAACATAAAATACTTAGGTTAAATTAATATCATGCTAAATTAATAATTAGAATAACCTAAGTCATGATTTAATTAATATCTCATGTTATTAATTAATTTATATCCTAAGTTCATGATTCATAAAAATTAACATGTAACATAGATCATGATTTAACCAACGAACCATGAATCGGGCATGAATTCGACACCGTACCCCGAGCCAAACTCGGGGCACGTGTGCCTCCTTACTGCCGTGGGTCCCACAAGCACCAACCAAGACCTAAAATGGTCTTGGTGGTGGCGGCAATAAGCAAACCAAACCCCCCTCGGGTTTGTTTTGCTAGGCGGCTAAAAACAAACACCCTTTTAAATCATTCTTTGATTTTAATTAACCCCAAAACATGTTATATCAATGTTTAATTATCATGTTTTAATAAGAAAATAATAACATGTTCATGAAAATAATCAAAGATTAAAAAGAATTAAAAAGAAGGGTTTAGAATGATATACCAATACGTAGCTTGAAAGGGGATGAACAAACACGGTTTCTAACACTCGTATTTAATGTCAAAAATCAACAACACCCTCCTATTGTGTTGATGTAGGTGGCGGCACAAAGAGAACCAAGGAGGAGGAGGAGAAAACTTTTTAGGGTTTATGTTTTCTTTCTTGAAAAAGTGAAAATGAAAACTAGTTTTACTCTTTACCCCCCTTTACTTGTAAAAGTCCATGGGCTTAGCCCATTTCTTGTTGTTGTGCCGTAGGTATGGGGGCCCCACATGGGGTACCCGTACCTTTCTCGTGTCCTGATGTTTCGTGTTCGTTCGTGGTTAAACGTGCTCGTGTTTAAAGTGTTTCTGTTTATTTTATCATGTCGTTTATCGTAATCTTAACGCTCGTAACTATATTATATGTATTTACGTAATTATTCTAGTTCGTATTTTAAATGGTGATCATGATTTAGTTATGTTCACGTGACATATTTATTAACTGTTTATCATGAGTTCGTACGTAATCGATACTTGTCATGTCATACACGTATGCACTTGCTTGATTATTAGCACATGAATGTGATCAATACTAAATGAGGTAAGTTTTAATCTAGGACGTACGATCTTAAGGGCACTATTCATGGTAAAATCATGCGGGTTTTACAATTCTTCCCCCCTAAAAAGAATAATTCGTCCCCGAATTATAGATAAAGTAAGCTAAAAAGAAGTAACATACCCGAACTCAAAATATGAAGTGAGGGTAAGAAGCCCGGATAGACTCCTCTGTTTCCCAAGTGGCTTCCCGCTCGGTATGGTCCCTCCAAAGGATTTTGACGAAAGGAATCGTCTTCCTTCTCATGACTCGTTCTTGCCTGTCGAGTACTCGTTCGGGTTCTTCTATAAAAGTGAGATCTTCACGTATCTGTTCCAGTGGATACTGAACCATGTGAAGGGGATGATAATTGTACCCTCTGAGTAAGGACACATGGAACACATTATGCACGTGCGAAAGCTGAGGAGGTAACGCCAATCGGTAAGATACTTCACCGATTCGTTCAATGATATCAAAAGGTCCGATGAAACGAGGACTGAGTTTTCCTTTGATCCCGAAGCGTTTAACACCACGTGCCGGCGAAACCTTGAGGAAGACGTGATCTCCCACATTAAAATGTATGTCCCTACGATGCTTATCGGCGTAACTCTTCTGACGTGACCGTGCTTCCTGCAGCTTCTGCTTAGCTACTTCGATCTTCTCATTGGTCATTTCTATAATCTCTGGTCCTTCGAGTGTTCGCTCTCCCACTTGATCCCAGCAAGTTGGAGCGCGACACTTTCTGCCATACAACATTTCGAAAGGAGCACATTTGATACTTGCGTGCCAGCTGTTGTTGTATGCAAACTCGACTAAACAGATGTAATCGTCCCAATCACCTGTCCATTCCAACGCACACGACCTTAACATATCTTCCAATGTCTGAATTGTTCGCTCCGATTGTCCGTCCGTTTGAGGATGAAAGGCCGTACTCAGCTTAAGTTGTGTACCCCAAGCTTTTTGCAGACCTTTCCAGAATCGCGACGTGAAACGAGGATCTCTGTCTGAGACGATGCTGGAGGGAGTGCCGTGGAGTCTCATGATCTCCCTTCTATAAGTATCTGCGAGTTTACTTACCGGATCTTCCTTGCGTATCGGTAAGAAATGAGCTGATTTGGTGAGTCGATCAACAATGACCCAAATAGCATCGTGCTTCTTCTTGGTAGGCGGAAGACCGGTAACAAAATCCATGGTGATTTTGTCCCACTTCCACTCTGGAATATCCAACGGTTGAAGGAGACCGCCCGATCGCTGATGTTCGATCTTAACCTGCTGGCAGGTAAGACATTTGGAGACATAAGTGGCTACATCCTGTTTCATACCACTCCACCAAAAGTGCTGTCTGATGTCATGGTACATTTTTGTCGACCCAGGATGTATAGAAAATGGGGAGCTGTGAGCTTCAGCTAACAATGCTTCCCTGAGTTCTTGATTGTCAGGAACACAAAGGCTCGTGCCCTGCCAAACGATACCGTCTGCGTCCATTCTGAATTCTGTCTGCTTCTCCAAATTCTGAATTATCGCCCAAATCTCTCCATCATCCTTCTGCGCTTCCTTGATCCTAGTCAGTAACTCAGGTTCTACTCTAAGATTTGCCCAGTATCCGTGCTGCCCACGTACCATAATTTCGATGTCTAGCCGCTCCAAGTCTCTTATGTTTTGTTCCTTGATCTCAATGCCGTTGATCATTCCGGACTTTCTGCTGAGTGCATCTGCTACTACATTAGCTTTCCCGGGATGATATTGTAGGTTAATATCATAATCCTTCAACAGTTCCAACCATCTCCTTTGTCTCATGTTCAATTCTCGCTGTGTGAAGATATACTTCAAGCTCTTGTGATCCGTGAAAATGTCGCATGGTTCTCCGTATAAGTAATGCCTCCATATCTTCAATGCGAACACCACTGCAGCAAGTTCCAGGTCATGCGTAGGGTAGTTTTCTTCATAGGGCTTAAGCTGCCGTGAAGCATACGCGATCACTTTCCCATGTTGCATGAGAACACAGCCCAGTCCCTTCCCCGATGCATCGCTATAGATCTGAAATCCACCTGTACCAGATGGGAGAGTAAGAATAGGTGCAGATACTAACTTCTGCTTTAGGTCTTCGAAGCTTTTCTCTCGATCTTCCGTCCAGACGAATTTCTCTCCTTTTCGCATCAGTTTGGTGAGAGGTAGTGCCAAGCGGGAAAAGTTCTCCACGAATCTGCGATAATATCCAGCTAAGCCTAAGAAACTGCGGACTTCTGTCGCCGACATTGGTCTTGGCCATTTAGTGATAGCCTCAACCTTCGCTGGGTCCATAGTGATCCCTTCTGCTGATACAATGTGACCTAAGAATGCCACCTTGTTTAACCAGAACTCACACTTGGAGAATTTCGCATACAGCTGTTTCTGACGAAGAATCTGTAGTACCGTACGGAGATGGTCTTCGTGTTCCTCCGTGGACTTTGAGAAAATCAGGATGTCATCGATGAATACAATGACAAATTTATCAAGGAATTCATGGAAGATTCTGTTCATCAGATCCATGAATACTGCTGGAGCGTTAGTCAGGCCGAATGGCATGACCACAAACTCATAATGGCCATAGCGGGTACGAAAAGCAGTCTTAGCAATGTCCTGCTTTTTAACCCTCAGCTGATGGTAGCCTGACCTTAGATCGATCTTTGAGAAGTGTTTGGCTCCTTGAAGTTGGTCAAACAAATCATCTATACGCGGCAGTGGATATCTATTGCGGATGGTAATCTTATTAAGTTCACGGTAATCAATGCAAAGTCGCATGCTGCCGTCCTTCTTCTTAACGAACAAGACCGGTGCGCCCCATGGAGATGCGCTTGGTCTAATGAACCCTCGTTCAAGAAGTTCCTACAGTTGGTCCTTCAGCTCTTTTAGCTCTATGGGAGCCATACGATACGGAGCCTTAGAGATTGGCTCAGCTCCTGGAACAAGGTCTATGTTGAACTCCACTTCTCTTGCAGGTGGTATGCCTGGAAGTTCATCTGGGAAGACGTCTTGAAATTCCGAAACTACTGGTTGATCCGGAATCGATGGGGATTCAGCATCCATGTCGTGAACCGTAGCTAGATAACCTTCGCAGCCATGTGACAGTAATGCACGTGCTTGCAAGGTAGATATCACTTGTACAGACCGTCCGGGTATGAACCCGTTATGAATGTACTCTGGTGCGTTAATGTCGTCGAAGATCACCCGATATGAGTGGCAGTCTATGGTAGCATGGTGCTTGGATAGCCAGTCCATGCCGAGAATCATATCGAATTCAATCATGTCTAGGGGAAGTGCATCTACTACACGAACTTTATCGTCAAACTCTAGAGGAAGACTCTTGTATACATGAGTTATTAATACAGAGTCTTTCAAAGGCGTGGAAATAGTAAGCCTATTTTCTAATGGCAAGGGAAGTGTCCTGATGTTCTTGGCATAAGTAGTGGAAATAACTAAATGAGTGACACCCGTGTCGAAAAGAACACATGTAGCTTGGCCGTACATATACAAAATTCCAGTAATGGTACCTGTAGATTTGTTTGCCTGATCGCGCGATGTCGTGTAGACACGCCCAGTGGTAGGAGGCGGTTTAGTATCAGCATGGCCCGAAGTACCCTCCATTTCACCCTTACGGCAATCTCTCATACGATGGTCAGGGAGGCCGCACTTGTAGCACGCGTCGGAATCACGACGACATGGGCCAGGGTGTCTGCGATGGCAAGTATTGCAAAGAGGATGAGTGAATCCTCCAGCAGGAGTCCTTGCTTGCTGAGGGCCTGCAGTGTTAGCTGAACGGTTAGGCTGAGAACCCCTGTGGTTCTGGTCCTTCCCGTTACCGTGGTTCCTGCTGTTGTTGGAGTGTCCCGCATTGTTACGGTAATTATCATTACCGTTGCGCCTTTCCACAACAGAACGATCGTTATTGTGACCGTTTCCTTTGGGCTGATGAGGCTGCTGCTGGGTAGCCGGCTGAGACCGATCCCTAGTTTTCTGCCTCTTTTCGGGTCTTTCAGCTTCCCCGAACTCATCTCGTTCCTGCAACATCTCAAGCTTCCTTGCTGCGTCGGCCACTTGTTCTACTGTATTGAACGTAGCACATACCAGATTGTTCGCGACCGAGGTGCGAAGTGCCCACCTAAAGTGGTGTGCCTGCTCCTCAAGAGTACCAGCTGCTGCTCCTAGAAAACCAGCTAGGCGAAGAAAGCGTTGCATGAATTCGTTGCTATTCTCGCCCGCTCTCTGACGTATCCCATGGTATTCACGCTTGAGTTTGTCCTGCTCTGCCTTAGGAAAGAACTGCTCCATCACTCTCTCCTTGAATTGGGCCCATGTCAAACCAGCGACCCATTCATCACCTCCTTCTGACTGCGTCAAAGCTAGCCACCAGTTTAGTACATCGCCTTCAAACCGGTAGCATGCCAATCTCGCCTTGAAGGCGGGGTCACATCCCATAGCATTGAAGATTTTCTCAATGTGAGTCAACCAGCCTTCAACATCGCTGGGGCTATCAGTCTTTTCAAAAGCTCTAGGACGGAGCTTGTTAAATCTTTCCAACCATACTGCTAGTGTCACTGGGGGAGGAGGAGGAGGAGGTGCCTGATTCTGCTGCTGCTGATTGTTGGCAGCCTGAACTTCAGCACGAATGTCATTCCTCAGTTGAGGAAGCAAGGCTTGCATGGCAGCCTGAATTGCAGCATTGAGCTGCTCTTGCTCGCGTGTGAGAACCATCTGACAGTATAACATAAAACATATGATTAACAGTTCAAAACATAAAATATATATTATATATATACATGAAAAAAAAAATTATGCCAAAAATTTCACGAGAAAAATTTTATGCAAGAAAATCTTTGTATGAATGCATGATGCAGTTTTATGAAAACTTTTGATGCTCGAGAGTGAACGCCTCTGGTCAGTTCACTCAAAATAAAAGACATATCGAGGGGACGCCTATGGGTCGGTCCCAAATTTAAAAGTTTCGATAAAACACATGCGACTAAATAGGGCCAGTCCTGTACCAACCATTACTTAGTCAAAAACCCTGTAACAATGACATGTATATGTATGCTTAAAAATGATGAATGCATGAAAACAACTGTCAGTTCTAGGAAGATCGTAGTGACTACCCACTAATCACAGGTCATATTTGAGAGCCTACAGGTCAAAACCTTGGGCTCTGATACCATAATTGTAACACCCCATTTTGGAAATGGAATCTTACGCATAATCATGGCGTGTCATCAAAGCATACAAGGATAAATGTCTAAGCATTATTCGACCATAAAAGGAAAATACCGGAATCAAACATCGGTAACCCCAAAGTAAAGCTCATCACACACAAACATAAATACTGTAAAGGAAAGGACGAAACAATGTCCATAGCAACTGTATTAAAGTAAAGGAAATGCATAAAGTAAAGAAAGACAGTAAAGCTTCCAATCCATATGCACGTACGTTTGAGATCTACGAGCGTCCCTGAGTACCTGCCGTTTTGGGAACATGAAAAGGAAAACGGCTGAGCAAGACGCTCAGTGCACGGATGTACAATATAGCATGAAATAGGATAAGCATGTAACATATAACAGCGGAAGACTAAGTTCTGAGTAAACTGCTTAAGTATTAGGAAAAACTGGTTTTATAGTTTGAAAAGCCTTATGTTTATCTTATGAAAACTGTTTTAACATAAATATACCATAGCCCATATAGGTCATGAAAAGGTCACGTGCATGAATACTTGGAGGGGTGACCTCATCATGCTGATTAGAGGGGATGCCTCTAATTAATATACTGGTTTGGGTAGGAGGGATCAACTCCTTGTGAAGGATGCAAGGCACACACCACATTCACCATGATAAACTGAATAAAACATGTAACTAGGATGCACCCATACGCCCCACATGATATAATAATATGGCCAAAACTGAAAAGGGATGCCACGAGCAATCACTCCGCCGTGGGGAAGTCATAACATTGGTGCCTCCAATGTTATGGTTATGGTACCTCCATAACTAGGTGAAACTGGTCATGCTTGTATATGGCTATAGATTATGCTAATTAAACATAAGCAGTTCAAAACAATAAAACAAATACTGGGGAAAACAGTTGGCTGCATACGGGGAAATCCTAATAAGGAAAGAATGTCCATACTGAAAGGACGGGAATCCGTACCTCGAGTCCAGTGAATGAACGGAAGAAAGACTCCTACTTCTGGATCACTAAAGCTACATGAATACACACGTGTATAAGTATCGATTCACTGATTACGTACTGGGTTTTATGTCTCATTTTAGCTGACTTGGTATGTTTTAGGTCATGGTTCACTGTTTAAAGCCTTAAACTGTGTTTATCTTGTATTCTGATTAATCTGTTTAAGTATTACTGGTATTTCATGTATTATTATACTTACTGTGTAATAATAAGTAACTTTCCAAAAATAGCAGGTTTCCAAAAATAGAAAGTTTCCAAAAATAGAAAGTTTCCAAAAATAGAAAGTTTCCAAAAATAGAAAGTTCCAAAAATAGAAAGTTTCCTAAAATAGAATTTACTGCTTAAAATAGATTAGTTTCTAAAAATAGAAAGTTTCCAAAAATAGATCAGCTGCCTTAATTAAATAAGTTTCCATATATAGAAGGTTTCCATGATTAGATTAGCTGCCTGAATTAGATAGATTTCCATATATAGAATTAAGCTGGTTACATAAGCTAACATATAAGTCTAAGTGTTTATAAGCTTGTTTCTTAAGTCATATGATATAGTATATAGTTTAATTATTATTTCATGTATTTTAATTAAACTATAGGTTAAGCATTTTAATTAAAGTATAACATGTTTTAATTAAAATGAAATGAAATACTTAGGTTAAAATGTGTATTATTATTATTAATAATATAACCTAAGTCATGTCTAAATTAATTAATTATATGCATGTTTTAAATAATTAATTAATTATAACTTATAACATAAAATACTTAGGTTAAATTAATATCATGCTAAATTAATAATTAGAATAACCTAAGTCATGATTTAATTAATATCTCATGTTATTAATTAATTAATATCCTAAGTTCATGATTCATAAAAATTAACATGTAACATAGATCATGATTTAACCAACGAACCATGAATCGGGCATGAATTCGACACCGTACCCCGAGCCAAACTCGGGGCACGTGTGCCTCCTTGCTGCCGTGGGTCCCACAAGCACCAACCAAGACCTAAAATGGTCTTGGTGGTGGCGGCAATAAGCAAACCAAACCCCCCTCGGGTTTGTTTTGCTAGGCGGCTAAAAACAAACACCCTTTTAAATCATTCTTTGATTTTAATTAACCCCAAAACATGTTAGATCAATGTTTAATTATCATGTTTTAATAAGAAAATAATAACATGTTAATGAAATAATCATAGATTAAAAAGAATTAAAAAGAAGGGTTTAGAATGATATACCAATACGTAGCTTGAAAGGCGATGAACAAACACGGGTTCTAACACTTGTATTTAATGTCAAAAATCAACAACACCCTCCTATGGTGTTGATGTAGGTGGCGGCACAAAGAGAACCAAGGAGGAGGAGGAGAAAACTTTTTAGGGTTTATGTTTTCTTTCTTGAAAAAGTGAAAATGAAAACTAGTTTTACTCTTTACCCCCCCTTTACTTGTAAAAGTCCATGGGCTTAGCCCATTTCTTTTTGTTGTGCCATGGGTATGGGGGCCCCACATGGGGTACCCGTACCTTTCTCGTGTCCCGATGTTTCGTGTTCGTTCGTGGTTAAACGTGCTCGTGTTTAAAGTGTTTCTGTTTATTTTATCATGTCGTTTATCGTAATCTTAACGCTCGTAACTATATTATATGTATTTACGTAATTATTCTAGTTCGTATTTTAAATGGTGATCATGATTTAGTTATGTTCACGTGACATATTTATTAAATGTTTATCATGAGTTCGTACGTAATCGATACTTGTCATGTCATACACGTATGCACTTGCTTGATTATTAGCACATGAATGTGATCAATACTAAATGAGGTAAGTTTTAATCTAGGACGTACGATCTTAAGGGCACTATTCATGGTAAAAGCATGCGGGTTTTACACTTGTAGATTAGTATTCATTGTGGTATCTTTTAAAAATCCCTAACTTAACTGAGATATCAGTTGGTAGGATGAGTTCTGAGAATTGTATGACATAGTGACGCGTAATGTGTTACGGTACAATTTTGACTTGTTTGTGATTAATGTAAAGACTACCTTTTATTGCTAAATCCTACATGTATCGATGTTATCTATCTTTTCTTGCTTCTTCCTAATGCTCGCATTAGTGATGCAATCATTGAACAAGTAGTCATCTCGAATTGAGTTACGTTGTGGATTGTTCTCTTTGTATTCCTGAGTGCCATCGAGGTCATGAACCTCATAATTATTTGGCTAAGCTCATTTCCTATCATATCGTAGTTAACTCTGGGTGAACAACTTTTCATCACTCTTTTGCAGATCACACATTGTTTTTATAAAGTTAAAACGGTATCCTTTGAGAAAAATTGAATTTTCATCACTATAAGGAATATAAAAAAGTAAGATTTATAAGTGATTGATATCAAAATGAAGTTGTTTATGAGACGCTTTGGAAACCTAATTGTTTTTATAACAAAGAAAATCATTGTAATTTTATTCTTGATTCTTATTTAAGAATTAAGCATGAAAATGATTTTACTATAAACATGATGATAAAATTTTGACGAACTGAGTATTGCATCGTTAATCTTAAAATTGTATATAGTTGCGCGCCTACATACAATTTGGAATGGACCATGCAAGGCTGATTAGTAGTCACCATAAAACTGATTAATAAACACTAAAGTTTCTTTGAAGATTGTAAAAGATTAAATTTTATGAGATCTGCAAGAAGTGAAAAATAGGGACATAATGTTAGGGACACCTACATATGTGCCTGTAGCATCTATTCTTCCGAGTTGAATTTATTCATTTGTGGAAATTGTCTTATTTGACAATTGACAATTCTTTCTTGTCCAATTCTCCCGTAGTGAGATTCTTAGGAAAAGTATCTGATTACCGAGTGTTGATACCCGACTGGATGTATCGACGTTCCTATCATTTCTTTTGATTTGATTTCATTTGAATGACCTGGGTAACGATCCGAGGAGCTTTCGAATGCGTACTCAAATTATGAAAACATGGGATATATTCATATTCGTTAAATGTTTTCGTCTGTATCTGATTTGAAATTCTATCGCATAGATTATGCGTTGACCTTGCTCTATTAAGATTAGTTATGTCTCATGATATCCTTTAATTTGTGAAGAATTATGAATTATTATTAGTCTTTTGAGAAGTTCACATATTATCGACGGCAATAAAACTGAAAAGTTGATTGTGCCAATAGAATGGATTGATTGATTATGACATGACGAAATTGTCTTAATTTATGGGAACTCGAGTAGAATTCCCCTAAATGATAAGATGTTGATTATCAAAAGTGATCTAAATAATTCTTGATGGATGACCATATCCTGCATTTAGACTTGGAATTATACCGTGAATGGTTGTGAATTAGTCATAGATATTATAATCTAGAAGGAACCTAATATGTATTTATTAAAAGATGTTTATCTTATCTGAAACTTTAGGAGGTAATTGTTGATGAATTACCTAGACTTTCGCCATTAAGGCAAGTTGAAATTGGTATTTGATTATATTCTCGGTGCTGCACTTGTGGCTTGTGCACTGTACGTCAGCACCATTTGAATTTAAGGAATTACCGTACAACTGAGAGAGTTGTCGGAGAAAGATTTTATTATACCAAGCCTGTCATCCTGAAGAGCTATGGTGTTATCTTTCCTTATATTTATAGATTACTCTGACTGAGTAAATTGACAATCAAAAACGATATCCATAACTCGAAATGGAAGAATTGTTCGATCATTTACAAGGTTCTAACAAATTTGATCCATAGCATGGTTATCATCAACTTCGCATCTGCGAAAGAGATTATCTATTCCAATCACTACATCCGGTGCTTGTAATGAACATTATGAGTTCCACGTGATGTCGTTTGGATTGACCAATGCACATGTAGCATTCATAAATTCGGTGAATCACGTGTGTAGGCTGTAATTTGATAAATTCATGCTTGCGATCATTAAGGACTATTTGTTTGTTAATACGAATAATAATGAGTTAATAATTAGTTATAAATTGCCCTGAATTGGCTAAAACAATGAAAACCTATACCTTAAATATTTAACATGTGATTAAGGACTTAATCCTTTATATGATTTAACCGTGTAATTAATAGATAATGGAAGCTATATTGACTTTTCAAAGATTAGAACCATTAACGCTTAGGGATTAAAAACTTAATCCTTTACATAAAATGACCGTTGGATTAATAATGGTAAGATGTATGCATTTAGACTCTTCAAAAATTAAGAGCCCTTTTAAGACTTTGGATTTTATCAAAAAGAAATGAAAATATGTTTTGACGAATATTTTAACAAAGGATTTATAAGGGACTATTCCCTTATACACAAACCATTTAACTAAACTTCTGTTTAGGGGTAAATGTTTGTGTATACCTTAAGACAATCTAAGAAGGATTGAGGAAACCATTTAAACCTTAACTTGGAATTTGAAACGAAAATTTTTACTTTTCAACTAAGAAAACTTTGACCAAAGTATAAACAAAGATTTTTCGAACATTTACGAAATCTTATAAAATATTTTCGATAAATCAACAAAAATCGTGTTAATTAAATTCAAATTTATTTTGAACATTTTATATAATTGGTCGAACTAAGAAATTTAAAATTTTTACGTTTACGTTTCATAAAAGTTAACTAATAATTATTTAACTAATTATAATAATTATCGACGCTTTAGACGACGGATTGAGTAAAACGGATAAAAATGATAGTTGAAACGAAACTAAAATTTAGAAAATACAAAGAAGGAATTTTGAATAAATACGGTTATGATATTTATTTCATCTAGAAAGGTGAACACAATTACTGACGCATAATATAGAAAGAATATCTGAGTGAATTATGGACATGATAATTATATCATCATGAGAAGTGAATATAGATACCGACGCATTATGTATAAAGGATAAAGAATCCATTAGGACGTGTTCCTTAATAATGAAGGTGCAAAATAAATTGCCGAATGATATAAAAATAAACGATGTTTGTAAGAAGGATAATATAAATAGTGAAAGGTTTCACGGCTAATGTGAACCACTAGAATTGAGAAGCTGATAACGTTAAATATTTTAAAAACCACTTGTGATTGTCTAAACATGGGGATTGTGAGATATAGTTATGTTGGAATTTGTAAGTATAAGTATTCTATTTATGTCATTTCTGACTAGAAGTATCTTTGTCTGAAGAAGTTGTAATGATGGCAATTATGAAGGCAGACATCGCCTCATACATTAGTAAACGTCTAGCTATTGCAAAGGTCATCATCTGAATTTGATTCGATTTGGATCATCGTCGATAGACTGACCAAATCTGCTAATATCATTCCCGTTAATGATAAATGCAAAAGAGTTATGTAAACATAGTGTGCCTATATCGAACATCTTTATCAAGATCCTCGCTTCGCATCGAATTTCTAGAGATTTGCTCAGAAATCATTGAGAACGAACCTTGATGAGAGTACTATGTACCACCCCAATCGAAGGGACGAGGTAAAGTAACGATACAAAATACTATAAGTGTTGTTTTATGTTTGAATGATTGACCTTTGGTATTTGGAAAGATTATCATTGATAATCATCGTATTAGGATTGAGATCGAATCTTGTTAGAATCTAAATATTAGAGCATCTGTAAGAAGGAGTTGAGATAAAGACACCCGACATACACCCATTGTGAGTTGGACATGTCTTTTAGGATTAAGGTTTCCTATGATGGCGAACCTATCCTCGCAAAATACCCGACCCGCGAGACCTTAAATGATTGGTGAAATTAGGATTTTATTATTGACTGCCGGTAGTGGGCAAGAGGTTATGTGAATGTGAAATGTAGATCTTGAAGTGCCAAATGGGTAGCAAAGTTATGCCACAATATTTAAACTTGGAAAAATGAATTCATGATCTGACAAATCATGGGATATAAGTCCCCGTTGTATGGGACCATTGAGATGGTATAAAAGATTGGTTTGAAAGGCATATAAGCTGGATCTACCCTAGGACTTCAAAGACTGCATGAATTATGTTTCGTATATCGAACTTGATGGAATATCTATCAAGTGAGAATCTGATTATTCTTAGTAGAGTTTAGATCGGCGAAAAGTTGCATTCATTAGAAACCCGTGAACATCATGGATAGAGAAAGTAAGTCAATATTAAGCCTGATCTTATTCCCGTAGTTATGTTTGATTAAACTCGCGTATTGTAACGAATTGCACTTGTGAGAAAAGACCGAATGTGGAGGAAATACCCACATGGCTTTAACTCTATAAGAAGCGAGTAGTAAGATGATCTTTGAGTAAAAAGATCCTGTTTAGGGGTAAATGCTGTGACAATCCGTCAATTTATGGTTGATATTTTATTCTCAATATTTATTTGAAAACATTATTTTAATGTTACAATATGAACTCACATATTTTTGGGAAGAAATTTGGATTTACGTCTTGAAGTAGCATCGACTACGTCTAAACCGGAGGATTCAACGTTACGTGCTTACGTTTACATACACCGTCCTTGGTGACAGTCCGACATTTCAGAAAATAAATTTATCCGTGAATATTATTTTGGAGTTTTAAATTTGTGTTGGTTCATAAACTCACAAATTAACGAGAAGAGATTAGGACTTACGATTTTATTTTAATGTCCTTTACGACTAAACCGGAAACCTTAGGATTACGTATTTACGTTTTCGAACTCCGTTTTTGATGAGACAATTTTTATTAGATTCGTTTTGTGACGTTGATTCATAATCTATAAAAACGTTTTTCGTAAAACGACCCGAGGGCACCCAAATCGAGAAAACTAGAATCGAGGAGTACCCGTAAATAATTGGGGATGAGAAAAAAACAAGTTTTGCCCCACCCCCACATGGGTAGGCCAAAACTAGCAACTTATGCTTGTGATGTGTCAAGTTTATTTAACAAGTCTAACACTTGTCCTACTTAGCTTCACTTGAAAGCTAAGCTTTCCACTTAACCACAAAACCACTCCTACATACCATTAGCTCCCATTTTCTCATGCAAAAACAACTAAAACTCTCTCATCTCCTCCATAGATGCCGTCCCATTTTACACCTCAAACACCCCATCCACACAAATTTTAACCACAAACATATGTTATAATTAACATATGTTAATCTCCATTCAAAATGATGAAGATTGGTGCAAGTTATAACATCCAAGGAGGAGTGTCCATGGATTATTAGGGCTGATTTTCCACAAGGAGATTAGGAAGATTGGTGGTCATGAAGATGGTCTTGGTGCATCACAAGTTTCACCATCAAAATCCATGTTTTGATCAACCTACATCATCATGGTGGTATAAAGATTGTCCTCCTCATCTTCTTATTATTTTGATTATGTAAACATGTATTTTATTTCCTATTTTATATGTATATGATGATTATATGATGATAAAAATGTTATGTGGGGATTTGGTGTTGATAAACATGATTAAAAAGGTGAAAACCTATAAAGAACAAGGTTAAAATCTTGGTTAAAAGTGATGGCTGTATAGAACAGTAAAGAAACAGGTAATGGACTGATAAAATGATGAAGTAGAATCCATTTACAGTAAGCAATATGACTTGTACACATGTGAGAGTTGGCCATGCAATGGAATCAAAATAATGAGTGAGATATGATCAAAACAAGTTTAGGGTATAAATCTGAGGTTACTATTTTGGACGATTTTTAGAAAATATTTAGAAGGTGATTCAACAGTAGCTATAGAAGAGTTAAATGTATCACATATCATGTAGTTTATGTGATAAAAATTGGAGCTTCTATCTCCATATAGAACTCAAGATATGGCAGTTTTGGTGAAAATAAAGATAAAAATCAGATTTTGGAAATTAAAGAATAATACTATTATATAAAGCACTCAAAATTTAATAGTATAAAATATAAATTAAAACCCACTAACTTATAAAACTTATTTATATAAATATGTAAAAGAGTAAATGAATGAATAACTTATATAAATGGTAGTGAAATAATACTTATAAGTTATAAAACTATAAACATTGTTTTTACGACTTTTTCGGCTAATACCGTAAAAATTAACGTTTTTGTTAAATAAAACTTAGATGGTTGGACCCGTCTAATGAAAACTTTATAAAACTTATATACTGATATATAGACATGTATAACAAGTAAAAACCGATAAAACCCGAACTATAAGAAATACGGACATTTACGAGCTAATTAAGCATATTGGACTAATAATTGGACTAAATAAGATAAAAACTTGTAAAAAGAACTTATTGGGCTTAACCCATTTAGGCCCAACTTGTAAGGTGTAGATACTGATAATATAATTATAACATGGATTAATATAAGTTAAGAACTTATAATAGGCTTATTGGACCTAAAACACGTAAATAGGTAAAACTAGTAAACTAGTATAAACCTTACCGATACATAACACTAAAATGAACGAGAATATGTAAACCCACTTGATCATCATATATAAATAATCATCATATGTATACATAATTGTTATTTTTATAAAGTCATTGGACAAACGTCTAAGACCGAGTATTATTTGTCTAGGTTTCCGTGATTGAAGCACGTACCGTACGTCCGAATTGCCAATAACCTGCCTTCCCACATCAACGTGAGTTCATAGCCTCGCACTCTTTTAAATGTTTTTATAAATGTTTTATAAACCCGCGAGGGAGATAACATGTTAGTTTTATAAAAAATAGGACATCATTTGTCCCGATTGTTTGTTTATTGATTTTGGACCCGAATGATTGAATGACCCGATTGTATGACCCGATAAATGATTAATGGACCCGATAGAAGAAATAAAATGGATTATTAAAGTTAGGTTATGTCACTAAAAGTCCCATTAGCGAATTGTGAACTACCGGGAGTTGGTAGACGCTTATGGATTTAATAGTACTATTTGGGGACGATCACCCCAGTTCGCGCCTTGACGGTTGATCCCCGTCGTGCCACATTGATTGGTAAGCGAATTTATGTATGAGAAGATTTCCATAGCGTGACCTTTGTGACGACACGCTACATTAGATGGGCAAATTGAGTATCGGGTTAGCTACCCGTTGTTGGTTTAGTAAGGTAACAATGTCATGCGGCTTATAATAATCCAAAAACTAATGAAATTCTATTAGACGCTTCGAATTACGATGTATTGCCTGACTAGCAATACAGGGTCATACTATTGATATTGTGTTCGTGTTTTGGTTTTATATAACCATATTCATATAACGGTTTTTATTTAATCTATACAACGTTGCAAAACGTATTGTATAATGTTTTTACGACATTGGCTCGTATAATAATTTTTAAGGCAAATGCCTATATTATGATTTTCTATAAGGATTTGTATAAAATGACTTTGGCTATTTTATGGCCTATTACAAAGATTTGTATAAAATGATTTTGGCTATTTTACGGCCTATTACAATGTTTTGTACGAATTGATTTTTGGTACTAATTTTATACCAAAGTTATATTGATGGAATTTATTAAACTCTATGAATTCACTCGGCGTTATCGCTGAACTTTTCTTTTAACATGTCTTATCTCAGGTACTTGAAGGTAATTCTCGGGAAGACGACAAGAATTCATGGCTCGCACTTAAACAATATTTTCCATTCAAATATTTTATAAAACTTTGTATGAAATGTAATGAATTGGGACCGATGTAACTTTGATGTTTATGAATGGAAATGATTTATTATTAAACGACGCGATTTTGATGCGTTGTCTATGATGTGAGTAATGTGCTATCCCGTAACACCAACGAGTCTTCCGCTGTACTGAGTTGTATAAATTTGGGGGTGTTACACAAATGGCCTCCCGCTCGGGATGGTTCATCTAAAGGATCTTGACAAAGGGAAAATGTTGGTCTTCATGACCCTGTCTTGACGATACAAAAAAGTTCCAGGATCTATAACTTAAGATGGATCTTCTTGAGTCTGATCGAATGTATAAGATATAACATGTAGGATACATGAAACGATACAATACCAAATAACATGAAAAGGGCATTTATAACTCTGAGCAATGATATTGAAAACATATTGGAACATAATACGTGAAAAATTGTGAACGTGATACGTGTGCAATTTTGAACGTGATTCGCGAACACATGGTGTACGGGTGCATGGAATATATTGTGAACGAGATATGTGAAACATACCGTGAACGTGATACGTGGACATATCATGAACGTATGCTGACTGAGGAGTGAATGCCAAACGATACGATATGAGACGTGAAACGTCTGCCTGGGTATGGAAAAGTTGTGTTAAACTTGAGTCTGGTTTCTCAAGCTTTCTGTAACCAATCGATTAACAAAATGAAAAACGTATATCGTGAGATGTAACATGGACCTGATCATGAACAATGTCATGAACGCGTACGTGAACATAAATCATGAGATGGGACAAAATATGAACGAGAACAAAATCATAATGTGGACGTGAGACGTAAACGTGAAAGTAAACATGAACATGAAAGTAAACGTAAACGTGAATATGAACATAAATGTGAACGTGAATGTGAAGGTAAACGTGATCATGAAAATGAATTTCTATCTGATATGATTGTTGATGGAATACCGTGAAATCATACGATCTCTTGCTGAACTTTCTACAGATCTTCTAACTGCGAAATCCTTTCAGATGAAAGAAAACGTGTAGGCTAGGTTAAATGGTCGACAACGACTTAGATAGTATTATGATTCTTCTGAGTCTATGCTAAACTGATAACAACTCCGTGGGAATCTTGTCTCATTTCTGTTAAGAAATTGCTAATGTTTGTAATATCTCACTAGCATGTCGGCGTTCTATCTTAACCTGATGGTGTGTAACACCCCATTTTGGTAAATGGAATGTCACTCGTGATTATGGCGTGTCATCAAAGCATACAAGGAAAAATGTCTTATACATTACATGACCATAACGGAAATACCGGAAACACATATCGGTACCCCAAAGTATAAGCTCATCACACATAAACATAAGTACTGTAAAGGAAGAGGACTAAACAATGTCCATAGAAATAAGTAGCAAAATGTATGATGAAATGCATAAAGTAATGAAGGATAGAAAGCTTCCAATCCATATGCACGTACGCTTAGAGTCTACTAGCATCCCTGAGTACCTGCCGTTTTCGGAACATGAAAGGAAAACGCGTGAGCACAATGCTCAGTGCACGGATAACAAGCATAGAATGAATAACATAAGCATATACAACATATAGCAGCAGAATTGATTATGATGACGTATAGTCCCTAGGCGGACTGGATAGTCCGACTTAAAGGTACTACCCGCATCCATCAGGAATGGATTGGATACCTGTGTGATGTGCGCACATAGCCCATGAAGCCTGGTAAGTCGTTGTCGCACAAGAGGTTGGTTACTTAGCCAAGTCCTCGTCGCAGTGCGACAGGATCAGATCGAATATAACTTATATTATAGTTATATTCGCCTAAGGAAGAGGGGATATACACTTACCTTGGTTAGATAATGAAGATCAAGCTATTTCCATTCATTATCTCTTCCTTAGGCCGCAAGAACAGGGAGCCCATTCTGGACTCTCTCGAGTATAAAAGGAACCCCTTCGGTTCCACAAAGGTATGATATACACAATACCCTAAACACTAATATACTCAAACCGATTACATACTCTCACGTCGGAGTCTAATCGTAGGTAACAATCCCACGGTAAGCCTAACGATGTCTTTTTAGTGCGCAGGGTCCCAAAGCAAGTTTCACTTGGTGCGAGAGCCAGAGTCCACAAGACCCCAAATTTAGCGTAATTTGGGTTAAGCTCGATCTACCCCAACTTTTGCATCAACAAGTTGGCGGCATTCGTGGGACCCAAACTAAACTCTAGCCAATGACAAAAAATGGCGCAAACCCGCCCCCACCCAAGGGTGGGGCCTAGAAGACAACATGTGCTTACTTAAGCCTTGAGCCCAATAACCCAAGTCGTGGAGGGAAAGGAATGCAAGTATATTTCTCTCCACTGGTCACTCGACCCCACATATGGTAGGAACCACCTCGTCCTTTCAAGAGATCCCTAACCAAGGTCACAAGGAGACTCTGGGTGCAAGGGTTGTGATAGATCCGTAGGGGGAAACCGAAACTTCCCCCGTGGTGAAGCAAAGTATGATCGACTATGTCGTAGAAAACTATGAGGCGCTAATCCAACTTATGAGGGTGCAAATGAGGGCGAATCCAGCAAGAGACCTTCAGATCAGTTTAGACTTCGATAAAGAACTCAAGTCTAAGGGAGGCTCGAGATCGAGTAAGGAAGCTAGAAAGGAGAAGAGAATGAAGCAGAGAGCGACTGAGAACCTAGCATCCACTTCGGATGCGCCTCTCATTAAGGATGCATCTTCCTCAGATACCTCCGAGGACTCAGGGGAAGAGGATGGTTTCATGACACCAGTCAATAACCACCAACGCACAAGCGTGAAGGAAAGACTAGGGCCCAATCCTACTAATAGACAAAGTGCCCTAAAAAGGCTAGGACCCTTCGAAGGAGATGAATCTCAGGATCTGTGAGTTACAGTAAAGGAGTAAGAGCACAGAAAGGAGGCGCGAGAGTAATTCGTCCAGCGAAGGTTCCTCAGACTCTTGTCATAGCGACCACCACCCTCACCGTAAAAGGACTTATCCTTCATCTACTAAAGACTCTGACTCCTCTGACAACGAAAGAAAACACTGCAGGGCATCAAAGAGGCCAAGGATATAAGCTTAAGATCAATGGACCATGCCATGGCGTCGGAAAAAATGAAGCGCGTTTTCAGAATGCATAACTACTTTCAGGGATAACAGGAAAAGGCGTATGCCATCTAATGTTAAGACATACGAAGGCACGACGGATCCGGATGATTACTTGAAAGTATTCGAATCGTAAGCAAGGATAGAGCAATGGCCGGAAGGTGTATGGTGCCACATGTTCAACTAGACGGTCATCGGGAACTCTCGGACATGGTTTGACTGTCTCCCGCGAAGGAGCATCCATGGGTTTGAAGAACTTCGAAGAGCGTTCCGCAGGAACTATGTACAGTAGAAGAAGTATGACAAAAATCGGGTTTCACTTGAAAGAGTGAAGCAGAGGCACAACGAGAGCCTAGAAAACTTCATGGAACGTTTCAAATTTGAGTGCAACCAGATTAAGGATTGCCCGGAAATTCTAAAGATTTGTGGATTCCTCGCAGGCATCACAAATCCAGACCTAATAAAAAAGTTGAACGACAGAACCCCGACAACGTTTGACGGGGTAATGAAAAAGCTTCGAGCATTTATTCAAGGAGAAACCACAGAAGTATATAGCCGACAAGTGGCGTCGGGCTATAGGTACCAAGATAGGCCCAAGAAACAAACATATGGGCAAAATATTAGTCGCACGTTGGACTTCCAAGGAGCGGTAGAGTAGGGGCGCAACAACAACAACAACAACAACAGCAAGTTCACCCCGCTGGAAAAAACCTCTAGAGAGATATTTTTATCAGAAGGAGCAAACTTTCTAAAGCCTAGCCCAATGTTGGGACCAGTGGATAAGCGGGATAACACAAAGCACTAAAAGTACCATGCTGATAAAGGGCATGCTACGGATGAGTGTATTCAGTTGAAAAGACACATTGAAAGCCTGGTAAAGGCACGAAAGCTGAATCACCTGATAAGGGATTGGAGAAACTACGCGGATGCGAAGAAGGTCGATGTGAAAAAACAGAAGTATAAACCTATAACCATATATATGGTAGAGAGGAAAAAATCTTTCATGCAAAGATTAGTGGTCGCAAAATTTTCGCACGATAAGGAAATAGCGTTCCCCATCCTTTTCGTTACGGACTACAGAGTCGGCTCGTTGACGATTGACATAGCCTTCGGCGACTACGCTATAAAGGACATGTGCGTCGAAGGGGGATCTGCAGCGAGCATATTATATCAGCATTGCTTCGCACGGTTGCCATTGGAAATAAGAAAGGAGCTAAAAGAGACAACACAGATTCTTACAGGGTTTAGTGGCGATAAGACTCGACTATTGGGGCATCTCTGCACACAGGTGACCTTTGGGAACCCGGAACACCCGACGACGGTATGGATGGACTTCATGGTTGTGCGCTCTCAATCCTCGTTCAACGGGATAATTGGACAACCGGCGCTAAAGACACTGCGCGCAGTACCTTCCACAGTACACGGTATGTTCAAATTCCTGGTGTGAAATGGAGTAGTTACCATCCGTAATATAGACACAATCGATGGATGTAACAGTACTTCTAGCACCAGCACCAAAAGGAAGCATGCAGACAGGTGGCAATGTAATATAGAGCCCAACCCACAGATAAGCAAAAGGAGGCGTGTATCGGAGGAGTCCCAGGCGCCAAGCATATCTGTGTGCGCTGAATCATGGCCAGGACTCTCATGGATCCTCTTCTCAACTGGCTTCGCAGGTGAAGGAGGGCTAGATGCAGGGTTCATCCTCACGAACTAGGGAGACATAAAAATAACGTACGCATTGCTGTTTGACTTTCCCACTACCAGCATGGAAGCAGACTTCAAAGCCCTTATAACAGGTCTTAGGGTAGCACTAAGAATAGACATAAAGCGCTTGGTGGGATACACCTACAACCCTATAGTGGCAAGTAGAGTCAATGGGTCATGCGAGCCACGAGGACGGGTGCTAATCGAGTACACGGAAAAGCTACAAGATATGACGGCACGGTTCGAGGTGTTTGCTATACGAAGGGTTGAAGAAGAGGAAGATGAAATATCAGTGGATATGGACCAACTTTCCATTGTAAACATGAATAAGCCTCCTGGTCACGTTCTCGTCGATTTTATCTTGCACCAAAATGTGATCGCGAACATGGAGTCACCAACATGGATGACACCCATTCGAAAGTTTTTGTCGCATAACAAATTGCCAAGCAACAGACGGAAGGCTAAGCAGATACAGGTACGAGCTAGGCATTTTTAAATTATCAAAGGGATATTGTATAGGCAAACAGGCAAAGGTCGGATGTTGCAATGCTTAGCACCAGATCAGGCGCGGGCAGTAGTAGAAGTCACACTTATCATAGTGTGTCCTTGCAGCTCGGTCGCTATGGTGGAGGAAGTCACTCGCTCAGGGTATTTTTGGCCATTTACTCATAAAGATGCGCGAAAAAGAGTGGCGCTGTCAGAAATGCCAAGTGGACTCAAGGCGTCGGACGAATTCTAAAATGGTTACTGGCCCACTCTCAACCAAAGGTGTAGTAGAGGGGGGATTATTCTGAAAACTAGGACGTGCTCTAGGCTCCCTAGCAACGTCAATTGGAAATATGTCGCGACACGCGGTAACGTTGCTCCCGACTAAAGGTAACCATCAACAGCAACGCAGGGGATCAGTCGTCCCCACATCAAGGATAACTTCACTCTCTAGGCGACAGCGGCTTCAAATGGGCGTACTACCAGCAACGCGAGGCATGAAGCAGCGCGGTCAGACGAGTTGGGGTTCCTCACAAACTAGGATAAGTGCGCATGGCTATGAAGAATCATTATCTGGCCCTACAAGGAATGACTTAAGAGACGACTGGCGTTCTAGACAATATTCCCCTTGATATATCGCACAGTTGGCATGGACTAATACCTTGGCTGCTAGCAGCCCTAATAAGGATCCATGTATTTTTTATTCTTTCGTTTTTAGGTTTTTTGTTATTTGTTTTTAAAACATTTGCAAAAGGGTATGAATAAAACACTGCGGTTCCTAGCTAGTTCCGTAGTCCAAATGATGTTTTTTCTTTCTTTAATGCATGCATGCAAGTATTATTTCTTTAATACATATTGGGCCTTTAGATGTACATGTACAAAAACATTTCCAGGTGGAATAAGAGGAATAACTTTACCCTACTAATTAGACTTGTCGCGTAAGAGGGATGCACCCCCAGCGGCGCTGGATCAGGTATCCTTTGTTAGGTAGCTTTTCACAAGACGTTGTGGTAAGTATAGCCGTCCTCATACTTTATGATGGATGCGCACAGTGTGCACGCCTAACAGACATGTCATTTTCAATGACATTACTTATGGTAGTAGTGGCAGGACCACACGTAATGACATTTATAATAACCCATAAGTCCAGGGTCACCCCCAATGGGCGCACTCTTTGACAGGAGTTCTCCCTCACAATCTTAGATGTGGGCGTAGGAACCTAGAGACGTATATATGTGAATATATATAAATATAATACAGGACACTATTATCATCGTACAAATTAATTAATTTACAAGGTTAAGTTAGCATCAGGTGCAACAATAAATATGGTGAAGCAAGACAGCCTCTATAGAAGGTCACTTGTGGACAACGACCTCTTTAACCTACGATGTTGTGGGTCTTGCGACATGCGATGCTGTGCCCATGCCTCTTTCATATATTGGTGCACGCGAGTGTAATATACATCAATGGATGGAAGACTCACAGGTACACCATCAGACCGGCTAGGGTGTGCTAAGCCTAGGCCAATAACAACGGCTTTGGTAGAGGTATGATTCTTCTTGGTGACACGACGCACCTGTTTCTTTAATTTATCTTCTAGCGGAACCAATATTGTAGTGCCAGAAATGTACAAAGGGACTTGTAGTTGAGATACTTTCGGCTTGCCAGTGGTTTCGGGGTCTCCTTCTGTTGGGTCAGCATTGTCACTAGGAAGCATAAGGCCTGTCATGGTCACACTGATGGGGAGGTCCTGCCCTTTCTCGATTAGATCTATGGTTGGCATTGGGAGGATCTCTAATCTGTGGAAAGTAGCGTCAAACATCTCCTGCGCATATCTGGAATAGATCTCATTTCCCTTCAAAGGACCTCTTAGTAAGTTTTCTTTGGAAGCACGTTCCATGGCGAGACTGGATCCAAGCAATAGCGCGACATCATTTATATACTTGATGGCTTTGTCAAGAGGGGGAAAGTTCGTAACACCTTTGGCAGCAAGTGGAAGACCATGTTTTATCAGCCATCGATTCTCAGCACGCACTGTCGTGAGGTGCGGATATAGGTCTTCGTCAAAATCCGTACTCATATACTTGAGAACTTCTGACTTCTTGGCCATGTACTTCTGGCATTTAGTGACAAAATTATTGCAATTTAAGGCAAGGGCATTCATGCCTTCTTCTAGTTTTTCCATGGCCCAACGGTTTTCATCCTCTTGCTTTGCTCGCAGACGGCGCTCGTGGTCTATGAACTTAGAGAGAGAGGATTTTTCGTCCTCTAAGTATTGGATAGAGCCGACATTTATATTAGACACGGCGCGCAAGCGGGCAAATTTGATCTTCTCATTTACAAGCTTGAGGTCTTTCTGTTCTGTAGCCTGGCGAATCTCTTTATTTACTTGTGCTAACCGCTGGGACAGCTGGGATATCTTCTTATTCAAGTGGGTATCTAGAGTTACTTCTTGGGCGGCAATTATGTCTAGCTCCTTGATTAGTAGCTCTTCGGACATCTGGTATAAATGTTGAGCGCGGCCAAGGGGAGTTATGTGTTGCAGGAAGTCCCTGCAAATGTCTACGCCATCAAGAGTGCAGGAGCGAGCGCATTGCCAAGGAGGAGTAAATTTGGTGGACTTCGAGGTACCTGCATCCGCCTCGGTCGTAGTAGCAAGAGAGATGCAAATTTTATGTCTTACAATTAGCGGAGGTGTGCGAAATGCTTATTCTTACGAAATACTAAAGAAGGGCGCATGAAGATACCTTGATGGTTGTATGTTTTCCCGTGGTCTTGATGAGGCTCCCCACGTTGTTGCGTTGGCGCGTGGCCTGGTCTGCAGTGTTCTCCCCCTTCTTGGAATTTGCTGCATAAGGGAGCACGGTAATTTTTTGTAACTTGGCACAGGTATGTCCTCTGCAGATGGGTAGGTGCACGAATCCTCTACGTCACCATTTTCTTCTTCGTCTCCTTGACTCATTTCCTCTGACGAAGACTCTATGATGCATGGTACGCTTTGAATGGGGGTCGCATTTATGGTGGTTGTAATCTCGACATTTCCACTAGGTGTGGGAGAAGGAAACTCAAGAGCTATGGTTCGTTGACCAATGCGCCAAAAGTTTGATATCTCGATTAAAGTGAAGGGTCGGGAGCGCATGGTCACGACGCATAGATTTCCGCGCCTCACGAGATGTGTGTAAGTTAACTTTGCATTCATATGAAGGACGAGTAAGTATGTGTACAGGGATGGTTTTTTCGAGATCCAAATAAAACAACGCAACCACAAGGAGAAGGGGAAGTGAAAGAAATGAAGGTTTCTTACCATGGTCAAAGTCATCCAAGTACTGCGGAATGTGGTTGGCAGGAAGAATTGGCGTCTGGCTTAAACCTAGGGCGTATAGCAGTGTCTCTAGAGATTCTTGCATTGGTTTCCGGTCAGCATTGATTGTTTGTGCGTCTGCCTTGTTATATGAACCAACAATGGGGCGGTCATCCTTTATCATTGTCATGGGGGTGATGAAATCATGGTCAAATGAGAACACAACCTTGTCTAACCAGAAGAACTTGTCGGTCCACTTCTTTAGGGAATCTATTTTTTCTGAATAACATTGGAGTTGACTAGGGCGTTCCGCGAAGGTTATCCATCCGTTCATCCATGTGGGTCTATAGAAGGCGCGGAACAGGTTTATGGTTCAATCAACATTTTTAAGTAAGAAGTTTATCTAAAAATTTGAGATTTTTGTGGCCCCTATGCAGTGTAGCTGGGAGAGGTGTATACTAATTTAGTATGTCTATCAAAAGCGGCTTAGAGGTATGTGATTGTTGGAAAACTCAATGAACCTGGTGTATATACCAATTTTTCCTTCAGGGAAACTCCCAATATGTTCTTGTGGATCTTGCACAGTCGGATGGAGATCTGAAGGAACGTGGTATTCAGTGGTAAAACGGGAGAGCTCTTGTTCGGATATACGGGATGTCACGTCAAATAGTTGGGTTACCATTTTTTCTGCTCGTATGGGTGTTTTGCGCGAGGGTGAAGGTAGTCTGTTTTGATGTGGATAGTGGTTTTTACAGTTTTTAACAATGGAAGGAAAGGATTTTTTGGAAAAGTGAAAGAAGGTGACTATCAGACTGCATTTATATACCATGTGGATGTAATGGTTCTTATGGCACGTGTCTGTGACGTTTGGTTCATCCTATGGTGTCCGCTGGTTACTTCTTCTAACATGATTAAATGCTTTTCACGGATTCTAATAAAGGCCTGTGATAGTGGAAGATGACATGGATACTTGTTTGATGTCATGGCTATGTGGTTTTACTTTTTGGTGGGCATCTATGCGAGCGGGCCTTGATGATTAATAGTCTAGTTGCCGAGGTTAGCGGCTACGACCACTAGACTGGGGGAACATGATGACGTATAGTCCCTAGTCGGGCTGGATAGTCTGACTCACGGGTACTACCCGCATCCATCAGGAATGGATTGGATACCTGTGCGATGTGCGCACATAGCCCATGAAGCCTGGTAAGTCGTTCTCGCACAAGAGGTTGGTTACTTAGCCAAGTCCTCGTAGCAGTGCGACAGGATAAGATCAAATATAACTTATATTATAGTTATATTCGCCTAAGGAAGAGGGGATATACACTTACCTTGGTTAGATAATGAAGATCAAGCTATTTCCAGTCATTATCTCTTCCTTAGGCCGCAAGAACAGGGAGCCCAGCCTGGACTCTCTCGAGTATAAAAGGAACCCCTTCAGTTCCACAAAGGTACGATATACACAATACCCTAAAAACTAATATACTCAAACCGATTACTTACTCTAACGTCGGAGCCTAATCGTGGGTAACAAGCCCACGGTAAGCCTGACGGTGTCTTTATAGTGCGCAGGGTCCCAAAGCAAGTTTCACTTGGTGCGAGAGCCAGAGTCCACAAGACCTCAAATTAAGCCTAATTTGGGTTAAGCTCGATCGACCCCAACTTTTGCAACAACAAATTAAGTCCTAGAAAACCTGGTCTAACTTAGTAAAACTGGTTTTATAGTTTGAAAAGCCTTATGTTTATCTTATAAAACTGTTTAACATGTTAACCATTAAGCCAATATAGGTCATGAAATATCAACGTGCATGAATACTTGGAGGGGTGACCTCATCATGCAATTAGGGGGTTCCCTGTAATTAATATAAGTTTGGGTAGGAGGGATCAACTCCTTGTGAATGATGCAAGGCACACACCACAATCACCTGAATAATCTGCTAAAACATGTAACCTAGGATGCACCCATACGCCCCACATGATAATAATATGGCCAAAAGTTGAAAGGGACGCCACGAGCTATCACTCCGCCGTGGTGAAGTCATAACACTGGTACCTCCAGTGTTATGGTTATGGTACCTCCATAACTAGGTGAAACTGGTCATGCATGTATATAAAACATATACTGGGAAAACAGTTGGCTGCATATGGGGAATCCTAATAAGGAAAGAATTTCCATACTGAAGGATGGAGAATCCGTACCTTGTGTCCAGTGAACGAAGAAGACGAACGAAAGAGAGTCCTACTTGGATCTCACTAATGCTACATAAATAGTATACGCGTATAAGTATTCTGATTACTAAGTACGTAAATTATTTTATATCATGCCTTAGCTTGTTTTATATGTTCATGTCTTGTTTTACTGATTTTAACGTTATACTATGTTTATCATGTATTCTGTATATTCTGATTAAGTATTACTTGTATTTCTTGTATTATTATACTTGTTGTGTAATAATAAGTAACTTTCTAAAAATAGTAGGTTTCTTAACATAGAAAGTTTCCAAAAATAGAAAGTTTCCAAAAATAGATTAACTGCTTAAAATAGATAGGTTTCTAAAAATAGAAAGTTTCCAAAAATAGTAAGTTTCCTGAAATAAAAAGTTTCCATTAGAAATAAGCTGAATTAATAAGCTAATAAAATAAGCTTAAGTTTTACTAATTAAATATACTAAGTCATATGATTAATAGTATATTCTATTAATTATAACATGTTAATTAAATAAACTATATGTTATACGATTTAATTAAATATAATCATGATTTAATTAAATTAAAGTATATATAATACTTAGGTTAAAACAAGTATTAATATTTATATTAATATAACCTAATTCATGAAAATTAATTAATTATATGTCATGTTTTAATAATTAATTAATTACTATAGTCTAATTTACATAAATAAATTCTTAGGTTAAAATTATGTATTATTAAATATTAATTATAAACCTAAGTCCATGTTTTAATTAAATTAGTTATATGCCATGTTAAATTCATTTAATTAACTTGTAAAATAAATATACTTGTAAAACTATTAAACATGGAAAAATAATAAACCGAACCCATGTATTATTTTTATTAAAACATGTCGCGAACCAACTCGTGAACCGGCCGAACAAACCCCACCGAAAACAGTGGCAAACCGGTCTAAGCCGGTTGCCCCTGATCCCAGCAAAACTACCACCGGCTGCTGTCGGTGGTCTTGTCCTTCTCGGCCAGCCGCTGACACACAAAAGGTTCCCACCGGCAGTTGCCGGTGGTCCCCCTGCTTGCTGCGGTTCCCCCCTGCTTACAAAAAATAGCCACCGACTTTAGCCGGTGGTGGGCCTGTGTGGCTGTCGAGACCAAACAAACCACAAGACACCCCCGACGCACGTCGGGCTGTCTTGTCCCTACTGTTGACCGAGCCAAACACCACCAAGACCTAGGTCTTGGTTGGTGTTGCGAACCAAACGACGCCGAGAGTCATATGACTCTTGGTTTGTGTGGCGGCCGGACAACCAAACCCGAAAACACCCTAATTAATTTTCCCCACCATGATTATTAGCATGTTTTAATCTCACATGTTCATAAAAACATAAAAAGAATTAAAAAGAAAGGTTTTCGGATTACCAAAACACGTGGAATAAATAGAGGATTAATACACGAACACGTTCTTATGATTTCTTAAATCAAAATCAACCAACCACCCTTTGTTCTTGATGTAGCCGCCGACCAAGGAGAGCAAGGAAAAGGATTAGGTTTTTTATTTTTCTAAAAATCTTCTGTGAATGAATAATGTTTCCATTATTTGTTATTTAGTAAAAATAAATGGGCTGGTCCCCCTTCCTCCTTGTTGCCGCGGCTTGTAAGGTCCACCAAGGGAAACCCGTATCTTTTCCGTTTTCTAATTATTTACGTGTTTGTGTGCTCGTATTTACGTTACGTTATTATTAAATATTCGTGTTATTATAAATACTTGTACATAGTCGTAATAATAATACATGTAAATACATAATTATATGTTTCTAATTCTTACGTTCATGATTTCATGTTCGTGATTCTAATAATTATTGATAATAAATATCGTGCATTAATACATACTTAATACTTATCGTGTAATAACATGTACGTAGCTCTTGTAATTAATGTTCGTGAAACGTATTCATGTTATAAAAGGAAAGTTTTAATCCTGTACGTACGATTATAAGTGTATTGTTCATGGTAAAAGCATGTGGGTTTTACAACTCTTCCCCCCTAAAAAGAATAATTCGTCCCCGAATTATAGATAAAGTAAACTGAAAAAGAGGAACATACCCGAATTCAAAACATTAAATGAGGGTAAGAAGTCCGGATAGACTCCTCGGTCTCCCAAGTGGCTTCTCGCTTGGTATGGTCCCTCCAAAGGATTTTGACGAATGGAATCGTCTTCTTCCTCATGACTCGTTCTTGTTTGTCTAGAACTCGTTCGGGTTCCTCTATGAAGGTAAAATCTTCACGAATTTGTTCCAGTGGATACTGAACCATGTGAAGGGGATGATACTTGTAACCTCTGAGTAAGGACACATGGAAAACGTCGTGAACGTGAGAAAGCTACGGAGGTAACGCTAAACGATAAGATATTTCACCGACTCGCTCAATGACATCAAACGGTTTGATGAATCGAGGACTGAGCTTCCCTTTGATTCCAAAACGCTTAACGCCACGTGCCGACGATACCTTAAGAAAGATGTGATCTCCTATGTTAAAATGTACGTCCCTACGATGCTTGTCGGCATAACTCTTCTTATGTGAACGTGCTGCTTGCAATTTCTGCTTAGCTACAGCGACCTTCTTGTTGGTCAACTCTATCATTTCTGGTTCTTCAAGTGTTTGCTCACCAACCTGGTCCCAGCAGATTGGGGCGCGCCACTTTCTGCCATACAACATCTCGAATGGAGCACACTTAATGCTAGTGTGCCAACTGTTGTTGTATGCAAACTGGTACCAAACATATGTAATCGTCCTAATTCCTACCCATTCCAACACACATGACCTCAACATGTCTTCTAATGTCTGAATCATTCGCTCCGATTGCCTGTCTGTTTGAGGATGAAAACCCGTGCTAAGCTTAAGTTTTGTACCCCAAGCTTTTTACAGACTCTTCCAGAATCGCGAAGTGAAATGAGAATCTTTGTCCGAGACGATGCTGGATGGAGCACCATGAAGTCTCATGATCTCCTTCTTGTAAGTATCGGCGAGTTTATTGACCAGATCATCCTTGTGGATCGGTAAGAAATGAGCTGACATAGTAAGTCGATCAACAATAACCCAAATCGCATCGTGTCTCCTCTTTGTCTGCGGAAGACCGGTAACAAAATCCATGGTGAACTTGTCCCACTTCCACTCTGGAATATCTAACGGTTGTAGTAGATAGCTAGATCACTGATGCTCGATCTTAACCTGCTGGCAGGTTAGACATTTGGAGACGTAAGTCGCCACATCCTGTTTCATACCAATCCACTAAAAGTATTGCTTGATGTCGTGGTACATCTTGGTCGAACCAGGATGAATGGAGAACGGGGAGCTATAAGCTTCAGCTAACAATTCTTCTTGGAGTTCTTGATCATCAGGAACACAAAGTCTCATGCCCTGCCATAAGATACCGTCTCCGTCTACACGAAATTCTGTCTGCTTCTCCAAGTTCTGAATTATCGCCCAGATTTCACCATCATCCTTCTGAGTTTCCTTGATCCTAGAGACTAATTCAGGTTCCACTCTAATATTAGCCTAGTAACCGTGCTGTCCACGTACCATGATCTCGATGTCTAGTCTTTCTAAGTCTCTTATAATTTCCTCAATTTTAATGTCGTTTATCATTCCGAACATTCTACTAAGTGCATATGCCACTACATTCGCCTTGCCGGGATGATACTGCAGATTAATTTCATAATCCTTCAACAGCTCTAGCCATCTCCTCTGTCTCATGTTCAATTCACGTTGAGTTAAGATGTACTTCAGGCTCTTGTGGTCTGTGAAGATGTCACATGATTCTCCATAAAAGTAGTGCCTCCATATCTTCAATGCAAACACGGATGTTGCAAGTTCCAAGTCATGTGTAGGGTAATTTTCCTCATAAGGCTTAAGCTGCCGTGAAGCGTACGTGATCACTTTCCCATAAGGCTTAGCACCATCATCCATAACGGGTACGTAAAGCAGTCTTGGCGATGTCCTGCTCTTTCACCAGTAACTGATGATAGCCCGACCTAGATCAATCTTGGAGAAATGTTTGGCCCCTTAGAGTTGGTCAAACAAGTCATCAATGCGTGGCAACGGATACCTATTCCTGATTGTCATCTTGTTGAGCTCGCGATAATCTATGCAAAGACGCATACTATCGTCCTTATTCTTCACGAATAAGACCAGTGTGCCCTATGGAGATACGCTCGGTCGAATGAAGCCTCATTCCAGAAGTTCTTGCAATTGGTCCTTCAACTCCTTCACCTTGATGGGAGCCATGTGATAAGGATCCTTGGAAATCGGCTCAGCTCCTGGGATGAGCTCGATATTAAACTCTACTTCACGTGCAGGTGGTATGCCCGGAAGTTCTTCTAGAAACACATCAGGAAATTCTGACATTATTGGCTGATTCTAAAATGATGGAGATTCAGCATCCATGTCATGAATAGTAGCTAGATATCCCTTGCAACCATGTGAAAGTAATGCACGTGCTTGAAAAGTCGAGATTATTTGTACAGACCTTCCGGGTACGAACCCGTTGTGGATGTACTCTGGTGCATTTACATAACCGAAGATGACCCGATATGTATGGCAGTCTATGGTGACGTGATGTTTGGATAGCCGGTCAATGCCCAATATCATGTCAAAATCACTCATGCCCAGCGGAAGTGCGTCAACAAGATGAATCTTGTTGTCAAACTCTATGGGAAGGCTCTTGTACACATGGGTTATGCGTACAGAGTCTCTTAAAGGCGTGGAAATGTTTAGTACATTCTCTAATGGCATAGGGGATATCCTAGCATTCTTAGCATAAGCAGTATAAATGATTGAATGAGTAGCACCCGTGTCAAATAAAACACAAGAAGCTTGACCATACATATACAACATTATAGTGATGGTACATGTAGACTTGTTGGCCTGGTCACGAGAAGTCGTGTAAACGCGTCCACTAGTAGGATACGGCTTGGAATCAGCATGTCTAGATGTGCCCTCCATCTCGCCCTTGCGTCAGTCCTTCATGTGATGACCAGTAAGGCCACACTTGTAGCATGCGTCGTTGTCACGGTCACATGGCACTGGGTGCCTACGGTTGCAGGTAGTGCAAAGAGGGTGAGTATACCCTCCAGTAGGTGCCCTTGCTGGCTGGGAGCCTGTTAAGAACAGTAGACATGGTTTATAGGTACAAAAGGACAATCCGGAAAAATCGTAAGATGTAATACTAGTGATAGCTGGATGGTTAGGCTGTGAACCTCTTTGGTTCTGGTCCCTCCCGTTACCGTGATTCCTGGTAGAAGATTGCTAATGTGTCAGAATTATGAAATATCGCATGTAACATAAGTAAATGAGTAAGTGTAAGGACCTGCTACTGTTGGAGTTTCTAGCGTTGTTACGGTAATTATCATTACCGCCACGCCTATCCGTAGCAGAACTGTCTTGAGTCTGACCGTTTCCCTTGAGCTGAGTAGGCTGTTGCTGAGTAGCCGGCTGAGACTAGTCCCCAGTCTTCTACCTGAAAGATGCAGTTTACAGAGAGATATAAATATTGGATAATACTGAAAGAATTCGGAATGGTCACTGCTGAATAACGAATATTTACCTCTTCTCGGGTCTGTCTGCTTCCCCGAACTCTTCTCTTTCTTGCAACATCTCCAGCTTACGTGCTGCATCGAAAACTTGTGCCACCGTGTTGAAAGTAGCACACACCAGGTTGTTGGCGATCGATGTACGTAGAGCCCACCGGAAGTGGTATGCTTGCTCTTCGGTAGTACCTGCTGCTCCGACAAGAAAACCAGCCAAACGAAGAAAGCGCTGCATGAACTCGTTGCTGTTCTCCCTAGCTCTTTTTCTGATTCCGTGGTACTCTCTCTTCAGCTTGTCTTGCTCAGCCTTGGGGAAGAACTGCCCCATCACTAACTCCCTGAACTGAGCCCAAGTCAAACCAGCCACCCAATTGTCACCTCCCTCAGACTGCTTGACTGCCTTCCACCATCCTAGCACATCACCTTCGAACTTGTAACAGGCCAACCTCGACTTGAAGACGGGGTCACAGCCCATTGCATAGAATATCTTCTCAATGTAAGCCAACCAGCATTCAGTTTCACTCGGGCTATCAATTCTCTCAAAGAATCAAGGACGTTGCGTGTTGAATCTCTCCAGCCATGTGACCAATGTTGCTGGAGGAAAAGGAGGAGATACTGGGTGCTGTTGCTGATTGTTGGCAGCTTGCACCTCAGCCCTGATTTGGTTCCTCAGCTGAGGAAGCAAAGCTTGCATCGCAGCTTGGACTGCTACATTGAGTTGTTCCTGCTCGCGTGTGAGAACCATCTGACTGTATAACATAAAAATACATGATTAAACTGATCAAAACATAAAATATATACATGAAAAAAATTTATACCAATAAATCATGAGAAAAATTTTATGCAGGAAAACTAGTACATGAATGCATGATGTAGTTTTATGAAAACTTTTATATGCGTAGAGTGAACGCCTTTGGTCAGTTCACTCAAAACAAAAGACATGGCGAGGGGACGACAATGGGTCAGTCCCAAAGTTAAAATTTTTGATAAAAGCACATGCGACTAAATAGGGCCAGTCCTGTACCAACCATTACTTAGTCATAAACCTGCCACAATATGAATACATGAAAATAATGAATGCATGAAAACCGACTGTCAGTTCTAGGAAGACCATAGTGACTACCTACTAATCACAGGTCGTGTTTTGAGAGCCTACAGGTCGAAACCAGGCTCTGATACCATAATTGTAACATCCCATTATGGTAAATTGAATGTCACGCGTGATTATGGCGTGTCATCAAAGCATACAAGGAAAAATATCTTAAACATTACATGACCATAAAGGAAATACCGAAAACAAATATCGGTACCCAAAAGTATAAGCTCATCACACACAAACATAAGTATTATAAAGGAAAAGGACTAAACAATGTCCATAGAAATAAGTAGAAAAATGTATGATGAAATGCATAAAGTAATGAAGTCTAGAAAGTTTCCAATCCATATGCATGTACACTTAGAGTCTACGAGCGTCCCTAAGTACCTACCATTTTGGGAACATAAAAGGAGAACGGATGAGCACAATGCTCAGTGCACGGATATACAAGCATAGAATGAATAACATAAGCACATAAAACATATAGCAGCGGAATTGATTAAGTCTTAGAAAACCTGATATAACTTAGTAAAACTGGTTTTATAGTTTGAAAAGCCTTATGTTTATCTTATAAAAACTGTTTAACATGTTAACCATTAAGCCAATATATGTCATGAAATATCAACGTGCATGAATACTTAGAGGGGTGACCTAATCATGAAATTAGAGGGGTTACCTCTAATTAATATAACTTTGGGTAGGATGGATCAGCTCCTTGTGAAGGATGCAAGGCACACACCACATTCACCTGAATAATCTTCTAAAACATGTAACCTAGGATGCACCCATACGCCCCACATGATAATAATATGTCCAAAAGCTGAAAGGGACGCCACGAGCTATCACTCTGCCGTGGTAAATTCATAACACTGGTGCCTCTAGTGTTATGGTTATGGTACCTCCATAACTAGGTGAAACTGGTCATTCATGTATATGGCTTAGGCATTTAAATTAAACATATGCAAATCAAAACATATAAAACACATACTGGGAAAACAATTGGATGCATACGGGGAATCCTAATAAGGAAAGAATGTCCATACTGAAGGACAGAGAATCCGTACCTTGTGTCCAGTGAACGAAGAAGACGCACGAAAGAGAGTCCTACTTCGATCTCACTAATGCTACATAAATAGTATACGTGTATAAGTATTCTGATTACTGAGTATGTAGCTGGTTTTATATCATGTCTTAGCTTTTTTTATATGTTCAAGTCTTGTTTTACTGATTTTAATGTTATACTGTGTTTATCATGTATTCTATATATTACGACTAAGTATTACTTGTATTTCTTGTATTATTATACTTGTTGTGTAATAATAAGTAACTTTCTAAAAATAGTAGGTTTCCTAAAATAGAAAGTTTCCGAAAATATAAAGTTTCCAAAAATATATTAACTGCTTAAAATAGATAAGTTTCTAAAAATAGAATGTTTCCAAAAATAGTAAGTTTCTCGGAATAGAAAGTTTCCATAATTAGAAATAAGCTGAATTAATAATGTAATAAAATATGCTTAAGTTTTACTGATTAAATATACTAAGTCATGTGAGTAATAGTATAGTCTATTAATTATAACATGTTAATTAAATAAATAATATGTTATACGGTTTATTTAAATATAAAATAATTTAATTAAATTAAAGTGTATATAATACTTAGGTTAAAACATGTATTAATATTTATATTAATATAAACTAAGTCATGAAAATTAATTAATTATATGTCATGTTTTAATAATTAATTAATTACTATAGTCTAATTTACATAAATAAGTACTTAAGTCCATGTTTTAATTAAATTAATTATATGCCATGTTAAATTAATTTAATTTACTTGTAAAATAAATATACTTGTAACAATATTAAACTTATAAAAATAATAAACCGAACCCATGTATTATTTTTATTAAAACATGTCGCGAACCGGCCCGTTAACCGGCCGAACCAACCCTACCGAAAATAGTGGCAAACCGGCCTAAGCCAGTTACCCCTGCTCTCGGGGAAACTGCCACCGGCTGCTGCCGGTGGTCTTGTCCTTCTCGGCTAGTCGCTGACACCCAAAGGTGTCCCACCGGCAGTTGCCGGTGGTCCCCCTGCTTGTTACGGTTCCCCGTGCTTACCAATAATAGCCACCAGCTTTAGCCGGTGGTGGGGCAGTGTGGCTGTCGAGACCAAACAAACCACAAGACACCCATGACGCATGTCGGAGTGTCTTGTCCCTGCTGTCGACCGATCCAAACACTACCAAGACCTAGGTCTTGGTTGGTGTTGCGAACCAAACGGCACCGAGAGTCATAGGACTCTCGATTTGTGTGGTGGCCGGACAACCAAACCCCAAAACACCCTAATTAATTTTCCCCACCATGATTATTAGCATGTTTTAATCTTGTTTTTAAAACCCCCATGATCACATGTTCATAAAAACATAAAAATAATTAAAAAGAAAGGTTTTCGGATTACCAAAACACGTGGAATAAATAGAGGATGAATACACGAACATGTTCTTATGATTTCTTAAATCAAAATCAACCAACCTCCCTTTGTTCTTTATGTAGCCACCGGCCAATGGGAGCAAGGAGAAGGATTAGGTTTTTTATTTTTCTAAAGATCTTCTGTGAATGAATAATGTTGCAATTATTTGTTATTTAGTAAAATTAAATGGGATGGGCCCCCTTCCTCTTTGTTTCCGCGACTTGTAGTGCCAACCAAAGGAAACCCGTATCTTTTCCGCGTTCTAATTATTTACGTGTTCGTGTTCTCATATTTGCGTTACGTTATTATTAAATATTCGTGTTATTATAAATTCTTGTACATAGTCGTAATAATAATACATGTAATTACATAATTATATGTTTGTGATTTTTACGTTCATGATTTAATGTCCGTGATTCTAATAATTATTGATAATAAATATCGTGCATTAATAGATACTTAATACTTATAGTGTATTAACACGTACGTAGTTCTTGTAATTAATGTTTGTGAAACGTGTTCGTGTTATAAAAGGAAAGTTTTAATCATGTACGTACGATTATAAGTGTACTGTTCATGGTAAAAGCATGCGAGTTTTACATTGCGTGTCAGGCATTTAGATATGACATAGCTGGATCAATGTTTTATATGCTTCTATCAAAATCTTGCCTGGGATCATAGTACATTCTTGTGGAATCTGGGTGAATAGTCATGGAACAACTATGCGTATCGGTAAATTAGACCTATCCTAGCGTAGGATCTTCTAGAATACATAATTTAGTGTAGGTTATCCCATTTATGTGTAAGCTTAGTCATGGTAAAGCTAATCGTGAGAACTGTCAACAATTTCTGCGGTGGTAAATTGACCATCTGGTGATGGCCTTCACCTTCGCAGAATGCCACTTTGTTCATATAACACCCCACTTTGATAAGTGGACCGTTACGCGTAATTATGGCGTGTCATCAAAGCATGCAAGGTAATATGTACTAAAACATACATGACCATAGGGAAGACCGGAGTTAAACATCGGTTCCCAAACAAAAGCCAAAACATAAATAAAGTAAATGAACTAGGAGGACAAGACAAGTGTCCAAACAAGCATAAGTATATGACGTAAAAAAGGAGAATAAGTCTAAGGCAGCTTCCATCCTATTCACGCCCTCTGAATGCTCGAGTATGTCCATGAGTACCTGCCGTTTTGGGACATGGAAACAAAATTAACGTCTGAGCAATACGCTCAGTGAACGGATATATAACATGGTATGAATGGATAAAATATAAGTAAAGACTGAAAAGCAGCGGAAATGTATAAGTCCTGGAAAACCTGGAACATGTTCATAAAACTGGTTTTATAGTTTGAAAAGACTTATGTTTTTATAACAAAACTGTATTAATTAGCCAATAGCCTATATAGGTCATGAGGTTCCATTGTGCATGAATACTTGGAGGGGATACCTCGTCATGCAATTAGAGGGGTTGCCTCTAATTAAATAGTTTGGGTAGGAGGGATCAACTCCTTGTGAAGGATGCAAGGCACACATTCACCATGAAAATCCTGTAAAACATGTAAATAAGATACACCATACTCCCCACATGATAATAAATATAGGCTAAAACTGAAAAGGGACGCCAAGAGCAATCACTCCGCCGTGGGGAAGTCTTAACAATGGTGCCTCCAGTGTTATGGTTATGGTACCTCCATAACTAGGTGACACTGATCATGCATGTATATGGCTTAGGCATTTAATCTAACATAAGTAATCAAACCTATAAAACAATACTTGGAAAATAGTTGGCTGCAAACGGAGAATCCTAATAAGGAAAGAATGTCCATACTAAAGGACAGGAAATATGTACCCTGTGTCCAGTGAAGGAGGAAAGACGAAAGGATGAAAGTCCTACTCTGACCTCACTAATGCTACATAAATAGGGGACATGTATAAGTATTCTTATTACTGAGTACGAACTTATTTTATCATGTCTTAGCTTGTTTTATATGTTCTTGTCTTGTTTTAGTGTTTTAGACGTTATACTGTGTTAATCATGTACTTCATGTATTCTGATTAATTATTAACTTGTATTCTTGTATTACCATACTAGTTGTGTAATAATAAGTAACTTTCTAAAAGTAGCAGGTTTCCTAAAATAGAAAGTTTCCAAAAATAGAAAGTTCCCAAAAATAGAAAGTTTCCAAAAATAGATTAGTTTCTAAAAAAATAATTCAGTTTCTAAAAAATAGAAAGTTTCCAATAATAGCATGTTTTCTGAAATAGAAAGTTTCCATATTTAGAAATAAGCTGAATTAATAAGATAATAGTATAAGCTTAAGTTTACTGGTTAAATATCATAAGATGTAATTAATAGTATAGTTTATTAATAATGCCGTGTTAATTAAATAAACTATTGGTTATACGATTTAATTAAATGTCAGCATGATTTAACTAAATTAAGGCATATAAAATACTTAGTTTAAACATGTATTAATAATTTATTAATTATAACCTAAGTCATGGTTTATTAATTAATTATAGTCCATGTTTTAATAATTAAATAAATAATATAGTCTAAATTAAATGGTAAAAATACTTAGGTTAAATACATGTATTATATCTAAAATAATTATAAGCTAATTCCATGTTAAATTAAATTAATTACTATTCATAATTAATTTAATTTAATTTTCTTGGAAGAATAAAATACTTGCAACATGTGTAACTTGTAAAAATTAACCCGTGACCGACCCGTGTTTTAATATAAGCCGAAACATAAGCTGAAACAAACATCCCTTGACAGTGGCTACCCGGCCTAGCCGGCTCCCACTATCCGTGTAAAATCACCACCGGCCTAAGCCGGTGGTTCCCCATGTGCTGTGTCAGCTACCCGCTGTTGGAACCAAACACACCACCGGCTGAAGCCGGTGGTTTCCCCTGTCTTGGCTGCGGTTCCCGCTGTTTTAACAAAACAACCACCGGCTGTTGCCGGTGGTGCTGTTGTTGCTGCCGAGACCCACCAACTATCAAACACACCCCGACGTGAGTCGAGATTCCTTGTTTCTTGCGGCCGAGACACCGAAACCACACCGAGACCATAACGTCTCGGCTGTTGGTGATCAAGAGACCACCTAGAGCCCATGGCTCTCGTTTCATGCGTCGGCCGAAACAAAACCCCACCAAAACATTTTTATTACTTGTTTTCTTGCTTAACCAACATGTTTTCTTTATGGTTTAATTATCTAACTCATATGAACATGAAAATAAGAAAATAAATTAAAGATGAAGGTTTTGATGTTTACCGAATACTTGATTAAAAGAAACAATGAACACAAACACGATCAACCCGAATATCAACAATAAAAATAACCAAACACCCTTGTGGTGTCCTTGTAGCCTGCGGCAAAGGGGAAGGAGAAGGGGGCTAGGGTTTTTCTTATTTTGTAAAAATGTGTTATGTTTTTCTTGTGTTTTCCTTTTCCCCAAAATAGTAAAAAAAATCAAATCGGCTTGGGCCCTCCCTTGCTCCTTTTATCTGCGGCTAACATAAGCCCAAAGGGGGTTTCCCGGGCTTGTTCATGTTTATTAACGTACGTTCTTGTTCGTGTTATTAAATGTTCGTAATGGTTCGTGATTTAATATTCATGACATATTATTATATGTAATACTTGTTTATCATAATTATATATATAATACGTAATTCACATGTTCGTCTTTTAATGTTCGTGATCATATGCTCATGATTATAATTATTATTAATAATTATCGTGTATTAATACGTAATTAATAATTATCGTGCACTAACACGTACGTAGTTTCTGAATTTAATATTCGTGACTCGTGTTCATGTTATAAAAGGAATGTTTTAATTGGTACATATGTTTACGTAGTGTACTATTCATGGCATTTAGATGCGGGTTTTACAACTCTTCCCCCCTGAAAAGAATAATTTATCCCCGAATTATAGATAACGAAACCTGAAAGAGGAACATACCCGAATCAAAAATGGAAACGTATGCAAGATATAAAGGACATGAAGTTGACATACTAGAAAGGAACGTGTAACGTGACATGGCTAAAGAAGATATGGAACATGACGTGACTGAAAGAACTTATCTAATCGATGAGAGAAAACGGATGAGAAGTCCGGATGGACTCCTCCATTCGAAGTGGCTTCCCGCCCAGAACGGTCCTCTAAAAAGTCTTGGCGATACAAAAGTTTCTGGTTCATCAACGTAAGGCAGATTTGCATGAATCTGATCGAGTGGATGAGAATTAACATGCAATGGTTATTGAAACGTTATGATGCGAAATAATCTGAAGCAAATGACATAAGTACGTCTGAGTAGTGATGCCCGAGACACTCTGAAACGTAGTACCTGAACAATTGTGAACGCGATACGTGAACAATTGTGAACGTGATATGTGGATATATGGTGAGTGTAATATAAGAAACATATGGTGGACAATGATACGTGCAACATATCATGAACGTGATATAAGAAACGTGGAATGAACATGACATTTGAAACATATCGTGAACGTGAGATAACTGAGGAGGCAATGCCAAACGATTTAAGGTGATGGATAGTTTATTAGACTTACGTCTGGTCTCTCAAGCTTCTACAAAACTTCAAGAACGAACATGAAACATAAATTGTAAACCAGGATACGATCATGAACGTGACAGTGTAATGAACGTGAGCGCGAAAGCAAGTCGTAAAAATAGAACAAGTACGTGAACGTAAATAAGGAACTAAAATGTGAGCCTTTGTCTGGCCCGATAGCTGATGGAGTAATCGGATGAGCCTTGGCTGGAACATGTCTTATCAATCTGCTGACTCTGAAATCCTTGCGTATGTAAGGATTCTACAGACTTGGTCAAACTGTTGACAATAACCCAGATAACATCATGCTTCTTTTGAGTTTGCGGTAATCTGGTAACCAAAATCCATGGTGATCTTGTCCCATTTCTGTTCACAATTTCCTATGATGGAAAAATGTAACACCCCCAAATGTTCATAATTTAATTAAGAGGAAGAGTCGTTGGTGTTACGGGATAGCACATTACTCAAATCATAGACAACGCTTAAAAATCGCGTCGTTTAATAATAAAGAATTTTCCATTCATGAATATCAAATTACATAGGTCCGTAGGTCATAGTATGTCATACAAACTTACAAAACATTTGAATGGAAATTTTTATTTTAATGCGGGCCATAAATTCTTGTCGTCTTCCCGAGAATTACCTTCAAGTACCTGAGATAAAACATGTTAAAAGTTAGCGAAACGCTGAGTGAGTCCATAGATTTTAATAATAACCATTGACATAAAACCGGTATATAATCGTTACCGAAGAACATTTTTGTACAATTCTTTGTCATAGACCATAATATAGGTCAAAAATAATTTATACAAATCATTGTCGTAAATCATAACATAGGCCTTAAGCATTTGATACGAATCATTGTCGTAAATCATAACTTAGGCCAAAAACATTTTATACGAATCATTGTCGTAACATCACCATTCAATACGTTTTATAACGTTGTTTATAGTATAGTAAAAACCGTTATATATAAAACAATTATGTAAAACCAGAACACAGGTATAAAAATAAATAAGACCCCATATTGCTAGTCAGGCAATATATTATAATTTAAATCATTTATCATACACTATTCCTGAGACCGTAGCCTCAGTGTTACCTTTATCATTATTATTATCGGATTATTACAAGCCGCATGATATTGTTACCTTTCTATAATATATTTCGGGTAGCTAGCCCGGAATTCATTTGCCCATCTAAAACAGCGTTTCGTCACAATAATCATGCTTATATAAATCCTCTCATACATAAATTCGCTTACCAATCAATGTGGCACGACAGGGATCAACCGTCAAGGCGCGAACTGGGATGATCTTCCCCAAATAGTACTATTATATGCATAAGTGTCTACCAAATCCCGGTAGTTCACAATTCATGCTAATGGGACTTATAGTGACATTAGCAAACTAATAATAATCCATTTCATTTCATTCATTGGGTCATATAATCATTCGGGTCCATATCAATAAGCATACAATCGGGACTACTTGTATTCTATTTTTATCAAAAATAGCATGTTATCTCCCTCGCGGGTTTATAAAACATTTCATAAAACATTTAAAATAGTGCGAGGCTATGAACTTACATTGGTGTGTCTAACACCCCCAATCTACATTGCGTAGCGAAAATACACAATTGGGTGCTAGACACAAGCATCATCACACAAGGTATATTGAACGACTCAAAAGTGAGACGTTTACACATAAATATAAACAAGATTTTCATAATAGGTCTAAAACATATATTTCATCCCATGATTGTACTAAAACGACACCAGAGTAAAGCGTTTAGTGCCCATGGATCTCGACCAACAACCAACAAGTTTAGTACAGTACATCAACATAAGATAAATTGTTCAAAAGTAAAGGATAGAAACAAATTTTAGACCAACATACTTCCAAAAGCAAAGCCACAACCTCCACAGCAAAGCTCCATGCTCCATCACTTCCTATTACCTGAAATACATGCTAAAACGAGTCAACAATAATGTTGAGCGAGTCTATAGGTTTATCAAATCACATTTGAACACAATAAGAAAATCGATCAAAATCATTTATAGAATTGTCGTACACACAATCTATATTCAAGGCAATAATAAACATTGTATTTAAGCTCATGACACTGACCCCTTAACCAAATAGTCACCCACGCTAAATGCCGGCATTACTAGAATAAAACCATTGTCCCTCTAGAGTATCAGATGCTAGAATACCACATTCTTATTCCCGTAAATTATCCTTCCCAGAGGTTACTCAACGTAATGCCCTGGTCTCAGATAGGGTGGTCAACCCAATAGTACTATCATTAGAATAAGCGGCTATTCCCAACTCACAACATCAAGTCGGAAGATAGTTAACGGCTCATGAATTTAGGGTCTTTAGAACTAGGTACTCAATACAATGTAATCAACTTAGGCAACATTCGGGTCCAACAATTACTCATGACTTGTGTTCATTTATTTTCAAATAGCATGTATCCCCCTCGCGGGTAGTAAAACATTTAGTAGCTAACATGAAAAGCGAGGCTACAGACTCACCTTAGTATAAGAGATCTAGCGAGATGATCGTCGATGATAATAGATGCCTTTCAAACACGAGAACCGCTACCTATCAAATAAGGCGTGTTCATTAATAATGACTCGAGAAATAAATCATACATAACAACATCAAACTCAAACACATGAAATCACAATAAACTCGAGAGAAAACGATATAATTAACTTCATTATACTTTACTACACATTTACTTTACAATTTTACACTTTTAACAAAGTCCACCGGCACATACTACATGTACTAGCTTATTTACCCCTTTTAAACTTGTCAAACGTTTATGAAATGACTTGATATACTAACTTACTATATATAGAAATTCCTCCTACAAGTTTATCAAATGAAATTACTTTTAAAGTCCTTTACCCGACTAATTTTCAAACTACAAAATCCGGAAAGATTTACATTAATTTTTCATAGAACCGTTTTAACTTCTTTAAACGACTCCGTTTACAAAACCGACACTCGGGTTTTAAATTAAACTCACCCTCTAAGGTTCACACTTAATTATCAGTAGGTTACACATTTCAAAACTTCAATTTATAGTCCCCGAGATTCGATTCAAATATCGACAACAACTATATGTAGTGCCGATACTCGTCTCCCGGTACACGAATAATCAAAACATCATAACTTCGTGCTCGTTTGGAGCTAGAAGCTCTACTTTATATCAAATCTAAGATAATCAAGTTATCTACAACCGTAGGCTATAAGTTAAGCCATTTTCAAAATATAAAAATCTCGAAATTACAGTTTACTTACTGTTATAAAATGACTATTAAAATCTTGTACAAAATCATATTTTTGACCAAAACCAACCATGAAAATGTTCATCTCAATATCCTAACATCAACATATATCAACCATAACATTAAAATGATCATAAAAATCAAAACCTTTAGATCAAAATTAAGTTTTTAACAAAATTCTTGCAAGAATCACCATTGATCATGCCAAAAACACCATGCATGCATGGCTTTCACCTACCAATATGAAAAACATAAAATGAGAGCATGTATGAAATTCTTACACCAAAATGATCCTTGTAGAATTATAAGATATGGTCTTTTGTTTGTTTGGCTCAAATCATTGTTAAAATGGAGCAAAAATTTAAAATGTATGGGTTTATGGTGGGTGGGAGGTCACTGCTACAAAAGAAAAACAAAGAGAGAGAAAGAAATTTTGAGTTGGTGAAAAATGAAGTGATGTGTGTGTAATTTTTAGTTTATATATGGTGGTTGAGGGACCAATGTTGTAATTTTGCAATAGCTGTGGCTAAAAATAAAAATAGTTACCTAAAAAGCGGGAAATACCTATTAGTCAATTTTGAAAATATTTTTGGGGCTTGGGTTTCATAAAGATACTTTTAAAAATTTAAAACATACATCAAATATAATAATATCGACTCCGGACTCGAATTAACACGTCATTTAAAATAAAACATCAAAAATGACAAAAATCGAACAACTGACAATAAAACGTAAAATATTTTGCATCCATCGACATCACGCTTGCTAATACTCCTTATACTTATTAAATACTCCCTCCGTCCCAAAATTATTGTCCCCCAGCAAAAAACACACAGTTTAAGAAAAGTACCACTTTTTCAGCTTTCTCTCTCTTACTTTTTACAGAAAGACAGTTTTACCCTTAACCAATTAATTTAAAACCTTTTAAAAGTTTGTAATTATGATTTCAATTAAGGGTAATCTATTAATCTCGATCTAAAATTCCTACCTATTTTTAGAAGTTTTATAAGTGGACAATTAATTTGGGACAACCTAAAAAGGAAAGGAGGACTATAATTTTGGGACGGAGGGAGTATTAAATATAACCCTTCCAACATAGGTTTAAACTTAAACCTCCAAAAATAAATATCATTCTAACTCATCCAAAAATTTCAAAAACAATTGTAAAATAAGATTAAGCAATGACCTCGGTTTTGGTTTGTCACATCCCCCCATTCTTAAAAGAAGCGACGTCCGAGGCGCTTAATCCTTCCTAAACAAATGAGGATACTTGTACTTAAAGAAATCCTCACGTTCCCAGATAAAATCTGGTCCACGTCTAGAGTCCCATCCCACCTTCACAATCGGAATTCTACTATGCTTCAACTTCTTAACTTCCCTATCCATAATCTCTACAGGTTCCTCTATAAAATGAAACTTATCATCAAGTTGAATTTCCTCCAATGGAATCACCACATCCCTTTCAGCTAAACACTTCTTCAGATTAGACACATGAAAATTATTATGAATAGCCTTAAGCTCATCAAGAAACTTTAACTTATAAGCCACCAATCCAATCCTTTGGATAATCTTAAATGGTCCAATATATCTCGGGCTCAAGTTTCCTCTCTTTCCAAAACGTATCACTCCTTTCCATGGAGATACTTTCAACATAACCATGTCTCCTACTTCAAATTCCAACGGTTTCCTTCTGTTATCAGCATAACTCTTTTGTCTACTTCTGGCAGATAACAAACGCTTCTTAATTTGCACAATCTTTTCAGTCGTCTCAAATATCATTTCAGGCCCAGTCAATTGACTATCTCCTACCTCACTCCAACACACTGGTGATCTACACTTACGTCCATTCAAAGCTTCAAATAGAGCGGCTTTAATACTATCATGATAACAGTTATTGTACGAAAATTCAACGAATGGCAAATGCTTATCCCAACCATTTCCAAAGTCAATCACACACGCACGAAGCATATCCTCTAAAGTTTGAATCGTTCTCTCACTTTGTCCATCAGTTTCCGGATGATATGCTGTACTTAAACCTAACTCCGTTCCCATCGCTTTCTGCAAAGGCTTCCAAAATTCTGAAGTAAACCTACTATCACGATCCGAAAATATCAACAAAGGCACACCATGTCGACAAACAATCTCCTTCGCATACACTGTTGTTAACCTCTCCTTACTATCCGTCTTCTTCATTGGCAAAAAGTGAGCGGACTTAGTCAATCTATCTACAATCACCCATATCATATCACAACCATTTGTAGTCCTTGGAAAACCTGTCACAAAATCCATAGTAATCTTCTCCCATTTCCACTCAGGAATCTCAGGTTGCACTAATAATCCAGACGGTTTCTTATGTCCAGCCTTCACTTTCGCACAAGTTAAACACTTATTAACATACTGTGCTATATTTGCCTTCATATTCGGCCACCAATAAACTCTCTTAAGATCTTGATACATCTTGTCCGATCCAGGATGTATTGAATACTTCGACTTATGAGATTCATTCATCACCAAATCTCACACTCCTAATGAACCTTTCTCAGAAGGAGACAATGGTAACCAAATCCTATTCTCAAAATACCTCAATCCATTTGAGCTTACTTGAAACAATGGTTTTAACATTCTACCCAAATTTTCTGCCTCAACATTCTCTTCCTTCAAACCATTAGTTTTGGCTTTCAATATCACTTCTGTCAAATCAAAACGTTCCATCATTACTAAAGCTCTAACTCTTATAGACTTATCTCTTTCCTTTCTACTAAGTGCATCAGCTACCACATTCGCTTTACCAGGATGGTAACGAATCTCGCAGTCATAATCACTCAGCACTCAACCCATCTCCTTTGCCTCATATTCAATTCCTTTCGATCCAAAATATATTGCAGACTCTTATGATCAGTGAAAACCACACACTTGGTTCCATACAAGTAGTGTCTCCACAGCTTCAATGCAAAAATCACAGCCCCACTAATTCTCTTCATGCTTCCTCAATTGTCTCGATGCATATGCTATTACTTTCTCCCTTTGCTTCAACACATCTCCAAATCCTTTATGAGACGCGTCACAATACACTACAAAATCCTCAGATCCTTCTGGCAAAGAACACAACTTTTCCTTCAACATACTAAATGCAGCTTCCTCTTCCAATCCCCATTCAAACACTCGATTCTTTTCCGTAAGCTTAGTCAACGGCTTAGCAATTAGTGAAAACTTCTCAATAAACCTTCTATAATACCCAGCTAAACCAAGAAATTGGCGAACTTCAGTCGGCGTCTTCGGCACTGACCAATCCTTAATTGCATCAATCTTAGCAGGATCCACACGAACACCTTCACTATCAATCACGTGCCCCAAAAATTTCACTGATTTCAACCAAAATTCACACTTAGAAAACTTCGCATACAGCTTCTCTTTCTTCAACAATTCCAAAATTGTTCTCAAATTCTTCTCATGTTCTTCTTCACTCTTGGAATAAATGAGAATATCATCAATGAATATGATAACAAACTCATCCAAATACGACTTGCATACACGATTCATCAGATCCATAAATACAGTAGGCGCATTCGTTAACCCAAAAGGCATCACTTGAAATTCAAAATGTCCATATCGAGTACGGAAAGCTGTTATAGGAATATCTTCTTCCCTAACTCTCAGTTGATGATACCCAGAATTTAAATCGATCTTCGAGTATACACTAGACCCTTGCAACTGATCAAACAAATCATCAATCCTCGGCAATGGATATCGATTCTTGACAGTCAATTTGTTAAGCTCTCGATAATCCATACACATTCTAAAAGAACCATCTTTCTTTCTAACAAACAAAACAGGAGCACCCTATGGCGAAGAACTTAGTCTAATAAATCCCTTATCCATCAATTCCTTCAATTGACCAGATAATTCTTTCATCTCAGATGGAGCTAAACGATACGGTGCATGAGCAACAGGCGCAGCTCCCGGCACTAAATCAATACGAAACTCCACTTCACGATGCGGTGGTAATCCTGGCAAATCTTCAGGGAAAACCTCAGGATACTCTCTAATCACAGGTACCTCCTATTTCCTTTCATTCACACCATCATTACTTATTTGCGCAAGAAACACATCACAACCTGCTTCTATATACCTCATCATCTTCAAACAAGAAACAACTCTCAAACGAGACGTACATTCATCACCTTTCACAGTCAATACCCTATTCCTTAGCGGTATCTGAACTAGACTTTCTCCACAAACAATTACTACACCATTACCAACTAACCAGTCCATTCCAATAATCACGTCAAAAGATCATAATTCTATAGGGATCAAATCAATACTAAACACATAATCACCTAACTTTAAGGAACAACCTTTCAATATAGAACTAGTGCTCACAACCTTACCATCAGCTAACTCCACCTTATAACTAGTTGTCAATCTCACTGGTTCTCTATCCAATAGCTGACTGAATCTAACATCTACGAAACTTCTATCGGATCCAGAATCAAATAACACACTAGCATAACAAGCATCAAGTAAGAACGTACCAGTCACCACATTCGGCCCTTGAGGTTTGTCAGCATCTCCCACGACATAGGCTAGAGCAGCAATCCCAGCAGCAACAACAGCAACATTGCCTCCCTGTCGTATGCCAACCCTCAAACAGTTCCCTTCCTTATGTCCACAGCCTCCACATCCAGAACAATTAACTACCTTAAAAGCATTGGCTCTAGTGGCCACACCCTTGTTTCTACAATCTGCCATCTTATGTCCGGCCTTCCCACACTTGTTGCAAGCATGTGGACAATTCCCAACATGATACAGATTACACCGACCATACTTTGGATTAACCTTGTTACCTTGATTTCCTGTGGCAGCACGAACACCATCATTCCTTCTCAAATTATATTGTTGATTCCTATTTGGTCCTTGGTTATTGTTGTTATGATAACCACCATGATTCTGTCCTTGGTTTGAGTGTGCAGCTTCCCACTTTCTCTTATTCCCTTCAGCAATACTATCCTTTCGATCTCGCAGCTTTACATCCATTAAAGCATGAGCCATCTGAACAGCTTCATCAAATGACTTGGGATTCTACAAAGTAGTCTCTCCCTTGATATTACTAGATAAACCTCTGATATACTGATTCATGTTCTTACGGTCATCAGCAAAATCATCAGGACACAACAAACATAAATCAGAAAATCTCCTTGTATAAACTATAATATCATTGTTTCTCAGCACCAAATGCCTTAATTCATCCCCCAACTGACCTAACTCTTCCTCAGGACAAAACTTAGCAATTAACAGTCCCTTGGTCACAGTCCATGTTCTAGCATTCGCTTCAACCAAACCCACAGTAGCTACTTGACTATTCCTCTAGCTTAATGCATTATCCTGAAAAGTAGCTGCAACAAATTTCACCTTACTAGCTTCTGAACATCCACTAATTTCAAAAGTACTTTCAATCTTCTCAATCCACCTCCTTAATTCCAAAGCACCACCAGTACCACGAATTTGGGTAGGTCCACATTTCATGAAACTAGCATAAGAATATTCCTTCTAAATCTGCTAAACAACAGCATTACCTTCAACTTGTCCCGCAGCATTTCCTCCCGCTTGTTCATCAGCATTACCTGCAACCGGATTTCCAACATTCCCTCCAACCTGACCAGCAGCATTCCTATTCTCAGTCTCTTGGTTCCTCGCAGCATGTTCAGCTTCCAGTGCTCTAGCAATAGCTTGCTCAATCATAGTATTAACAGTAGCAGTCGTCAATTTAGGCGGCATGTTTTTAGGAAACTAACCAAACAACAATTTAGTAAAGTCAAAAAAATGCCTCCCAACTTCGTTCTGTATAAACATAAAAGAAAAAGAACAAGTAAGTATTTATATCAAAATAAGAAGGATTTCTTTATCAAGATGTAACATGGATACTACATGCACCAACAACAAAATTCACAATGAATCATTAACCAATTCACAAAAGAACTAATAAGACAAATCATAAGTCATGAAGGTAATTTGGATTGCGTTGGAAAATTTCCACAAAATTGTGACAAGTAATGTCACTACAACCCTTCATCACGGCAAACTTAAAGTCAATAAGTTTCATCACAAACTACAGTACTAGTCTACATAAGTTCTATTACAACAAGGCTAATAAAAACAACATAAAAGAACTAAACAACAGATCCTCGCAGCTTCTTGTACATCAGCTCATCATCACTGCTGCTATCATCTTCCTCAGAATCTTCCTCCACTTTTTTCTTTCCCTTTCGACTTCCCCCTTCACTTGGATTCACCAACACTTGAGCTTCAACCTGACTTGGCACATCACGAATCACTACACCTCGACTAGGAAATGATCTCATAGGCAAACCCCATGCATCTAACCTTGCATTCCTTTCTTGCTCCTCATGAAACCTTTCAACTTGCCTACTCAAATTTAACACCATAGATCTTAACCTTGGAACTTCATCCATTTCTCTTGCCCTAACAAACTCTGATCTCCTCACACCATTAACAAACCTGTCAAACATTTTCTCATTCTGCTCAAACCTCCTAAACAAACGGGTTTCAACCAAATACCTTTCAAATAAAGACCTATCAAACTTCTTAAGAAACCAGAAAATATCATTATAAGACCTAGGAACTGGACAATAAACCTTAGATATGCCATCATGAATAGATCGAGCACTAGCAGCACTACTCGACTCAACAAGAACATCACCCCTAGCAAATGAAATCCCATGCAAACTGCTAATATAAGCATCACAAGTAGGCGTCAAAGAACGAACAAAAGGTCGTTGACAATCTGAAACAGTCTGTGGCACAACATTAACCCTTGGAACATAACTACCTTGTATCAATTCAGGCCTAGTCTGACCAACTACAGTAGGTGGAATCCCATCATCTAAATACTCATAAGGCTCCTCAGCGTCACTAGCACCAAAGTTATCTACTTCCTCACCATCCAATACATTAGTCATATCAATCCATCCATCCTCACGAGGTAAACCAGCCATTTTCTATAATTATAAGGGTTCAAGGATACTTAAGGTCATTGTTAATAAAAAAATTAGTATGCAATGCTTATGCAAATGTATACGTAATCCATGCTATGTAACACAATGCAAATGATGTTTATGCAATGCTCACAAAAAAATATGATACTGACAAGCACTCAGCATACTTTCAATAATTCCAATACAATATCATAGTATTTACTTAATAAATACTTGGGAAATCATTTCAGTAATGAGGGATACATCTATAATGAAAAACAAAACTAAAAGTTATATTACCGGAGCGTTGCAGAGGAGTTGTGTGCTTTTGAAGAATAAATACTTTCGACACCAAAGTTATAGTTTAGGACAATTTTTAAAATCGACACAGTTCTCTATAACTTGTAGCTCTGGTTACCAATCTCTAACACCCCCAATTTACATTGCGCAGCGGAAATACACAATTGGGTGCTAGACACAAGCATCATCACACAAGGTATATTGAACGACTCAAAAGTGAGACGTTTACACATAAATATAAACAAGATTTTCATAATAGGTCTAAACATTAACTTTCATCCCATGATTGTACTAAAACGACACCAGAGTAAAGCGTTTGGTCCACATGGATCTCGACCAACAACCAACAAGTTTAGTACAATACATCAACATAAAATAAATTGTTCAACAGTAAAGGATAGAAACAGTTTTTAGACCAACATTCTTCCAAAATCCAAGCCACAACCTCCACAGCAAAGCTCCAAGCTCCATCACTTCCTATTACCTGAAATACATGCTAAAACGAGTCAACAATAATGTTGAGCGAGTCTATAGGTTTATCAAATCACATTTGAACACAAGTAGAAAATCAATCATAATCATTTATAGAATTGTCATACACACAATCTATATTCAAGGAAATAATAAACATTGTATTTAAGCTCATGACACCGACCCCTTAACCAAATAGTCACCCACGCCAAATGCCGACATGACTAGAATAAAATCATTGCCCCTCTATGGTATCAATTGCTAGAATACCACATTCTTATTCCCGTAAAATATCTTTTTCAGAGGTTACTCAACATAATGCCCTGGTCTCAGATAGGGTGGGAAACCCAATAGTACTATCATTAGAATAAGCGGCTATTCCCGACTCACAATATCAAGTCAGAAGATAGTTAACGGCTCATGAATTTAGAGTCTTTAGAAACAACGTACTCAATACAATGTAATCAACATAGGCAACATTTGAGTCTAACAATTACTAATGACTTGTGTTCATCTATTTTCAAATAGCATGTATCCCCTTCGCGGGTAATAAACCATTTAGTAGCTAGCATGAAAAGCGAGGCTACAGACTCATCTTAGTATAAGAGATCTAGCGAGATGATCGTCGATGATAATGGATGCCTTTCAAACACGAGAACCGTTACCTATCAAATAAGGCGCGTTCATTAATAATGACTTCAGAAATAAATCATACATAAAAACATCAAACTCAAACTCATGAAATCACAATAAACTCGAGAGAAAACGATATAATAAACTTCATTATACTTTAATACACATTTACTGTAACACCCCTAAATTTTTACACAATTTAATATAGAAGAAGACTCGTTGGTGTTACGGGATAACACATTACTCACATCATAGACAACGCTTAAGAATCGCGTCGTCTAATAATAAAGCATTTCCATTCATAAATATCAAATTTACATAGGTCCCAAGTCACAGTCATTTCATATAATTTTATAAAAGATTTGAATGGAAATTGTTATCTAAGTACGGGTCATGAATTCTTGTTGTCTTCCTGAGAATTACCTTCAAGTACCTAAGATAAAACATGTTAAAAGAAAAGGTCAGCGATAACGCCGAGTGACTTCATAGAGTTTAATGAAATCCATCAATATAACATCGGCATAAAATTATTACCGAAAATCATTTTGTTCAAATCTTTGTAATAGGCCATAAAATAGCCAAAGTCATTTAATACAAATCTTTATCAAAAATCGTAATATAGGCGTTTGCCTTCAAAATCATTATACGAACCAATGTCGCAAAAACATCATACAATACGTTTTATAACGTTGTATAAAGTTAAATAAAAACCGTTATATGAATATGGTTATATAAAACCAAAACACAAACATAACATCAGTAATAAGACCCCGTATTGCTAGTCAGGCAATACATCGTAATTCAATGCGTATATCAGTATTTTCGTTATTTGGATTATTATAAGCCGCATGACATTGTTACCTTACTATCACTACAACGGGTAGCTAACCCGATACTTAATTTGCCCATCTAAGTTACCGTGTCGTCACAAAGATCACACTATGGAAATCTTCTCATACATAAATTCGCTTACCAATCAATGTGGCACGACGAGGATCAACCGTCAAGGCGCGAACTGGGGTGATCGTCCCCAAATAGTACTATAATATGCATAAGCGTCTACCAAATCCCGGTAGTTCACAATTCATTCTAATGAGACTTTTAGTGACATAACCTAACTTTAATAATCCATTTCATTTCATCTATCGGGTCATATATTCATTCATCGGGTCATACAATCATTCGGGTCCAAATCAATAAACAAATAATCGGGACAAATGGTATCTTATTTTATCAAAACTAACATGTTATCTCCCTGGGTTTATAAAACATTTCATAAAAACATTTAAAAGAGTGCGAGGCTATGAACTCACGTTGATGTGGGAAGGCGATTATCGGCGATTTGGATGTACGGTACGTGCTTCAATCACGGAAACCTAGACAAATAATACTCGTCTTAGACTCTTGTCCAATGACTTTATAAAAATAACAATTATGTATACATATGATGATGATCAAGTGGGATTGTACATTTTTACTCATTCATTATAGTGTTTATGTGTTGGTAACATTTTTATACTAGTTTTACTAGTTTTACTTATTTACATGTTTTAGGTCCAATAAGCCTTTTATAAGTGCATTAACTTGTATTAAACCATTTTATACTTTTGTTATCAGTATTATACTTTACATGTTGGGCCCAAGTGGGTTAAGCCCAATAAGTAAATTTATAAGTGTTTTACTAATTAGTCGGGTTTATAGTCCAATAAGGCTACTTTGGCCCGTTAATGTCTATATGTTGTAAAGTTCGGGTTTTATCGGTTTTTACATGTTATATAAGTTCATATATCAGTATGTGAGTTTATAAAAGTTTATATTAGACGGGTCCGACCGTCTAAGTTTTATTTGACAAAAACGTTAATCTTTCGGTTTTAGCCGAAAAGACGTAAAACTTAGTATATAGTTTTTATAACTTATAAAACTTACCAAACTACCATTTTTATATAATCTCCATTTTTTTATCCTTATGCATACTTACATAAATGAAGTATATAAGTTAGTGGGTTTTAATTCACATTTTATACTATATTTATTTGAGTGCTTATATAATAATATTAAACTTTAATTTCACAAAATCAGTCCTAAATTTTAAGTTCACTAAAATGTCCATATCTAGAGTTCTATAATGAGATAGGACCTCAAATGTTTATCACAGAAACTACATGATATGTGCTTAATTTTATTCCTTTATAGCTACTGATGAATCAACTTCTAAATATTTTAATAAATTCGTCCAAAACAGTGTAGGCAGATTTGCACTCTAAACTTGTTTTGATCATAACTCACTCATTTTTATGATTCCATTGCATGGGCAATTCTCACATGTTTATAACACCTAATACTTACTGTATATTGATTCCACTTTACCATTTTATAAGTTTAACATTTGGTTACTTATTGTTTTTATACAGCCATCACATTAAGCAAGATTTTAACCATTTTACATGTGGTTTTCCATCTTTTTACCCATGTTTATCAACACCAAATCCCCACATAATATTTTTATCATCATTCATCATCATATACATATACATAAATAAAGAAAATACCAGATTATATAATCAAAATAACAAGAGGATGGGAAGAACAATCTCTATACCACCAAAGTGATGAAAAGATAGGGTTGATGATGAACAAGACTTGGTTTTGGGTAACCAATCTTATGAGATATCAACATCACTTATAGGATCACCAAGTATTTGTAGATTCCTCCAAAAATCAGCCTTTGTTCTTCATGAATACTCCTTGATAAATCAGCCCCAAACTCCCTTGAAAACTCCTTTTTACATGTTAAGATCACCTCCAATCTTCATAACTTCAATGGGTTTTCATTATATGTAAATTATACATATGATTTATGATTGAATCAAGATCAAATGGGGGTTGTTTTGGGTGAAGAGTGGACGAAATATTGAGAGAGAGGGAGGAGAGTATGAGTGGTTTGCATGGGATGGAATGAGTGAATGGTTTGGAAGAAATGGTTTTGATGTTGGTAGCTTACTTTGTAAGCTTCAAGTTAACAAGTGTTAACTTGTTAGTTGAAATTTTGACACATCATGGAGTGTGTTGGAGCTTATTTAGCCATCCATATAGTGGGGTGGGCAATAGTAAAACTTGTCCCATCCCACTAATTTACGGGTATTCCTTGATTCTAGTTTCCTCGATTTACGTGCCCTCAGGTCGTTTTACGAAAAACGTTTTTATAAATTATGAATCAACGGTACAAAAAGAATCTAATAAAAATTGTCTCATCAAAAACGGAGTTCAAAAACGTAAATACGTAATCCTAAGGTTTCCGGTTTAGTCGTAAAGGACGTTAAATTATAATCGTAAGTCCTAATCTCTTCTCGTAAATTTGTGAGTTTATGAACCAACACAAATTTAAAATCTCAAAATAATATTCACGGATAAATTTATTTCCTGAAGTGTCGGACTTGTCACCAAAATGGTGTATGTAAACTTAAGCACGTAACGTAGAATCCTCCGGTTTAGACGTAGTCGATGTTACTTCAAGACGTGAATCCAAATTTCTTCCCAAAAATAAGCGAGTTCATAATATAACATTAAAATAATGTTTTTAAATAATACTTGAGAATAAAATATCAACCATAAATTGACGGATTGTCACAGCATTTACCCCTAAACAGGATCTTTGTCCTCAAAGATCATCTTACCTTACTACTCGCTTCTTATAGAGTTAAAGCCATGTGGGTATTTCCTCCACATTCGGTCTTTTCTCACAAGTGTAATCCATTACAATACGCGAGTTTCATCAAACATAACTACGAGAATAAGATCAGGCTTAATGTTGACTTACTTTCTCTATCCATGATTTTCACAGGTTTTTGATGAATGCAACTTTTTGCCGATCTAAACTTCATCAAGAAGTGATCAGATTCTCACTTGATAGATATTTTATCAAGTTTGATATACGAAACATAATTCAGGCACCTCTTGAAGTCCTAGGGTAGATCCAACTTATATGCCTTTCAAACCAATCTTTTACATCATCTCAATGGTCCCATACAACGGGGACTTATATCCCATGATCTTTCAGATCATCAATTCATTTTTCCATGGTTAAAATTTTTGGCATAACTTTGCTACCCATCTGGCACTTCAAGATCTACATTTCATATTCACATAACCTCCTGTCCACTACCGGCAGTCAATAATCAGATCTTAATTTCAACAATCATTTCAGGTCTCGCGGGTCGGGTATTTTGCAAGGTTAGGTTCGTCATCATAGACAACCTTAAACCTAAAAGACGTGTCCAACTCACAATGGGTGTATGTCGGATGTATTCATCCCAACTCCTACTTACAGATGCTCTAATATAGATCCTCACAAGATTCGATCTCGATCCTAATGCGATAATTATCAATGATAATCTCTCCAAAGGAAAACGATTATACGGTTTATTACCAAAGGTCAATTATTCAAGCATAAAACAACACTTCTAGTGTTTGTATCGTTACTTTACCTCGTCCCTTCGATTGGGGTGGTACAAAGTACTCTCATCAAGATTTGTTCTTAATGACTTCTGAGCAAATCTCTAGAAATTCAATGCGAAGCGAGGATCTTGATAGAGATGATTGATACAGGCACACCATGTTTACACAAGTTCTTTAAATACAAAAGAGTTAATTTCTTCATCAAGAATCTATCATTAACAGGAATGATATTAGTAGATTTGGTCAGTCTGTCGACGATGACCCAAATCGAATCAAATTCAGATGATGACCTTTGCAATAGCTAGACGTTTACTAATGTATGAGGCGATGTCTGCCTTCATAATTTGCCATCAGTACAACTTCTTCAGATAAAGATACATTAAGTCAAAAATGACATGAATTGAATACTTATACTTACAAGATTCCAATATAACTATATCTCAAAATCTCCATTTTTAGGCAACCTCAAGTAGCCTTTTAATCATTAAACACTATCGGCTCTTATTACTAATGGTTCACATTAGCTGCGAATCCCCCTTTTATTATGTATATTATCCTTTTTACAAACATTGTTTATTTTTATATCGTTCGGCAATTTATTTGGCACCTTCATTATTAAGTAACATGTCCTAATTGGTTCTTTATCTTTTCTACATAATGTGTCAGTATCTACATTCATCTTCCCTGATGAAATAATTATCATGACCGTATTCATTCAAAATTTCTTTCTTCATATTTTCTAAATTTTAGTTTCGTCTCAACTATCATTTTTATCAGTTTTGCTCAATCTGACGTTTAAAGCGTCGATACTTATTACAATTAATTAAATAATAGTTATTAAACTTTTTATGAAACGTAAACGTAAAAATTTTAAATTTCTTAGTTCGACCAATTATATAAAATGTTCAAAATAAATTTGAATTTAATTAACAAGATTTTTGTTGATTTATCGAAAATAATTAATAAGATTCGTAAATGTTCGAAAAACCTTCGTTTATACTTTGGTCAAAATTTTCTTAGTTGAAAAGCAAAAATTATCGTTTCAAATTTCAAGTAATAAGTTATATAGTTTCCTCAATTCTTCTTAGGTTGTCTAGAAGTATACACAAACATTTACCCCTAAACAGGAGTTTAGTTAAATGATTTGTGTATAAGGAAATAATCCCTTAAAAATTTCTTTGATAAAATATCTGTCAAAACATATTTCCATTTCTTTTTGGTAAAATCCAAAGTCTTAAAAGGGCTCTTAATTTTTGAAGAGTCAATATAGATTTCATTATCTTATTAATCACACGGTCAAATAATGAAAAGGATTAAGCCGTTAATCACATGTTAATTATTCGAGGTACAAGTTTTCATTACTCGGCCAATTCAGGGCAGTCTGTGAATAATTATTAACTCATTCTTATTCTTATAATCAAACAAATGGTTCTTAATGATCACAAAGCATGAATTTATCAAATTACAGCCTACACACGCTATTCACCCAATTTATGAATGCTACATGTGCATTGTTCAATCCAAACGACATAACATGAAACTCATAATGTTCATTACAAGTTCTGGATGTAGTGATTGGAATAGATAATCTTTTTCGCGGACGCGAAATTGATGATAACCATGCCGTGGATCAAATCTTTAGAACATACGATAGAACCTTGTAAATTATCGAACAAATCTACCATCTAGGGTAGTAGATATAGATTTTTAATCGTCAATTTACCTAGTTCACGGTAATCAATAAATATAAGGAATGATAACACCATAGCTCTTCATGACGACGAGCTTGGTAGAATAAAAGCTTTCTCTGACAACTTTCTCAGTTGTACGGTAATTCTTTTAATTCAGATGATGTTGACGTACAGTACACATGCCACAGGTGCAGCATCGGGAATATAATCAATACCAATTTCAACTTTCCTTAATGGAAAAAGTCTAGGTAATTCACCAACAAATACCTCCTAAAGTTTCAGATAACGGAAACATCTTTTAATAAATTTTCTTTAAGTTCTTTCTAGATTATAATATCTATGACTAGTTCGTAACCATTCATGGTATAATTTCAAGTCTAAATGCAGGATATGGTCATCCATCAAGAATTATTTAGATCACTTTTGATAATCAGTATCTTATCATTTAGGGGAATTCTACTCGAGTTCCCATCAATTAAGACAATGTCGTCAGGTCATAATCAATCAATTCATTCTACTAACACTATCAACTTTCCAGTTTCATCACCGTTGATAAGATGTGAAATTCTCAAAAGACTAATAATAACTCATAATCCTTCGCAATTCAAGGATATCAGGAAACATAACTAACCTTAAAAGAGTAAGGTCAACGCATAATCTACGCGAGAGAATTTCAAATCAGATACAGACGAAAACATTTAATGAATATGAATATATCCCATGTTTTCATAATTTAAGTACGCATTCGAAAGCTCCTCGGATATTTACCCAGGTCATTCAAATGAAATCAAATCAAAAGAAATGATAGGACTGTCGATACATCCAGTCGGGTATCAACACTCGGTAATCAGATACTTTTCCTAATAATCTCACTACGAAAGAATTGGATAAGAAAGAATTGTCAATTGTCAAATAAGACAATTTCCACAGATGAGTAAATTCTACTCAGAAGAATAAATAGTACCGACACATATGGAGGTGTCCCTATCAATATGTCCCTGTTTTTCACTTCTTGCAGATCTCATAAAATTTAATCTTTCACAATCTTCAAAGAAAATTTAGTGTTTACTAATAATTTCATGGTGACTACTAATCATCCTTGCATGGTCACTTCCAAATTGTATGTAGGCGCGCAACTATATACAATTTTAAGATTAACGATGCAATACTCAGTTCGTCAAAATTTTATTATCATAAAAACATTTTCATGCTTAATTCTTAAATAAGAATCAAGAATAAATTTACAAAGATTTTCTTTGTTATGAAAACAATTAAGTTTTCCAAGGTATTTCATAATCAAGTTTATTTCAATAATGATTATTTATAAGTCTCACTTTAAATAATCCATATAGTGATGAAAATTCAATTTTCTCAAAGGATACTGTTTTAACTTTATAAAAACAATGAGTGATCTGCAAAAGAGTGATGGAATGTTGTTCACCAAGAACTAACTACAATATAATAGGAAATGAGCTTAGCCAAATAATCATGAGGTTCATGACCTCGATGGCACTAAGTAATACAAAGAGAATAATCCACAACGCAACTCAAACCGAGATGAGTAATTGTTCAATGGTTGCATCACTAAGGCGAACATTAGGAATAAGCAAGAAAGATAGATAACATCAATACATGTAGGATTTAGCAATCAAATGTAGTCTTTTCATTAATCACAAACAAGTCAAAATTGTACCGTAACACATTACGTGTCACTATGTCATACAATTCCAAGAACTCATCCTACCAACTGATGTCTCAGTTAAGTTAGGGATTATTTTTAAAAGATACCACAATGAATACTAATCTACAAGAGTCATCAGGTGTTCCACCTGTCCCAGAGGATTCATCGGTCCCAATTCAGAAGAAGATTTCTTCAATTTATTTCTTAGACACTGGTCATCCTAGTCAGTGGACAATGGCCTAGGAACAACACTTAACACGAATCAACAATCAATTAAAACCTTATAATTCAATCACAGGACTTAACGACTTCCTCTTAACAATCTCATATTCCATACGGGTTAAATTTCACTTTATTCAAGTTTCAACCAAATTATACTCAATGCGATATCCTACATCATTCTCTAATACTTTCAATCTTTATTCTTAGACCTTAAAAGGGCAATAAAATCTTGATATGATCAACACTTAATTTCCAATCCTATAGCTCTTTCAACAATAGTTATCAAATGAGTCACTAGTATGAAATGACTCGATCATTCAAATAGACTTCTCGGAAAGGTACTAGTGGCATGAGGCTTTTGGGTAATGGTTCTATTGACAAACTCAAGTGCAACATTCCCCCTTTCGATTCTCAAATATAAGAATTGGGCGACAACGAATCAGATGACACCTTTCCAGGTGGTAACGTTTTGTCAAACTCCACTCTATAAGGAAAGATCGTCATGACATAGATATCAGATTTACTCTCGCCAATTCTTCTTTAATATCACAATCAACTAATATCAACATTTCTACGAATATCAACCATTTGTTGGGATCATAAATATCCACAACTTGGTTTAGATCTAGGATAGCTAGAATTTCCTATAGAAATTTCTTAGATTAATTTGCTAGGGGATTTAGGGTTCCTTGTGACAATCTACGTCGTATAAATACCTCGTATAAATATAAAAATAATCATCAAACAATCATGTAATAAAATTACATCATATATACATATATATATAATCCAAGTTATATATATATATATATATATATATATATATATATATATATATATATATATATATATATATATATATATATATATATATATATATATATATATATATATATATATATATATATATATATATATATATATATATATATATATATATATATATATATATATATATATATATATATATATATATTAAAATAACACTTCTCAGTATGGCCTTGTCGGTAACTCGGGAATTCTTCGGCACCGTTATAGTGAAAAGATTTTTAGACATTTTTAGAAAAATGTTTATAGTTAAAAGATTTTGAAATGTTTTATTCAAAACCTTGGTTTTAAAAATCTTTCGTTCACTATAACGAGAGCTCTGGTACCAAAATGTAACACCCCCAAATTTTTACACAATTCAATATAGCGGAAGACTAGTTGGTGTTACGGGATAGCACATTACTCACATCATAGACAACGCTTAAGAATCGCGCCGTTTAATAATAAAGCATTTCCATTCATAAATATCAAATTTACATAGGTCCCAAGTCACAGTTATTTCATACAATTTTATGAAAGATTTGAATGGAAATTGTTATCTAAGTGCGGGCCATGAATGCTTGTTGTCTTCCCGAGAATTACCTTCAAGTACCTGAGATAAAACATGTTAAAAGAAAAGGTCAGCGATAACGCTGAGTGAATTCATAGAGTTTAATGAAATCCATCAATATAACATCGGCATAAAATTATTACCGAAAATCATTTTGTACAAATCTTTGTAATAGGCCATAAAATAGCCAAAGTCATTTTATACAAATCTTTATCAAAAATCGTAATATAGGCGTTTGCCTTCAAAATCATTATACGAACCAATGTCGTAAAAACATCATACAATGCGTTTTATAACGTTGTATAAAGTTAAATAAAAACCGTTATATGAATACGGTTATATAAAACCAAAACACAAACATAACATCAGTAATAAGACCCCGTATTGCTAGTCAGGCAATACATCGTTATTCAATGCGTATATCAGTATTTTCGTTATTTGGATTATTACAAGCCGCATGGCATTGTTACCTTACTATCACAACAACGGGTAGCTAACCCGATACTTAATTTGCCCATCTAAGTTAGCGTGTCGTCACAAAGATCACGCTATGGAAATCTTCTCATACATAAATTCGCTTACCAATCATTTTGGCACGACGGGGATCAACCGTCAAGGCGCGAACTGGGGTGACCGTCCCCAAATAATACTATTATATGCATAAGTGTCTACCAAATCCCGGTAGTTCACAATTCATGCTAATGGGACTTTTAGTGACATAACCTAACTTTAATAATCCATTTCATTTCATCTCTCGGGTCATATATTCATTCATCGGGTCATACAATCATTCGGGTCCAAATCAATAAACAAATAATCGGGACAAATGGTGTCTTATTTTATCAAAACAAACATGTTATCTCCCTCGCGGGTTTATAAAACATTTCATAAAAACATTTAAAAGAGTGCGAGGCTATGAACTCACGTTGATGTAGGAAGGCGGTTATCGGTGATTTGGATGTACGGTACATGCTTCAATCACGGAAACCTAGACAAATAATACTCGTCTTAGACTCTTGTCCAATGACTTTATTAAAATAAAAATTATGTATACATATGATGATGATCAAGTGGGATTGTACAATTTTACTCATTCATTATAGTGTTTATGTGTTGGTAACATTTTTATACTAGTTTTACTAGGTTTACTTATTTACATGTTTTAGGTCCAATAAGCCTTTTATAAGTCCATTAACTTGTATTAATCCATTTTATACTTTTTTATCAGTATTATACTTTACATGTTGGGCCCAAGTGGGTTAAGCCCAATAAGTAAATTTATAAGTGTTTTACTAACTAGTCGGGTTTATAGTCCAATAAGGCTACTTTGGCCCGTTAATGTCTATATGTTGTAAAGTTCGGGTTTTATCGGTTTTTACTTGTTATATAAGTTCATATATAAGTATGTGAGTTTATAAAAGTTTATATTAGACGGGTCCGACCGTCCAAGTTTTATTTGACAAAAACGTTAATCTTTCGGTTTTAGCCGAAAAGACGTAAAACTTAGTATATAGTTTTTATAACTTATAAAACTTACCAAACTACTATTTTTATATAATGTCCATTTATTTATCCTTATGAATACTTATATAAATGAAATATATAAGTTAGTGGATTTTAGTTCACATTTTATACTATATTTATTTAAGTGCTTATATAATAATATTAAACTTTAATTTCACAAAATCAGTCCTAAATTTTAAGTTCACTAAAATGTCCATATCTAGAGTTATATAATGAGATAGGACCTCAAATTTTTATCACAGAAACTACATGATATGTGATTAATTTTATTGCTTTATAGCTACAGATGAATCATCATCTAACTATTTTAATAAATTCGTCCAAAACAGTGTAGGCAGATTTGCACTCTAAACTTGTTTTGATCATATCTCACTCATTTTTATGATTCCATTGCATGGACAACTCTCACATGTGTATAACACCTAATAATTACTGTATATTGATTCCACTTTACCATTTTATAAGTTTAACATTTGGTTACTTACTGTTTTTATACAGCCATCACATTAAGCAAGATTTTAACTATTTTACATGTGGTTTTCCATCTTTTTACCCATGTTTATCAACACCAAATCCCCACATAATATTTTTATCATCATTCATCATCATATACATATACATAAATAAAGAAAATACAAGATTACATAATCAAAATAACAAGAGGATGGGAAGAACAATCTCTATACCACCAAAGTGATGAAAAGATGGAGTTGATGATGAACAAGACTTGGTTTTGGGTAACCAATCTTATGAGATATCAACATCACTTATAGGATCACCAAGTATTTGTAGATTCCTCCAAAAATAAGCCATTGTTCTTCATGAATACTCCTTGAGAAATCAGCCCCAAACTCCCTTGAAAACTCCTTTTTACATGTTAAGATCACCTCCAATCTTCATAACTTCAATGGGTTTTCATCATATGTAAATTATACATATGATTTATGATTGAATCAAGATCAAATGGGGGTTGTTTTGGGTGAAGAGTGGACGAAATATTGAGAGAGAGGGAGGAGAGTATGAGTGGTTTGCATGGGATGGAATGAGTGAATGGTTTGGAAGAAATGGTTTTGATGTTAGTAGCTTACTTTGTAAGCTTCAAGTTAACAAGTGTTAACTTGTTAGTTAAAATTTTGACACATCATGGAGTGTGTTGGAGCTTATTTAGCCATCCATATAGTGGGGTGGGCAAGTGTAAAACTTGTCCCATCCCACTAATTTACGGGTATTCCTCGATTCTAGTTTACTCGATTTACGTGCCCTCGGGTCGTTTTACGAAAAACGTTTTTATAAATTATGAATCAACGGCACAAAACGAATCTAATAAAAATTGTCTAATCAAAAACGGAGTTCAAAAACGTAAATAAGTAATCCTAAGGTTTCCGGTTTAGTCGTAAAGGACGTTAAATTATAACCGTAAGTCCTAATCTCTTCTCGTAAATTTGTGAGTTTATGAACCAACAAAAATTTAAAATCTCAATATAATATTCACGGATAAATTTATTTCCTGAAGTGTCGGACTTGTCACCAAAACGGTGTATGTAAACGTAAGCACGTAACGTAGAATCCTCCAATTTAGACGTAGTCGATGCTACTTCAAGATGTGAATCCAAATTTCTTCCCAAAAATAAGCGAGTTCATAATATAACATTAAAATAATTTTTTTAAATAATACTTGAGAATAAATTATCAACCATAAATTGACGGATTGTCACATTTACTTTACCATTTCACACATTTAACAAAGTACGCCGACACATACTACATGTACTAGCTTATTTACCCCTTTTAAACTTGTTAAACGTTTATGAAATGACTCGATAAACTAACTTACTATATCTAGAAAGTCCTCTTACAAGTTTATCAAATGAAATTACTTTTAAAGTCCTTTACCCGACTCATTTTCAAACTACAAAATCAGGACAAATTTACGTTAATTTTTCATACAACCGTTTTAACTTCTTTAAACGACTCCGTTTACAAAACCGACACTCGGGTTTTAAAGTAAAATCACCCTCTAAGGTTCACACTTCATTATCAGTAGGTTACACATTTCAAAACTTCAATTTATAGTCCCCGAGATTCGATCCAAATATCGACAACAACTATATGTAGTGCCGATACTCGTCTCCCGGTACACGAATAATCAAAACATCATAACTTCGTGCTCGTTTGGATATAGAAGCTCTACTTTATATCAAATCGAAGCTAATAAAATTATCTACAACCCTAGGCTATAAGTTAAGCCTTTTTAAAAACATAAAAATCCCGAAATTACAGTTTACTTACTATTATAAAATGACTATTAAAATCTTGTACAAAATCACATTTTTGACCAAAACCAACCATGAAAATGTTCATCCCAAAATCCTAACATCAACATATATCAACCATAACATTCAAATCATCATAAAAATCAAAACCTTTAGATCAAAATTAAGTTTTTAACAAAATTTTTGCAAGAATCACCATTGATCATGTCAAAAACACCATGCATGATCATGGCTTTCACCTACCAACATGAAAAAAATAAAATGTCTTACATGTATGAAATTCTTACAACAAAATGATCCTTGTAAAATTCTAAGATATGGTCTTTTTTTAGTTTGGCTCAAATCATTGTTAAAATGGAGCAAAAATTGAAAATGTATGGGTTTATGGTGGGTGGGAGGTCACTACAAAAGAAAAACAAAGAGAGAGAAAGAAATTTTGAGTTGGTGAAAAATGAAGTGATATGTGTGTAATTTTAGTTTATATATGGTGGTTGAGGGACCAATTTTGTAATTTTGCAATAACTGTGACTAAAAATGAAAATAGTTAGCTAAAAAGCGGGAAATAACTATTAGTCAATTTTAAAAATATTTACGGGGCTCGGGTTTCATAAAGATACTTTTAAAATTTTAAAACGTACCTCAAATATAATAATATCGACTCCCGACTCGACTTAACACGTCATTTAAAATAAAACATCAAAAATGACAAAAATCGAACAACTGACAATAAAACGTAAAATATTTGGCATCCATCGACATCACGCTTGCTCATACTCCTTATACTTATTAAATATTAAATATAACCCTTCCAACATCGGTTTAAACTTAAACCTCCAAAAATAAATATCATTCAAACTCATCCAATAATTTCAAAAACAATCGTAAAATAATATTAAGCAATGACCTCAGTTTTGGGTTGTCACAGTGTGGGAAGGCGGGTTATCAGCAATTAGGATGTATGGTACGTGCCTCTATCACGGGCTACCTAGGCAAATAATACTCGGTCTTAGGCTATGCCCAATAACTTTATAAAAAGTTATTATGTATATGTAATGTTGTCATAACATGATGATCATGTGGGGTTTGACTTCCTTATACAACATTACTAGTTGTTTAGTGTTTTTTTAACTTAGGCTTATCATACTAGTTACACTAGTTTTAGTCCATTTACATATTAAGGCCCAATAAGCCCATTAAGAGTCCAATATGATTTTATTAGTCCATTTATCATTTTATTAGCATACCAACTTATTTTATAATAGTTATTATTATTTAGTGGCCTTTATATACTTATTTTATAATAGTATTTACTTTGAGTGCTCTTTTTATATTATATAGTTTATTAAGAAATCTGATTTCTAAAATCAAATCCACCATTTTTTTCATTTCTTGAGTCAAGGCGATAGAACCTCAAATTTAAACAACATAAACTAAATAATGTGTGATACAAATAATTCTTTTGTAGCTACTGCTCAATCAGCTTCTAAGTATTTTTAATAATTCGTCCAAAACAGACTATACAGATTTGTACTACAAAAGTGTTTTGGTTATATCTTGCTCTTTTTAACATTCCATTACATGCCAACTCATCACATATGTAAAAATCATTTATCTATATGTATATTTAATAATCTTAGCCATTTAACCAAGTGAAGATATTGAAACTCACTGTTTTATACAGCCTATGTGAATAATCATGATTTTAACATCTTTACTTGTAGATTTTAACATTTTTAGCCTAATCTAGTAAGACAAAATCCCCACACAATATATTGAAGAAAATACATGAGTATATTTACAAAACAATAAGGTGATGGAAAGAATATGATCTGTATACCAATCAATATGATGAAAGATTGAGATTTTGATGAACAAGGATTGCTTCTTGTCACCAAATCTTTAGCTTAGCAAGATATCATTTGAGATCACCCAAAAGTATGTATACTTCTTTGAAAATCGGCTCCAAACCACCATGAAAACTTTTTCCTACGTGTTAAGATCACCTCCAATCTTCATATCTTCAAGTGATGATCAACATATGTAGATTGTGTAATAAGTTAATGGTTAATTTTTGAGTGTGGTGGTGTTTGTTGGTGTTTATGGGACGGCATAGAGAGAGCAAAGAAGATAGTTAGAGAAAACTTGTGGCTATTTTACATGTATGTGTGAGGAATGAGTGAGTGTTAATGGTTTTGATGGTTAGTGGTTTTGAATTTTGCATGTATAGGACAAGTGTCCTAAAGATGTGATAAAATCTTTACACCAAAATGGTGTTGTGGCTTGCTTATGCCGCCCATAGTGGGGGGTGGAACAAGTGTATACTTGTTTCATCCCCTATTAATTTACGGGTACTCCTCGATTCTAGTTTTCTCGATTTGCGTGCTCTCGGGTCGACTTACGAAAAAAGTTTTTATAAATTATGAATCTACGGCACAAAACGATTCTAATAACAATTGTCTCATCAAAAATGGAGCACAAAAGCGTAAATATGTAAACCTAGGGTTTCCGGTTTAATCATAAAATGCGCTAAATTATGCACTTAAGTCCTAATTTCTTCTCGTAAATTTGTGAGTTTATGAACCAACACAAACTAAAATTTCAAAATAATAAACGAGAATAAATTTATTATTAGAAATGTCGGACTGTTACAAAAACAGAGTATGTAAACGTAAACACGAAACGTAGAGTTCTCCGGTTTAGACGTAGTCGATGCTACTTTAGGACATAAACCCAATTTCTTCCCGTAGGTGAGTGAGTTCATAAATTAACAATAAAATAATTATTTTAAATAATACTTGAGAATAAAATAACGACCTCAAATTGACGGATTGTCACAGCAGTTACCTTTAAAGAGGATCTTTGTCCTCAAAGATCAATTTATCTTACTACTCGCTTCTTATAGAGTCAAAGACATGTGGGCATTTCCTCCACATTTGGTCTTTTCTCTCAAGTGTAATTCATTACAATATGCAAGTTTCATCAACATAACAATGGGAATACGATCATGCTTAAGTTGACTCACTTTCTCTCTCTATGATGTCCACGGTTTTTTGATGAAACGCAACTTTTTGCCGACCTAAACTTCATTAAGAAGTAATCAGATTTTCAATTGATAGACATTTTATCAGGTTCGATATATAGAACATAATTCATGCAGCCCTTGAAGTTCTAGGGTAGATCCAACTTATTATGACTTTCAAACCAACTTTTTACATTATCTCAATGGTCCCATACAACAGGGACTTAGATTCCCACGATCTTTCAGATCATACATTCATCATTCCATGATGAAAATTTGTCGACATAGCTTTGCTACCCATCCAGTACTTTAAGATCAACATTTCATATTCAAATAACCTCCTGCCCACTACTGGCAGTCAATAATCAGATCCTAATTTCTACAATCATTTCAGGTCTCGCGGGTCGGGTATCTTCATACCAACTCCTACCTACAGATGCTCCTTATATAGATCCTCACAATGTTCGGTCTCAATCCTAATGAGATGATTATCAACAATAACATATCGAAAGGTAAATTCTCATTCTAGACACTACCAAAGGTCAATCATACAAGCGCAAAACAAGACTTCTAGTGTTTGTACTGTTACTTTACCTTGACCCTCCAATTGTGGGTGGTAAGCAGTACTCTCATCAAGATCCGTTCCCCATGACTTCTTGAGGGGATCTTCCGAAATTCGATGCGAAGCGAAGATCTTGATAGAGATGATCGATACAGGCACATTATGCTTACACAACTCCTTTAAATACAAATGATCCAACTTCTCCATTGAGAGCCTATCATTAACTGGAATGATATGAGCAGATTTGGTCAGTCTGTAGACGATGACCCAAATCGAATCAAATCCAGATGATGACCTTTGAAGATTTGTGATAAAATCCATGGTAATTCTATCTCACTTTCAAGCAGGAATAGTAATAAGTTGTAAAAGCAATCCTGATAGATTTTGGTGTTCAGCCTTGACCTTCGAAAAAGCTAGATATTTACAAACGTATGTGGCGTTGTCTGCTTTCATATTTGGCCATCGGCACAACTTCCTTAGATAAAGATACATTCTACCGGAAATGGCATGAATAGAATATTTAAAATTATGAGATTCTAACATGAGTAAATCTCAAAATCCTCCATATTTAGGCAACCACAAACGACCTTTTAACACTTCACGCCATTGACTCCCATCTCTAATGGTTCTCGTTACCTGCGAAACCCTTCATTATCTACATTATCCTTCTTACAAGCCTTGGCTTTTACATTTTTAATTTGCTCGGGCAATTTATTGTGTATGGTCAATACTAGGGAACACATCTTAATTGGTTCTCTATTCTTTCTACATAATGCGTTAGCAACTACATTCACCTTCCCCGATGAAATGAATATCATGACCATAATCACTCAGAAATTCTTTCTTCATATTTTCTAAATTTTAGTTTCGTCTCAACTATTATATTTATTAGTTTGTCGCAATCCGACGTTTAAAGTGTCGATAAATATTACAAGTAATTAAATAATAAATATTTAATTTATGAAACGAAAATACAATTTTTTTAAATTTCTCAGTTCGTCCAATTATAGAAAAATGTTTAAAGTACATTTGAATTTAGTTAACATGATCTTCGTTGATCTATTGAAATAATTAACAAGATCCGTAAATGTTCGAAAAATCTTTGTTTAAACATTGATCAAAATTTTCTTAGTCAAAGAGTAAAAACTGTCGTTCCAAATTCCAAGTCATGGTTTAAATGGTTTCCTCAATTCCTCCTAGGTTGTCTTGACGTATACACAAACATCTACTCCTAAGGGAGTTTAGTTAAATGATCTGGGTATAAGGGAATAATTCCTTAAAAATCCTTCGATAAATATATGTCAAAACCTCTTCGCACTTCCTTTGTGGTATAACTCAAAGCCTTAATGGCTCTGATCTTTGAAGAGTCTTCATAGATTCCACTACCATTAATCACACGGTCAAAGAATGTAAAGGATAAAGCCTTAAATCACATGATAAATACGCAAGGTACAAGTTTTCACTACTCGGCCAACTCAGGGCAATCTACAATTGATTACTATCTCATTCTTATTCTTAGAAACAAACAGATGGTCCTTAATGATCACAAGCATGAATTTATCAAATTACAGCCTACACCCGTGATTCACCAAATTTATGAACGCTACATGTGCATTGGTCAATCCAAACGACATCACATGAAACTCATAATGTTCATTACGAGTTCTGGATGTAGTGATTGGAATAGATAATCTTCTTTGCGGACGCGAAGTTGATGATAACCATGCCGTAGATTAAATTTTTGAATATAAGCTAGAACCTTATAAATGATCGAACAAATCTTTCATCTTGGATAATGGATATAAACTTTGATTGTCAATTTATTCAGCTCACGGTAATCAATAAATATAAGGAATGATAACACCATAGCTCTTCATGATGACGAGCTCGGTAGAATAAAATCTTTCTCTGACAACTCTCTTAGTTGCACGGTAACTCTTTCGATTCATATGGTGCTGAAGTAAAGTGCACATGCCATAGGTGCATCACCAGGAATATAACCAATACCAAATTCAACTTGCCTTATTGGCGGAAGTCTATGTAATTCATCAGCAAATACCTCAGAAAGTTTCAAATAACAAGAACATCTTTTAATAAATTTACTTTAAGTTTTTTCTGGATTACAAGATCTATGACTAGTTCACAACCATTCATGGTATAATTTCAAGCCTAAATGCAGGATATGGTCATCCATCGGGAATTATCTATATCACCTTTGATAATCAACATCTTATCTTTTAGGGGAATTCTACTCGAGTTCCCATTAATTAAGACAATGACATCATGTCATAATCAACCAATCAATTCTAGTTGCACTACCAACTTCCTAGTTGTATTAGCGTTGATAAGATGATAACTTCTCAAAAGACTAATAATAACTCATAACCTTCACAATTTCAAGGATATCTGAAGTCATAGCTATCATTAAAAGAGTAAGGTCAACGCATGATTTACGCGAGAGAATTTCAAATCATATAAAGACGAAAACATTAACGTATGAGTATATCCCATGTTTTCATGATTTGAGTGCGCATTCGAACCACCTCGGATCGTTACCCACATTGCTCAAAGGAAGTCTATTTAAAAGACAATATAAGAATATTGAAACTCCATGCCGGATATCAACAACTGATAATTGGATACGTTTCCAAAGAATCTCACCATGAGAGAATTGGACAAGAAGGGGAGGTCAATTGTCGAATGAGACAATTTCCACAGATGAGTAAATCCGATTCGGGAAAATAAATGGTACGGGCACATATGTAGGTGTTCCTAACAATATGTCCCTATTTTGCACTTCTTGCAGATCTCATAGAAATTCAATCTTTCGCAATTACAAAAAGAAATTTTATGTATGGTAACAATTTCATGGTGACTACTAATCAGCGTTGCATGGTCCCTTCCAATTTGTACGTAGGCGCGCAACTATGTACAATTAAGGATTAACGATGCAATACTCAGTTCGTCAAAATTTTGTCATCATGTTTAAAATATATATTCATGTTTAATTATGAAATAAAAATAAAAAATGATTTTACCGAAATGTTCATCATTATAAAAGCATTCCCATTTACAAGATGTTTAATAAAAACATTATTTCGACAGTAACTACCAGTAGTACCGATTTAAATAACTCATATAAAATGAAAATTTCATACTTTCCCCAGATGGTTTGTATTACTTATAAAAACAATGAGTGATCTTGCAAAATAGTGATGAAGAGTTGTTCACCAAGAACTAACTACGATATGATATGAAATGAGCTAAGCGAAATAATCATGAGGTTCATGACCTCGATGGCACTCAGGAATAAAAAAAGAAGAATCGACAACACAACTCTATCTGAAATGAATACTTTATTCAATGGTTGCATCACTAATGCGAACATTAGGAATAAGCAAGAAAAGATAGATAACATCGATACTTGTAGGATTTAGCAATCAAAGGTAGTCTTCTCATTAATCACAAACAAGTCAAAAATTGTACCGTAACACATTACGTGTCGCCATGTCATATAATTCCAAGGACTCATCCTACCAACTGATGTCTCAGTTAAGTTAGGGATTTTAAAAGATACTACAATGAATACTAATCTACATGAGTCATTATGAAACCCGCATGCTTTTACCATGAATAGTACCCTTGTGATCATACATACATTATTAGAACATTCCTTTTATAGCACGTTTCTGTTTGACAAATAAGATTTACAAGTATTACGTACGTGTTATAACACGATAAGTATTTAATACGTATTAAGACACGATAATTATTTCAATAATATTTATAATCACGAACATACGAACATGAAATCATGGACGTTTATAATCACGAACTTAATATTATTATGTATTTATGTATATTTATTGCGATTACGAATAAATATATTACGACACGAACGATAACTAAATAAACACGTAAACATGACACGAGAAAACATATAATATTTAGACACGGAAAACAATGGGTTACCCCTAGTGGGTCCCTCTTACCTGCGACATCAACACAAGACAAGGGCCAAGCCCACTTTGAACTTTACTAAAACAAGAAAAAGGAAAATGATATTTTTATAATCATAGTAAATTAGAAAATATCAAAAACCCTAATCCTTTCCTCTCTTTTTTTGGCCGCCGGGTAGAACACACCAAAAAGGGTATGTTGGTTGATTTTGGTGATCAAATCTAGCAAAGGTGTTCGTGTTTTTCATCCTTCATTGATTCACGTATTCGGTAAATTATTAAACCCCTTTTATTTTATGTTTTTATTAAATAAAAACACCTGAAATCATAGGTTATAAAAACAAGTTAGCATAACATGTAACTAATCATGGGGGGTAAATAAATCATGGTTTTTTGGGGTGTTTGTTTCGGCCGACGTAAGGAACCGAGACCAAAAGGTCTTGGCTTGCTTTTGTTCACACCAACAACCGAGACCAAGAGGTCTCGATGTGGGCTGTGATGTTCGGTCGCAAGAACAAGGTACCCCGACCTTGGTCGGGGTGTGGTTTGGTGTTTGTTTGGGTCTCGGCAGAAACAAGAACACCACCGGCATAAGCCGGTGGCTATTTAAGGAATGCAGGGGGAACAACCGTGACAGCAGGGGGAAACCACCGGCTAACTGTCGGTAGGAACTCTGCCCAGCCGGCGACTACAACCGAGAAAACAGGGGGAACCACCGGCTCAGCCGGTGGCTGTTTTTGCGAAAACAGTGGCAACCAGCCAAGCCGGTTTTGCCACTGTTAAGGGTGCGTTTGTTGACCGGTTCACGGGTCCGGTTCACGGGCACGGTTCATGACTTAATAAATTTTACAAGTTTAGTTATTTTACAAGATTATTTTTTTACAAGCTTAATTAAATTAATTTAACATGTTACATAATTAATTTAATTATAATATGACTTAGGTTATTATTACTATTCATAATACATGGATTTTAACCTAAGTATTTATTATTTAAGTTAGACTATATAATTGATTAATTATTAAAAATGCCTTAATAATAAATATTAAGACATGTTTTAACCTAAGTATTATTACCTTTTATTTAATTAAACCATGTTATAGTTAATTAAATACTTTAACCTATAGTTTATTTAATTTACATGAAATAATTAATAAACTATACTATTTAATCACATGACTTAGAATATTAATCAGTAAACACTTAAGCTTATATTATTTGCTTAATAATCTAGCTTATTTCTATTTATGGAAACTTTATATTTTTAGAAACTTATTTAATTAAGGCAGCTAATTTATTTGTGGAAACTTTCTATTTATAGAAACTTATCTATTTTAAGCAGTAAATCTATTTTGGAAACTTTCTATTTTTGGAAACTTTCTATTTTTGGAAACTTCCTATTTTAGGAAAACTGCTAGTTTTAGAAAGTTACTTATTATTACACAACAAGTATAATAATACAAGAAATACATGTAATACTTAGTCAGAATAGACAAAATACATGATAAACACAACATAATGTTAGAATCAGTAAAACAAGACATGAACATATAAAACAAGCTAAGATATGACATAAAATCAGTTACGTACTCAGTAATCAGATACTTATACACGTATATTATTTATGTAGCATTAGTGATATCGAAGTAGGACTCTCTTCCATTCGTCTTCTTCGTTCACTGGACACAAGGTACGGATTCTCCGTCCTTTTAGTATGGACATTCTTTCCTTATTTGGATTCCTCGTATGCAGCCAACTGTTTTCCCAGTATATGTTTTATATGTTTTTGAATTGCTTATGTTTAATTAGATAAAGCCATATACATGCATGACCAGTTTCACCTAGTTATGGAGGTACCATAACCATAACACTGGAGGCACCAGTGTTATGACTTCACCACGGCAGAGTGATAGCTCGGGCGTCCCTTCAGCTTTGTCCATATTATTATTATTATCATGTGGGGCGTATGGGTGCATCCTAGGTTACATGTTTTCAGCAGATTATTCAGGTGAATGTGGTGTGTGCCTTGCATCCTTCACAAGGAGCTGATCCTTCCTACCCAAAACTTATATATAAATTAGAGGCAGCCCCTCTAATTTGCATGACGAGGTCACCCATACAAGTATTCATACACGTTGATATTTCATGACTTATAGTGGCTAATGGTAAACATGTTAAACATTTTTTATAAGATAAACATAAGGCTTTTCAAACTATAAAACCAGTTTTACTAAGATATATCAGGTTATCCAGGACTTAGTCTTTTTTGCTGCTTTATGCTTATATGCTTATATTATTCATGCTTTACTTGTATATATGATGTTGAGTAAAATACGTCTTTTAGGAAAAAGAGCGTAATTAGGGAAAGTGTTATGTGTCGGTTTAGGAAAACCAAGCACTAATGACCCAAAGTGGGGATCGTTCTCAAGGAGGCAAGTGTGTTTTGTAGAGAGATGATTAAAATTTTGTGATTATATTGATGAGAAATTAAAAGAAGAAAAGGGATTAAAAGAGAATGACGGTTACGGTTATGAATTAAACTAACACGAATAGTCGTACACGTAAAACCTTAAAAAGTGACATATTTAAAAATTTACCTAAAAATTCCTAGAAAATTACAATAAATCCTAAAAAATGAAATTAGAGTTTACAAAATATCAAAAATCACTCAAACATTTTATTTAATTAAATAATAAATTTGTAATGCTAATTAAACCCCAAAAAATCAATTTAGTTAACAAATAGCCCAAAATGAGATTTTTTCACTTGTAAACCACTAAAATACCTTAACTAAATGTATAACTATGTTTGAAAATTTTAAAATTAATTAGACTATTTAAAAACAATTTAAAACTATTAAAACTTAAAATAATTCTAAAAATTAATCTAATGACAATAAAAATATTCTAAAAATTGTAAAATTCCTAACTTAATGTATTTGATCTACAAAAAATGAAAAACTTTGAAAAATCTAAATTTTAATTTTTAATAATAAATAATAATAAAATATTAATCAAAATCCAAAATTTATAAAAAATTCTAAAAAGTTGCAAACTAGTTTATTTTAACCTAAATAACACAGAAATGAAGTTGAAATGACAAAATACCCCTATTACGCCTTGAAATGGGATAAAAGTCCAAAAAGTCCCTAAATGGGCTTGAAATACGCCCAATAAGAAAAATGTTGTCCAAATAAGCCCAAAATCTCCTATATGACTTAAAATTTGTTTTAAGAACAAAACTCTGAAGGCCCAAAAGCTGAAAATGTGTTTAAGCTAGCTTATATTAAAGCAGCTTATTCTTAATAGGCTTTTTGGCCCATTAAGCTATAAGCTGATGCCATACGCTAAAATTTGACACACAAGCTTCTTTTGAGTTACTTAAGAGATCTGTAAAAGAAAATTGGAAAAAGCACAAGAAATAAGCCTGAAATGAGCCAAGACTCAAACACTCAAATCTCTTAATAAGGTTATATAAACTATGTTTAATCACTTGTTACCCCTAAGCATGCATACAAACTAAGTGTTACCAAGTTCTTAGGTCAAAACAAGTAGATTTCAAGTTTTTATTGCACAATCTTAGATTTGATGTTTAAAGTCCAATAACTTGCAGGTTTTAGCACACAATCAAGTGAATATCAGATACAAACTCAAACAAACAACTTCCAATAACACAATAACAAGTTATAATCTTAAACAGGTTAACCTAAACACCCCTCATCTTTTTCCAATCAAGATTTAAACAAGTATAAGTGTGATTCAATGTTACCCAAGCCCAATCAAACACAATAACAGATGTATTATGCAGTATCAAGCAAGATTAAAGCATAAAAACAACAAGAACACAAGCAGAACACAAAAATCATAAAAATCAAGTATTTTTCAGATTTTTGGGTTTAAGAACTCAAACCTCATGAATGTACATCCACACTCACGAATTTTTGAGCTGATGTGCCTAGCAAAACAAGGCACAAGCTTCCTTAAACAAGCTGCTAAGATTCAACAAGGTTTGCATAATAAAATCAAAAACAGAAAGGTGACAACTTGGAAAATAAATTTGATTAATGCAACCTTGTTCCCACACTTGATTATCCCCAAGTTATAAGCCTCACAACACCTTGATAACACTTTATCAGGATGCTATGATCCACTTATAGCCCAAGAATTCCAAGGTTTAAACCAAGACTTAGCAAAATATCAAATTTTGTGTTCTTGTACAATTTCTTGCACAAGGTTTTAAAACACGTTTTGAGATTCAAGATTAGTTAACATTAAAAAATAACAAGCAGATATAAAGATTGGCACTTAGGTTTTCTTCACAAATTCAAACACTTCTCATTAATCAAGAGCAAGGATTTACAGAAAAGTGAACAAAGGAAAAACCAAGAGCAGTTGAAATGTAAAGCCTAAGTGCCTTTATATAGTCTACAATGTTTAGCTAAGAAGCATAAAAAACGTATAAACCCTAGTGCTTAAAGTCCCAAAAATGCCCTTGAGGATTTTGAATATCTTGGAATCATGTGACTTTCTTTGGCAGGTTGTGGAGATGGCAAGTGATAGAATTTTGATCAAAGGCCTCAAATAAGCTTAGGATGAAAGCAGAAATCTTGGGTGTTGGATGGCTGGCAAGGTTTTGGTAGTTTCTCCCAAAGTGTTAGCCTCAAAATATTGAGTCAAACAAGAATGTTCGGTCATAGGTTTCTATTGTAATATTTATTAGAACGTTGTAATAGGTAGTTAATTAGTCGTGGTTTACGGGCTTGGATTTAAACTAATTAAAGTCCAAAAGACAAGCCTGGCCCAATATATAGCCCATTAAAGCCCGCATGTGGGTGGACTATATATACTACCCTCCTAGCATGTTAGGAGGGTGGATGGTCATTTGTATCTAATTTCTTTCTTAATCTAATATTCACCAATTTAATCATCTCTCTCTCTACTTTCTCTCTCTAGGAATCCATCTCTTTTCATCTATTTTCTATCATTAATCATCTAAAAAATATGGGACAACATTTGGTATCAATCGCCACGGGGTAGATTGTGTCTGGTTGTTTGGTTTGAATTTGATTCGGTTGATTTTTCCATATAAATCATCCCGAATTAAATTTTGTTTAGTATTTTCGGGCTAGAAATCTTGATATAAATCTTTTATATCGATTTGGTTTGGTTTTCATGGTCAAAATCAAAAGATTTTGAGGTGTTTGGATTCATTTTGGTGTTACGGTTCGCTTACTGTTTAAAGATCATTTCAAATTCAGTTTTTCGGAAAAGGGTTAATTATTCCGAAAAAAGGATTTTCGGATAAGGGTTTATTTTTCTGAAAAAGGGATTTTTCTGAAAAAGTGGTTATTCCGAAATTTTTTCTGAAATCATCGTTATTCCGAAAAGGATTCCGAAGAAGTGGTTCTCTGAAAATCTACTTATTCCGAAGAAGTGTTTCTCTGAAAATCTACTTATTCCTAAAAAGATTTTTCCGAAATTTTTGAAAACAACAAATATTCCGAAAAAGCACTTATTCCGAAGAAAGTTCTGAAAACACCAATATTCCGAAAAAGCACTTATTCCGAAGAAGTCTGGATTCCGAAGATTATTCCGAAGAATTACTTATTCCGAAGATAATTCCGAAGATTTGCTTATTCTGAAGATAATTCCGAAAACTTGCTTATTCCGAAGATTATTCCGAAGATAGTACTTATTCTGAAGATTTGCATTTTTCTATAAACCTCATTATTCCGAAAAACCAATTTTTCTAAAAATGTTAGTTATTCCGAAAAAACCTCAACAGTGAAATTTTTTAACAAATACGTGTGATTTTTTCGCTTTCGATTTTTTGGTTTCTTGTGAAGATAATTTTTAGGGGATTTTAACATTTTTCATCGACAACAACAATCAACACACATCTACTTAAGATCCATTTACACTTCATCGATTTCAAGTTTCTAGATATGGATTCTACTCAAGAATATCGTGTCACTAACAACAATATCATGGTGGCGGGTAATAAAGAGAGACCACCAATGCTTGTGTCTGGTAGGTATGCTCAATGGCAATCACGTTTCATACGATATCTTGATACAAGACCCAATGGTGATGCCTTGAGGAAATGTATTACTCATGGACCATATGTATTCAAGAAAATATCAATTCCTCCAAGAGCAGCCACAGATACTACTGTTCCAATTCCTGCAAGTGAACGTGATGAAACAAGAGCTGATCTCACACCTGAAGATTGTGCTTGGCATGATGCGGAGAAGGAAGCCATCTATATGGTTCTAAGTGGGATTGGAGATGACCTTTATTCCACGGTTGATGCTTGTTCAACAGCACATGAAATGTGGACTGCTATTGAACGCTTGCAACAAGGAGAATCACTCAACAAACAAGATGTCAAAACAAACTTGTTTTGGAATTTTGGCAAGTTTACTTCAAGGGATGGAGAATCAATTGACTCTTACTACTCCAGGTTTTATAAGATGATGAATGACATGACAAGAAATAATCTTCAAGTCTCCACCATGCAAGTCAATGTTCAATTTCTTCAACAACTTCAACCCGAGTGGACACGGTTTGTCACTTTGGTGAAACAACAAGAAAAGTTAGACGAGGTCTCATATCATCGACTCTTTGACATCTTGAAGCAATTTCAAAATGAAGCAAATGAGATTCGAGCTGAACGTGTTGCAAAGACGGCTAATCCACTTGCTTTAGTGACTACCACTCAACATGTTCAAGATTCTCACTCTCGTGCTCCTAAGCCATACTCTACTACATCATCTTCACCACGATATTCCACATCATCTAAGTCTTCATCTTCCACAAAATCTCACGGTAAAGTGCCAAGAGCACCATCACCACCATCTGAATCATCATCTGAAGAAGATAGTGATGCAGACCAAGCTCAAAAGAATCAAGAGATGAAACAACAAATTGCTTTCATAATGAAGACTTACAAGAAAATCTACAAACCCACCAACAACAATCTTCGTACATCATCTAACACAAAGAACCGATATGTTGAGAGTCCTCCAAGGTATGACACACGTCGACATAATCCAACACATGTTGAGGGTTCTGTAAGGTATGATAGACAAACTGCCAAGTATGATACTCAGAGGATTGCTGCTGCTACTGGGAATAGGGAAACGGTTGGAAGTCAAGTGGTTCAGCAGAGTGGGATTCAATGTTTTAATTGCCAAGGTTATGGGCATATGGCAAAGGAATGCAGGAAGCCGAAAAGGGTTAGAGACTCTAGCTATCACATGGAAAAGATGCTGCTATGCAAAAAGATGGAAGCAGGGGTTAAATTGTCAGCTGAGGAAGGAGCAATGCTTGATGATACTGATGATGAAGATTCTGATCAAGAGCTCGATGCACATTACTCGTACATGGCAAAGGTTGAAGAAGTTCTCAAAGTCACTGAAGATGACAATGGCCCTAACTTTGACACTGAGCCAATCGATAAGGTACACAATACTGCTGAATATAATGTGTTTGGTGATATTCCCGAGCATAGTGATCTACCCAATTCCATTAATGACACATGTATGATGGAAACGGTTGATAGCAATACCACACCTGATTCATCAGACATGTGCAATAATGAGTCTGAGGGTGATCAACATGCAAATGAATATGATGAAGAGGAACGTATTGCACTTGCTAATTTAATTGCTACTTTACAAAAAGATGTCACTGAAAATAAAAAGAGTCAAAAGCAATTAAAGAAGGCAAACGCTACGCTCACTCAAAGTTTTGAAGAATGCAAAGCTGCTCTTATCAAATCTACTGAGATGACTGAAAGCTATAGGGATGAGCTCCTTCAGAAAACAAAAGAGCTTGAGGGTTACAAGGGTAGTACGTTAAAAAGTCAAAAGGACGATTTTGAAAACAAATACAATACAACTCTTGAGTTACGAGACCAAGAGAAGCGTCATTACAATGTTTTCTTAATGGATGAACGTCAAAAAATGTACCTTGCCAATACCAAAGTTAATGAACTTAAAAAAAAAGCTCTCTATGACCACTATAGATTCTGCTAAAATTCTTGAGGATAAGAAACAAGAGGTAGATGCGTTAAAACAAGACTTCAAAAGTAGATATGATAAAGAAACTGAAAAAGTAACGAAACTAGAAGAACAAGTCGACTTTTTGAAGAACGTTGTTTAAAAACGCATGATTCTATTCAATCCGTAAGAATGCTAGCACCTCCGTCGATGTTTAAGGGTCAAGCTAGATTTACAAGTCCTGAGTACCTTGCCAAAGGTCAAGCTGCGAACCCGTGTCTTTATCTTGATGAGACTGAAAGGACCGATATTGATTACATGCCTGTTAGTGCCGATAGTGAAGAGACTGCCCTTTGGGACGATGATAGTCAACCACTTGTTAATAAGGAGTTTGTGAAACCATATAATTATGCTTATGAGAATAGTCTTTATGGCCTTTTCAACAAACAAACTTAGAAAACTCGCGAGGAAGTGTTCCTAGAATTCAAACAAAAGAGAATTCAATGGAAGAAAGCATTTTCCCCTAAGAAATCTAATGTTTACAAATACATAAACTACCTCCCTCTAGATGAATCTAAAAGCAAGAGTAGGAAAACATTAGGTATTCTTAAACACCACATAGTTAATGTTAAATCTATTGTTGAAAGAGACTGGGCAAAACGTGAAAATGCTGAGTGGACACGTCCGATTCCTCAAGATATTACCTTGCTTGTGAAAGAACTCTTAATTCCTAACACGACGTTGATTAAAGAAACTGTTCTTCAACTTGAGGAGTTCATACGGATTGAAATGTATGATAATTTAAAATACGTGGAATCTCTTGAGAAACACATTGAAGATCTTCAAATGGAGAAGTTTGATTTTTCAGATGAATATGATTTACTCTTGCAAGAATGCGTTTCTAAAGATGTTATGTGTGCTTATTTTACATCTTGTGCTGATATTGATGAATATTCTTAAGTTGCATGCCAATATCTTGATAAAAGCAAAGAATGTGAACGTCTTGAAATTGAGCTTTCGAAACGTAAAGAAAATGTTGACAAAAAGGCTTTTGAGTTACTTCAACACAAAACTGATTTCCTTCAAAAACATTGTCATACTCTTGAACTTGCTTTGAAAAAAGACGTTGGTCGTTTTCCACATGATATTAAATTGCAAGAAAAACTTTCTCAAATGTTTCGAGAATTGAATGAACAGAATTTGGAAATTAAAGGGTTGAAATCTCAGTTACAAGACAGGGACAGAGCGATAACAGAGTTGTAGAAACTCGTTGCTAAACTGGGTGGGAAAATCGTGGAACCTAGCATTAAGAAACCTGTTGTTAGACAACCCAATGCTTCTAAAGTGAATAGATCCTCTATCTTGGGAAAACCATCTGCTTTATCAAATTCCTCGTTTGCAAAACCTGTGTTTGCCCCCAAGATAGATGGAAAGGAAAGTTTACCACAAAATCAACCCATAAGTAATGCCATAGCACCAAGCGTTAAGCACAATAATGTGATTAAACCAGGGATGTATAAGATGACCACTAAGCCCACAAGCAAAGTTATTCAATCGCCTCAGACTTCTAGAAACACTAATATTCGTGTGTCTTCTACTACATGAATAGTCTCCACTACTAGTGTTAGCCGGCCACAGCTTAAGAGCACTCAAGTGCATGATAAGGTCTGGAAACACAAGAATCAAGTGAAGATGAAGGAAGTAGAAGCACACCCTAGGAATTTGAATGTTTTTAAGAATAAAAAGTCTGTAATCGCATGTAATGACGATATGAATGATGTGAATGATTTGAATGCTATGAATGTGAAATTTGTTTGTGTCAAATGTGGCAAGTGTGCTAATGCTAATCATTCTATGTGTGATATGAATAAAGTCAAAGGCATAGATACTAGACCTAAGAAGCAAGTTTCAATGCCTATTAGAGCTAGTAAACCCAAACGCAAGGTGAACCATTCTGGTGTTACCCCTACTAAGAAAAGTAATGCATCAGACTCCACCACTAAGAACCCTAGAAGCAAAATTAAGGAATTATATGAGTCTGCTAGTAAGTCTTGGAAATGGTGGTCTGCTAATCAATGTCCTCCCGGATATAAATGGATGCCGAAATCTAGGACAGAAAATGTGAAAACGAGTGTTAGTTTGCCTTTAAATGTTGATAAGGACACTAATGATTCTACTATCACAACTACTGTGGTATCCAATTTAGCAAATGCTCCATCATGTTCTAACTCTTCTGCAGGTGATACAAATAATTCTCTTCATACTGGACTTCGGATGCACGAAGCACATGACGGGGAATCTCATGCTTCTAATTAACTTCGTGGAAAAGTTCCTGGGTACGGTCCGATTCGGAAATGATCAATTTGCACCGATCCTAGGATATGGAGATTTGGTTCAAGGGAATATTACGATTAAAAGGGTATACTACGTCGAAGGGCTCAATCACAATCTTTTCTCGGTTGGTCAATTCTGTGATGCGGATTTGGAGGTTGCTTTCAGAAAGAAGACATGTTTTGTTCGTGATTATGATGGGAATGACTTACTTACCGGTACACGGGGTACTGATCTTTACACAATTTCACTTCAAGACACAACTTCATCAACTCCAATTTGCTTCATGGCTAAAGCTTCAACGACTCAGGCATGGTTATGGCATCAACGTCTTTCTCATCTCAATTTTGATACCATTAACTTGCTTTCCAAGAAAGATATTGTGAGAGGCCTTCCAAGCTTGAAATTAATCAAAGATCATCTTTGTTCTTCTTGTGAACTTTGTAAAGCTAAACGAAGTAGCTTCAAACCAAAGACCACACCAAGCTCTAAAGGACGGTTAGATCTTCTTCACATGGATCTGTGTGGTCCCATGCATGTTCAGAGTATCAATGGAAAGAAATATATTCTGGTAATTGTCGATGATTACTCAAGGTACACATGGACTCATTTCTTGAGATCCAAGGATGAAACACCCGATGCTCTCATCAGCTTCCTTCAACTGATACAACATGGTCTTCAAGCTCAAGTTAAAGTGGTTCGTATTGACAAAGGTACAGAATTTTTGAATTTAAAACTGAGAAACTATTTTGAAGCCGAAGGGATTGAACATGAAACATCTATTGCTCGAACACCCGAACAAAACGGCGTTGTTAAAACACGAAACCGTACTTTAGTTGAGGCTGCTCGAACTTTACTATCCGCTTCAAAACTTCCACTATAATTTTTGGCCGAAGCCGTGTCAACCGCATGCTACACACAAAACCGCTCCCTAATTATCCCAAGACACGAAAAGACACCATATCACATAATTCATGATCGAAAACCTTCACTTAAACACCTTCATGTCTTTGGATGTACTTGTTACATTATATGAGATGGTGAAAATTTGGATAAGATGAAAGAAAAAGGTGACGCATGTATTCTTGTGGGATATGCAACTCAGTCTAAGGGATATAGAGTATATAACAAGAGAACAAAATTGATTGTCGAGACTATTCACATCAGATTTGATGAATTACAAGAGATGGCACTTGAACAAAACAGTTTAAGTCCCGATCCAGAACGACAAACGACTTCCGATCACAACCGCACGGAACTCGGAACTCAAGACCACAGCAATGAACCGTCAAGTTCAAAGTTGGTTCCTGAACATGTTCCTAGAGCAGATATGACAGTCGACACGAAAATTGAAGAGTTGGAAATGTTATATGGACCAATGTATGATGAATATTTCACGGGGGAGAAACAAGTTGTATCGAAGTCTTCCGCTGTCACTCATGATACGAATGATCATACCGATCATCGTCAACAACCGGATACAACTTCATCTACTTCAACACCGGTTGCTGCAGATTTACGTCCTCAGAATATCACTTCAACAATCGATCCTACAACATCCACGACTACTGTCATTGCTCCAGAGAACACAAATCAATCAGACGATGCATTATCTGACGAAGACGAATTTATCAACCCATTCGGTACACCGGTACACGAAACTGGAGAGTCTTCTACTCGCCATGTTGATCCGTCAAATATGCATACGTTCTACCAACGACATCCTTCAACACATCATTGGACCCGAGAACATCCTTTGGTTTATGTAATTGGAAACCCTTCACAACCCGTTCGTACAAGACGACAGCTTCACACCGATGGCGATGTTTGTATGTTCGCACTCGCCGTGAGTTCAACCGAACCGAAAAACATCAAAGAAGCCATGACTGATCATGCTTGGATTGAATCGATGACGGATGAACTTCAACAATTTGAAAGACTTAAAGTCTGGGAACTTGTTGACAGACCATACTATGTAACACCATTAAATCTTCGATGGATCTGGAAAAACAAGATGGATGAAGAAAACACGATCATCAAGAATAAATTTAGGCTAGTGGCTAAAGGGTATGGACAAAAAGAGGGTATTTATTTTGAAGAATCAATTGCACCAGTAGCTCGAATGGAAGCGGTCAGGATTTTCCTTGCTTATGCTGAACATAAGGGATTCATTGTCTATCAAATGGACGTAAAGACGGCGTTTCTTAACGGTCCTTTGAAGGAAGAAGTTTATGTCACGCAGCTAGAAGGATTCGTCAATCCTCATTATCCTGACAAGGTGTATCATCTCCACAAATCACTTTATGGACTCAAGCAAGCTCCAAGGGCGTGGTACGACGAGCTCTCGAAATTTCTGGTCTCCAAAGTTTTCTCAAAAGGTTCCATTGATTTAACTTTGTTCACATATAAATATGGGGATGACATTTTGCTTGTGCAAATTTATGTTGATGACATTATTTTCGGGTCTACAAACCCAAAACTTTCAAAATGGTTTGAAAAAGTAATGCACAGCAGATTTGAAATGTCTATGATGGGTAAACTAAAATTCTTTCTAGGAATTCAAGTTCACCAATCCCCAAGTGGTATCTTTATTAACCAAGATAAGTATTGTCAAAAGATAATCACAAAGCATGGTATGACATCATGTGACCCCGTTGGGACACCATTATTAACCACATCCCTAGATGCTGATTTGGAGGGATTACCCATAGATCAAACGAGATATCGTTCCATGATCGGGTCCCTCGTGTACTTGACAGCAAGCAGACCTGATATTCATCATGCTACATGTTATTGTGCACGATATCAAGCACGACCCACTGAAAAGCACCTCATGGAGGTTGAACGGATCTTTCGGTACCTTAAGAATACCATTCACATAGGACTCTGGTATCCAAGGGAAACCGGTTTCTTTCTAACAGCCTATTCAGATTCTGATCATGCAGGGTGTCATGATACACGTAAAAATGCTTCTGGTGGTGCACAATTTCTAGGTCAAGATAAGCTTGTGGGATGGTCTTCCAAGAAGCAGGATTGCACGTCACTTTCATCAGCCGAAGCGGAGTATGTGTCTCTATCTGCATGTTGTGCTCAAGTTCTTTGGATGAGAACACAACTCACGGATTATGGCTTCCATTTTGATAAAGTACCTATGTACTGTGACTCAAAGTCGGCCATAGCCATCTCCTGCAATCCGGTACAGCATTCCCGCACGAAGCACATTGATGTCAGATATCACTTCATTAAGGAACAAGTTGAAAAGGGTATTGTTGAATTATACTTTGTTGGAACTGATTACCAATTAGCTGACTTGTTTAAAAAAGCTCTTTCGAAAGAGAGGTTTGCGTATCTTGTTAGGAAAATTGGTATGAGATGTTTGACTCCAGCAGAACTGGAGGTTCTGACAAAGAAGCCTGCTTGATTCATCTATCAAACATATACCTGTAAATATTAATTAAAACGCAAAATACAAAATTAAAAAATCTTTGATGATACAAAAATATTCTTCTCGACATGTCTTTCAGTATCGATAATATGGATGTACCTAGAAATGTCCCTCAAAAACGACACGGGTCTGTACATAAAGCTCGAATGAAAGTTGTAAATATTTTTCAAAACATGTCATTTCTATTTTTAATGGAAAATGTCTATTTTGGACAATTTTTCCAACAACGGGTAGAGCAATCTATCTTCGGTTGAGCTTGTCACAAAACATTCAAGATTTTGAGCTCAACACAATGGCTTGTAATCACTTTCAGATTGCAACCCGGATCAATATTCACGGGGGAGTGTACGATTTCGTGCTCTTACCCTCAACAAAAGAAGATAAATCTTCTTACACTTGAGTGGATTCGTCAAGACATTCAAAGTCTATGAACTCAAGTTTATGCTTTAGAAAAACCTTTTCGTCAACAAGAATTGATTTTTCAAAAAGCGTTGAACACAATTTTTTCAAGAATTTCTCAATGATATTCAAAATCTTTCACAAATTTCTCCCGAAGATTTTAAAGACTATTTTTCAAAATATATTTTAATCAAATTTGGTATCTCTAATATCAAAAGATTTTATATATTAGAGATAGGGGGAGAAAATGTGATTAAAATGTGATCTAAAGACTCAAGCACTCATGGTTACGATCAAATACCCACAACATCTTTAATTCACGACGTTATTGGTGTCAAAAGGGTGGTTAGGTTTAAGTCCTATGATCCAACCAGAACCGGAGGGATCTTCCCAGGGAAAATCCAATATATTATTAGAAGTCCTTAGGAAAGATGGAGTAGAATGTGAACGTAGCTGAATGCCGACTAAGTACTGATGATAGCACTGGAACAATCACAACAAGGTGCTATTAATGATGTCTTGGTAAGCATTGAAGGGGTTTAAGAATAAAAAAGAAATATAAGGATAAAGGGTCTAAAGAAAGAAGCCCTCCATACAACTTAGGCAGAAACCTGGTCAACACATCATGAAGACAACTCATCATGGACCTAGTGATGTGAAGCACAACCCTTTCCTAGCTACTCAGACTTCTCTCAAAAGAAGTTTGTTTTATTGTCACGGAGATCAACACGACTTCTATTGACTTTCTCACTCCGAGATAGTTGATATTGAATAGGTGGCATCTGCTCCAGCCTCCGACCACTAAAAATGCTCAAATAGAGTCTAGAGACAAGAGATCAATCTAATCTCGTTAGGACACACGGATGAATATCAAGAGAGTCCTACGCTATATCCTTGTGATATTGCTAGAAAGCTCAGAGTGATACTACTTAGTATTCACAATGATGAGTGGAAATCCTTCCAGTATTAACATCAAACGTCACTGCGGTAGGTCATATGCAAGATTCTTTATGAATGGAACATGTGTAAAACTGAAAAGCAACAGTGGTTTGATTATGAATTGATTCAAACTCGTTTCAGGTTTCTACGCAATATCTTTATGGTCTTGCCAGAACATTCAGAGTGATATTCATTTATATTCACAGTGACGAATGGAAATCCTTCTTGCGTCAACATCAAACAGCGCTACGGTAGGTAACTTGTGAGATTATTACGAGTCAAACTTGTGTCAACTGGAAAGCAACAATGGTAAGATTCTTAATGAATCAAACTTGTTCCAGGAATTTGAATTGACGACTTTAATCAAGCGGATATTTATCCAATTGATTCACTCTTTATGTTCGCAGTCTTGCTTTGAGACGGTCGAGTAAAGAGAACGGCTAGTACAGCCGCGAAACCCTGTCAAGGAGATTCTTAATTGAATCTACATAATCACAGGTACGATATTTAATATCGTATAACGGTCTTCACCGACGGGAGGTAAAACGCTACCGATTTAGGACGAATTTCAAAGCCATTCAGTCCGTGTCTATGTTGTGTCTCGAGAAGGTGGCGTCACGGTGTACTCAGCAAAGTCAAAGGTTCAAAACCACATATTCATGCCCAAAGACTTATTCAACAATCAATAGTGTGAGCATGTGGATAAAGACACAAGATCGCAAGATGGCAAAGACGAGTCAAGAATGATTTGAAGATCTCAAGATAAAAGACAAAGTCAAAAGACAATGATAAAGGCTCAAAGATCACAGCATGAAGGAACAAAACTACTGTTACACGTTCAAGACTCATTTATGACGAAATTCATAAATCTCCATTGGAATCCAAATATCAAAGAGGAATGACCTCACATTGGGGGAGATTGTTAGCCTCAAAATATTGAGTCAAACAAGAATGTTCGGTCATAGGTTTCTATTGTAATATTTATTAGAACGTTGTAATAGGTAGTTAATTAGTCGTGGTTTACGGGCTTGGATTTAAACTAATTAAAGTCCAAAAGACAAGCCCGGCCCAATATATAGCCCATTAAAGCCCGCATGTGGGTAGACTATATATACTACCCTCCTAGCGTGTTAGGAGGATGGATGGTCATTTGTATCTAATTTCTTTCTTAATCTAATATTCACCAATTTAATCATCTCTCTATCTACTTTCTCTCTCTAGGAATCCATCTATTTTCATCTATTTTCTATCATTAATCATCTAAATAATAGGGGACAACACAAAGTGTAGCAAGGGAATCTTATGTGGGGGTTTTGGTTGATGTGGCATGGGTTTTTAAACTTGGGATGTGATTAAGATAACCTTAATCACATTTCTGGATACTTTGGTGGTTTAATTTCAAGTAGTTTAAAAAAACCCAATTGTGTTCATACGTTTAAACAGTGCAAGTTTTGATTCGTTTTTGGGTTTAAACAAGGTGTTAAGCGCAAAATTAATAATCTGTTATGATTAGTTAAATAAGCTGAGTGGATTTGTGAGGTGGCAAGGAGGTGAGTTCAGATTGGATGAGGGGGGTTAGTGGGACACGTGTAGGATGTTGAGAGGTCTAGATAACTTTGGTTGTCTGCCAGATTTAACCCCTTGCTTCTTCTTTCTTTGTCACTTCAGTTTAAACTCCACAAAAATGAATTCCTTTGTTAAACAAGTTTCCTTTTTCCCACTTTGGCCACAAATACTTTTCCAAAGTATTTTTAGGGGTAATTCTTGCCATTTATTGATTCTTGAAGGGTTGTTTTGCATTTTCTTCATAGATAATGGTCTTTACTTGTATGATTGATTTTTGGAGGACTAATACTGACAAGTCTTGATTCTTAAGGGACCATTCTTGCCAATTCTTCAATGTGGAGGGCCCGTTTTGTAAATTTGACAAACTTTAAGGACCAAACTTGTAATTATGAATAAACAAGGGTTTAAAGTGTCAATTCTTCAATATTGGAGGACCCTTCTTGCATAATCTTCAATTCTTCAAGGGTTTTTCCTTGGAAAATCTTCATTAGGGCTTGGTTCATTGTGCGGCTTCGTTTCCCGTGTTCGTTTTTGCATGTTTCTTGTGATCTTTTGTCATTTTCTCAATATCCGGACCTAAAATACACAAGTAACAAACACAAGCATATATTTGGCATTTTTCATGATATTTTATGTATTTAAAGCCCGTTTTGGACGATGAGACTATGTATAAAAGCAGTCTCATCACTCCCCATACTAAACCATTGTCGTGCCCTCACGCAATGCTAGAATAAAGTATCGTAGCACCTCCAAAATTCATTTTTATTCACTTTTATTGAATGATAAACTAGCTACACTACTACTATTACTTCTACTTGCGTTTTAGACATAATGTATGATTTTCATCGCAAAATGGGACGTTTAGGTTCATAGAATAAGAACACGTGAATGCTTCGTTAGAAATAATTTCGTCGTCCTCTATTTTCACCCCAATTCCATGCTAAGCGTGCAACAAGATCATTGTCATTATAAGTTAGTAATGCTAACACTGCTCATATGCCCTAATCACGTACTCATCCTCCCATTTTCCTTAGTTGTATCTCTTATATTTTATTTTGTCTTGATTGTTTCACGAGGATACATTGTTTGACTTATGCGATAATAGAGATTTAGGTCTATAAATAGAGTCCTAATGGTGTAACCAAGACCATCGAATTAATAACCCCTCCTAATAGACAACGATGTCAAAAAATTAAGTCAACCAGAAGGATCGATAAACATGGTTTTATAACGATTTTGAACATGAGACTTATTACCAAGACTTTTATACGCCCCCTAACGGAATGGCCTTATTATCATAGGTTTACCACCATCTTTTATTCAACTTCGCCATGAAGCTTTTATTATGACTTCGGTCTTGCCTTGCCTTTTATTTAACCTCACCATGAGGTGTTTATTGTGGCCAAAGACCTATATCCTCACGCTAAAAGCGAATTTTGGATCTTTAAAGCTTCAAATATTAAGGCTTGATTTACTTTCAATTTTGCATAGATTTTTCGGCCTTGTGAGCTTCAAATTGTTTTCTTGATTTAGGTGAGCACTTGAAATCTTATTATTGGGTGAAGCTTTCGATTATTCGGGTTGCTAATACTTCAAAACCATGACGCTGGCGATACCTTAATATCTTCCCAATTTAATTACATGGAAGCTACTAGAAAAGACTAGAAACCAACAATCAAGACTAAACCGCTAAGTCAATATTTATTAAGCAAAAAATATTTACAATCTAAGTGAGAATAAGCAAACAACAAGAACACACGAGTTTTTGAAAGAATAGGAGTACTCTACGTTTATCATAGTAACTTATAATTAACTCTATCATTTCTCGTCCTCATTTAAGAGACTTAGCCTAATATAAAGTTAAGGAATCGAAGCTAAGTGCTCAACACGCACAGTCGAGTCAAAAATTACTCTTATTCTCGTCATTGGAAAATCTACATTCGTGTCTTCAAACACTTATAAAACATGAGAAAATTTTTACAATTTGGCCATTTTTAGCCTTATTTTGCAACAAAACGATAAACAAAAATATAAACTTTGGAAAGCGTGAAGGTTTGGCAAGGCAAGTATCTATTCACCCCCCCCCCCACACACTAAAGTTAAACATTGTCCTCAATGTTTCGAGTCTAAGGGTTGGAAAACCCCCATACTAGAGACGAAGTCGAATGATTAATCTAGCATGGAAAAGGTGTAACTGTTAAATTTAAAGCCATTTATAAAGTGTGCTAAAAACCTAAGGTTAGAACATAAAAGGATATATCATGGATATTGAGAAATTCTTTAAAGAAAACGATCGAGTGCTCCCATAAAACGAACACGAGAGGCTCCAATCGTGAAGATAATGATCTTCTAAAATCCACAATTCACAAACAACCACGGAACAAAGGTTGGAAGGGCACAAATCCCCACACGTTACTACATTAGAAAGCGATAATATGTACATAGGATAAGCATGGGACTCCCCCACGAGGCAACTCGTTTTTTATTACCGAGTCATGAGCTCGACTCGATCCCCTCAATACTAATTATTATTAGGGAAGGTGATTTGGTCGAGGTAGTTCAAGGATGGAACTTCCCCGCCAAAGTATTGCTTCAACCTATGTCCATTCACCTTGAAATTGGACCGGACCAACGGGATTTCAACTTGCCGGAAAATATTTTCAACGGGAGTTAAAAAGCAACACTTGATCTCCAATGTTAAAAACCCGGTTTTTAATTTTTGAATCATGAAACTTTTTAGTCTTTTCTTTATAAATCAATGAATTTTCATAAGCAGTGTCCCTTAATTCATCTAATTCATTTAATTGCATTTTCCGGTGTTTTCCCGCGGTCTACATATCATCATTACAATGCTTAAGGGCCCAATAAGCTTTGTGTTCGAGTTCAATTGGCAAGTGACTATTCTTCCCATACACAAGATTATAAGGAGTGCACCCGATGGGCGACTTATGAGCGGTCCTAAAGGCCCATAAAGCATCGTCCAACTTATCCGACCAAGATTGTCGGTTCTCCCCAATAGATCTCTCCAAGATCCTCTTCAAATATCGGTTTGAAACCTCGACTTGCCCACTCGTTTGTGGGTGATAAGCCGTAGAAAGCCGATGTGTAACCCCGTATTTCCTTAGGACCCTTTCGAATTGGTCGTTACAAAAATGGGTTCCACGATCGCTTATGATCGCACGAGGGGTTCCAAACCGAGAAAACAAGCTTTTCAAATACTTGACTACCACACGAGCATCGTTGGTGGGCAAAGTCTTAGCATCCACCCACTTAGATAGGTAGTCAACAGCGACAAGGATGTACTTATTACCACGAGATGATGGGAACAGCCCCATAAAGTCAATGACACAAACGCCAAAGATCTCACACAATTTGATGATATTTTGTGGCATTTCATCGTTTTGTGAGGCTTTTCCTTATCGTTGGCATGAGTCACACGACTTCACAAGTGCATGTGCATCTCGGTAAATAATAGGCCAAAAGAAACCGGCATCAAAGACCTTCTTAGCCGTGAGATTAACACCGTGGTGACCACCCGTGGGTCCCTCGCGACAAGCTCTAAGGATGTTAGAAGCTTCAATGCCAAAGACACGACGTTGAATAATTTGATCCGCACAAGTTCGAAACAAGTAAGGGTCGTTCCAAAAATAGAACTTGACGTCACGAAAGAATTTTCGTTTTTCTTGCGTCGTCATATCCTTGATGATGAAGTTGCCCGCATGGTAATTTTCGATTTCCACAAACCATGGGGTAGAAGAATCAAGCTTAGAATTCACTACACCAAGTGTCTCGAGCGGAAATGTTTTGGTTATTTCCTTGGGCTCGTAAACACTTTGGTGAGGATCTTCCAATCAAGAGAGATGATTGGCCGCTAGATTCTCGGCTCCTTTTTTGTCAACAATTTTGTGATCAAATTCTTGAAGGAGGAGAATCCAACGAAGTAATCTTGGCTTTGAATCTTGTTTAGCCATAACATAGTTGATAGCTGAATGATCCGTATACACTATGCATTTAGTCAAGACGAGATAAGGTCGGAGTTTCTCAAATACATACACCATGGCAAGGAATTCCTTCTCCGTTGTATTGTATTTTAGTTGAGCCTCGGTAATCATCTTGCTAGCATAGTGAATTGGCAAGAAGTGTTTTTCATGACGTTGCCCCAAAACGTCCCCAATAGCGTAGTCACTAGCATCACACATGAGCTCAAAGGGGAGTTTCCAATTGGGAGCAACAAGAATGGGAGCTTCGGTAAGTTTCCTCTTAAGGATTTCAAAGGCTCGTACACAATCTTCGTCAAAGAAAAAACGTGCATCTTTTTCGAGGAGATGTGTAATAGGTCGAGAAATCTTTGAAAAATCCTTGATGAATCGAGGATAAAAGCCCGTGTGGCCTAGGAAACTCCTAACTCCCTTAACGGTTTTGGGAGGAGGTAATTTGGCGATGACGTCTACCTTAGCTTGATCTACCTCAATCCCCGCTTTCGAGACCTTGTGCCCTAAGACGATTCCACTTTTAACCATAAAATGACATTTTTCCCAATTAAGCACAAGGTTGGTTTCCTCACAACGTTTTAGCATTCTCTCAAGATTCGACAAACACGAAGTGAACGAACTACCAAACACAGAAAAGTCATCCATGATGACTTCCATCGTCTTCTCGATCATATCATGAAAAATAGCCATCATGCACCTTTGAAAGGTTCCCGGTGCATTGCAAAGTCCGAATGGCATCCTACGGTAGGCAAACGTTCCATATGGACACGTAAACGTAGTTTTTCTTGATCACGAGAATCGATGGGGGTTTGGAAGTAACCGGAAAAACCATCTAAAAAGAAATAGAAATCGTTTCCCGCAAGACGCTCCAACATTTGGTCCATGAAGGGCAAGGGAAAATGGTCTTTTCGAGTGGCGTCATTCAACTTACGTTAGTCAATGCACACACTCCATCTGGTCACGAGTCTAGTGGGAATTAACTCGTTGGCATCGTTTGGCACAACGGTCATTCCTCCCTTCTTAGGGACACAATGAATAGGACTCACCCAAGGGCTATCGGAAATAGGGTAAATCATTCTCGTGTCAAGGAGTTTAAGGACTTCCTTTTTGATGACGTCGTGAATTTTGGGGTTCACCCTCCTTTGACATTGGATTGAGGGTTTGTAATTCTCCTCCATTAAGATTTTGTGGGTACAAAATTTGGGATTGATCCCCTTAATGTCGGATAACTTCCACGCAATTGCCCCTTTGTGATCCTTTAGAACATCGACAAGTGCGGTTTTTTTATCATCCGAAAGATTTTTCGCAATAATAACCGGAAACTTGTCGTCCTCCTCCAAAAATACATATTCAAAGTGAGGAGGTAAATCTTTCAACTCGAGGATAGGTGGTTCCTCAATTGAAGATTTGGACTCGATACTCATAACCTCCTCGGGTGGAGGAAATGGGAAATCATTAAGAAAATCCTTGATAATCGAGAAGTCCTCATCGTTGTTGCGGTCTTCGTCACAAGTACGTGGAACATCGAATTCTTCCAACATAAAACCACCGCCTTCAAATGGAGTGAAGGTTGATGTCGAGTTATCAAGAATGGGATCTAACATAGTGGGATTGCCACTATTCTCATCATCACCAAAACCTAGAACTTTTTGTGAAAATTCCTCGCAAACAACGTCGATCATATCAACGAGGTTTACGGTTGCAACAAAATAAACATGAGAAATTTGAGAATTTTGAGTTGCGTTTATAACAAGTTCCTCGTCGTTGAAACGTAAGGTGATCTTTCTAGCATGCACATCAATTAAAGCCATAGACGTATCCATGAACGAACGACCTAAAATGAGAGGAACTTGAGGATCCGTGGGAATATCGACAATGATAAAGTCTACCTGATAATAGAACTTTCCCACTTTCACAAAAACGTCTTCCGCCTATCAACATGCGGGAATCGTGGAATGGTCGGCCAACTCGATAGACATTAGTAAGGAGTAAGATTAGGAAGATTGAGCGACTTGAAGATTGCAAGTGGCATCAAGTTAATACTAGCACCAAGATTGACCAAGTCATAGCATTCTTCCATATCTTGGATAAGGAATCAAGAATTTACCAGGATCACCGACTTTTTGAGGTATGCGGTTAAGATAAACCGATGAACAACTAGACAATTGTTGCAATTTCTCCTTGTTGTTCAACATACTCTTAAAGTTAGCGGCAAATCGAGGCATCATGACCAAAACATCGGCAAAAACTCACATTAAAATGAACGTCACGAAACATTTTCATAAAAAGCTCAAATTGATAATTATTGCGCTCTTGACGTTTCTCCTTTTTAAGTCTCGATGGATAGGGCAAAGGTGGTGTGGGTTGAGGCATAGGCATAGCCTTTGGAATCTCGGGTTCCAAATGTGGTAACGGGTCAACTATAGCTGTGGCATGAGCGGTACTTCGTGGGATTAGGACATGCTCCTTTTCGACCACCACCTCGGGTTCTTCCTCAATTGCATCCTCCGTAGGAGAAATTGGTTGAGGAGTCGGTTCCTTAAGTGTCTTACCACTACGTGTGGTAATCACTTTCATCTCTCCCTTAGGGTTCGATATGGTGTTACTAAGAAGACTACTCGAAGACGGTTTGCACATAATAGCCTCAAACATAGATGAAATTTTATCCTCAAACATGGATTGCCTCTTCTCGACCTTAATCATCTCTTGTTTTATTTCATGTTGCCCTTGTTCTATTTTTTGTTGGTTTTGTTGTAACCTAGTTACATTCCCTTCCATTTTGTTTGTATGGATTTTAAGCTAATTTGCTAACTCGTTTTTCAACTCCTTCTTCAAGTCGTTCTTAAACTTGGATCTTAGGCTAATGATTTCTCTTTGAATATTTTCAACCCTAGCATCATTTCCATTAGCGTATTCAACAAATTCATTTGGAAGATCTTTTAAAGTTTACAAACCCTTGTTGTTGTTTTCAAAATCATTGTTTTGATTATTGTTTGAAACTTGATTGTTATTAGCCCCTTGATTCCCATAGTTTCCTTTGTAATTGTTTTTAAAACCAACTTGATTGTTTCGATAGTTGTTGTTAGCATTTTATTGGGAGCAAAACCCGGTGGAGTCAATTAATTGTAGCGGGTAACTTGACCGTTTTGGTTGTTAGTTCCCGTGGCCGCGTAGGCACTCGAAGTGTTACCACCGTTGGTAATGCACTTGGAGAAATCATGACCTCCACCACAATACATACATGAAACCTTAACCACTTTAGCCGTAGCGGGAGCACTTTGTTCTCCAACTTTGAATTCAATTAAAAGTCCTTTAAGCTTATCAAAGATTTTGTTTTCCAAGTTCGCCTCAATTTGGCAAGCATCGATGGTATTGGACAAAGAAGGTGAAGCTGAAGACGAAGCCTTACGAACACTCGATGTGTTACGAGGACAATACACCTTAGATTCATTCTCAATTATCAATAACGCTTCCTCAACCGTTTTACACAAAAAATTACCACCCGCGGCGGCATTTAGATAATATCTTTCATGATCATTTAATCCATTGTAAAACGTGTCAATTTGATGCAAGTCGGAAAAACCGTGATGAGGACACTCATGTAACATTTCCTTAAACATATTCCAAGCCGTTGAAAAACTCTCATTAAAATTCTTGTGAAAATTTTGAAATCTCGTTTTTCAAATGCGTAGTCTTAGAGGGCGGAAAAAATTGGTTCACAAACTTAGAAACGAGATCCTTCCACGTCAATATAGAAGAACCAAATTTTAGCGGGCCCCTCTAAGGAATACGGAAAAAGCATCATCTTAATCGATTCATTAGCAACATCCTTAAATTTGCAAGTGGCGGTAAGACGATTGAATTGGCGGATATGGTTGTGCGGGTTGTCCTTTTCATCACCACAGAATTTGTTGTTTTGGATCATCGACAACAAACCAATTTTCACTTCAAAATTCTCCGCAACGATAGCGGGAATTACAATAGCCTCTCCATAACCCTCGGTGGGTGCTTGAAGTAACTCCATCATAGTTCGATTCGCCATGGTTGGTTCTTCTTCTACGATATGTTCGTCAATAGGAGACTCCTCACTAGAAAGATTAGGAGTAGGTGTTGACTCCTTTCGGTTTTTTCGTTTACGTGCACGTCTTGCTTGATTATGAGTAAGCATAAACGTCACATACAACGTGGGGATGAGCAAAGAAGATTATTTTTGGTGTTTTTAATTTTTCCAATTTTTTTGTGGTTTTTGATTGTTTTTTACTTTTTTTGGATTTTTTGTGATTGTATTAAGTAGACAAAAATCTACAAATCTCCTCCTTAATCAAATCTCTTGACTAAAGAAGCCTCAAGGAATGAAAACGATCACGTGAAGTGAACGCCTTCGATGACTTTAGAACGTTGGTGGAACACCAAAACGTTCAAGATGGTTTAATCAAATGAAACCAAAAGAATATATATGATACTTAGATAATACTTTGGTTGGCAAACCCTCGATTAGCCCTTTTTATCTAAACACTCACAAGCAAGCGGGGAAACGAGTCGGCGCGAAGCACTTAAGAGCCTTTTTCCTTAGGGTATATTTTATAATACCCGCCTTATACCCACCTTATAGTTTGTGTTTTTCAAAATTAAGCTTCACGAAAGTATTTATCTATTTTGCCTTTTCTTTCTTGTTTGAGATTCGAATACAATGATTGCGTAATGACCTCCCAATCAAAGTTGTGTTTTCATACTTTTGGAGTACTTGTGAATTTATTGTTCTACGTATACAATATAGTAATAGTATTCACACAAAAAAAACGAAAACCGATAATACGTATTAGTAGAGTCCTACTAATACAAGTAGCTATTATGGCGATATAAAAACAACAATTGTTCAAATCAAAACACAACACGCCTCCCCGGAAGCGGAGCCAAAATGATGTAGAGTAATATACGTCTTTTAGGAAAAAGAGCGTAATTAGGGCAAGTGTTAAGTGTCGGTTCAGGAAAACCAAGCACTAATGACCCAAAGTGGGGATCGTTCTCAAGGAGGCAAGTGTGTTATGTAGAGAGATGATTAAAAGTTTGTGATTATATTGATGAGAAATGAAAAGAAGAAAAGAGATTAGAAGAGAATGACGGTCACGATTATTAATTAAACTAAGACGAATAGTCGTACACGTAAAACCGTAAAAAGTGACAAAATTAAAAATTTACCCTAAAAATTCCTAGAAAATTGTAATAAATCTTAAAAATGTAATTAGAGTTTACAAAAAATCAAAAATCACTCAAACCTTTTATTTAATTAAATAATAATTTTTTAATGCTAATTAAAGCCCAAAAATCAATTTAGTTAACAAAAATCCCAAAATGAGATTTTTTCACTTATAAACCTCTAAAATACCTTAACTATATTTACAACTATTTTTGAAAATTTTAAAATTAATTAAAACTATTTAAAAACAATTAAAAACTATTAAAACTTAAAATAATTCTAAAAGTTAATCTAATGACAATAAAAATATTCTAAAAATTGTAAAATTCCTAACTTGATGTATTTGATCTAGGAAAAATGAAATACTTTGAAAAATCTAAATTTTAATTTTTAATAATAAAATAATAATAAAATATTAATAAAAATCAAAAATCTATAAAAAGTTTAAAAAGTTGCAAACTATTTTATTTTAACCTAAATAACACAGAAATGAAGTTGAAATTACAAAAATACCCCTATTGGGCCTTGAAATAGGCTAAAAGCCCAAACAGTCCCTTAATGGGCTTGAAATAGGCCCAATAAGAAAAATATTGTTCAAATAAGCCAAAAATCTCCTATCTTACTTAAAATTTGATTTTTAGAAAAAAAATATAAAGGCTCAAAAGCTGAAAATGTGTTTAGCTAGCTTATTTCAAAGCAGCTTATTCTTAATGGGCTTTTTGGCCCATTAATCTATAAGCTGATGCCATAAGCTAAAATTTGACACAAAAGCTTCTTTTGAGTTACTTAAGAGATCTGTATAAAGAAAATTGGAAAAAGCACAAGAAATAAGCCTAAAATAAGCCAAGACACTCTTCACAAAACGACAAAATAGTCGTTTTTGAGTTATAGACCACCTCAAGTGCTGATTCAACTTTCAAAAGCTTTTAAATGACTTAATTAAGCAAAATAATCAAAAAGTTTTCAAATAAGCACAAGAAATAAGCCAGAATAAGCAGATAAGCACTTGTTTAAAAGTCAACTTAATGAGTTTTCTAGTAAAAAGTCAAAGTTAAAGTCTAATAAGCTCCAGATCAAATAAATGGGTCAAATGAGGAAAATTTATCACAAAAATAAGTTGTTGCAAGTCTGGATAAGCCAAATTAGCTTATGAATAAGCTGAAAGATGTTTTACACTAGCAGGGGCTAGTTTTGGAGGTTGAGCAGTGGGAACTTTTCCCCCTGCTTGACCTATTTGACTTTTTGTCTTTTATGGTTTTTTTGTGGATTCAAGTTAAGGAAAGGCACCCAAATGATCAGTTAATCATATGCAACAAAAACACAATTCCAATAAGCCAATCAGTGCAGTTAATTCAATTATCTAGCTACCTAGCCCAAATATGAACAATAAGCAGTTTTGGTTCAATAAGCACTTTTAGCAAAAATCAGCCAACCAAACTTCACCAAATGCATACACAAGCTATAATAAATTCAAATGAACAAATTTTAACAGGTTTCATGCATTGATTCAAAGTCTAGATCAATATTCAAGCAATCAAAAGTTTCTGATGAAAAAAGAACATGTGGTTATGAACACTTGCTGATATACTTGAACAAAAGTCCAATTTCAAAAACTCAAATCTCTTAATATGGTTATATAAACTATATTTAATCACTTGTTACCCCTAAGCATGCATACAAACTAAGTGTTACCAAGTTCTTAGGTCAAAACAAGTAGATTTCAAGTTTTTATAGCACAATCTTAGATTTGATGTTTAAAGTCTAATAACTTGCAGGTTTTAGCACACAACCAAGTGAATAGCAGATACAAACTCAAACAAACAACTTCTAATAACACAATAACAAGTTATGATCTTAAACAGGTTGACCCAAACACACATTATCGTTTTCAAATCAAGATTTAAACAAGTATAAGTGTGATTCAATGTTACCCTAGCCCAATCAAACACAATAACAGATGTATAATGCAGTATCAATCAAGATTAAACCATAAAAACAACAAGAACACAAGCAGAACACAAAATCATAAAAATCAAGTATTTTTCAGATTTTTGGGTTCAAGAACTCAAACCTCATGAATGTACATCCACACTCACGAATTTTTGAGCTGATGTGCCTAGCAAAACAAGGCACAAGCTTCCTTAAACAAGCTTCTAAGATTCAACAAGGTTAGCACAATAAACTCGAAAAACAGAAAGGTGACAACTTGGAAAATAAATTTGATTAATGCAACCTTGTTCCCACACTTGATTATCCCCAAGTTATAAGCCTCAAAACACATTGATCACACTTTATCAGGATGCTATGATCCACTTATAGCCCAATAATTCAAAGGTTTAAACCAAGACTTAGCAAAATATCAAATTTTGAGTTCTTGTACAATTTCTTGCACAAGGTTTTAAAACACGTTTTGAGATTCAAGATTAGTTAACATTAAACAATAACAAGCAGATATAAAGATTGGCACTTGGGTGTTCTTCACAAATTCAAACACTTCTTATTAATCAAGAGCATGGATTTACAGAAAAGTTAAGAAAGGAAAAACCAAGAGCTGTTGTAATGTAAAGCCTAAGTGCCTTTATATAGGCTACAATGTTTAGCTAAGAAGCATAAAAACGTATAAACCCTAGTGCTTGAAGTCCCAAAAATTCCCTTGAGGATTTTGAATATCTTGGAATCATGTGACTTTCTTTGGCAGGTTGTGGAGCTGGCAAGTGATAGAATATTGATCAAAGGCCTCAAATAATCTTAGGATGAAAGCAGAAATCTTGGGCGTTGGATTGCTGGCAAGGTTTTGGCAGTTTCTCTCAAAGTGTAGCAGGGGAATCTTGTGTGGAGTTTTTGGTTGATGTGGCATGGGTTTTTAAACTTGGGATGTGATTAAGATAACCTTAATCACATTTCTGGATACTTTTGTGGTTTAATTTCAAGTAGTTTAAGAAAACCCAATTGTGTTCATACGTTTAAACAGTGCAAGTTTTGATTCGTTTTTGGATTTAAACAAGGTGTTAAGCGCCAAATTAACTAATCTGTTATGATTAGTTAAATAAGCTGAGTGGATTTGTGAGGTGGCAAGGAGGTGAGTTCTGATTGGATGAGGGGGGTTAGTGGGACACGTGTAGGATGGTGAGAGGTCTAGGTAACTTTGGTTGTCTACCAGATTTAACCCCTTGATTCTTCTTTCTTTGTCATTTCAGTTTAAACTCCACAAAAAATGAATTCCTTTGTTAAACAAGTTTCCTTTTTTCCCACTTTGGCCACAAATACTTTTCCAAAGTATTTTCAGGGGTAATTCTTGCCATTTTTTGATTCTTGAAGGGTTGTTTTGGCATTTTCTTCATAGATAATGGTCTTGACTTGTATGATTGACTTTTTGGAGGACTAATATTGACAAGTCTTGATTTTTGAGGGACCATTTTTGCCAATTCTTCAAAGTGGAGGGCCCTTTTTGTAAATTTGACAAACTTTAAAGACCAAACTTATAAATATGAATAAACAAGGGTTTAAAGTGTCAATTCTTCAATATTGGAGGACCCTTCTTGCATAATCTTCAATTCTTCAAGGGTTTTTCTTGGAAAATCTTCATTAGGGCTTGGTTCATTGTGCGGCTTTGTCACACCCCCAAATTACCACGCAGCGGAATACCACATTCGGGCGCTACTAATAGCACATCGCAGACAATAATACACAACGACCTCAAAAGCGACGTTAAACTAATATACAAACTTGTCTAAAAAGTTTCCCATCCCATATATATACAATATAAGAGTAGCGTTTAGTCCTAAAAACCGTTACCAATCATAATACATTTATCAAAGACATAAAAGTCATTTATTCGTTTCAATGGATGGAAAAAAATAAAGTAAACATTAGACAAGTAAGCACCAACTCCCTCCTCGCATGCTCCGCTGCTACCCATCTTGATTACCTGAAATACATGCTTAAAATCATCAACACAAAGGTTGAGCAAGTCTATAGGTTTTGCAAATGATCATTTGAACACAAGAATTTTGATCATATGAATCTTGTCACACAGACAAGTCATATATATATATCGATAAATTCCTTAAGCTCATGCAACTGAACGTTAACCAACACGTCAACCGAATCACTTACGGCGCCCCTACAACAGGTAATATTGTCATATACCAACGACCTCTTATACATAATATCCCTTTCTGGTGATCACACAGGATACATACCCTAGGATAAGTTTTTTCAAACCAAATAGATCTATCATATGTATTAGTGTTTACCTCGCAAGGTAATTAACAGTTCATGAATTTCAGGGACTTCATAAGACAATGGTACTTAGGCATTTATCATCATATTAGGGTCCAACATACCAAAAAAAACAACTTGTGTTCACTTTATAAAACATCATGTATTCCCCCTCGCGGGTTAAAAATCATTTACAAGATAATATAAAAGCGAGGCTATAGACTCACCTTAGATAATACACAAAGCTAGTAGTAGTAGTGTTCGCCGAAGTGAAGATGCCTCCCAAATATATACACATTAAAGGCCGCCAACTAACAAATAAGGTGCGCGCTTAGCAACATACTTAAGTATTTCAAATCATACTTAGTATAATAAAATCAATGAATCAAAATAGTATGAACATAGACACGACCAATCAAAGCAAGTGATTCCTTCTAAACCCCACAACATATATTAGCTTTCCAAACTAGCACCTTCGATATTGATCCATCTCAAGATGTCAAATCAACACGTGTCAAGTACCCTAAATGGGTCTTCAATATCAGAATATACACTCACACAATAGACTTATATCCTTTTAGTACTTTGAGAAGATAATATATTAGCCTCTCGTCTTAAACTATGACGCGAGGTTAATTACCTCCCAAAAAGTACTCAGCCAGTACTTACCAAAAGTACACGCTGTTTTACCCTACCTAAAAAACTCCGTTTTTGACGAAACTTGGTGAAAAACTCACTTAATATATGTATAATACTCAGTTCAAATTTCATTCAATGATTCACCTTTTTGACCCACCTGCTCGACACATCTTTATACCTTAAAAACCGGACTGTTTTACACACTTGACTCGTAAAACCATTTTGACCTTGTTAAATATTCCCATTTACAAAATCGTCACTTGACTTTGAAAATAGACTCCAAATTCTATGTTTAGAACCTAACAACAGCCTTTGACCAGTTCTATAACTCAACTTATAGTCCCCGAGATTCGATCCAAATATTGACAACAATTTCGTATTGTGTCAATACTCGCCTCCGGGTACACAAATAATCAAACTAGCATAACTTCCTCCTCGTTATGAGTTAGAAGCTCTATCTTATATTGAAACGAGCGTCTCGACGACTACTACAACAATATCTAATAATATCAAACATTATTTAAGTTTTAACCCACGAAAATCTGCCTTAACTCACTGATGTAAAATGAAACTTTAAAAACCACTTCAACAACCATTTTGACCCATTTTTAACATCATCTAACCTTCAATTAACCCATATTAATCATTCCTAACATATCATGACACCCCTAAATCACTTGCATGATCATTTATTACAAAACCCACATCAAAAATTAAACATGCAACCGTTAAAACTTTGAATAAAATAATAATAACACAATACCACAACCTTAAAATGGATCAAACACTTGTTCTTCATCAAAATCATTTGAAATAAATAAAGTTCTTGCATGTGAGATTTTCTTAGATCCAAATGATCATAAGAAGATTTCCAAAGTGGATCTTTTTTTTGTTTTATGGATTCAAGCTAGAAATAAAAATCTATGGTGTTTTGTGGTGGTGATGGGTGGCGGAAATAAAGAGGGAGGAAGAGGAGAGATGAAGTTGTTGGTGATTTATGTTGTGTGTGTGTGTTTATTTTAGTTTATGTATGGTGGGTGAGTATAATTTTTGCAATTGGTGCATTCTTTTGGACCAAGTTGTAAAATATTAGTTAAAAAACGGGAAATGACTATTAGTCAATTTTAAAAATATTTACGAGAGTCGGGTTTCGTCCGGGGTTCATAAAAATATAAATATCTCTTGTTAAATCGATAGTTTTAATAATTAAACGCACACAAAACGAAATAATAAAGTTCGACTCGACTTAATAGATAATGAAATAAAAATTTCAAAAATATCAAATATCGAAATAATGGATACTAAAATATAATATTTGGGCATCCATTGGCATCGCGATCACTATTAGTACTCTTCAATCGTCACAACAATTAATTATAGTCACACATTACCGGTTTCAACTAGAACCGTCAAATATAATAATATTCATCATTACTTAGAAATTAAAAATATGTTACATAGTTAGGATAAAATAATGACGTCAAGTTCGGGTTATTACATCCTCACCACCTTAAAGGAGCGATGTCCCGGCGCTCACGTCGCCTCATATTCGTATTGCGTTCCACTAGGAAAGATAAGGGAACTTTCTTCTAAAGAAGCTCTCACGATCCCACGCGAATCTCGATCCACGATATCCACTGGTTCTTCTTACAAAACACAACTTGTCATCAAGTTGTATTTCACCAAAATTGGATGAATAAATCCTTATCCACCATCACTCCTTCAAGCTCGACACATGAACATTTTATGAATTACACGAAGCTCATTTGACGACAAGAACGAATGACAGAATTTTCGGGTAAGTCCAGTTAAAAGGAAGGTTTCAAATTAAAGGATATCCATTGGCCGGATAGCCATGGACTCACATCAAAAATAACTAACAAGAAAAACATTTTTGTCATCAGATGGTGCTCACACGCGGATCCATACTCAAAAGATAATACAAAGACACCATCTCACTTCCGCTCATGCGCATCAAAGTCACAATAAACATCGTCGTTGAAAGTCAAAAAGATATTACATGGTACGTGTTCTCCATGATCGGACGTCATTGGACAATGCCGTCTCAAGTTCTCACAACTTACGATCATTAGAGTAGATCACACACCATATAAGTACATAAAAAGAAAAGGTCAATCATAAACGTAAAATATAGATCTCCATCGTTGATCATCGAGAAAACCTTGAACGAAGCCTTGATAATACAACTTGATCTCCAAAATCTTTCCACTTGCGTTGTCGGCTACAACATACTCCTTGAGTGATAACGAATTTATTAATTCCAATCATTAAGAAATTTAGTCCATTGGCGAAGATTCACCACATATCGGTGTACCATTAACTCCTGCTCCAGTGTTCAATATACAAAAGCGTCCCACTAACTTCTGCTTCAGTGCTTCAGGTGATGCATCACGTTCTTTGTTTACTCGTCATACTAGTCCCACGGGTTCGTCGTCAAGAAAAGACTTCGGTGACCCTTTGATAGTAGCAAGCAAAATTACAAGAGCTTCATATCCACGATAAGTTGTTGTTGATAACTCGTTCCTCGGTCAATCCACAAATACACACATAAATCCTGGTGACGCTTACACAAGTCGCCTATTCTCGGAACGGTTAACGGTTCTTAACAATCTGCTTATAAAGCTCACGATCATCGAGACACATTAGAAATGGTCCATAGAAGTAACTCATAACTCGAGAGAAGTCCAACGGGTTACTCTTACATAGATGATAATCGACAATAATCATAATGACGACGACACTGAGCGATTCATATCGATGAAACACGATTCGAAGGAAGACGTACGCACACCAAACATCCACAAATCGAGCCAGACATAATTGGGCCCACTCATTTATAACTCCTTGTCTACATCAAAAGGCGTCCCCTTTCATGTATACAAGAGTTTATAAATTTACAGTTCGGGAACTTATAACTTTCTTGTTCAAATGAAAAGGCGTCTCAATCCAATTCAACAAAACGATTATAAGTCATCCTACTTAAGTATTACTACCTCTCAACACGATATCATATCAAAATACCATAGTAAATACAAGGTGTCAATAAACTTATATCATGATTTCCGTATTCAAACGTCCCATTCCATCTGAATAAGGAAAACACGACAATCTAAGGTCCAGTGGTTTAAAATTTTCTTATTCAAATGTCCTAATCCATTTAAATAAGACAACCTTAAACGACTCTTAGTTGGGCGAGTTAAAATCTCTATATCTAAATGTCCCATTCCATTTAGATACATAGTAATAAGTCACTCAACCGAATGACTACTACGAGCATATCATTGTTGTATCCAAACTATATATAGTTGATTATGATATATATATATCTTATGTCTAACATTGGCATCCTCCTTTTCACCAATAAAACATAGTCATATATAATCAAATCACATGTCGCATTACATAGAAGATGTCGCCTAGGATAAATGATTCTTCAAAATCATAAGAAGTATCGAAAACACGAACATCGCATTTAGCAATTACGTTTCGAAAGAAGATGTCCAAAATGTGGCACATCACGGTACGGTGATAACAACCGAACTTAAACAAGTCGATATGTGATAGGTTACGAAACCATATATACATACTCAAAGTATCAAACGAGTTTCATACTCGTATTCAGATAACATAATCATCAATGTCGGTGATTGACAGTGAAACCAAATTCCGATACAAAACCGTATTATAGAATGTACGACAATCATTCAAGGAACATTGCTTCACGTGCAATGCCTTTAAATACCATAGTATATGCATACATATACATACTACCATTTCTACATACATAGGTTCACATAATGACAATCAATAAAAAGTAATACAAGAATATCCTTACCAGAGCCATGCGGAGTAGTTGCGTGCTTAAAACCTTTTAAAACACACCAAAAGTTATAGTTTAGGACATTTTCAAAATCGACCTAGTTCTCTATAACTTATGGCTCTGATACCAATTTGTCACACCCCCAAATTACTACGCAGCAGAATACCACATTAGGGCGCTACTAATAGCACATCGCACACAATCATAGACAACGACCTCAAAAGAGACGTTAAAATAATATACAATCTTGTCTAAAAAGTTTCTCATCCCATATATATACAAATCAGAGTAGCGTTTATTCCCAAAAACTGTTACCAATCACAATACATTTATCAAAGACTTAAAAGTCATTTATTCATTTCAATGGATGGAAAAAATAAAGTAAACATTAGACAAGTAAGCACCAACTCCTTCCTCGCATGCTCCGCTGCTACCCATCTTGATTACCTGAAATACATGCTTAAAATCATCAACACAAAGGTTGAGCAAGTCTATAGGTTTTGCAAATCATCATTTGAACACAAGATTTTTAATCATCTCAATCTTGTCACAAAGACAAGTCATATATATATATATATCCATAAATACCTTAAGCTCATGCAACTGAACGTTAACCAACACGTCAACCAACACGTCAACCGAATCACTTACTGCGCCCCTACAACAGGTAATATTGTCATATACCAACGACCTCTTATACATAATAACCCTTTCAGGTGATCAGACAGGATACATACCCTAGGATAAGTTTTGTCAAATCAAATAGATCTATCATATGTATTAGCGTTTACCTCGCAAGGTAATTAACAGTTCATGAATTTCAGGGACTTCATAAGACAATGGTACTTAGGCATTTATCATCATATTAGGGTCCAACATAAAAAAAACAACTTGTGTTTACTTTATAAAACAGCATGTATTCCCCCTCGCGGGTTAAAATTCATTTACAAGATAATATAAAAGTGAGGCTATAGACTCACCTTAGATAATACACAAAGCTAGTAGTAGTAGTGATCGCCGAAGTGAAGATTCCTCCCAAATATATACACATCAAAGGCAGCCACCTAACAAATAAGGTGAGCGCTTAGCAACATACTTAAGTATTACAAATAATACTTAGTATAATAAAATCAATGACTCAAAATAGTATGTACATAGACATGACCAATCAATGCAAGTGATTCCTTCTAAACCCCACAACATATACTAGCTTTCCAAACTAGCACCCTCGATATTGATCCATCTCAAGATGCCAAATCAACACGGGTCAAGTACCATAAATGGGTCTTCAATATCAGAATATAAACTCACACAATAGACTTATATCCTTTTAGTACTTTGAGAAGCTAATAGATTAGCCTTTAGTCTCAAACTATGACGCGAGGTTAATTACCTCCCAAAAAGTACTCAGCCGATACTTACCAAAAGTACACACTGTTTTCCCCTACCTAAACAACTCTGTTTTCGACGAAATTTGGTGACAAACTCACTTAATATCTGTAAAAGACTCAGTTCAAATTTCATTCAATGATTCATATTTTTGACCCACCTGCTCGACACATCTTTATACCTTAAAAACCGGACTGTTTTACACACTTGACTCGTAAAACCATTTTGACCTTGTTAAACATTCCCATTTACAAAATCGCCACTTGACTTTGAAAATAGACTCCAAATGCTAAGTTTAGAACCTAACAACAGCCTTTGACCAGTTCTATAACTCAACTTATAGTCCCCGAGATTCGATCCAAATATTGACAACAATTTCGTATTGTCTCAATACACGTCTCCCGGTACACAAATAATCAAACTAGCATAACTTCCTCCTCGTTATGAGTTAGAAGCTCTATCTTATATCGAAACGAGCGTCTCGACGACTACTTCAACAATATCTAATAATATAAAACTTTATTTAAGTTTTAACCCACGAAAATCTGCCTTAACTCACTGATGTAAAATGACACTTTAAAAAACCACTTCAACAACCATTTTGGCCCATTTTTAACATCATTTAACCTTCAATTAACCCATATTAATCATTCTTAACATATCATGACACCCATAAATCACTTGCATGATCATTTTTTACAAAACCTACATCAAAAATTAAACATACAACCATTAAAAGTTTGAATAAAATAATAATAACACAATACCACAACCTTAAAAATAGATCAAACACTTGTTCTTCATCAAAATCTTTTGAAATAAATAAAGTTCTTGCATGTGAGATTTTCTTATATCATAATGATCACAAGAAGATTTCCAAAGTGGTTCTTTTGTTAGATTTTGTGGATTTAAGCTAGAAATAAAAATCCATGGTGTTTTGTGGTGGTGATGGGTGGTAGAAATAAAGTGGGAGGAAGAGGAGAGATGAAGTTGTTGGTGATTTGTGTTGTGTGTGTGTGTGTTTATTTTAGTTTATATGGTGGGTGAGGGTAATTTTGAAATTGGTGCATTCTTTTGGACCAAGTTGTAAAATATAAGTTAAAAAGCGGGAAATGACTATTAGTTAATTATAAAAATAATTACGAGAGTCGGTTTTTGTCCGGGGTTCATAAAAATATAAATATCTCTTGTTAAATCGATAGTTTTAATAATTAAACGCACACAAAACGAAATAATAAAGTTCGACTCGACAGGCTTCGGGTTATTACAGGCTTCGTTTCCCGTGTTCATTTTTGCATGTTTCTTGTGATCTTTTGTCATTTTCTCAATATCCGTACCTAAAATACACAAGTAACAAACACAAGCATATATTTGGCATTTTTCATGATATTTTATGCATTTAAAGCCCGTTTTGGACGATGAGACTATGTATAAAAGCAGTCTCATCAATATCCGTACACTGAGCGTTATGCTCAGCCGTTTTTCCTTTCATGTTCCTAAAACGGCAGGTACTCAAGGACGCTTGTAGACTTTAAGCGTACGCGCATATGGATTGGTAGCTTCCTAGCCTTCATTACTTTATGCATTTCATTATACCTTGATACTCATTTCTATGGACATTGTTTAGTCCCTTTTCATTTACAGTACTTATGTTTGTGTGTGATGAGTTCTTCTTTTGGGGTACCGATGTTTGATTACGGTATTTCCTTTATGGTCATGTGATGTTTTATACATTTATCCTTGTATGCTTTGATGACACGCCATAATCACGCGTGACATTCTATTTACCAAAATAGGGTGTTACAATTATGGTATCAGAGCCAAGTCTTCGACCTGTAGGCTCTCAAAACACGACCTATGATTAGTGGGTAGTCACTATGGTCTTCCTAAAACTGGCAGTCGGTTTTCATGCATTCATCAGTTTCATGCATACATATATATATCATTGTCGCAGGTTTATGACTAAGTAATGGTTGGTACAGGACTGACCCTATTTAGTCGAATGTGCTTTTATCGAAACTTTTAACTTTAGGACCGACCTATTGGCGTCCCCTCGCCATGTCTTTTGTTTGAGTGAACTGACCATAGGCGTTCACTCTCGCGCATACAAAAGTTTTCATAAAACTGCATCATGAATTCATTTACTAATTTTATTGCATAAAATTTTTCTCATGATTTATTGGTATAATTTTTTCATATATATATAGTTTATGTTTTGATCTATTTAATCATGTATTTTATGTTATACTGTCAGATGGTTCTCACACGCTAGAAGGAACAACTCAATGCAGCAATCCAAGCTGCAACGCAAGCTATGCTTCCTCTGCTGAGGAACGAAATCAGGGCTGAGGTACAAGCTGCCAACAATCAGCAGCAACACCCAGTACCTCCTCCTCCTCCTCCAACAACATTGGTCACATGGCTGGAGAGATTCAATAAGCTATGCCCTCGAGCTTTCGAGAGAAAAGATAGCCCCAGTGAAGCTAAAAGCTGGTTGGCTCACATTGAGAAGATCTTCGATGCTATGGGTTGTGACCCCGTCTTCAAGTCGAGGTTGGCCTGTACCGGTTCGAAGGTGATGTGCTATCATGGTGGACAGCACTTAAGCAGTCTGAGGGAGGTGATAATTGGGTGGCTGGTTTAACTTGGGCTCAGTTCGGGGATTTGGTGATGGGACAGTTCTTTCCCAAGGCTGAGCAAGACAAGCTGAAGAGATTGTACCATGGAATCCGACAGAGAGCTGGGGAGAATAGCAACGAGTTCATGTAACGCTTTCTTCGCATGGCTGTTTTTCTTGGTGCAGCAGAAGGTACTCTCAAAGAGCAAGCACACCACTTCCGGTGGGCTCTTCGTACATCGGTCGCAAACAACCTGGTGTGTGCTACGTTCAACACGGTGGCACAAGTGGCCGATTTAGCACGTAAGCTAGAGATGCTACAAGAAAGAGAAGAGTTCGGGGAAGCAGAGAGACCCGAGAAGAGGTAAACATTCGTATTCAGAGGTGACCAAACCGTATTCTTTTCACCACATGTCAATATTTACATCTCTTTTAAACTGTATCTTCCAGGCAGAAGACTGGGGACCGGTCTCCACCGGCTACTCAGCAACAACCTACTCAGCCCAAGGGAAACGGTCAGACTCACGACCGTTCTGCTACGGATAGGCGTGGCGGTAATGGTAATTACTGTAACAATGCTGGACACTCCAACAGCAGCAGGTCCTTTTACTTACTCGTTTTCTTTTGATTACATGCTATAGTTCTTAATTCTGACACATTAGTGAATCTTCTACCAGGAATCATGGTAACGGGAGGGACCAGAACCAGAGTGGTTCACAGCCTAACCGTCCAGCTATCACTGGTATTCCATCTTACGATTTATCCGCATTTTCCTTTGTACCTACTATCATGTCTCATGTATATTGTTCTTATCAGGCTCACATCCAGTCAGGACACCTGCTGGAGGATGTACTCATCCTCTTTGCACTACCTACAACCGTAGGCACCCAGGGCTATGTCGTCGCGACAGCGACACATGCTTCAAGTGTGGTCTTCCTGGCCATCGCATGAAGGACTGCCGCAAGGGCGAGATGGAGGGCACATCGGGACATGCTGACACCAAGCGGTCTCCTACTAGTGGACGCGTTTACACGACGTCTCGCGATCAGACCAACAAGTCTACAGGTACCATCACTGGAATCTTGTATATGTATGGTCAAGCTGCATGTGTTCTTTTTTACACGGGTGCTACGCACTCGGTCATTTCTACTGCTTATGCTAAGAATGTTAGGATACTTCCCATGCCACTAGAGAATATACTGAATATTTCCACGCCATTAAGAGACTCTGTACGCATAACCCATGTGTACAAGAGCCTTCCCCTAGAGTTTGATGACAAGATTCGTCCTGTTGACGCACTTCCGCTGGACATGAATGATTTTGACATGATTTTGGGCATGGATTGGCTATCCAAACATCATGCTACCATAAATTTCCATTCATACCGAGTCATCTTCGGTGATGTTAATGCGCCAGAGTACATTCACAACGGGTTCGTACCCGGAAGGTCTGTACAAATCATATCAATCCTACGAGCACGTGCATTACTTTCACATGGTTGCAAGGCTATCTAGCTACTGTTCATGACATGGATGTTGAATCCCCATCAATTCAGAATCAGCCAATAGTCTCAGAATTTCCAGATGTATTTCCAGAAGAACTTCCAGGCATACCACATGCACGTGAAGTAGAATTTAACATCGAGCTCATCCTAGGAGCTGAGCCGATTTCCAAGGCTCCTTATCGCATGGCTCCCATAGAGTTGAAGGAGCTGAAGGATCAATTGTAAGAACTTATGGAACGAGGCTTTATTTGACCGAGCGCATCTCCATGGGGCGCACCGGTCTTATTCGTTAAGAATAAGGACGGCAGTATACGTCTTTGCATAGACTATCATGAGCTCAACAAGATTACCATCAGGAATAGGTATCCACTACCACGCATAGACGATCTGTTTGACCAACTCCAAGGGGCCAACCGTTTCTCCAAGATTAATCTAAGGTCGGTCTATCATCAGCTACGGGTTAAGGAGCAGGACATCACCAAGACTGCTTTCCGTACACGCTATGGTCACTACGAATTTGTAGTCATGCCATTTGGCCTTACCAATGCTCCAGAAGTGTTCATGGATTTGATGAGCAGAATCTTCCATGAATTTCTGGACAAGTTTGTCAATGTCTTCATTGACGACATCTTGATATTCTCAAAGTCCAAGGAGGAACATGAAGACCATCTTCGTACAGTATTGCAGATTCATCGCTAGAAGCAGATGTGTGATAAATTCTCCAAGTGGGAGTTCTGGTTAGACAAGGTGGCATTCTTAGGTCACATTGTATCAGCAGATGGAATCATGATGGATCCAACAAAGGTTGAGGCTATTACCAAGTGGCCAAGACCGACATCAGCGACTGAAGTCTATAGTTTCCTAGGCTTAGCTGGTTACTACCGTAGGTTCGTGGAGAACTTTTCCCGTTTAGCACTACCATTAACCAAACTGATGCGGAAAGGGGAGAAATTCGTCTGGACTGAAGAAAGAGAGAAGAGCTTTGAAGACCTAAAGCAGAAGTTAGTATCTGCACCGATTCTTACTCTCCCTTCTGGTACAGGTGGATTTCAGATCTACGGTGATGCATCCGGGAAGGGACTTAGTTGTGTTCTCATGCAACATGGGAAAGTGATCGCGTACGCTTCACGGCAGCTTAAGCCTTATGAGGAAATTTACCCTACGCATGAATTGGAACTTGCAGTAGTCGTGTTTGCATTGAAGATATGGAGGCACTACTTGTATGGAGAATCATGTGACATTTTCACGGACCACAAGAGCTTGAAGTATATCTTCACTCAACGTGAATTAAACATGAGACAGAGGAGATGGTTAGATCTGTTTAAGTATTATGACATTAATCTGCAGTATCATCCCAACAAGGCGAATGTAGTGGCAGATGCACTTAGCAGAAAGTTCGGAATGATAAACAGCATTAAAATTGAGGAGGAAATTATAAGAGACTTGGAGCGACTAGACATAGAGATCATGGTACGTGGACAACATGATTACTAGGCTAATCTTAGAGTGGAACCCGAGTTACTCTCTAGGATCAAGGAAGCTCAGAAAGATGAGGGTGAAATCTGGGCGATAATTCAGAATTTGGAAAAGCAGACAGAATTTCGAGTAGACGCAAATGATATCTTATGGCAGGGTACGAGACTTTGTGTTCCTGATGATCAAGAACTCTAGGAAGCATTGTTAGCTGAGGCTCATATCTCTCCATTCTCTATTCATCCTGGTTTGACCTAGATGTACCATGACATCAAGCAATACTTTTGGTGGAGTGGTATGAAACAGGATGTTGCGACTTACGTCTCTAAATGTCTTACCTGCCAGCAGGTTAAGATCGAGCATCAGTGATCTGGTGGTCTTCTTCAACCGTTAGATATTCCAGAGTGAAAGTGGGACAAAATCACCATGGATTTTGTTACCGGTCTTCCGCAGACAAAGAGGAAGCACAATGCATAAGCTTTCGTTATCGTTGATCGACTTACCAAATTAGCTCATTTCTTACTGATCCGCAATGAAGATTCGGTAAGTAAACTCGCCGATACTAATAGGAGGGATATCATAAGACTTCATGGTGCTCCATCCAGCATCGTCTCAAACAGAGATCCTCGATTCACTTCGCGAATCTGGAGAAGTCTGCAGAAAGCTTGGGGGACAAAACATAAGCTTAGCACGACTTTTCATCCTCAAACAGACGGGCAATCAGAGCGAACGATTCAGGCATTGGAAGACATGTTGAGGTCATGTGCGTTGGAATGGACGGGAGATTGGGACGATTACATCTGTTTGGTAGAGTTTACATACAACAAAAGTTGGCACGCAAGTATCAATTGTGCTCCATTCGAGATGTTGTATGGAAGAAAGTGTCGCGCCCCAATCTGCTGGGATCAGGTTGGTGAGCGAACACTTGAAGGACCAAAAATGATAGAGTCGACTAATGAGAAGGTCGTAGTAGCTAAGCATAAACTGCAAGAAACACGGTCACGTCAGAAGAGTTATGCAGACAAGCATCGTAGGGACGTACACTTTAACGTAGGAGATCACGTTTTCCTTAAGGTTTCATGGGCACGTGGTGTCAGACGTTTTGGAATCAAAGGGAAGCTCAGTCCTCGATTCATCAGACCGTTTGATGTCATTGAGCGAGTCGGTGAAGTATCTTAACGTTTAGCGTTACCTCTGTAGCTTTCTCATGTTCACGACGTTTTTCAAGTGCCCTTACTCAGAGGGTACAAGTACCATCCCCTTCACATGGTTCAGTATCCACTGGAACAGATTCATTGAAGATCTCACTTTCATAGAAGAACCCGAACGAGTTCTTGACAGACAAGAACGAGTCATGAGAAGGAAGATGATTCCATTCGTCAAAATCCTTTGGAGGGATCATACCGAGCGAGAATACACTTGGGAAACAGAGGAGTCTATCCGGGCTTCTTACCCTCATTTCATATTTTGAATTCGGGTATGTTCTTCTTTTCCAGTTCACTTTATCTATAATTCGGGGACGAATTATTCTTTTTAGGGGGGAAGAGTTGTAAAATCCGCATGATTTTACCATGAATAGTACCCTTGTGATCATACGTACATGATTAGAACTTTCCTTTTATAGCACATTTACGTTTCACAAATAAGATTTACAAGTATTACGTACGTGTTATAACACGATAAGTATTTAATACGTATTAAGACACGATAATTATTTAAATAATAATTATGATCACGAACATACGAACATGAAATCATGGACGTTTATAATCACGAACTTAATATTATTATGTATTTATGTATATTTATTACGATTACGAATAAATATATTACGAATAAATATATTATGTGTTTATTTATGTAAATAAACACGTAAACATGACACGAGAAAACATATAATATTTAGACATGGAAAACAATGGGTTACCCCTTGTGGGCCCCTCTTACCTGCGACATCAACACAAGACAAGGGCCAAGCCCACTTTGAACTTTACTAAAACAAGAAAAAGGAAAAGGATATTTTCATAATCACAGTAAATTAGAAAATATCAAAAACCCTAATCCTTTCCTCTCTTTTTTTTGGCTGCCGGGTAGAACACACCAAAAAGGGTGTGTTTGTTGATTTTGGTGATCAAATCTTGCAAAGGTGTTCGTGTTTTTCATCCTTCATTGATTCACGTATTCGATAAATTATTAAAACCCTTTTCTTTTATGTTTTTATTAAATAAAAACACATGAAATCATAGGTTATAAAAATAAGTTAGCATAACATGTAATTAATCATGTAGGGGGGTAAATAAATCATGGTTTTTAGGGGTGTTTGTTTCGGCCGACGCAAGGAACCGAGACCAAAATGTCTCGGCTTGATCTTGTTCGCACCAACAACCGAGACCAAGAGGTCTCGGTGTGGGCTGTGATGTTCGGTCGCAAGAACAAGGGACCCCGACCTTGGGCGGGGTGTGGTTTGGTGTTTGTTTGGGTCTCGGCAGAAACAAGGACACCACCGGCATAAGCCGGTGGCTATTTAAGGAAAGCAGGGGGAACAGACGCGGCAGCAGGGGGAAACCACCGGCTAACTGCCGGTGGGAACTCTGCCCAGCCGACGGCTACAGCCGAGAAAACAAGGGGAACCACCGGCTCAGCCGGTGGCTGTTTTTGCGAAAACAGTGGCAACCGGCCAAGCCGGTTTTGCCACTATTAAGGGTGCGTTTGTTGATCGGTTCACGGGTCCAGTTTACGGGTTCACGGGCACGGTTCATGAACTAATAAATTTTACAAGTTTAGTTATTTTACAAGATTATTTATTTACAAGCTTAATTAAATTGATTTAACATGTTACATAATTAATTTAATTATATCATGACTTAGGTTAATATTACTATTAATAATACATGGATTTTAACCTAAGTATTTATTATTTAAGTTAGACTATATAACTGATTAATTATTAAACATGCCTTATAATTAATTAATTTACATGACTTAGGTTATAATAATAATAAATATTAATACATGCTTTAACCTAAGTATTATTACCTTTTATTTAATTAAATCATGTTATATTTAATTAAATACTTTAACCTATAGTTTATTTAATTTACATGAAATATTTAATAAACTATACTATTTAATCACATGACTTAGAATATTAATCAGTAAACACATAAGCTTATATTATTAGTTTAATAATCCAGCTTATTTCTATTTATGGAAACTTTCTATTTTCAAAAACTTATTTAATTAAGGCAGCTAATCTATTTATGGAAACTTTCTATTTTTAGAAACTTATCTATTTTAAGCAGTAAATCTATTTTTGGAAACTTTCTATTTTTGGAAACTTTCTATTTTAGGAAAACCGCTATTTATAGAATGTTACTTATTATTACACAACAAGTATAATAATACAAGAAATACAAGTAATACTTAGTCAGAATAGACAGAATACATGATAAACACAGCATAATGTTAGAATCAGTAAAACAAGACATGGACATATAAAACAAGCTAAGATATGACATAAAATCAGTTACGTACTCAATAATCAGATACTTATACACGTATATTATCTATGTAGCATTAGTGATATCGAAGTAGGACTCTCTTTCGTTTGTCTTCTTCGTTCACTGGACACAAGGTACGGATTCTCCGTCCTTTTAGTATGGACATTCTTTCCTTATTAGGATTCCCCGTATGCAGCCAGCTGTTTTCCCAGTATATGTTTATATGTTTTTGAATTGCTTATGTTTAATTAGATACCTAAAGCCATATACAAGCATGACCAGTTTCACCTAGTTATGGAGGTACCATAACCAAAACACTGGAGGCACCAGTTTTATGACTTCACCACGGCGGAGTGATAGCTCGTGGCGTCCCTTTATCTTTTGGCCATATTACTATTATTATCATGTGAGGCGTATGCGTGCATCCTAGGTTACATGTTTTCAGCAGATTATTCAGGTGAATGTGGTGTGTGCCTTGCATACTTCACAAGGAGCTGATCCCTCCTACCCAAAACTTATATATAAATTAGAGGCAGCCCCTCTAATTTGCATGACGAGGTCACCCCTCCAAGTATTCATGCACGTTGATATTTCGTGACCTATAGTGGCTAATGGTAAACATGTTAAACAATTTTTATAAGATAAACATAAGGCTTTTCAAACTATAAAACCAGTTATACTAAGATATACCAGGTTATCCAGGACTTAGTCTTTTCCGCTGCTTTATGCTTATATGCTTATATTATTCATGCTTTACTTGTATATCTGTGTACTAAGCGTTATGCTCAACCGTTTTTCCTTTCATGTTCCTAAAACGGCAGGTACTCAAGGACGCTTGTTGACTTTAAGCGTACGTGCATATGGATTGGAAGCTTCCTAGCCTTCATTACTTTATGCATTTCATTATACTTTGATACTCATTTCCATGGACATTGTTTAGTCCCTTTTCATTTACAATACTTATGTTTGTGCGTGATGAGTTCTACTTTTTGGGTACCGATGTTTGATTCCGGTATTTCCTTTATGGTCATGTGATGTTTTATACATTTATCCTTGTATGCTTTGATGACACGCTATAATCACGTGTGACATTCCATTTACCAAAATAGGGTGTTACACATTAGGTGTTACATCTGTCCCGGAAGATCCATCGGTCCCAATTCAGAATTAGATTTCTTCAATTTATTTCTTGGACACTGGGCATCCTCGTCATTGGACAATGGCCTAGGAACAACCCTTAACACGAACCAACAATCATTTAAAACCTTATAATTCAACCACAAGACTTAACTATTTCCTCTTAACAATCTCGTATTCCATACTAGTTAAATTTGACTTTATTCAAGTTTCAACCAACTTATACTTAATGCGACATTCTACCTCATTTTCCAATACTTTTAACCTTATTCTTCGGATGAGGAAAGGAAATAAAAGCTCGACATGAACAACACTAAATTTTCAATTCTATAGCTCCTATAGCAACAATTATCAAATGAGTCATGAGTAGGAAATGACTCACACATTCAATTAGACTTCTCGGAAAGGTACAAGTGGCATGAGGATTTTGGGTAAAGGCTCCAATGACAGCCTCAAGTGCAACATTCACCCTTTCGATTTCAAATTCAAGAATTGGGTGACACCGAATCAGATGACACCTTTCTAGGTGGTAAGGTTTTATCAAACTCCACTCTATAAGGAAAGATCGTCATGACATCGATATCAGATTTAATCTCGCCAATTCTTCTTCAAGATCACAATAAACTAATATCAATATTTCTACTAATATCAACATTTCTTCAAGATCACAATCAACTTGGTTTAGATCTAGAATAGCTAGATTTCCTACATGAATAGCTTCGATTGATTTGCTAGGGGAGTTAAGGTTCCTTGTGACAATCTACGTCGTATAAATATCTCGTATAAGTATTAGAATAATCATTAAATAATCATATAATCAAATTACAACATATATATAATCAAAGTTATATATATATATATATATATATATATATATATATATATATATATATATATATATATATATATATATATATATATATATATATATATTAAATAACACTTCTTAGTCTGGCCTTGTCGGTAACTCGGGAATTCTTCGGCACCGTTATAGTCAAAATATTTTTAAACATTTTACTCAAAATATTTAATCAAAATATTTATGGTTAAAAGGTTTTTGAAATGTTTTATTCAAAACCTTGGTTTTAAAAATCTTTCGTTCTCTATAACGAGAGCTCTGGTACCAAACTGTAACACCCCAAATATTTATAATTTAATTCAGCGGAAGAGTCGTTGGTGTTACGGGATAGCACATTACTCAAATCATAGACAACCCTTAAAAATTGAGTCGTTTAATAATAAAGCATTTTCCATTCATGAATATCAAATTACATAGGTCCTCAGGTCATAGTATGTCATACAAATTTACAAAACATTTGAATGGAAATTTTTATTTGCATGCGGGCCATAAATTCTTGTCGTCTTCCCGAGAATTACCTTTAACTACCTGAGATAAAACATGTTAAAAGTCAGCGAAACGTTGAGCGAGTCCATAGAGTTTAATAATAACCATTGACATAAAACGGTATATAATCGTTACCGAAAAACATTTTTGTACAATTCTTTGTCATAGACCATAATATAGGTCAAAAACATTTTATACAAATCATTGTCGTAAATCATAACATAGGCCTTAAGCATTTGATACGAATCATTGTCGTAAATCATAACTTAGGCCAAAAACATTTTATACGAATCATTGTCGTAACATCACCATTGAATACGTTTTATAACGTTGTTTATAGTATAGTAAAAACCGTTATATATAAAACAATTATGTAAAACCAGAACACAGGTATAAAAATAAATAAGACCCCATATTGCTAGTCAGGCAATATATTATAATTCAAATAATTTTTCATACACTATTCCTGAGACCGTAGCCTCAGTGTTACCTTTATCATTAATATTATCGGATTATTACAAGCCGCATGACATTGTTACCTTTCTATAATATATTTCGGGTAGCTAGCCCTGAATTCATTTGCCCATCTAAAACATCGTGTCGTCACAATAATCATGCTTATATAAATCCTCTCATACATAAATTCGCTTACCAATCAATGTGGCACGACGGGGATCAACCGTCAAGGAGCGAACTGGGGTGATCTTCCCTAAATAGTACTATTATATGCATAAGCGTCTACCAAATCCCGGTAGTTCACAATTCATGCTAATGGGACTTATAGTGACATAACCTAACAAATAATAATCCATTTCATTTCATTCATTGGGTCATATAATCATTCGGGTCCATATCAATAAGCATACAATTGGGACTACTTGTGTTCTATTTTTATCAGAAATAGCATGGTATCTCCCTCGCAGGTTTATAAAACATTTCATAAAACATTTAAAAGAGTGCGAGGCTATGAACTCACATTGGTGTGGGAAGGCGGTTTATCGGCAATTAGGATGTATGGTACGTACCTTGATCACGGGAAACCTAGACAAATAATACTCGGTCTTAGGCTATGCCCAATAACTTTATAAAAAGTTGTTATGTATATGTAATGATGTCATAACATGATTATCATTTGTGGTTTCACTTCCTTATACAACATTACTAGTTGTTTACTGTTATTTAACTTAGGCTTATCATACTAGTTACACTAGTTTTAGTCCATTTACATATTAACGCCCAATAAGCCCATTAAGAGTTCAATATCATTTTATTAGTCCATTTATCTTTTCAAGACCAGGCCCATACTAATACGTTGGGCCCAAGTAGGTTAAGCCCATGAGTAAGTCCAATAATATTTAACCAAACTAGTTGGGCCTAGTGGTCCAACAAGGCTAATTTGGCCCATTATGGTCCATTATTTACAAAGCTCGGTTTTGTCAATTTTTACTTGTCAAATGTGTTTAAATATCAGTATATGAATTATAAAAATGTTACATTAGACGGGTCCGACCATCTAAGTTTTATTTGGTGAAAACGTTAATCTTTCGGTTTTAGCCGAAAAGACGTAAAACTTATATATAGTTTATAGTTTTAGAAAAACATTTGAGTTTTACTTTTAAAATGTCATGTTTATTTATTATAGCATACCAACTTATTTTATAATAGTTATTATTATTTAGTGGCCTTTATATACTTATTTTATAATAGTGTTTACTTTGAGTGTAACACCCCATTTTGATAAATGGAATGTCACACGTAATTATGGCATGTCATCAAAGCATACAAGGATAAATGTCTAAAACATTACATGACCATAAAAAGTAAATATCGGAATCAAAAATGGGTAGTCCAAAAGTAAAGCTCATCACACACAAACATAAGTACTAAAAATGAAAGGACTAAACAATGTCCATGGAAAGAGTATCAAAGTACAGATAATGCATAAATTAAAGAAAGGATAGAAAGCTTCCAGTCCATATGCACGTACGCTTAAATTCTATGGAGCGTCCCTGATTACCTGCCATTTTGGGAATATGAAAATGAAAACGGATGAGCAATACGCTTAGTGCACGGATGTACAATAAAGCATGAATAATATAAGCATATAACAGCGGAAGAAACTAAGTCCCGAATAACCCGGTTAAGTATTAATAAAACTGGTTTTATAGTTTGAAAAGGCTTATGTTTATCTTGCAAAAACTGTTTAACATATTTTACCATTAGCCAATATAGGTCATGAAAATCCACCGTGCATGAATACTTGGAGGGGTGACCTCATCATGCAAATTAAAGGGGCTGCCTCTAATTTAATATATTGGTTTTTGGGTAGGAGGGATCAGCTCCTTGTGAAGGATGCAAGGCACACACCACATTCACACTGAGTAATCTGCTGAAAACATGTAACTAGGATGCACCCATACGCCCCACATGATAAATATAATAATATGACCAAAAGCTGAAGGGACGCCACGAGCAATCACTCCGCCGTAGGGAAGTCATAACACCAGTGCCTCTAGTGTTATGGTGATGGTACCTCCATAACTAGGTGAAACTGGTCATGCATGTATATGGTTTTAGGTATTCTACTTAAACATAAGCAATCAAACATATAAACTTATACTATGGGAAAACAGTTGGCTGCATATGGGGAATCCTAATAAGGAAAGAATGTCCATACTAAAAGGACGGGAATCCGTACCTTATGTCCAGTGAACGAAGAAGACGAACGGAAGAGACTCCTACTTCGGTATCACTAATGCTACATAAATACATACGTGTATAAGTATCTGATTACTGAATACGTAACTGGTTTTATGTCATGTCTTAGCTTATTTTATACGTTCATGTCATGTTTTACTGTTTTAAGCTTTATACTGTGTTTATCTTATATTCTATCTATTCTAATTAAGTATTACTTGTATTTCATGTATTATTATACTTGCTGTGTAATAATAAGTAACTTTCTAAAAATAGTAGGTTTTCCTAAAATAGAAAGTTTCCAAAAGTTGAAAGTTATCAAAAATAGAAAGTTTCCAAAAATAGAAAGTTTCCAAAAATAGAAAGTTTCCAAAAATAGAAAGTTTCCAAAAATAGAATTACTGCTTAAAATAGATAAGTTTCTAAAAATAGAAAGTTTCCATAAATAGATTAGCTGCCTTAATTAAATAAGTTTCTAAAAATAGAAAGTTTCCATAAATAGATATAAGCTGGTTAAGTAAGCTAATTCTATAAGCTTAAGTGTTTCTGATTATTATTCTAAGTCATGTAGTTATAAAGTATAGTTTATTAATTATTACATGTAAATTAAATAAACTATAGGTTAAAAGTATTTAATTAAATATATCATGTTTTTAATTAAATAAGGGTAAAATACTTAGGTTAAAACATGCATTATTAATTATTAATAATATAACCTAAGTCATGTTAATTAATTAATTATATTCTTGATTTTAATAATTAATTAATTATAAGGTTTAATAAAATATAAATACTTAGGTTAAAATTCATGATCTAATAATTAAATTTATAACCTAAGTCACGTTAATTAAATTAAATATGTCATGTTTTATTAATTAAATTTTAACACATAACTAATAAAATCATAAACCTTAAAATAATCTATAAACCGGACCCGTGACTAGAAACCATGAACCGGACCTGTAATCAACACCATACCCCGACCAAGGTCGGGGTTCCCATTGTTTTGGCTGCTGCCATTGAACCACCACCACCATAGCGAGGCCATATGGTCTCGGTGGTGGGTAATAAGCCAAGCCGAGACCCCTTAGGGGCTCGGTTAAGCGTCGGTTAGACCACAACACCCCTAAAAACCCTTGTTTGATTTACCCCATAATCCTTAACATGTTTAGAATAACTGTTTTTAATTAGTTTAATTAAAAACACCATGATTTTATGTGATTCAATAAATCAAAACATAAAGAAAAGGGTTAAAAAGTTATACCGAATAAGTGGATCAATTAAGGATGAACACACACGAATACTTGCACAATTTCCAAGATCAAAATCAACCCGAACACCCCTTTTGGTGTCCTTAAAACCGGCGGCCAAAGAGAGAAGGAAGAAAGATTTAGGGTTTTTGTTATTTTCTTGTTTTGTGATAAATGACACAAGTTTTACCCCTTAACCCCTTGTTAGTAAATTTTGAATGGGCTAAGCCCATGCTTATATGTATGCCGCGGGTAGGGGGCCCCACTTGGGGTAACCCATACTTTTCTCGAGTCTAAATATTATAGTGTGTGTTCGTGTTTTATCGTGTTCGTGCTTTATGTGTTCTAATTAATTATTGATCGTGACTTAATATATTTATTCGTGTTCGTAATAAATATATATACGTAATTAATATTACCTCGTGATTAAATTACGTTCATGATTTCATGATCGCATGTTCGTTATTATAATTATTATTTGAATAATTATCGTGTGTTCATACGTAATAAATACTTATCGTGTTCTAACACGTACGTAATACTTAAAATTCTTATACGTGAACGTAAACATGCTATAAAAGGAAAGTTCTAATCATGTACGTACGATCTAAAGGGTACTATTCATGGTAAAAGCATGCGGGTTTTACATTGAGTGCTCTTTTTATATGATATGGTTTATTAAGAAATCTGATTTCTAAAGTCAAATCCACCATTTTTGTCATATCTTGAGTTCTACAAGGAGATAGAACCTCAAATTTAAACAGCATAAACTACATAAGGTGTCCTACAATTTACCTTAATAGCTACTGCTCAATCAACCTCTAAGTATTTTTAATAATTCATCCAAAACAGACTATACAGATTTGTACTACAAAAGTATTTTGGTCATATCTTGATCATTTTTAACATTTCATTGCATGGCCAACTCACCACATATGTAAAAATCATTTATCTATCTGTATATTTATTAATCTTAGCCATTTGACCAAGTGAAGATATTGAAACTTACTGTTTTATACAGCCTATATGAATAGTCATGATTTTAACATCTTTACTTGTAGATTTTAACCTTTTTAGCCTAATCTAGTAACACAAAATCCCCACACAATATATTGATCATCATTTATCATCATATACATATACATTTTTGAAGAAAATACATGAGTATATTTACAAAACAATAAGGTTATGGAAAGAATATGATCTCTATACCAATCAATATGATGAAAGATTGAGATTTTGATGAACAAGGCTTGGTTCTTGTCACCAAAATCTTTAGCTTAGCAAGATCACTTTTGAGATCACCCAAAAGTATGTATACTTCTTTGAAAATCAGCTCTAAACCACCATGAAAACTTCTTCCTACTTGTTAAGATCACCTCCAATCTTCATATCTTCAAGTGATGATCAACATATGTAGATTGTGTAATAAGTTTATGGTTAATTTTTTATTGTGGTGGTGTTTGTTGGTGTGTATGGGACGGCATAGAGAGAGAAAAGAAGAGAGTTGGAGAAAACTTGTGGCTATTTTGCATGTATGTGTGAGGAATGAGAGAGTGTTAATGGTTTTGATGGTTAGTGGTTTTGAATTTTGCATGTATAGGACAAGTGTCTTAAAGATGTGATAAAATCTTAACGCCAAAATGGTGTTGTGGCTTGCTTATGCCCCCCATAGTGGGGGTGGGACAAGTGTATACTTGTTTCATCCCCTATTAATTTACGGGTACTCCTCGATTATAGTTTCCTCAATTTACGTTCCCTCGGGTAGACTTACGAAAAACGTTTTTATAAATTACGAATCTATGGCACAAAACAATTCTAATAAAATTGTCTCATCAAAAACGGAGCAGAAAAGCGTAAATACGTAAACCTAGGGTTTTCGGTTTAATCGTAAAAGGCGCTAAATTATGCACTTAAGTCCTAATTTCTTCTCGTAAATTTGTGAGTTTATGAACCAACACAAACTAAAATTTCAAAATAATAAACGAGAATAAATTTATTATTTGAAATGTCGGACTGTTACAAAAACGGAGTATGTAAACGTAAACACGTAACGTAGAGTTCTTCGGTTTAGACGTAGTCGATGCTACTTTAGGACAGAAACCCCAATTTCTTCCCAAATGTGAGTGAGCTCATAAATTAAAAATAAAATAATGATTTTAAATAATACTTGAAAATAAAATAACGACCTCAAATTGAAGGATTATAACAAAAAACATCCTAGTCTGTTGGTGTTCTTTCTTAGCATGTTGGTATGACAGGTACTTAGATATGAACGTAACTGTATCTTGCTTCATACAAACTTGATACATAGGAGTTTGCGAAACTATGAGTCTCCGAAATTAGACTTCTCTTAGCGTAGGATTTTTTGGAACACCTAATGTAGTGTAGGGTTCTCACCTCTACGCATAAGTTGAGTCATGGTAAGATTAACCGTGAGAATCCATGTGATTCAGTGTGTCACTGTGATCAACCAGAATTTATATTGGAAAATTTCAAGGTCAAATTTCCTCTTTTGTAACATGGTGATTTGTTTGTGAGTTATGAGTTACTGGAAACTCAATTTATTAAATCCATAATATTGCTAGAGCATCCATAAGACTAAAACAAAATCATGAATATAGCATGACCAAATCGTGTACGAGTAGCCGTTATGGAATGTCCTGCTATGTCCCTCGTCACTGTTGGCAGCATGATCATGAATCCGATCATGGAAAAGTGCTCAACACCCTAAAGTCGATTGGACACGTCGTCAGTACGTGGAGGAGGATAACGGTCATGAATTGTGATTTATTTAAATCGATGGTAGTCGACACATAATCTCATGTTACCGCCCCTCTCTTAGAAGGTTACTCTGGAATACATGTGGTAAGATTCTGGAATAATCGGCTTGTTATGAGTAAGGGACTTCAGAAATCGTGTCATCAAAATAGTTGGAATCTTTGCATCCATGGAACAACAAACACGTGCTTGTAAAGCATAAATATTTGTAGAGATTTTCCTGATGGAAAATCATGCTGAATGTATTCAGGATCCTGAACATCGCTGTACATAATATGATATCAATGGCGACTAACCGTAGCATGGGATGCTGTTCTTAGTCCATAATCAAAATCATATTTAACTCGCGTCTGTCCTAGGGAATTACTTTAGCATTTTGGATCTTATCATTATATTGAGGAAAAACCTTCGTATAAATGGGTTATACGAATGGCGTCCTTTATGGTCATGGGTATATGAAATATGAAGTCAAGAAATGAAAGCGTCATGAAGTAAGCGTGGCAGGTCTTACTGAATGTGTTTTGCCTGTCCCTCGCAAAACGAGTCTTGCGTGTCCAAGTGTGTATAATACACCGGTGATGGTACTGAAATCCTTGTGGCCAGATTAGTACATGGCACAACAATATGAGTATACCCTTTGGAGGGTACCCTGAATTTCTTAGCGATGTTCCAGAAATTGACGTGAGTCATGTGTCCTGACTCGTGTCTTGGGAAATGTACGTATGTCATGTGTCTTGAAATGTGTCTTTATAAATGTATATGAGACATGTGTCTTAACTGATGTCTTGACATGTGTCTCGAGATGTGAAACGAATAAAACTGAAACTCTTAGGTTATTGTTGGATCTACTAGATGTAGATCTTGCAGCCTGTCAGGAACGGTGAATGACTTCTGTAATCACAAGTCAATCCACAGAGAGACTCTATACACAATATGAATGCAGAATACAAATATAATAAAGAAGAACAGAATAACTATAAAGACTTGATCCTTTCTAAGGATTTCTAATATTGATAATCACTAGAACTACGTTTGGTGAAGATATCTATAACCCTTCTGCCTAAGGTTCCTTTTATACTACAAGGAAACCCTAATACAGCATTAAACAAAACGTGTAAAACTGATATGCATATCCTTTCCTAACATATCTCATGCATATCCTAACAGAATAATAAACAAATAATAAAGTTTGACTTTGACCAGGACCAGGAGCACGACTTGCTCCTACTACTACTAGGACCAGGAGGAACTACATACCTCCTAGTCTACCTATTACATTTAACTATTACAATGGTCCTAACAATCCTCCCCTAAACTTGAATTTGACCTGTTGAGTTCAAGTTTCCTGGAAAACGTGCAAATAAAGCCCGAGGATTGATCAGCAAAAGTAATAACGGTATCAGCAAGATAAGAAACAGAAAAACCGCCGCAACATGAAACACCAGAAGTTTCTTCAAAGCTTGGAACAAAGCAGCATCGTGTTGAATCTTTTTAGCAACATGAGCAGATTTGATGAGCCTTTACCAAGTAGCTGCTCGCTCTTGGGCTAGCCAGTCTTTCTGGTGGAATAAGCATCACCCTGGGAGACTAGAACCCAGCCCAACTCTTAGAACGTGAATCAATGGTGAGTGGGAGTACCCTGATGATTTTAGGCAAACCATCACAGCCGTCAATGGATTTGATATGTCTTTACCAGAAGCCGTACCCCTCTGGACTCGCCAACTCTCAGCAATGAAGCATCGGTGAGTTGAAAACCCTATAGCTTTAAGCAAGCTATTACAGCTATCAACGGATTTGATAAAATCTTTACCAAGAGCCGTACCCCCTTGTATTAGCCACTTTTCAGTCTAGGACCATGGCAAGTGAAAACCAGCCAGTTTTGGGTAACCTGGCAACCATCAACGGATTTGAGAATCACACCAGGAGCCGTACCCTCAAGGTGAATCAACTCTTTCTTGTCGATGAGACATGGTGAGTTGAGAACCATTTGTTGTGAGGACCAAGTCCAACACCAGGTGAAACCAGTAACCAGCACAAGCACAATCCAGTAACCAGAACCCATAGTGTGAAGCAGCAAATGGTATCATATTTACAAGTATAAAATCCAAGATGTGTTGAAAGTATAAGCAGATATTATATAAAAAAAAAAAATTTTTAAACTTATTTTTATTATTTTTTTTTAACTATAAAGAATGAAATTCACCAATCACTTTACATATTGGTGAAAAGAATGATAATAAGAACAGATGAACAAAAAATACAAAACATAAACACTTACAACCCAACCAAATCAAAGACCAGAAACAGCCTTCTTATCAGCTTTCAAACGAGCCTGGATGCCTTCCACCAATGCTGTTGCCATAGAGGACTCATTCCCTGATGGAGCATTTGAAATTTGAAAATGAATAGCCAACATAGCCTCCATTGAAGCAATCGTCAAAGGATAATCCACGTCTGTGAGCATGAAAACCATATGACCAGATTCCAACTCCAACATATGCACACCACACCCCGCATACAACTTCCATCGCTGAATAACCCATTGCATCTGATCCTTCCATATACCAGAAACAGGAGCATGAGGAGGTGCATCAAGCATCAACTTAAGATCAGCCCATACTCGCAGACCAGGCCAAGAAGACACAGCCATGGGATCAAAAGGTATGCCAGAATCCACAAACCCATATAAAACCATAAGATCTTTACGATCAGCCCAAGACAACACACCCTGCAGACCCGAAGCTAACCGCACAGACCCATCACTAAGAGTAATTCTATGTGAGACCATACCAGGAAGAGCCATGGAACACTCAACCGTCCAACCAGTAATATGTCCATTTCCGAAAGGCAAATCAGAATCACTGTCAGAAGCGGCATCAATCAAATTTTCAGGATCACGCTTCTCATAAGGGACCGTCTTGCCACGTCGAACATGTCGAGCCAATTTCTGGCGAAGCGAACGTCGAGGTGTGGAATCACTTGGAGAGGGTTCAACCTTTACCTTTACCTCAGCAGCAGTAGTGGGAGCAGGAGAAGTAGACTCATGAGTTTGCCCACCCAAGGGATCAATAGGAGCTGCACTAGATGAAGGAATAGGGTCAGAACCAGGAATTGGTGGTGATGGTGATGCCATATCAGGTGTAGCAGTGGTGGTTGTTGTGGTAGCAAAGATGGTGGTGGTAGCCTGTGTGGTGGTGGTAGCAGGACCTGAAGAAGAACCCAAAGGAGCAACCAAAGGAGAAGTGGTGGTACCAACTGAAATAGCAACAAAAACTGATGGACTAGCAGCAGAACCAGGAGTAGGATCAGATGAAGGACCAGTAGTAACAGCTGGGGAAGAAGTGGTCACCACACGAGGAGGGGGACGGTAGATAAATCGTTCCGGAATGGGTTGACTCTGATGCTTGACCATACGTTCATAGAGCGCCTTGAGTTCATCAAAAGACAAAGCCCGAACCCTGTCCCACTTCCAACCAGCTTGAAAATAAGCAGCGGACTGATACTTCACATATCGCTACATCTGCTTTCGCTCCTCAGTTCTTGATAAAGGGCGGTTATTTCGCTTCTCACGAAGCTGTGCAGCAAGGGCCAACTGATGCTTGCGCATCAACACCATGGCTCGTGGAATACAGTTATGCTCATCCACATCCTCACCCAAAAGATCAGTGAACTGGGCATAATCCCTGGTAAGAATAGTCAAAACCTGCATCCAATCACTGTCATTCCAATGCATTGCATCGTGCTGAACTTGTTCACGCCTCTGCTATTGAAGCGCCTCCTCCGCAGCCCGATCAGCTTCATCAATCTCGGCTTGCATCCGTTGAGCAGCCTCCTCACCTAGCCTATCCTCCTCAAGTTGTCTGCGTGTACGCTTCCGAGGTGGTGAGGGAGCATCAGTCATTGGGGCCTTCCCCTTTGAATCATGGGATGGACCAGCATTGGAACCAGTAGCAGGACCAGAAGCACCAGCCATAGGAGTGGAAACACCAGCCGGAGAAGGAACACTGGAGGATGTCGGAGGAACCGACAAATCATCATACAATTTATCAGCAAAGGCAGCCTTTGCCAACAATGTCAAACCATCCTCAACACGCTCCTTAACCTCCTCATCAGAATCAGAGTGGATCACATGCTTCTTTCGTCGTCTTTGTTGAGTCTCCAAAGCTTTGATGCGATCAGCCAGAGGAAGAACAAACTCCCTAGTAAGTTTCCGGTGTTGATTCAAATCAGCTTCCAAGGAAATAATCCGCGCATGATACCTGTGCATAAGATCAAGTAACGACATAAGTGTAATAGGCTCCTCCGCCCCACCAAGAGAACTTGGGTCACGGAAGGCGTCACTGGAGCCCGAAGCAACAGATGGGTCAACATTAGGAGTACTAGCACCAAAAGGCTTATCAGAAGAGTGTGGAGCAGGACTAGGAGGTAGAGTCTCCATAAATGGAGACTTTTGTGGTACTGAAGAAGGACCAGCCTTGGAAGGGGATGGTCTTTCAACCACCACCTCCTCAACCAGCTCCTCCTCAACCACCTGAGAAGCACCACCAGTAGGAGCCTCCTCCTCCATAGGGTCATCATCAAGTACAACAACATCAGGAGGACCTTGAGCCAGCCCCAACATGGCCTCAGTAAGGGGCCTCCACTCCCCGGTAAACCCATGGACCATATTATAATATACTTTTGCAGTAAGCTTAGACGGTACATGTTCAGTCCTATCACGAGGAATGCAAACCAGTATTTGTTGTAAAAACCTAGGATACATAAGAAACTTCTTTCTAGAACCAGCATTAGATAGATTACTAACCATCCCCTCAAATAGATAATGAGAGAAGTTAAATACCCTACCCTGGGCTAAGCAAATAAGACCAGAAGCCAAGGGAGTAGGGAAAGCATCCCAACTCCCAGACTTGGGACTCAAACAATGAATTAGAAAATGCACCAGAAGCTTCCATTGGGGGGAAAACCGATTTTTCGTGAAGTTAAACTTCCCCCCATGATTGTACCCTATAGCAGCCATCCCCTCCAATACCTCCGAATTAGGGAGGGACTCAACACCACCTTCATCTTGAAGATGAAGAGAAGATCGAATAGAAGCCTCAGACACCACGTATGAACGTCCATCTATGGTAGCATGGAGTTCACGTGGATGACCAACCACAACCACAAGACGAGCAGATGCCCAAAATTGACGAATAACACTATCATAAATAGTGGGACATACAGTAAAAGCATACCTTAGGTTTCAAGCCTCAATGAAGTCCAGAATATCTGTAAAATCATCACGATGGGGAGCATCGCCTAGAAAGGCGACCTTGTTGTGAGCAGGTTGGTATACTAGGGCAGCCATGGATCTTGATTAATTGAATGGTAGTGGATTTTGGTTAGGGTTGAGAGAGTAGGATCGGTTTTGTGTGTGTGATGAATGGAATGATTGAGTCAAGGAGGTTAATTTAACCATAAATAAGGAAAGTAGTAACTGTTCATTGACCCCTATTAATGGGAGGTTGCCCTTTCAAATTACACATTATTGCATAGTAACCACTTACCCCTTTTAACATAATTCCCAAATTCCAATTTACCATAGTTAATTAAAAATGTAAATACCAGAATTGGAAGCGTTGACTAAAAGTCAAAGCACACAATGGTCAGACCAGAAGCAAAATGTGGTCAACAAAGGACAATAAGAATGAACAGTGTCCCAGACCAGTACCAGAAGCCAATCACCACTTGACAAAGAAAGATTTTGAACCACCAGAAGCCAACCAATTATGACTAGAAGCTAACCAATGAGGACTAGAAGCCAGTTATGAAAGAATATAACCACCAGAAGTGAGCAAAATCCTCCACCAGGAGTAACACACACCACCAGAACCAATGTAATATGTTGTTAAAATCTACCAATATGTTAGTCTGTCCAAAGAATATGTACATAAAGCCTCCCCTTAGGCTTAGCCTCCCCTCAATCCTAGACCTCAAGGATTGACCATCCCAATGTGAACCACCAAGTGGTTGAAGCGAGGACCATCAAATGCTTTAGTCAGCAAATCAGCAACATTATCATCCGTATGAACTTTAAGAACCTGTATCAGCTTCTTCTCATTGGCATCCCGTATAAAATGATGCCGAATTTCAATATGCTTTGTTTGCTGATGAAAAACAGGATTCTTCACAATGCAGATAGTTCTTTGGTTGTCAATAAAAATTTTGGTGTTCATAAAATTGAAACCATAATCTAACATCTGATTTTGGATCCACAAAACCTGTCCACCACAACTAGCAGCAGCAACGTATTCAGCTTCTGTTGAAGAAGTAGCTACTATTGTCTGTTTCTTGCATTGCCATGAAATAAGTCGACGACCCAAAAATATACAACCACTAGTAGTAGACTTTCTGTCATTATTAGCACCTGCATAGTCACTATCACTATATGCTTCTAGAACAAAAGGTGATTCTCTAGGATACCATAAGCCCAGTTTAGGTTGAGCCTTGATATACTTGAAAATCTTCTTCACTACATTTAAGTTCGAAACCGTTGGAGTCACCTGGTGTCTAGAACAAGCACTTACTGCAAACATGATATCCGGACGTGATGCAGTCAAATACATGAGGGAGCCAATCATAGACCTGTACATGTGAACATTGACCGGGGGGTCTGGCTCATTCTTAAGTTTGACTTTAGCAACTTCATAAGGAGTTGCTGCTGGTCTAAGAGGATCCATGTCAAACTTCTGAAGGATCTCATGAACATATTTATATTGACTGATGAAAATCCCATCCGATTGTTGCTTGACTTGAAGACCAAGAAAGAAAGAAAGCTCTCCCATCGCACTCATCTGAAATTCGCCTTTCATCAAGTGTTGAAACTCATCACAACATTCCTTCCTAGTAGAACCAAATATAATGTCGTCCACATAAACCTGAACAAGGATAATTTCCTTGGTATTCCTCCTAAGAAATAGTGTTTTGTCAATAGTACCCCTTCAATAGCCATTCTTTAACAAGAAAGTTAAAAGACGCTCATACCAAGCTCTAGGAGCCTGATGTAATCTATAAAGAGCCTTGACCACCTTGTAAACTTTCTTGGGATGAAGTGGATCTACAAAGCCCTTAGGTTGAGTGACATATACCTCCTCATCAATTTTGCCATAGAGAAATGCACTCTTGACATCCATCTGAAACACCGTAAAGCCCACATAAGAAGCAAAAGCCAAAAACAGATGAATGGCCTCAATCCTTGCAACCGGAGCAAAAACTTCAGTGTAGTCAATGCCCTCAATTTGAGTGTGGCCCTGTGCGACAAGCCTAGCTTTATTTCTTACGACAATTCCCCGTGCATCCTTCTTGTTCTTGAGAATCCATTTGGTATTGATTGCAGTCTTTACATCTGGTAAGTCAACCAGAACCCAAACATTCTGAAACAAGAATTGCTGCATTTCCTCCTGCATAGCCTCCACCCAACTTTTATCCTCAAGAGAATGAGAAACTGACCTAGGTTCCACCTGTGAAAGAAAACAAGCAAACAAACAGTGTTGAAAGTCCGTATGATTATTACGCTTTTGATCTTCAATATAGCTCACAAGAGCATGATGATCAGACGAGGCCTTCTTCTGCATTCTGCGTGTCTTGACAGTAGAACCAGGATCTCCAATGATTTGAGTGGTAGGATGATCTTTGTGTGATTGCAAGACTGGATTGGAAGAGACCTCCACTTCTGGTGCCAAGTTATTGAGATCACCAACAAAGTCAGCATCATATGAAGCAGTGTTGAAAATCCCATCCACTGGTTGTTTATGAATATCATCCAGCTTGGTAGAAGACTTCTTTTGATGGTTCCCCAAATCAGAAGAACTGGAGAAACGAGTATTTGAAGTAGACTCACTAGCTGGAGTACCAATAGGTGATAAACTGACACTAGGAGCAGAAGCTGGGGTACAAGGAGCAACATTGTCAGTAGGCGTATTCAAAGGGAACTCAAAACCACCCTGAGCAACTGCTGTAGTAGCTTCTTATTGTTGTTTGAGTAAAGTGTCAAGAGCTACATGGGAATCCGGTACATCCAATGGAGTTGCATCACTAGAAGAAGTAGGAGAGACGGTGGTGGAGTAGGATGGCACCACAAAAATGTCATCCTCGTCATCTGAATTAGAAAGACTAGAAGGAACACCTGTACTAGAAGTTGCAAACACTTGTGGACCTGCATCATGGTTAGTTTTGAAATGAAAATATCCTAACGAATCACTAAGATAATCAAGATCAAAATACCATTCATGACCCTTGCCTTGGATGTTTGACTTTTCTTCAAAATACCTGAGATTTATAGTTTCAATGATCCGCTTGGCTTGGAGATTGTAGACACGATAAGCCCGAGAGTGAGCTGAATATCCCACAATGTATCCTTCATCTGCCTTGCCATCAAACTTCCCCAAATAGTCACTAGTATTCAGAATGGTGACTGGACACCCAAAAGGCTTCAAATGAGCAATAATTGGAACTTTGCCTGTTAGAAGCTCATAAGGAGTCTTCTTGTGAGGATTGGTAATAGAAACCCTATTCAAAACATAACTTGCAGTATTAACAGCTTCTGTCCAGAACATGGTTGGAAGCTTGGAATCGGCATGCATAGTTCTTGCTGCTTCTATTAGTGTCCTGTTCTTTCTTTCTGCCACGCCATTCTGTTGAGGAGTCCTTGCTGTACTATAATCTCTTTTGATGCCCTTAGCATTACAAAGTGCTATGAGGTCATTATTTTTGAACTCGGTTCCATTGTCGCAACGAATACCTTTAACCTTCTTAGTCAACTGGTTCTCTATAAGGGTAAGAAAATCTCTAAGAATTGAGTAGGTCTCACTCTTGGCAGCCATGAAGAACACCCACGAAAACCTGCTATATCCATCAGTTACCACTAGACAGAATTGTTTGTAGTCAATGCTCCTAATGGAAGTAGGACCAAATAAATCCATGTGTAGTAGCTGCAATGGTTCAGTTGTAAGACTAAGAGCAGTAATGGCCTTGAAGGATGCTTTGTGATGTTTGCCTTTGCTGCAAGCAATACAATTTATATCAATTCTAAATGACTTGGGAGGTAAACCAGAGACCAGATTCAGATTTGCAAGTTTGTGAATGGTCTTGAATTTCACATGCCCCATCCTTCTGTGCCATTGAGTGGCTTCATCTTCTGAGGCTTTAGCAACTAGACATGCTAGTTGACCAGTAGGATTGACTTCATTCAGCTTGATTCTATAGAGATTGTGTCTTCTAGGGATTCTAAGCAGAACTTGTGAGTCATCTGGAAGCTGAAAGTCTTTGGAGAGCACAAGTGCATCAATATCGGTGAAGAGAACAAACTGCTTCTTGTCACAAATCTGAGAGACAGATATCAAGTTGAAGTGCTGAAGTGCTTCCACATAGTAGACCTGCTCAAAATATAGATTAGGCGTCTTAATTGTTCCTTTGTCAGTGATCCTGCCTTCACCCCCACCAAAATACACCTTGCCGCCATGAAATGGTACAAAGTTAGAGAGAAGACTTTTATTTCCTGTCATGCTCCTGGAGCAACCACTATCAACAATGCCTAGACTAGGATCTTGGTATGGAGTAACCTACAACAACAAGATAATAAAATGCAAAAGTTAGTGTCTTAAGGGGACCCAAACCTTTTCAGGTTTGAGCCTGCCTTGTGGATCCTTAGTAGAGTGCCAAGAAGATTGATGAGATCCACCATTGTTCCTTGGTTGCCTATGCATCATATGGGTATTACTATTTGACCAAGAACAACCTGTTGAGGGCTTAACAGCAGTTCCCAACTTCCCAAACCAAAATACGTGTGGTCCAAATTATGTGGATAAATTGGATTAAAATTTTGAAAATAATTACTAGTGGTTTGTAATCCAATGTTTCTCTGATGATCATAAGCTAAAGGAGAGGACCTTCTAGAAGAAGAAAATGATTGAGCACTAGGATTGAGTCTTCTAGACGTATATGGGGCAGCTCCTGGTGGACCAGGAGCAGGAAATGCATGATTAACAGAAGCATGTGTGTCATAAAAATCACAATCTTTGATTAAATGAAATGCACTCCTACAAACAAAACATGTTTTAATAGACCTTTTATTAGAATGATATTGTTTCATACTGCCAACATTATTACACACAATTCTAGGAGAAACATTCTTCCTAGGACCCAATAAACTAGGACCAGACACACTTGACTTAACAGCAACTCTTTCTTCACTAATCCTAGCACCAGTAGCAGCATGATCATTCAACTTGGAACTTGTAGGTCTTGACTCTTCACTTGAACCACTAGATGCAGAGTCACTGGCTTTGTCACTGAAAGTACACGAGACAAAGTCATTAGAATTAGTAGAACTTTTTGGAGACTCATGCATCTGTGATCCATCCAAGTCATTATGCCATGAAGTGGGCATAAAAGTTCCAGTAAGAAGGGGAGGGACAGCATGCATTTCTGCTACTGGTTTAAACCTATTGTAACTAGGTTTTCCCTCTTCCTCTTTGTCGGCATCAAAGACACTCGAAAAAGATAAATCAAACACATCTTCTGAATAAATATATTTTTCAAATCCTAACCCTCTTTTAGTTCTACCAGACATGCTACTATCAATTAATTTTGAAAGATTTTTAGGTGCCTTTTGCCATTTTTCAAATCTTAACATTGTAGCATCTAATTTTTCTTGCATCTCCTGTTTTTCTTTGATACTGGCATCTCTTACTTTTTCTGTATATTTAAGCATATTAGTTGTGTTTTCTAAATCGATGCTTAGTATCCGGATTTTATCCTCATACTCACGTTGAGTATCTTGTAGCCACCTCTTTTGTTGTTCCAATGTGTTTAAAGAAGCCTTATAGGCTTGAACCTCTAAAAATACTTATCATTTTGATCATTTACTTCATTAAATTGGGACAACAATTCTGAGTATTTATCATGACAACCAAGAGGACAATGTTGTACCTGAGGTGAGATGCCCATAAGAGAAAACTCGTCTGCTTCTTCTGCATCAGATAGATTCCTAGCAATCATTGCAAACATGTCAGTCGAGGATTCAGCTGATTCCAGAGTGGAAGCCTGATGATCATCTCAGTTGACCATAGAGTCAACAGATACCAATGCCTTCTTGTCATCTTTTATATCCTGAACCTTAAAGGCTGATTACCTGCTCTTCTCCTGGTCATTCTTGCTAGGGCATTCCCTTGCAAAGTGACCTTGTTGCTGGCAGTTGTAGCAGCGAACCTTGCTTCTGTCGAATCTTGCTGGCTCCCGTGGGTTGTAATTGAATTTTCGACCTGCTTTCTTCTCAAACTTGTGAACCCTTAGGGTGAGCATGTCCATCTGCCATTTAAGATCCATTTCATCCAAGTCAAGTTTATCGACCTGTTTGAAGTCATCAAAAGCAAGTTGTTGTTGAGCATCAACATCAGCCACAAATGAATGAAGAACGACTTCTACCATACTACCAGACTTGGCAGTAGGATCAGGAGCAGAAGTATGCTGAAAAGTATGTTGAGAAGACACAATATTACTTGGGCTACTAGCATATGACATGGGACTGGATGCCATAGAACTCACAAAGGCAGAATTAGCAGGAGTGGGAAAAGAGTCACTTGAATATCCTCTCACATGAGGTTCAAAGGTTCTGAGCTTATGAAATAAATCATCAAAGTTGAGATAGTCAAGCCCACCTTTGGCTTTGAGAGAGATCACCACCTGATTCCACGAGTAGGGTAAGGCTTTAAGAAACCTTGCATTAATATCACCATCGTCAGGCTTTGAACGAAGTTGATTCGATTGGCTCAATATCTTCTAAAACCTGTCATACCCTTGATGTAAACCTTCAGTTTCTGAGATTTTGAATTCTGTGAATTCATCTCTCAGCATGGATCTTCGCATTTTCTTGGACTCCTCATTTCAACCAAACCTTGCTTTAATACCATTCTAGATCTCTCTGGCATCATCCAAATGGTAGAAGTCACCCATGTGATCATCAAGAAGAGATTGAAGCAAAATTGTTTTTGCTTTGACCTCCTTCTGAAGAGCTGTGATTTCTTCATGAGATTTAGGGTCAAGAAGCGTAATATTACCATTCTTGTCTCTTCCAGTTAGCTTCCTGCTGTTCCCATTCAGAATAATCTCCCAAAGGTCTTGATCAGTATTGGTGATCCACCATTCCATCTTCATTGCCCAACTATCATATTCATCCTTTTTCAGAAGAGGGAATTTACCATTCGTGTTGGAAACCGTAGCAACGATCTGCTGAGGTTGCACAATTTTAGGAGTGTTGTCTTCTCTTGTTTGAGTAGAAGTTAAGGCAGACATGATAAAACAAAAATGTCAGTAATAAGAAAACTTGATTCTTCTAGTATAGAGACCCTCCCAGGCTCTGATACCACTTGTTGGATCTACTAGATGTAGATCTTGCAGCCTGTCAGGAACGGTGAATGACTTCTGTAATCACAAGTCAATCCACAGAGAGACTCTATACACAATATGAATGCAGAATACAAATATAATAAAGAAGAACATAATAACTATAAAGACTTGATCCTTTCTAAGGATTTCTAATATTGATAATCACTAGAACTACGTTTGGTGAAGATATCTATAACCCTTCTACCTAAGGTTCCTTTTATACTACAAGGAAACCCTAATACAGCATTAAACAAAACGTGTAAAACTGATATGCATATCCTTTCCTAACATATCTCATGCATATCCTAACAGAATAATAAACAGATAATAAAGTTTGACTTTGACCAGGACCAGGATCACGACCTGCTCCTACTACTACTAGGACCAGGAGGAACTACATACCTCCTAGTATACCTATTACATTTAACTATTACAATGGTCCTAACATTTATCATTCCAGAATTGGCGGATCGGTTGGACTGCTGACCTTTTGTTATATCTAATCACGTCCGTGACCGGTGTTATATCGTGATTACTAGGATAGTTGCTGTCACAGTAATGGTTACTCTCATCTTGTCTGTCAGTTCCATGATGGTCATTCTCATGACTGTGATTCATGTAACTATTCAGCTGAGTGGCCAGCTGGTACCGGTTCTCACTCATATGACTGAAATGACAACTGAACGACGTGTGATATGTAACTAAGAATTAGGGACATAGATTGTGATGGAAATCGTATGGTGGTGAAGCAGCTTCTCATCCGATCGCTTTGATCTAACCCCTTTGTCTTCGTCTTGTAAGATCTCCAGGTTGTGAACATCATCAGCATCTCGTAGCGTATCTAAAAATCAGCAGCATCACCCTTTAGTAACATCTCCAAGTTATGATCGGCATCAGCAATCTTGTAGGATATCAGCAAGTAGGATACTCCTGAGAGGATTTAGAATCGACTACCGAATAACTCGTGAAGTATTGTATGTGGAAACCTATGTTTCCTCGATCTTTTAGCTACTAAGAACGAATCTCATTCACTGGATTGAATCAAGGCGGAATAGAATAAAAAACGTTAACAAGGTGTTTAGGAACAAAAACACAAAGATGAATTTCTCCCAAGGATTGCACATTATATTAATAATAAACAATCACTAGGCATGTATGCATTTAATCCCACGCCTAGTCGACACACACTTTAGGTTAACATTTTGTATGAACTCTTATGAATAAAACCTAAGACACTTGTTCCTTTTATAGAGCAAGGAACAGAATCTACAAGGGATAATAACAAATAAACATGTATATCTTCTATTTAGATAACTATACTGAATATATCGTAAATAATATACTCAATATATTCCCTAATTAGAAGATTCTATCAGCCCGTAGACATCCATCAGCGGCTAGACAAGCCGTGTCAGCGTCTTGATCTTTTCTTCGTTTTGAGTTTCTGCCACATCAACTTTTAGACCCAGCAATCTTCCCCTAGTTGATGTCGGCAAAACTCTTTGTATATCTCTTGTAAGTGTTACATCATCTTCAAATTGCTTCCCCTCAAGTCTAGCATGTATATCTTCCCTTTTGTCACATCAAATACGGAAGGAAACAATGTATGCAATTGAATATTCTCCAAATATAGGCTCTGTGTAATGACCTTAAAGAAAAATAAATACAATAATCTTGATGTAGAAGTAGAGTAACCCAAACCTATGTTTCATGTCTTGCATTATCCACGTGACGTTGAACTTATACTGATAGGGAAATATAAGTAGACCCCGATCCCATTGTCAAAATCCTCATCCTTTTGTGAGACACTAAGCACGATAATGTAACTCCTTCAAGTGATAGCAAGAGAATTTACCAATTGCTAGATATGACAAGTCTTCGTCACTAACCATTAAAGCACGAACAAGTTACCTTCAAACCAATGGGATGCTATCCACACGATTTAAAGATATGATCAAACATAAACTTGCGAAAACCTTATTCAAGCATCAAACTTACCATAAGAATTCTTCCCTTAATCATATACGTCTTCTAAAAATATCTGAGCCATAAATATCAAAGTGATGTTCTGAATAATAACAGAGATCCCATGTACTTGTGTGTGTAATCTCCTCGTTTTGTAAGCCAAAACATAATCGATTTTTCAAACAACAACATTTACTTTATCATCCAAGATCCTTCACTATCCAATAACCTTACAATATATGTTGTCTAATATCGGACAATACTTTTCAGTGGACCAAAAACAATATCTCGAACAACACTTGTCAGCGCTTCTATCAGCGCCCAACTAATTCCTGTCAGCGGCTAGGCTCAACCGCTGACATCATCTGAGGCTAGAAACATATACCCATAGCTAGAATAATAAAGGTACTACCTTTATCCAACCCACAAACAAGCCACGAGTGAAATCCCATATAATATCAAAAAACCAGCCCATGTAGAACTTAGACGTGTGTAACAAAGACTTCATTAACATACGATCAATGATATTTTAAAGATTTGGAAGACCAAACCCCTAAAAATCAGGAAGTAATATTTATCCTACAAAACTTATGAAAAATTGTAGCATATCTTCATGTGATATTTGCAATATCCTGGGACCATATATTTATTGATTTGAATCCCATGCGAACGAACAGGCTGTTTCAACGAGATAAATAACACTTACTGCCTTTTTGCTTAAAGCAAATGCATCGTTTGAACACAAATATCTTTTCCATCAATAGAAATAATATGTATATGGAAGCAATATATCCTCACGTCTTTTTCATCTACAAATAAGGAATCCCTTTTAATTCCTTTGACTGATCACATGTCTTTGCTATTCTTTTGAGTCCACGTAATCATGTGAACACAAACATTCATTACATTCTACTAACATCCTTCACGTGAAAATTAATAATAAAGCAAAGATAATAGTAAAGAAATTATCTTCTCTTTTCTATCATCATGGACTACACACGCTTTCCACGACTATGTCCTTCAACATGGCAATGTAAAGAAAAACTAGGACCACATACTGTTTCATATATATCACGTATAACAAGATATACTTTGTTCATATGATCACCTTATTATATATTAGGCATAGATCATTACCAAAACCATGTAAAGAAAATGTTTTGTACCATATTCAGCATAAGACAAGCTGCTACATACTTTTTCTTTTGGATAGTGGACATCAAATACTTCGTTACAAAATAGCTCCTTTTTTCTTGAACTATCACCATCGATCTCATATATTACGTCCCTCCTTTTTGCTGCTATTATCACGAATCACAACATGCTGCTAGGGTTCATCATCGATCCATAATGAATCGATTCCCCAAAGCTAACAGCATTTTACTTCTAATCAGCAACATCGAATCTAGGGTTTTTAAAACAAAACCCTAAAAACAAACATTATCACTGTAGCCAACTTCGTCCACCAATAACTCCCTCATAATTAATCAGATTGACGATCGCTCCGGTGAGATCCTAGACACAAGTGTCAAGAACCTACAACGCGAATTTCACGATAACCCAACGGTTAACAAAGGAGAAATCGCATTTTTATTACCACTGTTCACAGAAAACTGTATACAACAATTCATTCTGTTGTGAAATTCGACACCGAATAACTTTATCTTGGAGACAAACCTTGACAATCCCTCTGGTGGACATCTAGATATATGTGTATAGAACACACACACAAAATTTTGTGTCGATCCAACGGTTCAATAAAAACTTATGCTTCTCTAAATACTGTTGTGCACACAAAACCGCCCAGAAAAACCCTATACAACGTTTTCTTAGTAACAACTAACTCGAACACCTTGTTGGTCCTAGCATCGAGATCCACGAGGGTCTGATACCAACTGTGGAAACCTAATTTTTCTCGATCTTTTAGCTACTAGGAACGAATCTCATTCACTTGATTGAATCAAGGCGGAATAGAATGAAAAACGTTAACAAGGTGTTTAGGCACAAGAAAACAAAGATAAATTTCTCCAAAGGATTTCTCATTATATTAAAAATAAACAATCACTACGCGTGTATGCATTTAATCCCACGCCTAGTCCACACACACTTTAGGTTTACATTTTGTATGAATTGTTATGAATAAAACCTAAGACCCTTGTTCCTTTTATAGAGCAAGGAACATAATCTACAACAGATAATAACAAATAAACATGTATATCTTCTATTTAGATAACTATATACTGAATATATCATAAATATTATACTCAATATATTCCCTAATTAGAAGATTCTATCAGCCCGTAGACATTCATCAACGGCTAGACAAGCCGTGTGACCGTTTTCATCTTTCCTTCGTATTGAGTTTCTGCCACATCAACTTTTAGACCCAGCAATCTTCCCATAGTTGTTGTCGGCAAAACTCTTTGTGTATCTCTTGTAAGTGGTACATCATCTTCAAATTGCTTCCCCTCAAGTCTAGCATGTATATCTTCCCCTTTTGTCACATCAAATAGGGAAGGAAACAATGTATGCAATCGAAGATTCTCCAAATGTAGGCTCTGTGTAATGACCTTAAAGAAAAATAAATACAATAATCTTGATGTAGAAGTAGAGTAACCCAAACCTATGTTTCATGTCTTTCATTATCCACGTGACGTTGAACTTATACTGATATGGAAATATAAGTAGACCTCGACCCCATTGTCAAAATCCTCATCCTTTTATGAGACACTGAGCACGATAATGTAACTCCTTCAAGTGATAGCAAGATAATATACCAATTGCTAGATATGACAAGTGTTTGTCACTAACCATTAAAGCATGAACAAGTTACCTTCAAACCAATGGGGTGCTATCCACACGATTTAAAGATATGATAAAACATAAACTCGCGAAAACCTTCTTCAAGCATCAAACTTATCATAAGAATTCTTCCCTTAATAATATACGTCTTCTAAAAATATCTGAGCAATAAATATCAAAGTGATATTCTGAATAATAACAGAGATCCCATGTACCTGTGTGTGTAATCTCCTCATTTTATGTGGCAAAACATAATCGATTTTTCAAACAACAACATTTCCTTTATCATCCAAGATCCTTCACTGTCCAATAACCTTACAATATATGTTGTCTAATATCGGACAATACTTTTCAGTGGACAAAAAACAATATCTCGGACAACACTTGTCAGCGCTTCTATCAGCGCCCAACTTTTTCCTGTCAGTGGCTAGGCTCAACCGCTGACATCATCTAAGGCTAGAAACATATACCCGTAGCTAGAATAATAAAGGTACCACCTTTATCCGACCCATAAACAAGCCACGAGTGAAATCCCATATAATATCAAAAAACCAACCCATGTAGAACTTAGACGTGTGTAACAAAGACTTTAGTAACATACAGTCAGTGATATTTTAAAGATTTGGAAGACCAAATCCCTAAAAATCAAGAAGTAATATTTATCCTACAAAACTTATGAAAATTTGTAGCATATCTTCATGTGATATTTGCAATATCCTGGGACCATATATTTGTTGATTTGAATCCCATGTGAACGAACAGGCTGTTTCAACGAGATAAATAACACTTACTGCCTTTTTGCTTAAAGCAAATTCATCGTTTGAACACAAATATCTTTCCCATCAATAGAAAGAATATGTATATGGAAGCAATTTATCCTCACGTCTTTGTCATCTAAAAATAAGGAATCCCTTTTAATTCATTTGACTGATCACATGTCTTTGCTGTTCTTTTGTATCCACAAAATCATGTGAACACAAACATTCATTACATTCTGCTAACATCCTTCACGTGAAGATTAATAATATAGCAAAGATAACAGTAAAGAACTTATCTTTTCTTTTCTATCATCGTGGATGACACACGCTTTCCATGACTACGTCCTTCAATATGGCAATGTAAAGAAAAACTGGGACCACATACTGTTTCATATATATCACGTATAACAAGATATACATTGTTCATATCATCGCCTTATTATATATTAGGCATAGATCATTACCAAAACCATGTAAAGAAAATGTTTTGTACCATATTCAACATAAGACAAGCTGCTGCATACTTTTTCTTTTGGACAGTGGACATCAAATTCTTCGTCACAAAATAGCTCCTTTCGTCTTGAACTATTTCCATCGATCTCATATATTACGTCCCTCCTTTTTGCTGCTAGTATCACGAATCACAACATGCTGTTAGGGTTCATCATCGATCCATAATGAATCGATTCCCCAAAGCTAACAACATTTTACTTCTAATCAGCAACATCGAATCTAGGGTTTTTAAAACAAAACCCTAAAAACAAACATTATCACAGTAGCCAACTTCGTCCACCAATAACTCCCTTATAACTAATCAGATTGAAGATCGCTCCGGTGAGATCCTAGACACACGTGTCAAGAACCTACAACGCGAATTTCACGATAATCCAATGGTTAACAAAGGAGAAATCACATTGTTATTACCACTGTTCACAGAAAACTGTATACAACAATTCATTCTGTTGTGAACTTCGACACCGAATACTGCTGTGCACACAAAACCGCCTAGAAAAACCCTATAAGGATTTTTCTTAATAACAACTAACACGAACACCTTGTTGGTCCTAGCATCGAGATCCACGAGGCTCTGATACCAACTTTGGAAACCTAAGTTTCCTCGATCTTTTAGCTACTAGGAATGAATCTCATTCACTTGATTGAATCAAGGCGGAATAGAAAGAAAAACGTTAACAAGGTGTTTAGGCACAAGAAAACAAAGATGAATTTCTCCAAAGTTTTGCTCATTATATTAATAATAAACAATCACTAGGCGTGTATGCATTTAATCCCACACCTAGTCGACCCACACATTAGGTTTATATTTTGTATGAATTGTTATGAATAAAACCTAAGACCCTTGTTCCTTTTATAGAGCAAGGAACAGAATCTACAAGAGATAGTAACAAATAAACATGTATATCTTATACTTAGATAACTATATACTGAATATATCATAAATAATATACTCAATATATTCCCTAATTAGAAGATTCTATCATCCCGTAGACATCCATCAGCGGCTAGACAAGCCGTGTCAGCATCTTGATCTTTTCTTCGTTTTGATTTCCTGCCACATCAACTTTTATGTAACACTCTCAATTTTCGTATCGGTACAGCGGAAGGGTTTTTTAGAGTGTTACAGGATAGCACAATAACTCCAATCATAGACAACACATAAAAACGACTGTACAAGGTTCAACATACATTCATTCGATAAAAAGTTTTAAAGTGTACAACAGGTCCCAAATTATACAGGTCAATAAGTTTACAAAACATAGATCGAATGAACATTTTTAATATTATGTGGGCCATCAGAGTCGATCTCCATCCGGATTACCTTCAAGCACATGAGATAAAAACATGAAAAAATCATATCAGCGAATGTCGAGTGAATTCATAGAGTTTAATAAAACCGTTATATAAAACAATCGTTGAAATCAGAACACAAGTATAATATCGGAAGTAAGTCCTCGTATTGCTAGTCAGGCAATATATAAATCAAGCATATATCTTAAACCGTCCATGAGACCGTAGCCTCAATATTACCATTATAGGTAATATTATTATCGTTATTAGCATCATTATCGTATTGTATTGAAATACATTATGGATTATTATTAGCCGCATGACATTGTTACCTTACTATAAAAACAACGGGCCGCGAACCCGACAAACAATTTGCCCATCTAAGTTAGCGTGTCGTCACAAAAATCACGCTATGTAAATCTTCTCATACATAAATTCGCTTACCAATCAAGGTGGTACGACGGGGATCAACCGTCAAGGCGCGAACTGGGGTGATCGTCCCCAAATAGTACTATCATATGCATAAGCGTCTACCAAATCCCGGTAGTTCACAATTCATGCTAATGGGACTTTGAGTGACATAACCTAACTACTAATAATCCTTTTTATCTCGTTTATATGGTCATACCATCATTCGGGTCCATATTATTGAGCATACCATCGGGACTACTTGTGTTCTATTTTATCAAAAACTAGCATGTTATCTCCCTCGCGGGTTTACAAATCATTTTATAAAACATTTAAAAGAGTGCGAGGCTATGAACTCACGTTGATAATGAAAGGCGGATTATCGGCTACGGGCGTGCTTCGGTCACAGAAACCTATATAAATAATAATCGGTCTTAGACTTTTGTCCAATGACTTTATCAAAATAACAATATACATATGATGATCTTGTACATATGATGATGATCAAGTGGGTTTATATATTCTTATTTACTCATTTTAGTGTTTATGTATTGGTAACTTTTTACTAGTTTACTAGTTTTACCTATTCACATGTTTTAAGTCCAATAAGCTTATTATAAGTTCTTTAACTTGTATTAGTCTATTTTATACTTGTATTATCAGTATTTATACTTTACATGTTGGGCCCAAATGGGTTAAGCCCAATAAGTACTTTTTTTATAAGTGTTTAACTTATTTAGTCCAATTATTAGTCCAATATGCTAACTTAGCTCGTTAATGTCCGTATGTCCTATAGTTCGGGTTTTATCGGTTTTTACTTGTATTAGATACTTATATATCAGTATATGACTTTTAAAAACTTTACATTAGACGGGTTTGATCGTCTAAGTTTTAAGTGGCGAAAAACGTTAATTTTACGGTAATAGCCGAAAAATTCGTAAAAATCATGTTTATAGTTTTTATAACTTATAAATATTATTCGACTACCATTTTTATAAATTGTACATTTATTTATCCTTATACATATTTATATAAATAAAATTCATAAGTTAGTGGGTTTTAATTTCATATTTTATACTATATAATTTGAGTGCTTATATAATAGTATTAAACATTATTCTTTAAAATCTGATTTTTAGTTTCATCTTCACCATTTTTATCATATCTAGAGTTCTACAATGAATTAGAAGCTCAGTTTTGGATGGCATGAACTTCATATTATTTGATACAATTAAGTTAGTTATATCTACTGCTCATTCCAAGTCTAACTATCCTTAACAGTCCCTACAAAACAGACTATTCAGATTAGCACACTCATCTTGTTTTGATCATATCTCACTCATTTTAATGATTCCATTGCATGACCAACTCTCACATGTGTATGACATCTTATACTTACTATAAATGGATTCCACCATGCAATTTTATCAGTTTAAGTTTTGGTTACTTACTGTTTTTATACAGCCAACAATTTAAGCATGATTTTAGCCTTGTTTCTTATGGTTATTCATCTTTTTAAGCATATTTATCAACACTTGATCTCCACACAACATTTTTATCATCATATATTCATCATATACATATACAACAAGAAAGAAAATACATTTGATCTTTACAAAAATAACAAGAGAAATGGAAAGGATGATCTTCTTTACCAACCAAGATTATATCTTGTTTTTAGAAGACAACAACTTGATGAACACCAAATATATCTCCAAGATCATCAAACACCAAGAAAGTTTGTTGAGAAATTAGCCCTAGGACACAAGCAAATCACCTCCTTTGTTGTTAAAATGGCCACCAAACAATCAAGGCTTCAAGGTTACTCCATAATATAGCTAGATAACAAGTATCTTGTAGCTAGAAAAGATCAAATGGTGGTGTTATGGGACGGAAATGGTAGAGAGAGTGGGAGAGTTGTGAGTAGTTTTGCATGAGAGAAATGGAAAGAATGGTTTTAGCTAGTGGTTTTGTGGTTGAAGTAGCTTAAGTGTAAGGCTAAGCTTACACTTGTAAGCTAAGTGTTATAAGGGTGCCACATCTTTGATGTGGTGTCCTCCTTTAGCCGTCCCTTTGTATAGTGGGGTGGGATAAATTATTTTTTCCCATCCCGCTAATTTACGGGTATTCCTCGATTCTATTTTCCTCGATTTGCGTGCCCTCGGGTTGTTTTACGAAAAACGTTTTTATAAATTATGAATCAACGGCATAAAACGAATCTTATAAAAATTGTCTCATCAAAAACAGAGTTCAAAAACGTAAATACGTAATGCTAAGGTTTCCGGTTTAGTCGTAAAGGACGCTAAATTATGCACGTAAGCCCAAATTTAAATCCGTAAATTGTGAGTTCATCAACCACCACAAAAATAAGTTTCAAAATATTATACGAGAAAATAATTCACTACCTGAAAATGTTAGATTGTCACAACTTTTTCTCCTAAAAGGAATCAACGTCCTCGTGATCCATTTCATTTTGATGTCCGTTTCTTATTGAAATCGAAGAGTTGCGGATATTTCTTCCACATTTCATCCTATCGTTCCCAAGTATATTCCGGCCCATGCTTTGAATTCCATCAGATCTTGACAATAGGTATCCGACTTTGTTTCAGTTGCTTTACCTCACGATCCATAACCTCTACGGGTTCTTCGATAAAATGAAACTTCCCATCTATTCGAACCTTATCCAACGAAATTTTTTCATCACTCACTGCTAGACATTTCTTCAGATTAGATACATGGAATGTTTTGTGAACACCATGAAGTTCTGGGGGTAACTCTAGTTTGTAAGCCACCGGACCTACTCTAGATAAAATCTTAAAAGGTCCAATATAACGGGGATTCAATTTTCCTCGCTTTCCAAATCTTATAACGCCTTTCCATGGTGATACTTTCAACATTACTCGGTCACCCACTTTAAACTCCATCGGCTTCTGCCGCACATCCGCGTAACTTTTCTGTCTACTACGGGCAGTCAACAACCTATTCTTAATCTAAACTATCATCTCCGTAGTCTCCCGGATCAATTCCGTTCCCGTGAGCTGGGTATCCCCAACTTCACTCCAACATACAGGAGATCTACACTTCCTACCATACAAAGCTTCAAACGGTGCAGCCTTAATACTAGAATGGTAACTATTGTTATACGAAAACTCTGCTAACGGCAAATGTTTATCCCAATTCTTACAAAAATCTAACACATATGCTCCCAACATATCTTCTAGTGTTTGTATCGTCCTTTCACTCTGCCCATCAGTCTGGGGGTGATAAGCTGTAACACCCCCAAATTTACACAATTCAATACAACGGAAGACTCGTTGGTGTTACGGGATAGCACATTACTCACATCATAGAAAACGCTTAAAAATCGCGTCGTTCAATAATAAAGCATTTCCATTCATAAATATCAAATTTACATAGGTCCCAAGTCATATTATTTCATATAGGTTTTACAAAGTATTTGAATGGAAATTTGTTATTTAAGTGCGGGCCATGAATTCTTGTTGTCTTCCCGAGAATTACCTTCAAGTACCTGAGATAAAACATGTTAAAAGAAAAGGGTAAGCGAAAAAGCCGAGTGAATTCATAGAGTTTAATAAAATCCATCAATATAACATCGATATAAAATTATTACCAAAAATCAATTTGTACAAATCATTGTAATAGGCCATAAAATAGCCAAAGTCATTTCATACAAATCCTTATCAAAATCATAATATAGGCTTTCGCCTTCAAAATCATTATACGAACCATTGTCGTTAAAAACATCATACAATACGTTTTATAACGTTGTATAAAGTTAAATAAAAACCGTTATATGAATATGGTTATGTAAAACTAGAACATGAACATAAAATCAATAACAAGACCCCGTATTGCTAGTCAGGCAATTCATTGTAATTCAGTGCGTATAGCAGTATTTCGTTATTTATGGATTATTACAAGCCGCATGACATTGTTACCTTACTAAACCAAACAACGGGTAGCTAGCCTGAAACTCAATTTGCCCATCTAAATTAGCGTGTCGTCACAATAATCACGCTTGTGTAAATCTTCTCATACATAAATTCGCTTACCAATCAATGTGGCACGACGGGGATCAACCGTCAAGGCGCGAACTGGGGTGATCGTCCCTAAATAGTACTATTATATGCATAAGCGTCTACCAAATCCCGGTAGTTCACAATTCATGCTAATGGGACTTTTAGTGACATAACCTAACTTTAATAATCCATTTCATTTCATCTATCGGGTCATATAATCATACATCGGGTCATACAATCATTCGGGTCCAAATCAATAAACAAACAATCGGGACAAATGGTGTCCTATATTATGAAAACTAACATGTTATCTCCCTCGCGGATTTATAAAACATTTCATAAAAATATTTAAAAGAGTGCGAGGCTATGAACTCACGTTGATGTGGGAAAGCGGTTTATCGGCAATTCGGATGTACGGTACGTGCTTCAATCACGGAAACCTAGACAAATAATACTCGTCTTAGACTTTTGTCCAATGACTTTATCAAAATAACAATTATGTATATATATGATGACTTTATAACAATTATGTATATATAGTGTTTATGTGTTGGTAATATTTTTATACTAGTTTTACTAGTTTTACTTATTTACATGTTTTAGGCCCAATAAGCCTATTACAAGCCCAATACTTTATATTAGTCTAATTATACCTTTAATATCAGTATTATACTTTACATGTTGGGTCCAAGTGGGTTAAGCCCAAATAAGTAAATTTATAGGTGTTTAACTTATTTAGTTAAATTATTAGTCCAAATATGCTAACTTAGCTCGTTAATGTCCGTATGTCATATAGTTCGGGTTTTATCGGTTTTTACTTGTATTAGGTACTTATATATCAGTATATGACTTTTAAAAACTTTACATTAGACGGGTTTTGATCGTCTAAGTTTTAATTGGCGAAAAACGTTAATTTTACGGTAATAGCCGAAAAAGTCGTAAAAATAATGTTTATAGTTTTTATAACTTATAAATCTTATTCAACTACCATTTTTATAAAGTGTCCATTTATTTAACCTTATACATATTTATATAAATGAAATTTATAAGTTAGTGGGTTTTTTTTCACATTTTATACTATATTAGTTTGAGTGCTTATATAATACTATTAAACATTAATTCTTCAAAATCTGATTTTTTGTTTCATCTTCACCATTTTTATCATATCTTGAGTTCTATAAGGAGATAGAAGCTCATTTTTGGATGGAATAAACTTCATATTATGTGCTACAAATATGTTAGCTATAGATACTTCTCATTCCATGTCTAACTATCCTTAACAGTCCCTACAAAACAGACTATTCAGATTGGTACACTCATCTTGTTTTGATCATATCTCACTCATTTTGATGATTCCATTGCATGTCCAACTCTCACATGTGTATAACACCTAATACTTACTGTATATTGATTCCCCTTTACCATTTTATCAGTTTATCATTTGGTTACTTACTGTTTTTATACAGCCATCTTATTAAGCAAGATTTAACCATTTTTACATGTGGTTTTTCCATCTTTTTTTACCCATGTTTATCAAATCTATCAACACCAAATCCCCACATAATATTTTTATCATCATTCATCATCATATACATATACATAAATAAAGAAAATACAAGATTACATAATCAAAATAACAAGAGGATAGGAAGAACAATCTATATACCACCATTAGTGATGAAAAGATGAGATTTTTGATGAACAAGACTTGGTTCTTGTTATCAAATATTTAACTTTAGCAAGACAACTTCTTGGGTTCTTTGGATGGATGAACATCTCCATGAAATCAGCCCTTTAACCTCATGAAAACTCCTTTTTCATTGGTTATGATCACCTCAAATCTTCATATCTTCAAAGGGTTTCCATCATATGTAAATTATACATCTGATTTATGGCTAGATTTTTGGTTCATGGTGGTGTTTGATGGTGATATATGGACGAATTTTAGAGAGAGGAGAGGAGAGAATGAGAGTGGTATTGCATGTGATGTGTGTGAGAAATGGTTTAAGTGTTTAGTGGTTTTGCTAGTTAGTTTGTTTGTGTAAGTAGCTAGGACAAGTGTCCTAGCTTACTTACTAAGCTTTGACACATCTTAGATGTGTTGGTGGATACTTGTGGCCATCCCATGTGTTAGTGGGGTGGGATAAACTTGTTTTGTCCCATCCCGCTAATTTACAGGTATTCCTCGATTCTAGTTTCCTCGATTTGCGTGCCCTCGGGTCGTTTTACGAAAAATGTTTTTAAAAATTATGAATCAACGGCACAAAACGAATCTAATAAAAATTGTCTCATAAAAAACGGAGTTCGAAAACGTAAATACGTAATCCTAAGGTTTCCGGTTTAGTCGTAAAGGACGTTAAATTATAATTGTAAGTCCTAATCTCTTCTCGTAAATTTGTGAGTTTATGAACCAACTCAAAATTAAAATCCCAAAATAATATTTACGGATAAATTTATTTTCTGAAATGTCGGACTGTCACCAAAGACGGTGTATGTAAACGCAAGCACGTAACGTAGAATCCTCCGGTTTAGACGTAGTCGATGCTACTTCAAGACGTAAATCCAAATTTCTTCCCAAAAATAAGTGAGTTCATAATATAACATGAAAATATTATTTTTAAATAATATTTGAGAATAAAATATCAACTATAAATTGACGGATTGTCACAGCATTTACCCCTAAACAGGATCTTTGTCCTCAAAGATCATCTTATCTTACTACTCGCTTCTTATAGAGTTAAAGCCATGTGGGTATTTCCTCCACATTCGGTCTTTTCTCACAAGTGTAATTCATTACAATACGCGAGTTTCATCAAACGTAACTACGGGAATAAGATCAGGCTTATTGTTGACTTACTTTCTCTATCCATGATGTTCACGGGTTTTTGATTAATGCAACTTTTTGCTGATCTAAACTTTACTAAGAAACAATCAGATTTTCACTCGATAGACATTTTATCAAGTTCGATATACGAAACATAATTCACGCAGCTCTTGAAGTCCTAGGGTAGATCCAGCTTATATGCCTTTCAAACCAATCTTTTACATCATCTCAATGGTCCCATTAAACGGGGACTTATATCCCATGATCTTTCAGATCATCATTTCATTTTTCCAAGGTGAAATTTTTTGGCATAACTTCGCTACCCATTCGGCACTTCAAGATCTACATTTCATATTCACATAATCTCCTGCCCACTATCGGCAGTCAATAATCAGATCCTAATTTCAACAATAATTTCAGGTCTCGCGGGTCGAGTATTTTGTAAGGTTAGGTTCGCCATCATAGGAAACCTTAAACCTAAAAGACATGTCCAACTCACAATGGGTGTACGTCGGGTGTCTTCATCCCAACTCCTGCTTACAGATGCTCTAATATATAAATCTTATCAAGATTCGATCTCGATCCTAACACGATAATTATCAATGATAATCTCTCCAAAGGAAAACGATTTTACAGTTTATTACCAAAGGTCAATCATTCATACATAAAGCAGCACTTATAGTATTTTGTATCGTTACTTTACCTCCTCCCTTCGAATTGGGTGGTACACAGTACTCTCATCAAGATTCGTTCTCAATAACTTCTGAGCAAATCTCTAGAAATTCGGTGCGAAGCGAGGATCTTGATAGAGATGATCGATACAGGCACACCATGTTTACACAACTCCTTTAATACAAAAGGGTCAATTTCTTCATCAAGAATCTATCATTAACAGGAATGATATTAGCAGATTTGGTCAGTCTGTCGACGATGACCCAAATCGAATCAAATTCAGATGATGACCTTTGCAATAGCTAGACGTTTACTAATGTGTGAGTTAATGTCTGCCTTCATAATTTGCCATTAGTACAACTTCTTCAAATAAAGATACATTCAGTCAGAAATGACATGAACAGAATACTTAATCTTATAAGATTCTAACATAACTAAATCTCAAAATCTCCATATTTAGGCAACCTCAAGTGGCCTTTTACACATTTACCGCCATCGGCTTCTTAATTCTAATGGTTCACATTAGCCGCGAACCCCTTTTATTATCTATATTATCATTTTATAAGTATCGGCTATATTTTAAATTGCTCGGCAATTTATTTGCACAGTCATTACTAAGGAACACATTCTAATTGATTCTTTATCCTTTTTACATAATGCGTCAGTATCTAAATTCACCTCTCCTGATGATATAATTATCATGTCCACAATTTACTCAGAAATTCTTTCTTTATATTTTCCAAGTTTTAGTTTTCGTCTCAACAATCATTTTCATCAGTTTTACTCAATCCAACGTCTAAAGCGTCGATAATTATTACAAGTAAATAAATATTTAATTTTTATGAAACGTAATCGTAAAAAATTTTAAATTTCCTAGTTCGACCCATTATATAAAAATGTTCAAAATAAATTTGAATTTAATTAACAAGATTTTTGTTGATTTATCGAAAATATTTAATAAGATTCGTAAATGTTCGAAAAATCTTTGGTTATACTTTGGTCAAAATTTTCTTAGTGAAAAAGCAAAATTTGTTATTTCAAATTTTAAGTCATGGTTTAACGGTTTCCTCAAACCCTCTTAGGTTGTTTTGAGGTATGCACAATCATTTACCCCTAAACAGGAGTTTAGTTAAATGTTTTGGTTATAAGGGAATGATTGCTTAAAAATCCTTTGTTAAAACATATGTCAAAACACATTTGCACTTTCTTTTTGGTAAAACCCAAAGTCTTAAAAGGGCTCTTAATTTTTGAAGAGTCAATATAGATTCCATTATCTTTTAATCACACGGTCAAATAATGTAAAAGACTAAGTCTTAAATCACATGTTAATTATTCAAGGTATAGGTTTTAATTGTTCGGCCAATTCAGGGCAATCTATAAATAAATATTAACTCATTCTTATTCTTATAAATAAACAGATGGTTCTTAATGATCACGAGCATGAATTTATCAAATTATAGCCTACACACGTGATTCAGCAAATTTATGAATGCTACATGTGCATTGGTCAATCCAAACGAGATCACGTGAAACTCATAATGTTCATTACAATTTATGGATGTAGTGATTGGAATAGATAATCTTCTTCGCGGACGCGAAGTTGACGATAACCATGCCGTGGATCAAAATTTTAAAACATACGCTAAAACCTCGTAAATTATCGAACAAATCTATCATCTTAGGTAGTGGATATAGATTTTAATCGTCAATTTTACCTAGTTCACGGTAATCAATAAATATAAGGAATGATAACACCATAGCTCTTCGAAATGACGAGCTTGGTAGAATAAAAGCTTTCTCCGACAACTCTCTCAGTTGTACGGTAATTCTTTTTAATTAGGATGGTGCTGACGTACAGTGCACACGCCACAGGTGCAGCACCGGGAATATAATCAATACCATATTCAACTTGCCTTAATGGCGAAAGTCTAGATAATTCACCAACAAATACCTCCTAAAGTTTCAGATAACGGAAACATCTTTTAATAAATTTTCTTTAAGTTCTTTCTAGATTATAATATCTATGACTAATTCACAACCATTCACGGTATAATTTCAAGTCTAAATGCAGGATATGGTCATCCATCAAGAATTATTTAGATCACTTTGGATAATCAACATCTTATTATTTAGGGGAATTCTATTCGAGTTCCCATCAATTAAGACAATGTCGTCATGTCATTATCAATCAATCTATTCTACTGGCATTACCAACTTTTCAGTTTTATTGCCGTCGATAAGATGTGAACTTCTCAAAAGACTAACAATAACTCATAATCCTTCACAAATTCAAGGATATATGGAGACACAACTACCATTAAAAGAGTAAGGTCAACGCATGATCTACGCGAGAGAATTTCAAATCAGATACAGACGAAAACATCTAACGAATATGAATATATCCCATGTTTTCATAATTTGAGTACGCATTCGAAAGCTCCTCGGATCGTTACCCAGGTCATTCAAATGAAATCATATCATAAGAAATGATAGGAACGTCGATACATTCAGTCGGGTATCAACACTCGGTGATCAGATACTTTTCCTAAGAATCTCGCCACGGGAGAATTGGACACGAAGGGAATATCAATTTGTCAAATAAGACAATTTCAACAGATGAGTAAATTCGACTCAGAAGAATAGATGCTACAGGCACATATGTAGGTGTCCCTACCGCTATGTCCCTATTTTTCACTTCTTGCAGATCTCATAAAATTTAATCTTTCACAATCTTCAAAGAAAATGTAGTGTTTATTCATTAGTTTTATGGTGACTACTAATCAGCCTTGCATGGTCCATTCCAAATTGTATGTAGGCGCGCAACTATATACAATTTCAAGATTAACGATGCAATACTCAGTTCGTCAAAATTTTATCATCATGTTTATAATAAAAACATTTTCAAGCTTAATTCTTAAATAAGAATCAAAAATAAATTTACAAAGATTTTCTTTGTTATGAAAACAATTAAGTTTTCCAAGGTGTTTTATAAACAACTTCATTTTGATAACGATTATTTATAAGTCTCACTTTAAATAATCCATATGGTGATGAAAATTCAATTTTTCTCAAGGGATACTTTTTATCTTATAAAAACAATGAGCGATCTGCAAAAGAGTGATGAATAGTTGTTCACCAAGAACTAACTATAATATGATAGGAAATGAGCTTTAGCCAAATAATCATAAGGTTCATGACTTCGATGGCACTCAGGAATACAAAGAGAATAATCCACAACGTAACTCAATTCGAGATGAGTACTTGTTCAATCGTTGCATCACTAATGCGAGCATTAGGAAGAAGCAAGAAAAGATAGATATCATCGATACATGTAGAATTTAGCAATCAAAGGTAGTCTTTTCATTAATCACAAATAAGTCAAAATTGTACCGTAACACATTACGTGTCACTATGTCATACAATTCTCAGAACTCATCCTACCAACTGATGTCTCAGTTAAGTTAGGGATTTTTAAAAGATACCACAATGAATACTAATCTACAAGAGTCATTAGGTGTCCCACCTGTCCCGGAAGATCCATCGGTCCCAATTCAGAAGAAGATTTGTTCAATTTATTTCTTGGACACTGGGTATCCTCGTTAGTGGACAATCGCCTAAGAAAACCCTTAACACAAACTAACAATAATTTAAAACCTTATAATTCAATCACAGGACTTAATGACTTCCTCTTAATAATCTCATATTCCATACGGGTTAAATTCTACTTAATTCAAGTTTTCAATCAACTTATACTCAATGCGATATCTTATATCATTCTCCAATACTTTCAACCTTATTCTTAGACCCTAATAGGGAAATAAAATCTCGATATGATCAACACTTAATTTCCAATCCTATAGCTCTTTCAACAATAGTTATCAAATGAGTCACTAGTATGAGATGACTCATACATTCAATTAGACTTCTCGGAAAGGTACTAGTGGCATGAGGCTTTTGGGTAATGGTTCCAATGACAGCCTCAAGTTCAACATCCACCCTTTCGATTTCAGTTTAAGAATTGGGTAACAACGAGTCAAATGACACCTTTCCAGGTGGTAACGTTTTGTCAAACTCCACTCTATAAGGAAAGATCGTCATGACATCGATATCATATTTAATCTTGCCAATTCTTCTTTAATATCACAATCAACTAATATCGACATTTCTACGAATATCAACCATTTGTTGGGATCATAAATATCCACAACTTGGTTTAGATCTAGGATAGCTAGAATTCCTACGAGAATAGCTTCGATTGATTTGCTAGGGAAGTTAGGGTTTCTTGTGACAATCTACGTCGTATAAATACCTCGTATAAATATATAAATAATCATCAAACAATCATGTAATAAAATTACATCATATATATATATATATATATATATATATATATATATATATATATATATATATATATATATATATATATATATATATATATATATATATATATATATATATATATATATATATATATATATATATATATATATATATATATATATATATATATAACCAAGTTATATATATATTAAAATAACACTTCTCAGTCTGGCCTTGTCGGTAACTCGAGAATTCTTCGGCACCGTTATAGTCAAAAGATTTTTAGACATTTTGTGAAAAATGTTTATAGTTAAAAGATTTTGAAATGTTTTATTCAAAACCTTGGTTTTAAAAATCTTTCGTTCTCTATAACGAGAGCTCTGGTACCAAACTGTAACACCCCTAAATTTACACAATTCAATACAGCGGAAGACTCGTTGGTGTTACGGGATATCACATTACTCGCATCATAGACAACGCTTAAAAATCGCGTCGTTCAATAATAAAGCATTTCCATTCATAAATATCAAATTTACATAGGTCCCAAGTCATATTATTTCATACAGGTTTTACAAAGTATTTGAATGGAAATTTTTTATTTAAGTGCGTGCCATGAGTTTTTGTTATCTTCCCGAGAATTACCTTCAAGTACCTGAGATAAAACATGTTAAAAGAAAAGGGTCAGCGAAAACGCCGAGTGAATTCATAGAGTTTAATAAAATCCATCAATATAACATCGGTATAAAATTATTACCGAAAATCATTTTGTACAAATCATTGTAACAGGCCATAAAATAGCCAAAGTCATTTCATACAAATCCTTATCAAAATCATAATATAGGCTTTCGCCTTCAAAATCGTTATACGAACCATTGTCGTTAAAAACATCATACAATACGTTTTATAACGTTGTATAAAGTTAAATAAAAACCGTTATATGAATATGGTTATGTAAAACTAGAACATGAACATAAAATAAATAATAAGACCCCGTATTGCTAGTCAGGCAATTCATTGTAATTCAGTGCGTATAGCAGTATTTCGTTATTTATGGATTATTACAAGTCGCATGACATTGTTACCTTACTAAACCAAACAACGGGTAGCTAGCCCGAAACTCAATTTGCCCATCTAAATTAGCGTGTCGTCACAATAATCACGCTTGTGTAAATCTTCTCATACATAAATTCGCTTACGAATCAATGTGGCACGACGGGGATCAACCGTCAAGGCGCGAACTGGGGTGATCGTCCCCAAATAGTACTATTATATGCATAAGCGTCTACCAAATCCCGGTAGTTCACAATTCATGCTAATGGGACTTTTAGTGACATAACCTAACTTTAATAATCCATTTCATTTCATCTATCGGGTCATATAATCATACATCAGATCATACAATCATTCGGGTCCAAATCAATAAACAAACAGTCGGGACAAATGGTGTCCTATATTATCAAAACTAACATGTGTTCTCTCTCGCGGGTTTATAAAACATTTCATAAAAACATTTAAAAGAGTGTGAGGCTATGAACTCACGTTGATGTGGGAAAGCGGTTTATCGGCAATTCGGATGTACGGTACGTGCTTCAATCACGGAAACCTAGACAAATAATACTCGTCTTAGACTTTTGTCCAATGACTTTATCAAAATAACAATTATGTATATATATGATGACTTTATAACAATTATGTATATATAGTGTTTATGTGTTGGTAACATTTTTATACTAGTTTTACTAGTTTTACTTATTTACATGTTTTAGGCCCAATAAGCCTATTACAAGCCCAATACTTTATATTAGTCTAATTATACCTTTAATATCGGTATTATACTTTACATGTTGGGTCCAAGTGGGTTAAGCCCAAATAAGTAAATTTATAGGTGTTTAACTTATTTAGTTAAATTATTAGTCCAAATATGCTAACTTAGCTCGTTAATGTCCGTATGTCATATAGTTCGGGTTTTATCGGTTTTTACTTGTATTAGGTACTTATATATCAGTATATGACTTTTAAAAACTTTACATTAGACGGGTTTTGATCGTCTAAGTTTTAATTGGCGAAAAACGTTAATTTTACGGTAATAGCCGAAAAAGTCGTAAAAATCATGTTTATAGTTTTTATAACTTATAAATCTTATTCAACTACCATTTTTATAAAGTGTCCATTTATTTAACCTTATACATATTTATATAAATGAAATTTATAAGTTAGTGGGTTTTAATTCACATTTTATACTATATTAGTTTGAGTGCTTATATAATACTATTAAACATTAATTATTCAAAATCTGATTTTTTGTTTCATCTTCACCATTTTTATCATATCTTGAGTTCTATAAGGAGATAGAAGCTCATTTTTGGATGGCATAAACTTCATATTATGTGCTTCAAATAAGTTAGGTATATCTACTTCTCATTCCATGTCTAACTATCCTTAACAGTCCCTACAAAACAAACTATTCAGATTGGTACACTCATCTTGTTTTGATCATATCTCACTCATTTTGATGATTCCATTGCATGTCCAACTCTCACATGTGTATAACACCTAATACTTACTGTATATTGATTCCCCTTTACCATTTTATCAGTTTATCATTTGGTTACTTACTGTTTTTATACAGCCATCTTATTAAGCAAGATTTAACCATTTTTACATGTGGTTTTTCCATCTTTTTTTACCCATGTTTATCAAATCTATCAACACCAAATCCCCATATAATATTTTTATCATCATTCATCATCATATACATATACATAAATAAAGAAAATACAAGATTACATAATCAAAATAACAAGAGGATAGGAAAAACAATCTCTATACCGCCATTAGTGATGAAAAGATGAGGTTTTTGATGAACAAGACTTGGTTCTTGTTATCAAATATTTAACTTTAGCAAGACAACTTCTTGGGTCCTTTGGATGGATGAACATATCCATGAAATCAGCCCTTTAACCTCATGAAAACTCTTTTTTCATTGGTTATGATCACCTCAAATCTTCATATCTTCAAAGGGTTTCCATCATATGTAAATTATAAATATGATTTATGGCTAGATTTTTTGTTCATGGTGGTGTTTGATGGTGATATATGGACGAATTTTAGAGAGAGGAGAGGAGAGAATGAGAGTGTTATTGCATGTGATGTGTGTGAGAAATGGTTTAAGTGTTTAGTGGTTTTGCTAGTTAGTTTGTTTCTGTAAGTAGCTAGGACAAGTGTCCTAGCTTACTTACTAAGCTTTGACACATCTTAGATGTGTTGGTGGATACTTGTGGCCATCTCATGTGTTAGTGGGGTGGGATAAACTTGTTTTGTCCCATCCCGCTAATTTACATGTATTCCTCGATTCTAGTTTCCTCGATTTGCGTGCCCTCGGGTCGTTTTACGAAAAACGTTTTTATAAATTATGAATCAACGGCACAAAACGAATCTAATAGAAATTGTCTCATCAAAAACGGAGTTCAAAAACGTAAATACGTAATCCTAAGGTTTCCGGTTTAGTCGTAAAGGACGTTAAATTATAATCGTAAGTCCTAATCTCTTCTCGTAAATTTGTGAGTTTTTTAACCAACTCAAAATTAAAATCCCAAAATAATATTTACGGATAAATTATTTCTGAAATGTCGGACTGTCACCAAAGACGGTGTATGTAAACGTAAGCACGTAACGTAGAATCCTCCGGTTTAGACATAGTCGATGCTACTTCAAGACGTAAATCCAAATTTCTTCCCAAAAATAAGTGAGTTCATAATATAACATTAAAATAATATTTTTAAATAATATCTGAGAATAAAATATCAACCATAAATTGACGGATTGTCACATAAGCAGTGCTCATGTAGAGATTCGTTGCCAAAGATCTTTGGAGAGATTTCCAAAAATTCGATGCGAATCTAGGATCTCGATCTGAAATGATTGATACAGGCACTCCATGCTTGCATACAACATTCTCAAGGTAAATACGAGTCAACTTCTCCAGTGAGAACTGCTCTTTAACCGGAATGAAGTGGGTTGATTTGGTCAGTCTGTCGATAATAACCTAAATCGAGTTGTTTCCAGATGATGTTCTAGGAAGCTTGGTGATAAATTCCATCGTTATTCGCTCCCACTTCCATTCAGGAATCTTTGGCCGTTGAAGTAGTCCTGATGGCTTTTGATGTTCAGCTTTGACTCTAGCACAAGTCAAGCATTAAAGAACATACATAGCAATATCAGCTTTCATATTCGGCCACCAGTACAACTTCTTCAAATCATGGTACATCTTATTAGATCCCGGAGGAATGGAATACTTAGATTTATGGGATTCTAGCATAATCAAATCTCATAAGCCTCCAAACTTAGGTATCCACATACGACCTCTTAAGCATTTCACTCCATCAGCTCTAACCTCTAAAGGATCTCCTTCTCCTCGGAACCCTTCATTAACAAAATTTTCTTTCTTACATGCTTCTATTTGCGCATTTCTAATTTGCTCAGGCAAATTATTATGCACGGTCAAGACTAGAGAACGTACCCTGATAGGCTCTCTATCTTTCCTACTTAATGCATCGGCAACAACATTGGCTTTTCCTGGGTGTTATATCACAATCATAATCACATAACAACTCTATCCATCTTCGTTTCCTCATGTTCAATTCCTTCTGATCGAGAATATACTGTAATCTTTTGTGATCGGTGAATACCGTACACTTGGTGCCATAGAGATAATGTCTCCACAACCTAAGAGCAAAGCCTACAGCTCCGAACTCAAGATCATGAGTAGTATAATTCTCCTCATTCTTCCTTAATTGCCTAGAAGCATAAGCTATCACTTTCTCTCGCTGCATCAAAACAGCTCCATAACCTCTAAGAGATGCATCACAATACACTACAAAATCTTCACTCTCGTCGGGTAATGATAAAATTGGCGCACTACATAATTTTTGCTTCAATGTCTGAAATGCTCCATCTTCATCACTTCCCCAAACGAAAAAGTTTATTCTTCTGGGTAAGCTTAGTCAAGGGTTTAGCTATCAAAGAAAATTCTTTAATGAATCGCCTATAATAGCCAGCCAATCCTAAGATCTGTCGCACTTCCGTTGGCATTGTCGGTGCTGACCAATTCTTAATGGCTTCAACCTTTGCAGGATCAACATGAATTCCATCTTTGTTAATCACATGACCAAGAAATTGCACATAATCTAACCAAAAATCACATTTCGAAAATTTAGCATACAACCTTTCATCCTTTAACAAATTCAAAATAATCCTTAAATGTTCTCTATGTTCATCTTCATTCTTAGAATAGATTAGAATATCGTCAATAAACACAATCACAAATTTGTCAAAGTAGGGCTTGCACACTCGATTCATTAAATCCATGAAAACCGCAGGTGCGTTAGTTAACCCAAATGGCATTACTTGAAATTCATAGTGTCCATAACGAGTTCTAAATGCAGTTATAGGAATATCTTCTTCACGGGCGCGAAGTTGGTGATATCCTGACCGCAAATCTATCTTAGAATACACACTAGATCCTTGTAGTTGATAAAACAAATCATCAATCCTAGGTAAAGGATATCGATTTTTAATTGTCAACTTATTTAGTTCCCTATAATCAATGCACATACGGAAAGATCCATCCTTCTTCTTAACGAACAAGACTGGAGCTCCCCAAGGCGACGAGCTCGGTCGAATAAAACCTTTATCAGACAACTCCTTAAGTTGCTCAGATAACTCCTTTAATTCAGAAGGGGCTAATCGGTAAGGCGCACGTGCCACCGGTGCAGCACCAGGAATTAAATCGATTCGAAACCCTACTTGCCTTATCGGTGGAAGTCCTGGTAAATCTTTAGGAAATATCACAGGAAATTCACAAATAATAGGTACATCTTCCAATCGTTTCTCCCTAGACTCATTCCCGGTCACTTTAGCTAAGAATAACTCACAACCGTTCCTGATGTACTTTTGGACTTTAATACATGAAACGATTTTCAAACGGGATTCACCTCGATTACCATCAATTACTAACGTCCTATTTCTAAGAGGAATCTTAACCTTCTTCTCTCCACATAAAATAGTAGCATTATTCAACGACAACCAATCCATACCAATAATAATATCAAAACTACCTAATTCTATCAACATCAAATCAATCGGAAAGGAATAGTTCAAGAGATTTAGAGAGGATCCTACTAATAGCTTATTAGTTTTCACTAATTTACCATCAGCCAATTCCACTTCGTAACTGGTATTTATCTCAACAGGTTCAATGTCAATAAGGGCACTAAATTTAGTGGATACAAAGCTCCTATAAGCACCCGAATCAAATAAAGCAACAACATAATGATTGTTGAGTAAAAACATACCGGTAACGACATTTGGATCCTCTTTCTTCACCTCAATTGTTACAAGTTGATAGACACCACCCTGGGGGTTTCTTTCAGGTACAATCGCTTTCAACTTGGGGCATTCCGATTTCCTATGACCTTCTTCATTACAGTTGAAGCAAATGGTTCCCTTTTTACACTTTTCAACCTTGTGTCCAAGCTTTCCGTAATTTCGGCACTTCCAGCAGTCGCCAGCATGCCTCTTGTTGCCACACTTAGGACATCTATCATTGTTGCGCGGTGTATTGTTGGTAAGAGAATTTGCATTCCCCTTTCTCTGGTTCTGACGGCGATTGAAATTCATCCTATTATCACCTCTATCTACACGATCACCGTCTCCCTTTCTTTTCTCACCAACACGGGCTTCATCTTCCTTATCCTGAATTATCTGTCCAATGAGTTGGTAAGCCATTAGAACAGCATCATCAATGGTCAGTGGTTTAGATGATGTCACGTCCCCCCGGATATTCTTGGTCAACCCTTTAATATATTGTTCAATTCGGATCTCTTCGGGTTCCACCAATCGAGGACATAGCAAGGCCAACTCATGGAATCGGTTTGTGTAACTATCAATGTCCACACCTTTCATTCTCAGATGAATCAACTCTTGTTCTAACCTAATGATCACACTACGGGGACAAAACTCCAAAGTCATCCACTTCTTAATTCAGCCCAAGGAGTAGCATTAGCAGCATCAATACCCATGTAAGCAATTCTCCCATTCCACCAAGTCAACGCACGACCTTTAAGAGTAGCCATAGCAAAAGTCACCTTATCTTCCTCCTTACACTTACTAATCCAAAACGCTGACTCAATCTTCTCAATCCACTGGCTTAATCCTACAGCACCTTTAGTTCCACTAAAAGGTAGAGGTTCACACTTCATGAACGTCACATAAGTACAGCCACCAACTTCAGGTGCATTAGTTTCAAGTGCTCCTACATTTCCTCCAGCATTAGCATTCACATTATTAGCATTCACATTCACATTAGTACCACCAATTCCACTACCGCCAGCTCCACTACCGCCAGCTCCACTACCGCCACCTCCACTACCACTAGCTCCACTACCGCCATCTCTACTACCGCCAGCTTCATTTCTAGCATTTGCCATAAATGCAGTCATAGATGCGGTAACTTGCTCCGTAATAATCCTACGTACATCATCCTCAGTCACAGCTTTCTTGGGCGGCATAGTTCTATAATTTCATAATTTCAAAGTATTAAGCATTCACCCAACAAAGGATTCATATAATATGGATTGAATTCATAATCAAGATACAAATATGGCACAATATGGAATTCAAGACAATATACATATTTCATTCGACTTGAAACAAAAGCATTGTCTTAGTTACATCCCATATCAAAGTTCTAGCACTATACATACTCAAAATTCGTGCCAAGTCTACTACCAACAAGTCGGTACAGTCAAAGATACAAAAGTACAAAAGATACAAAGGTCACTACTAAATACAGACTGGTCTACTGTGAACCGCCAGATGGTCCATCATCCAGCATCTTCTGTATCTTTGTCGGACGATCACTAGACACATCTTCAGCTGGGCGCTTACGGATCACTCCTCTTTCAATCATGTCAGCATAAAATTACTATTCCATCCCACAGATATATTCAACTCCTTCTCAGCTTTCTCACGCATCGCACGAGCTACATTTAACTGAATCTCCATAGAATTCACCTTTTTCTTCATAGCAGCAAACTCACCACTTTCTAACACTGATAACCTCCTAAAAACCTCATTCAAACCACGCTCTACATCAGTCAAATCCAAACTAAGCAATTCCCGCTCTTTCTCACCAACCTTAGTCTTCGACTCCAAATAAGCAACATGAGTCTGAACAACACCTAATCCAATCTCTGTCATACTACTCTTAACACGGGAAGCATCTAAATCACGTCTCAAGGCCCATGGTGCAAGACCATCAATATGAGTAGCCTCTCGAGCACTAGAAGACTCTCCTATCTTACGTCTACGAGTAGCAATACCATCAGTACCGTCAGGTGCATTATCATCCTCATCCTCCTCTGATTCAGAATCAGATTCAGACGATTCAGACATTTCATCCCTAGGTAGCTCAATCTCAGAATCAGACAAATAAACTGGTGGGGGTAAAGGCTCGCCCTATGGAACATCATAATGGTAAATAATCTCAGCTTCCTCATCGTCATCAACCTCAACGTCTATACCTACATCCTCCTCGACATCCTCTTCGTCAATCTCATCATCTAAATTATCTAACCCAATCTCATCATCATTCTCTATATCAACATTATCAATCTCATTCTCTACCATATCAACCTGAGGGGCAATCTGATCTCCTAGTCCTATCTCGGGCTCGGGATCCTCAAATGGTTCATCCTCATCATCCATATCATAATCTACTAAGTCTAAATAAGGATCATCATCTACATTAGGTTCGGGAATATCATGGTTCTCTACAGGAATATTAGGGTCAGCCATGACAATCTGCATTTATATATATATCTCGTATTAGGATAACATACTTATTAAACAATTACTTACTGAAACCACGATATATACATATATATAAATTAAATTATATATATCAAAATATATATCTTCTCAATAGGGCTTGTTGGTAACGTCGGAGATATCTGGCACCGTTATAGTCAAAAGATTTTTCAAATATTTTCTCAAATGTTCATAGTTAAAATATTTTGAAAAGTTTTGTTCAAAACCTTGGTTTTTAAAATCTTTTGTTCTCTATAACGAGAGCTCTGGTACCAAACTGTAACACTCTCAATTTTTGTATCGGTACAGCGGAAGGGTCTTTTAGAGTGTTACGGGATAGCAAAATAACTCCAATCATAGACAACACATAAAAACGGTTGTACAAGGTTCAACATACACTCATTCAATAAAAAGTTTTAAAGTGTACAACAGGTCCCAATTTATACAGGTCATTAAGTTTACAAAACATAGATCAAATGAATATTTTTAATATTATGTGGGCCATCAGAGTCGATCTCCATCCGGATTACCTTCAAGCACCTGAGATAAAAACATGTAAAAATCATATCAGCGAATGTCGAGTGAATTCATAGAGTTTAATAAAACCGTTATATAAAACAATCGTTGAAATCAGAACACAAGTATAATATCGGAAGTAAGTCCTCGTATTGCTAGTCAGGCAATATATAAATCAAGCATACATCTTAAACCGTCCATGAGACCGTAGCCTCAGTATTACCATTATATGGAATATTATTATCGTTATTAGCAGCGTTATCGTATTGTATTGAAATACATTACGGATTACTAGCCGCATGACATTGTTACCTTACTATAAAAACAATGGGACGCGAACCCGACAAACAATTTGCCCAACTAAGTTAGCGTGTCGTCATAAAAATCACGCTATGTAAATCTTCTCATACATAAATTCGCTTACCAATCGATGTGGTACGACGGGGATCAACCGTCAAGGCGCGAACTAGGGTGATCGTCCCCAAATAGTACTATCATATGCATAAGCGTCTACCAAATCCCGGTAGTTCACAATTCATGCTAATGGGACTTTGAGTGACATAACCTAACTACTAATAATCCTTTTTATCTCGTTTATAGGGTCATAGCATCATTCGGGTCCATATCATTAAGCATACCATCGGGACTACTTGTGTTCTATTTTATCAAAAACTAGCATGTTATCTCCCTGGCGGGTTTACAAATCATTTTATAAAACATTTAAAAGAGTGTGAGGCTATGAACTCACGTTGATAATGAAAGGCGGATTATCGGCTACGGGCGTGCTTCGGTCACGGAAACCTATATAAATAATAATCGGTCTTAGACTTTTGTCCAATGACTTTATCAAAGTAACAATATACATATGATGATTTTGTACATATGATGATGATCAAGTGGGTTTATATATTCTTATTTACTCATTTTAGTGTTTATGTATTGGTAACTTTTTACTAGTTTACTAGTTTTACCTATTTACATGTTTTAAGTCCAATAAGCTTATTATAAGTTCTTTAACTTGTATTAGTCCATTTTATACTTGTATTATCAGTATTTATACTTTACATGTTGGGCCCAAATAGGTTAAGCCCAATAAGTACTTTTTTATAAGTGTTTAACTTATTTAGTCCAATTATTAGTCCAATATGCTAACTTAGCTCGTTAATGTCCGTATGTCCTATAGTTCGGGTTTTATCGGTTTTATCCTGTATTAGATACTTATATATCAGTATATGACTTTTAAAAACTTTACATTAGACGGGTTTGATCGTCTAAGTTTTAATTGGCGAAAAACGTTAATTCTACGGTAATAGCCGAAAAAGTCGTAAAAATCATGTTTATAGTTTTTATAACTTATAAATATTATTCAACCACCATTTTTATAAATTGTCCATTTATTTAACCTTATACATGTTTATATAAATGAAATTCATAAGTTAGTGGGTTTTAAATTCACATTTTATACTATATAATTTGAGTGCTTATATAATAGTATTAAACATTAATTCTTCAAAATCTGATTTTTAGTTTCATCTTCACCATTTTTATTATATCTAGAGTTCTACAATGAAGTAGAAGCTCATTTTTGGATGGAATGAACTTCATATTATGTGCTACAATTAAGTTAGTTATAGCTACTGCTCATTCCAAGTCTAACTATCCTTAACAGTACCTACAAAACAGACCAATGAGATTAGCACACTCATCTTGTTTTGATCATATATCACTCAGTTTAATGATTCCATTACATGGTCAACTCTCACATGTGTATGAAATCTTATACTTACTGTAAATGGATTCCACCATGCAATTTTATCAGTTTAAGTTTTGGTTACTTACTGTTTTTATACAGCCAACAATTTAAGCATGATTTTAGCCTTGTTTCTTATGGTTATTCATCTTTTTAAGCATATTTATCAACATTTGATCCCCACATAACATTTTATCATCATATATTCATTATATACATATACAAAAAGGAAGAAAATACATTTGATATTTACAAAAATAACAAGAGAAATGGAAAGGATGATCTTCTTTACCAACCAAGAGTATATCTTGTTTTTAGAAGACAACAACTTGATGAACACAAAATATATCTCCAAGATCATCAAACACCAAGAAAGTTTGTTGAGAAATTAGCCCTAGGACACAAGAAAATCACCTCCTTTGTTGTTAAAATGGCCACCAAGCAATCAAGGCTTCAAGTTTACTCCATAATATAGCTAGATAACAAGAATCTTGTGGCTAGAAAAGATCAAATGGTGGTGTTATGGGACGACAATGGTAGAGAGAGTGGGAGAGTTGTGAATAGTTTTGCATGAGAGAAATGGAAAGAATGGTTTTAGCTAGTGGTTTTGTGGTTGAAGTAGCTTAAGTGTAAGGCTAAGCTTACACTTGTAAGCTAAGTGTTATAAGGGTGCCACATCTTTGATGTGGTGTCCTCCTTTAGCAGTCCCTTTGTATAGTGGGGTGGGATAAATTATTTTGTCCCATCCCGCTAATTTACTGGTATTCCTCGATTCTAGTTTCCTCGATTTGCGTGCCCTCGGGTCGTTTTACGGAAAACGTTTTTATAAATTATGAATCAACGGCACAAAACAAATCTAATAAAAATTGTCTCATAAAAAACGGAGTTCAAAAACGTAAATACGTAATCCTAAGATTTCCGGTTTAGTCGTAAAGGACGCTAAATTATGCACGTAAGCCCAAATTTAAATCCGTAAATTGTGAGTTCATCAACCAACACAAAAATAAGTTTCAAAATATTATACGAGAAAATAATTCACTTCCTGAAAATGTAAGATCGTCACATTTTAGACCCATCATTGTAAGTGAAATACACATGGACTATGGTACGTGTAATATACATGAGATACGGTACATGGAGTACACATGGAATGCACATGAAATGATCGGTATGGGGTCGATCATCATACGTGATTTCAAAAGAAAATAATTGGTTAACTGGAATGAGCATCATGATAGCCTGGCAATTCTAGTGTAGACATCATTCTGGTTGCATAAAGAAACGCTAAAACAATGCTTAAACGAGATTCAACGACGATTTGTATGAAAGCATGCTTAATAAAAACCAACCATGACTATCATGAAAGTAGGATTACATGAAATCCATCAATGTCTTGCACGGAAGCATAATCAACATGATAAATGCATAATCCACGTAAAAAACATAAGACATAATCAGCATGAACATGAATTCATCATAAAGAAACATGGAACAAAATTAACATGAAGGAGTATAAAACATAATCAGCATGAAAACGAAGTTAACCATGATAGTATGAAAACATACTTGATATAAAGAGACATAGTAACTAATGAGGGGACAAGAAGAAAAATATTTATGACTATAATGAAATGAATCCGAAAATCGTTGGTGTTGACGACCATGGGTCGGTTTATAGAATAAACTTTGACATGATTTATTTGATTAGGACATAATACATAATAACGAAAAAAATTATGCATGTAAACATGAAAATGCATGACAATAGTGTATGGATGCATGACAATGAAAATGACATGGGTTTGGGTGAACGCCTATGGGTCGGTTCACCTAAACAAAATGATTCAATTAAAAGCACATGCGACTAAATATGGCCAGTCTGTACCAACCATTACTTAGTCAAATTCCTTGCAACAATAATACATGTAATAAATGAGTGAAAATCAGCAGTCAAAACTTAACATAATTTTTTTATGTGACCAATTATGAACTACTAGGGTTCAGTCCACATTAGCCACAGTTCACAAGGAGCATCATGCATAAACAATGACACATAACTAAGTATGGATGGCGGTTGTTCATCCATATTAGTAAATCAATACCGATGAAAACATCATGGTTAAAACAACAAGGTGCTGAAAACATCGATACGTGGAACAACAAGTGTTGACCTAGGAAGCTTCTGGTGACTACCCACTAGTCACAGGTCGAGTTTTAGAGCCTACATGTCGAAACCTTGGGCTCTGATACCATAATTATAACACCCCACTTTGATAAGTGGATCGTTACGCGTAATTATAGCGTGTGATCAAAGCATGCAAGGTAATATGTACTAAAACATACATGACCACAAGGAAGACAAAAATCAAACATCGGTTCCCAAACAAAAGCCCAAAACATAAATAAAGTAAATGAACTAGGAGGACAAGACAAGTGTTCAAACAAGCATAAGTATATGAAGGAAAAAAGGAGAAGAAGTCTAAGGCGGCTTCCATCCTATGCACGCCCTCCGAATGCTCAAGTCTGTCCATGAGTATCTGTCGTTTTGGGACATGGAAAGGAAAGTAACGGCTGAGCAATACGCTCAGTGAACGGATATATAACATGGTATGAATGGCTAAAATATAAGTAAAAGACTGAAAATCAACGGAAATGTATAAGTCCTAGAAAACCTGGAACATGTTCATAAAACTTGTTTTATAGTTTGAAAAGACTTATTTTTATAACAAAACTGTATTAGTTAGCGAATAGCTTATATAGGTCATGAGGTTCCACCATGCATGAATACTTGGAGGGAAGACCTTGTCATTTAATTAGAGGGGTTGCCTCTAATTAAATAGTCTGGGTAGGAGGGATCAACTCCTTGTGAAGGATGCAAGGCACACATATCATTCACCATTAAAATCCTTTAAAACATGTAACTAGGATGCACCCATACGCCCACATGATAATAATATAGGCCAAAACTGAAAAGGGACGCCACGAGCAATCACTCCGTCGTGGGGAAGTCATAACACTGGTGCCTTCAGTGTTATGGTTACGGTACCTCCATAACTAGGTGACACTGGTCATGCATGTATATGGCTTAGGAATTTAATCTAACATAAGTAATAAAAAATATAAAACAATACTGGGAAAATAGTTGACTGCAAATGAGGAATCCTATTAAGGAAAGAATGTCCATCCTAAAGGTCGGGAAATCCGTACCTTGTGTCCAGTGAACGAGGAAAGATGAAAGGATGAAAGTCCTACTCCGACCTCACTAATGCTACATAAATAGGGGACATGTATAAGCATTCTGATTACTGAGTACGTACTGATTTTATCATGTCTTAGCTTGTTTTATATGTTCTTGTCTTGTTTTACTGTTTTAGACGTTATACTGTGTTAATCATGTATTTCATATATTCTGATTAAGTATTAACTTGTATTATTGTATTACCATACTGGTTGTGTAATAATAAGTAACTTTCTAAAAATAGCAGGTTTCCTAAAATAGAAAGTTTCCTAAAATAGAAAGTTCCCAAAAATAGATTAGTTTCTAAAAAAATAATAAAATTTCTAAAACAATAGAAAGTTTCCAAAAATAGTATGTTTCTTGAAATAGAAAGTTTTCATATTTAGAAATAAGTTGGATTAATAAGCTAATAGTATAAGCTTAAGGTTACTTGTTAAATATCATAAGTCATGTAATTAATAGTATAGTTTATTAATAATGCCATGTTAATTAAATAAACTATAGGTTATACGATTTAATTAAATATAAGCATGATTTAATTAAATTAAGGCGTATAAAATACTTAGGTTAAACATGTATTAATAATTTATTAATTATAACCTAAGTCATGGTTTATTAATTAATTATAGTCCATGTTTTAATAATTAAATAAATACTATAGTCTAAATTAAAGATGAAGGTTTTAATAATTAACTAACATGTTTTGTTTGTGGTTTAATTATCTAACTCATATGAACATGAAAATAAGAAAATAAATTAAAGATGAAGGTTTTGATGTTTACCGAATACTTGATTAAAAGAAACAATGAACACAAACACGATCAACCCGAATATCAACAATCAAAACAAACAAACAGCCTTGTGGTGTCCTTGTAGCCGGCGGCAAAGGGGAAGGAGAAGGGGGCTAGGGTTTTTCTTATTTTGTAAAAAGGTGTTATGTTTTTCGTATTTTTTCCTTTTCCCCAAAATAGTAAAAAATCAAATGGGCTTGGGCCCTCCCTTGCTCCTTGTGTCTGCGGCTAACATAAGCCCAAAGGGGGTTTCCCTAGCTTGTTCATGTTTATTAACTTACGTGCTCGTTCGTGTTATTAAATGTTCGTAATGGTTCGTGATTTAATATTCATGACATATGTATTATAGTTAATACTTGTTTATCGTAATATTATATATATAATAAGTAATTTACATGTCCGTGTTTTAATGTTCGTGATCATATGCTCATGATTATAATTATTATTATTAAGAATTATCGTGTATTAATACGTACTTAATAATTATCGTGCACTAACACGTACGTAGTTTCTTAATTTAATATTAGTGACACGTGTTCATGTTATAAAAGGAAAGTTTTAATTGGTACATAAGTTTACGTAGTGTACTGTTCATGGCATTTAGATGCGGGTTTTACAGTTCAACTGGAATTCACATCTGGAAAGTTGCGTATAAAATTTCTCCTATCGGAGAATCTGCAGGACCGTGAGAAGATGATTTGCGTGTTCTTCTCTAAAATTGAGAAGATCAGGATGTTATCAAGGGGATCACCATTCCATAATATAGCTGGAGCATTTGGGAGTTCAAAAACATAATTCACAAATTTAGAGAGACCATAACGTGAGCAAGAAGCAGTCTTGGAAATGTCATGTTCTTTCTCACCACTGATGGTAGCATGATCGTGAATTTATCTTAGAAACATGTTTAAGATTTCGTAGCTGATCAGATAAATCTTCAATAAGTGGAATGAATATCGATTATGAATGGTGATCTTGTGTAATTTACGTTAGTCGATACATGATCTCGTGCTACCGTTCTTCTTCTTAACCATCAAAACCGGTGCACCTCATGATGATGCACTCGGGCGGATAAAACCTCGTTCCAGCAACTCTTTCAGCTAATCCTGCAACTCATTTACTCAGCAGAAGCCATGCGATAAGGATTTTTTTGGAGATAGATTCTATTCTTAGAACAAACTCGATGCTAAACTCCATCTCGTGGTTAGGAAGGAATTTCTGGAAACCCTTCTGCAGATACATCTGGAAACTCTGGAATAATCGGCTGATCATGGATTTAAGGAACTTCATAAGTCAAGTCATAAATGGTAGCTAGAAAGTCTTCGCAGCTATAGGATAATAAATCACGTGCTTGTAAAGTAAAAATAATTTGTACTGATTTTTCTAGAAGAAACATGATGAATTTACTCAGGAGATAGTGGTACGGATCTTGTCGTCAACTCGAAGGAAAAACTTTTTATACATGGGTGATACAATGGAGTCTTTTCTGGGCTGGGAATTAGGCAATACATGATCTCAAATAAAGCTGACATACGAATACGTGAAGTAGATATGGCACCTTGAATTACCCACCGACATTTGACAATTAGTTGATGCCCCTAAACTGCTTACCTCCGCAGCCCCTGCTGCAGTTCCCACTGACAGCAGCGGCCTAGCCACCGACTGCCTAATAGTCCCCACCGGCTAGTCACCTGCTGACACTGCAGCCCTTGGGGCTTGCGGCTGTTAGACCACAGCAGCCACCAGCTGCGGCTGTTGGCCATAATAAACCACCGAGAGCACCGCTCATCGGGTTCTCGATTTCTGTAACTTAAAACAAATCCGATTATCCATTCTTGCTAGATTTATAATTGCATGATTTCATTCTTTATATTCAATTTAATTCGTGATTAATTATATAATAAAAGAAAGATTCAGGTTTTGATGTTACCGAAAAGATGGATCCAAAGCCGAACACACACGAACACATACGAACGAATCAAAGACCAAAATTCTTTCCTTCCTCCATTGTTTCCTTTTTCTTTTCGCGGCTACCTAGCTCCAATTAGGGTTTCTCAATATTTTTTGTAACTTGTCAAATTGAAAAGGAATGGATGGTTTAGCTAGTTTATTTGATAGTGGGTCGGGCTTATGGAGTCTTTTCCTTTCCTTCTTGATAGGGCGGCCAAAACAGCCACTTAAACATAGTATTTCGTTTTTGATGATTTAATAAATCTCATGTATTTATCTTCGTGTTTTAAGTTTGTGTCATGTCGTGTCAAGATTACTAGTTATTAAATGTAAATACTTGCCGTGTACATTTATTACACTTGAATGCTTGTCATGAATTAACTAGATAAAACTTTTAATTAGTCTGTAATTTCATGTAATTAATATTTTTGTGGATTTTTCATGCGGGTTTTACACATTACCTTACATCATGATCATTTATGGGGCATTTGAGTTGAAGCAAGTAGGTTTTATAGACTTTAACAAGTTTCAAAAAGAAACTTTAAACTTTTTCATAAAAAATAAGTCTTCAATAAGTTGTGTTAACATATCTTGTGGCTATTGCTTATTTCTAGAGCTTATTCAATATTTTCTCTTTTCAAAATCATTTTTCTTGGCCCATAAGTAATTTGTTTTATAAGATTTAGTAATAAGATCAATGTCATAATTTGTACAAGCTTATTAATTCAAATAGGGACGTTAAACTTATCTCATGTAAACCTCATACTTGCCTAGCTAAAATCTCATTTTAAATGTTTTGCAATTTGAACGAGCTTAATTGGTTACTTAAAACTCGAGTTCTAGCTTAAACGTTCATTAAGCCCGTTTTTATAAGTTTAATGGAGTTGGCGGCTTAGGTCCTGAGGTTTTAGTTGTGTTTCTGTTTTGTACTAGTTTGTTTCGCCCCTTTTGGGTTAATCTTCTTTTCAATCTTAGACCTCCTGTTAGGTTAGTTGAACTGGGCTTATATTAAGCCTAGATTTGGTTTGTTTTAAATTTCTGGATAGATTCAGTTTGATGTATTTAGGCCTCGTTTTAGTTAACTTTTTATTAATTTCTTATATTTTTATTAAATAAATGTAATAATAAACACTAAAAATATATTTTTTAATAATATTTTAGTAATTAAGTTTAATATTTTATTATTATTTTATAATTTTATATTTTTAAATGAATAAACAAAATAAATAAAAATTAAATTTTATTATTTTAATAGTATTTTATAATTTGTCTCATTTCGCGTGATTCTAGTTTTTAGGTTTAAGCATTTTTAATTTTAATGGTTTTCTTTTAAAATAAAAAAAGGTTATATTATGATATTTAAAATCAAATATTCAATTACATAGTTGTATAAAACAAGCGAGCAACAAGCTACATCGCAAACGTTTACGTATGAACTAGAAAATCCCTTTGTGAAAATGACATTAAAAACGCAGACCTAACAAAAGCCATAGGAAGTCTTTTCCTTTCCTAATTATCTTTGTGAAAATCTTCTTTCTCTGTGTTGAACATCTCGGTAGCAGTGTATGTACAACCATTCTCCTCACTTGTATTATTGGGTATATCCGGTCTAACCAGATCTCTGAAGGAGCTATCTTCATAAGGAGTGTATCTGAAGCCGTTAACATTATTGGGATCCTTAATATAGTCATTCTTGTCATTCCTAAAGGGCCTACCTCTGTTCATCATTCCATATTTGTCATCATTATTAGCCTCAAACTTATCTATGTTACCTAGAAACCTTTCAGGCTGTGGAGTAGGGCAGAAATGATCATTTGACTTGAATATTCTAGGATATCCACCTACATCAAACCTTTGGTCCTGGTGAAAATTTAGGACTGGTGATGATCTCGTGTCTCTATATTGCCCATTGATAACGGTCCAGTCGGAAACACATTCAGGAGACACATGGCACCTTGTTGGAGGGCCAGATTCTATAATAGGCTTCAAGATCTGGTCGCTCAATTAGAATTCTTTGACATAGAGGTGTCAAGAGAGCATGTCAATGCAAGATTCCTTAACATCCTTAAGAAAGAATGGTTTGTTTACAAAGCCATTTGGCAAACAGAGAGGATATTGATGACAAAAACATTGATGATATCTACAACAACCTGAAGGTTTTTGAGCCTATGGTCAATGAAATGAAGGCCTTAAGGATTATTCCCACAAACTCAAGTGGAATTGCTGATCCACCTGCTAATATGGCTTTCATTTCTCAAAGCAGTGGAATTGCTGTTTCTGAAAAAAGCAGTGGGATTGAAGTTTCCCCTGCTACATATTCCAATGTTTCAATTTCAGGACCATCAAATGGAGAAGAAAGGCCTGCAACGTTTAGCCTTGACACTGCTTATGCCTTTATTTCATCACAAGGATCTAATGGTTCCACTATGCTACATAAAGATCTAACCCAAATCAGTAAGCGAGGTTTGGAGGAAATGGACATCAAGTGGAATATGACTCTACTCAGAATAAGAGCCAGCAGATTCTATAAGAAATATGGGAAAAAGATTTCTAGTAATCCTTCTGATGTAGCTGGATTTGATAAATCAAAGGTGGAATGCTACAACTATGGTAAGAAAGGTCACTTTGTTAGGGAGCGCATGGGGCCAAAGAATGGTAGCAGATATAGGAAGGAGAACATGGATGAGGATTCTGAGGCTAATGCTATGGTAGCCATGCAAGGAATAGATGGAACTGGATGGGACTAGAGCTCCATGACAGAAGGTGTTGAAAGGAACCGAGCTCTAGTTGCTGAGGAGACAGAGGAAGAATTTGCTCTTATGGCTATGTCAACATCCAGCTCAGACAATGAGGTATATGATGACTCTTGTTGTACCCAATCATGTAGGAAAAATATTGAGTCATTAAATGACCAAATCAGAAAGCTAAATGCTAATTACAAAAATTCTGAGAATGATTTAGACAATTGTTAGAAGTATTTAAAGTGATGGTCAAAGAAGTGAAGTCACATATTATATGACCACCCTTAGGGGAGACTGTTAGAAGTATTTAAAGTGATGGTCATATAAAATACCATTGCGAAGCTCGTGGAAAATGCTATTCAACGATGTCGAGAGTTCTAAGTTATTGTTATATATGTAACGGGAATTAGTCCCGAACACACAAATGAGGAAAGCCTTTGTCAAGTTTCCTTCTTAGTATTAAAGGAAACAACATCCTCATTTGTGTGTGTGCCTTTCCATTTTTCTAGTGTGTTAGTGAGAGAAACTCTCCTTAGTTTCTCTCACTAGGATTACACACTCTTTGTATCTTTCTCTTTCTTTTTCTTAATCTAATATTCCCTTTTTAGTTTTAATCTTGTTCTTCATCATCTTTGTTTCTTGTTCTATAAGTCGTGTGTATAAGTCATACAAGTAGTATCATTCGCCAAGGTATTCGTGGATAGCCTTTTGGTGTTGTTTTAATCATCTTGTCTTTCGTGAGTTTTTGTTAAATCATCCCAAGATTCCAAAAAATTTTCGTGTTTTTTTATTCCAAGTGATCCCTATATCTTCTACATAGTTGTGGTAGAGATTTGGGTGCTTTGGGTTGGTTAAAATCACGGATTTCTTGTCAAAAATCTCAATCTTTTACCTAATGTTTCTGAACTGTTCACTTATTGCGATAGAATTTCACCTTGTTTTCCATCACAACGCTAGGGTTTCTATATTGCGATCGATATTGCGATCAAGATTGCGACAGATTCTTCTTAGTGATATTGCGATAGATTCTTATTAGTGATATTGCGACAGAGTCTTCTTAGTGATATTGCGACAGTTTCTTGTTTAAAATATTGTGACAGAATGACATTGTGATATTGCAATAGGATTCTCGTTTGTATATTGCGATAGAACCATTTGTGAACATTGCGACAGACTTTGTGAGGGTATTGCGACAGAGTTAATAGTATACATTACGATAGAGTTCTCTAAGACATTGCGATAGATTGAATTGTGTATTGCGACATATATCATTTTTGTCATTGGGACATCTTCACAATATTATTCCAAAAAAATTTCGTGAGTTTTTGTTGGTATTTAAGAATTTTTGGTTTCTCGATATGACATTCTTAGGGGAATTACTCATTTTAGGGGATTTTAACTACAACACTTTGCTTTCTACGAATTGAGATCCTGTTTTACACATGAATTCTACGATGACGTATCAATAAGATAGTGATGCTGCGGGTATTGAGAATCGTAATTGCACTGCCAGAAAGAAGAGGGATGCTGCCTATCTCCAGTCTCAGCTTCTTATAGCACAAAAGGAAGAAGCAGGAATTCCACTTCTAGCTGAAGAGTTTGATCTCATGGCATCTGCAACAGAATATGATGAGGAAGAAGAGGTGACTACCAACTCCATCTTGGTGGCTAATTCGTAGCAAGCATCAACATCGATAATTCAGGTTGACAAAGCTACTGTGTATGATTCAGACGGTTCATCTGAGGTACATCCACGTCTCAATGATAATGAGTTATATAGTATGTCTAATTAGGAGGAAGAGTATACTGAGTCACTTGAGCCCTACACTGAGACATACGGGGATCAAACGAATAATAGTAATATTATTTCAAATGCGCCCAGTGTAGACCATAGTGGAGATCAAGTAGCCCAGCCTACAACCCTTCATGACGAGACACATGCGTATTATAAATCATTATTTGATAAGCTTTCCAAGGATGTTGCTCATGTGAATGTGGTTAATAATAAGTTTAGAGAAACTAATGCCAAATTGACCATTGAACTTGCGAGTTATAAGGAAAGGGATAAAAGCTTTGAATTTCATCATGCCAAAATTAAAGAACTTGAACAAGCTCATGGTACATCAGTTTATCAAGAAAAATGCACCACTAAGAAATTAAATGCTTTACACTTAAGTAGTGCTAAAAAGATAAGCGAATTGAATGATTAAATCACCTCTCTTAATAAACAGCTTTCAACTGAAAAATCTATTATTTCGGTTCTAAAAGAAGAACAAAAAAAGCTGAAACATGATTTCAAAATTCGAGAAGATGGGGTTCTTGAGAAATTTTTCAACGCTCAGGATAGGATTAGGGAATTAGATAACCTTTTGGTAAACGTGGCCAATCTATGCAGACGATAATCATGCTCGCACCAAAAGTGAATGAGATTAATTACACCCGTTACAAATTGGCTTTAGGTTCTCCTCTTCCTCTCAATCCCGGATATCTTAAGCATGCTTAGACCACCCAACAAAGTCTATATAATGGTAATGTGTTGCTAGATACACATGATCCTCCTACTATGCATGACTCTAAGGAAACTACTGAACTTTCTGTAGAGACTCGATTAAGAATGCAAAAGCATAATAAAGAAGTCACACCCGTTTACTATCCGAAAGTTAATACTCCAACAATTTTTGTTCGGTCTAAAACGAGTACTGAAATGATTTTGATACCGAGTGAGGAATTGTAGGATGACCCTTCTAAACCGAGTATTGCACGACGATTTCTAAATGAGCTAAAAGATAAGTTTGTCATTCTTAAACGTGTTGTTAATCACAAAATCACTGGCAGAAATTTTACATCACCAGTTCAGATTGAGGTTCAAAAAATTCTTCGAAACGATATAAATCCGCTTATTAATCAAGTTGATGCTAGGATGAGTGATGAGACTGCTTTTATACATAGTCTCATCGTCCAAAACGGGCTTAAAACGGTTAAAATATCATGAAAAGTGCCAAATATATGCTTGTGTTTGCTCAATGTGTATTTTAAGTACGGATATCAAGAAAATGACAAAAGATCACAAGAATCAATCGAAAACGAACTTTGGAAAGGAAGCCGCACAATAAACTGGGCCCTAGAGTTGATTTTCCAAGAAAAGTCCTTGAAATTTGAAGATTGTACAAGAAGGGTCCTTCATTATTGAATAATTGATACTTTAAACCCTTGTATATTCATAATTACAAGTTTGGTCCCTTAAGTTTGTCAAATTTACAAAAAGGACCCTCAACTTTGAAGAATTGGCAAGATTAGTCACTCAAATTTGAAGACTTGTCACTTTTAGTCCTCCATGAAGACAATAATACAAGTGAAGACCTTGAAGAATGAAGACATGTCAAAAATAGCCCTTCAAATATCCTCAAATTACAAAACAAGTCCTTGATAAACCTTATGGAAAGTTTTTATGGCAAATGTGTGAAGTTTAAAACTTCATTTACAAAGGGAAGGAATTTTTGGATGATTAAACTACAAGTGAAAACATGAAATAAGACAAGGGGCCAAATTTGTGAGACAAGCAAACTAACCTAGACCAACCAGCCTTTGACACGTGCCCTACTCACCCATCTCAACCAACCACACTCCACCCTTTTGCCACCTCACTTCCCACCACCGGTTAATAACTAATTATATTAATTAGTTAATTAGTTGGCGCCTTAACACAATTTCAGAAACTAAACTGAATCAAAACCCTCACTATTCATATGATGAACACGAATTGGGTAACCGTTAAACACTTGAAATTAGATGCTAATCTCTTCCATATCCATGATTAAGGGCCAACTAATCCTAAACCCACCCTTAAACCCCCATCACTATCACCTCACATGTTACTACCACCCTTCCCTACCCCACTTTTCACCTCCAAACAAAAAACATGCAGAAGATCAACGTCCCACACTCAAGCTTACATCCTAAGCTTATATTGGACCCCTTGGATCAGATTTTCACCACTGGCATCACATGAAACTTTATACAAGTCCAAACTCAGTCAAAGGTTATTCACATTAGGGTTTCGGTATTTTTTTTTAGGACTTGTAAGGTTCTATATAAAGCCCTTAGCTCATTACATTTAGCTTTGTTCTTGGTTTTTCCTTTGGTCAAGTTTCAGTAAATCATTTGTTCAAGTGAATGAAAAATGTTTGAAATCTTTGACGAAATCCAAGTCCTAATTTACTTTATTGTTATTGTTGAATGATATGAGTTTGTGATTTTGTGTTTCAAAGTTTGGTTTTGAGTTAATGCAAATTTGTTCAAAAGTTTTCAAAAATATGATTTTTCCCAAAAGTTAGATTCAACATTGAGTATTTTTGAGCCATTGATTGATCATACCTCCCTGATAAGGAGATTATCAAGGAGAAGTGAGGTCGTGGTTTTGGAAAGCTCAAGGGTGGGGAAAAACATTTGGAATAAATATGTCTTAATTTTCTTGTTCTTATTCTCATTGTTATACTGTTATTGTTCTAACCCCTTGAGTTTTGGTTAACTCATACCATAGGCCTACTTGTGGTGTTAGTTTATAAAGATTCAAGGCTGTTTGTTCTTGTTTGTTCCATCACAATCCAAGAGCATAAGCCTTCTTTGGCATTTCCCTTAATTGTGGTAGATAAGGGGTCCGTTCCAGTCCACTCAGGACTCCTTGGCTTGAGCCTAGCTGTTGGCCAAGTCCAAGGAAGCATTGATGGCCTTGCTAGGAAGTAAAGCAAGGCAGGTTCACTTTTCTTCCCTCTTTTTACTTTCTTGTAAATTTTGGTGCTAAGTGATTTGGTGTTGTCTGCTATATGTTGTGTTCTATTACATGAATCTTGTTCTTAGTTCTTAATATTGTTGTTATAATGCTTGTTTAATATTTATTTGGACTGAAAACGTTTTTGGCTTTGAAAAATCTTGATTCAGTATTGTAACCAGTGTTTGGGACTGCATGTTTTGATGAGATTTGGTAAGATTGAGTAGTTATTTAGGGGTGATTAGTGTTTGCATCTGATATTGAGGTGTATGTGAGTTGATATTTGCAAGTCTTGTGCTTTCAAACATTGAATCTGAATCTTTTCTCTAACTGGTTTGTTCTAGGTCCTTTTGAACTGACACTTTTTGAAAACCTAGTTTGTATGATTAACTAGGGCTAACAAGTGCTAAAACAAAGTTTGTGCAACCTGCTAAGTAGATTTGAGGGTTTAAAATTGGATTTGTGGTCAAGTATATCTGCAAGAAGGACTTTGTGTTCATCAGCAAAGTCAGTTAAGTAACATAAGCTTGAATCTAGTTCAAATCTTGTAACCATTGCATGAAACCAGTTGATTTGTGTGTAACTAAGTCTAACTGAGCTTTTGTATGCACTTGGTGAACTCTGGTTAGCTTATACTAGCTTAAACTTATCTTAATATCATCATATCTTCTTATTAATATGTCTGTGTCATGTATGTGCACTAATTGAATTAACTGTATCATTTCGCTGGATCAAATTGTGTTTTCTTGCTTGTTATTAACTCTCTACAAATCATTGGTCATAGGGGTGCCTTGATTGTACAAAGAAACCAACTAAATCTCTCTAAAAAAGAAAGTAAAAAAAGTCAAGCAGTGGGAACACTTTCCCACTGAAAGTTCTCACTGATAGTGTAATTTAGTCAACAGCTTATTAAAAGCTATTCTAGCTTATTCTATTGTGAAACAACTTGTTTTTTGAGATAGAAGTTATTATTTTAATCTTATAAGTCAGTTTTGAAGTTTACAGCTTTTTGTTTTAGCTTTTGACTAGAAAACGACTAATTGTCTTTTTCCAAAACAGCTTATTGCTTATTCCATCTTATTGAGTGTGCTTATTTGAAATCTTTTTGTTGAATAAGCTTAATTAAGTGATTTAAAACCTTCTGCAACTTGAATTAGCTCTTGAAGTGGTCTAGAACTCAAAAACAACTATTTTGTCATTTTGTGTAGAGAGCTTTGGCTTATTTTTGGCTTATTTCTTGAGCTTTTTCAAAAATTCTTTTTACAAATCGATTTATAATCTCAAAAGAAGTATGTATGTCAAATTTCAGCTTATGGCTTAATGGGCCAAAAAGCCCATTAAGTATAAGTTGTTTTCTATTAAGCTGTGATAAGCACTGGTTCAGCTTTTGGGCCTTTAGAGTTTTGTGTTTAAAATTGAATTTTAAGCTATTCTGGAAGTTTTGGGCTTATTTGGTGATCATTTTTATTATTGGGCCTAAATCGGCCCATTAAGCATTTTGTTTTCACTTTTGGCCCATTTGGAGGCCCAATACGGGTATTATGGTCATTTTACTTTCATTTTCTGTTTATTTAAGTTAAAATAAAGTAGTTTGCAAGTTTTTAGAATTTTTTATAAATTTTGAATTTTTTATATTATTTTAATATTTAATTTTAATTTTTAATCATCTTAAATAGTTTTAATTAGTTTTAAAATTTCAAAATACTTTTTAGTTTAATTAAGTTATTTTAGAGGTTTACAAATTGAAAATTCTTATTTTGGGCTTTTTATTAATTAAATTGATTTTTAGGGCTTTAATTAGCATTAAAAATTTATTATTTAATTAAATAAAAGGTTTGAGTAAGTTTTGATTTTTGGTAAACTCTAATTTCATTTTTAGGGATTTATTGTGTTTTTTAAGGAATTTTTAGGGTAATTTTTAAATTTCTCACGTTTTACGGATTTACGTTTACGTCTTTCGTCGTAGTTTAATTTTATTCGTAACCGTCATCATTTTCTCTTTTCTTTCTTCTCAATTTTAATCTCAAAGTTAATAAACCCTTAACACACACACAAAGCCTCCTTGAGAGCGATCCAACACAAAGGGTCATAAGTGTTTACGTTTTCCTAATCGTTCACTTATTACTTACCGCTTTTGCCTCGCTTTCCTAAATGAGTGTGAAAATACAACTATCATTTTGGCGCCGATGCCGGGGAGGCGTGTTGTGTTTGGATTTGAACAAATTTTGTTTTGATATTATCCATAAATAGTAATTGTGTGTCTTAAAACTCTAAGCACACGTATTATCGTCTTTCGTTTTTTGTGAAATATTATTACTATATTGTATACGTATCTCAATAAATTCACAAGTACTCCAAGAGTGTGAAAACACAACCTTGATTGGGATTTCATCACTCAATCATTGTATTCGAATCTCAAATAAAGAAAAAAAGCAAAATAGATAAATACTTTCGTGAAGCTTGATTTTGATAAACATAAACTATAAGGTGGGTATAAGGCGGTTGTATTTCACGACCTAAAGGAAAAAGGCTCTTAAGTGCTTAGTGCCGCCTCGTTTCCTCTGCTTGTTTGTGTGTGTTTTGATAAAAAGGGCTAATCGAGGGTTTGCCACCCAAAGTATTATCTACGTATCATATATATTTTCTTGGTTTCAAAGATTAAACCCTCTTGAACGTTTTGGTGTTCCACCAACGTTCTCAAGTCATCGAAGGCGTTTACTTCACGTGATCGTTTTCATTCCTTGAGGCTCCTTTAATCAAGAGATTTGATTTGAGGAGAGATTTGTAGATTTGTGTCTACGTAATACATTACCAAAATCCAAAAAAAGTAAAAAACAATCATAAACACAAAAAAAAATTGGAAAAATCAAAAACACCCAAAAGAATCTTCTTTGCTCATCCCCACGTTGTACGTGACGTTTATGAAAACTCGTAACCAAGCAAGACGTGCACGTAAACGTAGAAACCGAAAGGAAGGAACACCTTCTAGTGAATAATCTCCTATTGACGAACCCATCATAGAACAACAAGCACCCATGGCTAATCGTACTATGATGGAGTTGCTTCAAGCACCCATCGAGGGTTATGGATAGGCAATTGTGATTCCCGCTATCCTTGCGGAGAATTTTGAGGTTAAGACGGGTTTGTTTTCCATGATTCAAAACAACAAGTTTCGTGGTGATGAAAAGGACAACCCTCATAACCACATTCGCTAAATCAATCGTCTTACCGCGACTTGCAAGTTTAAGGATTTAACACCCCCAATTTTACATTGCGCAGCGGAAATACACAATTGGGTGTTATTTACAAACTTCATTTTACAACTCTTTAAACGACCCAAAAACGGTACATTTTTGAATAAATATGGAAATAATTTAAATCAATGTCTAAAACCTTCAATCCCAAGTAAAATCAGTTAAAAATATATCAGAGTGGCGTACAGGTTCCCCTAGGATCTTAATCAAAACAACAAACCTTTTACCAAAATACTTGACCATTTACTATATGTTTATGACAATAGGGGAAGGAATATGTTTTAGACCAAATTACTACAAAAGCAATCCAGCAATCCTTCTCTAGCAAGCTCCGCAAATCAACAACTTCAAGTACCTGAAATACATGCTTAAAATCATCAACACAAAGGTTGAGCAAGTCTAGTTTTACAAAACATAATTGAACACATCGTAAAAATCATTCACAATTGTTTAATAGAATTGTGGTCATACAATCTATTAATCAGGTATATCATAATATAGCAGTAGCTATTGAATTGTATTAAGCGCATGACACTGACCCCTTAACTTAGTCACCCACGCCAAATGCCAGCATGACTAGAAAAATTACCAGTGCCCCTACTAGGATATTAATTGCAAGAATACCAATTCTCATTCACGTAAAATTATCCTTCCCAGCGGGTTACTCAGCGTAAAGCCCTAATCTCAGATAGGGTTTTCAGCCCAATTGTACTATTATTAGAATAAGCGGCTATTCCCAACTCGCAACATCAAGTCAGAAGATAGTTAACGGCTCATGAATTTAGGGTCTTATGCAATTAGGTACTTATACAATTCATTTCATCAAAGGCAACATCGGGTCTAACAATTACTCATGACATGTGTTCATTTTACTTCAAATAGCATGTATCCCCCTCGCGGGTTTTAAAATCATTAAACAAGTAGAAAGAGAGGCTATAGACTCACCTGAAGTAATAGCAGTAGTAAGACGATCTTCGACGATAGTTGATGCCCGTTAAACACAAAAACCGCAACCTATCAAATAAGGCGCGTTCATCAATAATAACTCGAGTAAAATCCATACTTAGTAATATCAAACTCAAAATCATAAAATCACAATCAATCCAAAATAAAATAATACAAGTGACCTTTTTATTTCATTCTATATATTTTTCTATTAGTTAATTTCCTTCGATAAAAATCCACCGGTACACACCAAATGTACAGGCTCATTTACCCCACTTAAACACGTCAAATTTTTATGATACTAATCAGAAACTTCACTTACTATATATAGAAAGCCCTGTTAAAAACTCATCAAAAGATTTTACATTTAAAGTTCCCTGCCCGACACATCTTTGAACTACAAAAACCGGACAGTTTTACGTCAACAACTCATATAGTCTTTTAACACATTTATTTTTCTCCGTTTATGAAACCGACACTCAACTTTGAAAATAACTCGACATCCTCATACTTAACATTCAAAATCAGTCCATGACGTATTTAAAAATCCATTTTATAGTCCCCGAGATTTGATCAAAATATCGACAACAATTATATATTGTGCCGATACTCGTCTCCCGGTACACGAAATAATCAAACTAACGTAACTTTTCGCTCGTTTGGAGCTAGAAGTCCTACCTTATACCAAAACGAAGATAAAAACATCCTCTACAACAATATCTAATTAGTTCATCTCAAACTCAAACTCATATTTTCAGAAAATTAACTTTAATAATCTGTTATAAAATATATATTTAAATATCCTTCAAAATTAATTTTTCACCACATTTTAACCCTATTTTTACCACTATAATCATTCTTACACTACTAGTTTATATCATAACACACTAAATCATACTAGATGATTAATTCATAAAAACTCAACTCAAAAATATTAACATGCAATCATAAAAATAATGTGTATGAACATAAACACCTACATACAACAACAATTTAAGATCAAACAACAAGATTTTCATCCAAAAATGGGTTTTTCAAAAATATCAATGCATGTAAGAAATTTTTATACCAATGTGTAGAGATTGATGAAACTAAGATGGGTCTTTGATTAGAATTAAGAGATTCAAGTTAGAAATTTTGACATGGTGGTTTTTGGTGGCTATGGGGGTGACGGCAACAAGGGGTGGGAGAGAGAGGGAAGAGAAATTTTTTGTTGGTAGTGTAATGTGTGTTTATTTTGTGTTTTAATTTCCTTTTATATGGAAAAAGTTTAGGGTAGTTTTTGCCAATTGTGATTCTTTTGGACCAAAGTGCAAATACTTTGTTAAAAAGCGGGAAATGACTATTAGTCACTTTTGAAAATTTTTACGGGTCTCGGGTTTCATAAAAATGCTTCTCAAAACTTAAAACGCACACAAAATATGATATTATATAGTCCTGGCACGACTTAATACGACATTAAAATAAAAACGTCAAAATATTAAACATCGACGTGTTTAAAATAAAACGTAAAATTTCTCGGGCATCCGTCGATATCGTCATCACTAATAATCCTCGCAACTCGTCAAAACGTAAAAATAAATTTTTCAACATCATCCAAATCAAATTACCAATCGTCATGACAATCAACCTCGTCAAAAATTTCAAAAATATACGTAAAAATATAATTAAATAATGACCACGATTTTGGGTTGTTACATCCTACCCTCCTAAAAGAGAGCGACGTCTCGACACTCAACCCGCCTCACATTCGCACTTCCTCACTTCTAGAGTCAACGTGATCTCTTATTCTCAAGAGATACTCACGTCTTTCACACCAGTCCAACTCAATTCTTATGATATCACCATATCCACAACTATTACTTCACTTCAACTTTCAATTTCACCTTCTATTATGCTAATATTCCTTCATCATTCATACTTCTTCAGTATTACTTTCTCAGTTTTATTCTTGCCCCAATATTCTGACAACATACCCCACAACTATGTATGTTCTCAAATTACACCTCTTAACTACTGATATGACTATTATCATATCATAAAGATTCCATCTTTACTAATTTCCATTAGTCCTCATAGTGAAATATTAAGATATCATCATCCCAAGTTTCAATTATATGTTGAGGTGATTGATACCAATTTCAATTACCATCGTTCAATTCAACCTTTCACTCTGTCCAATGCTTTCCGAAAATACGTAATATTCCTTCTTAACTCAATTCTTCACACTTTTCGTAGAAATTTCTAATATCCTAAAGTCAATCTCAATCCCTGGGTTACATATAATATGTTTAAACCTTAATCAATACTCATACTTTATCACAGCGATTTCCAGTACTCCAAAATTACTCTGCCTCTATGTCCTGAGGTTACACTGAAACTAAATATAATGAGTTTATCCATAATTCTAACCAGTCACTTAAATACTTTCCATACTCATTTTCCACTTTCATTCATTCAAACAATCTCTATGTCCCGAGTGTAGTGATTGCTAGATCACTGAATTACTGTACCTTCCATAGTACATTATTACATCTTCCTCGTATCATATACTGTTTAAATAACTCCGTTAGTCTCATATATTCAAATCTGAAATATATAATGGTCAAATCACTTCCTGATATCATAATATATTATATTCCAACCATTATGTATCAATACTTCAATTTGTAAAATCCCTTCGATACTACATGCAACACTCTCAGCACTCTAAGAATAATAAAATTCTCTTTATAATCTGAACAATTCATTCACCACTGGTCCTTGCCTTCTTAACACACTCTCTGATATGATAGAAGAAAAATTAGATAATCACAATAACCGTTTTTGTCCCACAAAAACATACATCTCAACTCTTTCATTTCTATTACCATTCTATTTCAAAATTTCCAACAATCTGTTGATCTTCTTTCTTTGATATTCCTTTTTCCATTAGTTTATCACCTTGATTCTAACTTTCTTTCAATTCCATCCATTCTGCTTGTTGCTACCAATATTCTAATTATCTCAAAACTCAAGAGTCAATTCTCAATTACTTCAGAAACTTTATAAACTCTTTTTCCTTCTCCTCCTTACTAAATACTCACTAGTTGATAGTGACAGTATCCACACTTATCCTTCATAATCTAAAACGTACTTCATAATACAGAACTATAACATGTCCCATCTAAAATTTACCGATTATTATTTCTCAGTCATCATTAGGTAATCCTTAACTCCTTCCTTTAAAATCCCCGAATGGCATTTATACACAAGTCCTTCTTATTCTTATTTTCTTCATACTTGATTCTATACAAGTAATACTTTTCAATCCCAGAAAAAATACCACAATGTCCAATCTCATGATCATATAAACCCCGTTACACTTCTTTATTCAAGTCAACACACTACTATTGCTTTCCTTTCCACTTGATATTATCCAAATATCATCATCACAGCTCTATAATTCCTTCAGATTCCTCCAATACTAACTATACAGACACAAAACTTCATTCTATCCTCAGCGTTCATAAACAACTTCCTCAACTACAAAATCAGATCTCACATCCACAACTTAAATATATGAATGGGTTTCACACATTTAGTTCTTCTTTGTCATCTTTATCAATGGTTCAACAATCAGTGAAAACCTCTCGATAAACCTCCGATAATACCCAGCTTACACAAAGGAATTGACAAGCTTCAGTCGGTTTCGTCGGTATCGACAAAGCCTCAATCGTTTCAATCTGGTCAGATTTTTACGATCACTTAAGCCATAGATTGCACATTCTAAAACATCTATAAAACTCAAACTAAAATTCTCATCCAAAGAATTTTACACACCATTCCTTTTTAATAACAATTTTCCAGTTGTTAGGGAATATTTTTCTTTCTTTCAATCATCTACTCATTACACTAAACATTCACACTTAAATATTGGACACCGATTTCTAGTGCTCAGTTTGTTCAACCTTACATCAATCATTTTATTCACAAAGCATCCAACTTCTTTACTTACTTACATTATTTCTTCTCTGACGACTTACCCTTCCAGTCAAATCAGATTATCCTTATTGTCTCATCTGCCAATCCTTACAATAAAACATATTACCATCCTCAACTTCCTGACAATGCCATATAATAAAATATACAATCAGATTGGATAACTCCTATCACCAAGCTAACACAAAACTTTCCTTTTTCCCATGACGACAGTGAACTCTACAATTCCGCAGAATAATCACATAGTATCCTCAAGTACCAAATCATCTTCTCATTCTTTTCCGACTACTACTAGTAAAGCGCACATAAAATTTGACTTATTGTAGTTTCCTACTACATACCTTCTCATCATTGACCAATAAAATCGTCAAATAGGAATTCCACTGATTACTCCCTGAAATCAGTACTCAAGGCTCAACAACATTCCAATTTAATTCTTTCCACCTTTATTTATCATATCCTATGATATTCATCCTTATCCTGGTTAACTTTCTCACAACTCTAGTTCAGTTAATTTCGCTATACTTCTTAATTCCATAAACTCAGAAAATATTTCCTTAATATATACATATATATTATTCTTCCGTCGGAGAATTTCTCATTTCGACTAATCGCAAATTATCGTTGATTTCTCGTCCTCAAGTCTGCTAAAATATGACATATTCAAATCTCAATATATTCTCAATAACACCTTCAGAATTTAATACACCATCAATAACACTTTCAGAATTTCAATAAAATTCTAACTCAATGATTACTAGATAGGAATATAAAAATTAGTACATCTAAATCTCAAATCTTATCAGTATTTCCAAAATATAGGCTGTAATAGCAGCAACATTCCCTTCATATTGATTTTCCATTATCTGAATAATTCCTTTATTCAATCTCCTTTACCGAAATGAAAACATTTCATTACCACAGAAATACCAATTCTTATACCACATTCCTTGTTATTCCTTCAGCAGCTCGACCTCCAGCTAGTCCGTACTTACTTCAAGTAAATAGATAATTACTTAAGTGGTATAAAATACATGTGATCTACACATTGTACTTCCTCCTGCTTACCCGATTTATAGTAACTGCTTGAATACCATCTCTTCTTATCTTAGACTATTAAATTCCAAGTTTACATTCTCTTAGAGGAAATAAACTCCTATTCCTTATTGTCATTTTCAACAATACCGTTCCTTTACCCTTTTCTGCCACACTTAATTTCGAATCAGGATCAATCTTTAAATACTATCTATTTTTGTCGACTTGAACATTCCCAAATGACTATCGATATATTAAACATCCATCAGTTACTCGAACTTATCCATATAGTTACACCTTTCTAATTACCATCAGTATTCGTACGACACTCTTCACCACATCTCTTTTCATTCCTAATAATCCAATACACATACATACTTTTAAAATCTTGCAAAATAACAACAACATCTCTAACTGGAACAGCAACATCTTCAATCTCAACAGCATCTTCAGTCTCAGCAACATCTTCAACTAAAACAACAGGATTTTCAATCTCAGTAGTATCTTCAGTTTCAACAGCATCTCGTCTCCTCTAAGCACTATCAGCTTCAAACAATCTAACAACTATTCCCACAATCATATAATCTACCCTAATGGTTGGCAACCTTTGGAGACATATTTCAAGATACTCAGTCACACACAGACACAGGAATCCCTGCTATTGACAGAAACATATCTCACTCAACTCTTTCCATGTGATAACAGTAGAAAGAAACTTAATAAGTATACACATCGAGATAGAAAGAATAGGGTCTTTTCATCAAGATATATCATGAATACTGCATACGCCAACAACATAATGCTACCTAAATTCCACAATCATCTCAAAAGAAAAGATAACAAAGACACATCAAAATACTAAAGGGTAATAGTAGATTTCATCCATAAATCCGAGAAAATCGCAACAAAACCTTGTCACTAATGCCACTTACCCTTACCATCCTAAAAAACAACAATAATAATAATCCATCACAAAACTACCTCACAACATCTAGATAATCCAAATACAACACAACAATACATAAACTGAAATACAACAAAGATCCATCACTACATCACTCCATAGGATGTGGTCCATCACTTTCTCCAACTTGGCTCGTTCCTGCTTCATCTTCATCTGGTCCTAACTAGCAGCACCTCCCTTTTGGATCCAAACATGGTGGATTCTTAAATCCATACCTCAAAATCCCTCCTTGACACGACGGATCTATCATATAATGAGAATTTGCATATACCTCACTATCCTGAAACTTCCAATGTGGCTCAAGATACGGCCCAAGATGAGCTACTTATTCATTTAACGTGCGAAGCCTATCTATCTCTTTCTGATACTTCTCAAAATCAGTCCCATAACTTCTCACTTCAGTTCTAACCTCAGTTCTTCCAACCTCACTCTCAGTCATATAATTATCACTATCAGATTCTACAACATTTTTCTTATCATTCGTATCATCCTCGTAATCTAACCATCCACCTGAAATCTTATGATTACCTACATACTGATTCTGCACACTCCATTGACCTACAGCAAATCCCCCATTCTTGACGTAATATGGTATATCAGACATTTTCTGAAATCACAGAAAATTCAAAAGTACATAAGGTCATTATTCAAAAATATATATGCAATGCATAACTATGCAAATGCAAATGAATTACGTATGCCAAATAGATATATGTATGCGATGCAATGCAATATACTGCAAATGATAATTATACAATATTCATAAAAATGAAATTATGATAAAAGCACTCCACGTCCTTTCATTAATACCAATACCTCATTGCAGTATTTACTTAATAAATACTCAAGAATTCACAACAATTATAAGGGATACATCTATAATAACAAAGCATAACAAAAATAAATAATCTTACCGGAGCCTTGCAGAGAAGTTGCGTTGCTTTTATAAAATACTTTCGACACCAAAGTTATAGTTTAGGACATTTTCCAAAAATCGACCTAATTCGCTATAACTAAAAAGCTCTGGTTATCAATCTTTAACACCCTCAATTTTACATTGCGCAGCGAAAATACACAATTGGGTGTTATTTACAAACTTCATTTTACAACTCTTTAAACGACCCAAAAGACGGTACATTTTGGAATAAATATGGAAATAATTTAAATCAATGTCTAAAACCTTCAATCCTAAGTAAAATCAGTTAAAAATATATCAGAGTAGCGTACAGGTTCCCCTAGGATCTTAATCAAAACAACAAACCTTTTACCAAAATACTTGACCATTTACTATATGTTTATGACAATAGGGAAAGAAATCTGTTTTAGACCAAATTATTACAAAAGCAATCCCGCAATCCTTCTCCAGCAAGCTCCGCAAATCAACAACTTCAAGTACCTGAAATACATGCTTAAAATCATCAACACAAAGGTTGAGCAAGTCTATAGGTTTTACAAAACATAATTGAACACATCGTAAAAATCATTCACAATTGTTTAATAGAATTGTGGCCATACAATCTATTAATCTAGTATATCATATTATAGCAGTAGCTATTGAATTGTATTAAGCTCGTGACACCGACCCCTTAACTTAGTCACCCACGGCAAATGCCAGCATGACTAGAAAAATTACCAGTGCCCCTACTCGGGTATTAATTTCAAGAATACCAATTCTCATTCACGTAAAATTATCCTTCCCAGTGGGTTACTCAGCGTAAAGCCCTGGTCTCAGATAGGGTTGTCAGCCCAATAGTACTATTATTAGAATAAGTGGCTATTTCCAACTCGCAACATCAAGTCAGAAGATAGTTAACGGCTCATGAATTTAGGGTCTTATGTAATTAGGTACTTATACAATTCATTTCATCAAAGGCAACATCGGGTCTAACCATTAGTCATGACATGTGTTCATTTTACTTCAAATAGCATGTATCCCCCTCGCGGGTTTTAAAATCATTAAAACAAGTAGAAAGCGAGGCTATAGACTCACCTGAAGTAATAGCAGTAGTAAGACGATCTTCGACAATAGTTGATGCCCGTTAAACACAAAAACCGCAACCTATCAAATAAGGCGCGCTTATCAATATAACTCGAGTAAAATCTATACTTAGTAATATCAAACTCAAAATCATAAAATCACAATCAATCCAAAATAAAAATAATACAAGTGACCTTTTTATTTCATTCTATATATTTAATCTATTAGTTAATTTTCTTCGATAAAAATCTACCGGTACACACCAAATGTACAAGCTCATTTACCCCACTTAATAACGTCAAATTTTTATGATACTAATCAGAAACTTCACTTACTATATATAGAAAGCCCTGTTAAAAACTCATCAAAAGATTTTACATTTAAAGTTCCCTGCCCGGCACATCTTTGAACTACAAAAACCAGACAGTTTTACGTCAACAACTCATATAGTCTTTTAACACATTTATTTTTCTCCGTTTATGAAACCGACACTCAAATTTGAAAATAAATCGACATACTCATACTTAAAATTCAAAATCAGTCCATGACATATTTAAAAATCCATTTTATAGTCCCCGAGATTCGATCGAAATATCGACAACAATTATATATTGTGCCGATACTTGTCTCCCGGTACACGAAATAATCAAACTAACGTAACTTTTCGCTCGTTTGGAGCTAGAAGTCCTACCTTATATCAAAACGAGGATAAAAACATCCTCTACAACAATATCTAACTAGTTCATCTCAAACTCAAACTCATATTTTCAGAAAATTAACTTTAATAATCTGTTATAAAATATATATTTAAATATCCTTCAAAATTAATTTTTCACCACATTTTAACCCCATTTTTACCACTATAATCATTCTACACTACTAGTTTATATCATAACACACTAACTCATACTAGATGATTAATTCATAAAAACCCAACTCAAAAATATTAACATGCAATCATAAAAACTAATGTATATGAACATAAACACCTACATACAACAACAATTTAAGATCAAACAACAAGATTTTCATCCAAAAATAGGTTTTTCAAAAATATCAATGCATGTAAGAAATTTTTATACCAATGTGTAGAGATTGATGAAACTAAGATGGGTCTTTGATTAGAATTAAGAGATTCAAGTTAGAAATTTGTGAAATGGTGGTTTTTGGTGGCTATGGGGGTGACGGCAACAAGGGGTGGGAGAGAGAGGGAAGAGAAAATTTTTGTTGCTAGTGGAATGTGTGTTTATTTTGTGTTTTAATTTCCTTTTATATGGAAAAAGTTTAGGGTAGTTTTTGCCAATTGTGATTCTTTTGGACCAAAGTGCAAATACTTTGTTAAAAAGCGGGAAATGACTATTAGTCACTTTTGAAAATTTTTACGGGTCTAGGGTTTCATAAAAATGCTTCTCAAAACTTAAAATGCACACAAAATATGATATTATATAGTCCCGACACGACTTAATACGACATTAAAATAAAAACGTCAAAATATTAAACATCGACATGTTTAAAGTAAAACGTAAAATTTCTCGGGCATACGTCGATATCGTCATCACTAATAATCCTCGCAACTCGTCAAAACGTAAAAATAAAATTTTCAACATCATCCAAATTAAATTACCAATCGTCATGACAATCAACCTCGTCAAAAATTTCAAAAATATACGTAAAAGTATAATTAAATAATGACCACGGTTTTGGGTTGTTACAAAGGACGTCTCGAACGAATCGATTGAGATGATGCTTTTTCCGTATTCCTTAGCTGGGCCGGCTAAAATTTGGTTAGAGAAAGAGCCACCCAATTCTATATTGACGTGGAAGGATCTCGTTTTGAAGTTCGTGAACCAATTTTTCCCACCCTCTAAGACTAAGCATTTGAAAAATGAGATTTCAAAGTTTTCACAAGAGTATAATGAGAGTTTTCAACGGCTTTGAATAGGTTTAAGGAAATGTTGCATGAATGTCCTAATCACGGTTTTTCTGACTTACATCAAATCGACACGTTTTACAATGGCTTGACGATCATGAGCGAGATTATCTCAATGCCGCCACGGGTGTAAATTTTTGTGTAAAACGGTCGAGGAAGCGTTGTTGATCATTGAGAATAGATCCAAGGTTTATAGCCCTCGTAGCACATCGAGTGTTCACAAGGCTTCGTCTTCGCCTTGATTGTCATATACCATCGATGCTTGCTAAATAGAGGCGAATTTGGAGAACAAGATTTTTGATAAGCTTAAAGGACTTTTGATTGAGTTTAAAGTTGGTGAACAACCCTCTCCCACTACGGCTAAAGCGTTTGAGGTTTATTGTATGTGTTGTGGTGGAGGTCGTGATTTCTCCGAGTGCATTACCAACGGTGGTAACACTTAGAGTGCCTACGCGGCCACGGGAACTTATAACCAAAACGGTCATGTTACCTGCACTAATCAATTGACTCCACCGGGTTTTCCACCAAACCAAAATGCTAACAATTATCGAAACAATCAAGTTGGTTACCAAGGAAATCAAAGGAACAATTATAAGGGTAACAACTATGGGAATCAAGGGACTCGTAATCAAGTCCACAACAAAAATCAAAACCGTGATTTTCAAAACAACAACAAAGGTTTGCAACACTTGAAAGATCTTCCTAATGAGTTTGTTGATTATGCAACGGGTAATGATACTAGGTTTGATAATATACAAAGAGAGATCATTAGCCTAAGATCCGAGTTTAAGAATGATTTGAAAAATGAGTTGAAAAACGAGCTTGCAAATGAACATAAGACTCATACAAACAAAATGGAGATTAACGTGCAAAGGTTACAACAAAATCAACAAAAAATGGAGCAAGGCCAACATGAGATTAAACAAGAGATGCTTAAGGCGGATAAAAGGCAATCTAAGTTTGAGGATATAATATCAAGCATGTTTGAGGCTATAATGTGTAAACCGTCTTCTTCGGGTGGTCTTCCTAGTAACACCGTGTCAAATCCGAAGGGAGAGATGAAAGTGATTACCACACGTAGTGGTAAGACCACTAAGGAACCGACTCCTCAACCAATTACACCTATGGTGGAGGAAATTGAGGAAGAACTCGAGGTGGTGGTTGAAAAGGAGCACATTACAATCCCACAAAGTACCGCTCAAACCACACCTACGGTCGACCCTTTACCATCATTGGAACCCGAGATTCCAAAGGCTATTCCTATGACCCAACCCACACCACCCTTATCTTACCCATCGAGACTTTAGAAAGAGAAATTGCAAAAGCGAGACAACTACCAATTTGAGCTTTTCATGAAGATGTTTCGTGATATGCATTTTAACATAAGTTTTGTCGATGCTTTAATCAAGATGCCTCGATTTGCCGCCAACTTTAAGAGTTTGTTAAACAACAAGGAGAAATTGCAAAAATTTTCTAGTTGTTCATCGGTTTATCTTAACCGCATTCCTCAAAAAGTCGGTGATCCCGGTAAATTTTTAATTCCGGTTGGTATTCAAGATATGGAAGAATGCTATGCCTTGTCCAATCTTGGTGCTAGTATTAATTTAATGCCTCTTGCAATCTTCAAGTCGTTCAATCTTTCTAATCTTACTCCTTCAAGAATGTCTATCGGGATGGTCGATCATTCTATGATTCCCGCATGTGGATTGGCCGAAGATGTTTTTGTGAAAGTTGGAAAGTTCTATTATCCGGTAGACTTTATCGTAGCTGATATTCCCACGGATCCTAAAGTTCCTCTTTTTTTTAGGTCGTTTGTTTTTGGATACGTCAATGGCGTTGATTGATGTGCATGCTAGGAAAATCACCTTACGTTTCAACAACGAGGAACTTGTTATAAACGCAACACAAAACTCCAAACTTTCTCATGTTTATTCTATCGCGATGTTAAACCATATTGATATGATAGATGTCGTTTGCGAAGAATTTTCATAAGAATTTTTAGGTTTTGTTGATGAAGAAAATAGTGGCAATCCCACTATGCTCGATCCTATTCTTGATAACTCGACACTATCCTTCACTCCATTTGAAGGAGGTGGTTTCACTTTGGAAGAGTTTGATGTACCTCGAACTTCTAACGAAGACCTCGACAACGATGAGGACTTTTCGATTATCAAGGATTTTCTTAACGATTTCCCATTTCCTTTGCCGGTAGAGGTTATGAGTATCGAATCCAAATCTTCAATCGAGGAACCACCAATCCTCGAGTTGAAAGATCTTCCTCCTCATCTTCAATATGTATTCTTGGAAGGAGAAGATAAGTTGCCAGTTATTATTACGAAGGATCTTTCGGATGATGAAAAAACCGCACTTATCGATGTCTTGAAGGATCACAAAAGGGAAATTGTGTGGAAATTATTCGACATGGGTATCGACCCTAAATTTTGTATCCACAAAATTTTGATGGAGGAAGACTACAAACCCGCAATGCAATGTCAAAGGAAGGTGAACCCCAAAATTCATGACGTTATCAAAAAGGAAGTCCTTAACTCCTAGAAGCGGGAATGATTTACCCTATTTCGGGTGAGTCCCATTCATTGTGTCCCTAAAAATGGAGGAATGACCGTTGTGCCAAACGATGACAACGAATTAATTCCAACTCGATTCGTGACCGGTTGGAGGGTGTGTATTGAGTATCGTAAGTTAAATGACGCCACTCGTAAAGACCTTTTTCCGTTGCCCTTCATGGATCAGATGTTGGAGCGTCTTGCGGGAAACGATTTCTATTGCTTTTTAAATTGTTTTTCTGGTTACTTCCAAATACCCATCGATCCTCGTGATCAAGAAAAAACTACGTTTACGTGTCCATATGGAACGTTTGCCTATCGTAGAATACCATTCGGACTTTGCAATGCACCGGGGTACTTTCAAAGGTGCATGATGGCTATATTTCATGACATGATCGAGAAGACGATGGAAGTCTTATGTATGACTTTTCCGTGTTTGGTAGTTCGTTCACTTCATGTTTAGGAAATTTGAAGCATATGTTAAAACGTTGTGAGGAAACCAACCTTGTGCTCAGTTGGGAAAAATGTCATTTTATGGTTAAAGAAGGAATCATCTTAGGGCACAAGGTCTCGAAAGCGCGGATTGAGGTAGACAAAGCTAAGATAGACATCATCGCCAAATTACCTCATCTCAAAACCGTCAAGGGGGTTAGGAGTTTCCTAGGCCACGCGGGCTTTTATCGTCGATTCATCAAGGATTTTTCAAAGATATCTCGACCTATTACACATCTCCTCGAAAAAGATGCTCCTTTCGTCTTTAACGAAGATTGTGTACGAGCCTTTGAAATCCTTAAGAGTAAACTTACCGAAACTCCCATTCTTGTTGCTCCCAATTGGAGCCTCCCCTTCGAACATATGTGTGATGCAAGTGATTACGCTAGTGCGGCCGTTTTGGGCCAACGTCATGAAAATTACTTCTTTCCTATCCACTATGCTAGCAAGACGATGACTGAGGCTCAACTAATGTATACCACAACGGAAAAGGAATTACTTGCCATGGTGTATGCATTTGAGAAATTCTTACCTTACCTCGTCTTGAACAAAAGCATAGTATATACGGATCATTCGGCAATCGAGTACCTCTTGGTCAAACAAGATGCTAAGCCTAGGTTGCTTCGTTGGATTATCCTCCTACAAGAATTTGATGTCACAATACTTGACAAAAAAGGAGCCGAGAATCTAGCGGCCGATCACCTCTCTCGTTTGGAAGATCCTCACCAAAGTGTATACGAGAAGAAGGAAATCACCGAAAAATTTCCTCTCAAGACACTTGGTGTAGTGAATTCCAAGAAAGACTCATCCACCCCATGGTTTGCGGACATCGCAAATTACCATGCGGGCAACTTCATCATTAACGGTATGACGACTCAACAAAAACGGAAATTCTTTCGTGACGTCAAGTTCTACTTTTGGAAAGACCCTTACCTATTTTGGACTTGTGTGGATCAAATTATTCGACGTTGTCTTTTTGGCACCGAAGCTTCTAACATCCTTATAGCTTGTCACGAGGGACCCACGGGTGGTCACCATGGTGCTAATCTCACGGTGAAGAAGGTCTTTGATGTCGGTTTCTTTTGGCCCACTATTTACCGAGATGCACACGTACTTTTCAAGTCGTGTGACTCATGCCAACGACAAGGAAAAGCCTCACAACACGATGAAATGCCACAAAATATCATCCAAGTGTGTGAGATCTTTGACGTTTGGGGAATTGATTTTATGGGGCCGTTCCCATCGTCTCGTGGTAATAAGTACATCCTTGTCGTCATTGACTACCTATCCAAGTGGGTGGAAGCTAAGGCTTTTCCCATGAACGATGCTCGTGTGGTAGTCAACTTTTTGAAGCAATTGTTCCCTCGGTTTGGAACCCCTCGTGCTATCATAAGCGATCGTGGAACCCATTTTTGTAATGACCAATTCGAAAGGCAACTAAAGAAATATGGGGTTACACATCGGCTTCTACGGCTTATCACCCGCAAACGAATGGGCAAGTGACGTTTCAAACCAAGCTTTGAAGAGGATCTTGGAAACATCGATAGGAGAGAACCTACAATCGTGGTCGGATAAGTTAGACGATGCTTTATGGGCCTTTCATACCGCTCATAAGATGCCCATTGGGTGCACTCCTTACAAGCTTGTGTATGGGAAGAATTGTCACTTGCCAATGAACTCGAAAACAAAGCTTATTAGGCCCTAAAGCATTGTAATGATGACATTGAAACCGTGGGAAAACACCAGAAAAAAAATTTGAATGAATTAGATGAATTAAGATACATTGCTTATGAAAATTCATTGATTTATAAAGAGAAAACCAAAAGTTTCACGATTCGAAAATTAAATACCGGGTTTTTAACATTGGAGATCAAGTATTGCTTTTTAACTCAATATTGAAAATATTTTCCGGCAAGTTGAAATCCCGTTGGTCCGTACCATTCACCATTGCTCAAGTGTTTCCTTATGGGACCATCAAGCTAGCTCAAAATGATGGTCCTAACTTTAAGGTGAATGGCCATAGGTTGAAGCACTACTTTGGTGGGGAAGTTCCCTCTTTGAACTACCTCGACCAAGTCACCTTTCTTAGTGATAATTATTATTGAGGCGATCGAGTCGAGCTCGTGACTCGGTAATCAAAAACAAGGGCCTCGTGGGGGAGACCTATGCTTATCCATGTACATATTGTCGCTTTCTAATGTAGCTTACGTGAGGGGATTTTTTCCCTTCCAACCTTTGTTCCGTGGTTGTTTGTGACTTGTGGTTTTTAGATGATCATTATCCTCATGATTGGAGCCTCTCATGTTTGTTTTACGTGAGCACTCGATCGTTTGCTTGGAATAATTTCTCGATATCCATATGATATATCCTTGATTGTTCTAACCTTAGGTTTTTGGCACACTTTATAAATGGCTATAGATTTAATGGTTCCACCCTTTCCATGCTAGATTAAGCATTCGACTTCGTCTCTAGTATGGGGGTATCCTACCCTTAGACTCGAAACATTATGGACAATGTTTAACTTTAGTATGGGGGTGAATAGATACTTGCCTTGCCAAACCTTCACGCTTTCAAAATTTTATCTTTTTGTTTATCGTTTTGTTTCAAAATAAGGCTAAAAATGACCAAATTTTAAATTTTTTCTCATGTTTCATAAGTGTTTGAAGACACGAATGTAGATTTTCCGATGGCGAGAATAAGAGGAATTTTTGACTCGACCTTGCATGTTGAGCACTTAGCTTCGATTCCTTAACTTTATATTTGGCTAAGTCTCTTAAATGAAGACGAGAAATGATAGAGTTAATTATAAGTTACTATGCTACACGTAGAGTACTCGTATTCTTTCAAAAACGCATGTGTTCTAATTGTTTGCTTATTCTCCCTTCGCTTGTATATATTTTGCTAATAAGTATTGGCTTAGCGGTTTAGTCTTGATTGTTGGTTTCTAGTCTTTTCTAGTAGCTTCCATGTAATTAAATTAGGAAAAGATTAAGGTATCGCCAGCTTCACGTTTTTGAAGTATTCGCAACCCGAATAATCGAAAGCTTCACCCAATAATAAGATTTCAAGTGCTCACCTAAATCAAGAAAAAATTCGAAGCTCACAAGGCCGAAAATTCTATGAAAAATTAAAAGTGATTAAGCCTTAATCTTTGAAGCTTTAAAGATCCAAAATTCGCTTTAACGTGAGGATATACGTCTTTGGCCATAATAAACACCTCATGGCAAGGTTAAATAAAAGGCAAGGCAAGACCGAAGTCATAATAAAAGCTCCATGGAGGAGTTGAATAATAGGTGGAGGTAAACCTATGATAATAAGGCCCATCCATTAGGGGGCGTATAAAAGTCTTTGTAATAAGTGTCATGTTCAAAACTGTTATAATACCGTGTTTATCGATCCTTCTTGTTGGCTTAATTTTTTGACATCGTTGTCTATTAGGGGAGGTTATTATTTCGATGGTCTTGGTTACACCGTTATGACTCTATTTTTGGACCTTTATCTCTATCATCGCATAAGTTAAAAATGTATCCTCGTGAACATTCAAGACAAAATAAAATATAAGATATACCAGTTAGGATTAAGGGGGTCTAAGTACGTGATTAGGGAATATGAGTAGTGTTAGCATTGCTAACTTATAATGAAAATGATCTCGTTACACGCTTGGCATGGAATTGGGTGAAAATCGAGGACGACGAAATTATTTCTAACGAAGCATTCATGTGTTCTTGTTCTATGAAACTAAACGTCCCATTTTGCGATGAAAATCATACATTATGTCTAGAACGCAAATAGTAGCAAGTAGTAGTAATGTAGTATAGTTTACATTTCAATAAAAATCCATAAAAATGAATTTTGGAGGTGCTACGATACTTTATTCTAGCATTGCGTGAGGGCATGGCAATGGTTTAGTATGGGGGAGTGATGAGACTACTTTTATACATAGTCTCATCGTCCAAAATGGGCTTAAAACGGTTAGAATATCATCAAAAGTGCCAAATATATGCTTCTGTTTCCTCAATGTGTATTTTAGGTACGGATATGGAGAAAATGACAAAAGAACACAAGAATCAATCAAAAACGAACACGGGAAAAGAATCCGCACAATGAACCGGGCGCTAGAGTTGATTTTCCAAGAAACGTCCTTGAATTATTAAAGATTGTACAAGAAGGGTCCTTCATTATTAAAGAATTGACACTTTAAACCCTTATATATTCATAATTACAAGTTTGGTCCCTAAAGTTTGTTAATTTTACAAAAAGGACCCTCAACTTTGAAGAATTGGAAAGATTGGTCCCTGAAATTTAAAGACTTGTCACTTTTAATCCTCCATGAAGACAAGAATACAAGTGAACACCTTGAAGAATGAAGACATGTCAAAAACAGCCCTTCAAATATCCTCAAATTACAAAACAAGTCCTTGATAAACCTTATGGAAAGTTTTTTTGGCAAATGTGTGAAGTTTAAAACTTCATTTACAAAGGAAAGGAATTTTTAGCTGATTAAAATACAAGTGAAAACAAGAAAGAAGACAAGGGGCTAAATTTGTGAGACAAGCAAACTAACCTAAACCAACCAGCCTTTGACACGTGCCCCACTCACCCTTCTCAACCAATCACACTCCACCCTTTTGCCACCTCACTTCCCACCACTGGTTAATAACTAATTATATTAATTAGTTAATTAGTTGGCGCCGTAACACAATTTCAAAAACTAAACTAAATCAAAACCCTCACTATTCACATGATGAACACGAATTAGGTATTCGTTAAACACTTGAAATTAGATGCTAATCTCTTCCAGGTCCATGATTAAGGTCCAACTAATCCTAAGCCCACCCTTAAACCCCCATCACCATCACCTCACATGTTACTACCACCCTCCTCTACCCCACTTTTCACCTCCAAACAAAAAACATGTAGAAGACCAACGTCCCACACTCAAGCTTACATCCTAAGATTATATTAGACCCCTTGGATCAACTTTTCACCACTGGCATCACATGAATCTTCATACAAGTCCAAATTCAGTCAAAGGTTATTCAAATTTCAAGGGTATTTATGGAATTTCACACATTAGGGTTTCCGTATTTTTTAGGATTTGTAAGGCTCTATATAAAGCCCTTAGCTCATTACATTTAGCTTTATTCTTGGTTTTTCCTTTAGTCAAGTTTCTGTAAATCATTTGTTCAAGTGAATGAAAAATGTTTGAAATCTTTGACGAAATCCAAGTCCTAATTTACTTTATTGTTATTGTTGAATGATATGAGTTTGTGATTTTAAGTTTCAAAGTTTGGTTTTGAGTTCATGCAAATTTGTTCAAAAGTTTTCAAGAATCTAATTTTTCTAAAAAGTTTGGTTCAACATTGAGTGTTTTTTAGCCATTGATTGATCATACCTCCCTGATAAGTAGATTATCAAGGAGAAGTGAGGTCGTGGTTTGGGAAAGCTCAAGGGTGGGGACAAACATTTGGAAGAAATTTGTCTTAATTTTGTTGTTCTTATTTTCATTGTTATACTGCTATTGTTCTAAACCCTTGAGTTTTGGTTAACTCATACCATTGGCCTGCTTGTGGTGTTAGTTTATCAAAATTCAAGGTTGTTTGTTCTTGTTTGTTCCATCACAATCTAAGAGCATAAGCCTTCTTTGGCATTTCCCTTAATTGTTGTAGTTAAGGGGTCTATTCCAGTCCACTCAAGACTCCTTGGCTTGAGCCTAGTTTTTGGACAAGTCCAAGGAAGCATTGTTGGCCTTGCTAAGAAGTAAAGCAAGGCAGGTTCACTTTTCCTCCCTCTTTTTACTTTCTTGCAATTTTTGGTGCTAAGTGATTTGGTGTTGTCTGCTATATGCTGTGTTATATTATCTTGTTCTTAGTTCTTAATATTGTTGTTATAATGCTTGTTTAAGATTTACTTGGACTGAAAACATTTTTGGCTTTGAAAAATCTTGATTCAGTATTGTAACCAGTGTTTGGGACTGCATGTTTTAATAAGATTTGGTAAGATTGAGTAGTTATTTAGGGGTGTTTAGTGTGTGCATCTGATATTAAGGTGTATGTGAGTTGATATTTGCAAGTCTTGTGCTTTCAAACATTGAATCTGAATCTTTGCTCTAACGGGTTTGTTCTAGGTTCTTTTGAACTGAATCTTTGTGAAAACCTAGTTTGCATGATTAACTAGGGCTAACAAGGGCTAAAACAAAGTTTGTGCAACCTGTTAAGTAGATTTGAGGGTTTAAAATTGGATTTGTGGTCAATTATATCAGCAAGAAGGACTTTGTGTTCATCAGTTAAGTCAGTTAAGTAACATAAGCTTGAATCTAGTTCAAATCTTGTAACCATTGCATGAAACCAGTTGAGTGTGCGTAACTAAGTCTAATTGAGCTTTTGTATGCATTTGGTGAACTCTAGTTAGCTTATACTATCTTAAACATAGCTTCATATCATCAGATCTACTTATTAACATGTCTGTGTCATGTCTATGCACTAATTGAATTAACTGTATCATTTGGCTGGATCAAATTGTGTTTTCTTGCTTGTTATTGACTCCCTACAACTCACTGCTTGTAGGGGTGCCTTGATTGTCCAAAGAAACCAACTGAATCTCTCTAAAAAAGCAAGTCAAAAAAGTCCAGCAGTGGGATCACTTTCCCACTGGAAGTTCCCACTGATAGTGTAATTTAGTCAACAGCTTATTAATAAGCTCTTCTAGCTTATTCTATTGTGTAAAAACTTGTTTTTTGTGATAGAACTTATTATTTTAAGCTTATAAGTCAGTTTTGAAGTTTACAGCTTTTGGTTTTAGCTTTTGACTAGAAAATGACTAATTTGTCTTTTTCCAAAACAGCTTATTGCTTATTCCAGCTTATTGAGTGTGCTTATTTGAAATCTTTTTGTTGATTAAGCTTATTTAAGTGATTTAAAACATTTTGCAACTTGAATCAGCTCTTGAAGTGGTTTAGAACTCGAAAACGACTCTTTTGTCGTTTTGTGTAGAGAGCTTTGGCTTATTTCAGGCTTATTTCTTGAGCTTTTTCAAAAATTCTGTTTACAAACAGCTTAATAATCTCATAAGAAGGATGTGTGTCAAATTTCAGCTTAGGACATTAGCTTATGGCTTAATGGGACAAAAAGCCCATTAAGAATAAGTTGTTTTCTATTAAGATGTGATAAGTACTGATTCAACTTTTGGGCGTTTAGAGTTTTGTGTTTAAAATTGAAATTTATGCTAATTTTGAAGTTTTAGGCTTATTTGGTGATCATTTTCCTTATTGGCCCTATATCAGCCCTATAAGCATTATGTTTTCACTTCTGGCCCATTTGAAGGCCCAATAGGGGTATTTTGGTCATTTACTTTCATTTTCTGTTTATTTAAGTTAAAATAAAGTAGTTTGCAAGTTTTTAGAATTTTTTCTAAATTTTGAATTTTTAATATTTAATTTTAGTTTTTAATCATCTTAAATAGTTTTTAATTAGTTTTAAATTTTTCAAAGTTACTTTTTAGTTTAATTAAGTTATTTTAGAGGTATACAAATTGAAAAATCTTCTTTTGGGATTTTTTTAAATAAATTGATTTTTAGGGCTTTAATTGGCATTAAAAATTTTTATTTAATTAAATAAAAGGTTTGAGTAGGTTTTGATTTTTGGTAAACTCTATTTGCATTTTTAGGGATTTATTGTGATTTTGTAGGAATTTTTAGGGTAATTTTTAAATTTCGTCACGTTTTATGGTTTTACGTTTACGTCTTTCGTCGTAGTTTAATTTTATTCGTAACCATCATCATTTTCTCTTTTCTTTCTTCTTAATATTAATCTCAAATTTAATCAACTCTTAACACACACACCAAGCCTCCTTGAGAACGATCCCACACAAAGGGTCATAAGTGTTTACGTTTTCCTAAACGTTCACTTAATACTTACCACTTTTGCCTCGCATTCCTAAACGAGTGTGAAAATACAACTATCAATGAGCAATCTTGAAAACTCTTTTCTAAAAGAACTAGCCAACTTTGTTGAAGACTTTAAATCTTTGGCGAAGGAGGCTGATGCATCTCTTGATTGAATTAAAGTTTTGGAAAGTGATCATGAACGTCTCTCGAAAGCAAGTGACAGTGGTGATTGTGATGAGAGTAACCCCGTTGCGGTAAACATCTCTGTGTCTTATAATGAAACCCTCCAAAATGAGGTTGATCGTACGACAGAGAAAATGTAGTCTTATGTCATAAAAAAGGATAACGAATTCACCAATCTTTGGAATAAATATGTCAAAAAATGTGATGAATGTAAGGATGACAAACTTTCGTATGATAAAGCTTACAATTAAATGCAACAATCAATCGAACGGTTGCAAGCTCAGTTAGGAGGTGAATGTCGTGACAGTGAGCCTTCAACAAATGTTAATCAAAAAGATTTCACGATTATTCAACACCAATATGATTTTCATCAGAAACATTGTCATTCTCTTGAACTTTCTTTGCAAAACAAAGTTGAAAAGTTCCAGATGACAATATACAAGTAAAACTCTCTAAATCATTTCGCGAATTGAACGAAAAGATAGTTGAAATTTCGGATTTGAAAGCTCAGTTGTAAGACAAAGACATCGCGATAGCTGAGTTGAACAAAACTTGTGGGAAAGATGGGTAAAAAACGGTGGAACCTAAGGTTGTAAAATCTGTTGTTAGACAACCAAATGCGTACAAAGTGCCCAAGCATCTATCTTAGGAAAACCAACTTCTAATGTGTCTAGGTTACCTCTTAATACCGATGTGCCACAAACTGTACCAAAACCAGCCATATCACCCTATGTTCCTCCATTCAAAAAACCCAATTTTCCTAATCACAACAATATGAATGCACCTTGCACTACTCCTAAGAGTACTCCCAAGTGTGTGACTCTTACGCCCACAAAGGAATCCAAAGGTTCAAAGACGTTTTTCAAACCAACAATCAAGGGAAGGGTATGCCAAAAGGGAACATTCAGAAAGTAAACCTTGTGTATTCACCACTTAGTAAACAAACAACTGCTATAGTTCAACACACTCCTAATGGTAGTCAACCAAAACCTAGGATCCCTTTCCAGCAACCACCAATGAGTAGTCGTGTTTAACACCCCCAAATTACATTGCGCAACGGAAATACACATTTGGGTGCTAAATACAAACATCGTTATACAAGACACTTTGAAAAAATCTCAAAATGATACATTTGAAATATAAAAGGATATAATTTTAACCAATGTCTAAAACTTTTAATCCCAAGTAAAATAATTTTAAAAATATCAGAGTAACATTTAGGTCCAGAGTAACATTTAGGTCCCCCAAAGATTTTATCCAATCAACAAAGAATTTACCAAAGTACATGACCATACATTATTATTTATTTTATTTATTTTAATTTTTTTTTGACAAAAAGGAAAGAAATATGTTTTATACCAATCACCACAAAAGCAATCCGTAATCCTTCTCCAGCAAGCTCCGCAATTCAACATCTTCAATTACCTGAAATACATGCTTAAAATCATCAACACAACGGTTGAGCGAGTCCATAGGTTTTCCAACTTATCATTTGAACACAAGAGAAAAATCAATCAAGATCATTTAATAGAATTGATACGTATACAATCTATTAATCAGGCATTCTGGCATATAGCAATAGCTATTGAATTGTATTAAGCTCATGACACCGACCCCTTAACTTAGTCACCCACGCCTAAAGTCGGCATGACTAGATGAATTCCAGTGCCCCTACTAGGGTATCAGTTGCAAGTATACCACATTCTCATTCTCGTAAAATTATCCTTCCCAGCGGGTTACTCAGCGTAAAGCCCCCTGGTCTCAGATAGGGTCGTTAGCCCAATAGTACTATTATTAGAATAAGCGACTATTCCCAACTCACAACATCAAGTAAGAAGATAGTTAACGGCTCATGAATTTAGGGACTTTTGCAACTTAGGTACTCATACAATTCAGGTCAACAAAGGAAACAAAGGCAACATTTGGGTCCAAACAATCAATCATGACTTGTATGCGTTTTACTTTCAAATAGCATGTATCCCCCTCGCGGGTTTTAAAATAATTCAAAACAATTACAAAAGCAAGGCTATAGACTCAATGGAGTAATAGCACTAGCAAGACGACCTTCGACGATAGTTGATGCCCGATAAACACAAAAACCGCAACCTATCAAATAAGGCGCGTTCATCAATAATAAACTCGAATAAAATCCATAATTACTAACACCAAACTCAAAATAATAAATCACAACCAACCCAAACTGAAAACAATACAAGTGACCTATTACTTCATTCTATATGTTTACTTTATTAGTCAATCCCTTCGATAAAAATCTGTCGGTACACACCAAATGTACGGGCTCATTTACCCCACTTAAACACGTCAAATACTTATGATACTAATCAGAGATATCACTTACTATATGTAGAAAGACCTTTTAAAATCCCATCAAAAGATTTTACTTTTAAAGTTCCCTGTCCGACACATCTTTGAACTACAAAAACCAGACAGTTTTACGTCACCGACTAAAACAATCATTTCACCATTCTAAACAATCCTGTTTACAAATCCGACACTTGAGTTTGAAAATAGACTCACAACCCTTAGTATATGACCAAACATCAGAACTTGACCATTTTCACAACTCATTCTATAGTCCCCGAGATTCGATCCAAATATCGACAACAACTTCAGATTGTGTCAATACTCGTCTCTCGGTACACGAATAATCAAAACATCATAACTTCGCGCTCGTTTGGAGCTAGAAGCTCTATCTTATATCATATCGAAGCTGAAAGAATTATCTACAACCCTATGCTATTAGTTAAACCATTTTTAAACAGTAAGGTACCCAAAATTGGGCTTGAACCTACTGATAAAAAACACCACTTTAAAAATCATGTCAAATCAATTTTTCATCCCATTTTGATCAATCTCATATGCCTAAAATCAACCTAATATCATCACCAACAACTTAACTAACCCATAACATACTTGAATCATCATACAAAAATTTACCCACTCAAAATTTTAAATATGCAATAATTAAAATATACATAAAACGACACTAACAACAACTATATTATAAGAAATTAGCTCAAACCTCCATGGATCATCATCAAAAATTAAATGTTCTTGTATGTTGTTAAAAATTACACCAAAATGATCACCATTAAATTTGCAACATGGGATATGTTTTAGTTTTTATGGATTCAAAGTAAAAATTGAAAAATCAATGGATTTGTGGTGGTGGTGGTGGACGGTTTTAGCAAGAACAAGGGGAGAGAAAGAGAGATTTTGCATGTACACACATTTTCTATGTGTTTTTAGTTAGTGGAAATTCCTTTTATAGTGGGATGGAGGGGCTTGTTTTGCCAATTTGTGATAGTTTTGGTCCAAAATGCAATTAAATAGTTGTAAGGGTAGAAAATGTAAATTGTAAATTTTGAAAATATTTATGAGGCTCGGGCTTCGTTAAAATACATTTCAAAAGTTAAAACGCACTCAAAATATGATAATAGTATGATCCCGTTTCGACTTAATACGAACTTAAAATAAAAACAGCAAAAATATAAACATCGACACAACAAATAATAAAACATAAAATCTCTGGCATTCGTCGATATCGTGGTCACTAATAATCCTCGCTATTAGTAAAAAAATAAAAATAAGACCTCCAACGTCGGTTTTTAAATAAAATCATCAACCGTCATTTCATTCAGCTCATAAAAAATTTCAAAATCATTCGTAAAATAATATTATATAATATTAAATAAATGACCTCGGGTTTGGGTTGTCACATCCTACCCTCCTAAAAGAGAGTAACGTCCCGGCGCTCGGTCCCTCTCATATTCACATTCCATAACTCAAGAACAAAAGAGAACTCTTTTCCTTAAAGAAATCCTCATGCTTCCTTCATGGATTCAAATCCATTTCAAGAATTCTTATATCTTGAAATATAATTCTCATTATGTTTCGACCTTATAAGAACTCTTCACAGTTCTTTCTCTATGAAAAGCAACTTATCTTCAAGTTGAGTTATTTCCTTGTTGTTCCCAAAACAAATTTCATCCTTCATAACGACACCATAAGCATAACCACGTTTCCCAATTTCAAACTCCATCGATTTCTTCGAATACCAACATAATTCTTCTAATGACTCCTTGTTACTAATAAATGATCCTTAACCCATACAATCTTAGCAATATTGCCAATATCACTTCTAGTTCAGTCATTAAATTCTACCTACATTTTTGCAATACACCGAGAACCTAATCTTACGTCCATAACTCACGATCTTTAACCTTCACAAATTGAAGTTCTTTATGGCCTTCAAACAGTACATCCTCATTATTAGCATGACAATCATTTTCGTATAAGAATTCCAACAAGGCCTAAGTCAATCACACACACACAAGTATATCGCCCAATGTTCGAATCATCCTTTCACTCTGTCCATCAGCATCTGTATAACACACAGTACTCAACTCAAATTTCACCTTTACCCAAACTAAATTGTATCGATTACTTGACTTGTGAGATTCCTTCATCACTAAGTCTCACTCTCTCAACTTAGGTATGTTAGGAGTTCTCAATATACCACGTCTAACTTGGCTTTACAACAAAATCCTTTCCATAAGTTTGACAAAATGTTGAAATCACTTACCTTGACATCTTTCTCAAATCAGACCACTAACTTAAAATTTCAATATCCTTTCTATCAAGTCCACACTTTTTGCAATTACCAAAACTCAATCTTGAGAAGATTTTTCCTTTTTCTTCCTGATAAGTGCATAAACTACCTCATTCGCCTATCCCGGATGGTAGCGAATCTCGTAATCATAATCACTCAAAGTCATAACCATCAACATACTCAAGTACCCGTATATACAACTGGTAATCCTCTACTCATTTCTTTTCTCATCCCAAGGAATTAATTATGAAGCACTCTGATGATCCTTAATTAGTACATACTTGATTCCATGCAAGTAATATTTCTACCATCTAAAGGTAAACACCACAACTACATAACCCTTACGAAACAAATCACAACAACTACAAACTATAAATACTTCAGATCTTTTCAACAATGATAACATTGGTGCAGAACATGACTTACCCTTCAGTGTTCAAAATACAGCTTCCTCATCTGATGAGGATCAGATCTCGAAACTTACAATTTAGATGTATAAGTGGGACCCATACATCCAATTCTTCTTAGTCAACTTTAATCAATGGTTTAACAATCGGTGAACACCTTTTGATAAACCTCCGATTATTCCCAGCTTAGACCAAGGAATTAACAGATTTCCGTCAGCGTCGTTGGTACCGACCAATCCTTAATCGTTTCAATCTTGGCATGATCTTCACGAATACCTTTGTTGTCAATCAACTGCCTTAGAAAACACAAATATTTCAACTAACATTCACACATAGGAAACTTTACATACAGTTTCTCTTTTTCCAACCATCCCAAAAATTATCCTCATATGCTACTTATGTTCCTCCTTTCCTCTTGGAATAACATTGAATATCGTCAGTAGATACAATGACTAACTCATCCTAATACAACTCACACATGATTTCCCCCAGTCCATGAGTATGGCATACGCGTTGGTCGATTCCAAAAACATCACTTGCTACTTAAAGTACCCACATCAAGTACGAAAAACAACTATAGGAACATCTTCCTCCATAACTCTCAGTTAATGATAACTAGAACTCAAAGCGATCTTTGAGTACACACTGGATCCAGACAAGTTGCAAGGATCAAACAAATCATCAATCTTCGGTAATGGATACCGATTCTTGAATGTCAATTTGTTGAGCTCACGATAGTCGATACACATTCAAAACAATCCATCCTTCTTTGACAAACAACACAGACGATCGCCATTGGCAACAAAACATAATCTAATACATCCCTTATCCATCATTTCTCGCAGTTGACCGGATAACTCATTCCACTCTGACGGTGCCAAATGATAAGGCATACAAATACTACTCAACAAAACGCAGAAGCACTACACAACGAAACGCAAAAGCACTACACAAATCGCCTACAACACTCAATCGAAACGAATCCCTCTTCACAAGACGGCAGCAACTCTGCAACTTCAGGAAAACCTCATAATACTCTCGAATCGTTACCAGATCTCCCAACTTCTCCTCAACTACCGTATCACTAATTACCTGAGATAGGAATACATCAAATCCCTCTTCTGCATGCTTCCTTGTTTCCAAACAAGATACTTCTCAAATGGAAAGTTCACTCACCACCTCTCTTAGTCAACACTCAACTTATCAGCATATTTAAACCAGCAGCAATCAATTTATGGTGAAGTTCAGTTCAATTTTCAAGCATCAGCACTACGCACAACTAACCAATTCATACCAAAAATCTACATCTAAAAATTCAAACTCTTTGAGCATCAAGTCGATACTAAACACCTACTCTCCTAAATTCAGGGAACACACTCTCAGTATAGAACTAATACTAGCAACCTTTCTATCGTTAACTCCACACCATAGTAAATTGTCAATCTTACTAATTCTCCATTGATAAAACAACTGAACCTTCACATTACTACAGTTTCTACCCGATCTGAAATCCAACAACATACTAATCATAAAGATCGCCAAATAAGAATATACCATTTACAACGTTCAGAACTTAAGGTTTGTCAGCATCATTCAAACAAAAACTAGAGCGGCAACATTCATATCTTGTCAATTTCCTTTCCTTGGAAAATTCCTTTGTTTGTGTCCTTCCTCACCACGGCTAAAACATATCACAACTCTAGGGGTACTATTCCAGTAACTAATCCTCTTATCCTACACTTCGCAGCTTTATGACTAGGTTGTCCTAACTCTAGTCGCAATTGTGGAAAATTTCCTACATGGTATTGAGTACAGCAAAAACACTTGAGATTTATTTTGTTATTTCCAGACACAGTGGCAGCACGAATACCATCATTCCTTCCATGGTTTAAATACTGATTTCGGTTCTGTCTTTGGTTATTGTTATTACTGTAATCCTCACAGTTCTGACCTTGATTCTGGTTGGACTGAGTAGATTCCCACTTTCTCTTATTGTTTTCAACAATACTATCTTTCCTATCTTGCACTTTTACTTCCATTAAATCATGCGCCCTTTGAACAGTTTTATCGAAAGATTCAGGTTTTGAAGGAGTAATCTCACCCTTGATATCACTAGACAATCCTCTAATGTACTGCTTCCTTGTATTACAATCATTCACAAAAGTATCAGGACGTAGCAATATAGCTCCGCAAATTTCCCAGTAAGCAGTAATAACATCGTTCCTCAATGCTAAATGCCTTAATTCAGATACTAACTGTCCTAGTTCCAATTTAGGACAAAACCTAGCAGTCAATAGTCCTTTCATCATGGTCCATGCCTTACTATTAGTCACAACCAATCCTAAAGTAGTCACTTGGTATTCCACCATCTTAGTGTACCATCCTGAAATATAACATCAGCAAATTTCATCTTATTAGTTTCTGAACACCCAATAATCTCAAAAGTACTCTCATTCTTATAAAGCCACCTATGTAATTCTAATTCACTACTAATACCACAAAACTATGTAGAACCACACTTCCCAAAACTTACATAAGTACATTCTCTTGAAACCTGCAGAACAGCAACAGCACTCCCAACTAGATCAGCAACATCATCATTATTCTCAACAGCATCGCCATTATTTTCAGCAGCATCCACGACAGCACTATTATCTCCAGCACAATTAACTCCACCATCTTGTTTCCTTGCAGCACGATCAGCTTCAAGTGCTCTAGCAATAACATGTTCGATCATAGTGTTAACAGTAGCAGTTGTTATCTTTGGCGACATATTTCAAGAAACTTAGTCACGTAGCGATCTACTAATGACAGAAATATGATTCCCCTACTCCTTCTTCCATCATCACGGAAGAAAGAAACATGTTAAATATACATATCAAGATAAAAGAAGAATTCTTAATCATGACATCTCATGGATACTACATGCACAAACAACACAAACTACAATGGTTCATCAACCAAAACTTAAAGGAGTTAATAAAGACACAACATAGATCATGAGGGTAATTTAGATTGCGTTGAGGATTCAACAAGGCAGTGGCAATGTTTGTCACTACAATCATCTACCGAACAAACTTATAACATAATAAGTTCCATCACAATGCTACGACACAAGGGTTTAAATAAGTCCGATCACAAAAAGAAAATAAGATACAAAGAAATCCATTTCACGATTAGTTCCTTAGACAGCATCTCCTCATCCTCTTTATCATTGTTGTCAACTTCATAACACTCATCTATTTCCCCTTTTTTCACTTCAAGGTCAAATCCATAACATGATGACAGCTCATTCTCAAAATTCAAATACTCACTCATACACGGCAGATTAATCACAAGTCAAATCTCAGTACGAATTTCAACATTCCTAAACTTCCAAACTTGACTCAGAATTGATCTCACATGAGATTCCTTAATAAGTGTGAAAACACTTATCCCTTTACCACTTAATTACAATAATAACCAAGCCAAAACGTGTATTTTATGTCGTAAATGTCGGAATTATGCGTGGTTTGTGTTTTTGTTGTGATTTAGGATCAAAATGTGAAAAGGGAAGAAAACACGGGCTTTCACGGGCTTTTATCGAAGAAAAAGACAAAAGACGAAGTCGAAAGATCAAGAGTGCTAAAAGAACGTAAGTCCAAGGCCAATTCTAATGATTTATCGAAGAAAAAGTCTAAATACGGAAGTTTAATAAAAGCCGAAGAACGCAAGTCTAAATTAATGAAGAAATTACAAGACGAGTTTAATTAATCCCGAGACAAAGTCAAAAAAGTCAAAGAAATTAGAAGACGAGAGTCGAGAAAGAAAGAAGAATGAACCAACACATGATTAGTTTTCCTAATCACTATAAATAGACTCCTAATGTGTCATTAGGAGTTGTTAGCTAATTTGACACATTAGTCTTTCCACCTTATTTTCATGTCATTTTAATTAATTGTCATTTTTAAATACTTGTCTTGCACCTTAATTACTTTAATTCCAAGTAAGTTTAATCTTTACTTTCAATTGTTGAATCTTAACTTTAATCAAATTTTTAATTAATCTCTCATTCTACCTTTCTTGTTTTGCTTAATCTTTGTGCTTATTATCTTATTGTGATGCTTATTTGATTACTTGTTATGTTTTTATGATATTGATTGTGTTAGCTTATGATTTGATAGCTTATTGTGTTTTTCTTAAACTTGATTAAGTGCTTATTAGTTAATTTTTATAAAAAGTTGATTTTAAACATTTTTATTATTTAGTGTTTTCAAAAGTTTTTAAATTTTGGCTTAATAGCTTTTTCTTAAATTTGATTTGGTTAAGCTTTTATATAAGTTCTTATTTGTGTTTAGCTTAAATTTAGTCTTTAGCTTATTTATATCTATCTGCTATTAGGATTTCTATAAAGCCTCTTATTCCGGATAAGGGTTATCACCTTATTCTGAATAAGCTCTATTGGTGGTATTCCGGATAAAGTTCAAATCAGTATTCTGGATAAGGCAGAGATTGGGTATTCCGGATAAAGCTCCGGAGTAATTATTCCGGATAGTTTCAATTTCTTTATTCCGGATAAAGAGAAGTTTGTTATTCCGGACAAGGTGAGTTTCTTGATTCCGGATAACAATCCGAAGGGTATTTTGGCTAAGCCGAAGAAGCAACATTCCGGATAGTTTTCTTGTCATTATTCCGGATAAGCCGCTGGAGAGAAGGATTCCGAATAAAGGATCCAATTTGTGTATTCCGGATAACTCTCAGAAGATTATTCCGAATTAAGGCTCCATTTGGTTATTCCGGATAACGCTTAGAAGGTTATTCCGGATAAGCGTCACTTGGTGGATTCTGGATAAGCAGTAGACATTTATTCCGGATAAGCAGTAGATAATTATTCCGGATAAGGAGAAGATTTAGATTGCGGATAAAGGTGACATCATTATTCCGGGTAAGCAGTACTTTGTTGGGTACGCCGAATAGTTACAGTAATTGGGCTCCGACTCAGGTTTTGTTTATCCTCTGTTTCATTCTCAAGCATTTAGTTTTCTCGCCAATCTTCTTTGAGTCATTTTAATCATTGTTTTTCTTTATTGTAATTTTCAAGTTTACATTTTTATTACATTGTCAATTTAATTTTTCGTCACGCTTTAATTCTAAGTCATTTAATTAATTTCTTTTAAAAGTTTTAATTTTTCACCATTTAAGTTTTAATTAGTTTTAGATTTAATTAACCGTCATTTACTTTTTAAGTTTTGCAAATTTTAATTCTACAACGACCAAAAATATTGTTTCCACCAAAAGACGACTGAGTCGCACTTAAACCAGTAATCAATTCGATTAGACATACGACAAAGAACAGAACAATTTTTCTAACTAAAACCTAGTTATTAAATGGCGCCGCTGCCGGCTCTTCTCGTAAAGATTAACGGTTTTCTGTGAGAGACGCGTTGCTTTTTGGGATCCGTTCATTCGTGAACGTTATTTTGCTTGCTTAAAAATTTCCAAAAATCCATAAAAATTACAAAATTTTCAAAAATCCAAAAAGATTTTATTTTTATTTTTATAGTGTATATATATTGTCTATTGCTTTGGTATCTTTTTCTTTAGCTTTCGCAGGTGTATGCGTACTAGATCTTCAATTTATCCAGAGCCTGAGACTCGTGAAGATTTAGCCATGGCAGGTGTGAAAAACAACAATAACCCACCGCACCTCAACAATAACAACAACAATGTTCCCCCACCCGACCTTAGAACAATGGAGGAGCTTTGTCAACCCACAATGTATGGACGAGGAGGACCGATTGCGCCGATGCAAATCACGGCTCCAGAGTTTTTGTTGAAGCATCACATGATCCAACAAGTGCAAACTAATCCATTTCACAGATTGCCTAATGATGATGCCAACAAGAACCTCGACAAATTCGTTACTATTACTCAAAGCATGAAGTTGCCCGGTGTTACTATGGATGTCCTTCTCCTTCAAGTCTTTCCACATACTTTATCCCACCATGCCGAAAAATGGTTTGATCGTCTCCCGAAGAATTCCATTCATCCTTGGGACGACATGACTCAACGATTTTTGTCGCGCTACTTTCCACCATCCATGGTCACGAGCCATTGAAATCAAATCAGCGGTTTCATGCAAGAACCCGATGAATCTCTCTTTGATGCTTGGCAAAGATATAATGTTTTGATCGATCGATGTCCAAACCACAACATGTTCCCCGTTACGTTGATTGATACTTTCTACAATGGTTTAACTTTTCGTGATCGTGATACTATTAATGCAGCCGCTGGTGGCACATTTATGAAAAGAAGACCCGAGGAGTGTAGAGAGATTATTGAGAACATGACTACTCATCACAAAAATTGGGATTCCTCCGCATATTCAAGGAATAACCCGAGAGTCAATGTCTCTTCTACTTCAGTAAACCCCGACATGACCGAATTCACCCGCATGATGGCCGAAATGAACAAAAATATCTTGCTCATGGCTACAAATCAACAACAAGTTAAATCTGTAGCAATTTCTTGTGAGACTTGCGGCGGTCCTCATTCATACAATGATTGTCCTTCTACTCAAGGCAATCCGGAAAACGTGTATGCGGCTTATGGTAACTATTCACCGGAAAATTACCAAGCCCGACCTCAAGGTGATCGGAATTTGCTAAGTTACCGTTCTAACAACTATCTTTCACCCGGTTTTTCTCCTCAAAACCACAACCCCAACAACAACTACAATAGAAGCAACCAAATCCCACCTAAAGCTTCTAATTCTTATCACCCACCCGCTCAACAAGCCCCACCCATTAATCAAGATGTTGAAGCTTTAATGAGAACCCAAGGAGAGCAAATTAAGAATCTGCAAAGCCAAATTATCAACTTGAAAGGGGATATCACTAAGCAAGGTAATGACATTAGATCCGAGCTTCGACATGATATTCAAACCTCCTTTAGCACTGAAACAAATGATTTGAAGAATATGCTGGCTAGTTTCTTACCAACCACTCAACCCTCTACTTCGGGCTCTCTATCTTCCAACATCGTCACCAACCCAAGAGCGAATGTGAGTGCTATTACTACACGCAGTGGAGCCACCTTAGTAGGACCATCTATCCCTCCCCCAGTTACTCCATCTACACCTCCTCCACCACCATTTATCCCTCCTACTCCCACGCCTAGTATTAGTTCTCCATTACCGTCTCCGCCTCGTCATGAAGAAGTACCCAAGAAGAACCCTTCACCAACCCCACCTTCCACCTCTAAACCCTCAACATCTCAACCTTTACCTGCTACACCTACACCTCCCACCTATAAACCCAATATTCCTTATCCATCTCGCTTAGACAAGGCTAAACTCCAAACCAAGGATGACATTCAAGTATCAAACTATTTGAAGAAAGTTTCAGAAATGACCATCACCTTTAGCCTTGTTGAAGCTCTAGCAAAAATGCCTAAATTTGTTAAGATGTTTAAGGAATTGCTTAGAAAAAAGGAGAAGATGGCCGAGTTTGTTAATACTCGATTGAATGAAAATTGTTCTGTCGTCCTTCTTAAAGAACTTCTGGAGAAACTTGGAGATCCCGGTCGTTTTGTGCTACCATGCACTTTTCACCAAACCGAAGCATTTACTGCCTTAGCCGATCTCGGGGAAAGTATAAATCTGATGCCTTTAAGTGTTTGGAAAAAGTTATCATTACCCGACATTACACCAACGAAGATGACTCTTGAGCTTGCAAATCGCACTCCCGCTTACCCCGTTGGTATTGCCGAAGATGTGTTCATTAAAGTTGGCACCTTCACTTTTCCGGTCGACTTTGTTGTTGTTGATTATGAAATAGACCCTCGTATTCCTTTAATACTTGGTCGGCCATTCTTAAGAACCGGAAAAGCTCTAGTCGATGTTGCCGAAGGTGAGTTAATTTTAAGGGTCGGGCTTGATGCACAAGTATTCAAAATGGGGAAGATAATAAAAACCCTATGGAAGAGAATCAGCGAATATGATTAATGTGCTTGATGATTTTGTCGTCTACAACAATCCTCTATTCGATTCTTGCTATGATAATCCACTGTTCCAAGATGATGTGGATGATTCTCTCTCCAATTCTGATCCTCCACCAATTTATGATTCTCAACCGATCTTTGATGCTTATGATGACGATTCTAGTTCCAATGGAGATGATTATGATGATTTTACTTATGAGTATCCCGACATGCCCACTTATGATGATTTTTATGAGGCTGATACTGTTTCGAGTTATTCTTCACATGATGAAGATCCTCCGCCAACAAAACTTGATCCTAATTTGGATGACTACTCATTTGAGGAAGACTTTGTTACTTTTCTCAACACATACTTCCCAAATGAGAGTGATGCTCCTCCTTTGGACTTTGATGATTATGGTCTTTATCCTACTTTGGATATGAAGAAACCCGCTTCAAAGGAGAAAAAGCCGTCCGACACCGATATCCGCAACACTTATGTCTTGACACCTCTATATCCACCTTCTGAGGATGAGATTGCGAGATTTATGATCGGATCTTCTTCAAGGTCTACTGAGCCTAAGTGTTATTTTCCCCTAAAGGAAAAGGTGTTCGACCCCGGTATTGCACTTTTTAAGCCATCTCAGTATCCATCTGATGAAATAAACGGAAAGAATTTTGGAACTTTTGGAGATATTCTTGCACCTCTTCACCCTTGCTCCCACCGTGCTCCATCTTTGCTTAAGGGAACCTTGCCTACTCTTCTTTGGTTTGCCTTGTTCGCCTTAAGCTTGTGCTATTTGATGGACGAAAACCATGTATTTGAACCCGGTTGATTTTTTTCAAGCTTCTTCCTATGCTAATCAAGGTCGAGTCAGGCTCACGACTCGGTTAACAAAAACAAGCGCTTCTCGGGAGGCAACCCGCAGTATCTATCCTTTTTCTCTTATTTTTATAATAAGTGTAGGGGGAGACCCTAGTATGTGTTTGTTATTTTCTTTCTTATCATGTGCAGGGATTCGAGCTTTCAAAAATCCATTCTTGATGATTTTTGACGAACCGTGATTCCGTGTACCCGTCTTCCCGGTTCTATCCTAAACTCTTTTGATTCTCTATTTTATATTCATCAATATTAAAATAGGAATCACTTTAGTTGTCTCTTCCTTAACAAGATTTAAACAAAGTGCACAATGTCCTAAGTGTAGGGAAGGTTACTTCCACATGCTTAAACATTGAGGACAATGTTTATATTAAGTGTAGGGGGACTTCTATCAAAGTTAAGTGGGCTTTTCCATGTATTTGTACTCATTTTAACCGGAAAATCAATTTTTTGACATTTTTCAAAATTTTTGATCTATTTTGGCCTATTAGTTTTTCCCTTGTTATAGTTATTTTCTTTCTTTGCTAGAATAAATTTTAATAAAGCGGTTTTAATTTTTAAACGTTGTGAATCTTTTGACTCAATCCGAGTTTACTTATCTAATTTTACTCTAGCTAGTATCCTTAACGTGTTTAAGTCAAGTTTTGCTAGGCTTTTATATAGGGAACTTTAAAACGCGAAATTCTTAACTCTCACGGGTTAAGAACAAGAACTTTTCGCAAGTTCCTATAATTGATCCTAGGAATAAGGGAGTCTAAGTAAATAATTGGCCCACATGAGTTCGTGTTAGTTTGCTAACTTATAATAACAATGATCTCGATTTTAAGCTTGGTTTGGGGAACGTGAAACATGAGGATGATAATCATTCATGACATTTCCAAAACCCTAAGGTAAGTTTTTGATCTTTTTACTTGTTTTCTTCTTTTGAATATTTTGTAATTTTCTATCTCTTTAATAAAGGCCAAGGTGGATTGATTATGATGAAAAATGTAAATCGTGCTTTGTAACTAATACATTGCATGAGGACATTGCAATGGTCAAGTGTAGGGGATTTAATAAGTGTGAAAACACTTATCCCTTTACCACTTAATTACAAAAATAACCAAGCCAAAACGTGTATTTTATGTCGTAAATGTTGGAATTATGCGTGGTTTGCATTTTTGTTGTGATTTAGGATCAAAATGTGAAAAGGGAAGAAAACACGGGCTTTCACGGGCTTTTATCGAAGAAAAAGCCAAAAGGCGAAGTCGAAAGATCAAGAGTGCTAAAAGAACGGAAGTCCAAGGCCAATTCTGAATATTTATCGAAGAAAAAGTCTAAAGACGGAAGTTTAGTAAAAGCCGAAGAACTCAAGTCTAAATTAATGAATTTACAAGACGAGTTTAATTAATCCCGAGACAAAGTCGAAAAAGTCGAAGAAATTAGAAGACGAGAGTCGAGAAAGAAAGAACAATGAACCAACACATGCTTAGTTTTCCTAATCACTATAAATAGACTCCTAATGTGTCATTAGGAGTTGTTAGCTAATTTGACACATTAGTCTTTCCACCTTATTTTCATGTCATTTTAATTAATTGTCATTTTTAAATACTTGTCTTGCACCTTAATTGCTTTAATTCCAAGTAAGTTTAATCTTTACTTTTAATTGTTGAATCTTAATTTTAATCAAATTTTTAATTAATCTCTCATTCTACCTTTCTTGTTTTGCTTAATCTTTGTGCTTATTATCTTATTGTCATTCTTATTTGATTACTTGTTATGTTTTTATGATATTGATTGTGTTAGCTTATTGATTTGATAGCTTATTGTGTTTTTCTTAAATTTGATTAAGTGCTTATTAGTTAATTTTTATAAAAAGTTGATTTTAAACATTTTTATTATTTAGTGTTTTCAAAAGTTTTTAAATTTTGGCTTAATAGATTTTTCTTAAATTTGATTTGGTTAAGTTTATAGATAAGTGCTTATTTGTGTTTAGCTTAAATTTAGTCTTTAGCTTATTTATATCTATCTGCTATTCGGATTTCTATAAACCCTCTTATTCCGGATAAGGGTTATCACCTTATTCCGGATAAGCTCTATTGGTGGTATTCTGGATAAAGTTGAAATCAGTATTCTGGATAAGGCAGAGATTGGGTATTCCGGATAAAGCTCCGGAGTAATTATTCCGGATAGTTTCATTTTGTTTATTCCGGATAAAGAGAAGTTTGTTATTCCGGACAAGGTGAGTTTCTTGATTCCGGATAACAATCCGAAGGGTATTCCGGATAAGCCGAAGAAGCAACATTCCGGATAGTATTCTTGTCATTATTCCGGATAAGCTGCTGGAGAGAAGGATTCCGGATAAAGGATCCAATTCGTGTATTCTGGATAACTCTCAGAAGATTATTCCGAATTAGGGCTCCATTTGGTTATTCCGGATAACGCTTAGAAGGTTATTCCGGATAAGCGTCACTTGGTGGATTCCGGATAAGCAGTAGACATTTATTTCGGATAAGCAGTAGATAATTATTCCGGATAAGGAGCAGATTCAGATTGCAGATAAAGGTTACAGCTTTATTCCGGGTAAGCAGTACTTTGTTGGGTACGCCGAATAGTGACAGTAATTGGGCTCCGACTCAGGTTTTGTTTATCCTCTGTTTCATTCTCAAGCATTTAATTTTCTCGCCAATCTTCTTTAAGTCATTTTAATCATTGTTTTTCTTTATTGTGATTTTCAAGTTTACATTTTTATTACATTGTCAATTTAATTTTTCGTCACGCTTTAATTCTAAGTCATTTAATTAATTTCTTTTAAAAGTTTTAATTTTTCACCATTTAAGTTTTAATTAGTTTTAGATTTAATTAACCGTCATTTACTTTTTAAGTTTTGCAAATTTTAATTCTACAACGACCAAAAATATTGTTTCCACCAAAAGACGACTGAGTCGCACTTAAACCAGTAATCAATTTGATTAGACATACGACAAAGAACATAACAATTTTTCTAACTAAAACCTAGTTATTACTCCCATTCATTCATCCTTTCAAAACTTACCTACTTCTCTTTAAACCTTTCAATTCAAGTACACAAATTTATCACAATCGACCCAAGACTAGCAATCTCATCCATCTTCCAAGTCCTAACAAACTCAAATCTCCACATACCAAACACAAGCTTTATACCAACTTTTCTTTCACATCAACCTTCTAATCACACCAGTTTCAACCACATATCTATCATACATCAGCTAATCAAACTTCCTCATACCCGACACAAGTCACAAGAAATCAGTTGTAAAATCGTTCAACATCTGGTCTACTGTCCCAGACCCTCGGCAGTATATAAGGTCATTATTTAAAATTATATACATATGCATTACATAAAGAAAATTACGATAACAAGTACTCAACGTACTTTCAACAACATCAATACATCATCATAGTTTTTACTTAATAAATACTCTAAAATCATTTCAGTTTTAAGGGATACATCAACAATAAAACAATACAAAACAAATAATCTTACCGGAGCCTTTCGGAGAAGTTGCGTTGCTTTTGTAAAATATTTTCGACACCAAAGTTATAGTTTAGGACATTTTTCAAAAATCGAACTAATTTGCTATAACTAAAAAGTTCTGATTACCAATCTTTAACACCCCCTAATTACATTGCGCAGCAGAAATACGCATTTGGGTGCTAAATACAAACATCGTTATACAAGACACTTTGAAAAATCTCAAAATGATACATTTGAAATATAAAAGGATATAATTTTAACCAATGTCTAAAACATTCAATCCCACGTAAAACAATTTTAAAAACATCAGAGTAACATTTAGGTCCCCCAAAGATTTTATCCAATCAACAAACAATTTACCAAAGTACATGACCATACATTATTATTTATTTTTTTTATTTTTTTGACAAAAAGGAAAGAAATATGTTTTAGACCAATCACCACAAAAGCAATACGCAATCCTTCTCCAACAAGGTCCGCAATTCATCATCTTCAATTACCTAAAATACATGTTTAAAATAATCAACACAACCGTTGAGCGAGTCTTTAGGTTTTCTAAATCATCATTTAAACACAAGAGAAAAATCAATCAAGATCATTTAATAGAATTGCTACGTATACAATCTATTACTCAGGCATTCTGGCATATAGCAATAGCTACTGAATTGTATTAAGCTCATGACACCTATCCCCTTAACTTAGTCACCCACGCCTAAAGCATGCATGACTAGATGAATTCCAGTGCCCCTACTAGGGTATCAATTGTAAGTATGCCACATTCTCATTCTCGTAAAATTATCCTTCCCAACGGGTTACTCAACGTAAATCCCTGGTCTCAGATAGGGTCGTCAGCCCAATAGTACTATTATTAGAATAAGCGGCTATTCCCAACTCACAACATCAAGTCAGAAGATAGTTAACAGCTCATAAATAAAGGGACTTTTCCAACTTAGGTACTCATACAATTCAGGTTAATAAAGGCAACAAAGGCAACATTTTGGTCCAAACAATCAATCATGAATTGTGTTCATTTTACTTTCAAATAGCATGTATCCCCTCGTGGGTTTTAAAATCATTCAAAACAATTACAAAAGTGAGGCTATAGACTCACCTGGAGTAATAGCAGTAGCAAGACGACCTTCGACGATAGTTGATGCCCGATAAACACAAAAGCCGTAACCTATAAAATAAGACGCGTTCATCAATAATAAGCTCAAATAAAATCCATAATTACTAACAACAAACTCAAAATAATAAATCACAACCAACCCAAAATGAAAACAATACAAGTGACCTATTACTTCATTCTATATGTTTACTTTATTAGTTAATCCCTTCGATAAAAATCTGCCGGTACACACCAAATGTACGGGCTCATTTACCCCACTTAAACACGTCAAATGCTTATGATATTAATCAGAGATATCACTTACTATATGTAGAAAGACCTGTTAAAAGACCATCAAAAGATTTTACTTTTAAAGTCCGTGCCCGACACATCTTTGAACTACAAAAACCGGACAGTTTTACGTCACCGACTCACAATCATTTTGACCATTCTAAAAAATCCCGTTTACAAATCCGACACTTGGGTTTGAAAACAGACTCACAACCCTTAGTTTAGAACCAAACATCAGAACTTGACCATTTTCACAACTCATTTTATAGTCCCCGAGATTCGATCCAAATATCGACAACAACTTCGGATTGTGTCAATACTCATCTCCCGGTATACGAATAATCAAAACATCATAACTTCGCGCTCGTTTGGATCTAGAAGCTCTATCTTATATAAAATCGAAGCTAAAAGAATTCTCTACAATGCTATTAGTTTAACCATTTTTAAATAGTAAGGTACCCAAAATTAGGCTTGAACCTACTGATCTAAAACACCACTTTAAAAATCATGTCAAATCAATTTTTCAACCCATTTTGATCAATCTCATATGCCTAAAATCACCCTAATATTGTCACCAACAACTTAACTAACCCATAACACACTTGAATGATCATACAAAAAATTACCCACTCAAAATTTCAAACATGCAATAATTAAAATATACATAAAACAACACTAACAACAACTATATTATAAGAAATTAGATCAAACCTCCATGGATCATCATCAAAAATTAAATATTCTTACATGTTGTTAAAAATTACACCAAAATGATCACCATTAAATTTGCAACATGGGATATGTTTTAGTTTTTATGGATTCAAAGTAAAAATTGAAAAATCAATGGATTTATGGTGGTGGTGGTGGACGGTTTTAGCAAGAACAAGGGGAGAGAGAGAGATTTTGCATGTACACACATTTTATATGTGTTTTTAGTTAGTGGAAATTCCTTTTATAGTGGGGTGGAGGGGCTTGTTTTGCCAATTTGTGATAGTTTTGGTCCAAAATACAATTAAATAGTTGTAAGGGTAGAAAATGTAAATTGTAAATTTTGAAAATATTTACGAGGCTCGGGTTTCGTAAAAATACTTTTCAAAAGTTAAAACGCACTCAAAATATGATAATAGTATGATCCCGGTTCGAGTTAATACGAACTTAAAATAAAAAAGGCAAAAATATAAACATCGACACAACAAATAATAAAACATAAAATCTCGGGCATCCGTCGATATCGTGGTCACTAATAATTCTCGCTATTAGTAAAAAGATAAATATAAGACCTCCAACGTCGTTTTTTAAATAAAACCATCAACAGTCATTTCATTCAGCTCGCCAAAAATTTCAAAATCATTCGTAAAATAATATTATATAATATTAAAAAAATGACCTCAGGTTTGGGTTGTCACGTCGTATATCGAACAAGGTGCCTGAAAGGTCAGCAAAACCTAGGTACACAAGGACTTTCGAGAATCCCAAACTCCCTGTATGCCCCACGTGCAAAAAGGGCATTCACTATGGAAACCATGCTCATTGCATTCTTCAACACCTCTATGAGGTAAACTCACGTACATTCTCATATAGAAAGAATACAAAATTCCATAAGACAACACGGAGATTCACACCCATCACAAAGAAAAGCAATGACAAGAAATCTTCAAGGCAGATCAATGTAGGACCTAGTTTCTCTCCAAAGAAGTCTTCTGTTGTGCAAGAGAACACTACTCCTAGATCTAGTCTTTAGTGGAGACCAACGGGTAGGATCTTCAAGGAAGTTGGTCTTAAGTGGGTTCCCATCGAGAAGAGTGATGACACCTGCTCCAGCCCAAATGCGAGTGTTCTGAATGTAGAAAATGCATTTGTTACTCCTAACACTAGTATTTGCGCAAACTCTTTTTCTGTCATTGCAGGTACAACAACGGATTCTGAATCCACTCCTTCATCAAAGGGTTCCAATTATGTACATTCGACATCACCTTCTTCTACTGTACAAAAGTCTATTTTGATTATTTTCAGAAAACTTGAAAAAATTCAAAAATATCATAAAATGTAAATATCCATATAAAACAAATACAAAATTAAAAAATCTTTCAAAAAATACCAAAAATATTCTCCTCGACATGTCTTTCAGAATCGATAATATGGACGTATTTGAAATGTCGCTCACTAACGACACGGGTATGTACATAAAGTTCGAATGGGAGGTCACATGTTTTCAAAACACGTCTGTTCTTTTTTTCTTCTCATAATGGCTAATAGTCACATGTCAGACTATTACCCGGTCCCCAAAGAAAGGAAAGTCTATGACTTATCCTTAAAAACGGGAAATTAATTTTTCTCGGTCATGGGCTTATGTTAAAACGTTCAAAGTTTTAAGCTCATGAACTCTAGGAAAATGTTCATTTATGTACATTTCTCCTGAACAACGGGAAATTATGTTTTCTCGGTTTCGAGCACATTTTTTCAAGATATTTTGAAAAGATATTTTTCAATGTCTTTCAAATTGTGTGCTCATATACTCCTCTCTTTTATCAGATTCTTTTTTTCTAGGGGGGTATAAAAAATCTCATAAAATATACTTCCAAATTTTCATGAAACATTATTCTCTCCATGTTACATCACTAGTATATCAAAAATTTCACAAACACGTGCAATTTTTGAGGGGGAGAATAGTGATAAAATGTGTTCAAAATGTGTCATCTTGGAAAAGATCTTCGATATAAGTGCATTCTCTTCCTAATATGTGCAAAAACCTTTCCTTTTATGATGCACATATGTAAGGGGAGCGTTTTGGTGTTATAGAAAACTTTTAAGGTGTAAACATTGATTTCATAAACATCTTGACTGCTTTTTTAATTGGTTTTTTTGGTTACAATATCTATACCCTTCAACACATTAATTCATGACGGTATTGGTATCAAAAGGTGGTTAAGTATTCGTCCAATGATCCAACCAGAATCGGAGGGATCTTCCCAGGGACAATCTATTTAGAAATTAGATGTCCTTAGGAAAGATGGAGTAGTTGAGTGTACGAGAAAGATGTCGACCAAGTACTTAAGCTAGCACTGGAACAATCACAACAAGGTGCTAGTTATGACGTATTGGTAAGCATTGAAGTGGTTTAAGAATGAAAAAGAAATGTAACGATAAAGGGTGTAAAGAAAATAGCCATCCATACAACTTAGGCAGAAACCAGGTCAATACATCTATTGAAGACAAAGCATCATGTACCCAGTGATGCAATGCACAACCCATCCCAGCCTACTCAATGTTCTCTCAAAAGAAGTTTGTTTTATTGTCACGGAGTTTAACTCATTTTAATCAACTTTCTCACTCCGAGATAGTAGATATTGAAAAGGTGGCAGTCTTCTCCAGCCTCTGATCACCAAATAAACGTGCACTTATAGAGTCTAGAGCCATCGAGATTCATCATAAAATCTCATTAGGACACTAATTTAGTGTATCAATTGTCGTTCATCATCAGAACACATGTGATAATTTACAGAGTCCTACACTCTATCCTTGTGATATTGCCAGAACATTTAGAGTAATACTTTTTGGTATCTACAGTGACGAATGAAAATCCTTCCAGTGTTAACATCAAACAGCACTGCGGTAGGTAATATGTAAGATTCACTTTGAATTGAATATATGCTAATTGGAAAGCAATAGTAGTTTAATTCTTAATCGATTCAAACTCATTCCAGGTTTTGACGCAATATCTTTATGATCTTGCCAGAACATTCAGAGTAATACTTTTTAGTATCTACAGCGACGAATGGAAATCCTTCCAGTGTCATCATCAAACAACACTACGGTAGGTAACTTGTGAGATTATATATGAATCGAACTTGTGTCAACTAGAAAGCAACGATGGTTTGATTCTTAATTGATTCAAACTTGTTCCAGGAAATTGAATTGACGACTTAATCAGCAGAATGGAACTGCTTGATTCACTATTTACTATGAATTATCTTTCGAGATGATCAAGTATTGAGAACGGCTACCATAGTTGGAAATCCTGTCAAGGAAGTTCTTTGAACTTAACTAATCACAGGTACAGTATCCGTATTGTATAACGGGAAACCAGAGTAAGGCAAACGGTGGCGTATTCTCAAGAGTCCCAATTCAATTCCATGTACTCAACTAAATGAAGAAAGCTCAAGAACATCTAAAGACAAACACTTCCGCTACTCTGATGATAAAGGGAGATTGTTATCCAGCTTTCAAGACAATGTAAAATATGATTATGTGGGGAAAGACACAAGAACACAAGTTGGCAAAGTTTCAAGATCAAGTCAAGGCAAAGATCAAAGATCCAAGATCACAATTCATGAAAGGAACTAGGAAGGAATTCTCAAGACAACAAGCTTTAAAGTCTGTAACAAAAAAGAAGTGAAGTCGCATATGACATGACCACCACTTAGGGGGGAGATTATTAGAAGTATTTAAAGTGATGGTCAAAGAAGTGAAGTCACATATTATATGACCATCCCTTAGGGGGAGATTGTTAGAAGTATTTAAAGTGATGGTCATAAAATATAACGTTACGAAGCTCATGGAAAATGCTATTCAACGGTGTCGAGAGTTCTAAGTTATTGTTATGTATGTAACGGGAATTAGTCCCGAACACGCAAATGAGGAAAGCCTTTGTCAAGTTTCTTTCTTAGTATAAAAGGAAACAACCTCCTCATTTGTGTGTGTGCCTTTCCATTTTCCTAGTGTGTTAGAGGTCTCCTTAGTTTCTCTCACTAGGATTACACACTCTTTGTATCTTTCTCTTTCTTTTTCTTAATCTAATATTCCCTTCTTAGTTTTAATCTTGTTCTTCATCATCTTTATTTCTTGTTCTATAAGTCGTTTGTATAAGTCATACAACAACTATAAACGTGATTTAGAACAACTAGAGTCTAGCATTATAGAATATAAGCAAAGAGAAAACCAATATAGAGATCACATTGGAATTATAGAAATAGATGCTAGAGAAAAAGATGATTTCATTAAGGAATTAACTGTTGAAGTTGAAATTTTTAGAGCTAATAAAAAGGTAGATGAACAAACAGTTGAGAAGTTTGGAAAAGCCTCTAAAGATCTAACTAAGGCTGTTGAAATAGGAAAATCTCCAAGAGATAAAACTAGCTTTGGTGTTAAAAATGAACATGCTTCCTTTCCACCACCACCTGCTAACATACATAGAGCCACTCCTATCAAATATATTTCTTGGACTGGTCTTCCTTATTTTTCCAAGCCGGCAGATATTGAATTTGACTTAAATGACAATGTAAAACCAGTGCGGTTAGGGACTTTGAAAAAGAACAAGCTGCATTAAAGAAGTGGAAAATAGATAACACTGTCCTTTTCTCTAGAGAAGGTTTGTTTGGTAGTGACACTAGTTCCAAAGGTACTTCATCTAGAACTAGTAGTAAATCAGGAGCTGAAATAAAAACCACTAGTCCAAAACCTTACAAAACCACTACTAGATATGCAAAGATGTATAGGCTTAGACACAACAGAAATGTGGTTAGAGGAAATAAAAGAAACTGGAATAATCAAGATATACCAAGACTGCAAATCCTTTGAAAGAAATGTAACCACAAGCTATTATGTTGAATGTAGGGGCAAAACCTTTTTCCCCTACTAAGTACATTCCCCATGCTTTGAGAAATAAGGCAACTGATAAGTATGTTGTGCCTGCTTTGAGAAAGATAAGTGAAGCATACCCCAAATCTAGCTCTAATGTGACCAGACCGACATCTCATAATGCATTTGCATGTGGCCATAGACCTTACCAACGCACCTATAATGGCCAAAACAAGCAGTAGGTTCCCTCACTAAGCATAGGGATTCCCATGCTAAGCCCAGGGTTTCCCTTGCTAGCAAATTTATGGCCTTTAGAAACATGGTTAGATGGGGAAAAAGCTGTGAAAGCCTCAGCTCGTTAGGTTTGGGCTCCCAAAAGGGGTACTCAACCCAATGGTGTAGCTTTAGCCTTTGATAAATTATCTTACATTGAGACACGAGGTAGATCTAAGTCAGTAATGGATTTGGTCCTCAAGAAAAACTAATTTGTTTTTCTTTTTGCAGGTAACAAAACAGACCAAGAATGACAAAGCATATTGGGATAGTGGTTGCTCAAGAAGCATGACTAGTCACAAAGCATGTCTGTCAAACTTTGTTCCCCTACATGATAATGATGGTGTCTTATTTGGAGATGGGCATTGGACAATCAAAGGGAAAGGAACCATTGTCACTAATGGCATGACATTTGATAATGTATATCTTGTGAAAGAACTGAAGTACAACCTTTTTAGTGTGTCTCAGATGACTGACAACAAGAACTTTGTTCTTTTCACTGATACTGAGTGCCTGGTGTTGGGAAAGGAGTTTGTTTTACCACCAAATACTCCTATTGTACTAAGAACACCAAGGCAGAAGAACATGTACACCATTGACTTAAAAGATATTTCTCTTCAAGACAATGAGAACTATTTTATTGCCAAAGCCTCAGTGGATGAGTGCAAGAAATGGCACAAAATACTTGGTCATTTAAACTTCAAAAATATGAACAAATTTGTTAAGTTTAATCTTGTTCATGGTCTGCCTTCTAAGACCTTCAATAATGATCATAGTTGTGTTGCTTGTTTGAAGGGAAAGCAACATTGAGCTTCATACAAATCAAAAATTGATCTTTTCACCACCAAGCCTTCGGAGTTACTTCACATGGATCTTTTTGGTCTTACATCTGTGGCAAGCATGAAAAAGAAGTGGTACTGCCTAGTGGTTACTGATGATTTCTCAAGGTTCACATGGACCTTCTTCTTGTTTGAAAAGAGTGACACAGTAGAAGTACTCAAATACTTCATCACTCAGATTGAAATTGAAAAAAAGTATGAAGGTGGTGACAATAAGGTATGATAATGGTGGAGAATTTAGGAACAAAGAGCTGGACACTTTCTGCACCATCAAAGGGATCAAAAGGGAAAACAACATAGCCAGAACACCTCAACAAAATGGAGTTGCAGAGAGGAGAAATAGAACACTCATAGAAGCTGCAAGGACCATGCTATCTGATTCCAAGCTTCTAGTAATATTTGGGGTGGAAGTTGTTGCCACTGCTTGTTATGTTCAAAACAAGTCCTTTTTGGTAAAGACTCACAAGAAGACTCCTTATCAGCTATTCAATGGAAGACCTCCTTCGATTGACTTTTTCAGACCTTTTGGGTGTCATTTAGTAATACTCAACACTCTTGATCATTTGGGAAAGTTCGATGAAAAGGGGGATAATGGATATATTGTTGGCTATTCACTAACAAGTAAGGGATATAGGGTCTCCAACAAGAAGACAAGAAAGGTGACAGAGAACATACATGTCAATTTTCTGGAGGATAAGCCTGAAAACACACAAACAGGTCCTAAGTGGTTCTTTGATATTGAAGTACTTTCTAAATATATGAATTATGTGCCTGTTGCTTTGGAAAATACTAACATTTCAGGTACAAAAGAACCAACTGCTTTAAAGAATCCACCTTTCAGGTACATGACTGTACCTTCATTGTTCCCTGCTGATGATGCTGCCAAAGGGATGGCTGAAGAAGAAGACCACTCTAAGAAGGATGCACAGCTAGTCTCTTCCCCTGCTAAGCTAAGTCATAAAAGCAGTGGTATGACTGAAAGCAGTGGAATCATGGATTCCCCTGCTGGACCAAATGTTTCCCCTACCTTTGAAGAACTAGTTGTGGATGATGTTAATGATGTAGAAAGAGAATCCCCACTCATTTCTCCATCTTCTCTAATCACTTTGTCAAGCAGTGGAAGCAGAACCATTAGCCATGGAGGTCGAAGCTATTCAGAGCTGCAAATAGCTCACCAACATCCATCTCTCAGTCATGTATTATCATTTGGAAGATCCTTTGAAGAGTTCTTTCCCAATCAAGATAGTCCCATAGAACCTGATTTGGGAAATGATGAAACTAAAGTCCTTATGAATATGCAGCCTACCTACAGAATCAATAAAGATCACCCCTAATCACAAATCATAGGTGATCTTGATACTCCTAGACAAACAAGGTATCAAGCAAAGGAACATAGCTTTATTGCCAACATCACAATGAAATTCAATCATGAAAATATGCAATGTTGCCTCTTTGCTACCTTTTTTTCACAAGAAGAGCCAAAGAAGATCTTTCAAGTATTGAATGATCTAAGCTGGGTAGAGGCTATGCAAGAAGAGTTATTGTAGTTTGATATTCAAGAGGTTTGGATTTTGGTTGACTGTCCAAAATAGGCAAGACCCATTAGGACAAAATGGGTGCTCAGAAACAAGAAGGATGAGAGAAGGATTGAGGTCAGAAATAAAGCCAGGCTAGTAGCACAAGGGTACACATAGGAGGAAGGCATTGACTATGATAATGTCTTTGCACCATTTGAAAGAATTTAAGCCATCATACTGTTTCTAGCATATGCCTCTTTCATGGACTTTATGGTGTACCAAATGGATGTTAAGAGTGCCTTTTTGTATGGCACCATTGATGAGGAGGTGTATGTTATGCAGACTCCAGGTTTTGAAGATCCACAACATCCAGACAAGGTGTACAAGGTGAAAAAGGCAATGTATGGGCTTCATCAAGCTCTTAGGGCCTGGTATGGGTCTCTATCTAAGTATCTCTTGGATAATGGTTTCAACAGGGGAAAGATTGATCAGACCCTGTTTATAAAGAAACAAAAAGGTGACTTTCTTTTAGTGCAAGTATATGTTGATGATATCATTTTTGGATCCACATACTCCATTCTTAGCAAGGAGTTTGCCAAATTGATGCAAGACAAATTAAAAATTAGTGCAATGGGAGAGCTCAACTTTTTCTTGGGGTTACAAGTTCAGCAGAGGAAAGATGGGATTTTTATTTCTCAGGATAAATATGTTGCTGAAATTGTGAAGAAGTTTGGATTATGTGAAGGAAAGAATGTCTCCACTCCTATGAACAAAGAGCATCCTTAGGGAAAAGAGGGCAAGGAAAACCTATTGATGTCAGAACATATAGATCCATGATTAGATCTGTCATGTACCTTACAGCTTCAAGACCTGACATCATGTTTGTTGTTTGTTTGTGTGCAAGACACCAAGTGACACCTATGGAGTGTCACATGTTTGCTGTGAAGAGAATCTTTAATTATCTCAAGTGTCACCCTACTTAGGACATTGGTATCCTAAATAATCATCCTTTGAGTTGATTGCCTATTCAGATAGTGACTATGGTGGTGACAGCAATGATAGAAATTCTACAACAGGTGGATGTGAATTTCTGGGGAGCAGGCTTATATCTTGGCAGTGTAAAAAGCAAACCATTATGGCAACTTCCACTACTAAATCTGAATATGTGGCTGCTGATTCAAGTTGTGGACAAGTCCTTTGGATTCAGAATCAGTTGCTTGATTATGGGTACAGTTTTATTAAAACCAAGATATTTATTGACAATAATAGCACAATTTGCATAATTAAGAATCTTGTTTTTCACACTAATACTAAACACATTGAAAGGAGACATCATTTTATTAGAGACTGTTTTGAAAAAGGGTTAGTTGTCCCTAAGGCAATTGATATAGAACTTAATGTTGCTGATCTTTTGACAAAACCTTTTGATATAGGGAGATTCCAGTACTTGGTGGCAAGTATTGGGATGGTCAATCCCTAAACAAATGTCTATAGCTTTGTGTGTATATTCAGGATTGTATAGTGCCTGTTGTTGTAGAATTGCTAGTCACTTTTTCCATCATTCTTAATGCTACTATTTTTGAACAAAGTTTCCCCTGCTTGGGTTAATCCCTCTACTAGGGTACTTTCCCCTGCTTAAGGGTTTGTTCTGTTTATAAGTGACCACATGCTGTATTAGACTAACAATGCAGGGATCATTGTGGAGTATAGAATACCTTATGAAAAAAATCTGGTATGTACTCTATGTTTAAGGGGAGGTTAGGTCACACCTTTAGGATTCAGGGTATCCTTAGGATAGTCATGTATGATTCTAGATCATACCCACCGGTGAGTAAGGGCTTGGGACAATGACAACATGTTGAAAAGCTTGTTGGAGTTCTGAGACCTTGAGGCACTGTAATATGTAGTCAAATCTCTTGATTGGGCAGCTTGCTGCACAAAATGGAGCTTTTAGATGCATGTTTCCAAGACCACTTGACTATAGCAAGGAAATGGTAGGGTTGGAGACCTGGGTATACATATTTCAATGGGTTAACCTGGTGCAGGGTTGTGTGTTGGGATTCTTTCTTGGACTTCGCGGAATGTAAGACTTTAGAGTTCTATGTATCTAGCTTGCTTATGAAGGTCTGTACATTAGGAAAGAGCTATTTAGCATTGGACTTTTAGGTTAATCTAATATCCTTAGGAAAGTTTACCCTGCTTTTGACTTTCATTCCCCTGCTAGTCTGGCTTTCCCCTGCTTTGCAAAACATTCCCCTGTTTGACCGTTGACCGACAATACTGTCACACTGTTTATAGCCGTTGGGCCTGCTTGTTGAATTTTTGGTTAGGTAATATTTTATTGTTTTCAAAAGATAGTTAAGGCTTTTTATTCGCGGATTGGTAACCTCATTATCATTATTTCAAAGAAATTCCTTTCTAAGCAAGATTTATTTCTGATTTTTATGCAAATTGATAAATGGTCCAATCACAAGCCTTCAATTCACCTATATAAACTCAATTCCTTTAACCAACAGGCCTAACTCCTTCAGTTGATCATATCCCATTTCTTTTGCAAAATATAAACCTTTAAACTCTTCAAACATTTCCAATGGCTCTCAAAATCTCTTCTAGCCATAACCAGATTGCAATTCTTTCTAGTGAAACAGCTGAATTCACTGATGTAGTGGCTTACCTAAAGTCTTGTTATTTCAGATTAGCTCTTGTGATCAGTCCAAGGATTTACACCTCACACATCCAACAGTTTTGGTCTAATGCTATGACTAAAACAGTGGATGGAGAGGTTACACTTAAAAGTCTGGTTGATGGCCATCCCAAAGTGATTACACTTGCTAATACAAGGTTTTCACAAAGTATGAAAGTTCATTATTCCAGTCTTTTCGAATTGATTACTAGTTAAAAGTGCGACTCAGTCGTTCTTGGTGGAAAATAAAATGGTTTGATTATCTATTTTAAACTGAAAGCAAATATGAAAATGTCGTTGAGTAAAAATAAAAGCTTTAAAAATTGAACTAAAAATTACGAATTAAAAATAAATGATTAAAAACTTAAAAACTTAAAAGTGAATTTAAAACTTAAAACTTTGTAAAAATAAACACTTTAACCCATCAGAATGCCTAAGATCGGAATCCCATCAGAATGTGTCAAAAGAAATTCTGTCGGAATAATTATTAAAGTGTCGGAATAATGGTGACCCAATTCTATCAAAATATAATGCATAAGCTGTCACAATGTATAAACTGTCGCAATGTTTAGGCCATCGCAATATTGATCGCAATATTCTATTTGAATGAGAAGTCTGTCGCAATATGTAAGTCGAAATTTGGGCAGCGTTTCGTCGCAATAGGCCTTATACCCGATCGCAATGTACGATGCCAGGAGCAATCGCACCCTATGATCGGAATAAGTGATCGGAATACTCTATCTGAATAATCGATCGCAAAGTAAAACCCTTAAGGTTATTGCGATCGCAATGAAACCGTCGGAATGTGTTGTCGCAATGTAGAAACCTTAATGATATTGTGATGGAAATGACACAATATTCGGATGGAGTACAATAAGCTAACAACCAATAAGCACTTTTCAAAAACTTAACCAATTCAATACTAGGAAGAACGCAATAAGCTACGTACGCAAAACTTATCAAAACATTAAATAAGCAAAATTTATAAAATAAACTTTTAAAAGATGAAACTTTTAAGAAAACTTAAACGTAAATAAGCTAAGTGCAAAATAAGCTAATAAGCATGATAAGCTCAAAGCTCAAATTGTACCAAAACTTAGATATGAACAAAAAGATAAACTTTTTGATCAATCAAACATCAAGAGTAAACAAGACGCATGATATATTTCGGATTAAAGGCAAATCAAAATCAAGAAAGGAAGAAAGAGATTAATGATGAAAAGCTTAAACTTGAACTTGTAGATTAATGATTCCAAAATACAAGATTAATTAAAGCTTAAACATAAAAGAAAGAAAAGATGAAATTCTAGTGAGAGAAAGTTAAACACTTTCTCTCTCTAAAAGTTAAAACTACAAAGGAAAAATGAACTAGCTATCACCCTCGTAATGACACATTAGGAGGGTATATATAGGAGGTGGGGAGGTGCATGTGTTGCTTCCTTTTCTTTCTTCTCGTCTCGACTCGATTTAAATTCTTTGTCTTTCTCGACGTCGTCTCGGGATTTGTCGATATAAATTGAACTCGTCTTATATTTTTCTTCTATAATTAGACTTGGTTCTTCGACTTCATTTAACTTATGTCTTTAGACTTTTTATTCGATAAATCTTCAGAATAGGCCTTGGACTTCCGTTCTTTTTGCACTCTTGTTCTTTTGACTTCGTCTTTTCTCGTTTTCTTCGATAAAAGCTCGTGATGGCCCGTGTTTTCTCCCTTTTTCATATTTTTATCCTGAAACACAATAAAAACACAAACCACGCATAATTCTGACTTTTATGACGTAAAATACACGTTTTTGTCTTGTTATTATTGGAAATAAGTGGTAAAATGATAAGTGTTTTCACATTTATTAAATCCCCTACACTTGACCATTGCAATGCCCTCATGCAATGCATTAATTTCAAAGCACGTTTTACATTTTTCATCATAAATAACCCACCTTGGCCTTTATTAAAAAGATAGAAATATATACAAAACAAGTAACGAAATCAAAGACTTACATTGGGGTTTTAGGCTGTCATGAATGTTTATCACCCTCAAGTTTCACGTTCCCCAACCCAAGCTTATAAATGAGATCATTGTTATTATAACTTAGCAAACTAACACGAATTCATGTGGCCCAATTATTTACTTAGACTCCCTTATTCCTAGGTGTATCTCCTATATTTTATTGTTGTCTTGAATGATCACGAGGATGCATTGTTTGACTTATTTCGATAGTTTATTTAGGCTAAAAATAAAGTAGGATGATTTAATCAATAGTTAGCTAAATGACAAAATCTTTTAAAACTGCTTCTCGGGACCTCTTAAAGTTCATATCTTGGCATAACTCGCTTTACGATTTGAGACCTTTCTCAGACCGATATTTGGCAGCGACTTCATACTTCGAATCTTGAGAGACGTTCTTGAAATTATGGTCTTCTCTTCATAATAGGAATTTTTTCACTTGAAGTTTTTGATAGATTCTTCATACTTGGACCACGACTTCTTCATTTTTCTCCAATCATTATTTTGGATTTTGATATACAACGATCCGCCTCCTTTTAGGACTTGGATCTATTTATCCTCATACCTTGCTAGGGTCTTTTCGGATAGACTTCTCCATGATCTTTTGGGGATTATTTTCTTTTCGTCATGTGTCTCGATATTTCATATTCATTTTTGATAAATGATTATTCACATCACTTTGGATCTTGAGCAACAAAAAGTAGCCCTCATGCCTTGTTAGGGCCTTTTTGGACTCGCCAATCTTGGCATCCCGCTTCAATAAGTTATGCCTTGGCTATGAAATCTAATTAATACCGAGCAACTTTTAAACGATCTTGGGCTAGAAGCTAAGTAACTTTTCAAATCGTACAACCTTACTTATTGCAATTAAATTTATTAACAAGCGATGGGAGAAAAAGCTCATAATTAACTCACATAAATTCATGAAAGAATACCAAACTTATAATTGACTCTATCATCTCTCGTTCTCCACAATTTAAAATCTCAAGGAATGAGACTCGTGGATGCTTAGCCAATTAAATCAAAGTTTTAGGTTTTCAAGTCATCTATAGGATCTTGCAACTTCTTAGACTCTTTCAAGTTTAGAATTCGCATTTTAAAGTTCCCTTGATAAACGACTTTCTTGGATCAATTATAGGAACTTGCGAAAAGTTCTTGTTCTTAACCCGTGAAAGTTAAGACTTTCGCATTTTAAAGCTCCCTATATAAAATCCTAGCAAAACTTGACTTAAACACGTTAAGGATAAGTAAATAACGATAACAAAGGAAAAACTACTAGGCCAAAATAGATTAAAAATTTTGAAAAATGTCGAAAAATCAAATTTTCCGGTTAAAATGAGGACAAATTCATGGGAAAGCCCACTTACTTCGATAGAAGTCCCCCTACACTTGATATAAACATTGTACTCAATGTTTAAGCATGTGGGAGTAAACTCCCCTACACTTAGGACATTGTGCACGTTGTTTAAATCTTGCTCCAGAAAGGACAACTATAGTGATTTCAATGTGAACATATAAGATGTAACACCCCCAATTTCACAAGGCAGCGGAATATCCACATTGGGTGTTACTTCATAGCACATCACACACAGTCATAGAAAACGACCTCAAAAGAGACGTTTTATAAAAATAAACCATTCGATAATTTTATTAAATCAGAGTTAACTAAAAAGAGGTCCCACCAATTTATACAATCCTTAAGAAATAATAAAGATTTGTTAAATGTATCGAATGGAAATTGTTTGTTTTGCCTTTACTTATCTCGCGCGGCTCGATGCTCCAGCTGCTCTTAAACCTATACACCTGAGAATATATGCTAAAATGTCAACACAACGGTTGAGTGAATTCATAGGTTTTTAAATAAACAATAATGAGTTTTAAATAAACCATAAAGCTTTTGAACACAAGAATCTCATCCACTGTCGATAGTGCAACACATGCAATACCCAAAGTCCACGCTATTCTACTAAGCCATGACACCGAAGCCTTAAGTATAATAATGCCCTAGTCAGGTATTTAGCTGAATACCCCCTTACTTCTAATACAACACACATGGCTGAGCCTCCAACCCACAGGTGCGACCTGCCCAAGTGGGGGCCATCCCCGATGGATCCATCCGTCTGTACCAGCGCCTACCCATCATAGGTAGTTAACGGTTCATAGGTTTATAGGGACTTTCCAAATTTTGGCAATATAGCACTTAGTAAATAGCGGTTCCCAATCAATACAATCAATGCTTGTGTTCATCTTTCAAAAGCATATAATCAGCCATCTTACATTCATTTACAACAACATGTATTCATTCAAAGCATATAGCAAACCACATGTTTATTCATTAACATGTATTCTCTCAAAACCATATATATAAACATCATATTTTTATACCAAGAGCATGTATTCCCCCTCGCGTGTTTATAAACACATATAAAGCAGTAAAAGTGAGGCTATGAACTCACCTGATATAGCTATTACACGTAGATCAAGGAACAAACGTCCAATAGTCGATACACGACTTCACGAGATATCAATCGCTCATTGATCGAGAACGAGATGCCCAACGGTCGACATATGACCGAACGAAACCTATAATGACGAGACGCGTCTTAGGCTCGAGACTATAAATAAGTCAAACATATATGTAAACAGTTTACTTTAGTATGTTTGGACATTGCATAAGTTTTATAAACTCTTTATAAAACTTTTAATAAAAATCTAACATTTATAAAATGTTATTCATTTCTGGATAAACAAAGCCCATTACTAGTCCACTAATGGCCCATTAAGTGTCCAATGACTTAATTCCATTACATGAACAGGTTTGAACTCATATATTAATCCTAACATCAGGCTCAATAATGGCCCAATAACCATTATAAGTGTATGTCGGACTTTTATGACCCAAAACCACTTATATGCATTACGGATTCTAAAACTCCCCAAAATGATGTCGAATTAATATTTCACGATGGTCGATTCTCGGGTCACATAACCATCAATAGATAAATGAGTATATGCTTCCCGATAAGTGGGTCCTACCATTTCGGTTTTTATAAAAAGCAACACGTTTTACATTAATTCAATATGATCAAATTCTTACAATTTACCGACATGTCTCGTAGATTAGATCATTTATCTTAAACCATAAATAATCTACATGAGTTATTTTACCAAAATAATTCTTAACTTATGTAGTTTACTTATTATAAGTCTAATTACCCATAATTTGTACTTATCATAACTCAATTACCCATTCTATCACTTAGAAGAGTTGGCTGGTTTTTCGCAGCCAACTTCATTCCCACCGTTTTGCCCGCCATTTCCAAACCCTGTATTCGTAGAATATCATCCGATTGGTGTGTGTTCTACATACGTTTAGCTACAACTTTTAGTTTTACATATTTATAGGTTAGTATACGAAATTTATGAGAAAACAGCCCGTCTTTATAGAAGGTCAGATTCTGATCTAGTTTAGTAATTTAGCTATAACTTGCTCTTCGGGAATCGTCACGGGACAAGCCACCCGGCGAAATCACCATAAAACATATGTATACAACTCTATATGATAACCTAAAGTTAAAACCTTACTGGTTTTATAAAATACTAACGTTTTTGCTACTGTTTTAAAACTGTCCTAAATTTTTAACTAGAAATCATGTTTACAAATGTTTTAACTGTTCAATCACCATATACAATGTTCCAAACTTATAAAATGATAATTACATCATTAAAATACATATCATATAAGTAGAGATTACATTTGAATAAAATAAAATAACAAAGTGAACAATAGACCTTACAATGAATATGGTGAAGATTTACAAGACACTTGATCAAACCCTTTAGCCCAAAGCCAACAATGATATCCAACATATGAAAATACTATTAGAAGCCTTAATATATCAGCTCTTTAAACTCCAACATTATGATTTTTGTGATGGTTTTGTGCTGTGTTTGATGTACGGCAACAAAAGAAAATAATGAATAAGAAAGATTCAGGTATCACTAAACACAAATGTTGTATTTGATATTAGATCCAAGACACGTATCATACTCATAAGATACGTGTCATAACTTTAACAAATTTTAATACAAGACATGTGGGGTGAGAATAGTATAAAACTTGCCCACAAATTGTTAACACGGGTATTATCAAAATCCGATATTTTAAAAGTTACGCGATTTAAAAGATACGCGTAAACTAGTAAAAATAAACGCTCATATAAAATAAAAACATCGACATTCGGAGAACATTGATATTTTGATAAATAAATGAGGGCTTATGATTTAATAAACGTTAACGCGTCATATAAATGAATGACGCTTCAAGGCTTAACGTAAATTACGAAGAAGGCTCGTAAAACCAAAAATTAAAACGACGACAATAGAAAATAATTCTATGTCATAACGAAAATGTTTACGGTCGATGACGGACATAAACTTTGTTTATAAATAATAAATGACATATATTCGATACATTAAAGCCCTAACCTTCTCGGTTAGTCAAGAATTCAATTGTTTGTCGAACGATCATGAAAAATAAAAGACTTAATAAATATTGGTCCTAATATTAGAAATAGGATTAGAACTCGGTCCACATATTGAAATAAATTTTCGAGCTACTACATTATCTAACCCTTTTAGGAAGCGACGTCCCGGCGCTTACTTCGTCTTAATAGTCTTCCGTTTAATGGCCAAGAGGTGAGAAATAGATCAGCCATTGCCGAGTTTTCTAACGAAGGCTGAATGAACAAAAGTCATAGCAACGAGTACACATAACGGGCACAAATGAACGGTTTGATTGTAGTTTCAATCCTTATAAGGAAAGATGAATACATAACTCGAACGGAAAGCCATAGAAGCGAAAAATTAACAAGCCGTCAATTTTTAGAAGTGCCTCAAGGTACATTACTAGATTATCAAACTTGCGACGGTCGATATAAGTTAGAAAAATTCTACATGAAAAGTGAATAGACAAAAGAATTGGGTGCATTTGAGAAATTTTTCAATGCGACAATCAATTTAAAACAATCGGTGATCACGTCGATCAAATTAAAACACACATCGTCCACGGGTCTAATAAATACAATTACGTCGTAAGAAAAAAAATCGCATGAATCACACATAAGTCCATCGAAACGTTACAAAATAATCAAGACGAGGTAATTAGTACTAGTCATACAAAATCACCTAATTGCATTGATCTTGATCATGAAACTTATTTCGTCAAAAGCGAGTTCATCGACACGGAAATCATTCGGAGTATACACTACTCGATCGGAGGAACTATGATCCAAATCAAATATAAAAGCCATCATTAGGCACATATAATCACATTACGACATGCTTGCAAAATAACCAAGCCATGCCAAATCAAATAAGTTCAATCAAGTTAAATCATGCTTGCTAAGTAGCCAAGCCATGATAAATAAGAATATTTGATAGGATTTTCAGATAAGTCCAGTCAAAGAAAAGTTTGCAAGTTAAAGGATGTTCACAGCCTTGATTGCATTGATGCATATAGAAAACTATTTTCGTCATCAGAGGGTGCTCACACACGGATCCATACCCAGATGACATTGCATGGTGCTCACAAACGGATCCATACCCAAGAGATATTACAAGGTGCTGTCATCAAGAAAAAAAAATATTCGCCAAACCTCCGATGGTAACAAGAAAAATGACAACATTTATTCATTCATGATGAGTTGTCGGTGATAACTTGATCCTCAGTCAATACACAAGTATACATTTAAATACTAGTGTCGATTAGACAAGTCATCTATTCTCGGAACGGGTAACAGTTGCTAAGGATTAGCTTATCAAGCTCACGATAATCAGGACACGTTAGAAATGGTCCATAAAGAAAAATCATAATTCGAGAGAAGACTAACGGGTTACTCGTACATAGACGATAATCAATAATAACCATAATGACGACGATAATGAACGATACATACCAACGAAACACGAATCGAAGAGATACGTTCGTATACAAGATAATCACAAACCAAGTCTGGCATACTTGAGCCCACTCATTTATAAATCTTTGTTTACATCGAAAGGCGTCCCAATCCATGTAAAGAAGAATTATAAATTTATGGTTAGGTAACTTATAACTTTCTTGTTCAAATAAAAAGGCATCCCATTTTATTTCAACAAGATGAGTATAAGTCATCCTACTCAGGTAATACCATCACATAACACGATATCATAACCAAATTAAATGCCAAGAAAAGTATAGGGTGTCAAACTTACTCCATGATTTCTGTATTCAAACGTCCCATTCCATCTGAATAAAGAAACCATCGACAATCTAAGGTCCAGTGGTTTAAAACTTTCTTATTCAAATGTCCCAATCCATTTCAATAAGAGAACCTTAAACGACACATAGTTGGGCGATTTAAAATCTTTATATTTAAATGTCCCATTCCATTTAAATATAAATTTTTAAGTTGCTCAACTAATGACTACTATGAGCATATCTTTGTTGTACCCAAATTATATATAGTTGATTGGGTATATATATATTTCAGGTCCAACACTGGCATCCTCCTTTTCGCCAACAAAACGTAATCAAACAATAAATTAAACGTCTTATTACGTAGAAGATGTCACCTTGAAGAAATGATTCTTCAAAATCATAAGGAGTACATAAATAAAATAATATGTTTATCAATTACGTTTCAAAAGGAGATGTCCTAAAATGGCACATCACTATGCGATGACAACAATCGAGCTTAAATTAGTCTATATGCGATATATTATGAAACAATATATATGTACTCAATATATCAAACGAGTTTCATACTCGCATTCGGATAATAAATTAATTATCGAGAAAGGTGATTGGCGGCGAGGCCAAACTCTCTATAAAACCGTATCATAAAATGTACGATAATCACGCAAGGATCATTGCTTCATGCGCAATACCCTTAAATACCATAGTATATACATTCATATACATACAACCATTTCTACATACACATAGGATCACATTATCACAACCAAGCATTGGTTTCTAGGAGCCATGAGCGCGCAGATACTTTGTAAGGCAATCAAACAATTTTACGAAAGAGCAGTTATAGTCTAGGTTTTAAAAATGACCTAGTTCGCTATAACTAGTGCTCTGATACCAATCTGTAACACCCCCAATTTCACAAGGCAACGGAATATCCACATTGGGTGTTACTTCATAGCACATCACACACAGTCATAGAAAACGACCTCAAAAGAGACGTTTTATAAAAATAAACCATTCGATAATTTTATTAAATCAGAGTTAACTAAAAAGAGGTCCCACCAATTTATACAATCCTTAAGAAATAATAAATATTTGTTAAATGTATCGAATGGAAATTGTTTGTTTTGCCTTTACTTATCTCGAGCGGCTCGATGCTCCAGCTGCTCTTAAACCTATACACCTGAGAATACATGCTAAAATGTCAACACAACGGTTGAGTGAATTCATAGGGCTTTAAATAAACAATAATGAGTTTTAAATAAACCATAAAGCTTTTGAACACAAGAATCTCATCCACTGTCGATAGTGCAACACATGCAATACCCAAAGTCCACGCTATTCTACTAAGCCATGACACCGAAGCCTTAAGTATAATAATGCCCTAGTCAGGTATTTTTCCGAATACCCCCTTACTTCTAATACAACACACCTGGCTGAGCCTCCAACCCACAGGTGCGACCTGCCCAGGTGGGGGCCATCCCCGATGGATCCATCTGTCTGTACTAGTGCCTACCCATCATAGGTAGTTAAGGGTTCATGGGTTTATAGGGACTTTCCAAATTTTGGCAATACAGCACTTAGCAAATAGCGGTTCCCAATCAATACAATCAATGCTTGTGTTCATCTTTCAAAAGCATATAATCAGCCATCTTACATTCATTTACAACAACATGTATTCGTTCAAAGCATATAGCAAACCACATGTTTATTCATAAACATGTATTCTCTCTAAACCATATATATATAAACATCATATTTTTATACCAAGAGCATGTATTCCCCCTCGCAGGTTTATAAACACATATAAAGCAGTAAAAGCGAGGCTATGAACTCACCTGATATAGCTATTACACGTAGATCAAGGAACAAACGTCCAATAGTCGATACACGACTTCACGAGATATCAATCGCTCATTGATCGAGAACGAGATGCCCAACGGTCGACATATGATCGAACGAAACCTATAATGACGAGACACGTCTTAGGCTCGAGACTATACATAAGTCAAACATATATGTAAACGGTTTACTTTAGTATGTTTGGACATTGCATAAGTTTTATAAACTCTTTATAAAAATTTTAATAAAAATCCAACATTTATAAAATGTTATTCATTTCTTGATAAACAAAGCCTATTACTAGTCCACTAATGGCCCATTAAGTGTCCGATGACTTAAGTCCATTACATGACCAGGTTTGAACTCATATATTAATCCTAACATCAGGCTCAATAATGGCCCAATAACCATTATAAGTGTATGTCGGACTTTTATGACCCAAAACCACTTATATGCATTACGGGTTCTAAAACTCCCCAAAATGATATCGAATTAATATTTCACGATCGTCGATTCTCGGGTCACATAACCATCAGTATATAAATGAGTATATGTTTCCCGATAAGTGGGTCCTACCATTTCGGTTTTTAGATTAGATCGTCGATTCTCGGGTCACATTAATTCAATATGATAAAATTCTTACAATTTACCGACATGTCTCGTAGATTAGATCATTTATCTTAAACCATACATAATCTACAAGAATTATTTTACCGATACCAATATGTAACACCCCCAATTTCACAAGGCAGTGGAATATCAACATTGGGTGTTACTTCATAGCACATCACACACAGTCATAGAAAACGAACTCAAAAGAGACGTTTTATAAAATAAACCATTTGATAAATTTCTTAAATCATAGTTAACTAAAAAGAGGTCCCACCAATTTATACAAACCTTAAGAAATAACAAAGATTTGTCAAATGTATCGAATGGAGATTGTTTGTTTTGCCTTTACTTTATCCTGCGCGGCTCCATGCTCCAGTTGCTCTTAAACCTACACACCTGAGAATACATGCTAACATGTCAACACAACGGTTGAGTGAATTCATAAGTTTTTAATAAACAATAATGGGTTTTTAAATAAACCATAAAGCTTTTGAACACAAGAATATCATCCACTGTTAATATTGTAACACATACAATACTCAAAGTCCGCGCTATTCTACTAAGCCATGACATCGAAGCCTTAAGGATAATAATGCCCTAGTTAGGTATTTTGCCGATACCCCCTTACTTCTAATACAACACACCTGGCTGAGCCTCCAACCCACAGGTGCGACCTGCCCAGGTGGGGGCCATCCCCGATGGATCCATCCGTCTGTACCAGTGCCTACCCATCATAGGTAGTTAACGGTTCATGGGTTTATAGGGACTTTCCAAATTTTGGCAATACAACACTTAGCAAATAGCGGTTCCCAATCAATACAATCAATGCTTGTGTTCATCTTTCAAAAGCATTTAATCAACCATCTTACATTCATTTACAACATGTATTCGTTCAAATCATATAGCAAACCACATGTTTATTCATAAACATGTATTCTCTCAAAACCATATATATAAATATCATATTTTTATACCAAGAGCATGTATTCCCCCTCGCGGGTTTATAAACACATATAAAGCAGTAAAAGCGAGGCTATGAACTCACCTGATATAGCTATCACACATTTATAGAGGAACAAACATCCAATAGTCGATACAAGACTTCACGAGATATCAGTCGCTCATTGATCGAGAACGAGATGCCCAATGGTCGACATATAACCAAACGAAACCTAATATAACGAGACGCGTCTTAGGCTCGAGACTATACATAAGTCATAGATATATGTAACTAGTTCACTTTAGTAAGTTTGGACATTTTATAAGTGTTATAAAACTTTTCACAAGACTTTCATAATAATGTACCATGTATTATCCCATAACCATTAAGCTCATTCAGGCCAATTAGTGGCCCATTACATATTTATAGACTTAGGCCCTTTTTAAACTCATTATTGATCCCCAAAATACATTATTAATCTCAGGTACAATAATGGCCCAATAGCCATTATAAGTTTATTTTGAGCTTTTGTGGTCCAATTCCACTTTATAAGCTTTTCGAGTTATAAAACGCCTCCAAACAATATTGACTTAATATTTCCCGATGGTCGGGTATCGGGTTTCATATAACTTAGTATATAAAGAGGTCTCAAATTCTCTATAAGTGGATCCTACCACTTTGGTTTTTATAAAAAAATGAACATGTTATACATTTTATTAATAGTTTAAATTCGACAGTTTTACAACATGACTAGATATTTAAGCCGTTTCTCCTGAACCGTAAACCGTCAAATTGATTTCTATATATCAAAATGAACATAAGTTAATGTTCTTTACCGATCATATGTCCATATTCCCGCAAATTATATTTATCATAGCCTAAATATCCATTTTACCACTTAGAGGTCATGGCTGTGATTCGCAGCCAACTTCAGTTCTACCGTTTTGGCCGCCATTTCTAAATCGTTTATCCGTAGAAAACCATTCGATTCATGTGTGTTCCACATAAGTTAATATACAACCCATAGTTTTAACTTTTTCAATGGTTCTGGGTTCTAAAATGAGTTCTCAGTCCGTTCATTCAGCATATTCAGAATTGACACTTTTTATAGTTTTAGCCATATGTAATTCATCGGGTATCGTCACGAGACGATTTACCCGGCCAAATCACCACAAAACACAGGACTATACCCCTATATTATTCTCCAGGGTCCAATACCTACTGATTTTACCCTGACATTCATTTAGCTGCTGCTCTAATTATAATTCACAACTTTCACTTTGGGCTTGTCTTGGCTTATTTTTATGATTTCTACATATGTGTACAATGTCCAAAACTCCTCAAATCAACTAATACATCCATATTTTCAGTAGAGATATGATAATTATACATATATAAAGATGGTAATTACAAGAATAAAATCAAAGAAATCCTTACAAAGATGATGATCAAAGTAGCTTATAAAAACCATTGTCATCAATCTAACCTCCAAGCATCCAAATATTGGTATTTAACCAAAATCAACACATTCAAGAACTTATTTTTATTCAGCCTCAAAATGTTTACATCACTTCTTTAGCCAAGCTTCAAATAGCTCATCCACCAAGCTTGTTTTATAAATTAAGAATACGAAGGCTTACTCTAGTAACCATTTTCATTTGGCCAATAATAATATAAGCTATACTTTGAATTTGAGAAAGGATACTTGGGACTTTAATCTTGACGTCAGGAACAAGAGATAAAACGGATGTATGTATTTTTTGTTCAAAGAATGGAATGAAAATGGTGGTGATATTACTATATTAATTTAGAGAATGCAACTTATGCTACGCGTGTCCAAATTTAAGAATATCACACCACAAGTGTCCATATTCTAATGTGTTAGTGCGTCTACTAGTGTGGGTGGGGTGAAGTTTAATAAAAATCTTGCTTACAACTTGTAAAACAGATATTATCGTAGTCCGATATTTTAAAAGTTATGCGATATGAAAGATATGCGTTGAACACGAAAAATAAATGCTCAATATGATATAAAAACGTTGACACTCGGATAACATTAATGTTTGGATAATTAAACGAGGGCTTATGATTTAAAATACCTTAACGCGTTATATAAGCGAATGACGCATAAATTCTTAACGTAAATTAAAAAGAACGCTCATAAATCGAGAAGTTAAACGACGACAATAGAATATTTTTCTATGTCATAATGAGGATATTTACGGCTGATGATGGACATAGACTTTGTCGATAAATAATAAATGACGTGTACTCAATACGTATAAGTCCTAACCTTTTCGGTTAATCAAAAATTCAATATTATCCGGCAAACGATCATGACAAATAAAAGTCGATTGGTAAATATTGATTCGAATACTAGAAATAAGACTAGATCTCGGCCTAAATGTTGATTTTAAAGTTCGAGTTACTACATTAGCTACCCCTTTAGGAAGCGACGTCCCGGCTCTTAATTCGTCTTAATAGTCTTCGGTTTAATTGCGAAGACGTGAGAAATAGACAAGTCATCGCTGAGGTTTCCAATGAAGGTTTGATGAACAAAATTAAAAGCAACAAGCATACATAATGGGCACAAATGACAACATCTATTCATTCATGATGAGTTGTCGGTGATAACTTGATCCTCAGTCAATCCACAAGTATACATTTAAATACTAGTGTCGATTAGACAAGTCATCTATTCTCAGAACAGGTAACAGTTGCTAAGGATTAGCTTATCAAGCTCACGATAATCAGGACACGTTAGAAATGGTCCATAAAGACAAATCATAATTCGAGAGAAGACTAACGGGTTACTCGTACATACACGATAATCAATAATAACCATAATAACGATGATAATGAACGATACGTACCAACGAAACACGAGTCGAAGAGATACGTCTGTATACAAGATAATTACAAACCAAGTCGGGCACACTTGAGCCCACTCATTTATAAATCTTTGTTTACATCGAAAGGCATCTCAATCCATGTAAACAAGAATTATAAATTTATGGTTAGGTAACTTATAACTTTCTTGTTCAAATAAAAAGGCGTCCCATTTTATTTCAACAAGATGATTATAAGTCATCCTACTCAGGTAATACCGTCACATAACACGATATCATAACCAAATTAAATGCCAAGAAAATTATAGGGTGTCAAACTTACTCCATGATTTCTGTATTCAAACATCCCATTCCATCTGAATAAAGAAACCATCGACAATCTAAGGTCCAGTGGTTTAAAACTTTCTTATTCAAATGTCCCAATCCATTTCAATAAGAGAACCTTAAACGACACATAGTTGGGCGATTTAAAATCTTTATATTTAAATGTCCTATTCCATTTAAATATAAATTTTTAAGTTGCTCAACTAATGACTAATATGAGCATATCTTTGTTGTACCCAAGTTATATATAGTTGATTGGGTATATATATATTTTAGGTCCAACACTGGCATCCTCCTTTTCGCCAACAAAACGTAATCAAACAATAAATTAAACGTCTTATTACGTAGAAGATGTCACCTTGAAGAAATGATTCTTCAAAATCATAAGGAGTACATAAATAAAATAGTATGTTAATCAATTACGTTTCAAAAGGAGATGTCCTAAAATGGCACATCACGATGCGATGACAACAATCGAGCTTAAATTAGTCGATATGCGATATATTATGAAACAATATATATGTACTCAATATATCAAACGAGTTCCATACTCGCATTCGGATAATAAATTAATTATCGAGAAAGGTGATCAGCGGCGATGCCAAACTCTCTATAAAACCGTATCATAAAATGTATGATAATAACGCAAGGATCATTGCTTCATGCGCAATACCCTTAAATACCATAGTATATACATTCATATACATACAACCATTTCTACATACACATAGGATCACATTATCACAACCAAGCATTGGTTTCTAGGAGCCCTGAGCGCGCGGATACTTTGTAAGGCAATCAAACAATTTTACGAAAGAGCATTTATAGTCTAGGTTTTAAAAATGACCTAGTTTGCTATAACTAGTGCTCTGATACCAATCTGTAACACCCCCAATTTCACAAGGCAGCGGAATATCCACATTGGGTGTTACTTCATAGCACATCAAACACAGTCATAGAAAACAACCTCAAAAGAGACGTTTTATAAAAATAAACCATTCGATAATTTTATTAAATCAGAGTTAACTAAAAAGAGGTCCCACCAATTTATACAATCCTTAAGAAATAACAAAGATTTGTTAAATTTATCGAATGGAAATTGTTTGTTTTGCCTTTACTTATCTCGCGCGGCCCGATGCTCCAGCTGCTCTTAAACCTATACACCTGAGAATACATGCTAAAATGTCAACACAACGGTTGAGTGAATTCATAGGTTTTTAAATAAACAATAATGAGTTTTAAATAAACCATAAAGCTTTTGAACACAAGAATCTCATCCACTATGGATAGTGCAACACATGCAATACCCAAAGTCCACTCTATTCTACTAAGCCATGACACCGAAGCCTTAAGTATAATAATGCGCTAGTCAGGTATTTTACCGAATACCCCCTTACTTCTAATACAACACACCTGGCTGAGCAACCAACCCACAGGTGCGACCTGCCCAGGTGGGGGCCATCCCCGATGGATCCATCCGTCTGTACCAGCGCCTACCCATCATAAGTAGTTAACAGTTCATGGGTTTATAGGGACTTTCCAAATTTTGGCAATACAGCACTTAGCAAATAGCGGTTTGATATTAGGGTTTTTGCTAGGTTCAGAATTCTCGGAACCCTCTCGAATTGATCTCAGTTAAAAGTGGAATGATTTGTTCTTGGTGACAAAAAGTGGATTTGGTTTTCTATTCTACTAACAGGTAAGTGAATAAAATAGTAATGAAGTAAACTTAAAACAAGTAACAAATAATAAGCAAAACTGGAAAAATACTCTTATGAGAAAATACCCTATGCGGAAAGTATGGCCATTCGGAAAGTCTAGGCTTATGCGGAAAGATTACACCATGCGGAAAATTAGCTTACTCGGAAAAATGATGCTATTCGGAAAGTCTTCTCTATGCGGAAAATACTCCCATTCGGAATAATAGGGTTATGCGGAATATATGAAATATTCCGAGTAAAGGAAATAAAAATACCCCTATTCGGAATATCTAAAAAGTTCCGAATAGGAAAACAACAAATGGCTATGCGGAAAGTTATAAAAGTTCCGAATAAGGAACCGAGAACACCCCTATTCGGAATAATTGAAAAGTTCCGAATAAGGGAACACAAAATGGTTATTCGGAATATTCCGAGTAATGAAACAAAAATATGCTATGCGGAAAATATTCCGAATAAGGGACAATAAAAACACTATTCGGAATGTTGGAAAAGTTCCGAATAAGAAAACTAAAAAAATGGCTATGCGGAATAATGAACTTCAATGCGGAAAATATAGCTGTTCGGAATATCTGGGATATTCCGAATAAAGAGGAAATAAAACCTCTACTCGGAATAATTGAAATATTCCGAGTAAAGCAAACTTGAAATGTCTATTCGGAAAATCTGGGACGAAGAACAGATACAGCAGCAAGTAAAACAGGGGACACGGTTTTTAATCCAAAACGACTTAAATACTCAAAAAGGTTTTACCAAATTAAACACAAATCATTAACATACCATAAGAAACAAATCCCACCAATAAAAACTCTAAATCAACAACTTTTTGAAATCAAACTTGAATCAAATAAAAGCTTAAGAACTTGCAATAAAAATGTTGAAGAACAAGATGAATAGAAAGATGGAATGGATTGATTAATGGAAGAGTAACAAGGTTAATGATCAATGATTACAAGATTGAAAAAGAAAAATGAAAATCACCAAACTCCCTAATGGAGTTGGTGAAGGGACGAACTACAAAGAAACTGGAAAAAGGAAAAATGAAAACTAACTCTCTAATTTGTGAAGGGAAAAACTATATATAGTCCTAGTGGTTGGTTGGTGAGTGGGCTTTCTCCCTTTCTTCTTGTCTTCTCGTCTTTTCAGAAAAGTTGACGTTTTCGATTCTGATTCGGGATTTGTTGTCGATTAAATCCAACTCATCTTTTAATTTCTTCGTTAAATAGACTTGAGTTTCTTCGACTTATGAAAATCTTCCGTCTTTAGTCCTTTTCTTCGATAAATCTTCGAATAGGCCTAGTGACTTCAAATCTTTTGCATCTCTTGGACAATAGACTTTATCTTGAGTCTTTTTCCTTGATAAAACCCGTGCAATCCCATGTTTTCTTTAATATTCATCCGGTTAGCTCTGAAATCACAATAAACACAAAAACCACGCATAATTCCAAACAAATGATATTAATTACGTGTTTTGGCCTTGTTTTAGCCAGAATTAAGTGGTAAAAGGATGGGTGTTTACACACCTATCAAATCCCCTACACTTAACCATTGCCATGCCCTCATGCAATGCTTAGTGATAAAGCAATTTTACATTTTTCTCATAATTAATCAACCTTGGCCTTATTCAAATACTACTAATTAAGAATCAAATAACTAGGAGAAATAAAAACTTTAAGATAAACAAAAAGAAATGAAATAACTTGTAAAGAAATCAAAGACTTACATTAGGGCTTTGGTGTTGCGAAGATTTATCACCCTCAAGTTTCACGTTCCCCAAACTAAGCTTAAAAACGAGATCATTGTTATTATAAGTTAGTAAATCAAACACTTACACACATGGCTTAATTAAATGCTTAAACTCCCTTATTCCTAGGTGTATCTCTTATATTTTATTTTTGTCTTAGAATGATCATGAAGATGCATTTTTGGACTTATTTCGATAGTTTATTAAGGCTGAAAGCAAAGTAGGACGATTTGATCAATAGTTAGCTAAAGGACAAAATCTCTTAAAACTGCTTCTCGGGATATCAAAAAGTTCATATCTTGGCATAACTTGGTTCACGATTTGAGACCTTTCTCGGGCCGATATTTGGCATGTACTTCATACTTCATATCTTCGAGAGACGTTCTTGAGATAATGGTCTTCTCATCATAATAGAGTTTTCTTCACTTGGAGACTTTTGAGGGGTACTCCAACTTTGTTGACCACGACTTCATGATTATTTCTTCAATCTTTATTCGGGATTTTGAGATACAACGATCCGCCTCCTTTTCGGACTTGGATCTATTTATCCTCATACCTTGTTAGGGTCTTTTCGGATAGACTTCTCCATGATCTTTATGGGAGTTGATTGCTTTTCGTCGTGAGCCTTGATCCTTCATATTGACTTTAGGAATAATGCTTTTCACATCACTTTGGATCTTCAGCAATAAAATTGAATCCTGATGCCTTGTTAGGGCCTTTTCGGACTCGCCAATCTTCGCGCCCCGCTTCATAAGTTATGCCTTGGCTATGAACTCTTATCATTACCGAGCAACTTTTAAACGATCTTGGGCTAGAAGCTAAGTAACTTTTCAAATCGTACGACCTTACTTATTGCAGATAAATATTAGCAAGTGATGGGAGAATAGGCAAATAATTACACCAAGTGAGCTCGCGCAAGAATACCGACTTATAATTGACTCTATCATTTCTCGTCCTCCACAATTTAAAATCTCAAGTAATGAAACTCGTGGACACTTAGCCTAATAAACCAATTAAGGTCTACATGGTTAAGGATACTAGCTAGAATAAACTTGGATAAGTCTATTCGGGTTGAGTCAAAATAAACGCAACGGGCCTAATATGTCAAAGACTTCTAAACTAGCTAAACCACTTTATTAATATTTTTGACTTTATTGCGGAATATATACATATGAAAGCAACGATAAAAATTTTAAAAATTACAACTAAATGGCCAAAGTTAATAAAAAATTTGAAAAATGCTGAAAAATAGGATTTTCTGGTTAATTGAAGGCATTTTCATGGAAAAGTCCACTTAAAACTTCGATAGAAGTCTCCCCTACACTTAAGATAAACATTGTCCTCAATGTTTAAGCATGTGGGAAAAGTCTCCCCTACACTTATGACATTGTGCACGTTGGTTAACTCAAGTTAAGGAAGAGACGACTAAAGTGATCAATTTCAAATGTGAGAATGAAGAAAATTGAATCACGATAGTTGAGAGATAGAACCGGATTTCGGATAACACGGGAGCACGGTTCTTCAAAGATTTCCAAGATTGCAGTGATCCCTGTAAGCACATCACCACACAAACACAAATGACCAAAATAGGTCCTCCCCTACACTTAGGGGGTTAAAGGGATAGATACTCGGGCTGCCTCCCGAGGAGCGCTTGTTTTTGATAACCGAGTCACGAGCCTGACTCGACCCAAATTCAGTTCATGGGGAACGTGGTGAGGGATGGAATCACCTCTTGAGAGGTGTCCTCACCAAAGTACAACTTCACTCGTTGGCCATTCACCTTAAAATTTGGTCCATTAGGTTGAGCGAGCTCGAGAGTACCATATGGAAAAATTTGGGCGATGGTGAATGGGCCGGACCAACGAGATTTGAGCTTGCCCGAAAAGATTTTCAACCGAGAGTTAAAAAGTAAGACTTTGTCTCCAACATGGAACTCCCGGTTTTTGATCTTGGAGTCGTGAATGAGCTTAGTTCTTTCCTTATAGATCAAAGAATTTTCATAAGCCTCATTCCGAAGTTCATTCAGCTCATTGAGTTGGATCTTGCGTAGGTCACCGGCTTTGTTTATATCAAAATTAGCCCACTTCAAGGCCCAATAGGCCTTGTGCTCCAACTCAATGGGGAGGTGGCACGCTTTCCCGTATACAAGACGATAAGGCGTACAGCCGATCGGGGTCTTGTAAGCAGTACGGAAAGCCCACAAAGCATCATCTAGTTTATCAGCCCATGCGGCACGATGCTCTCCCACGGTTCTTTCCAAAATTCGCTTCAGCCCTCGGTTGGATATTTCGGCCTGGCCATTAGTTTGTGGGTGATAGGCTGTGGAAAGACGATGGTTTACACCGTACTTAGCCATGACTCTAGCAAATTGGTCATTGCAGAAATGAGTCCCACGATCACTAATAATGGCACGAGGCACACCGAAGCGAGCGAATAGAGCTTTCAAAAAGTTACAAACCACCCTTGCGTCATTAGTAGGCAAAGCTTTGGCTTCAACCCACTTTGAAACGTAGTCAACGGCTACAAGGATGTATTTGTTTCCTTTAGACGAAGGGAATGGCCCCATAAAGTCGATACCCCAAACATCAAAAATTTCACACTCTTGAATGAATTTATGAGGCATCTCGTCTTTATGTGTGATTTTGCCTTGCTTTTGGCAAACATCACATCGCTTAACCATATTGTGAGCATCACGATATATGGAGGGCCAATAAAATCCCGAATCAAACACTTTCTTAGCGGTGTAGTTGGGACCAAAGTGACCACCGGTGGGTCCTTTGTGGCAAGCATCAAGGATGTCCGACGCTGCCGGTCCATCAACACATCGGCGAATTATCAGATCAGCACATTGTTTGAATAGGTAAGGGTCGTCCCAAAAGTAAGTCTTGATGTCGGTAAAGAACTTCTTCTTTTGCTGGGACGTCAACCCTTCCTTGAGAATTCCACCCGCCAAGTAGTTTGCAAAGTCCGCAAACCACGGGGTTTCATTCGGCTTCGAGTTTATAGACATTAAGGTCTCCAAGGGAAAAGAATCATTGATTTCTTTAGTCGGATGATCCCCCTGGTAAGGATCCTCAAGTCTACTAAGATGGTCCGCGGCTAGGTTTTCTGCTCCTTTTTTATCGCGGATGTCGATTTTAAATTCCTGGAGCAGCAAAACCCAGCGAAGAAGTCTTGGTTTGGAATCTTGCTTTGTCAACAAGTACTTCAACGCGGAATGATCAGTGTACACAATGGTGGTGGAAAGGACAAGATAGGGGCGGAATTTTTCAAAAGCATAGACAACAGCTAAAAGCTCCTTTTCGGTTGTCGTATAATGCAATTGTGCCCCAGTCATTGTCTTGCTAGCGTAATGGATCGGTTGGAAGTGTTTGTTCACTCTTTGTCCAAGAACCGCTCCAATAGCAAAATCGCTAGCATCGCACATCAACTCAAAGGGCAGCTCCCAATTAGGGGTAACCAAGACGGGTGCCTTAGTTAGCTTATCCTTAAGTGAGTTAAAGGCTTCAAGGCACTCGTTGGAAAAGATAAAAGGAGTATCTTTTTCCAAGAGGTGGGTCATCGGGCGAGCGATTTGAGAAAAGTCTTTGATAAATCGACGGTAGAAGCCCGCATGACCCAAGAAACTTCTCACACCCTTCACAGTGGAAGGTGGAGGCAACTTTGCTATAACGTCAACTTTAGCACGGTCTACTTCAAGACCGGCTTTCGAAATCTTATGTCCAAGCACGACGCCTTCTTTTACCATAAAATGGCATTTTTCCCAATTTAGAACGAGGCGAGTGTCTTCGCACCGCTTTAACATACATTCTAAATTGGCAAGGCAAGCAGAGAAGGAATCCCCGAAGACCGAGAAATCATCCATGAAGACTTCCATGGTTTGTTCAACCATGTCATGGAAGATGGCTAACATACACCTTTGGAAAGTCCCGGGCGCATTACATAAGCCAAAAGGCATTCGTTTGTAAGCGAAAGTGCCATAGGGACAGGTGAATGTAGTCTTCTCTTGATCTTGGGGATCGATGGGTATTTGTAAATAACCCGAGAAACCATCCAAAAAGCAGTAATATTCATTACCGGCTAATCGTTCAAGCATTTGGTCCATAAAAGGTAGAGGGAAATGATCCTTTCTCGTGGCATCATTGAGTTTGCGGTAGTCTATACAAACTCTCCACCCAGTAACGAGACGAGTGGGAATCAACTCGTTGTGTTCATTGGGAACAACGGTTATTCCGCCCTTCTTGGGCACACAATGGATTGGACTAACCCACGGTGAATCCGAAATAGGGTAAATCATACCCGCATCAAGAAGTTTGATAACCTCTGTTTTGATGACTTCATGTATTTTTGGATTCACCCTTCGTTGGCTTTGAATAGTGGGCTTGAAGTCGTCCTCCATGAGAATTTTGTGTGTGCAGAAGTGAGGATCAATTCCACGAATATCCGAGATTTTCCAAGCAATAGCCTTCTTGTGAGCTTTCAACACAGCAACGAGGCGAGTCTTCTCTTCAGCTGTCAAATACTTTGCAATAATGACGGGTGACTTCTTGTTGTCATCAAGGAACACGTACTCGAGATGTGGCGGCAACTCCTTAAGTTCCAAATCCGGAGGATTTTCGACGGGAGGCGTTTTCAAACTCGTGGCATCGATAGCAATAACCGTGGGAGATGGAGGCGAAGGATTGTCTTCAGTGAGAAGATTGTCAAAGAAACTCATGTCTTCATCCCCCTCGGTGGGAGAATCATTAGTAGCTAAATTCGCATCTCCCATGGTAGCTTCAAGATTGTTCCAGAATAAATCACTATCTCCAAATAGAGACAACGATGAATCAATAGAGGACACGGTCTCAACATTGGGAAGAGAGGTAGGAATACTTTTACAAGCATCATTAAAGTGTTCTTCACAAGCCTCATCGAGAACGTCAATACAATTAACGCTCTCATATGAATAAGGCTGTTTAGACAACTTTCCCATGTTGAAGACTACTTTGTCGTCACCCACTCGCATGATAAGCTCACCGGCTTCAACATCAATGAGAGTGCGACCGGTCCTTAAGAATGGACGACCAACAATAAGTGGCACACGGGGGTCCATCTCGTAGTCGACGACAACAAAATCAGCAGGAAAGGTGAATTTGTCGACTCCTACAATAACATCTTCGGCTATCCCCACTGGATAAGCAACCGTACGGTTGGCCAATTCCAATGTCATCTTGGTGGGGACTAGCTCTGGGAGAGATAATTGCTTCCAAACACTTAGAGGCATGATATTAATACTGACACCTAGATCGGCTAGGGCCATGCAATTCTCTACTCCCGGGAAATTGCAAGGGATAAGAAAACGACCTGGATCACCAAGCTTGGTTGGCAATTTCCTTAAGAGCACTGCAGAGCAGTTCTCATTAAGTTGGGTGTTGGCTATGTCGAGGAGCTTTTCCTTGTCGCTCAAAAGATCTTAAACATTTTAGCATACTTGGGCATGTGAGCGAGAGCCTCAGCAAAGGAGATATTAAAATTCAGTTGTTTAAACATTTTAAGAAAGTTAGAAACCTGAATATCATCCTTGCTCTTTTGCTTCTCTTTCCTCAACCTTGAAGGATAAGGTATATTGGAAGAAGAGGAAGGCTTTAAGGGAATAGGGTCACTCACAACCACGGGTGGAGGAGGGGTAGAAAGAAGAGGTGGAGAAATTGGGGAAGGAGAAGGAGGAGGAATAGGAGCAGGCGACTCTTTCTCCTTAGTCACAACCACCGGTGGAGGTATAGGAAGCTCGGGTTCCTTGGTACCTTTACCACTTCGAGTGGTGATTGCTTTCATCTCCCCTCTTGGGTTTGCAACGGTGTTACTCGGAAGAGTACCCGAAGAAGAGGGTTGACTACTTTGGAAAAAACTAGCCATCATGTTCCTCAAGTCATTCGTCTGACTATCCAACGTGTTTCGCATATCGGCTCTCAAATCATTTCCTTGCTTTACCAAATCGGCTTTCAGGTTGAGCACTTCTCTCTGAAGATTTCCCACTATCGCATCGTTAGTCCTCATATAAGTTTCCACTTCTTGGTGAAGAGCGGTGGGTTGGTTGGGAAGAGCATTGTATGCAGGTGGTTGGTAAGCAGGTTGTTGGTAGACTTGATTGTTTCTTTGAGGCGGTTGTTGCTGCTTGTGAGGTGGGATGTATGGTTGTCGAGGCTGTTGTTGTTGAGGAGGGCGATTAAGGTTTTGTTGTTGGTTTGGTTTGGTAGGAGGAAACCCAGGTGGTGAAAGATAGTTGTTGTTGCGGTAGCTAAGCAAGTTACGGTCACCTTGGGGTTTAGCTTGATAAGCAGGTTGTTGGTAGGTGCCATATGCCGCATTCACATTCTCAGCAGGGTAATCTTGGGTGGCAGTACAAGTTGTGTAAGAATGGGGACCACCGCATATCTCACAAGGTTGGTTGACAGCGTTCACTTGTGCATTTTTGGCGTTGTTGCTGTTGTTGTTGCTGACGGTATGTGTGACAAGCGATTCAAGAAGCGTGGTGATTTTATCTAATCGCTTGTCGCTGTCATTAGTGCTAGCACTAGCAACATTGGTCCTAACACTCTTGGTTTGCACACGAGATTTGTTCTCAATGATGTCCCAAGCAGCATTGGAAGTCTTAGCCAATAAATTACCCCCTGAGGCACTATTCAGTGAATCTTGGTCACTCATGCTTAAACCATTGTAAAAAGTATTTATTTGATGAACTTTGGTAAAACCATGTTGTGGGCATTTTCTTAAAAGATCTTTAAAACGATCCCAAGATTCACTGAATGACTCATCGTACTTTTGTTCAAAATTTATAATCTCATTCCGCAAAGCGGTGGTACGAGAGGGTGGAAAAAAGTAGTTAATAAACTTTGTTTCCAAATCCGTCCACGAGAGAATACTCTGTGGCGGTTCCTTAGCAAGCTAATGCCGGGCTTGTCCCTCTAAAGAAAAGGGAAAAAGTTGTAACCTTATGACCTCCTGTGGAACTCCATTGAACTTGACCGTGTTGGTGAGTTGTAGAAATCTCTTGATATGGTCGTGTGGGTCATCAATGGTGCGTCCCAAGAACGGCTGAGCGGAGACCATCTGGATAAAGCCTGACTTGAGCTCGAAATTGTTGGCGGCAATTGGTGGTATAACAATTGGATCCGTGTTGCCATCAACATGAGCTTGCAGCAATTCAATCGTTGGGCGGTTATCCGGAAGTGGCTCATTGTTGTTGTTATTCATGTTGTTGAAAGGCGGGTTGTTGTTGTTATTATTGTTGTTCGGAGGTGGTATGTTATTGTTGTTTTGAACACCAGCCATGTCTAAGTTATCGAGAGGCTCGGGCTCTTGATAAGACGTGGATCGAGTGCGCATACACCTGCAAAAGAACGAACAAAGAAAAGCAAAGCAAAAATATTTTTGGTTTTTATTGTTTTTTACTTTTTAGGATTTTTGAAATTTTTATATTTTTTAGTGTTTTTGAAAATTTTTAGGAAAAAGTAACGTTCACGGGGAACGGATCCCAAAATCCAAGTTCTACAAAAAACTTTTGATCTTAACGAGAGGAGCCGGCAGCGGCGCCATTTGATATTAGGGTTTTTGCTAGGTTCAGAATTCTCGGAACCCTCTCGAATTGATCTCAGTTAAAAGTGGAATGATTTGTTCTTGGTGACAAAAAGTGGATTTGGTTTTCTATTCTACTAACAGGTAAGTGAATAAAATAGTAATGAAGTAAACTTAAAACAAGTAACAAATAATAAGCAAAACTGGAAAAATACTCTTATGAGAAAATACCCTATGCGGAAAGTATGGCCATTCGGAAAGTCTAGGCTTATGCGGAAAGATTACACCATGCGGAAAATTAGCTTACTCGGAAAAATGATGCTATTCGGAAAGTCTTCTCTATGCGGAAAATACTCCCATTCGGAATAATAGGGTTATGCGGAATATATGAAATATTCCGAGTAAAGGAAATAAAAATACCCCTATTCGGAATATCTAAAAAGTTCCGAATAGGAAAACAACAAATGGCTATGCGGAAAGTTATAAAAGTTCCGAATAAGGAACCGAGAACACCCCTATTCGGAATAATTGAAAAGTTCCGAATAAGGGAACACAAAATGGTTATTCGGAATATTCCGAGTAATGAAACAAAAATATGCTATGCGGAAAATATTCCGAATAAGGGACAATAAAAACACTATTCGGAATGTTGGAAAAGTTCCGAATAAGAAAACTAAAAAAATGGCTATGCGGAATAATGAACTTCAATGCGGAAAATAGAGCTGTTCGGAATATCTGGGATATTCCGAATAAAGAGGAAATAAAACCTCTACTCGGAATAATTGAAATATTCCGAGTAAAGCAAACTTGAAATGTCTATTCGGAAAATCTGGGACGAAGAACAGATACAGCAGCAAGTAAAACAGGGGACACGGTTTTTAATCCAAAACGACTTAAATACTCAAAAAGGTTTTACCAAATTAAACACAAATCATTAACATACCATAAGAAACAAATCCCACCAATAAAAACTCTAAATCAACAACTTTTTGAAATCAAACTTGAATCAAATAAAAGCTTAAGAACTTGCAATAAAAATGTTGAAGAACAAGATGAATAGAAAGATGGAATGGATTGATTAATGGAAGAGTAACAAGGTTAATGATCAATGATTACAAGATTGAAAAAGAAAAATGAAAATCACCAAACTCCCTAATGGAGTTGGTGAAGGGACGAACTACAAAGAAACTGGAAAAAGGAAAAATGAAAACTAACTCTCTAATGTGTGAAGGGAAAAACTATATATAGTCCTAGTGGTTGGTTGGTGAGTGGGCTTTCTCCCTTTCTTCTTGTCTTCTCGTCTTTTCAGAAAAGTTGACGTTTTCGATTCTGATTCGGGATTTGTTGTCGATTAAATCCAACTCGTCTTTTAATTTCTTCGTTAAATAGACTTGAGTTTCTTCGACTTATGAAAATCTTCCGTCTTTAGTCCTTTTCTTCGATAAATCTTCGAATAGGCCTAGTGACTTCAAATCTTTTGCATCTCTTGGACAATAGACTTTATCTTGAGTCTTTTTCCTTGATAAAACCCGTGCAATCCCATGTTTTCTTTAATATTCATCCGGTTAGCTCTGAAATCACAATAAACACAAAAACCACGCATAATTCCAAACAAATGATATTAATTACGTGTTTTGGCCTTGTTTTAGCCAGAATTAAGTGGTAAAAGGATGGGTGTTTACACACCTATCACGGTTCCCAATCAATACAATCAATGCTTGTGTTCATCTTTCAAAAGCATATAATCAGCCATCTTACATTCATTTACAACAACATGTATTCGTTCAAAGCATATAGCAAACTACATGTTTATTCATAAACATGTATTCTCTCAAAACCATATATATATAAACATCATATTTTTATACCAAGAGCATGTATTCCCCCTCGCGGGTTTATAAACACATATAAAGCAGTAAAAGCGAGGCTATGAACTCACCTGATATAGCTATTACACGTAGATCAAGGAACAAACGTCCAATAGTCGATACACGACTTCACGAGATATCAATCGCTCATTGATCGAGAACGAGATGCCCAACGGTCGACATATGACCGAACAAAACCTATGATGACGAGACGCGTCTTAGGCTCGAGACTATACATAAGTCAAACATATATGTAAACAGTTTACTTTAGTATGTTTGGACATTGCATGAGTTTATTATTTCAATATGTAGACCGAGTTCTAATCCTATTTCTAGTATTAAGACCAATATTTATTAATAGTCTTTTATTTATCATGATCGTTCGACAAACAATTGAATTCTTGACTAACCGAGAAGGTTAGGGCCTTAATGTATCGAATATATGTCATTTATTATTTATAAACAAAGTTTATGTCCGTCATCGACCGTAAACATTTTCGTTATGACATAGAATTATTTTCTATTGTCGTCGTTTTAATTTTTGGTTTTACGAGCCTTCTTCGTAATTTACGTTAAGCCTTGAAGCGTCATTCGTTTATATGACGCGTTAACGTTTATTAAATCATAAGCCCTCATTTATTTATCAAAATATCAATGTTCTCCGAATGTCGATGTTTTTATTTTATATTGAGCGTTTATTTTTACTAGTTTACGCGTATCTTTTAAATCGCGTAACTTTTAAAATATCGGATTTTGATAATACCCGTTTTAACAATGTGTGGACAAGTTTTATACTATTCTCACCCCACATGTCTTGTATTAAAATTTGTTAAAGTTATGACACGTATCTTATGAGTATGATACATGTCTTGGATCTAATATCAAATACAACATTTGTGTTTAGTGATACATGAATCTTTCTTATTCATTATTTTCTTTTGTTGCCGTACATCAAACACAGCACAAAACCATCACAAAAATCATCATGTTGGAGTTTAAAGAGCTGATATATTAAGGCTTCTAATAGTATTTTCATATGTTGGATATCATTGTTGGCTTTGGGCTAAAGGGTTTGATCAAGTGTCTTGTAAATCTTCATCATATTCATTGTAAGAACTATTGTTAACTTTGTTATTTTATTTTATGCAAATGTAATCTCTACTTATATTATATGTATTTTAATGATGTAATTATCATTTTATAAGTTTGGAACATTGTATATGGTGATTGAACAATTAAAACATTTGTAAACATGATTTCTAGTTAAAAATTTGGGATTTAGAACAGTAGCAAAAACGTTAGTATTTTATAAAATCAGTAAGGTTTTAACTTTAGGTTTTCATATAGAGTTGTAGACATATGTTTTGTGGTGATTTCGCCAGGTGGCTTGTCCCATGACGATTCCCGAAGAGCAAGTTATAGCTAAATTACTAAACTAGGTCAGAATCTGACCTGCTGTAAACACGGGCTGTTTTCTCATAAATTCCGTATAATAACCTATAAATATGTAAAACTAAAGATTGTAGCTAAACGTATGTAGAACACACACCAATCGGATGATTTTCTACGGATACATGGTTTGGAAATGGCGGGCAAAACGGTGGGACTGAAGTTGGCTGCGAAAAACAGCCAACTCTTCTAAGTGATAGAATTGGTAATTGAGTTATGATAAGTATAAATTATGGGTAATTAGACTTATAATAAGTAAACTACATAAGTTAAGAATTATTTTGGTAAAATAACTTATGTAGATAATTTATGGTTTAAGATAAATGTCAGTAAATTGTAAGAATTTGATCATATTGAATTAATGTAAAACGTGTTGCTTTTTATAAAAACCGAAATGGTAGGACCCACTTATCGGGAAGCATATACTCATTTATTTACTGATGGTTATGTGACCCGAGAATCGACCATCGTGAAATATTAATTCGACATCATTTTGGGGAGTTTTAGAACCCGTAATGCATATAAGTGGTTTTGGGTCATAAAAGTCCGACATACACTTATAATGGTTATTGGGCCATTATTGAGCCTGATGTTAGGATTAATATATGAGTTCAAACCTGGTCATGTAATGGACTTAAGTCATTTGACACTTAATGGGCCATTAGTGGACTAGAAATGGGCTTTGTTTATCAAGAAATGAATAACATTTTATATATGTTGGATTTTTATTAAAAGTTATATATAAGATATGAAATATTGAATCACGACAGATTAGGATAGAACCGGGAAGACGGGTACACGGGATCACGGGTCGTCAAATGTCATCAAAAGTGCTCTTTGAAGCTTTAATCCCTGCACATCATAAGAAACAAGACAACAAACACTAACGGGGCTCCCCCTACACTTATTATAAAAAAACGGTAAAGGATAGATCAACGGGTTGCCTCCCGAGAAGCGCTTGTTTTTGTTAACCGAGTCACGAGCCTGACTCGACCCAGAACTAATTCAAAGGAAACATGGTGAGGGATGGAATCATCTCATGAGAGATGTCCTCACCAAAGTACAACTTCACACGCTGGCCATTCACTTTAAAATTAGGCCTATTTGGCTGAGAAAGCTCAATGGTGCCATAAGGGAAGACTTTGGTGACGGTGAATGGACCTGACCAACGGCTCTTCAGCTTGCCCGAGAAGATCTTCAACCGAGAGTTAAAGAGTAAAACTTGATCACCAACGTGAAACTCTCGGTTCTTAACCCTTGCATCATGAATGATCTTGGTTTTCTCCTTGTAGATCAATGAATTCTCATAAGCTTCATTCCTCAGTTCATTTAGCTCGTTGACTTGAATCTTCCGAAGATCACCGGCTTTGTTGATATCAAATTGACCCACTTTAAGGCCCAATACGCCTTATGTTCTAACTCAATAGGGAGGTGGCATGCCTTCCCGTACACAAGGCGATATGGAGTGCAACCAATAGGTGTCTTATTTGCGGTACGGAAAGCCCACAAAGCATCATCTAACTTTTCGGCCCACGAGGCATGATGCTCTTCCATAGTTCGCTCTAAAATTCGCTTCAGTCCACGGTTAGGAATCTCGGCTTGACCATTTTTTTGGGGATGATAAGCGGTGGAAAGACGGTGATTGACACCGTACTTAGCCATGACTCGAGCAAATTGATCATTGCAAAAATGAGTCCCGTGGTCACTTATGATAGCACGAGGAACACCGAATCGAGCAAAAAGATGCTTCAAAAAGTTCACAACCACCCTCGCATCTTTCGTACGGAGAGCCTTTGCTTCAACCCATTTAGATACGTAGTAAACGGCTACAAGGATGTACTTGTTCCCTTTGGATGATGGAAATGGCCCCGTAAAGTCGATACCCCATACGTCAAAGATTTCACATTCTTGGATGAAATTTTGAGGCATCTCATCTTTATGTGTGATCTTGCCTTGACGTTGGCAAGCATCACAATGTTTTAACCATTTCGTGAGCGTCATGATGAATGGTGGGCCAATAAAATCCAGAGTCGAAAACTTTCTTCGCGGTGTAATTGGGACCAAAGTGACCACCGGTGGGTCCTTTATGGCAAGCTTCAAGGATTAATAAAGCTGCCGGCCCATCAACACACCGACGAATGGCAAGATTCGCTCATTGTTTGAAAAGGTAAGGGTCGTCCCAAAAATAGTGCTTAATGTCTTTAAAGAACTTTTTCTTTTGTTGGGACGTTAACCCTTCCTTGAGAATTCCACCCGTCAAATCGTTTGCAATGTCCGCAAACCATGGGGTTTCATCAAGATTGGAGTTAATAGAAATCAAGGCCTCAAGGGGAATAAAGTCATTAATCTCTTGATTTGGGAGCTCCCATTGATAAGGATCCTCGAGTCTACTAAGATGATCCGCGGCTAGGTTTTCCGCTCCCTTTTTATCACAAATTTCAATTTTTAGTTCTTGAAGGAGTTGAACCCAACGAAGAAGTCTTGGCTTGGAATCTTGTTTGGTTAACAAGTACTTCAACGCGGAATGATCGGTATAGACAATGGTGGTGGAAAGGAAACGATAGGGGCGAAATTTCTCAAAAGCATACACTACAGCTAAAAGCTCTTTTTCGGTAGTGGTATAATGCACTTGAGCCCCCGTCATTGTCTTGCTAGCATAATGGATTGGTTGGAAGTGTTTGTTCACTCTTTGTCCCAAAACTGCTCCAATAGCAAAGTCGCTAGCATCACACATCAATTCAAAAGGTAACTCCCAGTTAGGGGTAACCAAGACCGGGGCCTTAGTTAGTTTATCTTTAAGAAGATTGAAAGAGTCAATACACTCTTTAGAAAAGATAAAAGGAGTATCTTTTTCCAAGAGATGGGTCATCGGGCGAGCGATCTTAGAAAGTGGAGGCAATTTAGCAAGCACTTTAACTTTAGCACGGTCGACTTCAAGACCGGCTTTGGAGATTTTATGACCAAGAACAATACCTTATTTTACCATGAAATGGCATTTTTCCCAATTAAGAACGAGACGAGTGTCTTTACAGCGTTTAAGCATACGTTCTAAATTGGCAAGACAAGTAGAGAAAGAATCACCATAGACCGAGAAATCATCCATGAAGACTTCAATAGTTTCTTCAACCATGTCATGGAAGATAGCCATCATACACCTTTGGAAAGTCCCAGGAGCATTGCATAAGCCTAAAGGCATTCTTTTGTAAGCAAATGTTCCATAAGGACAAGTGAATGTGGTTTTCTCTTGGTCTTTAGGATTGATGGGAATTTGAAACTACCCGGAGAAACCATCTAAGAAGCAATAATAGTCATTACCCGCTAGACGCTCGAGCATTTGATCCATGAAAGGAAGAGGAAATTGATCCTTGCGAGTGGCATCATTAAGCTTGTGATATTCTATGCAAACTCCCCAACCCATGACAAGTCGAGTAGGAATCAACTCGTTGTTATCATTGGGAACAATGGTTATTCCGCCTTTCTTAGGCACACAATGGACGGGACTAACCCATGGCGAATCCGAAATAGGGTAAATCATTCCAGCATCTAGAAGTTTGATAACTTCTTTCTTGATGACGTCATGAATTCTAGGATTAACCCTTCTTTGGCTTTGGATTGCGGGTTTAAGGTCATCTTCCATGAGAATTTTATGAGTACAAAAGTTCGGATCAATTCCGTGGATATCGGAAATTTTCCAAGCAATTGCTTTCTTATGATTCTTCAGCACATCGATAAGTCGAGATTTTTCTTCTTCTTTCAAGTCCTTTGCAATTATGACGGGTAACTTCTTATTGTCTTCAAGGAACACATATTCGAGATGAAACGGTAGATCCTTAAGCTCTAAATCCGAAGGATTTTTGATGGAAGGCGTAGTCAAATTCAGATCATCGATAGAGATTTCCTTAGGAGATGGTGGAGAAATATGGTCCTCATTGAGAAGTTTCTCAGTAGTACGAATGTCTTCATCCCAATCGGAGGGAGAATTGTCATATTTTAAGTCCACATCCACTAAAGTTGCTTCAAATTCTTTCAAAAGGAAATCACTTTCTCCAAATAGAGTCAGTGAGGGAGCAATAGAGGCAACAGTCTCAACAATGGGTAGAGAAGAAGAACCACCTTTACAAGCGTCTTTAAAATGCTCTTCACAAGCCTCATCAAGAACGTCAATGAAATTAACGCTCTCGTGTTCATAAGGTTTCTTAGAAAGTTTACCCATGTTGAAGACGATTTTATCGTCACCAACTATCATGATTAATTCGCCCGAGGCTACATCAATGAGAGTGAGACCGGTCCTCAAGAATGGACGTCCAACGATTAATGGAACACGGGGATCCATCTCGTAGTCAACGACAACAAAATCCGCCAGAAAGGTGAATTTGTCGACACCGACGAAGACATCTTCGGCTATCCCCACTGGATAAGCAACCGTACGGTTAGCTAATTCCAATTTCATTCATATGGGGACTAGCTCGGGTAGAGATAAATGTTTCCAAACACTTAATGGCATTAAGTTTATACTAGCACCTAGATCGGCTAGGGCCATACAAATTCTCTACCACGGGGAAGTTGTAAGGAATGAGAAAACGACCGGATCACCAAGTTTGGTGGGTAATTTCCTTAAGAGCACTGCAGAGCAATTCTCGTTAAGTTGGGTCTGAGCGATATCAATAAGTTTCTCCTTATCACTGAGAAGATCTATAAACTTTTTAGCATATTTCGTCATGTGAGCGAGAGCCTCAGCAAAGGAGATGTTGAAATTCAGTTGTTTAAACATTTTAAGAAAGTTAGAAACCTGAATATCATCCTTGTTCTTAAACTTCTCTTTCCTCAACCTTGAGTGATAAGGTATATTGGGTTGAGATGAAGGCTTTGGAATGAAACTCTCACTCACATCCTTGGGTGGTGGAGGGGTGGAAGTAGAAGGTGGAGGAATTGGAGAAGTAGAAGATGGAGGAATTGGAGAAGGGGACTCGTTTTCCTTTGTCACAATCACTGGTGTTGGTTTAGGAAGCTCTGGTTCCTTTAAACCTTTTCCACTTCGAGTGGTGATTGCTTTCATCTCCCCTCTTGGATTAGCAATGGTGTTACTCAGAAGAGAACCCGAACCAGAGGCTTGATTACTTTGGAAGAAACTAGCCATCATATCCCTTAAGTCATTCGTTTGACTGCTCAAAGAGTTTCGCATATCGGCTTGAAGATCATTCCCTTGTTTCTCCATATTTCCTTTAAAGTTGATGATTTGCCGCTGAAGATTCTACACCAGTGCGTCATTAGTCCTCATGTAAGTTTCAACCTCGTGATTAAATGCGGTGGGTTGGGTGGAAGGAAGAGCATGGTAGGCAGGTGGTTGATAAGCGGGTTGTTGGTAAACTTGGTTGTTTCCTTGAGGTGGATATGGGTTTCTTTGGGTTTGATATTGATTTGGAGCTCGTGGTTGGTTTTGATTGTTGCGATTGAGGTTTTTTGGTTTTGAGGAGGAAACCGGGTGGTGAAAGAAAGTTGTTTGAACGATAACTGAGCAAATTGTGGTCACCTTGAGGACGTGCTTGATAGCCTCTCGTAGAAAAGATACCGTTAGCGGCATACACATTTTCCAGATTGTCATGAGTCGAAGGAAAATCGGTGTATGAATGAGAACCCCCGCATATTTCATATGACTGACTCAAAGCATTAACTTGCGCATTGATGTTTTTGGTATTTTTAGCGGTTTGTAGATCAAGTGTTTCAACAATCGAAGAAAGCTTATCAATTCTCTAGTCAGTGTCACTAGTACTAGCACTAGCCACATTAGTCCGGACACTCTTAGTTTGCACTCTAGACTTATTCTCAATAATATCCCACGCGGCATTAGAAGACTTAACCAAAATGTTACTCCCCGAGGCACTACTTAGTGAATCTTGGTCATTCATGCTTAAACCATTGTAAAAAGTATTAATTTGATGTACTTTTGTGAAACCATGTTGTGGACACTTTCTTAAAAGTTCCTTAAAACGGTCCCAAGATTCACTAAATGTCTCACCGTACTTTTGTTCAAAGTTAATGATTTCATTCCGCAAAGCGGTAGTACGTGAGGGTGGGAAAAAGTAGTTGATGAATTTGGTCTCTAAATCCGTCCACGTAAAAATACTTTGTGGTGGTTCCTTATCAAGCCAATGTCGGGCTTGTCCCTCTAAGGAGAAAGGAAAAAGTTGCAAGCGAATTACCTCTTGTGAAACCCCATTATACTTGACCGTATTAGTGAGTTGAAGGAACCTTTTGATATGGTCATAAGGATCATCAAGTGTACGCCCCAAGAATGGTTGAGCAGAGACCATTTGAATGAAACCGGATTTGAGTTCAAAGTTGTTGGCTCTAATCTCGGGTATGACAATAGCATCGGTGTTGCCCTCTACTTGCGATTGCAAAAGCTCGATCATTGGTCGATTGTCCATGGTGACAATAGGTGGAGTTTCGACTTCGGCTTGAGTTGCTATCTTCTTACGAGCACGGGTACGCATACACACCTACAAAAGGAAAAGAAAGATAGACAAGAAATATTTTTGTTTTTTTATGTTTTTCTATTTTTTTGAATTTTCGAAAATTTCATAGCAAGAAAAATAACGTTCAAAAGTGAACGGATCCCAAAATCCAACGCGTCTCTCACTAAAAACCGTTAATCTTAACGAAAAGAGCCGGCAGCGGCGCCATTTAATACAAGGTTTTCACCAAGTATGAAAGTTCGTTATTTCAGTCTTTTCGAATTGATTACTAGTTAAAAGTGCGACTCATTCGTTCTTGGTGGAAAATAAAATGGTTTGATTATCTATTTTAATCTAAAAGCAAATATGAAAATGTCGTTGACTAATAATAAAAGCATTAAAAATTAAACTAAAAATTACGAGTTAAAAATAAATGATTAAAAACTTAAAAACTTAAAAGTGAATTTAAAACTTAAAACTTTGTAAAAATAACACTTTAACCCATCGGAATGCCTAAGATCGGAATCCCATCGGACTGTGTCAAAAGAAATTCTGTCGGGATAATTATTAAAGTGTCGGAATAATGGTGACCCAATTCTATCAGAATATAATGCATAAGCTGTCACAATGTATAAACTGTCACAATGTTTAGGCCATCACAATATTGATCACAATATTCTATCTGAATGTGAAGTCTGTCGCAATATGTAAGTCGAAATTTGGGTAGCTTTTCGTCGCAATATGCCTTATACCCGATCGCAATGTACGATGCCAGGAGCAATCGTACCTTACGATCGGAATAAGTGATCATAATACTCTATCTGAATAATCGATCGCAAAGTAAAAACCTTAAGGTTATTGCGATCGCAATGAAACCGTCGGAATGTGCTGTCGTAATGTAGAAACCCTAATGATATTGTGATGGAAATGACACAATATTCGGATGGAGTACAATAAGCTAACAACCAATAAGCACTTTTCAAAAACTTAACCAATTCAATACTAGGAAGAACGCAATAAGCTACGTACGCAAAACTTATCAAAACATTAAATAAGCAAAATTTATAAAATAAACTTTTAAAAGATGAAACATTTAAGAAAACTTAAACGTAAATAAGCTAAGTGCAAAATAAGTCAATAAGCATGATAAGCTCAAAGCTCAAATTGTACAAAAATTTAGATATGAACAAAACGATAAACTTTTTGATCAATCAAACATCAAGAGTAAACAAGACGCATGATATATTTTGGATCAAAGGCAAACCAAAATCAAGAAAAGAAGAAAGAGATTAATGATGAAAAGCTTAAACATGAACTTGTAGATTAATGATTCCAAAATACAAGATTAATTAAAGCTTAAACATGAAAGAAAGAAAAGAAGAAATTCTAGTGAGAGAAAGTTAAACACTTTCTCTCTCTAAAAATTAAAACTACAAAGGAAAAATGAACTAGCTAACACCTTCCTAATGACACATTAGGAGGGTATATATAGGAGGTGGGGAGGTGCATGTGTTCCTTCCTTTTTCTTTCTTCTCGTCTCGACTCGATTTAAATTCTTTGTCTTTCTCGACGTCGTCTCGGGATTTGTCGATATAAATTGAACTCGTCTTATAAATTTTTTCTATAATTAGACTTGGTTCTTCGACTTCATTAAACTTCTGTCTTTAGACTTTTTCTTCGATAAATCTTTAGAATAGGCCTTGGACTTCCGTGCTTTTTGCACTCTTGATCTTTTGACTTCGTCTTTTCTCGTTTTCTTCGATAAAAGCTCGTAATGGACCGTGTTTTCTCCCTTTTTCATATTTTTATCCTGAAACAAAATAAAAACACACACCACGCATAATTCCGACTTTTACGACATAAAATACACGTTTTGGTCTTGTTATTATAAGAAATAAGTGGTAAAAGGATAAGTGTTTTCACACTTATTACTTGCCTCCATTCGAGACAAGTTAGTCTTGGATGATGAGGATGGGGTGGTCACCCTGCCTGAGGCTAAAATTTTTTAGTGTTTAACAAACTTGGGGTACAATATTTCTGAAAACCAAAAATGTAAATTTGCTAAAGGTCAATTTGCACCCTATTGGAAGTATTTAATTCCTACAATTTTGCAATGCTTATCTTCAAAAACTACTGCTTTTAATGAATTTGGGAGTCAAGTTGCTTCTTCTCTGGTGTGTTTGGCAACAGGGCGAAAATATTGTTTTTCTCAAATGATTTTTGAAGGTATGGTTAAAAATGTTATAAGCAGTTCAAAATTTTGTATGTATACAAGGTTTATAGAACTTTTGTTGGATATGAGTCCACATGGTCCCATTCGACACAAACATCATTTCACAGCCAACCCCCACACCACTAAACTATTCACCACTCTTGCAACAAACACCCCACAATTTTCTGGCAGAGTAGTGCCCCTAACTCAAACCATGATGAACCAGATTAGACGAGAAGTTGTTTCACAACCTAGAGCAGCCCAAACCATACTTGCTGATTCCCCTGCTTCATCTGCTGATGCCCCTGCTAATAACCTACCCCCTACCAACCCACAACAAGAAAGAAGGAGCAAAGCCAGGTTTGCTAGGTCTCCCTTGCCTAGTGACCCTTCACCTGAAGTAGAGAGGAGAGTCTCCATGGGTATGGATCAAACTGGGGATTTGGCTGCCACTACTGCTTCATCCTCAAGGGGTGAGCAGGATACTGACACCATAAGTAAGTCCACTTCCTTACTCAGTGATACTCAAAGATGAGAGCAATCTCCTACTAGGGTTGAGAGTAGACTAAAACCACTATCTTTATTAGAATTGACAAATATGTGCATGAGCTTGAAAAAGCAAAACGCACAACTGGTACAAACTGTCAAACAGCAAGGTCTGGTAATCACTATCTTGGAAACCAGACTTGCTAAGCTTGAGGGGAAGAAAAGACCACATCTGGTCCTTTCCACAGATGAGGATGCTTCCAAAGGGGAGGAAGTACCTCATACAAATGAGTCCATTAAGTGGTATGCATTTCCAAGTGGAATGGAAGCAACTAAAGAGAAGGTGGTTAGTGAGGAGAAATGCAGTGATAAGGGGAGTGCAACAAAGGATGTAGCCCAGACATTACTGAATTTAGGCCAACAAGAAGAAGCTCTTGTTACAACAAAAGATTCCCCTGCTATCGTTAATCCCACTGCTGTAAGTATTCCCCCTGCTATTACGATTACACCATCAAGAGCAGATTTCTCTCAAACATTTTCAAGAAAAAGGAGACACCCAGCTCAGAAGGGGGTACAGATTGGAGAGACTGCTCCCAAAGCAAAACCAGCAGTGGATCCAAAAGACAAAGGGAAAGGGAAAATGATTGAACAACCCAAGAGGGAGTATAAGCATAAAACACTAGAAGAACTAAGGGCTCAGTCTGAACATGATGAATTTGTAGCTCAAAGATTGCAAGAAGAAGAGCTACATATGCAAGAGGAGAGATTACAAAAGAGGAATAAGGAGGTACTTGTGACAAACCGTCAATTTATGATCGATATTTTATTCTCATGTATTATTTAAAAACATTATTTTAATGTTATAATATGAACTCACTCATTTTTGGGAAGAAATTTGTGTTTACGTCTTGAAGTAGCATCGATTATGTCTAAACCGGAGGATTCAACGTTACGTGCTTACGTTTACATACACCTTTTTTTGGTGACAGACCGACATTTCAGGAAATAAATTTATCCGTGAATATTAATTTGGAATTTTAAAATTTGTGTTGGTTCATAAACTCACAAATTTACGAGAAGAAATTAGAGCTTACGTGGATTATTTAACGTCTTATACGACTAAACCGGAAACCCTAGGTTTACGTATTTACGTTTTTAAACTCCGTTTTTGATGAGACAATTTTTATTAGATTCGTTTTGTGCCGTTGATTCAAAATTTATAAAAACGTTTTTCGTAAAACGACCCGAGGGGACGTAAATCGTGGAAACTAGAATCAAGGAGTACCCGTAAATAATTGGGGATGAGACAAAACAAGTTTTGCCCCACCCCCAATATGGTACGGCTAAACGATGTCCACCACACCCATGAGGTGTCAACTTGTAATAAACAAGTTATACACTTGTCTTGTTTTCTCATAAACAAGCTACTACCAAAACAAAACCACTCACACATGCTACTAGCTTCATTTCATTACATTCAAAACACACATCTCTCTCCCACTCTCCCTCATCTTTCCGTCTACCACCACCCATAAACCACCACTATTGATCAAAATTCATCCATGAATCTTATGTTAATCTTACACAAGAAGATGTCCTTTTGAAGCCTTAATGATTGGAGGTGATCATAACATCCACAAAGGAGATTTCATGAAGATCAAGGGCTGATTTATCAAGGAGTCTACAAATACTTGGTGATCCTAGGAGTGGTGTTGATATCTCATAAGATTGGTTACCAAAAACCAAGTCTTGTTCATCATCAATCTCATCTTTTCATCACTATTGGTAGTATAGAGATTGTTTCTTCCTATCCTCTTGTTATTTTGAATATGTAATATTGTATTTTATTCATTTATGTATATGTATATGATGATGAATGATGATCAAAAATATCATGTGGGGGATTTGGTGTTGATAGATTTGATTAAAATGACTAAAATCTACTTGAAAGGATGTTAAAATCATGGCTAAATATGTAGGCTGTATAAAACAGTAAAGAGCTAGATGATAACTTGTTAAAATAACTTTGTAAAATTAATATACAGTAAGGTATGTGTCTTGTACACATGTGAGAGTTGGCCATACAATGGAATCCTTAAAATGAGTGAGATATGATCAAAACAATATTGAAGTACAAATCTGCATAGACTGTTTTGAACGAATTTATTAAAATACATAGAGGCTAACTCATCAGTATCTATAAAAGAGTTAAATGAAGCACATATCATTTAGTTTATGCTATAAAAATTTGGTATTCTATCTCCTTATAGAACTCTAGATATGGATGTTTTAGTGGATTGAATATTTAGGATCAGATTTTGTAAAATAAAAAGTATATAATATAAGCACTCAAATTATGTACTTATAAAATATACATATATAAAAACCCACTAGTTACTAATAATAATTATATGTAGAGTTATATATTATGATCACAATGAGACATTTTATATAATTTACACGTACAAACATTTTACAAGTTATAAAAACTATATACATAAGTTTTACGTTTTTCGGCTAAAACCGAAAGATTAACGTTTTTGTTAAATAAAACTTAGACGGTCGGACCCGTCTAATGTAAACTTTTTATAGACTCACATACTGATGTATAAACTTATATAACAAGTAAAAACCGATAAAACCCGAGCTTTATAACATATGGACATTAACGGGCCAAATTAGCCTTATTGGACTATTAACCCAACTAATTTGGCTTAACACTAATGAACTTACTTATTCGGCTTAACCCACTTGGTCCCAACATGTAAGTATAGGGATGATGTTAAAAGAATAATTGGACTAATATAATGTAATGGGCTTATAATGGGCTTATTGGGCCTTAATATGAAATTGGATTAAAACTAGTGTAACTAGTCAAAAATTTGTCTAACATATAACACTATAATGTTGAATAAAGATATAAAAACCCATTTGATCATCATCATACTTATAAAATCATAATATATATACATAGCCATTGTTTTTATAAATTCATTGGACAAAAGTCTAAGAAGAGTATTATTTGTCTAGGTTTCCGTGATTGAAGCAAGTATCGTACATCCAAATCACCGATAACCGCCTTTCCCCATCAACGTGAGTTCATAGCCTCGCACTCTATTAAATGTTTTATGAAATTTTTTATAAACCCGCGAGGGATATAACATGTTAGTTTTATAAAATAGGACACAAGTTTTCCCGATTGTTTGTTTATTGATTAGGACCCGAATAATTATATGACTCGATGAATGATTATGTGACCCGATAAATAAAACAAAATGGATTATTATTAGTTAGGTTATGTCACTAGAAGTCCCATTAGCATGAATTGTAAACTACCGGGATTTGGTAGACGCTTATGCCTATAATAGTATTATTTGGGGAATATCACCCCATTTCACGCCTTAACGGTTGATCCGCGTTATGCCACATTGATTGGTAAGCGAATTTATGTATGAGAAGACTTATATAGCGTGATTATTGTGACGACACGCTGTTTTAGATGGGCAAATGAGTTTCGGGTTAGCTACCCGTTGTTTGTTATAGTAAGATAGCAATGTCATGCGGCTTATAATAATCCAAATAACGAAAATACTGCTATACGCATGGAATTACGATATATTTCCTGACAAGCAATACGGGGTCTTATTATTGATATTATGTTCGTGTTTTGGTTATTACATAACCATTTTCATATAACGGTTTTTATTACACTTTATACAACGTTATAAAATTAATTGTATGATGTTTTTACGACATTGGTTCGTATAATGGTTTTGAAGGCAAAAGCCTATAGTATGATTTACAACAAATATTTGTATAAAAAGTTTTTGGCTTATTTTATGACCTACAATAAAGAATTGTACAAAACGATTTTCGGTAATAATTTTATACCGATGATATATTAAAGGATTTCATTAAACTCTATGAATTCACTCGGCGTTTTCGCTGACCTTTTCTTTTAACATGTGTTATCTCAGGTACTTGAAGGTAATTCTCGGGAAGACGACAAGAATTTATGGCCCGCACTTAAATAACAATTTCCATTCAAATGTTTGGTAAAATTTTATGAAATACTATAACTTGGGACCTATGTAAATTTAATATTCATGAATGGAAAATGCTTTATTATTAAACGACGAGATTTTATGCGTTTTCCATGATTTGAGTAATGTGATATCCCGTAACACCAACGACTCTTCCGCTGAACTAAAGTATGAATATTTGGGGTGTTACAGTTTGGTATCAGAGCTCTCGTTATAGAGAACGAAATATCTTTAAAACTAAGGTTTTGAATAAAACATTTCAAAATCTTTTAACTATAAACATTTTTCTCAAAATGTCTAAAAAATCTTTTGACTATAACGGTGTCGAAGAATTCCTGAGTTATCGACAAGTCCAGACTAAGAAGTGTTATTTTAATATATATATATATATATATATATATATATATATATATATATATATATATATATATATATATATAACTTGGATTATATATATATATATATATGATGTAATTTGATTACATGATTGTTTGATGATTATTTAAATATTTATACAAGGTATTTGTACGACGTAGATTGTCACAAGAAACCCTAACTCCCCTAGCAAATCAAACGAAGCTATTTCTGTAGGAATTCTAGCTATTCCAGATCTAAACCAAGTTGTGGATATTTATGATCCCAAAAAAATGGTTGATATTCGTAGAAATGTTGATATTAGTTGATTGTGATATTAAAGAAGAATTGGCGATATTAGATCTAATATCGATGTCATGACGATCTATCCTTATAGAGTGGAGTTTGACAAAACGTTACCACATGGAAAGGTGTCATCTGATTTGTTGTCACCCAATTCTTAAATTGAAATAGAAACGGTGAATGTTTCACTTGAGGCTGTCATTGGAACTAGTACCCAAAAGCCTCATGCCACTAGTACCTTTCCAAGAAGTCTAGTTGAATGTGTGAGTTATTTCATACAAGTGACTCATTTGATAACTGTTGTTGTAAGAGCTATAGGATTGGAAATTAAGTGTTGTTAGTATCGAGCTGTTATTGCCCTTTCAAGGTCTAAGAATAAGGTTGAAAGTATTGGAGAATGAGGTAGGATATCGCATTGAGTATGATTTTGTTGAAACTCGAATGAAGTAAAATTTAACCCGTATGGAATATGAGATTGTTAAGAGAAAGTCGTTAGGTTCTGTGATTGAATTATAAGGTTTTAATTGATTGTTGTTTCATGTTAAGGGTTGTTCATAGGCCATTGTCCAATGACGAGGATGCCCAGTGTCCAAATAAATTGAAGAAATCTTCTTCTGAATAGGGACCGATGGATCTTCCAGGACAGGTGGAACACCTAGTGACACTTGTAGATTAGTATTCATTGTGGTATCTTTTAAAAATCCCTAACTTAACTAAGACATCAGTTGGTAGGAAGAGTTCTTGGAATTGTATGATATATTGACACGTAATGTGTTACGGTACAATTTTGACTTGTTTGTGATTAATGAATGTTGGGAATAAATTTGACCAAGTCCCTTGACGCTGACAAGAGGAACTTGGACGCTGACAAGAGTAAACGAGGCGTTGACAGATGAGATGTTGATAAGAATTATCAAGGCACTGACAAGAAGAATCTTAACACAAAGAAAAGGACTAAATCTGATAATGATGAATTCTTCAAGCTGGTGGACAAAATATGAAGATAAGAATTCAGAATATATTCGTAAGTGTTTAAAAGATTTAGTCAATAAGTTATTTGAGTATGTTTATCTTATGTCTCTTCCTAAAATAGTTGATCTTAGCTTTTTGTACAAGGCTCCTTAAACCTATAAAAGGAGGCCTTAGGGTTAGACATAATACATCATCTCACATACACCTCTTCCACATATCTCATAACACTTTCATTGTAATCTTTCATTGTAATTATTAATCAAAGTGAAAGTTTGGTATTCATATATTCTATTTGTTCTTCATTATGAGTATTAGTTTCCGCATAATACTTAGATTGTTTAATACACAAAGTTTCTCTACGTGTTATACTTGATTTAATCTCGATAACACAAAGCTAAATCGATCTAAGTTTGGAATCAACAAGTGGTATCAGAGCTTGTTGAGAAACTTTGATTTGAAGAACGAAATCCAATATTGTGAGGTGAACCAGGCTAAGGAAGAAGGTGAAGAAGAAGCTGATGATGTTTTCAGTTAAGTCCACGTCTACTTCAAGTTCCACAAGTTCCAATTCTTCTTCATGTTCTGATAATGAGGTATGTAATGACTCTTCTTGTAGGTTAAATACTGAAAGACTTAATAAAGAAGTTTTAAGATTGTTATCAGATGTGAGTACTGAGAGATGCAAATTGTCTAACTATCAAATTGCTCTCACTCAAACTGAAAAGACAGTTTCTGAGTATAAGAAAATGGATTTTGATCTAAAAGATCAAATCAATATTATAAAACATGATTTAAACTCTAGTATGGATATTAGAAACATCATGGAGAGAGTCAATGCAGATATACAGGCTAAGTTAGATGAGGCCATCAAGAATAAGGATAATTTTGACCTTAAAATTCAAAGATTTGATAAGGCCACACAAACCCTAAGAGAATGTGTTAATAAACAAAGGGATTCTAGGGATATGTCTTTGATTGGGTTGAAAGAATATGTGGCTGTTCCACCACCTGTTGGGAATTTCTATAGTGTCCATAGAAAGGATCTCTCTTGGACTGGTATTCTAGAATTCCAAGAAGAGGAATTTATTCCTCCACCTAGAGTTCTCTCTCCAGTTGAGGAATATCAACAAAAGGTTATTGACCTAGAAGAGTGGAAGAAGGCCAACCCCACTTTGTTTGTTAAGGGTAGGATGCTTAGTGAGAGTCCATATGTGCCTACACCCATTGACAGTCTAGTAGTATCTACACCTATCACTGTGACCAATCCCATCACTGGAAAAGCTGTTAATCTTGGCTCCCCAATTAAGAAACAACCTAGTGTTAAATACGCTGAAATGTATAGGAAACCTAGGTCATTCAAACGCCAAGCAATTGTCAATGGGACAGGGTTTTATCAGTCTAAGCCTAAGTTTGTGTCCAAAAAGGCTTGTTACTCATGTGGGAGCCTCTCACATTTGGCCTATAATTGTGTGAGTGGATACAATTCATTCGCTGACAATAGGTCATCCAGTGTCAACCATAGACCTTTTGTCCACACTAGACCACAGGCTACTAGACCAGCTCCTTTCTTCTCTAAGGAAGCTAATACCCATGGACAAAGGCCCTTTCAAAAGACCAGCACTTGGTCAAACAGACAGTATGTTCCTGTAGCAAACCCTAATTTGGGCGCTGACAAGAACAAATTCAGCATTGACAGGAACAAATTCAACGCTGATAGAAGCAAATGCAGCGCTGACAGCTACAAGTTTGGTATGAGACCTTATTTTAGACCATATAAACAAAGATACTTGGTTAATAAGGGTCAATGGTCTAAAGCATCATCCCACTTAACATGGAAACCTAAACAAGAGCAAAAGTCCAATTTTAATGGTATTTCAATGAGTTGTAATAGATTTAAATATCTTGAGAAGGTCATTACTAGACTCATTGGAACAAATTGGGTGATTAGGTCCCAAAGGGATGAACAGGGATTTGTGGTAAAGAATAAGTCCACTCTAGTTGAACAACTAGACAGATCCAAGTCTGACAAGGGTTGAATCTCCAAAGAAAACTAATTTGTTTTCTTTTTGAGCAGCCTATCCAAAAGTAGGTTAATGATCAAGGACATTGGGATAGTGGATGCTCAAGGAACATGCATTGTTGGTATTTCCATTGTTATTATTTTTCTCTACTGACATGTTATCTCTACCCATTATCATGGGATAGGGTAGCCTCTGTTGGTTTGTGTTTTGTGGTTTCTGTCTAACTATGCAGGAAAATGGAGCTACATTTGGATGGATACAGAATTGCAAACTTTTATTTATGATGGTTGGAGTGTTTACATTCCTATCCTAAAATAAAATTTTGCTTCTTCACATATAATGATTTGTATGCTTCTATTAAGGGGAGGTAAACCTCTAGGTTTTTTGGTACTCTTAGAGCACTCTTGCGCAATTCAAGATTGTGTCCACTGGTGAGTACGATTTAGTTTTCTAATTCGTGAGGCACTGTAGCATGCAAAGTTGATATACTGTGCATGCTGCCAAGACATTTGACCTATATTTGGGTTTGGTCGGTTGGGAGACTTTGGGTATATGTTTGGGTTACTTGAGGAGTTGCAAAGGTTTTATATGAGTTAACTTTCTCTTTGGGGCATTTGTGAACAAAGGACTCTAGAGTTCATGTGTGTCTGTCATGCTTGTGCATGAGTGTATGCGTGAACAGTGTTTGTCACTCTTGCTTATTAGAGACTGGTTAATTTCCTTAGGATTATTACCTTTGTTTATGTTCTAACTAAATTTTTCCATTCGCAAGTCCATTTTATGCTATGACATCTTAGCTGGTGTCCTTTATAAACTTCTTTATAGACCCAAAACGTTTCATCACCCTTTCATTTTTCAAATTTTTGGATATCTAGAAGCCTAATGATCATTTAGATGTTTTTCCTAGTGATTGACATCTAGTAGCAGTAGAGATCACTTTCACAAGGGTGTATAGTGTTATGGAGATGTCTGAGACTATTGGCACTAGTTTTAATGCAGGTCAAGTCAGTCTTATCATCAGTAAGTCCATCCCCATGTCCTATGAATCAATATTGAGGATTCATTTCCCGAATATGGATGAGGACAGTATGAAACCTTTGACATTAATGGAATTGATGAAAATCTGTATTAGCTTGCAAAAGCAAAATATAGAACAGGTAAAAATTGCCAAGGATCACTGTTTTGAACTGATAGACTTTTTTTTGGAAGTTGATATGAAGCTATGGAGGATATTCATGGTACTGTCCTTTGATACTAATCTTGGAGAGGAGTCTTAAAAAGGGGAGGAGTAATTGAATTTAAATGACAAAAGTTATAAAGAAGCTTACTGTTATAAGATGTATTACAGAAGATGATTAAGATCAAGTTTGAGTGTTGACATTTTGAGGTTTATTCATACTTAAATTGAAGGATAGAGCATGTTTGTAAGAATCCTCTTTATATGTTTTATTTTATTCAAAAACTTGATTACTAGAGTAGATATCAAGTTTAGGGGATGATTGTTGGGAATAAAATTGACCAAGTCCCTTGACGCTGACAAGAGGAACTTGGACGCTGACAAGAGTAAACGAGGCGTTGACAGATGAGACGTTGATAAGAATTATCAAGGCACTGACAAGAAGAATCTTAACACAAAGAAAAGGACTAAATCTGCCAATGATGAATTCTTCAAGCTGGTGGACAAAATATGAAGATAAGAATTCAGAATATATTCGAAAGTGTTTAAAAGATTTATTCAATAATTTATTTGAGTATGTTTATCTTATGTCTCTTCCTAAAATAGTTGATCTTAGCTTTTTGTACAAGGCTCCTTAAACCTATAAAAGGAGGCCTTAGGGTTAGACATAATACATCATCTCACATACACCTCTTCCACATATCTCATAACACTTTCATTGTAATCTTTCATTGTCATTATTAATCAAAGTGAAAGTTTGGTATTCATATATTCTGTTTGTTCTTCGTTCTGAGTATTAGTTTCCGCATAATACTTAGATTGTTAAATACACAAAGTTTCTCTACGTGTTATACTTGATTTAATCTCGATAACACAAAGCTAAATCGATCTAAGTTTGGGATCAACAATGAAAAGACTACCTTTGATTGCTAAATTTTACATGTATCGATTTTATCTATCTTTTCTTGCTTCTTCCTAATGTTCGCATTAGTGATGCAACCATTGAACAAGTACTCATCTCGATTTGAGTTACGTTGTGGATTCTTCTCTTTGTATTCCTGAGCGCCATCGAGGTTACAAACCTCATGATTATTTGGCTAAGCTCATTTCCTTATATATATTGTAGTTAGTTCTTGGTGAACAATTTTTCACCACTCTTTTGCAGATCACTCATTGCTTTTATAAAATAAAACAGTATCCCTTGAGAAAAATTGAATTTTCATCACCGTAAGGATTATTTAAAGTGAGATTTATAAGTAATCGTTATCGAAATAAAGTTGTTTATGAAACACCTTGGAAAACTTAATTATTTTCATAACAAAGAACATCTATGTAAATTTATTTGATTTTTATTTCATGATTAAGCATGAATATATATATTTTAAACATGATGACAAAGTTTTGACGAACTGAGTATTGCATCGTTAATCCTAAAATTGTATATAGTTACGCGCCTACATACAATTTGAAAAGGACCATGCAAGGCTGATTAGTAGTCACCATGAAATTGTTAATAAACATTACATTTTCTTTGTAATTGTGGAAAATTTAATTTTTATGAGATCTGCAAGAAGTGCTAAATAGGGACATATTGTTAGGGACACCTACATATGTGCCCGTACCATTTATTTTTCTGAATCGAATTTACTCATCTGTGGAAATCGTATTATTTGACAACTGATATCCCCTTCTTGTCCAATTCTCTCGTAGTGAGATTCTTTGAAAAATTATATGATTACCGAATGCTGATACCCGACTGGATGTATCGATGTTCCTAACATTTCTTTTGATTAGATTTCATTTGAATGACCTGGGTAACGATCCGAGGAGCTTTCGAATGCGTACTCAAATCATGAAAACATGGTATAGACTCATATTCGTTAATGTTTTCGTCTTTATCTGATTTGAAATTCTCTCGCGTAGATCATGCGTTAACCTTACTCTTTTTAAGGTTAGTTATGTCTCAAGATATCTTTAAATATGTGAAGGATTATGAGTTATTATTAGTCTTTTGAGAAGTTCACATCTTATCAACGGTAATGAAACTAGAAAAGCCGATAGTGCCAGTGGAATGGATAGATTGATTATGACATAATGTCATTGTCTAAATTGATGGGAACCCGAGTAGAATTCCCATAAAAGATAAGATGTAGATTATCAAAAGTGATCTAAATAATTCTTGGTGGATGACCATATCCTGCATTTCGACTTGAAATTATACCATGAATGGTTATGAACTAGTCACAGATATTGTAATCTAGAAAGAACTTAAAGTAAATGTATTAAAAGATGTTCATGTTATTTGAAACTTTAGGAGGTATTTGCTGGTGAATTACCTAGACTTTAGCCATTAAGGCAAGTTGAATTTGGTATTGATTATATTTCCGATGCTGCACCCGTGGCGTGTGAACTGTACTTCAGCACCATCTGAATCGAAAGTGTTACCGTACAACTGAGAGAGTTGTCGGAGAAGGATTTTATTCTACCAAGCTCGTCATCATGAAGAGCTATGGTGTTATTATTCCTTATATTTGTTCATTACCGTGAACTAAGTAAATTGACGATCAAAATTTATATCCATTACTCAAGATGGAAGATTTGTTCGATCATTTACAAGGTTCTAGCGTATATTCAAAATTTGATCCACGGCATGGTTATCATCAACTTCGTGTCCGCAAAGAAGATTATCTATCCCAATCACTACATTCAGAACTTGTAATGAACATTATGAGTTTCATGTTATGTCGTTTGGATTGACCAATGCACATGTAGCATCCATAAATTTGGTGAATCACGTGTGTAGGCTGTAATTTGATAAATTCATGCTTGTGATCATTAAGGACCATCTGTTTGTTTATAAGAATAAGAAAGAGTTAGTAATCATTTATAGACTGCCCTGAGTTGGCCGAGTAATGAAAACCTATACCATGAGTATTTAGCATGTGATTAAAGACTTAATCCTTTACATTATTTGACCGTATGATTAATAGATAATGGAATCTATATTGACTCTTCAAAGATTAGAGCTACTAAGGCTTTGGGTTATACCAAAAAGAAAGTGCAAAGATGTTTTTGACAAATATTTATTAAAGATTTTTTAAGGAATCATTCCCTTATACTCAGATCATTTAACTAAACTCCTTTAGGGGTAAATGTTTGTGCATATCTCAAGACAACCTAAGAGGGACTGAGGAAACCATTTATACCATGACTTGAAATTTGAAACGACAATTTTTGCTTTTCAACTAAGAAAATTTTGACCAAAGTATAAACGAAGATTTTTCGAACATTTACGGATCTTATTAATTATTTTCGATAAATCAACAAAAATCGTGTTAACTAAATTTAAATTTATTTTGAACATTTTTCTATAATTGGACGAACTGAGAAATTTAAAACTTTTTACGTTTACGTTTCATAACATTAAATATTTATTATTTAATTACTTGTCATATTTATCGACGCTTTAAACGTCGGATTGAGCAAAACTAGTAAAGATAATAGTTGAGACGAAACTAAAACTTAGAGAATATGAAGGAAGAATTTCTGAGTGAATTGTGGTCATGATATTTATTTCATCAGGAAAGGTGAATGTAGATACTGACACATTATATAGAAAGGATAAAGAACCAATTAGGATGTGTTCCTTAGTAATGACTGTGCAAAATAATTTGCCTGAACAATTTAAAAATAGCTGATGCTTGTAAGAAGGATTAAATAGATAATAAAAAGGGGTTCGCGGTTAATGTGAACCATTAGAAATGAGAGTCGATGACGTTAAATGTTTAAAAGGCCGCTTGTGGTTGCCTAAATATGGAGGATTTAGAGATTTAGTCATGTTGGAATCTCGTAAGATTAAGTATTCTATTCATGCCATTTCTGATTTAACGTATCCTTATCTGAAGAAGTTGTACTGATGGCAAATTATGAAGGCAGATATCGCCTCATACATTAGTAAACGTCTAACTATTGCAAAGGTCATCATCTGAATTTGATTCGATTTGGGTCATCGTAGACAGACTGACAAAATCTACTAATATCATTTCCGTTAATGATAGATTCTCGATGGAGAAATTGACTCTTTTGTATTTAAAGCAGTTGTGTAAGCATGGTGTGCTTGTATCGATCATCTCTATCAAGATCCTCGCTTCTCATCGAATTTCTTGAGATTTGCTCAGAAGTCATTGGGAACGAACCTTGATAAGAGTACTGTTTACCACCCTAATCGAAGGGACGAGGCAAAGTAACGATACAAAACACTAGAAGTCTTGTTTTATGTTTGAATGATTGACCTTTAGTAATGAACGGGATAATCGTTTTCCTTTGGAGAGATTATCATTGATAATTATCGTATTAGGATCGAGATCGAATCTTGTGAGGATATAAATATAAGAGCATCTATAGGCAGGAGTTGGGATGAAGATACCCGACATACACCCATTGTGAGTTGGACATGTCTTTTAGGTTTAAGGTTGCCTATGATGACAAACCTAACCTTACAAAATGTAACACCCCAAAATTTATACAACTCAGTACAGCGGAAGACTAGTTGGTGTTACGGGATAGCACATTACTCACATCATAGACAACGCATAAAAATCGCGTCGTTTATTTATAAAGCATTTCCATTCAATAATATCAAAGTTACATCGGTCCCAAGTCATTATATTTCATACAAAGTTTTACAAAGTATTTGAATGGAAAATATTGTTTAAGTGCGGGCCATGAATTCTTGTTGTCTTCCTGAGAATTACCTTCAAGTACCTGAGATAAAACATGTTAAAAGAAGAGGGTCAGCGATAACGCCGAGTGAATTCATAGAGTTTAATATAATCCATCAATATAATATCAGTATAAAATTATTACTGAAAATCATTTTTGTACAAATCATTTTAATAGGCCATAAAATAGCCAAAATCATTTTATACAAATGTTTATCAAAATCATAATATAGGCGTTTGCCTTAAAAATCATTATACGAACCATTGTCGTTAAAAACATCATACAATTCGTTTTATAACGTTGTATAGATTAAATAAAAACCGTTATATGAATATGGTTATGAAAACCAAAACACGAACATAATATCAATAGTATGACCCTGTATTGCTAGTCAGGCAATACATCGTAATTCGGAGCGTCTATTAGTATTTCGTTAATTTGGATTATTATAAGCCGCATGACATTGTTACCTTACTAAACCAACAACGGGTAGCTAACCTGATACCAATTTTGCCCATCTAAAGTAGCTTGTCGTCACAAAGGTCACGCTATGGAAATCTTCTCATACATAAATTCGCTTACCAATCAATGTGGCACGACGGGGATCAACCGTCAAGGCGCGAACTGGGGTGATCGTCCCCAAATAGTACTATTAAATGCATAAGCGTCTACCAAATCTCGGTAGTTCACAATTCATGCTAATGGGACTTTTAGTGACATAACCTAACTTTAATAATCCATTTAATTTCATCTATCGGGTCCTTTAATCATTTATCAGGTCATACAATCGGGTCATTCAATCATTCGGGTCCAAAATCAATAAACAATCAATCGGGACAAATGGTGTCCTATTTAATAAAAACTAACATGTTATCTCCCTCGCGGGTTTATAAAACATTTATAAAACATTTAAAAGAGTGCGAGGCTATGAACTCACGTTGATGTGGGAAGGCGGGTTATCGGCAATTCGGACGTACGGTACGTGCTTCAATCACGGAAACCTAGACAAATAATACTCGGTCTTAGACTCATGTCCAATGACTTTATAAAAATAACAATTATGTATACATATGATGATTTTATATATATGATGATCAAGTGGGTTTACATATCCTCATTTACTCATTTTTGTGTTATGTGTCGATAACTTTTATACTAGTTTTCTCGTTTTACCTATTTACGTGTTTTAAGTCCAATAAACTTATTATAAGTTCCTTAACTTGTCTTAATCCTTGTTATACTTATTTTATTAGTATGTATACTTTCCATGTTGGCCCAAATGGGTTAAGCCCAATAAGTTCTTTTTACAAGTTTTTATCTTATTTAGTCCAATTATTAGTCCAATATGCTTAATTAGCTCGTAAATGTCCGTATTTCTTATAGTTCGGGTTTTATCGGTTTTTACTTGTTATACATGTCTATATATCAGTATATAATTTTTATAAAGTTTTCATTAGACGGGTCCAACCATCTAAGTTTTATTTAACAAAAACGTTAATTTTACGGCAATAGCCGAAAAAGTCGTAAAAAACATGTTTATAGTTTTATATCTTATAAAACATAACAAGTTACCATTTTTATAAAATGTACACTTATTTAACCTTTTACATACTTATATAAATAAAATCCATAAGTTAGTGGGTTTTAATTTATATTTTATACTATTAAATTTTTGAGTGCTTATATAATAGTATTATTCTTTAATTTCCAAAAATCTGATTTTTATCTTCACTTTCACCAAAACTGCCATATCTTGAGTTCTATATGGAGATAGAAGCTCAAATTTTTATCACATAAACTACATGATATGTGCTACATTTAACTCTCATATAGATACTGTTGAATCATCTTCTAAATATTTATTAAAAATCGTCCAAAACAGTAACCTCAGATTTATACCCTAAACTTGTTTTGATCATATCTCACTCATTACAATGATTCCATTGCATGGCCAACTCTCACATGTGTACAAGACCCATAGCTTACTGTAAATCCATTCCACTTCATCATTTTATCAGTTTACCATATGGTTCTTTACTGTTTTATACAGCCATCAAATTTAACAAAGATTTTAACCTTGTTTCTTATAGTCTATCATCTTTTTAAGCATGTTTATCAACAACAAATCCCCACATAACATTTATATCATCATATAATCATCATATACATATACAATAGGAAATAAAATACATGTTTACATAATCAAAATAACAAGAAGTTGAGGAGGACAATCTTTATACCACCAAGTTGATGTAGGTTATGAGTTTGACATGGACTTGGATGGAGAAACTTGTGATGCACCAAGACCATCTTCATGACCACCAATCTTCCTAATCTCCTTGTGGAAAATCATCTCCAAGACACCATGAATACTCCTCCATGGATGTTATAATCACCACCATTCAAGAGAGCTTCAAGAGGGCTTCAATATATGTGTAAATAACACATGATTTTGTGGTTGGAATTGATCAAGTGAAGGTGTTTTGTGGTGAGGATGGGACGAACTAGAGAGAGAGTTGAGAGGATTTTGAGGGTGGTTTGCATGTTTCAAATGGTGGATGTGAAGAAGCTAATGGTTTTGTGATGTCTTAGCTTCATTTGTAAGCTTTGTAAGACAAGTGTCTTACTTAGCTTACAAACTTGACACCAAGTGTGGTGAGGTGTAGTAATGTTGGACGGTTATAGTGGGGGTGGGGCAAGTGTCCCACTTGTCTCATCCCCATTTATTTACGGGTACTCCTCGATTCTAGTTTCCTCGATTTGCGTGCCCTCGGGTCGTTTTACGAAAAACGTTTTTATAAATTATGAATCAACGTCACAAAACGAATCCAATAAAAATTGTCTCATCAAAAACGGAGTTCGAAAACGTAAATACGTAATCCTAGGGTTTCCGGTTTAGTCGTAAAGGACGTTAAAATAAAATCGTAAGTCCTAATCTTTTCTCGTAAATTTGTGAGTTTATGAACTAACACAAATTTAAAACTCCAAAATAATATTCACGGACAAATTTATTTTCTGAAATGTCGGACTGTCACCAAAGACGGTGTATGTAAACGTAAGCACGTAACGTTGAATCCTCCGGTTTAAACGTAGTCGATGCTACTTCAAGACGTAAATCCAAATTTCTTCCCAAAATAAGTGAGTTCATATTATAACATTAAAATAATGTTTTCAAATAAATATTGAGAATAAAATATCGACCATAAATTGACGGATTGTCACAGCATTTACCCCTAAACAGGATCTTTGTCCTCAAAGATCATCTTACCTTACTACTCAATTCTTATAGAGTTAAAGCCATGTGGGTATTTCCTCCACATCCGATCTTTTCTCACAAGTGTAATCCATTATAATACGCGAGTTTCATCAAACATAACTACGGGAATAAGATCAGGCTAAATGTTGACTTACTTTCTCTATCCATGATGTTCATGGGTTTCTGATGAATGCAACTTTTCGCCGATCTAAGCTTTACTAAGAAGAATCAGATTTTCACTTGATAGATATTCCATCAAGTTCGATTTACGAAACATAATTCACGCGGTTCTTGAAGTCCTAGGGTAGATCCAGCTTATATGCCTTTCAAACCAATCTTTTATATCATCTCAATGGTCCCATACAACGGGGACTTATATCCCATGATTTGTCAGATCATGAATTCATTTTTCCAAGTTTTAAAAATTGTGGCATAACTTCGCTACCCATTTGGCACTTCAAGATCTACATTTCACATTCACATAACCTCTCGCCCACTATTGGCAGTCAATAATCAAATCCTAATTTCAACAATCATTTCAGATCTTGCGGGTCGAATATTTTGTAAGGTTAGGTTCGCCATCATAGGAAACCATAAACCTAAAAGACATGTCCAACTCACAGAGGGTGTTTGTCGGGTGTCTTCATCTCAACTCCTGCTTACAGATGCTCTAATATCTAGATCCTAACAAGATTCAATCTCGATCCTAATACGATAATTATCAATGATAATCCTTCCAAAGGAAAACGATTATACGGTCTATTACCAAAGGTCAATCATTCCAACATAGAACAGCGCTTATAGTATTTTGTATTGTTACTTTACCTCGTCCCTTCGATTTGGGGTGGTACATAGTACTCTCATCAAGGTTCGTTCTCAATGATTTCTGAGCAAATCTCTAGAAATTCGATGCGAAGCGAGGATCTTGATAAAGATGTTCGATACAGGCACACTATGTTTACATAACTCTTTTGCATTTATCATTAACGGGAATGATATTAGCAGATTTGGTCAGTCTGTCGACGATGACCCAAATCAAATCAAATTCAGATGATGACCTTTGCAATAGCTAGACGTTTACTAATGTATGAGGCGATCTCTGCCTTCATAATTGCCATCAGTACAACTTCTTCTGACAAAGATACTTTTAGTCATAAATGACATAAATAGAATACTTATACTTACAAATTCCAACGTAACTATATCTCACAATCTTCCATATTTATACAACCACAAGTGGCCTTTAAAATATTTAATGCTATCGGCTTCTAAATTCTAATGGTTCACATTAGCCGCGAACCACTTTTTATTATCTATATTATCCTTTTTACAAACATTGTTTGTTTTTATATCGTTCGGCAAATTATTTTGTACCTTCATTATTAAGAAATATATCCTAATTGGTTCTTTATCCATTTTATATAATATGTCAATATCTATATTCATTTTTCCTGATGATATAATTATCATGTCCATAATTCACTCAGATATTCTTTCTATATTATGCGTCAGTAATTACATTCATCTTTCTTCATAACTTCTAAGTTTTAGTTTCGTCTTTACTATTATCTTTATCTGTTTTACTCAATCTGACGTTTTAAAGCGTCGATTATTATTACAACTAATTAAATAATAAATTTTCAATTCTTATGAAATGTAAACATAAAGATTTAAATTTCTTAGTTCGACCAATTATATAAAATGTTCAAAATAAATTTGAATTTAATTAACAAGATTTTTGTTGATTTATCGAAAATAATTAAAATAATTAATAAGATCCGAAAATGTTCGAGAAATCTTTGTTTATACTTTGGTCAAAGTTTTCTTAGTTTAAAAGTAAAAATTTTCGTTTCAAATTCCAAGTTATGGTTTAAATGGTTTCCTCAATCCCTCTTAGGTTGTCTTGAGGTTTACACAAACATTTACCCCTAAACAGGAGTTTAGTTAAATGGTTTGTGTATAAGGGAATAATCTCTTAAAATCCTTTGTTAAAACATTCGTCAAAACATATTTCTTTTTTCTTTTTAGTAATACTAAAAGTCTTAAAAGGGCTCTTAATTTTTTTAAAGAGTCAATATATTCCATCATCTATTAATCACATGGTTAAATCATGTAAAGATTCAAGTCTTTAATCACGTGTTAATTATTCGAGGTACAGGTTTTAATTTCTCAGTCATCTAAGGGCAATCTATTAATAATTATTAACTCATTCTTATTCTTATAAACAAACAAATAAATAGTCCTTAATGATCACGAGCATGAACTTATCAAATTACAGCCTACACACGTGCTTCACCAAATTTATGAATGCTACATGTGTATTAGTCAATCCAAACGACATCACATGAAACTCATAATGTTCATTACAAGTACAGGATGTAGTGATTGGAATACATAATCCTTTTTCGCAGATGCGAAGTTGATGATAACTATGTCATGGATCAAAAACCTTGTAAATGATCGAACAAATCTTCCATTTCGAGTTATGGATATCGTTTTCGATTGTCAATTTACTCAGTCACAGTAATCTATAAATATAAGGAATGATAACACCATAGCTCTTCAGGATGACAGGCTTGGTATAATAAAATCTTCCTCCGACAACTCTCTCAGTTGTACGGTAGTTCCTTTAATTTAGATGGTGCTGACATATAGTGAACAAGCCATAGGTGCAGCACCGGGAATATAATCAATACCAATTTTAACTTGCCTTAATGGCGAAAGTCTAGGTAATTTATCAATAAATACCTCCTAAAGTTTCAGTTAACGGAAACATCTTTTAATACATTCATATTAGGTCCTTCTAGATTACAATATCTATAACTAGTTCACAACCATTCATGGTATAATTTCAAGTCTAATGCAGGATATAGTCGTCCATCAAGAATTATTTAGATCACTTTTGATAATCAGCATCTTATCATTTAGGGGAATTCTACTCGAGTTCCCATCAATTAAGACAATGTCGTCATGTCATAATCAATTAATCCATTCTACTGGCACTATCAACTTTCCAGTTTTATTGCCGTCGATAAGATGTGAACTTCTCAAAAGACTAATAATAACTCATAATCCTTCACAAGTTCAAGGATATCTGGAGACATAACTAACCTTAAAAGAGTAAGGTCAACGCATAATCTATGCGAGAGAATTTCAAATCAGATACAGACGAAAACATTTAACGAATATGAATATATCCCATGTTTTCATAATTTGAGTACGCATTCGAAAGCTCCTCGGATCGTTACCCAGGTCATTCAAATGAAATCAAATCATAAGAAATGATAAGAACGTCGATACATCCAGTCGGGTATCCACACTCGGTAATCAGATACTTTTCCTAAGAATCTCACTACGGGAGAATTGGACAAGAAAGAATTGTCAATTGTCAAATAAGACAATTTCCACAGATGAGTAAATTCGACTCAGAAGAATAGATGCTACAGGCACATATGTAGGTGTCCCTAACATTATGTCCTTATTTTTCACTTCTTGCAGATCTCATAAATTTTAATCTTCCACAATCTTCAAAGAGAATTTAGTGTTTATTAATCAGTTTTATGGTGACTACTAATCAGCCTTGCATGGTCCATTCCAAATTGTATGTAGGGCCGCAACTATATACAATTTCAAGACTAACGATGCAATACTCAGTTCGTCAAAATTTTATCATCCTGTTTATAATAAAAACATTTTCATGCTTAATTTTTAAATAATAATCAAAAATATTTACAAAGATTTTCCTTGTTATGAAAACAATTAAGTTTTCCAAGGTGTTTTATAAACAAATTCATTTCGATAACAATTACTTATAAATCTCACTTTGAATAATCCCTATTGTGATGAAAATTAAATTTTCTCAAAGGATACCGTTTTAACTTTATAAAAACAATGTGTGATCTGCAAAGGAGTGATGAAGAGTGGTTCACCAAGAACTAACTATGATATGATGGGAAATGAGCTTAGCCAAATAATCAGGAGGTTCATGACCTCGATGGCACTCAGGAATACAAAGGGAATAATCCACAACGTAACTCAATTCAAGATGAGTACTTGTTCAATGGTTGCATCACTAATGCGAACACTAGGATGAAGCAATAAGAGATAGATAACATCGATACATGTAGAATTTAGCAATCAAAGGTAGTCTTTTCATTAATCACAAACAAGTCAAATTGTACCGTAACACATTACGTGTCACTATGTCATACAATTCTCAGAACTCATCCTACCAACTGATGTCTCAGTTAAGTTAGGGATTTTTAAAAGATACCACAATGAATACTAATCTACAAGAGTCATTAGGTGTTCCACATGTCCCGAAAGATCCATCGGTCTCAATTCAGAAGAAGATTTCTTCAATTTATTTATTGGACACTGGGCATCCTCATTAGTAGACAATGGCCTAGGAACAACCCTTAACACAAAGTAACAATCAATTAAAACCTTATAATTCAATCACAGAACTTAACGACTTCTATTAATAATCTCATATTCCATACAAGTTAATTTTTACTTTATTCAAGTTCCAACCAATTTTATACTCAATTCGATATCCTACCTCATATTCTAATACTTTCAATCTTATTCTTACACCTTTAAAGGGAAACATAAGTTCGATATTATCAACACTTAATTTCCAATCCTATATCTCTTACAATAACAATTATCAAATGAGTCACTAGTATGAGATGACTCATACATTCAATTAGACTTCTCGGAAAGGTATTAGTGGCATGAGGCTTTTGGGTAATGGTTCCAATTACAGCCTCAAGTGCAACATTCACCCTTTCGATTTCGATTTAAGAATTGGATGGCAACGAATCAGATGACATCTTTCCAGGTGATAACGTTTTGTCAAACTCCACTCTATAAGGAAAGATCGTCATGACATCGATATCAGATTTAATCTCGCCAATTCTTTTTCAATATCACGATCAACTAATATCTACATTTCTACGAATATCAACCATTTGTTGGGATCATAAATATCCACAACTTAGTTTAGATCTAGGATAGCTAGAATTCCTACGAGAATAGCTTCGATTAATTTACTAGGGGATTTAGGGTTTCTTGTGACAATCGACGTCGTATAAATACCTCGTATAAAAATCAAAATAATCATCAAACAATCATGTAATAAAATTACATCATATATATATATATATATATATATGTAATCCAAGTTATATATATATTAAAATAACACTTCTCAGTCTGGCCTTGTCGGTAACTCGGGAATTCTTCGGCACCGTTATAGTCAAAAGATTTTTAGACATTTTTAGAAAAATGTTTATAATTAAAAGATTTTGAAAAGTTTTATCCAAAACCTTGGTTTTAAAAATCTTTCATTCTCTATAACGAGAGCTCTGATGCCAAACTGTAACACCCCCAAATTTATACAACTCAGTACAGCGGAAGACTAGTTGGTGTTACGGGATAGCACATTACTCACATCATAGACAACGCATAAAAATCGCGTCGTTTATTTATAAAGCATTTCCATTCAATAATATCAAAGTTACATCGGTCCCAAGTCATTATATTTCATACAAAGTTTTACAAAGTATTTGAATGGAAAATATTGTTTAAGTGCGGGCCATGAATTCTTGTTGTCTTCCCGAGAATTAGCTTCAAGTACCTGAGATAAAACATGTTAAAAGAAAAGGGTCAGCGATAACGCCGAGTGAATTCATAGTGTTTAATATAATCCATCAATATAATATCAGTATAAAATTATTACTGAAAATCATTTTTGTACAAATCATTTTAATAGGCCATAAAATAGCCAAAATCATTTTATACAAATCTTTATCAAAATCATAATATAGGCGTTTGCCTTAAAAATCATTATACGAACCATTGTCGTTAAAAACATCATACAATACGTTTTATAACGTTGTATAGATTAAATAAAAACCGTTATATGAATATGGTTATGAAAACCAAAACACGAACATAATATCAATAGTATGACCCTGTATTGCTAGTCAGGCAATACATCGTAATTCGGAGCGTCTATTAGTATTTCGTTAATTTGGATTATTATAAGCCGCATGACATTGTTACCTTACTAAACCAACAACGGGTAGCTAACCCGATACCAATTTTGCCCATCTAAAGTAGCGTGTCGTCACAAAGGTCACGCTATGGAAATCTTCTCATACATAAATTCGCTTACCAATCAATGTGGCACGACGGGGATCAACCGTCAAGGCGCGAACTGGGGTGATCGTCCCCAAATAGTACTATTAAATGCATAAGCGTCTACCAAATCCCGGTAGTTCACAATTCATGCTAATGGGACTTTTAGTGACATAACCTAACTTTAATAATCCATTTAATTTCATCTATCGGGTCCTTTAATCATTTATCGGGTCATACAATCGGGTCATTCAATCATTCGGGTCCAAAATCAATAAACAATCAATCGGGACAAATGGTGTCCTATTTAATAAAAACTAACATGTTATCTCCCTCGCGGGTTTATATAACATTTATAAAACATTTAAAAGAGTGCGAGGCTATGAACTCACGTTGATGTGGGAAGGCGGGTTATCGGCAATTCGGACGTACGGTACGTGCTTCAATCACGGAAACTAGACAAATAATACTCGGTCTTAGACTCATGTCCAGTGACTTTATAAAAATAACAATTATGTATACATATGATGATTTTATATATATGATGATCAAGTGGGTTTACATATCCTCATTTACTCATTTTTGTGTTATGTGTCAATAACTTTTACACTAGTTTTCTCGTTTTACCTATTTACGTGTTTTAAGTCCAATAAAATTATTATAAGTTCCTTAACTTGTCTTAATCCTTGTTATACTTATTTTATTAGTATGTATACTTTCCATGTTGGGCCCAAATGGGTTAAGCCCAATAAGTTCTTTTTACAAGTTTTTATCTTATTTAGTCAAATTATTAGTCCAATATGCTTAATTAGCTCGTAAATGTCCGTATTTCTTATAGTTCGGGTTTTATCGGTTTTTACTTGTTATACATGTCTATATATCAGTATATAAGTTTTATAAAGTTTTCATTAGACGGGTCCAACCATCAAAGTTTTATTTAACAAAAACATTAATTTTACGGCAATAGCCGAAAAAGTCGTAAAAATCATGTTTATAGTTTTATATCTTATAAAACATAACAAGTTACCATTTTTATAAAATGTACACTTATTTAACCTTTTACATACTTATATAAATAAAATCCATAAGTTAGTGGGTTTTAATTTATATTTTATACTATTAAATTTTTGAGTGCTTATATAATAGTATTATTCTTTAATTTCCAAAAATCTGATTTTTATCTTCACTTTCACCAAAACTGCCATATCTTGAGTTCTATATAGAGATAGAAGCTCAAATTTTTATCACATAAACTACATGATATGTGCTACATTTAACTCTGCTATAGCTACTGTTGAATCATCTTCTAATTAATTTCTAAAAATCGTCCAAAACAGTAACCTCTGATTTATACCCTAAACTTGTTTTGATCATATCTCACTCATTACAATGATTCCATTGCATGGCCAACTCTCACATGTGTACAAGACCCATAGCTTACTGTAAATCCATTCCACTTCATCATTTTATTAGTTTACCATATGGTTCTTTAGTGTTTTATACAGCCATCAAATTTAACCAAGATTTTAACGTTGTTTCTTATAGTCTTTCATCTTTTTAAGCATGTTTATCAACAACAAATCCCCACATAACATTTTTATCATCATATAATCATCATATACATATAAAATAGGAAATAAAATACATGTTTACATAATCAAAATAACAAGAAGTTGAGGAGTACAATCTTTATACCACCAAGTTGATGTAGGTTATGAGTTTGACATGGACTTGGATGGAGAAACTTGTGATGCACCAAGACCATCTTCATGACCACCAATCTTCCTAATCTCCTTGTGGAAAATCATCTCCAAGACACCATGAATACTCCTCCATGGATGTTATAATCACCACCATTCAAGAGAGCTTCAAGAGGGCTTCAACATATGTGTAAATAACACATGATTTTGTGGTTGGAATTGATCAAGTGAAGGTGTTTTGTGGTGAGGATGGGACGAACTAGAGAGAGAGTTGAGAGGATTTTGAGGGTGGTTTGCATGTTGCAAATGGTGGATGTGAAGAAGCTAATGGTTTTGTGATGTCTTAGCTTCATTTGTAAGCTTTGTAAGACAAGTGTCTTACTTAGCTTACAAACTTGACAACAAGTGTGGTGAGGTGTAGTAATGTTGGACGGTTATAGTGGGGGTGGGGCAAGTGTCCCACTTGTCTCATCCCCATTTATTTACGGGTACTCCTCGATTCTAGTTTCCTCGATTTGCGTGCCCTCGGGTCGTTTTACGAAAAACGTTTTTATAAATTATGAATCAACGTCACAAAACGAATCCAATAAAAATTGTCTCATCAAAAACGGAGTTCGAAAACGTAAATACGTAATCCTAGGGTTTCCGGTTTAGTCGTAAAGGACGTTAAAATAAAATCGTAAGTCCTAATCTTTTCTCGTAAATTTGTGAGTTTATGAACTAACACAAATTTAAAACTCCAAAATAATATTCACGGACAAATATATTTTCTGAAATGTCGGTCTGTCACCAAAGACGGTGTATGTAAACGTAAGCAAGTAACGTTGAATCCTCCGGTTTAAACGTAGTCGATGCTACTTCAAGACGTAAATCCAAATTTCTTCCCAAAATAAGTGAGTTCATATTGTAACATTAAAATAATGTTTTCAAATAAATATTGAGAATAAAATATCGACCATAAACTGACGGATTGTCACACAAAATACCCGACCCATGAAACCTGAAATGATTGTTGAAATTAGGATCTGATTATTAACTGCCAGCAGTGGGCAGGAGTTTATGTGAATATGAAATGTAGATCTTGAAGTGCAGGATGGGTAGCGAAGTTATGCCAAAAAATTTCACCATGGAAAGTTAAACGAATGATTTGAAGGATTATGGGAATTAAGTCCCCGTTGTATGAGACCATTGAGATAATGTAAAAGTTGGTTTGAAAGGCATATAAGCTGGATCTACCCTAGGACTTCAAGGGCTGAGTGAATTATGTTTCGTATATCGAACTTGATGAAATATATATCAAGTGAAATACTGATTGTTTCTTGATAAAGTTTAGATCGGCGAAAAGTTGCATTCATCAAAAACCCGTGAACATCATGGATAGAGAAAGTAAGTCAACATTAAGCCTGATCGTATTCCCGTAGTTATGTTTGATGAAACTCGCGTATTGTAATGAATTACACTTGAGAGAAAAGACCGAATGTGGAGGAAATACCCACATGGCTCTAACTCTATAAGAAGCGAGTAATAAGATAAATTGATCTTTGAGGACAAAGATCCTGTTTAGGGGTAAATGCTGTGACAATCCATCAATTTATGATCGATATTTTATTCTCAAGTATTATTTAAAAACATTATTTTAATGTTATCATATGAACTCACTCATTTTTGGGAAGAAATTTTTGTTTACGTCTTGAAGTAGCATCGACTACGTCTAAACCGGAGGATTCTACGTTACGTGCTTACGTTTACATACACCGTTTTTGGTGAAAGTCCGATATTTCAGGAAATAAATTTATCCGTGAATATTATTTTGGAATTTTAATATTTGTGTTGGTTCATAAACTAACAAATTTACGAGAAGAAATTAGAGCTTACGTGGATAATTTGACGTCTTCTATGACTAAACCGGAAACCCTAGGTTTACGTATTTACGTTTTTAAACCCCGTTTTTTATGAGACAATTTTTATTAGATTCGTTTTGTGCCGTTGATTCAAAGTTTATAAAAACGTTTTTCGTAAAACGACCCGAGGGCACGCAAATCGAGGAAAATATAATCGAGGAGTACCCGTAAATAATTGGAGATGAGACAAAACAAGTTTTGCCCCACCCCCAATATGGGATGGCTAAAAAATGTCCACCACACCCATGAGGTGTCAACTTGTAATAAACAAGTTATACACTTGTCTTGTTTTCTCATAAACAAGCTACTACCAAAACAAAACCACTCACACATACCACTAGCTTCATTTCATTACATGCAAAACACACATCTCTCTCCCACTCTCACTCATCTTGCCGTCCACCACCACCCATAAACCACCACCATTGATCAAAATTCATCCATGAATCTTATGTTAATCTTACACAACAAGATGTCCTTTTGAAGCCTTATTGATTGGAGGTGATCATAACATCAACAAAGGAGATTTCATGAAGATCAAAGGCTGATTTCTCAAGGATTCTACAAATACTTGGTGATCCTAGGAGTGGTGTTGATATCTCATAAGATTGGTTACCAAAAACTAAGTCTTGTTCGTCATCAACCTCATCTTTTCATCACTATTGGTGGTATAGAGATTGTTTCTTCCTATCCTCTTGTTATTTTGAATATGTAATCTTGTATTTTCTTCATTTATGTATATGTATATGATGATGAATGATGATCAAAAATATTATGTGGGGGATTTGGTATTGATAGATTTGATTAAAAAGATTAAAATCTACTTTAAAGGATGTTAAAATCATGGCTAAATATGTAGGCTGTATAAAACAGTAAAGAGCTAGATGATAACTTGTTAAAATGACTTGGTAAAATTAATATACAGTAAGGTATGTGAAATTTGTATAGTTGAAGTTCGTTTTTCTCAGTTCTTAACAAATTGAAAGTCTTAACAATATCGGGTTTTTAATTGTTCTTGGTTGGTAATGTTTTTTGGATATTCTATTGCTAATTCAAACAAGCTTAGCAAAAATGAAAAATATCGTCTACTTATATTTAAAACACAGTGCAAATACCAAGTTCTTATTCAATTAAAATGCAAAATGTAAATTTTACAAACTATAAGGACTAGAAATGTAAATTCTATGAAATTTAAATGCTCAAAATGTAAAGCTGAAAAGTACAAGGACTAAATGTGCAAAATCAGTAAACTATGAGGACTTGAAATGAAAACTATTCAAAAAAGTAACCAAATTTCCAACTAATTCCAAACTACCTAACTGAATTTTAACAAATTTGAAAGTATAGGGACTGAACTTTTGAAAACCCTAAAAACTTGCAAGTTTAGCCAAAATTAAGAACAGATTAATTCATTAAGGACCAAAGTGCATTTTTTCAAAACTTTTAACCAAAAACGGGTTACAAACTTTAATAAGCTCGTTTGAGCTTATTTCTCAACCAATTTTGACCAAACAACTTGCAAACAGCTTAAAATCAGATTTAAGCTAGTCCTATCCAAGGAATTTTGCTAAAAGTGACTAAAAAGCTGATAAGCCAATTTCAATAAGCACAAAATAAGCTATAAGCTAATCCAGACTTGCACAACTAAATTTTAGTGATGAAAATGATTAATAAGCTCAAAATAAGAACGGGAAATCAAGTCTCATGAGAAATCATCAAGTAATAAGCTCAGAAACTTAAAATAAGCAAAAAGAGTTCTTATGTTAACTTTTGTTGACCAAGATTTTTCAATAAGCTCAAAATCTCAAAAATTAACCAGGAAAACTTACTAAATGATTTTGTGAAATAAAATCGACCAATTTATGAAGTGGATGTTGAGATATGAAAAAGCAGTTTACCAATTACAGTAACTTGCATTTGCTCAATGAGCTTAAACTTTTGCTTATTCCTACTTGAAAACATGATACTGTACAAAATCCTTATACAACTTGAAACTTCATATTATGAGTGAGATTTGAGAGCTGGTTTGGTGTAATTTCATCAACTAACAAATAAATGCCAAGAAATTAAAAATCACAACTTTCTAAATGAGAACTTGTACAAAACTGACCCACACTTTTTAGACTACCATTTGCCTTTTTGACCAACTAATTGACTTGAAAATGACTTAAAACCATTTGTTATCACTTATAAACTGGAAATGAACACAAGTTTGCCAATTATCAATACTTGAAAACTACTTACAAACTAATGCCAAACACCATTTACTGAACTTTTTGGAATTTTTGTGAATGATTATTGATCAAATGATTGTAATGAGTTAAGAGCTTTAGCAAACTAAGTTTAACAGTCAAAGGAAGTGTATGAGAACTAGTAACAAGCTATGAACACAACTAGAACACAAATTGGATAGCAAAGCTAAAGTTACTGAAATAAGCTGAAAACAGGTTAAGTAACAAAGCTAATAAGCAGGATTAATCTATAATTAAGCTACCAAATAACTAAGATTAGATCAGAAACAGACTAGAACAACTTTGATCATGCAAACAAGCAAGATTTAACTAGAATGAAGCAGGCATATGACTGGTTAGAGGAACTAAAAATCAGGAACTCAAAACCTTTAGCTAAGGCCTCCTTTGGGAAGTAGACGAGCGCTGAGCTCTCTATTCTAGTGCTAACCACCACCTTAGCACTAGAAAACACTATCAACAATCAAATCAACAGCTACAATCATCAAGAATCACCATGAAAGAACTGGAACTCATCAGAAACTGCTATATCTGAACTTAATGATCAAGACAGCTACAGTCTTCTCACTTAGTCAGTTATGATCAAGTTTTGATCATAACAAACCAAAAATAGCAACAAGATCATTCAATGAAGCAGGAGATGAACAGTAAGTAGTATTAGAGTTTTGGAGGGAAAATGGAATTTGAATTTTATTGAATGAAAAGTAGTTACAAAGGTAGGTAAGCTATTACAACTAACTATAACAGACTCAAGAGTGTGTCAAACTCTTGAGTTGTTAAGCTAAAGCTAAGAAATGAGATGAGAGAAAAATTAAAGTGTGCGAAATTTCACACTTTCTACAACTTCAGAAATGAGAACTAAACAAGGTTATAGACTTTAGGAGTAGAGCAGTTGGGGTTGGTGACGTGTTGGAACCAATCCCAGGCTTCCACGTGTCAAAAATCTGCATAATTTGATTTTGCTGATGAAGAACAGATTTGGGGGTTTTATCTTGAGTTGATTTCAGCCTAATTGGTTGTAACCATTGGATTCGTCCTTCAAAAATGAGCAAGTTTGATGTTTAAATCATCTTCTGAAATCCACTATAGCTCATAGTCGATTCTGGCAATGCGTTGTGATGAAGATGACACGTGTCATGTTTATATTGGGTAAATAAAGTGCACACGGATCATAATCTAAACTGGATAAACTGAATATTGCATGTCTTCATTTCATTGGCTGAAAAAGTCTGAGTGGACTTTACTGTTAAGATTCTAGCCAATTAAATACTTGCGGCTAAAGTGCATTTATTGAAGTGATTTGGCAATCCATGTCATTGTTTTCTTGCATTCTCATTGGCTTGTGAGTTAGCACACGAATTAAGCTTGAATCACTTTCCAAAATTTGCAGAATAAGCCCTTGAACTTTGGCAGATTGTATTTTTAAGCTAGCAACTTCATTTCTTTGGCATATTTGGTCCTTCAAACTTCATTCTTGAACAAATATGATCCTTTGACTGAGTTGACTTGAGAGTTGACCAGTTTTGACTTTGATCTTGACTTTTACAAAATTACACTTTTATTCCTTCATCTTTGGCAGTTTGTCAAGATAGGTCCTTTGTCTTCAAAGTCTTGTCACTTTTGATCCTTCTTTGTCTTTTTCATAAAATTAATCTTGATTTTCCTTTGTTTGCTTGAAAATGTATCCTTCTTACCTATTTGAACACAAACACAAAACATACCACATAATTCCGCTTTATAGCACAAAGTTTAGGTATTTTTATTGTGTTTTAGGGTGATTTGTTGATAAATTGATATGAGTTTTTGCTCATATCAAATCCCCTACACTTGAACATTGTCATGTCTTCATGCAATGCTATATATTTTAAAGCACAAATTTACATTCTCCTCATAATTAATCCACCTTGGCCATTATAGAATGCATCTACACTACTCTAAACTAAATGATGAATGATTTTGATTTTTAACAATGCAATGAACAAAATTCAATTCTACATATATCTTTTTGGTGTTTCTTGAAATGGTTATGATGGAAATAACTCATAAAGAATTCAATGACTTTGACTAGGGCTTGGGTACCATGGACATTTATCACCCTCAAGTTTCACTTTTGTTAGAAATACGTTTTAACGTATATTAGAAGTATCGGTCACTCCACAATATGATTTATGTTGTAATAGCTCGTAGTTAGTAATTAGTTATTATTTGCTTATTAACTTAAGTAAGAACCGGTCCATGGGCTTGTCATGGACCGGCCCAAGTCCACTTATGACTTGGAACTATAAATACCCCTTTCCACCATGGAAAGGGGTTGGTTGTTGTCATTTCTTGTTTTCCACTTAATAAAATTCACATAGTTTCTCTCACTTTCTCTCTCTAACTTTCTCTCTCTAGAAATCAACAAACCCCTTCATAGATTCATTGATTATCAATATTTTACATTTGGTATCAAGAGCTATGGGGTGATTTAAGGTGGTGATTTGTGTGGTTTTTTAGTTTTTGATTGTATTAGTGTTCTTTAAGAAAAATCATCTTGATTCTTGGTGTTTTTGGTGTTTTTGTGATTGGGATTAGTGGATAAGTATTAGTTGTTACTTATTTTAGTCGAAAGCACAAAACTTTTTGGGTTATTTGGTCAAAATCTGGGCTTAATCTTAACTTTTACTGTTCGACTGTTCATCGGAGGGGGTTTCTGTTTATTCAGCAAAACTTCCGGATCAAGAAGTTCCGGATCAAGGAGTTCCGGATCAAGGAGTTCCGGATCAAGAAGTTCCGGATCAAGGAGTTCCGGATCAAGGAGTTCCGAGTCAAGAAGTTCCGAATCAAGAAACTTCCGAACCAAGAAGTTCCGGATCAAGAAACTTCCGAGTCAAGAAGTTCCGGATCAAGCAAAACTTCCGAACCAAGAACTTCCGAGTCAAGAAGTTCCGGATCAAGCCAAAGTTCTGAACCAAGAACTTCCGAGTCAAGAAGTTCCGGATCAATCCAAAGTTCCGGATCAAGAACTTCCGAACCAAGAAGTTCCGGATCAACCCAAAAGTTCCGAATCAAGGTAATCTTCCGAATCAACAAAAAGTTCCGAATCAAGGTAATCTTCCGAATCAAACTTCCGAATCAACAAAAAGTTCCGAATCAAGGGTTATTTTGCTTGTTTTTTCGACGATTTTTTAGAGGATTTAATCTTGGTTTCTTACAACAAAAACACAACACAATTCACAAGCTTTACTTCACTGCTCGATCAACCGATAATCTCTGTTTCTTTGAAGAAAAACAAAATGAATCCAAATTCAGTAATGCCTCAGATGACATCTCTTACGGATATATCAATCATAACGGGAACTTATAGCCGTCCACCGATGCTTATTAAAGAGGTGTTTGAGGCATGGCAAGGTCGAATGATGCAATATCTAAAGGGGAAACCGACATACGGAAGGCTTATGGTCAAATCGATTTTGAATGGTCCACTCGACTATGGTACCATTACGGTTGACAACGTGACTAGACCACGAGAATTTGAAGAACTTACTCCAGCCCAACAACTCGTTGCAGATGCAGATGAAAAAGCTCTTCAAACAATTCTCCAAGCTCTTCCCCATGACATCTATAGGATGGTGAGTCAGTATACGGTGGCAAAGGATCTATGGGAACGACTTAAGGTGTTGCTACAAGGAACGTCTCTCACCAAACAGGAAAGGGAATGTCAGTTGTATGACCTGTTTGATAGATTCACCTACAACCCAGGGGAAACGCTTCACGATTATTACTTCAGATTCACCACACTCATGAATGATCTGAATGTATACAATCTCGTGATTGCACCATTTCAGGTTAACACCAAATTCTTGAATACTCTACCTCAAGCTGAATGGGGTGAGTACATTACCGATGTCAAGTTAACCAGGGATCTGCATAAGTGCAATTTGGATCAAATATATGCCTTCCTACAGCAGCATGAGAAGCATGTGATTATGCACCGTTCTCCTCGAGGTATGTACCCAGATTCCTTAGCTTTGATGGCGAATCAACCAAGCTTGTCTCACAACAACACACCTTATATCTTGGGACATCAAGCTTATCATCAATCACCTTACATGACACCAGCCTTTCCCCAATACTCGATTCTACCACAACCACCCACCTCACATCAGCAACAATATCGGTTCAATGCACCCTCACCACAGTATGCTTCACAACTTCATCCAGCAAATGTTGCACCTTATGCAGCATATCCGACAAGCTACCCTGATCAAATGAGTATTCCTTCTACTGATTATGCAGCTTATCCAGATCAAGCACTTTATTGTGATGATGAGGAAGTCCCAGTTCCTGTATTCCAACAAGGAGCTGACCCAGTTGAAGTGCTAACTACTATGTCTGCTTATCTCACAAGAACTTTAAGCAAACGAGGATTCAGAGGATCAGCTCCTACCAACAATCAGTTGAGGAATTCATCCAATTCTCGCCAACAAGCTACAATTGAGAATGGCAGGGTAATGGTTCAGCCAATTCAGCCATATCAGGGGAGAATTTCCACATCAACCAATGTTCGCACCGCCAATCCTGCTCCTGCTCCAATGGTCAACAACCCTCCACGGGCTAATACAGGCAAGTTGAGAATGATTACATGCTACAACTGCAAGGAAGAGGGTCATATGTCCAGGGATTGTAAGAAACCCAAGAGGAGAAGGGATGGACAGTGGTTTGCAGAAAAGATCTATCTGGTAAATGCTCAGGCGCAAGGAAGGGAACTTGATGAAGAGGAGCTTGCATTTCTTGCTGATCCAGGGATTGCTGAACAAGACGTTGTCACTACGCAGAATGCAGCTTACCAAGCCGATGATCTTGATGCGTATGATTCCGACTGTGATGACTTTCAAACTGCAAAGGCTGCTTTCATGGCAACTTTCTCCAGCTTAGGGCCAGATAAGAGATCTGAGGTACTTATTAATAACACCGATAATGCCACTGATGCTAGTATTCAACCACATCAAGTTGGGCAAGAGAATGCTGATTCGAATGAATCTTCGGTGGTGAGTCCTTCAAACGAGGAGACAAACAATGATAGCAATATCAATGTGAGTTCCCAGACTTTGAGTGAATCACAACCGGGACCCAATTCGCATACGCCTACTCCTGCTCAACAAGATTTGGTCATGGTTCCTGCTACACTACTTAGCCAAATGAATGCTGCACTCTTAGAAACCTTAGCTAAGAATAAGAATTTGTCTGATGAGCTTGCCTTAAGCAATGAGAAAGTACAAACTTTGGAATTAGTGCCTTCGTCTAGTGTTCTCACAAATCTCGAATATGATCACTTTAGAAACAAACAAATGGGTCACTTGCAAGAAATCGAGAACTTAAGAGCAAATCTGTCTAGTGAACTTAAAGAAAAGGAGTTAGTGGTCACTAATTTTCAAAAACTTCAAACTGATTTTGAATTACTCGAATCTAAGAAGACTGAAATGGAGATTAATGCTACTAATAAGATTAGAAGTCTAGACTACTTGCTTTTAAGACAATACGCTGCTTCTCAACTAGTGCACTTATTTGATGCTTCGTTTAGAGAGTTTAACTTATCACGTCTAAAAGGCCTTCCCCCTAATCCACGATATGCAAAACAAGCTTTAAGACATAGTCCTAGACTTTATAATGCAACTCAATTAGGATTGGCTTTAGACCCGATCGTTTTTCCCGATGATCGAACAAATAAGGATCTAGTTGATGAGGATCGGTCATACAATTCAGCAAAATATCCAGATTGTGATTATTTTAAAATGAATAAGGAGCTTGCAAAAACTGATTTTAGAGTTCGCTTCCATATGGATAAGGATCTCATTACAGCACCAACCTACATGATAGAGGAAGAAAGTCCTAGTACATTTCCTACACTTGTCAACATGGAAGGTCCTAAGGAAATTCCAAAGAATCTTCCACCTGTTAGCACTGTATGGTTAAACTTGCAAGAGATTAACCGATACTTTACTAACTTTGACAAGGTCATTTTGGAATGTACGACTTCAAATGGCTTAAACGCCGGAGAATGGGCTTTCGAACACATGAACGAGGTGTTTAAAACTGAGATCAATCCGTTTGTCGAAAGTCTAAAAGGAAGTTTTGCATCTCTTAAGGAAAATCTTCAGTTTGAAATTGGGGAAGTTCAAAAAGTGTTTTATGAAATGGACACCGCTTACGAACTGCAACTAATTGAAAAGGAAAAGATTTTAACCGAATATGACCGATTCTTGTCCGAAGTTATCTCGTGTGATGTGCTTACTATTGTAAATGTTAATTATTCGACTGAGCTTACATCTGCTGTGATTAATTGTGATGCTGTGCATATTTGTGATGATGTTTGTGATATTTCTGTAAATGTTGCTGAAACTGTAAATGAGGTAGATAATCATTCTTGTCACGAATCTAACGCTGAGTTTTTAAAGCTACAAGATTCTTATAATTTACTTTCTCAACGCTTTAATCAACTAGAACAACATTGTATATCTTTAGAATTAAAACAACAAGCTCAAAATGAAAATCTTTTGATATCAAATGTTTGTGAAAACGGTGTTGAGACAAGTGACAAGATGATTGCAATTGTTAAGACATTAGAGGAAGAAATCATGAGATTGAAGAGAGAGGTTTCATCAAAGGAAACATTAAAAATGGAACTAGAGGCTGCAGAGTCTAAAAACCAAGTCTTAGAAATTAGACTATCAACTGTTCTAGGGGAGATGGATCAGACCAGGCAGGGACTATCCGCTCTTTATGGTTCACTAGAAGAACGCTTCGCTTTTAATGCGGCACAGCAACATTATTATGTTGAACAACTGAACCAAAAGTGTGAGGAAATCTCTGACTTGAACATCCTGCTCATAGACAAAAATATGGTTTTGGCTGAGTTAAAGGAGACACTTCTTCTCACCCGACAAGAAGTTGTTGATAACTTAGCTACCGACTCTGCACCGTCCACTAGTGCTCCAACAACCAAGTCAGTAGTGCTTTATAAGAATCCGCTTCATAAGAGAAACCAGGTTACCTACGATGATTATATGAGGAATGCCATTAAGCATGTCGATCTTCTTAGGGATATTGTAGACGATCTTTATGCCTTAGATCCCTTAAGTAGCGACTATTATTCGGCTCATGAATATGTTAAGCGAGTTCAATATTGCTTGGCTTATTTGCAATACATAGGTACACCAGGTTCTGCACTACTTAATAATAGGCCCATTGCTGTCACTCCATTTAATAAGACTCCAGGAGCGAAACCGTCATTGGCACAATCAAGTAAGACACCTTTAAAATCTGCTGCTAATGTTCCCACTTTGCCTTCTACAGGATTAAAAGAGACTACTAAGGCTAAAGGATCGCCACTCAAGAAAGCTAAGATCAAGCCCTCCACTAGTAGTGCCACAAAGAAGAAAGTAGAAGTCCACAATAGGAATGCTAGTTCAGTTTTAAATAAAATGAATCATGTTAAGACTAAAAGCTCTGCGCCTGTGCAGCAGCCTAAACCATTCGTGAATTCTGATTTAAATTGTTGGAATTGTAATGAATGTATGTTTTCCCAACGTCATGATTTGTGTCTGATTGATCACGTTAATGAAATGAATGCTATTAAGAATGGTCTTGAATGGAAGCCAACGGGTAGAACTCGTGCCCAAGTTGGCTGGCAATGGCGTCCCACTGGTAGGACCTTTACATTAGATGGAAAAATGTGCCCTTTAACTAGGAATGCATCTATCGAGGTTAGGTCTTAGCGTCCTTTAGTTAGGAACACTCGCACTCAAGTATGGAAACAGCGCCCTTTAATTAGGTCAGCCCCCACTATAGTGCCTATCAGTGAAGAAATACCTCAGGATTTGAGCCAACTAGAATCTACACCACCAATTAAGAAGAAGAAGGCTAGGAAATCTAAGAAACCTAGAGTTAGCAAATCTAAGATTATTAAATCTGTACCTGCTAATAACAAGGAACACTCAGATTCCGATACCTCTACATTGTCTTTGTGTGGTGACATTTTCAGGTGGTCCAAATCATCCTGTGGTATTTGGACTCCGGTTGTTCAAAACATATGACCGGAAATCGCTCGATGCTCCGAAATTTCGTCAGCAAGTTTCTTGGTACGGTTAAATTTGGGAATGATCATATAGCAAAGATTATGGGATATGGTGAATATCAGATTGGAAACGTGACGATTTCTAGGGTATACTATGTAGAAGGTCTTGGTCACAACTTATTCTCAGTAGGACAGTTTTGTGATTCCAACCTTGAGGTGGCTTTTCGACAACACACTTGTTTCATCCGCAACTTGGAAGGAAAAGATTTGTTGAAGGGATCTCGTGGTGCAAATCTATATACCTTGTCCTTACAAGACATGATGGCCGCTTCTCCAGTATGTCTTCTCTCTAAAGCTTCTAAGACCAAGTCTTGGTTATGGCATCGCAGATTATCTCATCTTAATTTTGATGCTATTAATCATCTGGCTAAAAACGAGTTAGTTCGTGGTCTTCCTAAGCTTAAATTTCACAAGGACCATTTATGTTCCGCGTGTTCAAGGGGGAAAAGTACCAAGAAATCTTACAAGCCCAAAGCTGAAGACACCAATCAAGAAAAACTTCATCTTTTGCATATGGATCTTTGTGGGCCGATGAGAACTGAAAGTGTGAGCGGTAAGAAATTCATTCTGGTAATTGTGGATGATTTCTCAAGGTTTACATGGGTTAGATTTTTACGTACAAAGGATGAAGCACCGAAGGCTATCATTACTTTTCTGAAGTTCATCCAGGTACGTTTGAATACCACTGTCCGCCGTATCCGTACAGACAATGGTACAGAGTTCGTCAACCAGACTCTTCGTGATTATTATGAAGGAGTTGGTATATCACATGAAACATCCGCTGCACGCACTCCACAACAAAACGGTGTCGTTGAAAGACGGAATCGTACACTTATGGAAGCTGCTAGGACCATGCTTATTTATGCGAACGCTCCATTGTTCTTGTGGGCAGAGGCTATTTCTACTGCATGTTTTACCCAAAACCGTTCTATCATTCGGAAACGCCATGGAAAAACACCTTATGAGCTTCTACATGACCGCAAACCCGATGTTTCATTTTTCCATGTGTTTGGTGCTCTGTGTTATCCAAACATCAATAGTGAGAACTTGGGTAAGCTTCAACCAAAAGCCGATATAGGTATTTTCATTGGTTACTCACCGTCCAAAAGGGCATACCGAATCTATAACCGTCGTCTTGGCAAGATTGTAGAAACTATGGACGCTGATTTCGACGAGCTGACAGCGATGGCTTCTGAGCAACACAGCTCTGAACCCGCGCTTCATGAGATGGGACCCGGTGCTATAAGTTCCGGATTAGTTCCCAACAATCCTACTTCTACATCATTTTTACCACCATCAAGGCCCGAGTGGGATAAACTGTTTCAACCGTTGTTTGATGAATTCTTCGATCCCCCGACTGATGAAGTTCCAGTACCTGTAGTAATTGCTCCAATACCTGAAGTGGTTGCTCAAGTTAATGAACCTTTATCTAATGCATCTACAATTCACATTGAACCGGATGCACCTTCACCAAGTGATTCTCAAACTACACCTGAATCATCACCCCTACTTGTGCCTAATGATGTGGAAGAGGATTCTACTGATCACGACTTGGAATATGCTCACTTGCAAGAGCTTCCTTTCTTTGGTGTAGCGATCCCTGAAAACCCTTCAGCCGCCTCTACCTCAGAAGAAGCTCCATCTATTGTTCACTCCAGACCACCTAGGATTGAAAACCATAGCACTAAATGGACAAAAGATCACCCAATCAGGAATGTTATTGGAGATCTAGATCGACCAGTCTCTACACGCCATCAATTACAAGAGAGTGTACTCTATTGCTACTTTGATGCATTTCTCTCTGAAGTTGAACCCAAAAATTGGCAGCAGGCTATGACCCAATCATCTTGGATCGAAGCTATGCAGGAGGAACTCAATGAATTCAAACGACTTGAAGTATGGGAATTGGTTCCTCGCCCTGACAAGGTTAACATCCTTACTTTGTTATGGGTTTATAAGGTTAAACTTGATGAGATGGGTGCGGTATTGAAGAATAAAGCAAGATTGGTCGCTAGAGGATATAAACAAGCCTTGGGTATAGACTTTGAGGAATCTTTTGCTCCCGTGGCTAGATTGGAGGCGATTAGACTATTCCTTGCGTTTGCTGCTCATATGAACATGATCGTCTATCAAATGGATGTGAAGACGGCATTTTTGAACGGTGAACTAAGGGAAGAGGTTTATGTTAGTCAACCGGATGGGTTCGTCAGCACGGAGTCTCCTAACCATGTGTACAAGCTTAAGAAGGCTCTCTATGGGTTGAAACAAGCTCCACGCGCGTGGTATGATCTCCTATCAACATATCTCATGTCGGAAGGCTTCTCCAAAGGCAAAGTGGACCCCACTCTATTCACTCTCAAGGACGGCAACGACATGCTTCTGGTACAAATTTATGTTGATGATATAATTTTTGCTGCCACTAACATAGAATTGTCTAAACAATTTGAGAAGATAATGTCCACACGCTTTCAGATGTCGATGATGGGAAAAATTTCATTTTTCTTAGGATTACAGATTTCTCAGAATCCCAGAGGCATCTTTATTAATCAATCCAAATATGCTCTAGAATCTCTTAAGAAATATAACTTTGAGAATTGTGACCCCGTAGACACTCCAATGGTGGAGAAATCCAAGTTAGATGAAGATAGGGATGGGATTATTGTTGATCCGAAACTTTACCGTGGAATGATTGGCACCCTTCTCTATCTGACTGCTAGCAGGCCTGATTTGCAATTTGCTGTATGCATGTGTGCCCGGTATCAGGCTCGGCCTACCGAAAAGCACTTACATGTCGTTAAAAGGATCTTTCGGTATCTAAAAGGAACACTTCATCGTGGTCTATGGTATCCGAAAGATTCCTCGATTGCTTTAATATCATACGCAGATGCCGATCATGCTGGATGTCAAGATACGAGGCGTAGCACTTCTGGATCTGTGCAACTCCTAGGAGATAGATTGATCAGTTGGTCTTCAAAAAGGCAGAAAAGCGCTGCAATATCAAGCACGGAGGCTGAATACATCGCCATGTCCGGTTGTTGTGCTCAAGTCCTTTGGATGAGATCACAATTAACTGACTACGGTCTTGGATTTAACAAAATCCCGATGTATTGTGACAACAAGAGCGCCATTGCCCTTTGCTGCAACTATGTTCAACACTCCCGGGCCAAGCACATAGACATTCGCTACCATTTCATTAAGGAACAGGTGGAGAACGGAGTGATCGAGCTGTATTTTGTCACTACTGAGTATCAGCTGGCGGATATGTTCACCAAAGCCTTAGATCGAGGACGAATCGAGTTTTTGATCGACAAGCTTGGCATGAAATCATTCACTCCAGCGACTCTCAAAGAGTTGGCAGAAGAATCAGCTGAATAGTCGTGGTAAACTATTCAGAGTATCCTTTGGTTGTGATCATGTATATTATCGTAAATATATAAACCACAAAAGAAAAATACAAAAATATAAAACCAAGAAAAACCATAAAAAATATAAAACCTAGAAAAACCATAAAAATTATAAAATCAAGAAAAACCAAAAATATTTTTTCGTTTAAAACGGGCATGTCTTTTAGTACGGTAATATTTACGGCCTTAGAAATGTCGATCAATATTGACACGGTGCCATAAATAGAGTCCGTATAAAAGTTGTACATTTTTAAAACATGCCCATCATGGCTTGTAGTTATTTCAGACTGCAACCCGGTTTCCATATTAAAGTCACGTATTTCCTTGGAAAACGTTGGCTCAGAACGGGAATTAATTTTCTCGGGCGTGATTTACAAGCCAAATCATGCAAAGGGATCAAGTTTACTTTATAACTTGGTCTAACACGAATTTGTGTACGTCTCAGTGCATTAATTTGTTAAAATAAGAGAAATCTTATTAAAACCACGAATCAAAATTTTTCAAGAGAAATTGGAAATGCTTTCATCACTATTTGACTCTTTAAACAATGACTACAGCTCTTTAAATAGAAAACGGGTCATCGTTTAAGGGGGAGAAAATAGTAAAATCATCTTCGTCATTAAAATTGTTCTTCAAAAGTGATTGTGAAAATTAAGGGCTACATGGTAATTGAGTGGTTTTTGCTTTAGAAAACGACTAGTGTTCGTTCTAAGTGATAGGCATTGCTTTTAGATTTTGGAGATATGCTTATAGATTGTGTTTGCTAAGTTGTGTGTACGTTAAACAAGAGTTAAGTGAAATGGAAAAAATTAGAAACAAAAAGGAAAAAGTATAGATAATAGAGGGACTAAAAGTGTGATTTATGGAAAATTGTCAAATTTTTGACCTAAGTCAAACAACACACCCCCCGCCTCTCACTATTCTCCTTTCACTGTTTATTCATCTTGCCGCCATTGTTGAATACACAAACACACGCTCTGAAAAATCACTTGCTCATTCATCTAGCTCCTGTTCATTCGATTAAATAAGGTATAAACATCAATATGTTAACTTCTAATCCTCATTTCTTATCATATAATTCTGTTAAAACATGCTCAATTAATCAGTTTAATCCAATTAGGGTCTTTGATTAAATTAGGCTAAATTGATTAGGGATTTATGGTGGGATTTGCTCGGAATAGGTTAAATGATGTTTAAAATGCCTTAGTTTGCCTTAGAAACTCACAAACGCGCTAGAATAAACATCTGAGATTCGTTTGTAAAAGTTCCGGATGAACATGGCTTAGAACTTCCGAATGAAGGAAGTTCCGAATGAAGAACTTCCGAATGAAGGAAGTTCCGAATGAAGAACTTCCGAATGAAGGAAGTTCCGAATGAAGAACTTCCGAATGAAGGAAGTTCCGAATGAAGAACTTCCGGATGAAGGAAGTTCCGAATGAAGAACTTCCGGATGAAGGAAGTTCCGAATGAAGAACTTCCGGATGAAGGATGTTCCGAATGAAGAACTTCCGGATGAAGGATGTTCCGAATGAAGAACTTCCGGATGAAGGAAGTTCCGAATGAAGAACTTCCGGATGAAGGAAGTTCTGAATGAATAACTTCCGGATGAAGAAGTTCCGAATGAGGAGAAGTTCCGAATGAGGAAAAGTTCCGGATGAAGAGTTTGATTATTCTTGTTTGCATGCTATCTATGTACTAGTTGTTTTATCTTATGAAATGTGTTATGCTTAGAAGTAAGAATGATATATATATATCTGTTTTTGTGCATCAACCTTTCATGTCTTATCTTAAGCAGATAAAATGACTAATCCAACAGTACAAGCTATCTAAGAATCTAGAGAAGCCGATATTGCTAAAGCCCGAACCCTTAAGTTTATACCCAACAACTACCGGCTGAAGCAAGTCTCTAAATCCACTCACCATGGTTTTAAGGTCGCCATAGCCATTCTTGATAACTCTCATTTCAAGAACGCCCTTAGGAGTACAGCCTCGGTGCCTTATGAGTATATGTTTGAATTTTGGGCAACCAAGGAAATCACTTCGAACAAGATCACCTTCACCATCGACAACAAGCAGCAGACACTCACCGTTTCAGACTTCCGTAAGATTCTTGGTATACGGGATACACCCAAGGGCATGTCTTTCTCAAGGGATCCTACTAAAGATGAACTCGTGGAGTTATTTGACGCACTTGGATGTCCGGAAATACGAGTTGCATCTGAGTTTACAACTGCTAAGGTGGGACAACCTTGGAGAGCATTGATGGGTATTCTCAGTAAATGTCTTACGCCAAAAACGAGTGGCCATGATGCTCTGCGCAGTCCCATAATAAACCTCTTCTATGGCATGTACAAAGCTGCAAATTCAGATTATGCTTTGTTGATATGGGAAGAATTCACCTTTCAACTCTTCTACAACAAGAAGCTGAAGACAAACTTCTTTCCTTATCCTCAGTTTATTAAGCTTATCATAAATTATTTTATGAAGCTTGATGCTACTATTGATAGGCGTGCAGGAGGTCGCTATCACACTGAAGAGGCTGATGATACTGTAGATCTGAGGCATGAAGGACCGTCTATTGGTGTGATTCCGGGTCCTGTTCCTGATTACCTTCTATCTGATAAAATCAAAGGTTCTGCAGATTACAAGCTACTGCAGATAGAAATCAAAAGACTGAAAGAAAACCTTCAGACTGGAGAAGACTCATCGACAACGGTTAAGAGTAAAGGTAAACGCAAACAACCAGCTGCGTTACCTGAACCCGAACCCAAGAAGAAGAAGACAGAGGGTAAGAAGGGAAAGGGTAAGGATTTGATGCGTCTACGTGATGAAGAAGATATTGTTGATCCTACTCTTGATAAATCCGAGCAACAAATGATGAAGATTGCTATTAAAAGGAGTAGGAAAGATACAGGCGGTAGTGGTTCAGGTGCGAGGGTAAATATCGAGGATGAGTACGAGGAACCGGATGATGTTGATGAGTTTGGGTCACCTGAACACTATTCCACTTCGAAGGAGCCATCAATCCCTATTTCAGCAAGTGTGGAAAAGGAACCTGTTGCTCCTACGATCATGGTGTCAACTCAACCCTTAACAACTCAACCTCCACCCATACAACCTTTACCAACCCGACCGGCTTCAACACCATTTCTTCCACCACCCATAATCCCCATCCTTAGTACAGCAGTAACAACCGAGCCCCTCCAGTCAACCCAAAGCAGCTCTGCAACATCTGCAATGGCTGCATTAGTGATGGCCGAACTGTTTGATACTAACAAACGCGAAATGGATGAACTTCGCCAAGAGTTGCAAAGACGAGCTCAGAGGGAAGAAGAATCTAGGAAAGCCCAAGAGGAGATGATTGCTAGGTTCGCTTCAGATATGGAGTTGACTAGAAAAGCACATGCAGAGGAACTTGCTCGGGTTAAGCAGGCTGAGGCTGATAAGCATGCTGCACGTATTACCAGACTTCAAGCGATGAGGGATAAATATAAGGAACAAAAAGAAGCACTTGAAGCATCTGTGAAAGAAAGAGTGCAAGAATCCGTTGAATCCTTAATGTCTAAACTTCGCGATGAGTTGAAGACACTTGCTGCTGACAACTTGATGGTCAAATCATCCAACCCTTCAGAAGCCGCCTACAAGATTGCTTATGACCTGACGGATTTTGAATTGAAGAAGATCCTTAAGGCTCGTATGGTGGAACTTGGGTCGTATGATAAGTCGAGGATTCAACGGGCTCTATATAAATCCCTGAATGATGCTATCATGGAGGATGATAGATTATTCAAGACGTTTGGAAGTGTGGTACCATATCACATCTTACCTGAGGAAGAAAGGGAAGAAAGTGAAGAAGAGGGTACGGGTGAAGAAGAGGAAGAAGAAGAAGAAGAAGGAGAAAAGGATAAAGACGATGACGAGGGTGGTGATGATGATGAGGATGATGAGGATGATGACGAGGATGATGATGATGATGGCGACGATGGTGGTGATGAGAATCAGGAGAGTGTTAGGGATAGTAACGGGGATGACAATCAGGATGATGATGGGGGTGAACAGCCGAAAGAGGGAGACAAGGTTACCAGCTCCAAGAAGACTGCTGCTAAGACTGGAACCAAGTCCACAAAAGATGCAGCACAGAAGGACAAATCGACATCCTCGGAATCAAGACGAACTAAGTGGCGCCACGATGTGAATGCCACTACAGCGTCTTCGGCTCCCGGTATCTCTATCGCTGTATCTTTACCTATTACCACTAACCCCATTAGTTCTGTTGTTGTTCCTCCTGTGATTGCAGAATCAGTGACGGAACCCGAAGCTGCACAACACTCCCCAATTCACGACACTGCCGAAATGCCTGAAACAGAACCAGTAGATGTTCGCACTTCCACTCCTCTACAACAAGCACAACAATCTACGGTTCCTGAACCAAGCATTCGTGCCTGGGAAGACACGTTAGAGATAGACGAGTCTGCACCACCACAAGCTTGGATCACGGCAGCAGCACAATATGATCCGATCACAGATGCTGACAAAGATGTGCTGTATCTCCGTATCCGAAGTCCGATTGACTTATGTGCATTTCTTGCTCATGAGTATAAGACTTCGGTTACTCCATCCTTGGTGAAGAAAGCACTGAAAGATAAGAGACTGCGTGCCAAAACCCGATTACCCCGAATGGAGCTCGAGTACTATGCCGATGAAATCCTGAAAGCTCTGAATACCGTTCAACGGCCAGGTCTTCATGTATCAGAACGAGCTCCACCTCCAATGGATCCTGCTCAAGATAATCAGATCGCTCTTGACTTCTTCGTCACCAATGATCTTGTGTATCTATTAAAGGGGTCATTAAAGTACGCAACATCCCTGACTTTGCTGAAAGCTGCCAACTGGGGGACAATACCCTTCATCGAGGAAAAGGTAAATCGACTCTGGGTCCCAAAAATGAATCGTAATTATGATATGTATGCTGTCATAGGTGCATCTCATTGGGACGAACGAGTCCGAAGGGCGTACAGGGGTTGCTGCTTGGTCAATTCTGGAAGCAATGTTAGATCCGACATCCGCATCTCCAGCATCCTAGGAATGAAAACTGAAGCCAAGAACGGCTACTATCATGTGACGGAGATTCGTTTGAAAAGGGAGGATGACAGGGAATACAAAATCCAGCAAGGAGATTTTTCCATCATTCGCCTTGAGGATATCGAAGATATGCTGCTTCTGATGACCCGAAATCAACTTACACACATTCCTCGTGAAGACCTGATTGCTTTGAATACAGCACTTCGCATGTTCACACGAAGCGTTGTCATCAAGTCACGAGTTGAAGATCTTCAGTTGGGAGTCGAAAGCTATCAGAGGAAGCTCAATTTAACCCGTCCTGTGAATCAAGTGCTACCTCAACATGTAGAAAGATGTCCTTATACCGGCATTTCTGTCCCGAATTCCGGCATTTTCTACTTGAACAGTCGAGGTTTGATGAAGTTTATGAGGGTGGGGGAGCTCCACAAGTATAGTGATGGAACTCTTATACAAGTTAGAGAAAAGCTGGAGCATCTGAACTTGGGTGGGACTTTGCCAGAGATGACGGAGGATTAGCATCCGGGTTACCGGCAGATGGCAAAGTATGTGATCAAAAAGATCGATCAAAAGCTCCGTGAACGTAGATTGATGAGGAGCTTGGAAAGATTCGTGGGTGGAAGACCTTATTTAGTGCACCACAAGCTACTGCAACGATCCATCTAATGGGTTGTACATTTCAGGTCACTTTATATTGGTTTTCAATTGTGAATATGTATATTTGTGAATAAAGTGCTTGTATGGCTTGCTGTAGTGTTAAGGTATGATAATTTTTCAAGAATTTCTCACGAGATTCTAAATCTTTTAAAATATGTCATACCAAAGCACTACAACTATCCCTTATTAACTTAAGGGGGAGCAATAACTTGTTCTATGGCCAAAACATCGATTTCATTTTTACCCAAAGACCGGTTAATCCATTCAATATCCCAAATATTAATGGTTATCATTTTGGATAAGGGGAGAAAATGGGATTAAGGAGACGTAAGTGATACTTGGCTAAAAGATGAAAAAAGACTTAAAGATTATCCAACTTAATATGTGTAAAGCACGTGTTAAGGGGGAGCGTTTTTGATGAACAAAACACCTAAGGTACAAAACTTTTGATTTCAATATCACAAGTACTTTAGGTGATTTTCAATGATTTTTCATGGTGGCAATTCCTTCCCAAAACACGCTTAATTCACGACGGATGTGGTGACAAAAGGGTGGTAGGAATAGGTTTAGTCCAATGATTCATCAGAGCCGATGGAATCTTCCCAAGGACAATTCCCTAGATAGAATTAGAAGTCCTAGGAAAGATGGAGAAAGAATGTGAACGTAGCTGAATGCCGACCAAGTACTTAAGCTAGCACTGGAACAATCACAACAAGGTGCTAGTGATGACGTATTGGTAAGCATTGAAGGGGTTGAAGAATGAAAAAGAAATGTAAAGATAAAGGGTGTAAAGAAAGAAGCCCTCCTTACAACTTTAGGCAGAAACCGGGTCAATACATATGCTATTGAGGTCATTTTTGTTAATGATTCTCGGTATTGAAGAAAGACATCATGGACCCAGTGATGCAATGCACAACCCTTCCCCAGCTAACTCAAATATCTCTCAAAAGGTATTTGTTTTAATCACACGGAGATAAACATGTTATCTATTGGTTTATTCACTCCGAATAAACTGGTATTGAAAAAGTGGCACTCCTCTCCAGCCATCGCTCACTAAATCAAAACGCACAATCGAGTCTAGAGCCAAGAGATCATCAAATGTCTCATTAGGACACTTTCCATTTATTCCTTGCTTTCTCACACACTGTGAAAAGTAAGAGATTTTCATGAGTCCTACGCAATATTCTTGTAATATTGCCAGAACATCCGAGTAATACGTAAGTATTACAATGAAGATGGAAATCCTGCTTGAGCCAACATCAAACAAGCTCATGGTAGGTTACACGTGCAGTTCTTTTAGAACCAATCTTGTGAAAAACTGGAAGGTAACAGTGGTTTAATTCTTAATTGAACTTAAACTCGTTCCAGGCCTCTTCGCATTATCATATGATCTTGCCAGAACACTCAGAGTGACTCTTTATTGACCACAGTGACGAGTGGAAATCCTTCTAGTGTCAACATCAAACAGCACTTGGTAGGTAACGTGCAAGATTCTTTATGAATCGAGCTCGTGACAACTGGAAAGCAACGATGGTGAAAATCTTAATTGAAATTCACTTGTTCCAGGATTCATGAATTGACGGCTTTTAATCACAAGGATAATTTATCCAAGTGATTCACTCTTTATGTTCGCAGTCAGCTTTGGACGGTCGAATAAAGAGAACGGGTTTACCCGCGAAATCCTGTCAGGAAGTTACTTAATTGAAACTATCCGTCACGGGTACGATATCTAATATCGTCCAACGGTCTTCACCGACCGGAGGTAAAATGCTACCGAATTAGAATAAAATGTTCAAAGCCATTTTATTCGTGTCGTTGCTGTGTACCTGCTAAAGACGGTGGCGTTGCTGAGTACCAGTGAAGACGGTGGTGTTGCGGTGTACCTGTAAAAGTCGTTCCCACATGCTTATGTCTTTTGCAACAAAAATTCAAGAAAGTACAAGATGAAGTCTTCCGCTGTATCAAACTCTGAAGCTTTCAAGAATCCAACAAAAAGACGTATGTGTGTGGAACATGAAGTCACGAGGAGGCAAAGTTCACAAGAAAGGCAAAGATCGCACGTGAAAGGCCAAAGAACAATGCTCTCAAGTCAAAGCCAAAAAGATCAAACCAACATATTCACAACAAAGGAAAGAAAAGAAGAAAGGACTACGAGCTAAAGAACGAAGACTTAGTATAGTATGCTAGGTTTAGAACTTTGTAACGTGGAGTGACCTCCCTTAGGGGGAGATTGTTAGAAATACGTTTTAACGTATATTAGAAGTATCGGTCACTCCACAATATGATTTATGTTTTAATAGCTCGTAGTTAGTAATTAGTTATTATTTGCTTATTAACTTAAGTAAGAACCGGTCCATGGGCTTGTCATGGACCGGCCCAAGTCCACTTATGACTTGGAACTATAAATACCCCTTTCCACCATGGAAAGGGGTTGGTTGTTGTCATTTCTTGTTTTCCACTTAATAAAATTCACATAGTTTCTCTCACTTTCTCTCTCTAACTTTCTCTCTCTAGAAATCAACAAACCCCTTCATAGATTCATTGATTATCAATATTTTACAACTTTCCCCATACCAAGCTTAAAAATGGGATCATTGTATTCACAAGTAAGAAGTGCATCAACTTATTCATGACAATTAAATTTGGAACCGGTTATTATTTGAGCAAATTGCTTGAAGGCAAATTTGTCATTTATTCAAGTGTGAAGTATAAGAAGTGTAAAATCCAAAAATAAGGAAGCACGGTTTTAATCCTAAGTAATCCTCTCATCCATTAATTGAAAAACCGCTCACAATTAATACAAGTCCGTTTCAAGAATAATAAGTCATTCTCCTTATGTGTAAAATCCTTATGTCATGCTTTCATAAGTAGCTACACACTCGCTAAGGAAAGAAAAATAAAGCTCACGCAATAATTTACATCCGTCATCTTTTTGAGACTTTGGATCTTCAACCCCGCAACCCGTCAAGGTAATATTGGATTGGAGCAATCTATTGAATCCCCGCAACCCGTCAAGGTAATATTGGAACTCAATAGTCACTATAATTAACACCACACTGCCCCTCTTGGGAGTCTTGTATAATTATTATTTTTTTCTTTTCTTTTTCTTTTTTTTTCTAGCCACTCATTTTTTTGTAAGCCGCTCTTATTTTTCTTTATTCCTCACTAAGAAAATAGAAAAAATAAAAGGAAAAACACCCGCTAAATATTGAGCATGACATAAGTCTAGTACACATAAAACGTTCTAACTTAGAATCTTAAGACGTACTTATATCAACCATGAATGATTAGACAAAAATGCATAAGAGATTACAAACCAATTAAAACCGTTCTTGATTATTTATTAACATATATACATGCGAAGGAATTAGAGGTAAAGAAGAGAAGGGTTTAGCCACAAGTAATTATCATGAAGTTTATCTAGCCCTTTTATACTTGCTTCAACTCTATCATTTCCCATTCTCCATAAATTTAAAGTCTCAAATAATGAGAGTGGTGGATGCTTAGCCTAATAGACCAATGAAGGACTACATGATTAAGGATACTAGCTAGAGAGTGCTAAGATAAGCAAACTCGGGTTGAGTCAAAATATCCATGGCGGGCCTAATATGTCAAAGAAATCTAAATTTGTTAAACCATGTTTTTATTATATTTTTTTCTTTTATACATTTTTGATGAAAAATAAAGAAGAAATATATACAATGCAAATGTGATATGCAAATGAAAAATGATTAATGCAAAAATTATGAATGCATATTTTTGGTGGCCAAAGTAGATCAAAAATTTGAAAAATGTTTGAAAAATTAATTTTCCGCGTTATCATGAAAGACAATGACAAGTTCTAGGTAAGGTCACTTCAATAGAAGACCCCCCTACACTTAGGCTAAACATTGTCCTCAATGTTTAAGAGCATGGAAGTATAAAAACTTCCCCTACACTTATGACAATGAATAGACTTTTCTTAACCCAAGTTAAGGAAAGGACAACTATTAGTGAATTCATGTTTAAGCACAAGGTGTCAATGAAAGATCACAATAGGAACGAAGTGAACCGGATACAAGGGCCTCCTCCATAAGCTCCAAAGCATGAAATGAGTGAGCAACCCTACAAACATCATGAAGACAAAAGAAGGTCTCCCCTACACTTATCTCCAAGTCTATACCTTTATTGCTAACCTACAACACTCTAAACCTAGTTATACGATGCTTGAGTTAATGAGTCTCTAGCTCGACTCGTCCCTCAATGAATTAATTCATGGGGAAAATGGGGATCTCTTGGACAATTTCAACGGAAATGTCCTCCCCAAAATAATGCTTCACACGGTGACCATTCACTTTAAAATTTGGACCATCAGGTTGTGACAACTCAATAGTTCCATATGGAAACACTTGAGCAATAGTGAATGGACCGGACCATCTCGACTTAAGCTTGCCCGCAAAAATTTTCAACCTTGAGTTAAAGAGGAGAACCGGCTCTCCAACTTTGAGCTCACGGTTCTTGATCTTAGCATCATGCAATTTCTTAGTCTTTTCCTTGTAAAGCAAAGAATTTTCATAGGCATTGTCTCTCAATTCATCCATCTCATTAAGTTGATCTTTCCTATGTGAACCGGCTTGGTTTAAATCAAAGTTAGCCCACTTGAGAGCCCAAGATGCCTTGTGTTCTAACTCGAATGGGAGGTGGCACACTTTTCCATAGACAAGCCTATAAGGAGTACAACCAATTTGTGTCTTAAAAGCCGTCCTAAAAGCCCACAAAGCATCATCAAGCTTATCCGACCAAGAAGCTCGATGCTCTCCCACCGTTCTCTCTAAAATTCTCTTTAAACCACGATTTGTGACCTCGGTTTGACCATTGGTTTGAGGGTGATACGCGGTAGAAAGTCTATGATTAACTCCATATTTCTTCATAACTCTCGTAAATTGATCATTACAAAAGTGCGTACCATGATCACTTATGATGGCCCGAGGTACACCAAATCTAGCAAACAATTGCTTTAAGAACTTCACAACAACTCTAGCATCATTGGTAGGTAAGGCTTTAGCCTCCACCCATTTGGACACATAATCCACCGCCACAAGTATATACTTGTTTCCCTTAGAGGATGGAAAAGGTCCCATGAAATCAATGCCCCATACATCAAATATCTCACACTCTTGAATAAAATTTTATGGCATCTCATCACGTTGCGTAATTTTTCCTTGTCTTTGATACACATCACAAAATTTCACCATTTCATGGGCATCTTTATAAATGGAAGGCCAATAGTAACCCGAATCAAAGACTTTCTTGTCTGTATAGTTGGGCCCAAAATGTCCACCCGTAGGTCCTTTATGACACGCTTCTAAGATCTTAAATGCCTCGGGCCCATCTACACACCGTCTAATGATTTGGTCCGCACATTGCCTAAAAAGATAAGGATCATCCCAAAAGTAGTACTTAACTTCCTTAAGAAATTTCTTCTTTTGTTGATAAGTAAGACCCTCAATAAGCACATTGCCCACAATATAGTTTGCTATATCCGCAAACCAAGGAGTGCCATTCTCTTGGGAAGAGATAGACATGAGCTCCTCTAATGGAAAGGATTCATTGATTTCTTGATGTGGAAAATCTCCTTGAAAAGGATGCTCAAGTCTACTCAAGTGATCCGCCGCTAAATTCTCGGCCCCTTTCTTATCACGAATTTCTATCTTAAACTCTTGAAGCAACAAAACCCATCAAAAAAAGCCTAGGCTTAGCATCTTGTTTTGTCATAAGATACTTGAGAGCGGAATGATCCGTATACACTATGGTTTCGGATAGCACAAGGTATGGTCTAAATTTCTCAAAAGCATAGACTATAGCAAGCAATTCGTTTTCTGTGGTAGTGTAATGAAGTTGTGCACCGGTCATGGTTTTACTCGCATAGTGTATAGGTTGAAAATGCTTATTCACTCTTTGTCCTAAGACGGCCCCCATCGCATAATCACTAGCGTCACACATAAGCTCAAAAGGTAATTCCCAATTTGGAGAAACCAAAACGGGAGCCTTTGTCAATTTCTCCTTAAGAGTCTCAAAAGAGTCCAAACAATCTTGGTTAAAAATGAAAGGAGCCTCTTTTTCCAAGAGGTGAGTCATCGGTCTAGCTATCTTAGAAAAATCTTGTATAAAGCGCCTATAAAATCCCGCATGACCTAAGAAACTCCTCACACCTTTAACCGAGGTGGGTGGGGGAAGCTTAGCAATCACATCAATTTTAGCTCGATCCACTTCTAATCCCTAGTTGGATATTTTGTGTCCTAAAACAATTCCCTCTTTCACCATAAAGTGACATTTCTCCCAATTAAGCACTAAACGTGTTTCCTCACAACGCTTAAGCATTCTCTCTAGATTGGTGAGACATGAGGTAAATGAATTTCCAAAGACGGAAAAATCATCCATAAAAACCTCCATAGTTTGCTCTATCATGTCATGGAAAATCGCCATCATGCACCTTTGAAACGTCCCCGGTGCATTACATAAGCCAAAAAGGCATCCTCTTGTAAGCAAATTTACCGTAGGGACAAGTGAATGTGGTCTTTTCTTGATCCTTAGGGTCAATGGGTATTTGGAAATAACCCGAAAAGCCATCAAGAAAGCAATAGTACTCATTTCTCGCTAAGCGTTCAAGCATTTGATCCATAAAGGGTAATGGGAAATGGTCTTTCCTAGTAGCCTCATTGAGTTTTCTATAATCAATACAAACTCTCCAACCGGTGACAAGTCTCGTAGGAATAAGCTCATTGTTCTCATTAGGCACTACGGTGATTCTACCCTTCTTTGGAACACAATGTACCGGGCTAACCCATGGAGAGTCGGAAATGGGATAAATCATACCCGCATCAAGGAGTTTAATCACTTCCTTCTTAATGACCTCATGGATTTTTGGGTTAACTCTTCGTTGACTTTGAATGGCGGGTTTATAATCATCCTCCATAAGGATTTTGTGTGTACAAAAATGTGGATCAATTCCCCTTATGTCGGATATTTTCCATGCTAAAGCTTTCTTGTGTTTCTTAAGGACTTCAATAAGTTGCTCCTTCTCATCCTCTTTTAACTCTTTAGCAATTATCACAGGTAGTTGGTCTTTTCCCTCTAAGAAAGCATACTCTAAGTGGGATGGAAGGTCCTTAAGTTCAATTGGAGGTGGACTCTCTATGGAAGGTTTTACTATGGAAGGATCCTCATTGGTAACTTCTTGTGGAATAGGAGAAGGAATAGGGTCCTCATTGAGCAACTTTTGGATAGTAAGAATATCTTCTTCCCAACTAATGGGAGAATCATCATCACCAAGAAAGTTTGACTCAAATTCCTCAAAGAGGAAATCACTCTCTCCAAAAGGTGTTAAAGAGGGAGCAATTGAGGCCACGGTTTCAACATGGGGAATCTCATCACTAGTAATCTTGCAAGCATCATGAAAGTGTTCATCACACACTTCATCTAGCACATCAACTATGTTAATAGTCTCACAAGGTCTAGACTCCTTAACCTCTTTCCTATCACAAACTTTCCCTAACTTAAACACCACTCTCTCATCCTCTACTCTCATAATTAGTTCTCCTTCCGCGACATCTATCAAAGTACTACCCATCCTCAAAAACGGTCTACCAACAATCAAAGGAACTCTAGGATCCATGTCATAATCAACCACTACAAAGTCGGCCGGAAATGTAAACTTATCCACACCTACAAACACATCCTCCGCTATACCTACGGGGTAAGCCATGGTTCGGTTGGCTAACTCAAGGGTCATCCTAGTGGGAGTGAGCTCGGGAAGAGAGAGTTTTTTCCAAACAGATAAAGGCATGAGGTTAATGCTCGCCCCTAGATCCGCCAAAGCCATGCAAATTTCTACACCGGGAAAATTACAAGGTATCAAGAAGCGCCCCGGATCTCCAAGTTTTGTTGGTAAGGTTTTAAGTAGCACGGAGGAACAATTTTCATTAAGGGATGTGTTTGGCAAATCAACCAATTTTTCTTTGTTGGAGAGTAAATCCTTGAACATCTTAGCGAACTTTGGCATATAAGCAAGAGCTTCCGCAAAGGATATATTGATGTTGAGTTGCTTGAACATCCTTAAGAAATTTGAGACTTGGATGTCATCCTTGTTCTTTAACTTGTCCTTTTTCAACCTTGAAGGATATGGAAGAGTTGGTTTTGGTGTAGGTGGAATAGGTGTTGTAGTGGAAGATTTGTCTTTGTTAGCTTCTTCATTTGGAGGTGTGGAAGGTAAAGGAGAAGTAAGAATAGGTTGAGAAGGTGTGTTTGATTGAATGGGAGCATTTTGAGGTGGTGAAGTAGAGGTAGAAGGCTTGTCACAAGTAGGAGCAAAAGTGGGTGGAACAATAGGAGGTTTAGGAGGTGAAGGATCCTTTGTTGTCTTTCCACTTCTTGTTGTAATAGCATTGACATTTGCTCTTGGATTTATTTGTGTGTTGGAAGGTAAAGCCCCTTGTGGTCTTTGATTAAATGCCATTAAAAGCCTATTTGTTTGTGAATCCAATACAAGTTTCATTTGGTCATTCATTCTCTTTTCAATTTCACGCATTCTCTTATCAACATACTCTTGAGTCTCTTGCATCCCATATCTTTGATTTTGAGTTGAGGGTATGCTTGATTTGGTATTTGAGAGTATCCTTGATTTGGGAAAGGTGGAAGTGGTTGATTAAATCCTTGTTGTGGTGGATAAAAGGTATTTCCTTGATGTTGAACATTGTTGGGTGCCTTTTAGTTATTGGCTTGGTAAGGTGGTCTTTGCCCTTGATTCCTTTGTAAAACTTTAGGAGGATTGTGTTGAATTTGGGTGGGTGGTTGGGGTGGGAATCCCGGTGGAGTAAGGTAATTTTGGGACTTGTAAGAAAGGTTGTTTGGATTGATATTTGGCTTGAAGTGTTCACAATGTTCCTCTTGGTAAGAATAACATTCCCCTTGATAAACTTACACCTTATCACATTGTTCATAAGAATGGGGGCCTCCACAAGTTACACAAGAAAGAGTAATTGCATTCACATCATTTGAAGAATTGTTCAATGAAAGGCTCTTATTGGCTTGAATAAGCTCTTGTTGACCACTCTCCATCTTTTGAAAAATCTCTTGTTGATATTTGAGGAATTGGTTATCACAAGGTCTTTGAGAAGTGTTTTGGATAACATGAACCCTTTCTTCAAATTGAGTGTTTGTTTGAACCATTGCTTTAGTCTCAATTATGTCCACGTCCTCTTGAATGGATTTAAGAAGAATATTCCCTCCCGCAGAAGCATTGAGTGAATCTTGGTGATGAGGTTTAAGGCCATTATAGAAAGTATTGATTTGGTGAACTTCATCCAATCCATGGTTAGGGCATCGCCTCAATACCTCTCTAAACTCCTCCTAAGCATCACTAAAGGATTGACTAGGTTTTTGTTGAAAGCCTATAATTAAGTTCCTCAAAGCCGTGGTCTTAGATGGAGGAAAGAACTTGTTCAAAAACTTAGTGGTGAAACCATCCCATGTGGTGATACTATCGGGTGGTTGGGTGTCTAACCAATGCTTAGCTTGTCCCTCTAGTGAAAATGGCACTAATATCAACTTAATAGCATCATGTGGAACTCCATTGTACTTAAGGGTATTGCAAAGAGCAAGGAATCTCTTAAGGTGATCATGAGGATCATCATTCTTGTGACCATAAAAAGGTGTTTGTGAAACCAAGGTAATCATAGCCGTTTTTAGCTCAAATGAATTTGCGGGAATGTCGGGAATCCTAATAGCATTAGCATATCCATGAACATTGGATTGCAAACGTTCCTTCAAAGAACGATTATCAATAGCCATGGCTTCTTGTTGTGGGTGAGTCAAAGCACGATTCTCGTGATCAGCTTGATGGACGGTGGTGGTCTTACTCTTTCGCTTTTTCTTCCTTTTCGGAGGAAGAGGTTGTACACCAATCGGTATTTGTGCACGACCGCGAGTGAGCATGCAACTCAATACGAGGAATGAGAGAGAAGCTCTCGTGTGACTTTGAAGAGAAAAGGATTATCCTCATCGAGTTTCAATATGAAATATCCACAAGAAAATAATATATATGTATGTTCTACTTGGGTGCAAGACCCCCAATGAAGCCTTCCTTCTTAGAATACTCACAAGTGAACGGGGGGTTAGGTGGCGCGAAGCACTTAAGTACCTATTGACCCTTAGATGGCATTTTATAGCACATCTCCTTTCTATTCACTTAAATGTTCGTATTCTTCGAATTGTTGCTTATTGAGAGTATTTATCTATTCTTGCTTTATTTTGTTTGATCGATACACGTGTCAAGGACCGGAACGCCCCTCAACACGGTGTATTGCCTTGGCAATACTTATGGAGAATATGTAGATTGGTTGTTCTTATACGTATACGTATTTACTTATAATAATATATGGAAAATATTTTTGTATTTATGAGTTTTTAAGAGAAAATACTATATGTACATAAAAACCGAGAGAATCCAATAATATATATTTTTGCGCGCAATCTTTTAGGAAAAAGATTGCTTTTTGGATTTTTTTAATTTGTTTGGTCAATTCTTTAGGAAAAGAATTGTTTTGTTAATTTTTAATTTTTTATATATTTTTATATTTTTTATTTTTTATTTGTTTTTGATTTATGATACGTAAAAATAACGTTCACAAGGTGAACGGATCCCAAAAGCCAATGAAAACCGTCAATCGATAGTCTCGTAAAGTCAAAGAACCGGCAGCGGCGCCATTTGAAATGTGTATAGTTGAAGTTCGTTTTTCTCAGTTCTTAACAAATAGAAAGTCCTAACAATATCGGGTTTTTAATTGTTCTTGGTTGGTAATGTTTTTTGGATATTCTATTGCTAATTCAAACAAGCTTAGCAAAAATGAAAAATATCGTCTACTTATATTTAAAACACAGTGCAAATACCAAGTTCTTATTCAATTAAAATGCAAAATGTAAATTTTACAAACTATAAGGACTAGAAATGTAAATTCTATGAAATTTAAATGCTCAAAATGTAAAGCTGAAAAGTACAAGGACTAAATGTGCAAAATCAGTAAACTATGAGGACTTGAAATGAAAAATATTCAAACAAGTAACCAATTTTCCAACTAATTCCAAACTACCTAACTGAATTTTAACAAATTTGAAAGTATAGGGACTGAACTTTTGAAAACCCTAAAAACTTGCAAGTTTAGCCAAAATTAAGAACAGATTAATTCATTAAGGACCAAAGTGCAATTTTTCAAAACTTTTAACCAAAAACGGGTTACAAACTTTAATAAGCTCGTTTGAGCTTATTTCTCGACCAATTTTGACCAAACAACTTGCAAACAGCTTAAAATCAGATTTAAGCTAGTCCTATCCAAGGAATTTTGCTAAAAGTGACTAAAAAGCTGATAAGCCAATTTCAATAAGCACAAAATAAGCTATAAGCTAATCCAGACTTGCACAACTAAATTTTAGTGATGAAAATGATTAATAAGCTCAAAATAAGAACGGGAAATCAAGTCTCATGAGAAATCATCAAGTAATAAGCTCAGAAACTTAAAATAAGCAAAAAGAGTGCTTATGTTGACTTTTTTTGACCAAGATTTTTCAATAAGCTCAAAATCTCAAAAATTAACCAGGAACACTTACTAAATGATTTTGTGAAATAAAATCGACCAGTTTATGAAGTGGATGTTGAGATATGAAAAAGCAGTTTACCAATTACAGTAACTTGCATTTGCTCAATGAGCTTAAACTTTTGCTTATTCTTACTTGAAAACTTGATACTGTACAAAATCCTTATACAATTTGAAACTTCATATTATGAGTGAGATTTGAGAGCTGGTTTGGTGTAATTTCATCAACTAACAAATAAATGCCAAGCAATTCAAAATCACAACTTTCTAAATGAGAACTTGTACAAAACTGACCCACACTTTTTAGACTACCATTTGCCTTTTTGACCAACTAATTGACTTGAAAATGACTTAAAACCATTTGTTATCACTTATAAACTGGAAATGAACACAAGTTTGCCAATTATCAATACTTGAAAACTACTTACAAACTAATGCCAAACACCATTTACTGAACTTTTTGGAATTTTTGTGAATGATTATTGATCAAATGATTGTAATGAGTTAAGAGCTTTAGCAAACTAAGTTTAACAGTCAAAAGGAAGTGTATGAGAACTAGTAACAAGCTATGAACACAACTAGAACACAAATTGGATAGCAAAGCTAAAGTTACTGAAATAAGCTGAAAACAGGTTAACTAACAAAGCTAATAAGCAGGATTAATCTACAATTAAGCTACCAAATCACTAAGATTAGATCAGAAACAGACTAGAACAACTTTGATCATGCAAACAAGCAAGATTTAACTAGAATGAAGCAGGCATATGACTGTTTAGAGGAACTAAAAATCAGGAACTCAAAACCTTTAGCTAAGGCCTCCTTTGGGGAGTAGAGGAGCGCTGAGCTCTCTATTCTAGTGCTAACCACCACCTTAGCACTAGAAAACACTATCAACAATCAAATCAACAGCTACAATCATCAAGAATCACCATGAAAGAACTGGAACTCATCAGAAACTGCTATATCTGAACTGAATGATCAAGACAGCTACAGTCTTCTCACTTAGTCAGTTATGATCAAGTTTTGATCATAACAAACCAAAAACAGCAACAAGATCATTCAATGAAGCAGGACATGAACAGTAAGTAGTATTAGAGTTTTGGAGGGAAAATGGAATTTGAATTTTATTGAATGAAAAGTAGTTACAAAGGTAGGTAAGCTGTTACAACTAACTATAACAGACTCAAGAGTGTGTCAAACTCTTGAGTTGTTAAGCTAAAGCTAAGAAATGAGATGAGAGAAAAATTAAAGTGTGTGAAATTTCACACTTTCTACAACTTCAGAAATGAGAACTAAACAAGGTATTTATAGACTTTAGGAGTAGAGCAGTTGGGGTTGGTGACGTGGTGGAACCAATCCCAGGCTTCCACGTGTCAAAAATCTGCATAATTTGATTTTGCTGATAAAGAACAGAGGTTTTATCTTGAGTTGATTTTAGCCTAATTGGTTGTAACCATTGGATTCGTCCTTCAAAAATGAGCAAGTTTGATGTTTAAATCATCTTCTGAAATCCACTCTAGTTCATAGTCGATTCTGGCAATGCGTTGTGATGAAGATGACACGTGTCATGTTTATATTGGGTAAATAAAGTGCACACGGATCATAATCCAAACCGGATAAACTGAATATTGCATGTCTTCATTTCATTGGCTGAAAAAGTCTGAGTGGACTTTACTGTTAAGATTCTAGCCAATTAAATATTGGCGGCTAAAGTGCATTTATTAAAGTGATTTGGCAATCCATGTCATTGTTTTCTTGCATTCTCATTGGCTTGTGAGTTAGCACACAGATTAAGCTTGAATCACTTTCCAAAATTGGCAGAATAAGCCCTTGAACTTTGGCAGATTGTATTTTTAAGCTAGCAACTTAATTTCTTTGGCATATTTGGTCCTTCAAACTTCATTCTTGAACAAATATGATCCTTTGACTGAGTTGACTTGAGAGTTGACCAGTTTTGACTTTGATCTTGACTTTTACAAAATTACACTTTTAGTCCTTCATCTTTGGCAGTTTGTCAAGATAGGTCCTTTGTCTTCAAAGTCTTGTCACTTTTGATCCTTCTTTGTATTTTTCATCAAATTAAGCTTGATTTTCCTTTGTTTGCTTGAAAATGTATCCTTCTTACCTATTTGAACACAAACACAAAACATACCACATAATTCTGCTTTATAGCACAAAGTTTAGGTACTTTTATTGTGTTTTAGGGTGATTTGTTGATAAATTGATATGAGTTTTTGCTCATATCAGTATGTGTCTTGTACACATGTGAGAGTTGGCCATACAACGGAATCCTTAAAATGAGTGAGATATGATCAAAACAATATTGGAGTACAAATCTGCATAGACTGTTTTGGATGAATTTATTCAAATACTTAGAAGCTGATTCATTAGTAGCTATAAAAGAGTTAAATGAAGCCCATATCATGTAGTTTCTGATATAAATATTTGGGGTTCTATCCCCTTATAGAACTCTAGATATGGATGTTTTAGTGGACTGAATATTTAGGATCAGATTTTGTAAAATAAAAAGTATATAATATAAGCACTCAAATTATGTACTTATAAAATATACATATATAAAAACCCACAAGTTACTAATATTAATTATAAATGAGAGTTGTATATTATGATATTAAAATGAGACATTTTATATAATTTACAAGTACAAACATTTTTTAAGTTATAAAACTATATACATAAATTTTACGTCTTTTCGGCTAAAACCGAAAGATTAACGTTTTTGTTAAATAAAACTTAGACGGTCGGACCCGTCTAATGTAAACTTTTTATAAACTCACATACTGATGTATAAACTTATATAACAAGTAAAAATCGATAAAACCCGAGCTTTATAACATATAGACATTAACGGGCCAAATTAGCCTTATTGGACTATTAACCCAACTAATTTGGCTAAACACTAATGAACTTACTTATTGGGCTTAACCCACTTGGGCCCAACATGTAAGTATAGGGCTGATGATAAAAGAATAATTGGACTAATATAATGTAATGGGCTTATAATAGGCTTATTGGGCCTTAATATGAAATTGGATTGAAACTAGTGTAACTAGTCAAAAATTTGACTAACACATAACACTATAATGTTGAATAAAGATATAAAAACCCACTTGATCATCATCATACTTATAAATTCATCATATATATACATAGCCATTGTTTTTATAAAGTCATTGGAAAAAAGTCTAAGACGAGTATTATTTGTCTAGGTTTTCGTGATTGAAGCACGTATCGTACATCCAAATCGCCGATAACCGCCTTTCCCCATCAACGTGAGTTCATAGCCTCGCACTCTTTTAAATATTTTATGAAATGTTTTATAAACCCGCGAGGGAGATAACATGTTAGTTTTATAAAATAGGACACCAGTTGTCCCGATTGTTTGTTTATTGATTTGGACCCGAATAATTATATGACCCGATGAATGATTATATGACCCGATAAATGAAACAAAATGGATTATTACTAGTTAGGTTATGTCACTAAAAGTCCCATTAGCATGAATTGTGAACTACCGGGATTTGGTAGACTCTTATGCATATAATAGTACTATTTGGGGAAGATCACCCCAGCTCGCGCCTTGACGGTTGATCCCCGTCGTGCCACATTGATTGGTAAGCGAATTTATGTATGAGAAGACTTATATAAGCGTGATTATTGTGACGAAACGCTGTTTTAGATGGGAAAATGAGTTTCGAGTTAGCTACCCGTTGTTTGTTATAGTAAGGTAGCAATGTCATGCGGCTTATAATAATCCAAATAACGAAAATACTACTATACGCATTGAATTACGATATATTGCCTGATGATACACGGCTTTTGCCCGTATAAAAATTAAAGATTAAGTTCGTGTTCTCGGAATCTTAACGAATTGATCTAGGCTCCTATGTGTGACTTAGTTAATCTTTGGTGAAAAAGAATATTTTTGGGTGAGTTTAAATTTAAATGCAAAGACTTAAAAGTAAAAGTGCTCTTAACATAAATCTAAGTCTAATTAAAGTAAAGTGCAAGTATTTAAAAACGTGACTAAAATTAAAGGCACTAAAGTAAATTGACGTAAACTTAAATCTATCTAAGGCAAACTTAAAGTGCGACTAAAACTAAGGCAAATAACCTAAAAGTGCAATTAAATAAAAGGCATGAAAAATAAAGCTTGAAAATAAAAATCAAAGATAAAAGCTAATAAGAACCTGAATACAGCCCATTCGGAATAAACCTTCGTTTGGAATAATCACTCGTCCTAAATGTCACCTTTGGTTGAAATGATTCTTCTTCACTTGGAATATTACCAAAATCCTTGATCCGGAACAGATTGGTCTGAATATGTCACTTATCCAAATCAATGCTTCGTTCGGAACTTACTGATTCGGAACTTGTAAAATCTGCCTTGATTCGGAACTTTTAGGTCACCCCTTGATTCGGAAGTTTCCGGATGAAGCTCTTGATTCGGAAGTTTTGAACTTCCGAATGAACCTTCCTTGAGTCGGAAGATGACCCTTGGTCCGGAACTTTTGGAAGTTCCGAATGAACAACCTTGACTCGGAAGTTTATGACTTCCGAACGAAAAGCCTTTATTCGGAACTTTGTTCCTTGATTCGGAACTTTAAGTTGATTCGGAACTTTTTGAAAAGTTCCGAATGAAACCCTTGGTTCGGAACTTTGGAGTTCCGAATGAATCCCTTTGGTTCGGAAGTTTTAACTTCGTCCGGAACTTTGAAAGTTCCGGATGAACAAGTTTGGTTCGGAACTTTTGGAGTTCCGGATGAAACCTTGATTCGGAACTTTGGGAGTTCCGAATGAGCTCTTCCCTCCTTCTTTGGTTCGGAACTTCTCCTGGAAATATCAGAAACAAAGCAAAAACCCCCGAAGAACAAGGAGATGGATACAGTAGCAGATATAAACAAACAGTAACCAAAATCAAACACAAGTATGAATATAAACAGTAACGATTCAATGAATAAGCATCAACAAACAATTAAAAACATGAAATTAAACAACTTTTACCACAATAATCAAAAACCACTTTGGATCAAAATAAAAGCATGAACATAAACATAAACACAACAAATCAAAGATTAAGAAAGGTAGATAAGAGATTGACAAGATAAAGTAGAGATTGACAATAATTAAATGAAAACTTACTTGAAATTAAATGAATTTAAGGTGCGAGACAAGGTAATTCAATTGACAATTAAGTAAATGACACGTAATTAAAATGGTGGAAGAACTAGTGTCACCCTAGCCAACAAAATGAAATGTTTACATCTAATGACTATTTATAGGGGAGGATTAGGAAGCTTCCTCCCCTCTTTCCTTTTCTCTTAATTGCAAGCTTAAGCCCCTTCTTTTATTAATCTTCATTAATTGCGTCATTAGTCCTTTTCTTCTAATCTTTTTTAAACTTGGACTTAAGGGACTTTTGGCTTCGGGATTTCTTCGAATTCGTCTTTGAATTCTTCAATAAAATAGACTTGAATTCTTTGGCTTTTGATAAACTTCCGTCTTTTGACTTTTTCCTCGATAAATCTTCAGAATTGGTCGTGGACTTCCGTTCTTTTTGCACTCTTGACTTCTTGACTTCGTCTTTTATCCTTTTCTTCAATAAAAGTCCGTAAATGCCCGTGAATGTCCGTGTTTTCTCCATTTTTCACCTTTTTATCCTAAATCACAACAAAAACACAAACCACGCATAATTCCGACATAAAAGACATAAAATACACGTTTTGGTCCGGTAATTATTGTAATTAAGTGGTAGAAAAGATGGGTGTTTACACACCTATCAAATCCCCTACACTTGACCATTGCAATGTCCTCATGCAATGCATTAGTTACAAAGCAAGATTACGCATTTCATCATAATCGATCCACGTTGGCCTTTATTAAAGAGATAGAAAATTAAAGACATTCAAAATAAAGAAATCAAAAGCATACCTTGGGTTTTGCAAAAGTTATGAATAATCATCATCCTCAAGTTTTCACTTTCTCCAAACTAAGCTTAAAAACGAGATCATTGTTATTATAAGTTAGTAAACTAACACGAACTCATGTGGGCCAATTATTTACTTAGACTCCCTTATTCCTATGGGTATCTCTTATATTTTATTATTTGTCTTGAATGATCACGAAGATGCATTGTTTGACTTATTTCGACAATTATTTAGTCTGAAAATAAAGTGCACGATTTAATCAATAGTTAGCTAAAGGACCAAATCTTTTAAAACTGCTTCTCGGGATATCAAAAAGTTCATATCTTGGCATAACTTGGTTCGCGATTTGAGACCTTTCTCGGGCCGATATTTGGCAGCGACTTCATACTTCAAATCTTGAGAGACGTTCATGAAATAATGGTCTTCTCTTCATAATTGGAATTTCTTCACTTGAAGTTTTGAGAGATTCATACTTGGACCACGACTTCTTCATTTTTCTCCAATCTTTATTTTGGACTTTGATATACAACGATCCGCCTCCTTTTATGACTTGGATCTATTTATCCTCATACCTTGTTAGGGTCTTTTCGGATACACTTCTCCATGACTTTTGGGGAGTTTTGCTTTACGTCGTGTGTCTCGATCCTTCATATTGATTTTCGATAAATGATTCTTCACATCACTTTGGATCTTTAGCAAGAAAACATAGCCCTCATGCCTTGTTAGGGCCTTTTCGGACTCGCCAATCTTCGCGCCCCGCTTCATAAGTTATGCCTTGGCTATGAACTCTCGTCATTACCGAGCAACTTTTAAACGATCTGGGGCTAGAAGCTAAGTAACTTTTTAAATCGTACAACCTTATTTATTAGCAGATAAATTTATTAGCAAGCGATGGGAGAATAGGCTTATAATTAACTCACATAAATTCACGAAAGAATACCGAACTTATAATTGGCTCTATCATCTCTCGTTCTCCACAGTTTAAAATCTCAAGTAATGAGACTCGTGGATGCTTAGCCTATTAAATCAAAGTTTTGGGTTTTCGAGTCGCCTATAGGATCTTGCAAGTTCTTAGACTTTTTCAAGTTTTAGAAATCGCATTTTAAAATTCCCTTGATAAGCGACTCTCTAGGATCAATTATAGGAACTTGCGAAAAGTTCTTGTTCTTAACCCGTGAGAGTTAAGACTTTCGCGTTTTATAGCTCCCTATATAAAAGCCTAGCAAAACTTGACTTAAACACGTTAAGGATATTAGCTAGAGTAAACTCGGATTGAGTCAAAAGATTCACAACGTTTGAAAATTAAAACCACTTATTAAACATTTATTCTAACAGAGAAAGAAAATAACTATACAAAGGGAAAAACAAATAGGCCAAAATAGATCAAAAATTTTGAAAAATGTCGAAAAATTGATTTTCCGGTTAAAATGAGGACAAATACAAGGAAAAGACCACTTAACTTCGATAGAAGTCCCCCCTACACTTAAGATAAACATTGTCCTCAATGTTTAAGCATGTGGGAGTAAGCTCCCCTACACTTAGGACATTGTGCACGTTGTTTAAATCTCGCTAAGGAAAAGACAACTAAAGAGATTCCTATTTGAGAAAATATAAAATAGTGAATCGAAAAGAGTTTAGGATAGAACCGGGAAGACGTAGAACACGGAATCACGGGTCGTCAAGAATCAGCAAGAGTGGATCATTGAAGCTCGAATCCCTGATTAAGAAGTGAGGAGAGGAAATAGCAATCCAAAGGGTCCCCCCTACACTTATGGTAAAGAAAGCGAAAAGATAGATGCATGGGTTGCCTCCCAAGAAGCGCTTGGTTTTTGTTAACCGAGTCGTGAGCCTGACTCGACCTTGATCATCAACGGAAGTAGCATGAAAAATATCCACCAGGATCATAGACATAGTTTTCATCCATCAATAAGCAAGAGCTTAAGGCGAACAAGGCAAGCCAAAAGAGAAGTGGCAAGGTTCCCTTAAGCAGTGATGGAGCACAGTAGAAGCAAGTATAGTGCGGTGCAAGCATGTCTTCAATGGATCCAAAGATTTTTCCTTTTATTTCATCAGGTGGATACTGAGATGGCTTAAAGACTTCAATACCGGGGTCGAACACCTTTTCCTTCAGGGGAAAATAGCACTCAGGCTCAGCCGAGTGTGAAGAAGATCCGCAAAGAAGCACAACCTCGTCCTCAGAAGTTGGACAAAGAGGTGTCAAATCATACGTGCAACGGATTTCGGTGTCGACCGGTTTCTTCTCCTTTGACAAAATGCTCTTCAAATCCAAAGTAGGATCAAGACGATAATCTTCAAAGTCAAAAGGAGGAGCATCACTCTCATGAGGGAAGTATGTGTTGAGAAATTCAGAGAAATCTTCCTCAAATGAATAATCGTCCAAAGTAGGATCGAGTGATGGTGGAGGATCTTCATTATGTGAAGAATCGCTCGATAGAGTATCAGCCTCATCGAAATCATCGAAAGTGGGCAGCTCGGGATACTCAGAAGTAGAATCAAAATCATCCGAATCTGAGCTAGAATCATCATCATCATAAGCATCGAAGACCGGTGGAGAATCAAAAATGGGAGAAGCGTCCAAAGTAGGGAGAGAATCATCCACATTATCTTCAAAGAGTGGATTATCAGTGGAAGACTCGAATAGAGGATTATCGTAGACGGTAAAGTCATCGAGCACATTTATCATATTCACTGATTCTCGGCCTCCAAAGGATTTGCTTGTAAGCTTCCCCATTTTAAAAACTTTAGAATCATCCCCGACTCGTAAGATTAACTCACCTTCGGCCACATCTACTAAAGCACGTCCGGTTCTCAAAAATGGCCGACCAAGTATTAAAGGAAAACGAGGGTCCATTTCATAATCAACTACGACAAAATCGACCGGGAAAGTAAATGTGCCAACTTTGATAAACACGTCTTCGGCTATACCAACGGGGTAAGCGAGAGTGCGGTTTGCAAGTTCGAGAGTCATATTTGTTGGAATGAGGTCGGGCAATGATAGTGTTTTCCAAACGCTGAGTGGCATCAAATTAATACTAGCCCCGAGATCAGCAAGGGCAGTAAATTCTTCAGTTTTGTTGAACACGCAAGGCAACACAAAACGACCGGGATCTCCAAGCTTTTCTGGAAGTTCTCTAAGAATGACTGCAGAGCAGTTTTCATTTAAGCGTGTGTTGACGAGTTCAATCAGATTCTCCTTCTTGTTAAGCAATTCCTTAAATGCTTTAACAAATTTGGGCATGTGGACAAGTGCTTCAAGAAAGCTAATGTTGAAGTTCATTTGAGAAAGCATCTTAATATAGCTAGTCACTTGAGCATCATTCTTAGTTAGTTCGTTGGTCTTGCCTATGCGAGAAGGGTATGGGATTCTAGGTTGATAAGGGTTAGGTGAAGGTGTAGTTGGTGAAGGTTGTGATGTTGAAGGGTCCTTCCGAGATACATCGTCATGACGAGGCGGAGACGGTAATGGTGCACTACTACTAGGTGTAGGTGGAGTAGGGATACATGGTGGTGGAGGAGGTGTGGATGATGGTGGTGGAATAGGTGGATCGATAATGGTAAGTCCACTACGCGTAGTTATAGCACTCACATTAGCTCGCGGATTGGGGACGGTGTTTGAAGGTAGAGAACCCGAAGAAGAAGAAGGTTGAGCTTCGGGCAAGAAACTAGCCAACAAATTCTTTAATTCAGTTGTTTGAGTGATGAAGGAAGATTGAAGATTTTCACGAACCTCGGTTCTGATGTCATTACCTTGCTTTAAGATATCTCCTTTCAAATTGATTATTTGGCTCTGTAGATTCTTGATTTGCTCACCTTGAGTTCTCATGATGGTGTCAACATCGGGATTAATGGGTGGGTGTTGTTGGGTGGGTGGTTGATAAGGGTTAGAAGCACGAGGTGGGATTTGGTTGCTTCTATTGTAGTTGTTGGCGGGGTTTTGGTTTTGAGGAGAAAAACCGGGTGAAAGGTAATTGTTTGAACGGTAGCTCAGCAGATTTCTATCCCCTTGTTGTCTAGCTTGGTAATTTTCCGGTGAATAATTACCGTAAGCTGCATACACATTTTCCGGATTTCCTTGTGTCGAAGGACAATCGGTGTATGAGTGAGGACCGCCACATGTTTCACAAGGATTAGCGACTGCTTTAACTTGTTGTTGTTGTTGGTTTGAAGCGAGAAGCGTAATACTCTTACTCATTTCAGCCATCATGCGGGTGAGTTCGGTCATCTCAGGGTTTGCTGAGGTAGAAGAAACATTGACTCTCGTGTTGTTTCTAGAAGAAGCAGAGGAATCCCAGTTCTTATGATGAGTAGTCATGTTCTCTATTAACTCTCTACACTCCTCGGGTCTCCTTTTCATGAATGTGCCACCGGCGGCTGCATTAATCGTATCACGATCTCGAAAAGTCAATCCGTTGTAGAAAGTATCGATCAAGGTGACCGGAAGCATGTTGTGGTTTGGACAACGGTCGATCAAGACATTATATCTCTCCCAAGCGTCGAAAAGAGATTCATCAGGGTCTTGCATGAAACCGCTGATCTGATTGCGAAGGCTTGTGACCATGGATGGTGGAAAGTAGCGCGAAAGAAAGCGTTGAGTCATATCATCCCAAGTGTGAATAGAATTCTTCGGGAGACGATCAAACCATTTCTCGGCATGATGTGATAAAGTATGTGGGAAGAGTTGTAAGCGGAGTACATCCATTGTGGCCCCAGGCAACTTCATGCTTTGGGTGATTGTAATGAACTTGTCGAGGTGTTTGTTGGCATCATCATCAGGCAATCCTCTAAATGGGTTTGTTTGTACTTGCTGAATCATGTGGTGCTTCAACGAAAACTCAGGAGCGTTGATTTGCATCGGCGCAATCGGTCCTCCTCGTCCAAACATTGTTGGTTGACAAAGTTCCTCCATGGTCCGAAGATCGGGCTGTGGAAGAGCATTGTTATTGTTATTATTATTATTGAGGTGCGGTAGTTGATTATTGTTGTTAACACCTGCCATATCTAAATCTTCTTGAGGCTCGGGCTCTTGATAATTAGAAGATCTAGTACGCATACACCTGAAAATGTAAAAGAAAACAAAACCAAACACAAAGACAATATATATACAGAAGAAAGATAAAATCTTTTTGTATTTTTGAATTTTTTAATTTTTATGGTTTTTTATCAATTTTTAATTTTTTATGAGTTTTTGGAATTTTTTTAGGCAAGAAAAATAACGTTCACAAGTAAATGGATCCCAAAAAGCAACGTGTCTAGCACAAAAAACTGTTGATCTTAACGAAAAGAGCCGGCAGCGGCGCCATTTGATACACGGCTTTTGCCCGTATAAAAATTAAAGATTAAGTTCGTGTTCTCGGAATCTTAACGAATTGATCTAGGCTCCTATGTGTGACTTAGTTGATCTTTGGTGAAAAAGAATATTTTTGGGTGAGTTTAAATTCAAATGCAAAGACTTAAAAGTAAAAGTGCTCTTAACGTAAATCTAAGTCTAATTAAAGTAAAGTGCAAGTATTTAAAAACGTGACTAAAATTAAAGGCACTAAAGTAAATTGACGTAAACTTAAATCTATCTAAGGCAAACTTAAAGTGCGACTAAAACTAAGGCAAATAACCTAAAAGTGCAATTAAATAAAAGGCAAGAAAAATAAAGCTTGAAAATAAAAATCAAAGATAAAAGCTAATAAGAACCTGAATACAGCCCATTCGGAATAAACCTTCGTTTGGAATAATCACTCGTCCTAAATGTCACCTTTGGTTGAAATGATTCTTCTTCACTTGGAATATTACCAAAATCCTTGATCCGGAACAGATTGGTCTGAATATGTCACTTATCCAAATCAATGCTTCGTTCGGAACTTACTGATTCGGAACTTGTAAAATCTGCCTTGATTCGGAACTTTTAGGTCACCCCTTGATTCGGAAGTTTCCGGATGAAGCTCTTGATTCGGAAGTTTTGAACTTCCGAATGAACCTTCCTTGAGTCGGAAGATGACCCTTGGTCCGGAACTTTTGGAAGTTCCGAATGAACAACCTTGACTCGGAAGTTTATGACTTCCGAACGAAAAGCCTTTATTCGGAACTTTGTTCCTTGATTCGGAACTTTAAGTTGATTCGGAACTTTTTGAAAAGTTCCGAATGAAACCCTTGGTTCGGAACTTTGGAGTTCCGAATGAATCCCTTTGGTTCGGAAGTTTTAACTTCGTCCGGAACTTTGAAAGTTCCGGATGAACAAGTTTGGTTCGGAACTTTTGGAGTTCCGGATGAAACCTTGATTCGGAACTTTGGGAGTTCCGAATGAGCTCTTCCCTCCTTCTTTGGTTCGGAACTTCTCCTGGAAATATCAGAAACAAAGCAAAAACCCCCGAAGAACAAGGAGATGGATACAGTAGCAGATACAAACAAACAGTAACCAAAATCAAACACAAGTATGAATATAAACAGTAACGATTCAATGAATAAGCATCAACAAACAATTAAAAACATGAAATTAAACAACTTTTACCACAATAATCAAAAACCACTTTGGATCAAAATAAAAGCATGAACATAAACATAAACACAACAAATCAAAGATTAAGAAAGGTAGATAAGAGATTAACAAGATAAAGTAGAGATTGACAATAATTAAATGAAAACTTACTTGAAATTAAATGAATTTAAGGTGCGAGATAAGGTAATTCAATTGACAATTAAGTAAATGACAAGTAATTAAAATGGTGGAAGAACTAGTGTCACCCTAGCCAACAAAATGAAATGTTTACATCTAATGACTATTTATAGGGGAGGATTAGGAAGCTTCCTCCCCTCTTTCCTTTTCTCTTAATTGCAAGCTTAAGTCCCTTCTTTTATTAATCTTCATTAATTGCGTCATTAGTCCTTTTCTTCTAATCTTTTTTAAACTTGGACTTAAGGGACTTTTGGCTTCGGGATTTCTTCGAACTCGTCTTTGAATTCTTCAATAAAATAGACTTGAATTCTTTGGCTTTTGATAAACTTCCGTCTTTTGACTTTTTCCTCGATAAATCTTCAGAATTGGTCGTGGACTTCCGTTCTTTTTGCACTCTTGACTTCTTGACTTCGTCTTTTATCCTTTTCTTCAATAAAAGTCCGTAAATGCCCGTGAATGTCCGTGTTTTCTCCATTTTTCACCTTTTTATCCTAAATCACAACAAAAACACAAACCACGCATAATTCCGACATAAAAGACATAAAATACACGTTTTGGTCCGGTAATTATTGTAATTAAGTGGTAGAAAAGACGGGTGTTTACACACCTATCACCTGACTAGCAATACGGGGTCTTATTATTGATATTATGTTCGTGTTTTGGTTATTACATAACCATTTTCATATAACGGTTTTTAATACACTTTATACAACGTTATAAAATGTATTGTATGATGTTTTTACGACATTGGTTCGTATAATGATTTTGAGGCAAAAGCCTATAGTATGATTTACAACAAAGATTTGTATAAAATGTTTTTGGCTTATTTTATGGCCTACGATAAAGAAATGTACAAAACGATTTTCGGTAATAATTTTATACCGATGATATATTAATGGATTTCATTAAACTCTATGAATTCACTCGGCTTTTTCGCTGACCTTTTCTTTTTACATGTTTTATCTCAGGTACTTGAAGGTACTTCTCGGGAAGACAACAAGAATTTATGGCCCGCACATAAATAACAATTTCCATTCAAATGTTTTGTAAATTGTATGAAATACTATGACTTGGGACCTATGTAAATTTAATATTCATGAATGGAAAATGCTTTATTATTAAACGACGCGATTTTATGCGTTGTCTATGATTTTAGTAATGTGCTATCCCGTAACACCAACGACTCTTCCGCTGAACTAAAGTATGAATATTTGGGGGTGTTACAGTACTAATGCAGCCAAGGGAGATGCTCAAACAGATTGAGATTATGCATAGAGAGCTGGATGAAAGGGTACCAAATGTTATAGAATTCCTGAGGCAATGGGTGAAAGAACTTGTTAATGCTCCTTTGAATGAAAGGTATGAATTGACTCTTTTGATCTTTAACTTTCAAAAGGACTTTTTGGAAAAGAGAGCAGTGCAGCTTCAAAATGAAAAATATCTGATGTCTGAAAAGAGGAGGTTGGAGCATTACAAGGTCATACATAGGAGATACAACAAGTACATTGAGGCTCACTTAAGGAAAATGACCTTTGAAGAAATAGAAAAAGGTGTCATTGCTGTTATGAAGGCAACCAGTATGGAAGACTTTCTTGGTATATGCACAGCTGAGGAGGCTGAGTACATTAGAAAGAAGGATGAAATGATGAAGAAGACCAGGGAAGCTAAGAAAAGAAAGGCAGAAGGAGAAGCAGGTGAAACTACTAAAGTAGTGGAAACTGCACAAGCAGGTGGATCCTCATTACCAAGTGAAATATATGCTCTTAACTCACAAAGAGCAGCCAAGAAATTGAAGAGGGTAAAGAAGATTAATGTAGTTACTAGGGAAGATCAGCATCCCTCCAATGAGGAAATTGATAAACATTTGATCTTGGAGGAAGATGATGAAATTGCACCAGATGACATGGGAAAGAAGTACTCAATAGTGAAGTATGAGGTATATCAGTATAAAGGCATGGCTTGGTGGAAGCTTAATAAGGCTGATGATACAGCTCAGACATTCCAAAGGTTGGATATTCTGTTTCAAACTTTGGATAGAGAAGACCTAGATGATTGATGGAAGATTCTCAAAGGAATGTTTGTAGCAAATCCTCCTACTATGGAAGATGTTGAGAAGGATTGGTTGATCTGGGATAATATGCATAGGATGTATGAAACTGATTTGAGAGACCCTGTTTTTGAGGCACAGAATGGAGCCAAAATGTTATATTGGAAGCTCTTCACAAATTCAAGAGTCTATGAGTTGGCCATGGAAGGAGTAAGTGTCTTCTACTCAACAATCGTTACTATTCTCTTTCCCAAGAAACAATGAAGAAGATGGTGCAGACTGACTTGATAGTGGATCGCAAGAATCATGTTCCCTATGATCTTGTCAGGTTTATTCACATTCAGATTTGGCCAGGAAGTTTATAAGCATCCTTATCAACCAATATTTATTCATAAACTTGTCATTTTGGGGAAAGCACAAGTTTAGGAGAGGATTTTAGGAATAAATGCATAAGTATAATTTCCCCCTGCTGGTTGGTCAAAGTTTCCCCTACTAGAGTAAGTTCCCCCTACTGATTAAAGAAGACAGTGAGATTGGTCCCACTTCTAGAAGTCAAAGACCCTGCTGCATGGATAAACTAGGAAGAGATATTGACGCGTTTCTGTTAGTACTCCATAATACTTTCCTAGTTTGTTAGTAGTGATCTTGTACATGAGTCCTTGTACTATAAAAGACCTCATTATATTTCATGTTCAATATAACTTTTCCTCATTTTCCATTTCATGCTTTAAGGTTGTAAAACCATAATACCACCTTCGGTATTCGTATATTATTGATATATTAAAGCTTAACCGTTTGTTTCAATACTTTTTCTTGTGCTAAATATTATTTTCCTCATCTTGTTTAGTTACTTTGTTTATTTCAAAGTTTCTCTAGTAGTAATTTGAATTCTTTCTTTCTACTATAACTCTTAAACAAGCTAAGGTTTAAGATCTTAGTTTGGGATCAACAGATGGAACCATCATACCTGGATCATAGGAAAAATGATGATAAGGATCCAGATGGACTCCTCTGTTTCCCAAGTGGCCTCCCGCTCGGGATGGTTCCTCTAAAGGATCTTGACGAAGGGAAAAATCTTGGTCTTCATGACCCTGTCTTGACGATACTAAAAAGTTTCGGGTTCTATAACTTAAGATGGATCTTACTGAGTCTGATCGAATGGATAAAATATAACATGTAGGATACATGAAACGATACAGTACCAAATAACATGAAAAGAATGGCATTTATAACTCTGAGCAATGATATTGAAAACATATTGGAACGTAATATGTGAACAAATGTTAACTTGATACGTGAGCAATTGTGAACGTGATTTCCGAACACATGGTGTACGCGGTGCATGGAATATATTGTAAACGAGATACGTGAAACATACCATGAACGTGATACGTGGACATATCGTGAAAGTATGCTGACTGAGGAGGGAATGCCGAACGATACGATATAAGACGTGAAACGTCTACCTGGGTATGGAAAAGCTGTGCTAAACTTCAGTCTGGTTTCTCAAGCTTTCTGTAACCATATCCATTAATAAAATGAAAAACATATATCGTGAGATGTAACATGGACTTGAACATGGACAATGTCATGAACGCAAATGTGAACGTAAATCTTGAGATGGAACAAAATATGAACGGGAACAAAATCATAATGTGGATGTGAGACGTAAACATGAATATGAACATAAACGTGAACGTGAATGTGAATGTGAAGGTAAACATGATCATGAACATGAATTTCTATCTGGTATGATTGTTGATGGAATACGTGAAATCGTATGATCTCTTGCTGAACTTCCTACATATCCGCTAACTACAAAATCCTTTCGGATGAAAGAAAACGTGTAGGCTAGGTTAAATGGTCGACAACGACTTAGATAGTATTATGCTTCTTCTGAGTCTATGGTAATCTGATAACAACTCCGTGGGAATCTTGTCTCATTTCTGTTCAAAAATTCCTAATGGTTGTAATAACTCACTAGCATGTCGGCGTTCTATCTTAACTTGATGGCGTGTCAGGCATTTAGATTTGAACATAGCTGCATATGTTTTATCTGCTTCTATCAAAATCTTGCCTGGGATCATCGAAGAACTATGAGTCTCGGTAAATTAGACCTGTCCTAGCGTAGGATCTTCTAGAATACATAATTTAGTGTAGGTTATCCCCTTTATGCATAAGCTTAGTCATGGTAAATCTAATCGTGAGAACTGTCAACAATTTCTACGGCAGTAACCAATTTAATTTTCAGAAAAACTTCGTCCTCCTGTCGCAGACGTCGGTCTAGACCATCTGGTGATGGCCTTCACCTTCGTAGGATTGATGGAATATCTTTCTGCTAAATTAATGTGGCATAGAATGTCACTTTGTTCAACTGGAATTCACATCTGGAAAGTTACATCTACAATTTCTCCTATCAGAGAATCTGTAGGACCGTGAGAAGATGATTCTCGTGTTCTTCTCTAGAATTGAGAAGACCAGGATGTTATCAATGGGTATACTGACGAACTTGTATAAGAATTCATAGAAAAATTTCGATGCATCAATTCCATAATATAGCTGGAGCATTCAGGAGTCCAAAAACATAATTAACAAATTTAGAGAGACCATAACGTGAGCAAGAAACAGTCTTGGAAATGTCATGTTCTTTCTCACCACTAATGGTAGCATGATCGTGAATTTATCTTAGAAACATGTTTAAGATTTTGTAGCTGATCAGATAAATCTTCAATACGTGGAATGGATATCGATTATGAATGGTGATCTTGTCTAATTTACGGTAGTCGATACATGATCTCCTGCTACCGTTCTTCTTCTTAACCGTCAGAACCGGTGCACCTCATGATGATGCACTTGGGCGGATAAAACCTTGTTCCAGCAACTCTTGCTTCTAATCCTACAACTCCTTTACTCAGCAGAAGCCCTGCGATAAGGATTTTTTGGAGATAGATTATGTTCTTAGAACAAACTCGATGCTAAACTCCATCTCGTGGTTAGGAAAGAATTTCTTGAAACCCTTCTGGAGATACATCTGGGAACTCTGGAATAATCGGCTGATCATGGATTTAAGGAACTTCAGAAGTCAAGTCATAAATGGTAGCTAGAAAGTCTTCGCAGCTATGGGATAATAAATCACGTGCTTGTAAAGCAAAAATAAGTTGTACTGATTTTTCTGGCAGGAAACATGATGAATGTACTCAGGAGTTAGTAGTACGGATCTTGTCTTCAACTGGAAGGAAAACCTTTATATACATGGGTGATACAATGGAGTCTTTTCTAGGCTGGGAATTAGGTAATACATGATCTAAAATAAAGCTGACATACGAATACGTGAAGTAGACGTGGCAGCCTGAAGTACCCGCCAGCCTTTGACCATTTGTTGTTGCCCCTAAACTACTTACCATCGCAGCCCCTGCTGTGGTTCCCACTATCAACAGCGACCTAGCCACCGACTGCCTAACAGTCCCCACCGGTTGGTCACCTGCTGACACTACAGCCCTTGGGGCTTGCGACTGTTAGACCACAGCAGCCACCGGCTGCGGCTGTTGGCCAAAATAAACCACCGAGAGCACCCCTCATCGGGTTCTTGGTTTCCGTAACGTAAAACAAATCCGATTATCCATTCTTGCTAGATTTATAATTACATATTTCATTCTTTATATTCAATTTAATTCGTGATTAATTGTATAATAAAAGAAAGATTCGGGTTTTGATGTTACCGAAAAGATGGATCCATAGACGAACATACACGAACACATACGAACGAATCAAAGACCAAAATTCTTTCCTTCCTCCATTGTTCCCTTTTTCTGCCGACGGCTACCTAGCTCCAATTAGGGTTTCTCAATATTTTTTGTAACTTGTCAAAATGAAAAGGAATGAATGGTTTAGCTTATTTGATAGTGGGTCGGGCTTATGGACTCTTTTCTTTTCCTTCTTGATAGGCCGGCCAAAACAACCCCTTAAACATAGTTTTTCGTTTTCGATGATTTAATAATTCTCGTGTATTTATCTTCGTGTTTTAAGTTCGTGTCATGTCGTGTCATGATTACTAATTATTAAATGTAAATACTTGTCGTGTACATTTATTATACTTGAATGTTTGTCATGAATTAATTAGATAAAACTTTTAATTAGTCTGTAATTTCATGTAATTAATATTTTCGTGGATTTTTCATGCGGGTTTTACACATTACCTTACAACATGATCATTTATGGGCATTTGAGTTGAATCAAGTAGGTTTTATAGACTTTAACAAGTTTCAAAAAGCAACTTTAAACTTTTTCATAAAAAAATAAGTCTTCAATAAGTTGTGTTAGCATATCTTGTGGCAATTGCTTAATTCTAGAGCTTATTCAATATTTTCTCTTTTCAAAATCGTTTTTCTTGGCCCATAAGTAATTCGATTTATAAGATTTAGTAATAAGATCAATATCATAATTTTTAGAAAGCTTATTAATTCAAATAGGGACGTTCAACTTATCTCATCTAAACCTCATACTTGCCTAGCTAAATCTCATTTTAAGTGTTTTGCAATTTGAACGAGCTTAATTGGTTACATAAAACTCGAGTTCTAGCTTAAATCGTTTATTAAGCGCGTTTTTATAAGTTTAATGAAGTTGGCAGCTTAGGTCCCGAGGTTTTAGTTGTGTTCTGTTTTGTGCTAGTTTGTTTCGTCCCTTTTGGGTTAATCTTCTTTTCAATCTTAGACTTCCTATTAGGTTAGTTGAACTAGGCTTATTTTAAGCCTAGATTGGTTTGTTTTAAATTTCTGCATAGATTCAGTTCGATGTATTTAGGCCCGGTTCTAGTTAATTTTTTATTATTTTATTATATTTTTAAAATAAATGTAATAATAAATACTAAAAGTAGATTTTTATAATGTTTTAATAACTAAGTTTAATATTTTATTATTATTTTATTATTTTATATTTTTAAATAAATAAACAAAATAAATAAAAATTAAATATTGTTATTTTAATAATATTTTATAATTTGTCTCGTTTCGCGTGATTCTAGTTTTTAGGTTTAATTATTTTTAAACGTAGGATTTTTATTAACGTTTTCAAACCATAAAGAATCATTCATAATCAATTGTTCAAACTAAAACAAAAGTTTCAAATTCATAATTTTTTCAAGAAAATGATCCATCAATCTTGTATCTTATATCCGTCTTTAGTTGATGATGTAAGATATTACTTTTTCTTAAAAGTAATTTTTTATTGACTCGTATTAATATACCTTTTCCCTCTATTAATTTTAATTTTTTTTCTTTTTAAAGAAAAAAAGTTATATTATGATATTTAAAATCAAATATTCAATTATATAGTTATATAAAACAAGCGAGAAACAAGATAACTAGAAAATCCCTTTGTGAAAATGACATTAAAAACGCAGACCTAACAAAAGCTATAGGAAGTCTTTTCCTTTCCTAATTATCTTTGTGAAAATCTTCTTTCTCTGTGTTGAACATCTCGTTAGCAGTGTATGTACAACCATTCTCCTCACTTGTATTCTTGGGTATATCCGGTCTAACCAGATCTCTGAAGGACCTATCTTCATAAGGAGTGTATCTGAAGCCATTAACATTATTGGGATCTTTAATATAGTCATTCTTGTCATAGGGCCTACCTCTATTCATCATTCCATATTTGTCATCATTATTAGCCGCAAACTTCTCTCTGTTACCTGGAAACCTTTCAGGCTGTGGAGTGGGGGCAGAAATGATCATTTGACTTGAATATTCCAGGATATCCACCTGCTTCAAACTTTTGGTCCTGGTGAAAGTTTGGGACTGGTGATGATCTCGTGTCTCTATATTGCCCATTGATAACGTTCCGGTCGGAAACACATTCAGGAGACACATGGCACCTTGTTGGAGGGCCAGATTCAATTTCAGCTGTCTTACGAAGAGGTAATCTTGTGTCAGGACTGTAATCTGGGCTTTTCCTCTGAAGATTCCATGCTATAGGAGACCGGGATCGCTTCCGAGAAATATTACCACGATTGAAGTTTGAAGAAAATGGATATACTTTTCTTTTGGTATAGAATCGACCAGGAGCTCTTCTGAATCCGTCACCACTAAGACTCCTTGTGTATGCCCTATAATTTGCCTTCCGAATACTACGATAAGACTCATTTCTGTCACCTTTGTTGTATGCCCTATAATTCGCCCTCGGATTATAACTTATAGGTTCCTTGTTCTCAACACCATTTGATCCACCAAGCCTCACAACTGATCCTCCAATAACATTTTTCGGTCTGGGATACCCGTTACTGTTTCTTGAAAAGGAATCACCCCATTGACCACCGGCATTATTTGGGGTGCGACGTTGGTACGATGGCCTGTCGCGTCCCATAAACTTTTCACGACCAAAATCACTCCTGTCTCGCGAGTATGTATTTCCAATCTTGTCAGCTTTGTACACACCAAAGGACGATGTTGATCTATCTAAACTCGGTATCCTGCCTCCACCAGACTGGTTATATAGAAATTTCCTCTCCGAAATATAGTTTCCATCTTTATTTTCAATAAAAGCAGCTTGAGAATGTGCCTGTAGATTATTCATTCTGTCAGAGACGTCTACTCTATCATCATGTTCAATGTCGTTGATAGTTTCTGCACCTACTGCTCCAATGTTTTGATGTTGATCAAGATTTGTTTCATTCTCACTTGATTCCATACCATCGAAATTGTCTTCATAAATATTTTCAGGTTCATAGTCAACACACTCTCTTTCCTCCACTTCTTCATCCTGCCAAGGGAATCTATCTGGCTCTCGTACCTCGCCATCCTCAATCGGTGAATCATAGCCTGCCTTGACTTTGTCTATAGTATTTCCCGCAGCATGTTCATCTTCCGAAGCATTTGATCCACAAAAATCATCAACACGATCTTCTAAAGTAGGCTTATCGTCATAACCTTTCACACACAAACAACCACCTTGTAGTACTTCAGAAACCGACTGTCCTTCATCCGACTTCACTATAGGCTCCACCCTTACAGTGGTTTGTTCTTGAGAAACCGAGTCGGTTGAAGTAGACACGTTTTCACACTTAGCAGGATGAACAAATGAATCGACGACTTCTGATTTACTTATATCACAACTCTCAGCATCTGATATCTTGCATTTAATTGTGACATCGTCGTTTCCTTGCGTATCTGAAGCCTCAGGTTTGCTAAAGGGCACAACTGAGAAGGTAGCACCATGATCAGTCATTCCCTGATTAACTTCAGTAACTTGAGAATTTATAGTTTCCAAACTCGTTTTGGCATTTTGCAAACCATCGCTTTTAATTGTGACATAGTCGTTTCCTTGCGTATCTAAAGCCTCAGGTTTGCTAAAGGGCACAACTCCATGATCTGTAATTTCCTTATTAACTTCCGTAACTTCAGAAGTTATAGTTTCCAAATTCGTTTTGGCGTTTTGCAAATCGCTTTTAATATCTTCTATGCAACTTTTCACAGGTTGAGGATCAATAAGCATATTACAGCTAGGTTCTTCTTCCCATTCCTTCATCGGAGGAAGAGGATTCAAATCCGAAAGAAACCGAACTGGTTTTGTAGAAACAGGACTTTTATCAAGTAAACATTGTGTTACTGGAACTGTAGTATCCTGAACTGATAAATCCTCTGAGTCCATTGGTGCAGTGAGCACTTCAACTGCCATAGAATCCACGTGACCAGAGTTTTCATAAATGGTGCCATAGCATGCGGCATCGGCTAGGAGTTCAATACGAGAAAAGTAAATTTTCTCGATAACCTTTACGTTTTCATAAGTGGTGCCATAGGAAGGGTGTCTACTAGTCACGACCATCTCAGAATCTTCACGATGTGGGGAGGCGATATGAGACTGAGGTGGTGAGCGAGCATGTTCACCATTGAGCAGTAGTATTCTTTTCTTAATAGGGACATTAACAACTGCTACACCAGACTTTTCATAATCAGAAACAACCGTGTCCTGTACTTTATCGCTTGCACCAGGCCTTATTGGGTGCCTGGTCGTCCTACGGCCCTTTTTCACAGTTTTCCACGTCAAATCCGAGTTGATATACTTTAAAAGATCCACCACGGCCATTATAGTATTCACTGTAAATCAATCTTCTATCTTCGTCAACTTAATTCAAAAAGAAAAACTTGTGCTTATATAGTCAACTTAATCCGAGAGAAATCGTATATATCGACTGACCGATCGAGCGAGAGTGGAACACGTTTTTTAATGGAGACTGTGTGCTTATATAGTCAACTCAACCGACTCTTGTTTGTGATTTATGGAAATTATTTTTTTTATCTTTATTATCGTATCAAGATTTCTTTCTAGTATGTTTTTAAGTTTTACTATACTTACCAAATTTGAATTTCATCGTGTATGTTGTTTATGGAAAGAAACTATTCGGTACTTTATGAAAAAAATATACGGTTGATTTTGAGAACTAGAGTTTTAATATGAAAAAAAAAATTATAATAATAACATTTTGGTGACAAACCGTAATCGGTTCTGCTTCTCAAAATACTTATTAAAGGACGGAGGAATGAGACGACACAAAACTCTTAAATGCTTTTTAGAATTCGGGTCGTAGTTTTTAGGAACGACCCTTCTAAGTTCTTCTTCGGGTTTATATTAATCATGTTCAAACTTCTTATAGGTATTTAAGTATTTTGCCTTATTTTTGTTGGACCAATATACGCATTATTATCCGATCGATAGTATATATGGGATTATTTGGAATTTATTGTAGGATCAAAATTCTCTCAAGTTGAAGACAAATTGATAGGTCATGTTGGTCAATGAGAATTTAGATAAATGTATAAAAGTTTTTTCTTTAGTGAAATTCAGGGGGCCACTTTTATTTATCTCTATTTTAATTGGCTAACTTTACCTATCAAATTAACTCTAACTTGAGAGAATCCTCCTCCTTTATTGTATTTTTGGTGTTTTTTACATAATAATATAAAAGTATGGTACCAGCGCAATCCAGCGGGGTACCAAGTGAATAAATGTTATACCTTGTTTTTAAGACAAAATGTTACGCTATTACAATTAATTTTTTATTCAAATTAATTTAAAGTTATAAAAAGTTGAATCGAAATAAATAAGAAAAAACTAAAATTTACCAACTAAACATGAAATGAAATAAAATTTAATAAAAATTAATCAACTAAAAATGAAAAGAACTAAAATTTAATAAAAATATATTAAAATACATGTACCATTAAAGAGTCTAAAATTTTATAAAAATATGATAAAATTAGATTCTAAACACATATTTTACTTTTAAATTAAACATGACGTTTTAATATGTTGACACAAAATATTGTTACAAAAATTTGTTACAAAAGGTCATGATATATAATGGTATGTTTAATAAAATTAATTGTATGTATTTTTCTTCAATAAGTATTTGATGAATTAACTATTAATTGCAATATTAAGATGTACAATGACTTAAGATGACACGGTTAAGTGAATTATAATATAGTTAAAAGGTCTATTAATAATTAATAGTTTTAACATTTTTTAATAATCTAAAAGCTTCATAAATTATATTTTTATTTAACAATTACTTGTTTAAAATAAAGCTTAAAGTTAATCTACCAAACGAAACTACTTATTTTGAAATACATTATTTTTTGAAATAAAAAACTTGTAGCTTCGAAATAACTTCTTTCAAACAGTCTTGAAAATAACATTAACAACTTAAAATCATTTGGTAAGTAAAAATATCACAAAATTAAGTTTTTCTTAAAAAGAAAGGTTTCATATACTATCTAAAATAATAGTACTCTATATAAATTAACATTAATTATATATGTTAAATTAACCAAAGGAGCATTGCTCCAATGGTATCACTTACCCATCGTAAATGTTCAGTTGACCAGTTAAAGGAGAGCTTTTGGGAAATAGGTCCTGAGTTCAATCTCAACTCCTGACTGAAAGGTCGTTGGAACAGGTGCTCATTGCATGGCATTTGTCCTTGGGGAAGAGTCAGTCGAAAACTAAAAGGGTGCATGGGGTCAGGGTTTTCCTGCCAGTTTAAACCTTTTTAGAATTATATATGTTAAATTAAAGGATAAATGTATTTAATAGTAGTTGTAAAGAAAAATCATAAAATTTTAGTTTTATTTGTGTGTTAAAGGTATTGTACAATATATCCATTACTTAGAATACTTCATTCTAAGAATTTTTAATGACAAACCCGGTCAAAACACCGAAACTGTTTTATAAATTAATTGGTCACGAATGATGTTAGGTCCTCTCATATACACGAAAACAGTTGATACACAAAAACAATTTTTTAATAACATCGACACTTTTAAAAAAAATTACTGCAAAAAATTATTTAGATGCGAACTATCATTGAAAAAGTTAAACTATGTGCAACAGCACACAACAAAAGTGTAGTACGTAGTTACATTAGTACTTTAGACCCAATTTAGAGGAAAATGTCACGTGATAGCAAAAAACACTCTTTTTAACTGTATATGAATATTTTACTTTTATATTCTCTCTCCAAACCGTCTTCTTCCTCCACAAGTCAGATCCACAATTTCAACATTTTTTTCATTCCAGTGGTGCTCTACCATATCATCGCAACCAGAGTTATTAACCACGACATTAGTTGTAGGGGGAAAATGTCGACAAACACAACGATGGTTAGGACAGAGGTGGTGAAGACGGTGCTAGTAAGGACATCGATGGTTAGGACGACAACAATAACAATCTTTCTATAACAGGTAGGTGTAAATGTCTGAAAATTCAAACTTTCTAAGTCAAGAATAGTCCCAAACGCTTTATTATATAGTAAGATATAAGATTTGGGTTATCTTGGATACCTTTTATCCTTCGGATACAAGGGGACTGATCCAGCCCGTCCATCTCATTCATCCTACGGTTAGATGCAATAAAAAAGGCGGAGGGGTAGTTTAGTCATTTTACTACTCCGTCCAAAACCTTACATCACATACACTTTCTCCTTCAACCGCCATTTCCATTTCACACTAAAAAACACGCGCACTAAAAAACACACACATACAAACACTCAATAACCGTCATCTTCATCGCAAAAATAACCATCGATAACATCAAATAACATAGATCCAGATCAGAAATCAAGATCAAAGATGAAATCGAAGTGTAAAACCGAGGCTTATTCGAGAAAACCAGATACAAAAATGATTAAAACAAGGCAAAGAGGTAGAAATACAGATCCACTGCTTTTTCTATGTTTTTAATGCTTTTTCTATGCTTATTCTGTTTCTATATGCTTTTTCTATGATTTTTATGCTTTTTCATTGCTTTTTATATAATTATATGATGAATAGAGTAGATCTAACATAAGAAACTTCATTTTTAAATTTTAACCGAGTTTCTTTGTTTTAATATGGCTTGCATGCGAATATAATCATCTCGGTTGATAAAAAACATGAACAAAATAGATTTTAAAAAGGTTTAGCAAAAATGGTAAAAACAAATTCATATATGATAAAGCTTATCATACATGATATATGAGATGGAAAATTTGACTTTTTATATCTTTTAAAAAACAGAGGTTTTCTAGATTCATACATCATATATGATAAAAAGTATATCATATATGATAAAACCTTATCATATATGATATATATATATATATGTATGATATATCATATTTGATATATCATATATATGATATATCAACTCGCAATACTTATCTCGCAATACTCAACTCGCAATAAGCCTGATATCGCAATATGCCTGATCTCGCAATATGCCTGATCTGTAATAAGTTGAACTCGCAATAAATTGGGTTTGTTATCTCGCAAAAATCTGAACTCGCAGTAAATAGGGTTTCTTATCTCGCAAAAAGCTGAACTCGCAATAAATAGGGTTTGTGAACTCGCAATAAGCTGAATTTTCGAGAAATTTCAATAAAAACGAGCCAAACGCTAAAAAAATTTGTGTTTTTCACCAAAACCAAATTCCCAAATCACTAAGATAGGAGAAGGTTTTTAGCAAGGTTTTTACCATTCAGAATTATGTTTCAATCATAATTCTTCTTTTTTATTACATGTCGCATATCATATATTGTTAGCATCAAAATATTGAGTCAAACAAGAATGTTTGGTCATAGGTTTATATGTATCGTCTATTAGAACGTTGTAATAGGTAGTAGGATAGTTGGTATCATTTTCTTTTTCGGTGTATTGACTCTCCCATTGTTTGATGAAAGGATCTTCTTTTTTCTCTTTCCTCCATTTCATCAAGATATATTGTCCCTATTGGAACGCCAAGCATCTCTTGCACCTCCTCTCTTGTTATTTTAATCGGTCCATTTGCATGTCTCAGCTCCATGCTCTGTGGATGGAACTTCTCGACAACATGGTACAACAGATGTGAATTTAACCTCATCTATAGGAAACTCTATATACCTCCCAAATCCAATTTTTATAAGAACCTTTTTCCTCTCATATGACAATCCTATAGTTGCTTCAAACAACGATTTAGGCGAGCATTTAGTCAAGACAGTCGGGTATACTTTTTCCTGTTTCTATTTACCTGGCCCTCTGCCCTTCTTTTCTTTTACCACAACCAGTTGGTAGTCCTCATCATCTCCTTTAGATACACTCTTTTTTGACTTTTTTCCTTCAAACGGCGAAGGTGTGGCAAGTACCATCTCTGATGTGCTAGCTCCATGTACAGACTCTTGCTCCTCTTCGTCCTCACTTTCTCTTCTCTCATGCATGATCTCATCTTCATCTTCTTCACTTGATTCCTCCACTAGAGTTGTTGCTTGTTTTCCAGTTGTCTTTTTACCTCTGTTGTAGGTTTGATTTTGTCTTTTTGACCCTTTGGTTGAACCTTCTTCTTCCTTTTTTATTCTATTTTCCTTTTTTATGTCTTTCTTATTCTTCTTTTTTGTCTCTTCTGCTTCTTTTTGTGGTTGCTTCTTCTTTTCCATAGCAGAAAAGCGTTCTGTGTGGCAAAATAATTTAAAATGTGTTAGGAATATCATATATGATAAAAATATCATATATGATATTACTATGTTTGCTTCAGAGTGTATGCAATATCATATATGATAAAAATATCATTCATTTTACCTTTTTTCGTTGGTGGAGGGTTGATGAACTTAATCTTAGTTACGTTCTTCAACACGTCTTGCACCTCCTCTTCTTTCTCAGATTCAGTGCTTCTTCTTCTTCGTCTGTTGTCTGTTTTTCACGATGACTTCCTTTCTCTTCATCATCCTCGTTTGCTTCTTCCTCGTCTTCATCATTGTTTTCCTCATCACTTCCCTATGGCTCTTCTTTCTCATCATCGTTGTTAGCTTCTTCTGATTCAACTTTTTTAGACTCAGGTTCTTCCTTGTCACTTTCAGTTTCGTTATGTTCATACTCTTCCACGCTACTTATTTTTTCATCCTCGGTTGTTGTTTCTTCCTCTGATCCACTTTCTTCTAAATTTTTTCAAAGGAAATAGTTGTTAGGAATGTATGTTTTTCATAATTAACAATATATTTTTTTATCATATATGATACATTGTATAATTTTTTACCTTGTGGACTCGCGATTGCTTTTTCCACTTTCTTTGCTTTGCCCTTGGCTACAACAGCTTCTTTTTTTCCTTTAGCTTTAACGTCGTGTTTTTCTCTTTCACGAGCAGGAGCTTTTTCCTTTACTAATTTCCTTGTCACTGCAAATGAGACCTACTTATCGAATTTGATACTTATTTTACATTCTTATTTTTTTTAATTTTTTATCAGTTGCATCACTTTACCTGAGTTTGTTCTACCAGTTTCTTTTTCGACTCTTTCCATTGTTGTTGTAGTTGGTTTATCTAGAATAAAAGCGTAAAGTTAGAAAAATTTACATTTTTAGTGCTATATGATATATTACCTATCAAATATGATATATTATATATGATAAAGTTTTATCGTATATGATGTCTCATTTATCAACTATCAAATATGATATATCATATATGATAAGATTTTATCATATATATTTTAATCATAATTCTGCTTTTTTATTGCATGTCACATATCATATATTGTTAGCTTCAAAATATTGAGTCAAACAAGAATGTTTGGTCATAGGTTTACATGTATCTTCTATTAGAACGTTGTAATAGGTAGTAGGATAGTTGGGAGTCACGGGCTTGAATTGAAGCTACTTTTAGTCCAAAGTCAAGTCGGACCCATTATCATTTAGCTCAAATGCCACATGTAGGCTTCGCTATAACTAGTACCATCCTAGCATGTTAGGATGGTGTTGGTTCATTTTCATTTTCTCATTCTTAATCTAATATCACAAAGTTTCAAACCATTCTCTCTCTTTTCTCTCTCTATTTTCTCTCTCTAAACTTCATCTCTTTTCATCTATTTTTCTATCTATTTTCTTAAGTCTCCTTATGTTGATTATGTTCTCATCATGTCGATCATGCCATCATGCTAGACATCGAAAGATTCCAGTAAATCCTGCTTTCATGATAGTCATGGTTGGTTTTCATTGATCATGCTTTCAGGCAAATCCTCTTGAATTTTGTGTAACCACACTTTAACGTTTCTCTATGCAACCAAAATGAGGTATATACTGGCATTGCCAGGTTATCATGATGGTCTTTCTAACCGTTTAACTGATCATAGTTCCTTTAAAATTATGACAAATGATCGACCCCATACCGATCATTTCATGTGCATTCCATGTGTACTCCATGTACCGTATTCCATGTGTATTACACGTACCTAAATCCATGTGTATCTCACTTGCAATACTTCACGAGTATTCGCAAGTCGATTCTGAATCATCTCAGGCATATGTCCACTTGCTGATATTCTACAAGATTGTTGATGCCGCTCATAGCTTGTAGATGTTACTTGGGTTGATGTTGCTGATGTTTGGAGACGCTACGAGATGCTGATGCTGTTCACAACCTGGAGATCTTACAAGACGAAGGCAAAGTCGTTAGATCAAAGCGATCGGACGAGAAGATGCTTCACCATCAGACGATTTTCATCAATCATTGTCCCTAATTCTTAGTTACATGTCACACGTCATTCAGTTGTCGTTTCAGTCATATGAGTGCAAACCGGTACCAGCCGGCCACTTAGCTGAATAGTTACATGAATCGCAGTCATGAGAATGACCGTCATGGAACTGACAGACAGGACGATAGTAACCACTACTATGACAGCAACTATCCTAGAAATCGCAACCGAGGCTCCGTCTGCGGACGTGATCAGACATACAATTGATCAGTAGTCCAACCGATCCGCCAATTCTGGCATAATAACCTAATATTGTGGTTCTATTTGTTTCACATCTCGAGACACATGTCAAGACATCAGTCAAGACACATGTCTCACGTATACTTTCTGAAGAAACATGTCAAGACACCAGTCAAGACACATGTCATGCTTACATTTCCCAAGACACGAGTCAAGACACATGACTCACGTCCAATTATGGAACATTTCTAAGAAATTCGAGGTACCCTCCAAGGGTATATCTAGTTTGTTGTGCCATGCATTAATCAGGCCACAAGAATTTCAGTACCATTACCGGCGCATCAGTGAGAACTGTCATGTTGCCCGATGAAACTTTCATTTCTTGTACCCATATCCCATAGATTCATGACCATGAAGGGCTCCATTCGTATTCCCCATGTATACAAAGGTTTTTCCTCTAGCCTAATGATAAGATCCAAGCTGCTAACGCATTTCCTCAGACAGATGTGAGGTGAATTTTATCCTAATTATGGACTACGAACAACACACCATGCTATGATTCATGATTATGTACAGTAATGTTCAGGCTCCTGAATACATTCAGCTTGATTTTCCATCAGGAAAATCTGTACAAATTATATATGCTTACAAGCATGTGCCTTGTTAGCCACGGTTGCTAAAATTTCCTAGCTGTCAGTAAGACACGACCACTTAAGTCCTTTTACGCATAGCCAATTGATTATTTCAAAATCATCCCATACATTCCAGAAGAACATACAAGGAGAAGGATGGTACCATGAGATTATGTGTCGACTACCGTCGATTTAAACAAATCACCATTCATAACCGTTATTCTCCTCCACGCATTGATGACATGTCCAATCAACCGTATGGTGTTAAGCACTTTACAAGAACGGATTCATGATCATGATGCCACCAGTGACGAGTGAAAGAGCAGGACATGTCCATGACTGCTATTTATACACGACTTGGTCATGCTAAATTCATGATTTTGTATTAGTCTCATAAATGCTCCAACAGCATTATGGACTTAATAAATTGAGTTTCCATGAACTCATAAGCAAATTCATCAGCGTTTTCATTGAGGATAACCTGATTTCCTCTAAGTCTAGAGAAGAATAGGAAGACCATATTTGCACTATGTTGCAAATTCTATGACAAGAGAAATTTTACCCTGGAAAATTTTCCAATATCAGTTCTGTTTGATTACAATGACACGCTGAATCACATGGGTTTCTACGGTTAATCTTACCATGACTCAGCTTACGCGTAAAGGAGAGAATCCTACACTACATTAGGTGTTCTAGAAAATCCTACGCTAGGAGAAGTCTAAATTCAGAGACTCAGAATTTCGCAAACTTCTATGTATCAAGTTTCTACGAAGCAAGATACAGTTACGTTCAGATCTAAGTACCTGACATACCAACATGTTATGATAGAACACCACCAGACCAGGATGTCTTTCCATCATCAGAAATGGTGAACAGAAATAGGACAAGATCTCCATGAATTTTTGGTTACCAGATTAACGCAAACTCAGAAGAAGCATGATGTTATCTGGGTTATTGCCAATAATTGATCAAGTCTTTGGAATCCTTACATCCGCAAGGATTTCAAAACCAACAGACTGATCAGACATGTTCCAGCCAAGGCTCATCCGATCACTTGGTAATCCGTCAGCTAACGGGCCAGACAAAGGTTCGCATATATGCTCCTTATTTACGTTCACGTTCTTGTTTAAATTTCACGACTTGCGTTCACGCTCACGTTCATGACACTATTCACGTTCATGATTGTATCTTGGCTTACGATCTTACGTTCATTTTCGTTCTGGGAAGTTTTGCAAGAACTTGAGAGACCAGACTCAAGTTTAGTATACTCTCTATCCTCAGACAGACGTTCCACGTAACATTCCACGTCTCACCTTATGGCATTTGGCGATACCGCCGCCGTATTCCATGTTCACGATATGTTTCACATGTCATGTTCATTCCATGTTCCTCATATCACGTTCACGATATGTTACACGTATCATGGATCAGGATATGTTTGCACATACGACACTCACCATATCTCCACGTATCATGTTCAAAAATTTTCCACGTATCACGTTCAAAAATTATCACGTATCACGTTCAAAATTTTTCATGTACTACGTTTCTTTATGTCTCGCTCATCGTTGCTAATTATCAGGTAAGTTAGGGTGTTTTGCACGATAACGTTTTAGTTTCCCTTACACGTTAATTCTTATTCCCTCGATCAAATTCAGGGGATCTACCTTACGTTGATAACCAAGAACTTCTTCGTATTCCAAGTCAAGGTCAGGAGGACCAAGATTTATCATTTGTGTCAAGATCTTGTGAAGGAACCATTCCAAGAGGGAAGCCACTTGGAAACGGACAAGTTCATCCAGACTTCTTATCCATTTTTCTCTTATCAATTAGATATGTCCTTTCAGTCACGTCATGTTCCATGTCCTTTCAAGACATGTCTCGTTCCACGTTCCTTCTGCCATGTCACCTGCACGTTCATTTATCTTACATACCCTCTTAGTTTGATTCGGGTATGTTTCTCTTTCAGTTTATGTTATCTATAATTCGGGGACGAATTATTCTTTTTAGGGGGGAAGAGTTGTAAAACCCGCATGCTTTTACCATGAAGTTGTCAAAGATGCAATAAAAAATAGGAAAGAAGAGCAGGACAGGAGGTCGTTAAGAGTGCCACCTGGACAACTCGGAAGGCAAAGAAAAAAACAATTTAAGACTTTATTTTTAATTTCATTTGTAATATTTTAGTTTGTTTTAAAGACTTATGATTTGTAATAAGTGTGTAGACACTTATCCTTTTGCTACTAAAATCAAGGAAAAACAAGACCTAATCATGTGTTTAATATCGTAAAAGTCGGATTTACGCGTGGTTTTGTGTTTTTGTGTGAAATAGGTACAAATGATCAAAAGGAAAGAAAACACGGGATTTCACGGTCAAATGTTGAAGAAAAGTCCAAGAAAGAGACAAAGACAAAGTCAAAGAACCAAAAGTGTGTCAAAGATCACGAAAACCGGCAAATTCAACACGAGATCAAAGAAAAGATCATCAAAGCCAAATCGAGCTCGTTTTTAGTGGATTTAATATTATTGGATTTATTTGGGCCAAGTGGGTCCCACATTTGGGTAAATGGGCTCAAAAGCCCATTTGGAAAGTGGTATTATGTTTTTAAATGGATAAAACCCAATATAAGCCCATTTACTACAAAAATTTGAAATGAATGGAAGTTTTGGGTTACAAAAGCCCAAACTCAAACGGATGAAGCCCAATATTAATAAAAGGGACGAATGGAAATAGAAAAATTGGCCCAAGGTGAAACAAAAGGGACGGTTAATATGTTCCCTGTTCAACACCTCAACTCACACAATATTTACTCAACCTCACACGTTTTAATAAATTATTTACCCAACCCTTATCCCCACTCACACGTTTATTTACTTACCCACACAATTACCCATTCCTCATTTGTTTTCGTTACAACCAAAGCACTCACCTTCTTTCTCTCCCAAAAACAAACGCAGTCACCACATTTTACCCCAAACCCTAATTCACCCTAAATCAAAAATTACCCAAGAATAAATGGGGCTTTTACCTAAATCGTGTGATTCACACGTTTCTCAAATAAACCCCCCCTTAATTCAGGAAGAACACTAGGTGGTCCTCAATCTACGTGGATCCTATCCTTGCTCTGATTGGTTGTACCAAATCACCATCTCCCACTCCACCAATCTTTGCAATCCACATCAGCCTTCAAGAAGCACAAGAAACACATATTACTGCCACGAGGGCGATCCATGTGACCCCTGATGATTCTCCACCGTTGATCAAGAAAGAGAAGGTAGGAAGAAGAAAAGAGTGGCTGAGATTGAAGATTGCTCACAAAACTTCATGAAGAAGGTTTCTAAGGTTTCCCTATAAAAACCCATATATTCGGTAATTCATGGATGCCTTTTTTATTTTATTTTATTTTTATGCAAAATTAGTTTTAGGTAAATTGTAATTTCAATTTTTTTCCAGTATTGTACTCTTTTAATATTGATGAAAAGTTCGTTTGATTTTAATTAAATTCGTGTCTTATTTATTTTATTAAAGTTAATTGCAATTTAAATTCATGTTCTGATTTTGGATTAATTAAATTAAAGTAAAAAGGATATTAAACTTCCCTACTGGAAGTTTGAAAAAATCTGGTTCGAGTAGATGTTTTTGGTTCGTGGTTCGAGTGGAGTTGATGTTTGATGGTAAAGATGGTGTTCTGATTCGGTTCAAAGACGGCTCAGCGCCGATCTTCTCCTCAACGGAATTCTCCAAAAGGTTTTATATCTCTATTTTTTATTTTACAAGTTTTAGATTAATCTGTTTTATTTGTTACTTGTTATGCTTTTGGTTGTTTTAATCTGATAGAAGTTGTATGGATGCATATCTGTTTTGTTTGAGTTTTGGTTTATCTACTTGTTTATCTACTGTTTAAGTATTGGTTTAATATAATCTGCTTGTGTAGTTTTGTTTATTTGGAATTAAGTTTGTTTGGATCTGTTTTATTTACTTTGTAAGATTTATTGCTTATTTTGTTTGTTTAAGTTTCGATTTGTTAGTTTTGCTTTGTTTTTCTTATTTAGATTTGAGATTATTTGGTATTTAAGTTTGTTCCGGTTATTGATATGCTTATTAGATTTGCTTATTAGATTTATCTGCTTATTTAGTTTGCGAATTGTTAGCTTGCTTATTTTTCAGTTAATCTATTTGCTTATTAAGTCTCTACTGCTTATTAAATTTTGTTCTTTTTTTAGCTTATTTGCTTTATGTCTGCGAGATTAATTTGCTTATTTGATTCTGAGTAGTTTGGCTTATCTTTGTGCTTGTTGCTTATTTTTGCTGCTTATAAATCTCACAGACTCATTTGGTCTGTGAGTTCATGTTTAAATTCCAAAAATAAAAAATATTCCAAAAATTTGTCTCCTAAGGGTCTCGAACCCCTGACGACCAGCTTAACAGTCAAACGCCTTAACCAACTCCTCTAGGCTCCTATTTGTGTTTATTCTTAGTTCATTTAATTAATATAGGATCTTTTTTAATCATAGCTGACAGATTTAATTAAGTTTTAAATACAAGTTTTAGTTTTATTAAATTTAATTAAAAGTTTTATATGAATTTCCTTTTATTAAGTTTAAATAAAAAATAAAAAGATAAAAAATATTTTAATTACTTTTCGAAATTTAAATTGTTTTTAAAGTTAGTTTTTAAAATTAGTTTTCAATTAATATAGGTTTTATTTAAAAATAGTTTTTAATAGATTTCATTTAAAAGTGTTAGTAGAAATTAATTAGAATAGATTAAATTTAAGTTTTATTTTTAAAATAGTTTTAAAATAGTTAATTAGTGTTAATTAATAATTATTTTTTTATATTTTCTTTTTAATTAGTTTAAATAGTTGTATTTTTAGTTTTAAAAATACCAAAAAGTTTTAGTTACCAAAAACAATTAATCCACGTTAAATCGGAAATCAATTCGAGTCGATCCGAGGAACGAAAAATAGACATTAAAAGAATTGCAAAAATTCTAACATTAATTTTCTTAGCCTATCCGCAGGGAAAGGGGTACACGACATGCAGGAGAACCCATGATGGGTTGCTCTAAGCTTGAGGTTAACTAGTCATAGATCATAGATCGGTTAATAGGAATCCATTAGTCCGACTACCCCTGAGTCATGGTTCCTACCTTAAAAGCTTTAACGCTTAACCCACTAGAACATTAGGCTGGGCAAAAATATTAGTGAACTGATTTAGTTTAGAAGCAGTTACATATCTTATCCACTGGGAAAAGGAGTACGCGACATGCAGGAGAACCCATATAGGTTGCTTTAAGCTTGGGGTCAACTAGTCGTAGATCATGGATTGGTTAATAGGCATCCATTAGTCTGACTACCCCTGAGTCATGTCGCCTACACCTGACGTACCACTGAAACACTTGGATAGAATCGTAGGGAAGAAAAGTTACAGACGGTAAAGTAGGATGTACCGCATCTTGGGGATTCAACTTGCTTAACTTGTAATCCGTCGAATTTTCTGTTATGGAATGCAGTTAAGATGAATCTTTTGTTTGAAATGTATTGTTCTTGTGTTTCAATTATGCAATCTTATAGAATAGAACCATATTGGAAAACATGTAAAGAATGATAAACAAAACTATCATATATGATACATGGGTATCATATATGATACATATAAGGTATACGAAAATGAGACAACAACTTATCAAATATGATACATTAGTATCATATGATAATCCAAAAAAAACTTGTAAAAACGTGTAAAGAATGATAAAAAAATATCATATATGATACATGGATATCATATATGATACACATAATTATTCAACTTTCAAAACCAGTTCATGACTCAATCATATATGATAATCCCAAAAATAGAGTATTAAAACAACTTCTGATTACTCAAAGTGATCAAAAGATAGTATCATACATCATAATAACATGTTCAAATACAGCAAAGAAAATAAAACGGAAAAAACCCTTGATGAAGCATATCTTATTTTATTCAACTTCATCCACTTGTACTTGCATATGCAACAGGTTGATCCTCGACTACGACTTCCTCCTGTGGCTTAAAAGTGCAAGTCCTCTTGTTATATCAGTACCTCCTCACACCGAACATGAATTCTTGTTCGTCTTTCTTTTCTCGATAGCTTTCTCTCTTGCACCTTTAATACACAGCTTTTGACGTCCAGGACGTCCTCTAGAGCTTGCATGACCTGGATTATCAACCAAACGTACCGGCGGCTGAGAGACACTATCTTCAGTTGCTTCAACTTCTCAATAAAAGCACCCAACCTAGGCTCGTCTTTGATCAACAAATGCACACAGTGATCAACAATATATGTCGCCTCGCTCGCATAATTCTCCACAACAACATTCTTCTCCCCATACTTGTTCCTCTTGTTCCTCAACGCAGCAGGAATAAGGTTCTTGGTCTAACGCCTAATTTATTTCTGAGGGATCATCTCAATATTGGCATTCTTGAACACGCAAAAAATATGCCTGCATAATATCCCAACCATCGCAAACAACTGACATGTACAAATAACTGAACCATCATCTACGTTGCGCAAGACCTAGAAAAAATAAACAAAAAAGGAGTGAATATCATATATGATAAGAAATACAGAATAATATCATATATGATAACATATGCTTTATGAAAAAAAAAGTAAAAAATTATATCAATAAAAAACTCACATACCTTGTACAACCCATCTCTCTAGTAAACATGTCTACATCATCATCTTCATGCTCCTTCTCCTTATCATTGTCATTTTTCTTCTCTTTCACATTCTTAAAAGACTCGCCAAGTTTAGCCTTATCAGTAACCTTATCCTTCATCTTCTTCTTGGTCTTCTTACCAAGCTCTTTAAACAAAATGTCTCACTCTGATAACAGAAACCTCGGATCCCTCGGCCACACTCTTAAAATCTATCTGGCAACACCACAATCTAACGAAAATATATTTCTGAACCAACTCAAACAGCGTACGAGTGTAAACAATTGCAGCATGCTTCTCAATCTTGAGTAGAGTCCTAAACTTTAGCACAATATCCATTGTACTATGATCCATTCTCTCTTGAACATGCCTTTGCTTCTCCATCACCATCTCAAAGCAATCCATAAAGTTCATAAGCGTCAAGCTAGAATTGGTAAGGTGGGAGAAGAAAGAATTCTCACTCTCAGATCTAGACGTAGTCCTCATCAGTCCACACAACAGAGAGTCAAAAAAATAAGCAGTGATCCAAGTTGAACGAAGATTATACATCTTCGTCAGCCACTTCTGTTTCTGCAAATTAAACTCTGCCATCAGATCACCCCATCTGGTTTCAAACTCCTCGGGACCAATGTACATGTTCCATACAATATGGTTCAACTTCTCTCTAAAATTCGTCTCGTCGTATATTTTAGCACATATTTGCAAAAAGAGAAGGTCAAAATAGTAAAATGAAACAAAACTATCAAGTATGATAACATAACCACAACCCTAAAAAACTAATGTTTTGAATCAAATTCTATTCTCACATCATATATGATACTAGTTTCAAATCATATATGATATTACTCACACATCATTAAGATGTTCATCAAATATGATACACTGCAAAAAAAGTACCTTTGCTGGAAGCTTCTGCGTGATATGCCACATGCACAGCTTATGCTTTGTACCAACAAACTCGGCTCTAATGGCATTCCTCATCTCCTTATCTTGGTCAGTGACTACTATACTGGGGGCTTTACCAAAGGCTTTAATGAAGGCTTTAGGTAACCAAACATAGGATTCCATGGTCTTGTTATTGAGCAACCCAACAGCAACTATAACACGCTTCCTATGGTTGTCAATCGCCGTAAAAGGAACAAATACCATTTTGTACTTGTTTGTCTTAAACGTGCATCAAAAGAGACAACATCACAAAATTCCTTGTAGTTATACTTGGACACTTCATCAGCCCAGAATATGGAAACAATCTCGGCCTTGTTAACCAAATAATCAAAAGAAAAATGAGGCACATACTCCTTCCTATTCTCCATCTTTTTTATCAACATCTGCGCGTCATAGTCCGCGATGTAACAGTTTACGCTACGAAAGAAGTTCTTAAATTTAACCATAGTACCATGAACGAGAAGATAAGAACCCTTGATAACGGTCAGAAGGTGATGAGCTCTTGTAGCACCAATATTCACACTCGTACCCTTGAAAATAAACACTTGCTCCGCATATGTTAACTGCCTCTTATTCTTGGACAGATGCTTGTACTCATCGTGTTTAAGCTCGTGATTGTGGATAGTATCAAATATACTCAACTTGAACTTCGTGGTACCAGGGATCAAGTCAAACATAACACGAGCTTTACAACCGGTGATATGCATATTTGAATGCCTCATTTGGTTGTAACCATTCTCTAAATATAGGGTGTCTACATGTATATCCTTGGGGGAACCCTTCCTATTTCAAACCAAATAATTTTGCTTCACAATCCCGCTCCTCAATCTTTTCTGACACGATTTCCTAACAATAAAACCAGCTTTTTTGGCATACTTCTTGTAAGCAGCAATACAATGCTCAACTGAATCGTACTCTCTCCCTTTAACGAGTAAAATCTCGACAGACACTTTTGGAATGTAGTAAACCGTACCACCAGGAGTATAAAAATTAGAATGAGTCATATACCACTCAGGATTCCGCACAACATTGAACTCTGTAAAAAATATATAAAACAACAAAGAACAATCATCATACTAGAAAAACATATATGGTAACACATAACTAAAAATAGGTATCATGTAAACATCATATATGATAGACATGTATCATATATGATGTACCATGTATCATATATGATAGATCTTATATGATACATGGTACATCATATATCATACATGGTACATCATATATCATACATCATATATGATACATGGATATCATATATGATACATGTCTATCATATATGATACATGGATATCACATGTGATACATGTATATCACATATATGTAAAAATAGAAACATCATATATGATACATTGCTATCATATACGATACATTGTGAAGATATACTCAGATTAACAAAAACTAGCAAACTTACTGTTAATAGCTTCCGCTTCATCACCGTCTTGTTCATACGCAGAAATCTCATCCACAAGATTATGAAGAACGCTTTTGGATGGAACATCGAGACCTTGATCGACACTAACCTGATCACTAGATGAATCAGCCGACATAGAACATTCAACAACAACACTCTGATCTTCAGAATCACCCGAATCCATTATCAAACCTAAGAAACTCTTAGAAAACAACAATTCATGAAGATCAAACCCTCCTTTAATATCATATATCAAAAAAATCAACAAAAAATCAACGAATCCAATTATATTCATAATCTTATAAATAAGCTAATAGAATCAAAGCTTAATAATAAGCTTATCAATGAATTCAACTAATAAGTCGATCGGGAGAACTAACATGAACGTAATCTTATTAATAAGATAAAACAATAAAATTAAAAAAAACTATATGAATGTTACCTGGTAAATCGATAGATAGATCGTGATGTTTGATGCAACGTGTATGGCGGTTATAGAGAGAGAAACCTATAGAGAGAAACTACCAGAGGATCGGGGACGAAGAAAGATAAATAATGGAATGTGTATGTTAAAAGAGTATATATTTTCCCAAGGTGAAAAGACTAAAATACCCATGTATTATAAAGTGGAGATTTAATATCAGCCCTTGGATGAGATGGAGGTGGAAGGTGGAGATGTGTCCCCTTGTATATTAGAAAACTTCGGTATCCAAAAGAACTTAAATCTGTATATAAACACAAAACAAACGAAAAAAATATATGTTTGTACTTTTATAATATAGAAAATAAAATTATCACAACTTTCGGAAAATGGAAACGGTTTTCAAATCAACAATCGATAAACCGCCACGAAAGAATTCTACACAATTTTCCCCACAACAGCGTCAAAATTTGATTAAGGGAAAGTTAAGTATATTAATGTACGTTATAAAGTGGGTCAATAAGAAGTTACTTTTTAAAAAAACAATCTCTTACAAAACACACTAAATACAAATATAACACACAAGATTGATCCTGGTTTGTTTTCTCAAGGAAATTTTAGATTTAAAACTTTTGTTTTGGTTTGGACAAATGATTATGAATAAATGGATTCAAAACGTTAATAAAAATTCTACGTTTTAAAATGATTAAAGCTAAAAACTAGAATCTCAAAAAGCAAATAACTAGAATATCGCAAAACGAGACAAATTATAAAATAGTATAAAAATAATGAAATCTATATTTTTAATTTGTTTATTTTATTTATTTATTTATTATATATAATTAGTAATATTAAAATAATAATCTAAAATTATTAAAATATTAAAATCTATTATTCATTTGTTATTATATTTATAAAATTAAAATTATAATAAAACAATAAAACTAAATTAACTAGAATTCTAAATCTAGCAACTAGATGGGCTACTAATATATTCACAAATTTAAGATAAACTAATTCAGGCCCAATATAAGCTGAGTCTAACTAATCTAAGAGGAGGGACAAAAACTGAAAAAAAAGATTAACCTAAAGGGGGCTAAACAAATTAGTACCAAACATAAATACAACTAAAACCTAGGGATCTAAAGTGCCAACTTTTTCAAATTTATAAAAACAGGCTTAATGAATGTTTTAAGCTAGAACTCGACGTTTAAGCAACTTGTTGAGCTCGTTCAAATTGCAAAACACTCAAAATGGTATTTTAGCTAGGCAAGTATGAGACATGAGATAAGCTGAACGTTCCTATTCGAGTTAATAAGCTTGTATATATTATGAGATTGAGCTTATTACTAAATCTTATTAATCCATCTTTTCAGGAAGTACTTATCGGCCAAGAAAAACGAATTTGAAAAGAGAAAATGTTGAATAAGCTCTAGAAATAAACAATTGCCACATGATAGGCTAACACAATTTATTGAAGACTTATTTTTTATGAAAAATCTTTAAAGTTTCTTTTTGAACATATTAAATTCTATAAAACCTACTTTGATTCAACTCTAATGCTTTAGAAATGATCTTGACATAAGATTACCACTTTACAATATTTTACAATCAATCATATTATGAAACTTTTTAAGTGTTCTATCATACTAAGCTATAAAGCTAAGGACCTAAAAACAGATTAAGATACACTTCTAAAGTTCTGAAACACCTAATATCTACATCTATAACCTGCTGAGAAGTGAGTAATTAGTCTGTAAAAGCTATTAAATTTTAACCCATAAATTTTATTAACAGATTTCCTTTTTGACTTTCAGACCTTAGTGTTTTTGAATAAAACAAATTGATTCCTAAACCTACTAATGAGTATCTAAACTATGACAACTGAGAAATGCAAGTAGAATCCACAAATCTAAGAGATTACAACAATTCCAAACACCAATTAAACAAAATAATACTATGACTATCTGGCTGACAGAAACAAGTTAGAATAAACTAAACAACTATGAATAAAATAAGTTAAGCAAGTCTAAATCACCCAAGCACAAGTAATTATATACTACAATTACATTAACAATAATCAAGGAAAATTTGAAAAGGACTACGAATATACTCTATAAGTTGACTTTTTGAACTAGAGATAATTCACTAACTACACATATAAATCTTTCTATTCTTTTGTACAATAGGAATTTAACACCCCCAAATTTACTCGTAGCAAAACCAACCATATGGGTGTTAAGAAATAGCATAGTCACAAAAGACTAAAAATAACAACTCTAAAAGAGACATTTTTAGATAAAGGGTTCCATTCATAAAGATCAGAGTATTGGTCCCATAAACCGTTACCAACAATTCTTACGCAATTCTTTTAAAGTACACAAACATTTAAAAGAAAAACGATAGTTGAATGGAATGAAAACATATTTCCCAAAATTTTAGCGCTTGCCTCCTCGTCCATTCCAAACCTCCAGCACCCATCTTTAATTACCTGAGATAAACATGCTTAAAAAGTCAACTAAAAAGTCGAGTGAATTTATAGAGTTTATAAGAATAATAAGTGAACACAAGAATTTTTAATCATCTGAAACTAATCACACAGACGAGTCATATATATAGATAAATGCATTAAGCTCACGCCACTGAACGTTAACCAACATATCAAACCGAGTCACTTACGGCGCTCCTACTAACAGGTAATATTGTCATATCCCAACGACCTCTTATGCATAATATCTCTGTCAGGTGTTCACAAGGATACAAACCGTAGGATAAGGCTGTCAAACCAAATAGATCTATCATATGAATTAGGGTTTACCCCTTCGAGTAATTAACAGTGCATGAAATTTAGGGACTTCATTAGACAATGGTACTTATGCATTTATCATCACATTCGGGTCCAGCATACCGAAAACAACTTGTGTTCATTTTATAAAACAACATGTATCCCATTCGCGGTTTATAGTAAAACATTTAAAGTTTAAAGGCGAGGCTTTTAACTCACCTTTAAGCGAACGGAACGGATGACGGATGAATAATGGAACCGGTATGTAGAAGAGTAGATAGTAGAATTCCAGGCTATTCGTGACCTACAAAAGTGATCAGGCCCCTTAATACGCGTTTTATATGCTTATAAAACAATTATACGAAAATAATTCGATAAAAATGTATTACGGGTAAAAATTTGCACCAACACTTAAGTCAAAGTGAACCAAGGATAAACATTTGATGTCTGATTTTGGCAAATATGAAAATTTGTTCGTCTCGATTCAATTCGAATTGATCTCCGGTTAAATGTGTGACTCAGTCGTTCTTGGTGAATAAAAAGAAAATGTCGTTGATTATCTATAACTAATTAAAAAGTAAATGCGAAAAGTAAAAAGAATAAACTAAAGACGAATGACAAATAATAAAGAAACATAAAACAAGACGAATATTAAAAACTAAAAATTAAAACGATATTAAAACGAATATAAAAACAAATATTAAAAGAAACAATTAATAAAAGTAAAAGCGAAAATAAAAAAAATAAAAATAAACTTTTCGAATTAAAAATAAAACTTACTTAAATAAAAGTGAAAGAAATTGGATTATAAAACTATTTTAAAAAGAAACGAAACAAATAATAAAACGTAAATTAAAACAAAACAATTAATAAAAATAAATGTAAAAGAAGAAATTAACTTTCGATTTGAAAATAAAGTTTACTTAATGAAAAATGAGAGAAAAAAACTAAGATGGTACTTTAAAGCTAAACGAGGCAAAACCTAAAGCGGATACTAAATAAAAGATAAAACTTGAACTTTACGAAAAAATACTAATTTTAAAATTAGACGAAAAATATAACTAAAAATACATGACTTTCAAAATTAAAATCGAAACAACTTTCAGATTGAACTAAACGATTGCGGAACAAGAAAAAAGCAAGCAGGCAAGTTGCTCAAGCAAGCAACCTACCTGCTTAATTTGACGGGAAAAAAGGAAGCTAACTGCTAGGCTAGCATGTCAACATTGTAAGCTTATACGGAATAAATGTTCACTCTTATCCGGGGAATTTTTCTTTTACTTATACGGAATGTTTTAAAAATGGTTATCCATAATTTTAGTTTTACTTATCCGAAATATTTTTAGTTTTTCTTATCCGGAATTTTTAGTTTGCAACCTTATCCGGGAAAATGTTTCTTGGGTTATCCGTGTTAGCCGTATTTAAAGTGATGGTCATATAATATACCGTTGCGAAGCTCGTGAAAAATACTATTCAACAGTGTCGAGAGTTCTTAGTTATTAATGTTTATGTAACGGGAATTAGTCCCGAACACACAAATGAGGAAGGCCTCCTAAACATTTACTACATAGTATAAAAGGCCTCACAACCTCATTTGTGTGTGTGTGTTTTCCATTTGATAGTTAGTAGAGAGAGAAACCTCATGTAAAACCCGCATGCTTTTTCCATGAATAGTACCCTTAAGATCGTACGTACTAGATTAAAACTTTCCTTTTATAGTATGATTACGTTCACGTGTTAGGATTTTACGTATTACGTACGTATTAGAACACGATAAGTATTTATTACGTACGAACACACAACAATTATTAAACAATAATTAATCACGAACATGCGATCATGAAATCATGAACGTAATTTAATCACGAGCTAATATTAATTACGTATATATATTTATTACGAACACGAATAAATATATTAAGTCACGGTTAATATTTAACGAGAACACATAAAACACGAACACGACTAAACATGAACGAACACTAAAATAACGAGACTCGGAAATGGTACGGGTACCCCATGTGGGGCCCCTACCCGCGGCTACACCAAGGCCATGGGACAAGCCCATCAAAATTTTACTAACTTGGGGTAAAGGTAAAATCTTTGGTCACTTTTTCACATTACAGTAAAACATCAAAAACCTAAAAAGATTTTCTCCTTTTTCCTTCTTGTTCTCCTCTTGGCCGCCGCATATAACACAAGAAAAGGGGGTGTTTGTTTGATTTTGATCTTGAATTTGGTGCAAGTGTTCGTGTGTGTTCATCCTCGTTCGATCCACGCATTCGGTATACCTTTTTAATCCTTTTTCTTTTTGTTTTGATTTAATAAATTAAATAAGAACATGATGTTTTTAAAAGGCTAATTAAAAACATAAATCAAACATGTAAATGGTTATGGGGTAAATCAAAACGTAGGATTTAGGGGTGTTTGTGTGTGGCCGGCGCCTAAACCGAACCCCAAGGGGGTCTCGGCTTGGCACATAGACCACCACAGAGACCTCAAGGTCTCGGTTTGGTGGTGTGGGTCCCACGGCAGCAGCAAACAGGGGAGAACCCCGAAGTGGTTCGGGGTATGGTGTTGATTACGGGTCCGGTTCATGGTTTCTAGTCATGATCCGGTTCATGGTTTATGTTAAGGTTATGTTTTAATAATCATATGTTATAGAATTAAATTAGTAAATTATGACATAATTAATTTAATAAAACATGACTTAGGTTATATTTTAATTATTAGATTCATGAATTTTTAACCTAAGTATTTATATTTTCTAGACTTTATAATTAATTAATTATTAAAAACCATGGCTATAATTAATTAATTAACATGACTTAGGTTATATTAATAATAATTAATAATACATGTTTTAACCTAAGTATTTAACTTTATTTAATTAAAAACATGATATATTAAATTAAATACTTTTAACCTATAGTTTATTTAAATTACATGTAATAATTAATAAACTATACCTTATATCATTATGACTTAGAAAAATAATCAGAAAATACTTAAGCTTATTTAACCAGCTTATATCTAATTATGGAAACATTCTATTTTTAGAAACTTATTTAGTTAAGGCAGCTAATCTATTTATGGAAACTTTCTATTTTAGAAACTTATCTATTTTAAGCAGTAATTCTATTTTTGGAAACTTTCTACTTTTTGAAACTTTCTATTTTTGGAACTTTCTATTTTTGGTAACTTTCTAACTTTGGAAACTTTTGTATTTTAGGAAACCTGATATTTTTAAAAAGTTACTTATTATTACACAGTAAGTATAATAATACATGAAATACAAGTAATACTTAATCAGAATAGACAGAATATAAGATAAACATAGTTTAAAGCTTAAAACAGTAAAGCATGACATGAACGTATAAAATAAGCTAAGACATGACATAAAACCAGTTACGTATTTAGTAATCAGATACTTATACACGTATGTATTTATGTAGCATTAGTGATAAGAAGTATGACTCTGCTCAGTTCGTCTTCTTCGTTCACTGGACATAAGGTACGGATTCCCGTCCTTTCAGTATGGACATTCTTTCCTTATTAGGATTCCCCGTATGCAGCCAAATGTTTTCCCGTAGTATAAGTTTATATGTTTGATTTTCTTATGTTTAATTTAGAATACCTATAGCCATATACATGCATGACTAGTTTCACCTAGTTATGGAGGTACCATAACCATAACATTAGAGGCACTAGTATTATGACTTCCCCACGGCGGAGTGATTGCTCGTGGTGTCCCTTCAGTTTTGGCCATATTATTATATTTATCATGTGGGGCGTATGGTTGCATCCTAGTTACATGTTTTTCAGCAGATTACTCAGTGTGAATGTGGTGTGTGCCTTACATCCTTCACAAGGAGCTGATCCCTCCTACCTAAACCAGTATATTAAATTAGAGGCAGCCCCTCTAATTTGCATGATGAGGTCACCCCTCCAAGTATTCATGCACGGTGGATTTTCATGACCTATATTGGCCAATGGTAGAATATGTTAAACAGTTTTTATAAGATAAACATAAGGCTTTTAAAACTATAAAACCAGTTTTACCAAGACTTAACCAGGTTATTCGGGACTTAGTTTCTTCCGCTGTTATATGCTTATATGCTTATCCTATTCATGCTTTATTGTACATCCATGCACTGAGCGTATTTCTCAGCCGTTTTCCTTTTCTATGTTCCCTAAATGGCAGGTACTCAGGGACGCTCGTAGACTTAAAGCGTACGTGCATATGGACTGGAAGCTTTCTAGCCTTTGTTTACATTATGCATTATCTTTACTTTGATACTCTTGCCATGGACATTGTTTAGTCATTTCTTTTACAGTACTTATGTTTGTGTGTGATGAGCTTTACTTTTGGACTAGTGATGTTTGATTCCAGTATTTTCCTTTTATGGTCATGTAATGTTTAGACATTTATCCTTGTATGCTTTGATGACACACCATAATTACGCGTGACATTCCATTATCAAAATGGGGTGTTACAATTATGGTATCAGAGCCAAGGCTTCGACCTGTAGGCTCTCAAAATATGACATGTGATTAGTGGGTAGTCACTATGGTCTTCCTAGAACTGACAGTCATTTTCATGTATTCATCATTTTTATGCATACATATATATGTCATTATCGCAAGTTTATGACTAAGTAATGGTTGGTACAGGACTGGCCTTATTTAGTCGCATATGTTTTATCGAAACTTTTAAATTTGGGACCGACCCATAGGCGTCCCCTCGCCATGTCTTTTATTTTGGGTGAACTGACCATAGGCGTTCACTCTCGAGCATACAAAAGTTTCATAAAACTGCATCATGCATTCATACACAAATTTTCTTGCATAAAATTTTTCTCTGGATTTATTGGTATAAATTTTTTTTCATGTATATTTTTTTTATGTTTTGATCTGTTAATCATATGTTTTATGTTATACTGTTAGATGGTTCTCACACGTGAACATGAACAACTCAATGCCGCAATCCAAGCTGCAATGCAAGCTTTGCTTCCTCAACTGAGGAACGACATCAGGGCTGAGGTTCAAGCTGCCAACAATCAGCAGCATAACCAAGCACCTCCTCCTCCTCCTCCAGTGATATTAGCAGTATGGCTGGAGAGATTCAACAAGCTCCGTCCTCGAGCTTTTGAGAAAACAAATAGCCCCAGTGATGCTGAAAGATGGTTGGCTCACATCGAGAAGATTTTCAATGCTATGGGTTGTGACCCGTGTACAAGGCGAGGCTGGCATGCTATCGGTTCGAAGGATATGTGCTAAATTGGTGGTTAGCGTTGATGCAGTCAGAGGGAGGTGACGATTGGGTTACTAGTTTGACATGGGCTCAGTTCAAGGATAGGGTGATGGAGCAGTTCTTTCTCAAGGCTGAGCAAGACAAGCTCAAGAGGGAGTACCATAGGATCCGACAGAGAGCTGGGGAGAATAGCAATGAGTTTATGCAGCGCTTTCTTCGCTTAGCTGGTTTCCTTGGTGAAGCGGCAGGTACTCCTGAAGAGCAGGCACACCACTTTAGGTGGGATCTTCGCACATCGGTCGCAAACAATCTGGTGTGTGCTACGTTCAACACTGTAGCACAAGTGGTCGATGCGGCACGTAAGCTGGAGATGCTGCAGGAGAGAGATGAGTTCGGGGAAGCTGAGAGACCCGACAAGAGGTAATCATTCGTATTCAAGCGGTGACCAATCCGTATTCTTTCCATATATGTTAATTATTCATCTCTTTAATTTGTATCTTCCAGGCAGAAAACTGGGGACCGGTCTCAGCCGGCTACTCAGCAGCAGCCTCATCAGCCCAAGGGAAACGGTCAGACTAACGACCGTTCTGCTACAGATAGGCGTGGCGGTAATGATAATTACCGTAACAACGCTGGACACTCCAACAGCAGCATGCCCTAATACTTACGCATTTTCTTATGATTTCATGTTATAACTCATATTCTGACACTTTAGCAAAACTTCTACCAGGAACCATGGAAACGGTAGGGACCAGAACCAGAGAGGTTCACAGCCTAGCCGTCCATCTACCACTGGTATTCAATATTACGATTATCCGCATTGTCCTTTGTACCCTATTATCATGTCTTATGTAAAATGTTTTATCAGGTCCTCAGCCAGCCAGAGCACCTGCTGGAGGATATACTCATCATCTTTGCTCTACTTGCCACCGTAGGCACCCAGGGCCATGTCGTCGTAACACTGACGCATGCTTCAAGTGTGGTCTTCCTGGCCATATCATGAAGGATTGCCGTAAGGGCGAGATAGAGGGCACATCGGGACATGCTGATACCAAGCCGCCTCCTACCACTGGGCGTGTGTACACGACATCTCGAGACCAGGCCAACAAGTCTACATGTAGCATCACTGGAATCTTGTATATGTATGATCAAGCTGCGTGTGTTCTTTTCGATACGGGTGCTACTCACTCGGTCATTTCTACTGCTTATGCTAAGAACATTAGGATGCTCCCCATGCCGCTAGAGAATAGACTTACTATTTCCACGCCTTTGAGGGACTCTGTATTAATCACCCATGTATACAATAGTCTTCCCCTATAATTTGACGATAAGGTTCGACCTGTTGACACACTTTCGCTGGACATAAATGACTTCGACATGATTTTGGGCATGGATTGGCTATCCAAGCATCATGCTACCATAGACTGTCATTCATATCGAGTTATCTTCGGTGATGTTAATGCACCAGAGTACATTCATAACGGGTCGTACCCGGACGGTCTGTACAAATCATATCTACCCTGCAAGCGCGTGCACTACTGTCACATGGCTGCGAGGGTTATCTAGCTACGGTTCACGACATGGATGCTGAATCTCCATCAATTCATGATCAACCTATAGTGTCGGAATTCCAAGATGTATTTCCAGCAGAACTTCCGGGCATACCACCTGCACGAGAAGTGGAATTCAATATCGAGCTTATTCCAGGAGCTGAACCAATCTCTAAGGCTCCTTATCACATGGCTCCCATAGAGCTGAAGGAGCTGAAAGATCAACTGCAAGAACTTCTAGAAGGAGGTTTCATTCGACCGAGCGCATATCCATGGGGCGCACCGGTCTTATTTGTTAAGAAGAAGGACGACAGTATGCGTCTTTGCATAGACTATCGCGAGATCAACAAGATTACTATCCGGAATAGGTATCCACTGCCGCGTATAGACGATCTGTTTGACCAACTCCAAGGGGCCAAACACTTCTCCAAGATTGATCTTAGGTCAGGCTATCATCACCTACGGGTTAAGGAGCAAGACATCGCCAAGACTGCTTTTCGTACCCGCTATGGACACTACGAATTTGTAGTCATGCCATTCGGCCTGACAAATGCTCCAGCAGTGTTCATGGACTTGATGAACAGAATCTTCCATGAATTTCTAGACAAGTTCGTCATTGTCTTCATCAATGACATCCTAATTTTCTCAAAGTCCAAGGAGGAACACAAAGACCATCTTCGTACAGTACTACAGATTCTTCGCCAGAAGCAGCTGTATGCTAAATTCTCCAAGTGTGAGTTATGGTTAGACAAGGTGGCATTCTTAGGTCACATTGTATCAGCAAAAGGAATCATTATAGATCCAGCAAAGGTTGAGGCCATTACTAAGTGGCCGAGGCCGACATCAGCAACGGAAGTCCGCAGTTTCTTAGGCTTAGCTGGCTATTACCGTAGGTTCGTGGAGAACTTTTCTTGCTTAGCACTACCATTGACCAAACTGATGCAGAAAGGGGAGAAATTCGTCTGGACTGAAGAAAGAGAGAAGAGCTTTGAAGACCTGAAGTAGAAGCTAGTATCTGCACCTATTCTTACTCTCCCATCTGGTACGTGTGGATTTCAAATCTACAGTGATGCATCGGGAAATGGACTTGGCTGTGTTCTCATGCAACATTGGAAAGTGATCGCGTACGCTTCACGGTAGCTTAAGCCTTATGAAGAAAATTACCCTACGCATGACTTGGAACTTGCTGCAGTCGTGTTTGCATTGAAGATATGGAGGCACTACTTATATGGAGAATCATGTGACATTTTCACGGACCACAAGAGCTTGAAGTATATCTTCACTCAACATGAATTGAACATGAGGCAGAGAAGATGGTTAGAGCTGTTGAAGGATTATGACATTAATCTACAGTATCATCCCGAAAAGGCAAATGTAGTAGCATATGCTCTTAGCGGGAAGTCCGGAATGATCAACGACATTAAGATTAAGGAGGAAATCAGAAGATACTTGGATCGACTAGACATCAAGATCATGGTACGTGGACAACACGGTTACTCGGCTAATCTTAGAGTAGAACCCGAGTTACTCTCTAAGATCAAGGAAGCTCAGAAAGATGATGGAGAAATCTGGGCGATAGTAAAGAATTTGGAGAAACAGACGAAATTCAGAGTAGATGCAGATGGTATCGTATGGCAGGGCACGAGACTTTGTGTTCCTGATGACTAAGATCTCCGGGAAGCCTTGTTAGCTGAAGCTCATAGCTCCCCATTCTCTATACTCCTGGTTCGACTAAGATGTACCATGACATCAAGCAGTACTTTTGGTGGAGTGGTATGAAACAGGATGTGGCCACTTACGTCTCCAAATGTCTTACCTGCCAGCAGGTTAAGATCGAGCATCAGCGATCTGGCGGTCTCCTTCAACCGTTAGATATTCCAGAGTGGAAGTGGGACAAAATCACCATGGATTTTGTTATTGGTCTTCCGCCTACCAAGAGGAAGCACGATGCAATTTGGGTTATCGTAGATCGACTTACCAAGTCAGCTCATTTCTTACCGATCCGCAAGGAAGATCCGGTAAGTAAACTCGCCGATACGTATAGAAGAGAGATCATGAGACTCCACGGTGCTCCATCCAGCATCGTCTCAGACAGAGATCCTCGTTTCACTTCGCGATTTTAGAAGAGTCTGCAGAAAGCTTGGGGAACACAACTTAAGCTTAGCACGGCCTTTCATCCTCAAACAGACGGACAATCGAAGCGAACGATTCAAACATTGGAAGATATGCTGAAGTCATGTGCGTTGGAATGGACGGGTGATTGGGACATTTACATTTGTTTGGTGGAGTTTGCATACAACAATTGTTGGCACGCAAGTATCAAGTGTGCTCCTTTCGAGATATTGTATGGCAGAAAGTGTCGCGCCCCAATCTGCTGGGATCAGGTTGGCGAGCGAACACTTGAAGGACCATAAATCATAGAGATGACCAATGAAAGGATAACAGTAGCTAAGCAGAAACTTCAGGAGGCACGGTCACGTCAGAAGAGTTACGCCGATAAGCATCGTAGGGATGTACATTTTAACGTAGGAGATCACGTCTTACTTAAGGTTTCGTCGGCACGTGGTGTTAGACACTTTGGGATTAAAGGGAAGCTCAGTCCTTGTTTCATCGGACCGTTTGATATCATTGAACGAGTCGGTGAAGTATCTTACCGGTTAGCGTTACCTCCGCAGCTTTCGCATGTACAAAATGTGTTTCATGTGTCCTTACTCAGAGGGTACCAGTATCATCCCCTTCACATGGTTCAGTATCCACTGGAACAGATACGTGAAGATCTCACTTTCATAGAAGAACCCGAACGAGTTCTTGACCGACAAGAACTAGTCATGAGAAGGAAGACGATTACATTCGTCAAAATCCTTTGGAGGGATCATACCGAGCGGGAAGCCACTTGGGAAACAGAGGAGTCTATCCGGGCTCTTACCCTCATTTCATATTTTGAATTCGGGTATGTTCTTCTTTTCCATTTTACTTTATCTATAATTCGGGGACGAATTATTCTTTTTAGGGGGGAAGAGTTGTAAAACCCGCATGCTTTTACCGTGAATAGTACCCTTAAGATCGTACATACTAGATTAAAACTTTCCTTTTATAGTATGATTACGTTCACGTGTTAGGATTTTACGTATTACGTACGTATTAGAACACGATAAGTATTTATTACGTACGAACACACAACAATTATTAAACAATAATTAATCACGAACATGCGATCATGAAATCATGAACGTAATTTAATCATGAGCTAATATTAATTACATATATATATTTATTACGAACACGAAAAAATATATTAAGTCACGGTTAATATTTAACGAGAACGCATAAAACACGAACACGACTAAACACGAACGAACACTAAAATAACGAGACTCGGAAAATGGTATGGGTACCCCATGTGGGGCCCCTACCCGCGGCTACACCAAGGCCATGGGCCAAGCCCATCAAAATTTTACTAACATGGGGTAAAGGTAAAATCTTTGGTCACTTTTTCACATTACAGTAAAATATCAAAAACCTAAAAAGATTTTCTCCTTTTTCCTTCTTGCTCTCCTCTTGGCCGCCGCATATAACACAAGAAAAGGGGGTGTTTGTTTGATTTTGATCTTGAATTTGGTGCAAGTGTTCGTGTGTGTTCATCCTCGTTCGATCCACGCATTCGGTATACCTTTTTAATCCTTTTTCTTTTTGTTTTGATTTAATAAATTAAATAAGAACATGATGTTTTTAAAAGGCTAATTAAAAACATAAATCAAACATGTAAATGGTTATGGGGTAAATCAAAACGGAGGATTTAGGGGTTTTTGTTTGTGGTCGGCGCCTAAAACGAAACCCAAGAAGGTCTCGGCTTGGCACATAGACCACCACCGAGACCTCAAGGTCTCGGTTTGGTGGTGTAGGTCCCACGGCAGCAGCAAACAGGGGAGAACCCCGAAGTGGTTCGGGGTATGGTGTTGATTACGGGTCCGGTTCATGGTTTCTAGTAACGTTCCGGTTCATGGTTTATGTTAAGGTTATGTTTTAATAATCATATGTTATAGAATTAAATTAGTAAATTATGACATGATTAATTTAATAAAACATGACTTAGGTTATATTTTAATTATTAGAATCATGAATTTTTAACCTAAGTATTTATATTTTCTAGACTTTATAATTAATTAATTATTAAAAACCATGGCTATAATTAATTTATTAACATGACTTAGGTTATATTAATAATAATTAATAATACATGTTTTAACCTAAGTATTTAACTTTATTTAATTAAAAACATGATATATTTAATTAAATACTTTTAACCTATAGATTATTTAAATTACATGTAATAATTAATAAACTATACCTTATATCATTATGACCTAGAAAAATAATCAAAAAACACTCAAGCTTATATACTTAGCTTATTTAACCAGCTTATATCTAATCATGGAAACTTTCTATTTTTAGAAACTTATTTAATTAAGGCAGCTAATCTTTTTATGGAAACTTTCTATTTTTAGAAACTTATCTATTTTAAGCAGTAATTCAATTTTTGGAAACTTTCTATTTTTGGAAACTTTCTATTTTTGGAAACATTCTATTTTTGTAAACTTTCTATTTTTGAAACTTTCTATTTTTGGTAACTTTCTATTTTTGGAAACTTTCTATTTTAGGGAACCTGCTATTTTTAGAAAGTTACTTATTATTACACAGTAAGTATAATAATACATGAAATACAAGTAATACTTAATCAGAATAGACAGAATATAAGATAAACACAGTTTAAAGCTTAAAACAGTAAAAATGACATGAACGTATAAAATAAGCTAAGACATTACATAAAACCAGTTACGTATTTAGTAATCAGATACTTATACACGTATGTATTTATGTAGCATTAGTGATAAGAAGTAGGACTCTCCTCAGTTCGTCTTCTTCGTTCACTGGACATAAGGTACGGATTCCTGTCCTTTCAGTATGGTCATTCTTTCCTTATTAGGATTCCCCGTATGCAGCCAAATGTTTTCCCGTAGTATAAGTTTATATGTTTGATTTGCTTATGTTTAATTTAGAATACCTATAGCCATATACATGCATGACCAGTTTCACCTAGTTATGGAGGTACCATAACCATAATATTAGAGGCACTGGTGTTATGACTTCCCCACGGCGGAGGGATTGCTCGTGGCGTCCCTTCAGTTTTGGCCATATTATTATATTTATCATGTGGGGCGTATGGGTGCATTCTAGTTACATGTTTTTTAGCAGATTACTCAGTGTGAATGTGGTGTGTGCATTGCATCCTTCACAAGGAGCTGATCCCTCCTACCCAAACCAGTATATTAAATTAGAGGCAACCCCTCTAATTTGCATGATGAGGTCACCCCTCCAAGTATTCATGCACGGTGGATTTTCATGACCTATATTGGCTAATGGTAGAATATGTTAAACAGTTTTTATAAGATAAACATAAGGCTTTTCAAACTATAAAACCAGTTTTACCAAGACTTAACCAAGTTATTCGGGACTTAGTTTCTTCCACTATTATATGCTTATATGCTTATCCTATTCATGCTTTATTGTACATCCGTGCACTGAGCGTATTGCTCAGCCGTTTTCCTTTTCTATGTTCCCAAAACGGCAGGTACTCAGGGACGCTCGTAGACTTACAGCGTACGTGCATATGGACTGGAAGCTTTCTAGCCTTTCTTTACTTTATGCATTATCTTTACTTTGATACTCTTGCCATGGACATTGTTTAGTCCTTTCTTTTACAGTACTTATGTTTGTGTGAGATGAGCTTTACTTTTGGACTACCGATGTTTGATTCCGGTATTTTACTTTTATGGTCATGTAATGTTTATACATTTATCCTTGTATGCTTTGATGACACGCCATAATTACGCGTGACATTCCATTATCAAAATAGGGTGTTATACCTCATAACTTTCTCTCACTAGGAAATCACAACTCTTTGTTTTTCTCTTTTATTCTTCTTAGTCTAATCTTTTTTTCGTTTAATCTTATTCATCATCATCTCTATTTCTTGTTCTTATAAGTCTTGTGTATCATTCCTACAAGTGGTATCATTCTCCAAGGGATTCGTGGATTGCTATTGGGTGTTGTCCGTGTCTTTCTTGTGTTTCATGATTCATATTTCTCCTAAGTAGTTGTAGTAGTGATTTGAGTTCATGGCTTTGGTTAAAAACTCAAAATTTTTGGGTGTTTGATCCATTTGTAGGCTTCAAATCACGAACTTGTTGTGTTCTTGTTCTATACGAGAAAAGTGGTAACTTTATTTCCTTAGTACGATCTGATTGTTGCGATCGCATAAACCCTGGGGGTTTCTACTTGCGATCCAAAGTCACGATCACATCCTACGATCACAACTGCGATCCCAAAGTACGATCATAAGTCACGATCAACGAGTTCGATCACTCGTTGCGATCATAGACTACGATCACTCGAGTACGATCACACGTTGCGATCACGAGTACGATCACTCGTTGCGATCACCAATACGATCCCTCGTTGCGGTCGTTGGGTGCGATCAAGGAGTACGATCGTTGGGTGCGATCAAGGAGTACGATCGTTGGGTGCGATCAAGGAGTACGATCGTTGGGTGCGATCAAGGAGTACGGTCGTTGGGTGCGATCAAGGAATACGATCGTTGGGTGCGATCAAGGAGTACGATTGTTGGGTGCGATCAAGGGGTACGATCTGAGTACGATCACTTGAGTACGATCAGTGTCTTCGATATGTTTTGTTAAATCTTGTTCAAGTATTTTTTAGACTTAGCCACCATCTAGACTTGTCTTGGAGCTTAGTTTACACGAAGATTAAAAAAAAAAGTTAAAATTTTTAGGTCTAGTAAAATCAATTTTTTTCCCTACTAGTTTTTGGCTATCACGTACTCAATTTCAAAATTTGGAGATACTCAATATTTTTCAGCTTGCCGTTTTGTCGGACTAAGGAATTTATTGTCGGACTAAGAAAAAAATCGGAAGTTTCGGAATTTCAACAACATCACACGCTTTCTACGAATTGAGATCCTGTTTTCACACGACTTCTACGATGACGTCTCAACAAGATATTTATGCTGCGGGTACTGAGAATCGTCCACCCATGCTTACCAAGGAGAACTACACTACATGGGCTAGTCGTCTCCTTCGTTATGCAAAATGTAAACCTTTGGGAAAGTTGATTGTCAACTCAATTCAAAAGTGTCCGTATGTTAGAAGAACAATTATTGTGCCTAGGGACCCTACGAATGCTAACCCAATGGCTGATTCTAGTCATGAGCAAACGGATGAATAATTAACTGAAGTTGAATCCAAACAACTCGATGCTCATGATCAAGCAATTCAAGTCATTCTCATGGGACTTCCTGAAGATGTTTATGCTGATGTCGGTAGTTGTGAAACCGCACACGAGATGTGGCTTAGGATTCAAAAAATGATGAAGGGCAGTGAAATCGGTTTACAAGAAAAGGAAACTAAGTTGCTCCATGAATGGGAGAAATTTACGTCTAGTAAAGGGGAACAAATTGAACCTTATTATCATCGTTTTTCAACCCTCATGAATCATCTTAGAAGAAACAAACATGAAATCCACAAATTGCTGTCAACATCAAATTTCTTGATAATCTTCCTTCTGAATGGTCACGATATGTCACTCTTGTCAATCAAACCAAGGATCTTCATCTCGTGGACTACACTCAAGTATATGACTATTTGAAGATGAATCAAGATGAAGCTAACGAAGTTAGGGCAGAAAGACGTGCCAAGACACAAGATCCATTGGCTTTTATGGCAAACTCTTCATCATCTATGTCATATCCCATGGTACCCTACCATCAACCCTCATCAAGTAACTTCATGCCACAACAACAACAACAACAACAACTCACTGCTTATGGATATCAACCTCTTGCTGCTATAAATTACTTACAAAAACCTATTGCCTGTTTTGATGACATCACCGATCCTACTCTTGCTATTAATACTGGTCTTGCCCTTCTTGCAAAGGAATTTAAATTCACAATTAACCCCACCAACAACAATCATAGAATCTCCTCGAACACTAGAAATAGGAAGATTGCTCAACCTTTCATGAATACGAATCAAGATCGCCAATTGGTAGTTGTTGGAAACACGGGGACTCAGTTTCAACAATATGGTCAGAATACTGGGCAGACCATTGGCAATGCAGGAAATCAGTATGGTCAAAACCGTGGTTAAAATCCGGGTGTTCCGAATGCGGGTAATCAGAACTGGTTAATAGTTGTGCCACCGGTTGGTAACCAGATGGGAAACATTGTGGCTGCAACGGCTGAGAATACTGGTACGGGAAAGGGAAACAACAATCGTCAGGTTCAGTGCTACAACTGCAAGGGATTTGGTTATTATGCTCGAGATTGCACAGCCAAAAAGAAGAGGGATGCTGCTTATCTTCAGACTCAATTTCTCATAGCACAAAAAGAAGAGGCAGGGATTCCACTTCAAGCTGAGGAATTTGATCTTATGGCTTCTGCTGCAGAATATAAGGAGGAAGAAGAGGTAAATGCCAACTACATCTTGATGGCAAACTTACAACAAGCATCTACTGTTAGGGTATGCTCGTGTCATAACAACTAATTATATGGCCGGACACATATGTGCCTATGGGGTCACACACATATACATTGAGGTACCATTTCAATATATCATGTTTATCGTATTTACGGTATATTTATAACCTTCGTAACTCGAGATAACCATTGGGATTTTATTTACTAAGTGTAGACTTAGTAATAAAATGAACTAAAAGAAATAAATGGTAAATGTCCCATTTACATCCCATTTGATGTAAAGACTATATTGAATGCGTTTTATTTCAATCATTATGGTTATTGACTGAGTCAATTTGTTTAAATACAATTGATACCAAAAGAAAAGTATGATTTGGTTATCTCCCATCAAAGAGTTTACGTAAAAAAAACCATAGGTTTTTTGGTTTTAGTTTTCTCTTTGATATAGTAGCTTTTTATCTAGTACTGATAAAGATTATTAAAAGGTTACGGGTTAAATTGACTAGCATCTATTGGTATACAAGGACGTGTAGTGTGTTTTCATCATAGAGGTGATCTATTTTGATCACTTGGGTTTCTTGGTAGATCTTGTGTTGGTGATTGTTCTCTGTTCGATCTTACCGAATCACGCTACAAATTGGGGTATACTTTTATCTCCCTTTTATTGATTAATCAAATGACTCTATGGATCCGTTCTTAGGTGCTTGTTCTGTTGCGTTTGATTATTTATAATATGTTACTAATTATATTCAACACCTATAGTGGTATCACGAGCCATCATAGATCTCATATGATTATCGGGTATGCGTAAAAATGGCTAAATATGAGTGTTTTTGAGGGATTTGTTGAACCAATATTAAAACAACCCCTATGGCATTATTTTCGTGGCATTATAGACTTTTAGGAAGTCTTATAATCTGTTTTTAATGATCTCATAGTCACGGTTTACGCATACTTAAATGGGTTTATTACGGGTACGTGTAAAATGACCTAAAATGCGTTTTTTGGATCGATCCTTGAATCGGGTTTTAAACAGCTCTAATGACCATGTTTTCTGTAAGTATATGATAATTACAAGGTTTATAAAATGTGGTTATAAGGTCCTAAGGTCATTGGTTACACGTACCAAATCGGGGGTTTAATCAATTGTTGATTATTTCTTTGATTTCGTTGGCTAACAAGTGTTTCTTGTTGTTTAATTTTATTTCCATGGCAAATACATGCATGTTTGGCCATGGACTTAGCCAAAACCTTGTTATATTCATAATATTATGGTATTATCACGTTTCGTATGCAAAGCCGATGAAAACCTAGACCAAATGTGACATGTTGTGTGTTGATTTGCATTTAATTTCAGTTTTGGGGATTTGCCATTGTTTCGGCTTCATTAATATGTCTTTGATGTTGGTTATAGCCATTGTTTGGGAATTTTACAGTAGGTTAATTATAGGTTAAATGTTTTTAGTCATAAATCATTTGTAACCGATTCTTGGATGGGAAAGGCTATAGAATTAAAGACATATTGTGAAATTCGGAGCTGCTGAGTGACTTGCACTAAAATGAGATTTCCTGGAGTTCTATAAGGAGATAGAAGCCCAAATTTGGTGTGCTAATTTACAACTCATAGGCCTTCAAAAGTCTCAACTGGAGCTCAGGCTAGGGAAGACTCCTTCTATGGGTTTTGGGCCCTAGAAGTCGACTGAAATATTTAGGCTGATTTGGGCCTCATGTTCATTTTGGGTTCTACTTGCTCTTGATGGTCTTGGAGCAAGTGGGATACCACTTTGTGGTTATGTTGACTTACCCTTAGTTGACTTCTTGGTCCTCGTGATGGCTCACGAGATCAAGCATAGGTTTTTCATCGGTTTGAGGCTTTGCATACTTGTGGTTGTGTGGTTGCTTGTTTGCTTGATATCTTGATATTACTTGCAAATATTTTTATAAAAACTTGAAACCAATCACAAACCATTTATTAAACTAAATCCTTGATTTAGTTTAAAGTTTAAATATGATTTAAAACTAAAATCTTGTTTCTCATAATAACTCTTAACGTGTTATGATGTTATTTTTTTTTCTATTGTCTAAATCTAATATTAAATCCATTTAGGTTTTATATTAGTATTTAACATGGACAACTTGACACGCATAAATTAAAACAAGATTAGACTTAAGTTAAGAGATGTTTTTAACTTTTGCTACGATGGATGACTGCATGCTTCCTCGTACACACTTTTGATTTGTAAATCAAACTTTTATACCCGTCTAAAATTTAAGTCATGTCGTCCAATCGTTTGAGATCACTTGCAATTACTTTTTGCATCTTGTGAGACGGATGTGAATTGTAACCCAAGGTGATTATTATCTATGTGTGAGACCTAGACTTATTGTCGCATGTTCTCAAATTGGATGACTTAATCAGTTAAGTGGTGAGACCTTGACCGAGGCATGGATGGGACTAAACATGCCATGTTTGATATTTTGTGAATTGTTTACTTATGTCATGATTCCCATAAGGATCTAAGAATTGCACATGATTTGCAATTGATGAACGTAATCTACCTATTGAATCTATCATTTCTAGCAGATCAACTGATGTGATGGTAGAACCTCAATGAGGATCTTAGCCTTTTTCGTAAAATTAATTGTTTTTATGTAAACTTGGGTAGTTAATTTTTTAGAGGATTAATTATTAAAAATACTAAAACTTTGAACTTTGTTATTTTGTAGATGGCAACAAATCAATCCATTAACAATCAAATCAGATCAATTCTCGATAAGGAGAAATTGAGTGGTACAAACTTCCTTGACTGGTTTCGAAATCTTAGGATTGTCCTCATATCAGAAGGAAAGTTGCACCACTTGGAAGAGGCCTTACCTAAAGCACCTCCTGCTACTGCCACCGCTGCTGTTCGTAATGCCCATACTAAAAGGGTTGCTGGACAGCAAGAAGTTGCTGGCTTAATGTTGTGTAGTATGGTCCCTGAAATCCAAAAACATTTGGAAGACTTTACTGCATATGACATGATTGAGGAACTCAAGACGATGTTCCAACAACAAGCAGAACAAGAACTCTTTGAAACGGTCAAAGCATTCCATAACTACAAGCAGGAGGAGGGCCAATCTGTCAGCACTTATGTGTTGAGAATGAAAGGCTACCTTGATCAGATGGACCGACTTGGCTACCCTATGCCACAAGTCTTAGGAGTGAACTTGATACTCACTTCACTTTCCAAAGACTATGATCAGTTTGTTCAGAACTATTATATGCATGGCATGGGGAAGACTATACCTGAACTGCATGCCATGCTGAAGCTTGCAGAGAAGGGTATGCCCAAGAAAGCTCCCTCTGTTCTTGCTATCAAGAAAGGTCATATCCAAAAACCGAAGCAACAAGCTAAAGGAGGCAAGGGTAAGAAGTTCAAGGGAAAATCCACTATGGTTCATGACCCTAAACGCAAGTTCCCCCCACCTGGCATAAAGGAGAATCATGCTAAGGATGTAGAGTGTCATCACTGTCATGAGATTGGACACTGGAGAAGGAATTGTCCTTACTACCTGGCAGAAGTGGACAAAAAGAAGAACAAAGCCGGCACGTCCGGCACATCAGGTATCTTCATGATAGAACTATACTCATTCCCTAAAACTAATACCTGGATATATGACACTGGTTGTGGTACTCACATTTGTAATACTATTCAGGGCCTTAGAGGGATCAGAAAGTTAAATAAAGGCGCTTTGGACTTGCACGTGGGCAATGGCAACCGTGCAGCTGTCGAAGCCATAGGGAGCTATGATCTTATCCTCCCTAGTGGAATTATTCTTGTACTAGACAATTGTCATTTTTCACCCTCTATTACTAGAGGAATTATTTCTCTTTCGCGTTTATGGGATAATGGTTTTTCACATAAATTTACTGATTATGGTACTATTCAAGTTTCCAAGAATAATGTATTTTATTTTAATGTTATTCCTCGTGATGGAATTTTTGAAGTTGATATGCATAATCATGTATCAAATGAGGGTTTTATTTATATTTGTAGCAAAAAGAAGTCCAAGCACAACTTGGATTCTACTTTTCTATGGCATTGTCGACTTGGCCATATAAACAAGAACGCATTGCAAAGTTGCAACATGATGGACTTTTAAAGTCAACTGATGATGAATCATTTGATATATGTGTATCTTGTATATCTGGCAAGATGGCAAGAAAGCCTTTTACTCATGCAAGTGAAAGAGCTGATGATCTTCTTGGACTCATACATAGTGATGTATGTGGTCCATTTAGAACCACGTCTAGAGAAGGAGCTAACTACTACGTTACATTTACTGACGACTTCAGTAGATATGGTTATGTTTACTTTATTAAACATAAACATGAAGTTTTTGAAACGTTCAAAACCTTCCAACACGAGGTAGAAAATCAACTCGGGAAGACAATCAAAGCACTTCGTTCTGATCGAGGAGGCGAGTATTTAAGCCTTGAGTTTTTAGATCATCTTAAGAGTCGTGGGATTGTCTCACAACTTACTCCTCCCTATACACCACAACATAATGGGGTGTCAGAGAGGAGAAATCAAACCTTGCTTGACATGGTTCGATCAATGATGAGTCCAACCACTTTGCCAATGTCCTTTTGGGGCTACGCTCTAGAGTCTGCTGCACGCATACTCAATATGGTTCCAACTAAGAAGGTTGATAAGACTCCATATGAAATATGGCACGGGAAAGTCCTGAACGTGTCTTATTTGAAAGTCTTGGGTTGTGAGGCTCTCGTTAAACGAGAAACACCAAACAAACTTGAGCCCAAATCTATCAAGTGTATCTTTGTAGGATACCCAAAGCAAACAATGGGTTACTACTTCTACTACCCACCTGAGAACAAAATATTTGTTGCTCGGTATGCTGAGTTTCTTGAGAGTAGTCTCATATCACAAGAAGCAAGTGGGAGCACCATAGACTTTGATGAAATTCAAAGTTAAGATGCACAACCTTCTGAGAACACTAGTGAACATCACCAAGAGGTTGAACATGAAAATGTCGAAACTCAAAGTGATGTAATTCCCATTCGTAGATCTGCAAGGATATCTCATGCACCTGACCGATATGGTTTCTATATCGATTCTGAGGAACATGAGTTAGGGGATCATGGTGAACCCGATAACTATAAATCTGCATTGTCGGATCCTGAATCTGATAAGTGGCTTGAAGCTATGAATGCGGAAATGCAATCCATGAGGGACAACGAAGTTTGGATCTTATTTGACCTCCCTCCTAACTGTAAGACGGTTGCGAGTAAATGGCTCTTCAAGAAGAAGACCGATATGGATGGAATTGTACACACCTTTAAAGCTCGTCTTGTGGCAAAAGGTTTCACTCAAACCTATGGGGTTGACTACGAAGAAACCTTCTCGCCTGTTGCAGACATTAAAGCTATTAGTATTCTTATAGCCATAGCAGCGTTCTATGACTATGAGATTTGGCAAATGGATGTCAAGACCGCCTTCTTGAATGGCCATCTGAACGAAGACGTTTATATGGTGCAACCTGAAGGGTTCGTGAATCCTAAACATCCCAGACGTGTATGTAAGCTTCAAAGATCCATTTATGGGTTAAAGCAAGCATCTAGGACCTGGAACAAGAGATTTGATGAAGAGATCAAAAATTTTGGTTTCACTCAAAATCCCGATGAGCCATGTGTATATAAAAGAGCTAGTGGAAGTATCGTCGTTTTCCTAGTCTTATATGTTGATGACATATTACTCATGGGAAACAATATTCCAATGCTACAAGATGTAAAATCCTGGCTTGGAAAATGTTTTGCCATGAAAGACTTGGGTGAAGCGGCGTTCATTCTAGGAATCAAGATATACAGAGATAGATCAAGACGATTAATCGGTTTGAGTCAAAGTGCATACGTTGACAAAATCTTACAGCGGTTTAAGATGGATGCCTCCAAACGTGGGAGTCTACCAATGCAATCCAATGTAGAATTGAGTAAGAATCAAGGTCCCTCCACACCTAAAGAGGTGAAGCGAATGAAAGGAGTGCCTTATGCTTCTGTTGTACGATCCATCATGTATGTTGTGAGGTGCACTAGACCTGATGTAGCGTTCTCTCAGAACCTTACAAGTAGATACCAACAGAATCCAGGTGAATGTCACTGGACTGCTGTAAAGAACATATTAATGTATCTTCGAAATACTAAAGATATGTTTCTTGTTTATGGAGGTGATTCATCAACTGAGCTTGGTGTTAGTTGCTACACTGATGCTAGTTGGGAGACAGACCGGGATGATCTTCGATCACAAACCGGATATGTCTTCGTGATGGACGGAGGCGCGGTTGATTGGAAGAGTTCTAAACAAAGCACTACTGCGATGTCCTCTACAGAAGCTTAATACATAGCTGCTTCTGAAGCTGCAATGGAAGCAATTTGGATACGTAAATTCATTTATGGGCTTGGCGTTGTTCCCCGTAATGATAGACAATGGAAATGTACTGTGATAATACAGGTGCAATTACTATAGCCGATGAACCTGGAGTTCAAAAGGGTGGCAAACATTTTCGGAGAAAATATCACTACATTCGAGAAGTAATTCAAGAAGGTGATATTCGTATTCTTAAAGTTCACACAGATAACAACTTAGCTGATCCGTTTACTAAACCGATGTCTTGTACCAAACATGTTGAGCATGCTAGGGGCGTTGGACTTAGACCAGCTGGTAGTTTCATGTAGATTTGTGTATGTTAGTATTTGAATAATTGGGATGTAAAACAGTTTTTATTATATAATGAATTGATATATGAGGTATATCGTTTTTATTTTATATCAACTGTGTCCTATATTTGCATGTTTAAATCCAAGAGTAATCTTATTATTCTAAATTATCCATTGTCGGTTGACAATATGGGAGGATTGTCGAGTTAAGACAAATGTGAGTTGGTCATATTCATTTGGAATGAATATTATTTGATGATTCCGCCAAACTCATATGTGTTCATTGGATGAACATTGGATTGACCTAACCAACGAGAATTCACTACATGGATCGGCGTCAATAGTGAATCTCGCAAGTGGTTGAATCTCTCATCCTTAGACTTGAGATGCAAGTAGGTTTTGTATGTGTGGAATGTCCATCTTTGACATGGTTCAACGCTGTCCTGAACAAGGCTGCTATAAAGACCATTTTCAGGTGCGATGTGAAACACATGAACGACACGTGCAGTCAAAAGAGGATTTGTTCCTCCACATGTATTGGAGTCAGATACTACTGGGCCCCTCGATGAATTGTACAGATGTATGTGTGGCCACACCCAAATGTAATTAAGATGATACTTGATTAATTTTGTAATCTAGTTCAATATCTATATCTAGAAACAGAGTAGTTAAACTTAAGAATGACTTTTGATCCATGTCTAAAGTTTAACAGGGTATCTGAAACAAAGGATGACTGATATCTAAACCATTTAAATGAGATGTTTAAGAAACTATCCTCATATGTTTTTGAGGGCATTGGCGTGTTGCTAGACGCTAACCATTGCTTGTATAATTAAATGATTATTATGACGTGCACAAGTGGGAGCTGTTAGGTTATGCTCGTGTCATAACAACTAATTATATGGCCAGTATGGGCCTATGGGGTCAGACACATATACATTGAGGTACCATTTCAATATATCGTGTTTATCGTATTAAAGGTATATTTATAACCTTCGCAACTCGAGATAACCATTGGGCTTTTATTTACTAAGTGTAGACTTAGTAATAAAATGAACTAAAAGAAATAAATGGTAAATGTCCCATTTAAAGCCCATTTGATGTAAAGACTATATTGAATGCGTTTTATTTCAATCGTTATGGTTATTGATTGAGTCAATTTGTTTAAATACAATTGATACCAAAAGAAACGTATGATTTGGTTATCTCGCATCAAAGAGTTTACGTAAAAAAACTTAGTTTTTTTGGTTTTAGTTTTCTCTTTGATCTAGTAGCTTTTTATCTAGTATTGATAAAGATTATTAAAAGGTTACAGGTTAAATTGACTAGCATCTATTGGTATACAAGGACGTGTAGTGTGTTTTCATCATAGAGGTGATCTACTTTGATCACTTGGGTTTCTTGGTAGATCTTGTGTTGGTGATTGGTCTCTATTCGATCTTACCGAATCACGCTACAAAAGGTATACTTTTATCTCCCTTTTACTGATTAATCATATGACTCTATGGATCTGTTCTTAGGTGCTTGTTCTGCTGCGTTTGATTATTCATAATATGTTATTAATTATATTCAGCACCTATATCTACCTCAGGAATGCATGTTGACAGAGCTCCCGTTTATGATTCAGACGATCCCTCTGAGGTACATCCATGTTTTGATGATAATGATATATATAGTACGTCTAATCAGGAGGAGGAGTATACTGAGATGCTTGAGCCCTACATTGAGACACACGGGGATCAAACGAATAATATTAATATTAGTTCAAATGAGCCCAGTGTGGACCTTAGTGTGGATCAAGTTGCCCAGCCTACAAACCTTCCTGGTGCGACACATGCGTATTATAAATCTCTATTTGATAAGCTTGCTAAGGATGTTGACCATGCTACAGTGGTTAATAATAAGTTTAGAGAAACTAATGCCAAATTGACCACTAAGCTTGCGGGATATAAGGAACGGGAGAAAAGTTTTGAAATTCATCAGGCTAAAATTAAAGAACTTGAACAAGCTCATGCTACATCTGTTTATCAAGAAAAATGCACAACTAAGAAATTAAATGCCTTACACTTAAGTAGTGCTAAAAAGATAAGCGAATTGAATGATGAAATCACTTCTCTTAATAAACAGCTTTCAACTGAAAAATCTACTATTTTGGATTTAAAAGAAGAATGAAAGAAGCTGAAACATGATTTCAAAGTTCGTGAAGATGGGATTCTTGAGGATATTTGCAAAGCTCAGGATAGGATTAGAGAATTAGACAACCTCTTAGTAAAACGCAGCCAAACTATGCAGATAATAAATATGCTCGCACCAAAAGTGAATGAGATAAATTACACTCGATACAAATTGGCTTTAGGTTGTCCTCTTCCCCCTAACCCTGGATATCTTAAGTAAGTTCAGGCCACTAATGAAACCTTATATAACGGTAGTGTTCTCTTATCTGATGAGCATGATCCTCCTAGTGTGCATGATTTCGAGGAAACTACTAATCTTTCAGTAGAGACTCGTTTAAGAATGAAAAGGCTTGATAGAGAAGTGACACCCGTTTATTATTCGAAAGTTAATCCTCCAACAATTTTTGTTCGGTCTAAACCGAGTACTGAAATGCTTTTGCTACCAAGTGAGGAATTGTCTGATGACCCTCCTAAACCGAGTATCACACACCGATTTCTAAACGAGTTTAAAGATAACTTTGTCATCCTTAAACGTGTTGTTAATTCCAAAATCACTGGAGGAAATTTTACATCACCTGTTCAGATTGAGGTTCAGAAAATTCTTCAAAACAATACTAATCTGATTATTAATAAAGTTGATGCTCGGTTAGGCAATTTGGAAAACGCTTTTCTAAAAGAATTAGCCAACTTTGTTGAAGACTTTAAATCTTTGACGAAGGAAGCTAATGAATCTCTTGATAAAATCAAAGTTTTGGAAAACGATCTTGAACGCCTCTCTAAAGCTCGTGATTGTATTGATGGTAGCCCTGTTGAGCTAGGTACCTCTATGTCGCATAATGAAAACCTCCAAACTGAGCTTGATCTTATGAAAGATAAAATGGAATCTTATGTCATTAAAAAGGAAAAAGAATTCACCGATCTTTGGAATAAATTTGTCAAAAAATGTGATGAATGCAAATATGACAAGATTTCGTATGAAAAAGCTTACAATGAAATGCAACAAACAATCGCACGGTTGCAAGCTCAGTTAGGAGGGGATTCGGAAACGAATTTGACCTCTTCAGGGTTAGAGAGTGCTAGTGATGGTAATGTTCAGAAGCTTAAGGCTAAGATTGAAGATTTAGAATCTGTTGTTGTTTCATATAAGCGGGTTGTCGAACAAAGTAAGTATGTCTATCAGAAACTTATTGATAAAATCTGTGAGAACTGTAAGTTAAAGGCCTTGTTAAAAGATAAGACTTCTGAACCTAGCTCGATTGAGGATACGATGATCCAGAAACCAGCAACCTCGGGACCCACTCGTATTGCTGTGACACCTTTTCCCAAGGTTGTTGGAACGAAAACTACTGTGATTGCCCCAAGAATGTTTCGTGTTAGTTCTCACTATGTGCCTAGCAAACAACATAAAGCAAGCGTTAGGACAAAACCGATCACTATAACTCAACCACAAGTTATTGATTTAAAAAGTGCTAATTCTAATAGACGCGTGTCTTCTTCTACTGGAATAAATAACTACATGAAGAGTAGAAGGCCACAGCCTACGAGCAATACAAGGAATGATAGGGTCCCTTTTGCCTCTAGAAGTAGTCGCCCCAAGATCAATAATGTGGAAGTAGAAGAACACCCTAGGAATTTACCGCTTTTTAATCATAATCAGAAACCTAATTCATCTGAATGTAATGACTTTAAGCTTGCTATTCAGAATGAAAAATCTGAAGTTATTTGTGCTAAATGTAATAAATGTTTCTTTACTTTTAGTCATGATGCTTGTGGTTTGACTATGAATGGTTTGAATTATGGTGGTTACACTCGAATTGATAAGCTGTCAGTAAGTGAACAACAACACACTCTTAAGGCTAAGGTGTATGTTCCAAAAAGTACGCATGTAGGGTCCACAGAAAGTCTAGCTAAGCCTAGTAGCCCTAGATTCACCTCTAAATGATTGCCTACTGGTAGAAATTTTGACTGTAGTGGCAACATTATCGACAATAGTAGATCTCATAATGACAGTGAAATGTCGGTATGTGATATGGCTTAATTATCATCTAACCCTACAGGAACCTATTTCATCGGTTGCCAAAATATTTTCTTCTCTTATTGATAAGTGTGTAAACACTTATCCTCTTGCCACTAAAATCAAGGAAAAACAAGACCTAATCATGTGTTTAATATCGTAAAAGTCGGAATTATGCGTGGTTTTGTGTTTTTGTGTTAAAATAGGTACAAATGGATCAAAAGGAAAGAAAACACGGGATTTCACGGTCAAATGTTGAAGAAATGTCCAATAAGAGACGAAGACAAAGTCAAAGACCATAAGTGTGCCCAAGTTCACGATAACCGGCTAAACCGACACGAGTTTGAATAAAAAGATTGAAAAATCCGAAATCGAGCTCGTTATAAGCGGATTTAATATGTATGGAGTTAATCGGGCTTGTGGGACCCACATTGAATAAATGGACTCAAAATCCCATTTAAAGATTTCAAGTATCCATTTTATAGTTAATTAGCCCAAAAAAGGCCCAAATCTACTACTAAGTGGACGGATGATGGGTTTTTACTTTGACAGAATTGGGCCAAGCCCAATCAATAAACAAAATGGGACGTTTGTTTCACCTTGACTTCACAATAAACCCAGTCAACAAACCCCACACGATTTACCCAATACCAGTCAACACACACATTCATAACAAAACAAACGTGTACAATTCACCCAACCGTTTTCCCCCACTCACCCAAAATAAATAAACGTTTTTTCACCCCACTCACACATTCGATATTACCAAGAAAGTTTTCACCCACATCCACTTCTCCTCCCTAAAAAACGCAGCAACACCACCATTTTTACAAACCCTAAAATTACCCTGGATCAAAAATCACCCACTAATATTTGGAGGTTTTACCCTTATCTTTTAATTCACACAAATCTAAATAAATCCCCCCAAGAATCGGAGATGACACCAAGGAGTGGTCCTCAATTAAATCTGACGTGGCTAAATCTCCCTTTATGATTGGTTAAACCACTTCTCTAATACCAATCACCCAATAAAAACCCTCCACCTCAGCACTCAACAAACACAAGAAGCACAAAAATGCCATCCTGACAATCCGTGTGATACGAGGATAATTTTCCACCGTTGGATCGAAGAGAAGAAAGAGAAGATGGAATAAACGGCCAGGATTTGAAGCTTACTCTTGAAGCTATGAAGAGAGTTTCTAGGGTTTCTCTATAAAAACCCTTCATCTGTAATTTCAGAGGAGCACTTTTCTTTATTTTTAATTTTTTGCAAAATTAGTTTAGGTTTAATATTGTAATTTCAATTTTCAGTAATGTAATTTTTGTTATTATTAATGAAAAGTGATTTTAATTAATTTGTGCCTCTTTTTAATTTTCTGTCAAAATTTAATTGAATCTTTAATCTCTTCTTTTTATATCACTGTTCGTGTTTTAAATTCGTCTCAATTTAATGTTTGTTACTGTTCGTTCGTATTATTATTAATATAAAATATTAATAATAATAATAAAAGAAAGTGAGTTATTTTCCCCACTGGAAAATAATAAAAAAGGGTTACTGTTGGTTCGAATAGTTCTTGGTTCGGATACTGTTTGGTTCGAAGAAGTTTTGTTCGATGGTGAAGACGATGTTGATGATTTGAGGTGGTGTTTGTATTCGGTGACAAAGGGGGTTCAGCACCACCCTTCTTCCCAACGGAATCGACACAAGGTTTTAAATCTCTTCTTTTTATTGTTATGTTTGTTTAAGTTTTAGTCTAATTTTATAATCTACTTGTAATTTTATTTTTGATTCGAAATTGTTCTTGTCTGCTTTATTTGTCAGTTTCATTTTTTTAGTTAATGTTACTGTTGATTTTATGCTTTATCTGATTTTGTTATTGAGTTGAGTAGTATTAAGTTTATTGTTAAGTAGTATTAGGACTGTTTTTTTTAGATCTGCTATTTTAAAATTTTAGTCTGCTTATTCAGGTTATTATTAGCGTATCTGTTTCGTTTAGGATTAATGCTTATTTACTTTTTCAGCTTATTTAGTTTATTTCATGCTTATTAATTGAATATAATGGTTTGGTAGAATCTGCTTATCAGCTTTTTCGTTTTTCGTTTTTTTATTTGCTTCTTGACTTATCTGCTATTTGGGCCTTGGTTTTGCTTATCTATTAGTTTGTTTAGCTGCATAACATACATATACAATTTATATGTATGTTAGTTTGATTGTCCAATTAAAATTCCAAAAATATAATCAATTAGCAAAAATTTGGTCTTTGCTGGGTATCGAACCCCTGACCTCTCGTCTAGCAACCAACGCCCTTACCAGTCGATCTAGTACCCTTTTTGTGTATTACTTTAAAACAATTAATTAATATAGCTTTTTAATAATTAGCTGGCAGTTTTATTTTGTTCATTTAGTTTAATTAGAAGTTTAATTTTATTTAAAAGTTTAGTTTTTATATCCTTTATTTAGTTTTATAAAAAAATTAAAAGGATAAAAAAATATTTTAATTTTAATTACATTCATAAATTTAAATTAGTTTTCAATTTTTTTTTTAAAATAGTTTTCTTTTATGTTTTTAAATTTAGTTTAAAAATTAAATTTCCATTTAGTTTTACTTAAAAATAGATTTCATTTAAAGTTTTCTATAAAAAATAGTTTTAAATAAATTTCTTTTACATTAAAATTTTTAGCTTTCTTTAAGTTTCAAATAAGTTTATTAAATTTAAATTAGATTTGTTTTAAATAGTTTTTATTTAAATTAGTTTAATTTTTTAAATTAGATTAAATAGCTTTACTTTTAAATAATTTTTAGTTTAAAATTCCAAATATTCATTTCACCAAAAACAAAGTAAGTCTTACGTTTAGTCCGATTTCAATTCGAGTCGATTTGTGGAACGAAAATAGATATAAAAAGAGTTTGCAAAAACCTTGCATTAAAATGGCGCCGCTGCCGCTTCGCTCGTACGATTGACGATTTTTCGTGAAAACGTTTGGATTTTGGGATCCGTTCTTTTTGAACGTTAATTTTCTTGCAACAAAAATCAAAAATACAAAAAAAAATCAAAAATATAAAAATATAAAAAATTAAAAAATCCACAAAAGCAATTTCTTTCTTAATATTTGCACCAAAAAAATAAAAAAATCAAAAAGTAATACTTTTTCCTAAAAGTATTACACCAAAAATATTACGTATTAGTGTTATTTTTTTAGTTCGATTTCTTTCGATTTTTATTGTGAATATATATTTTTCTAAAAAAATACAAAAAGATTTTTTTTACTATATTATAGTACGTAGCACAAAAAATTTACCTACTTTTCAAATACGTCTTAGTTGGGATTTCATCACCTAACTATTGTATTCGCATCCATAACGAAATAAAAAGGCGAAATAGATAAATACTAGTAAGACGTTTGAACTCGATATATACAAACTATAAGGTGGGTATAAGGCGACGCGCTATAAAATGCCGTCTAAGGAAAAAGGTTTTTAAGTGCTTTGTGCCACCTCGTTTCCCCGCTTGCTTGTGCGTATATTGAGAGGGACGACCGATTATTGGTTTGCCAACTCAAGTAGTACTTAAGTATATATTTTTGTAGCTTTTTACTATTGCACTCGAGAGGGAAAATCCTTTTCCTTTCAAAGTCGACCGAGGTCACCTACCTCATTCCAAAGTTTTAATTGTATGCGCACTCGCACGCATACATACATACCGATTGGTGTACCAGACTCTTACAATGCTTCCAAAAAGAAGAAGAAGAAGAAAAACAAAAAGACCGTCATTCAAGCCGATCTTGAGAATCGAGCTTTCGACAATACGATGGAAACGGATAACCGACCTATGCTCGATATTTTGTAATCACACGTTGAGGGAAATCGATGACGCTATCGTTATCCCCGCAATTGAAGCGAATAATTTTGAACTCAAATCGGATTTTAATCAAATGGTTTCCGCTACACCATTTTTGGGTCGTTCCCAAGATGACCCCCATGATCATATCAAGAGATTTATCCATTTGACTAATATGGTGAAATACAATGGGGTGCCACAAGAGGCTATTCGTTTACAACTATTTCCTTTTTCCCTCGAGGGACAAGCCCGGATTTGGCTTGATAAGGAACCACCCCAAAGTATTACGACATGGATTGATTTAGAGACCAAGTTCATAAACTACTTTTTCCCATCATCACGGACCACTTCTTTAAGGAATGAAATCATTACCTTTGAGCAAAAATATGGGGAAACTTTTTGTGAGTCTTGGGATCGATTTAAAGAGCTTTTAAGAAAATGTCCACAACACGGTTTCACTAAAGTGCATCAAATTAATACGTTTTACAATGGTTTAACTCTAAATGACCAAGACTCACTTAATAGTGCCGCGGGGGGCAATATTCTTGTGAAAACCATGAACGAGGCTTGGGCCATAATTGAAAACAAGGCTAAAGTACAAACCAAGAGTGTTAGGGCCACTTTGGCAAGTGCTAGTTCTAGTGAGAGTGACAAGAAAATCGATAAACTCACTTCGCTTGTTTAAACAATTGCTTTACAAACCCAAGCCCTCAAGGGTCAAGTGAATGCCTTGAAAGAAACTAGTGAAACGTGTGCGACTTGTGGTGGACCACATTCATATTTTCATTGTGACAAGGTTTATAATAATCAACAACAACAAGTTTGTGCTTTTAATGCTAATGAAAATGTTCCATTTAAACCTAATGTTGATGTTAACCATTTATATTATAAGAGTACTAATTATTTGGCTCCCCCGGGTTTTGTAGCACCACAAAGACCACCCCACCCGCCCAAAATACCCAATACCAAAATAGGAACCAAGGTCCTCAAATGGGTAATTTTCAAGGGAATGTAAATCAAGGGAATGTAAATCAAGGGAATTTTAATGGTCAAAATCAAGGTTTTCAAAATAATAACCAAGGTTTTTATAATAACAACGGTTTTCAATCTCAATATCAAAACCAAGGTTTTCCTAATCAAGGGTTTAATCAAATGAATATGCAAAATCCTCAAATGGACTTGGTTCTACAAAAATTGACTGACCATGAGAGAATTATGAAACAAATGCAAGAATCTACTAGACAAATGCAAGAATTGACCGATAAGAATTTTTTGACTATGATTCAAGCCCTTAGACCCCAAGGAGCCTTACCATCCAATACCGAGATTAACCCTCGTGCTAATTTGAGTGCTATCACTACTCGAAGTGGAGCCACTTTAGTGGGACCTTCCATCTCTTCACCCATAAAGGAGAGACAAGGCCCGGAGGTCATAATGAGTAATCCTACTCCCCCTTCGGTGATTCCTCCCACTACCACTCCTAGTACTAGTCCTCCATTGCCGAAATTGCCTATCCCTATGGTTGTTCAAGAAGCGAGTCCTTCTCCTTCTCAACCTTCAAAGTCTAAACCTAATATCCCTTATCCTTCTAGGTTAGACAAGGCTAAAGTGCTCACCAAAGATGACGTTCATGTCTCTAACTTTTTGAAAATGATTTCCAACGTCAATGTTAACATAAGCCTTATTGAAGCACTTGCTCAAATGCCAAAATTTGTCAAAATGTTTAAAGATTTGCTTAATAAGAAAGAAAAAATGGTTGAGCTCGTGAACACCCGTTTAAATGAGAATTGTTCCGCGATTCTTCTCAAAGAGCTTCCCGAAAAGCTAGGAGATCCCGGACGATTCGTGTTACCTTGCTCGTTTCCTCAAATCGATGATTGTATGGCTTTAGCGGATCTCGGCGCTAGCATCAATCTTATGCCACTTTCGGTTTGGAAATAATTGTCATTACCCGACCTTGTACCGACTCGTATGACTCTAGAGTTAGCTAATCGAACTCTCGCATACCCTGTTGGTATTGCCGAAGATGTTTTTGTTCGAGTTGGTACATTCACTTTTCCCGTGGACTTTGTCGTCGTCGACTATGAGATGGATCCTCGTATTCCGTTAGTACTTGGTAGACCATTCTTAAGGTCCGGAAGAGCATTAGTTGACGTGGCCAAGGGGAGTTAATTCTTAGGGTTCGGGATGAACAACAAGTTTTTAAAATGGGAAAAATCACAACAAAATCAAATGGAAAAGAGTCGGTCAATATGATTGATATTCTTAATTATGATAATGAAGAGATTTTTATTAATCCTTTTGGAATTGAAAAGTCTAATCAAAATGATTTTGTGATAAATTCATCCCTTCCCTTAGAGCCTCAAATTTTTGATACTCCCATTTATGATACCTATAGTGATGACACTTCTTCAGGTAATCACACTATCTTCGATTTAGACGACCTATCTTTTGACCCACCCACTTTTGACCCACCCATTTTTGATACCCCAATATATGATACCTACGATGATGACACTTCTTTAAGTGATCTCATTAATTTTGATGACCCACCCCATGATCTTAATGCACCTCATATCTCTATGAGTGATTCTTCCATGGAGACTCCTTTTGACTTTTATACTCCAATATTAGAAGTCATGACTTTTGAGGAGGATCCTCCACTCTTAGTGATCATTCCAACTTTAGAGGTTATTCCATTTGAGGAGGATTTAGATATCTTTCTAAATACCTATTTTCCTCATGAGGATGAGTTTTCCTATGACTCCGATGATACTTATGCTTTCACATCGAGTTTGGAAGAGGATGACCTTCCCACTTTGGATTTTGATGATGTTTTAAGCTTAAATGTCAATACCTCTTGCTATTTTCCCGTTAAGGAATCGGTGTTTGATCCCGGAATAGAGACTTTTGTGCTTTCATTGCCATACCACTTTACCCTTTCTTATAAGAGACTTTTGACCAAGGATACCCCACTCTTCTTTGACTTACGTGATTTTACCACCTCGGGGTTTATATCCTTTTGTGATGGAAATTATGTGTTTGACCCGGGTGGATTTTTGTGGGGTATTACTTATATGACTTTGTTTCACCCTTTATCATGGAGAGATTTTCCTCCCTAGGTAATCTTGGTTTTCCCATGATTTTCCCATTTGAATGATGACATTCGGGAATTCGAGTCGAGCTAGAGACTCGTGTTAAAAATCAAGCATCGTTTAACTAGGTTAGATTTTTACCCTTTTTCCACCTTTTTCACCTTCACCCATTTTCACCAATAAGTGTAGGGGGAGCCAAATAGGTTGTTTGTGTTGTGATGTTGTGTGCAGGGACATATGCTTAATGATCCACTTTTGGTGCTTTTGACACGACCCGTGTTCCCGTGTTTCCCGTGTACCCGGTTCCTTCGATAAGTTTTTGCTATTGTGATTTAATCATGTATAAAAATAAAACAAATAAATGTAATCACTTTAGTTGTCCTTTCCTTAGCTTGATTTTAAACAACGTACTCAATATCCTAAGTGTAGGGGAGTTTATTCTCCCACATGCTTAAACATTGAGGACAATGTTTATATTAAGTGTAGGGGGGATTTTTTTATCGAAATTTTAGTGGGCTTTTCCATGAATTTGACCCCATTTAACCGGAAAATTTAAAATTTTTTCAACGTTTTTCAAATTTTTGATCTATTTTGGTCTAGTAGTATTTTGTTTTATTTTCTTTCCTTTTGTCATCGCATCGTTATAATTTCCATTTCAAGAATAAAGTCAAAAAATAAATAAATAAATAAAATGGTTTTAACAAGTTTAGATATCTTTGATATATTAGGTCCGTCGTGAATATTTTGACTCAACCCGAGTTTACTTATCCAAGTTTACTCTAGCTAGTATCCTTAACCATATGGACCTTAATTGGTTAATTAGGCTAAGCATCCACGAGTCTCATTCCTTGAGATTTTAAATTGTGGAGAACGAGAGATGATAGAGTTGATAATAAGTTTAAGGGTTAATTTTTGCTTATATGAGTTTTTGTGGCTCTTTCTTCCCGCTTGTATATTTAAATTGCTTAATAAATGAGGATTTTTGCGGTGTAGATTCGATATCTTAACTCTTAGCCAAATCTTTATTCTCCTTGTAATTAAAGCATGAACACATTGAGGGTGCCAGCATTGTGGACTTTCGACTAAGGTGGCTCATAACCACTAAGTAGGAGGTATTCAGACCATGGGACCGCGGAATTTGGCCTACTCTATGTATCATAATAAAGAAAGAATAAGATTAAAACATGACCTCAAGGATCCTTAGGGTGTGGGGCATGTAGCACGAACCTTGTCATTAGAGCCTTAGGGTGTATGGCATGGTAAGTGTTGAATAAAAATTGATCAAAAAATCAATTCCCTCGTTTATCGTTTAAGGATCCTTAGGGTGTGGACAATAGACGGGGAGCTTTTTTACATCTTAAAGAGCGTAAGGGTATATGATGTGAACTTGCTAAACTCCACATAAAGTCTACATGACTTTGGAGGAATAAATAATAAGTAGTACTATTGGCCAAATTTTAGGTCCGGGAATTTATTCCCCAAATCGTGTTAAATCATCCTTGATGTGGGCTTGCTTTAGTGACAACGTTTTTGAGGACGAGGTTAGGTTTGGAGTGTCGGGTTTGCACCGTTTTGCCTTCATTTTTGGACTAATAATTATCAAATAAGTCAAATGAGCCTACGGGTGAATGACAATGAATAAAATCTAGAGATACAATGTAGGAATTGGAGAAAGAGTTTTACACAATTGTCTTATATAAGTGGTTTTAACCTAAGAACTTATGGTAAACAATGATCTCGTTTTTAAGCTTGGTATGGGGAACGTGAAACTTGAGGGTGATTAATATTCATGACACCAAAGCCCTAATTCAAGTCTTAGATTTCTTTACGAGTTTCTTCCATCAAATAATTTTGCAAGTTAATAAATCCTTAATAACTTTTGTTTCCTTTAAAGTTTTTATCTTTTCGTCGTAGTAGTAGTAGTAATAGTAATAAAGGCCGAGATGGATTAATTATGAGAAAAATGCAACTTAATGCTTTAAAACTATGCATTGCATGGGGTCATTGCAATGGTCAATTGTAGGGGATTTAATAAGTGTGTAAACACTTATCCTTTTGCCACTAAAATCAAGGAAAAACAAGACCTAATCATGTGTTTAATATCGTAAAAGTCGGAATTACACGTGGTTTTGTGTTTTTGTGTTAAAATATGTACAAATGTTAAAGAAAAGTCCAATAAGAGACGAAGACAAAGTCAAAGACCATAAGTGTGCCCAAGTTCACGATAACCGGCTAAACCGACACGAGTTTGAAGAAAAAGATTGACAAATCCATAATCGAGCTCGTTATTAGCGGATTTAATATGTATGGAGTTAATCGGGCTTGTGGGACCCACATTGAATAAATGGACTCAAAAGCCCTTTTAAAGATTTCAAGTATCCATTTTATAGTTAATTGGCCCAAAAAAAGGCCCAAATATACTACTAAGTGGACGGATGATGGGGTTTTTCCTTTGACAGAATTGGGCCAAGCCCAATCAATAAACAAAATGGGACGTTTGTTTCACCTTGACTTCACAATAAACCCAGTCAACAAACCCCACACGATTTACCCAATACCAGTCAACCCACACATTCATAACACAACACACGTGTACAATTCTCCCAACCGTTTTCCCCCACTCACCCAAAATAAATAAACATTTTTTCACCCCACTCACACATTCGATATTACCAAGAAAGTTTTCACCCACATCCACTTCTCCTCCCTAAAAAACACAGCAACACCACCATCTTTACAAACCCTAAAATTACCCTAGAACAAAAATCATCCACTAATATTTGGGGGTTTTACCCTTATCTTTTAATTCACACAAATCTAAATAAATCCCCCCAAGAATCGGAGATGACACCAAGGAGTAGTCCTCAATTAAATCCGACGTGGCTAAATCTCCCTTTATGATTGGTTAAACCACTTCTCCAATACCAATCACCCAATAAAAACCCTCCACCTCAGCACTCAACAAACACAAGAAGCACAAAAATGCCATCCTGGCAATCCGTGTGATACGAGGATAATTTTCCACCGTTGGATCGAAGAGAAGAAAAGGAAGATGGAATAAGCGGCCAGGATTTGAAGCTTACTCTTGAAGCTATGAAGAGAGTTTCTAGGGTTTCTCTATAAAAACCTTCATCTGTAATTTTAGAGGAGCACTTTTCTTTATTTTTAATTTTCTGCAAAATTAGTTTAGGTTTAATATTGTAATTTCAATTTTCAGTAATGTAATTTTTATCATTATTAATGAAAAGTGTTTTTAATTAATTTGTGCCTCTTTTTAATTTTCTGTCAAAATTTAATTGAATCTTTAATCTCTTCTTTTTATATCACTGTTCGCGTTTTAAATTCGTCTCAATTTAATGTTTGTCACTGTTCGTTCGTATTATTATTAATATAAAAAAATAATAATAATAAAAGAAAGTGAGTTATTTTCCCCACTGGAAAATAATAAAAAAGGGTCACTGTTGGTTCGAATAGTTCTTGGTTGGGATACTGTTTGGTTCGAAGAAGTTTTGTTCGATGGTGAAGACGATGTTGATGATTTGAGGTGGTGTTTGTATTCGGTGACAAAGGGTTCAGCACCACCCTTCTTCCCAACGGAATCGACACAAGGTTTTAAATCTCTTCTTTTTATTGTTATGTTTGTTTAAGTTTTAGTCTAATTTTATAATCTGATTATAATTTTATTTTTGATTCGAAATTGTTCTTGTCTGCTTTATTTGTCTGCTTCATTTTTTTTAGTTAATGTTACTGTTGATTTTATGCTTTATCTGATTTTGTTATTGAGTTGAGTAGTATTAAGTTTATTGTTAAGTAGTATTAGGACTGTTTTTTTAGATTTACTATTTTAAAATTTTAGTCTGCTTATTCTGGTTATTATTAGCGTATCTGTTTCGTTTAGGATTAATGCTTATTTATTTTTTCAGCTTATTTAGTTTATTTCATGCTTATTAATCGAATATAATGGTTTGGTAGAATCTGCTTATCAGCTTTTTCCTTTTTCGTTTTTTTTATTTGCTTCTTGACTTATCTGCTATTTGGGCCTTGGTTTTGCTTATCTATTAGTTTGTTTAGCTGCATAACATACATATACAATTTATATGTATGTTAGTTTGATTGTCCAATTAAAATTCCAAAAATATAATCAATTAGCAAAAATTTGGTCTCTGCTGGGTATCGAACCCCTGACCTCTCGTCTAGCAACCAACGCCCTTACCAGTCGATCTAGTACCCTTTTTGTGTATTACTTTACAACAATTAATTAATATAGCTTTTTAATAATTAGCTGGCAGTTTTATTTTGTTCATTTAGTTTAATTAGAAGTTTAATTTTATTTAAAAGTTTAGTTTTAATATCCTTTATTCAGTTTTATAAAAAATTAAAAAGATAAAAAAATATTTTAATTTTAATTACTTTCATAAATTTAAATTAGTTTTCAATTTTTTTTTAAAAAATATTTTTCTTTTATGTTTTTAAATTTAGTTTTAAAAATTAGATTTCCATTTAGTTTTACTTAAAAATAGATTTCATTTAAAGTTTCTATAAAAAATAGTTTTAAATAATTTTACACTAAAATTTTTAGCTTTATTTAAGTTTCAAATTAGTTTATTAAATTTAAATTAGATTTGTTTTAAATAGTTTTTATTAAAATTAGTTTAATTTTTTAATTAGATTAAATAGCTTTACTTTTAAATAGTTTTTAGTTTAAAATTCCAAATATTCATTTCACCAAAAACAAAGTAAGTCTTACGTTTAGTCCGATTTCAATTCGAGTCGACTTGTGCAACGAAAATAGATATAAAAAGAGTTTGAAAAAACCTTGCATTACTTATCATTGGCAGGCTGTTGAAATTTGTCTCTGGTGGGTGGACTCGGGCTGTTCCAAACATATGACTTGGAATCGAAGCCTTCTCAAAAACATTGTATGACGTTTCATGGGAACTGTTCGATTCGGAAATGATCATGTTGCGGCAATTCTAGGCTATGTTGATCTTCATTGGGGAAATATAATCATCACCAGAATCTCTTCTGTTGATGGCTTGGGACATAATTTGTTCTCGGTTGGGCAATTTTGTGATTCAGACTTGGAGGTCGCATTCAGAAGTCATACATGTTTTGTAAGAGATCTTGAAGGAATTGATTTGTTGAAAGGAAATCGTACCACCAACCTTTACACCATTGATCTTTTTCAAATGTCTGCTGCTTCTCCAATTTGTCTCATGGCCCGAGCCACATCAACAAAGTCATGGTTACGGAATCAAAGGTTATCTCATCTCAATTTCGATGCCATCACCCAACTCGCGAAAGATGATCTCGTTACCGGTCTTCCAAAGTTCAAATATACAAAATACCATCTTTGTCCTTCATGTGAGCAAGGTAAAAGTAAGAAGAAGCCTCACAAACCCAAACCTGTTCCCAACTCAACGAATAGGTTACATCTCCTACATATGGATTTGTGTGGCCCAATGAGAATCAAAAGCATTAATGGAAAGCGGTATGTCCTTGTCATTGTGGATGACTATTCTCGTTACACATGGGTTCATTTTCTTGCTTCGAAAGATGAAGCCCCTGATGTAATTATTAATTTCCTGAATAAAACATCAGTACTACTGCAAGCCCCTGTCATTATTGTGAGAACGGATAACGGCACAGAATTCACCAATCAGAAATTGAAAGCTTATATTGACGAAGTTGGGATTTCTCATCAAACTTCGGCTGTAAGAACTCCAGATCAAAATGGAGTTGTGGAACGGGAAAATCGTACGTTAGTTGAAGCTACTCGAACAATTCTTCTATCCTCCAGTGCACCGTTATTTCTTTGGTCCGACGCTATAGCAACTGCATGTTATACTCAAAACCGCTCCATTATTCACACCCGTTTCAACAAAACACCTTATGAGATCATTAATGGAAGAAAACCAGATATTTCATTTTTACATGTCTTCGGTGCATTATGTTATCCGAAGAATGATCGTGAAGATATCGATAAACTTGAACCTAAAGGTGATATTGGTTTTTTCATTGGTTATTCTTCAACTGCTTGTGCTTACAGGGTTTATAATCGAAGGACAAGAAAGGTAATGGAGACTATGAACGTTACCTTTGATGAACTCTCGGGTATGGCCTCTCAGCATAGAAGTTCACATCCCGAGCTTCAAGGTCAGACTTCTGGACACGTAAGTTCAGGACTCGCGCTTCAGTTTGCACCGTCAGCAATCTCATCGTTACAACCTTCGGAACGTGACTTGGAAGTTTTATTTGGGCCAATCTATGATGAATATATGGAGGGTCCTTCGTCATTTGGTGTTCCTCATAATGCCCCGGCTGCACCTGCTACGGAAGTTCAACAACCTCCGATTGCATCCACACCAACAGCATCTACTTCTACACCATCTACGTCAACCTCAACCATATTGCCTCCAAATATTCCAACAACTTCTCCGACTGCTGTTAGCCCTATATTTTATATAGTCGAACAAGAATGTAATAGGTCATCTTAGTCGTTAAATGGTCTTGTATTGTAATAGGTTAGTCGGGAAAACCGGGCTTGGACTTTAAGCTAATATTGTATAAGTTAGGGGCGTAAGCCCAAGACAAAGCCAAGCCCGGCCCATGTTACTTAAACCACGGCCCAACAAAGCCTAGGGTATATATACCCTCTTCCATGTGTGGAAGAGGGTGTTGGTTCATTTTACTTTCTCTCTCTAGTAAACATTAACCTTCCAAATTCTCTCTTGTTTCTCTCTCTACTTTCTTCTCTTTCTCTCTCTAAATATCTCTTCTAAATCTTGTGTTATGGATTGAATGGGATTAACATTTGGTATCAAGAGCCTATAGTGGATAGGTGATTGAAGATTCGTGTGGTGTTTTCTTGATTTTTCGTGGTCATTTTGATCTATATATCACATCCCAAAATTTTTCTTGTGTTTTTTATGGTTTTTTCTTGATACAAATCTTCTACATAGTTGTGGTAGAGATTTGGTATTGTTACTTTGGCTAAAAACACAAAATTTTTGGGTGTTTTGATCATTTTTTGGCTTAAAATCACGAATTGGTTGAGTTTTGTCCGAGAAAAGTGGGATATATTCCGATCAGGTCATCGGAAAGGGGTTTACAGTTATTCCGATCAGTGTAATCGGAATAGGGTTTAGGGATTCCGATTTGGTCATTCCGATCTGACATTCCGATTTGAGTATTCCAATTTGAATATTCCGATTTGACATTCCGATCTGAGCTTTCCGATTTGACATTCCGATCTGAGCATTCCGATTTGGCAATTCCGATTTGGCATTCCGATAGGGACATTCCGACAAGGTTATTCCGACAAGGGTATTCCGATTAGGGATATTCCGATCAGGGTATTCCGATAGGGTTTATTCCGACAAGGGTATTCCGATCAATGACATTCCGACAAGGTTATTCCGATGGACATTCCGATGGATATTTTGTTTGATTAATTTTTAGACTTAGCCACTAACTAGACTAGTTTCGGAACATCGTTTACACGAAGATTAAAAAAAAAGAGTTAAAATTTTTAGGTCAAATAAATCAAATTTTTTCCCTATTAGTTTTTGGCTATTTCTAACTCAAATTCAAAATTTGGCCATACAAAATTTTTCGGCTTACCATTTTGTCAGGCTGAGGAATTTATTGCCGGACTGAGAAATTTTTTTTTTGAATTTTCGGAATTTCAATTCTAACCACACAACATCACAACAAATCCACTAAGATCTGCAATTCATTCACAAGTATTCACCATGTCTAACAACAACATCAACATTGCAACTGCTAATCAAATTCGTTTGGAACAAGGTGGCAACAGTAATCCACCTGTGCTCACTGCCGGTTGCTACGTTCAATGGAGATCTCATTTTCTCAGATTTCTCGACGGAAAAGAAAACCGAACTGCTCTTCGTCACTGCCTTGAGAATCCACCTCCAGTTTTTGAATTCAGACCAATTACCACACAGGCAGAGGATGGTACTTCATCAACTATACGAGCTATGGAGGATTTTGACACATGTTCTGCTGAGAAAAAGAAACTCCTCCAAGCTGAAGTTGATGCTGTAAATTTCATACTCACTGGAATTGATAACGATATCTATTCCACAGTTGATGCATGTCCTAATGCTATGGAAATGTGGAATGCAATTCATCGATTAAAGCAAGGTGAGTCAATCAATGTTCAAGATCTCAAGGCTAATCTACTTTGGGAGTTTGGAAAATTCACATCTGAAGATGGTGAATCCATTGACTCATATTACTCGAGATTCTACAAAATGATGAATGAGCTTGTCAGAAATTAGTGCACCATCTCCAATCATCATGCCAATGTTCAGTTTTTACTTCAACTCAAACCGGAATGGCAAAGGTTTGTGACTTTGGTCAAACAAAGGGAGGATATCAAGACTATATCTTACCACAAACTTTATGATATATTGAAAAAACATCAGAATGAAGTAAATGAACTTAGAGCTGAAAAGGCAAAACGATCTGCGAACTCTATTTCTTTTGTGGCTGCTACTTCAACAAAACCCGTTCGTCGTCAACAACCAACTACTCATTCCTCGAAGTCATCAAGCTCATCCACCAAACCTCTAGCTACTGCTAAACACAAAGCAAAAGCAATTGTCCCCACTCCACCTCCAAAGTATGACACCGAGTCAGATGGAGACAGTGATGATGAACAAACTTCAAGGGACAAGAAGATTGAAGAACTCATGTCTTTACTCACCACAACTTATAAGAAGATCTACAAACCTACCAACAACAACCTCAGATCATCATCCAATGCTAGATATAAGGAAGTTGATCATGCACCAAGGTATGATTGTGATGCTAGGTATGATAATTAGAGGTTGATGAATCAAGTTGGGGCTAGAGATACTGTAGGCACTCCGGTTGTGCAGAAGACTAGGATTCAATGCTTCAACTGTAAGGGATTTGGGCACATGGCTAGGGAATACAAGAAGCCAAAACGGGTTAAGGACTCAGGGTATCACAAGGAAAATATGCTGCTGTGTAAGAAAGAAGAAGCAGGAATTCCACTCACAGCAGATGAAGTTTACTGGCGTGATGACACTGATGATGAAGCTGATGATCAAGAGTTAGAGGCACATTATGTGTACATGGCAAAGATTCAAGAAGTGATCCCAGAGACTGATGATACTTCTGGACCCATCTATGATTCTGAGCCACTTGAAAAGGTACCATCACATGATAACTATAATGTGTTTGCTAATGAACGACGTCATCCTGAGCAACCCGAAAGCATCAATGACACATATGTAATGGACACGGAGGATAGCAATATCTCTAGGGTTTCACATCATATGTGTAATGATGACGGAAAAGCTGTTCAGGATACTGACTCGGATGAGGACCGTGATTTGCTTGCGTCTATTATTGATTCTTTAAAACATGAAATTGAGGAAAACAAAAAGGCTAATAAACGTTTGAAGCAAGCAAACACATCCTTAGCCGAGGAGATAGACAGGCTTAAAGAGTGTGATTATGTAAAAGAAGCTGATCGACGGGTTGCAATAGCTAATGGTTTGGTATATGAACGTAAGGTGCTCAACGAACAATATTGTTTCCAAGTAACACACGAAATTCATATGTCAAAACAGAAGATATCGGAACTTGAAGAACAACTGCTGCTACATAAACTCCAAATTACTGAATTAGAGTCGGTTAACAAAGAACAAACTGAGCTTTATAAAACTCGTGAAGAAAAGGATATTGAAAAAATTCTTCCTTTGGAAAAGAGAGTGGACACGTTAAACAGCATTGTTTACAAAATGGGTCAGTCTATTCAAACTATGAATATGCTCAATAGAAATATGAAAACGAGTTTTGTCAAGCCTGGATATCTCAAGAAAGTTCAAAGTACCAAGCATGCTCTTTTTGATATCGGTTTTTATGTTGATAATCTTGCTCTTATGCTTTCCTCTGACTGCGACGAAATCATTCGTCAACAAGAAGAAAGTCGATCAAACTTAAGTGATTTAATAAACCTTTCTGATTCTAACAATCATATTAAGTTTGTCCCTCAAAAAGAACTTTCAAAAGAACAAAAGATGTATAATAGTGTTCCACCACCAAGTGATGAACCACAAAAGAAAGTTTCTTTAAAAAGGAGTTTCCAAAAGCAATCAATTTTGTTAGAAAATCGAATTTTGGATGAAAAACGTAAATGGGATGAGAAAAGCAAAAGTGTTCAGCAATTTGAGTTTATAAAACAAGGGGTTTTAAATTTGTACAAAGGTGTCGTCGACTATGAAAAAGTTTCTAGGGATACCATTTGGAATATTAAACCTAACCCACAAGTAGAAGTCGTCATTCAACAATGTATTGTTCCAACCATTGATGATCTTTCAACAAATGTGGAAATGTTTTATATAGCTCTCACTGAGGAAATGTTAACTGATTTAAGTTATGTTAAATCTCTTGAAGATAAAGTTGATTTTCTTCAAACTAAATTAAAGACACAAGAACACCAACTTTCTAACGAAATTGATCGACTTTCTAAGGAATACTTTTATGCTGACCATATGAATGCTATACTTGGTGTGTATACCGATCTGGATCAATATTGTCATGTAGCATGTCTAGTATTAGAATCGGACGCGAAATGTCGCAATCTTGAAGTAGAGCTTTCGAAACAAATTCAGTCATATAACAAACTTTCGAAAAGTTTTTCTCAACTTGAGAAACATTCCATTTCTCTTGAACTTGCTTTACAAAAAGGTGAAAAATCTCATAATCATAAAAAGTGTCAAGAAATGTCAGCTTCTTCGTTTTGTCTACTAAATGAAAAAGATTTCGAAATAAATGATTTGAAAGCTCAGCTAAAAGAAAGGGACATAGCCATTAGTGAGTTACAGAAACTCATTGAGAAAATGAAAGGAAAGTCTGTTTTGGGTAAACCATCCGCCGTTCGTCAACCGAATGCGGTTAAATGCCCTAAATCATCTATTTTGGGACAAACCCCACAGACTTTACCTAAGATAAGAAATGATAAGAGCACAAATGTGATAGCACCTGGAATGTATAAGATGAACACTAGGCCCACTCAAACTGGAACATCGCGTTTACCTCAGAATATTAAGAAAACTAACCAACGTGTGTCTTCTTCTACAGGAGTAATCCCCACTACTAGCGTTAGCGGACCACAACTTAAGAGTAATAGAATGCAAGATAAGGTCATGCCTAACAATAGTCAAGGAAAGAAGTTGGAAGTAGAAGACCACCGTAGGAATTTTAAGTTTTCTAAGAATAAAACGTCTGTAACTGCATGTAATGACAGTTTAAATGCTAAGACCTCGAATGTTGAATTTGTTTGTGTTGAATGTGGAAAATGTGTTCGTACTTTCAATCATGATGCTTGTGATCTTAATCATAATGGCGTGAATACTAGAACTAGGAAGCCTATTCCTGTGCCCACTAGTACTAGAGAACCCACAAGAACATTGAACCAATCCACAGATCAACCACTTAAGAAACTAAGTGCGTTAGACTCCACTACTATGCGTAAACAAAACAGATTAAAGAAGCTATATGAGAACATGATTAGGACATGTACACGGGGGTATTCGAGATTTACACCACCCGGATACAAATGGGTACCTAAGTTAACCACTTTAGTGATTGGGTCTAGGAATATCAGCTTGCCTGTAGACTTTGCATCTAGGCCCACTACTATTTTGGAACCCGTTTTTATCAAGGGCTCCCATTTGTCAAATGCTATATTGTCTTCTAATTCTTCTGCAGCTCGTCGAAATCATCCTATTCATAATGGACTCCGGGTGCACAAAGCACATGACAGGCAATCTCAAGCTTCTCATTAACTTCGTGGAGAAGTTTCTGGGTACGGTGCGGTTTGGAAATGATCAGTTTGCACCGATACTTGGATATGGTTATTTGGTTCAAGGAAATCTCACTATCAAACGGGTTTATTACGTCGAGGGACTGAATTACAGTTTATTCTCGGTTGGTCAATTTTGTGATGCGGATTTGGAAGTGGCTTTTCAGAAATCTACTTGTTATGTTAGAGACTACGATGGGAATGACCTTCTTACAGGTTCTCGTGGTTCTGATCTCTACACAGTAACTCTTCAAGACACATCTTCAACAAATCCAATTTGCTTAATGGCTAAAGCTTCATCCGTTATGGCATCAACGATTGTCTCATCTCAACTTTGACACCATCAACTTGCTTTCGAAAAATGATATTGTGACTGGTCTCCCAAAGTTAAAATTCGTCAAAGACCATCTTTGTTCTTCTTGTGAGTTGGGGAAAGCAAAAGGGAAGTGTTTCAAATCAAAGACTACCCCAAGATCAAAAGGACGATTGGAACTTCTACACATGGATTTATGTGGTCCCATGCGCGTAGAGAGTATTAACGGGAAAAAGTATATTCTCGTGATTGTTGATGATTATTCTAGATACACATGGACTTTCTTCTTAAGGTCCAAAGATGAAACTCCAGAGGTTCTCAAAAACTTTCTCAAGATGATACAACGCAATCTTCAAGCTCAAATCTTAACCGTAAGAACGGATAGGGGTACTGAATTTTTGAACAAGAACTTGCAATCTTACTTTCAAGAAGAAGGCATCGAACACCAAATGTCTATTGCTCGAACTCCTAAACAAAATGGCGTTGTCGAAAGACGGAACCGTACTTTGGTTGAGGCTGCTCGAACAATGCTTTCTGCTTCAAAATTACCGTTATTCTTCTGGGCTGAAGAAATTGCAACTGCCTGTTATACTCAGAATCGTTCTCTCGTCATCCCTAGACATGAAAAAGACACCTTACCACATCATCAATGGGAGGAAACCTACTGTCAAATTATTTCACGTATTTGGATCTTTATGCTACATTCTTAAAGACGGTGAGAATCTCGACAAGATGAAAGAAAAAGGTGATGCATGTATTTTTGTGGGGTATGCTACATTATCGAAAGGATATCGAGTCTATAACAAGAGAACAAAGATTATCGTCGAAACAATTCATGTGAACTTTGACGAATTGCCACAAATGGTACTTGATCACAACAGCTCAAGTCCCGCACCTCAATGTCCATCCATGGCACCTACACACAACAGTGTACGTCCCGTGCAAGAATGTCAAGAAAATACTCCTACAGCAGAATTGACGAATTCGACACATATGAATGAGTTGGTTGATTTATATGATCCAATGTTTGATGAATATTACTATGGAAACAATCAAGTTGTGTCAAACCCTTCCGATGTCAATACTGCTGATGCACCTGAACAAAATCAACATGACACAACTGCCTCTACTTCAGCAACCGTTGCTCAAGAGACTATTCCATTGGATACTCAACAAACTCTAGAAACCATCATACAACCAACATCACCAACCGTCAATGCTGAAGGAGGAAACAACAATCAAGCAGTCGATGCACAACCTGACGAAGAAGAATTTATCAACCCGTTCGGTACACCGGTACACGAAGTCGGAGAGTCTTCTACTCAACATGTTGATCCGTCCAACATGCATACATTCTACCAACCATATCCATCCACTCACCATTGGATACGTGATCATCCATTGGAGCAAGTCATTGGAAATCCTTCACAACCGGTTCGAACACGCAGACAACTCGAAACTGATGGCGATGTATGTATGTATGCACTCACCGTGAGTTCAACTATACCTACAAACATCAAACAAGACATGACTGATCATGCGTGGATTGAATCAATGCAAGACGAAATTCATCAGTTTGAACGCCTAAATGTTTGGGAACTTGTTGACCGACCCTATGGAATGTCAATTTTAGATTTCAAATGGATCTGGAAAAACAAACTGGATGAAGAACAAACCATCATCAAAAACAAATCTCGTCTTGTGGTTAAGGGGTATCGTCAAAAAGAAGGGATATATTTCGATGAATCATTCGCTCCAGTTGCTCGTTTGGAAGCTGTCAGGATATTCCTTGCTTATGCTGCACATAAGGGCTTCACGGTTTTTCAGATGGACGTTAAAACTGCTTTTTTCAACGGTCATTTGAAGGAAGAAGTGTATGTGAATCAGCCGGAAGGATTCATCGATCCTCATCACCCTAACAAAGTCTATCGTCTCAAGAAGGCTGTATATGTACTTAAACAAGCTCCAAGGGCATGGTACGAAGAACTATCCAACTTATTGGTCTCGAAAGGATTCTCCAAAGGTTCTATTGATCCTACTCTTTTTATTAATAAATATGGGGATGACATACTGCTGGTGCAAGTTTATGTTGATGATATTATTTTTGGTTCTACGAACCCAAAACTTTCAAAATGTTTTGAAAAATTAATGCACAGCAGTTTTGAAATGTCAATGATGAGGGAGCTAAAATTCTTTTTAGGCCTCCAGATTCATCAATCCCCACGTGGTATCTTCATAAACCAAACTAAGTATGCTCAAGAGATACTTAAAAAGCATGGTATGACCTCATGTGCTCGCGTTGGTACACCATTGTCGACCACATCCCTTGACGCTGACTTGTACTCATATCCCGTAGATCAAACGCGATATCGCAGTATGATCGGGTCACTTATGTACCTTACAGCCAGCAGGCCTGATATTCATCATGCCACATGCTATTGTGCACGATATCAAGCCAGACCTACTCAAAAGCACCTCAAAGAGGTTAAACGGATCTTTCCGTACCTTAAGAATACCATTCACATGGGACTCTGGTATCCAAGGGAAACCGGTTTTCATCTAATGGCTTTTTCAGATTCTGATCACGCAGATTGTCTTGATAGTCGTAAAAGCACTTCTGGTAGCATACAATTTCTAGGGGAAGACAAGCTTGTCAGCTGGTCGTCAAAGAAGCAGGATTGCACTTCGCTCTCATCAGCTGAAGCAGAATATGTGGCTCTATCCGCATGTTGTGCTCAAGTCCTCTGGATGAGAACTCAACTCACGGATTATGGCTTCCACTTTGATAAAATACCTATGTATTGTGACTCAAAGTCGGCCATAGCCATATCTTGTAATCCGGTTTAGCACTCCCGCACCAAGCACATCGATTTCAGATATCACTTCATCAAGGAACAAGTAGAACGCGACATCGTGGAATTATACTTTGTCAAAACTGAGTACCAGCTGGCAGACTTGTTTACAAAAGCTCTATCGAAAGATAGGTTTGCGTATCTCGTTGGCCGTCTTGGTATGAAGTATATGACTCCAAAAGACATGGAGGTTTTGGCAAATGAAGCTGCTTGATATTCTCTCACAACGACTTCTAAGCGCATCACAACTTAGGACTCGGACCTCAACTAAGGAAAGTCTATCTCGGACGATAACTTATCCTTCTCAACAAGAAATTTATACTTCTCGGTCATGAGCTTCTCATAAAAACATTCAATGTTTTTAAGTTCATGAAAAACGATTTCTAAGTAAATGTCAGCTTAGAACTCGAACTTCAACTTAAGGAAAGTTTATCACGGATGATAACTTATCCATCACAAAATTTCTTTTTCTCGGTCATGAGCTAGTCACAAAACAATCAAAGTTTAGAGCCCATGAAAAACGGACCCGAAAGGGGAGTGTACGTTTCAGTGCGCTTTCCCTAATCAATAGAAGAGAAGTCTTCTATCCTGATTATTTTAAAACCGTTGAACACAATTTTTCAAGAATTTCTCAAAAGGTTTTTCTAAATCTTTTAAAATTGTGTGTTCAACACTCCCTTCCTCATAAGTGGTTTTCATATCTCAAAATTGTCATATGTTATTTTGATCAATTTTTGAGGGGGAGCGTTTTAAAATCAAGCCTTTTAATGTTGTTGGGTACATCTCTAAAATTTTCATATTTTATGCATCCAACACATTCCGAAAATGATATGAAATTGTCAAATGTAATATATTATATCGGAAAAGGCATCTCAACTCCGTACCTCAACATATTTTGTGGTGTCTTTTTTCTAAAACTTTGTCAAATTTTGTCTCAAGACACACATATATTGTTGAGGGGGAGCGACCCGACTGAAAATGTTCCATGATTCATGCATGCACACATGTTTCTCTCCCGTCAATTTTTCGAAAAATGTCAAATTTTAATCAATTGGTATCTCTAACATTATAATTTTATATTAGATATAGGGGGAGAAAATGTGATTAAAATGTAATATATCGCAACATGTGATCTTAAAGACTCAAGTGCAACTCTTTCCTTCACATGCCAAACTATTTCGTATATCGATGCATGTGTGTAGGGGGAGCTTTTCGGAAATGTAAAACTTTCAAGTGTTAAAAGTTTTGATTTTTATCAAACACTTTGAATGGTTTTCAATGGTTTATGGTTACGATCTATACCCAAAACAACCTACTATCCACGACGGAACGATGGAGTCAAAAGGTGGTTTAGGATAGGAAACTAAGTCCTATGATCCAACCATAACCGGAGGGATCTACCCAAGGAAATTCCATAGCTAGAAATAGTTGTCCTTAGGAAAGATGGAGTGGAATGAAGCTGAATGCGGACCAAGTACTTAAGTTAGCACTGGAACAATCACAACAAGGTGCTAATGATGACGTATTGGTAAGCATTGAAGGAGTTGAATATTCTATGCAACTTAGGAAGAAACCGGGTCAATACATCTATTCAAGACAAGTCATCATGGACCCAGTGATGCAATGCACAACCCTTCCTAGCCATTCGAGTTTCTCTCAAAAGAAACTTGTCTCATTGTCATGGAGATCAACACGTATCTATTGACTTTCTCACTCCGAGTAAGTTAATATTGAAAAGGTGGCAGTTTGCTTCAGCCTCCGATTACCAAAATGCACTTATTGAGTCTAGAGCCAAACGAGATCTATCTATCATCTCATTAGGACACAATCGAGTCCTACGCATTATCCTTGTGATATTGCCAGAACATCTGAGTGATACGATTCACAATGAAGATGGAAATCCTGCTTGAGCCAGCATTAAACAAGCTCATGGTAGGCAACTTGTGCGATTCTACACGAATCAAACTTGTGAGAACTGGAAAGCAACTATGTTTCGATTCTTAATTGATTCAAACTTGATTCCAGGTTTCTTCGCAAAATCCGTGTGATCTTGCCAGAACATTCAGAGTGACACTCTTTAGTGTTCACAGTGACGAATGGAAATCCTTCCATTGTCAACATCAAACAGCATTGCGGTAGGTAACATGCAAGATTCTTATGAATCGAGCTTGTGGCAAACTGGAAAGCAACAATGGTGCGATTATTATAGAATCAAACTTGTTCCAGGAATTCTGAATTGATGACTCTAATCAAACGGATAACCGTATCCTTTTTTATTCACTCTTTACGTTCGCAGTCTGCTTTGAGACGGTCGAGTAAAGAGAAATGGCTACTACCGCCGGGAAACCCTGTCAAGGATATTCTTATTCGAATCTACCCGATCACAGGTACGATATCTAATACCGTCTAAACGGTCTTCACCGACCGGAGGTAAAACGCTACCGAGTTAGGATGAAATGTTCAAAGCCATTTTATCCGTGTCTATATATGTTGCTGCATATCAAGAAGGTGGCGTAGCTGTGTAACCGAAGTCGATTCAGAAGTCACAAGAGCACAAGATGGTGATATTCAAGATACCTAAGAATGTAAGAATGTAATAGGTCATCTTAGTCACAAGGAGCACAGATGAAGATCTCAAGCACTCAAAGTCCAATGACAAAGGCTCAAGATAAAGATCACGAAAGCATGAAGGAACAAAACTGTTACAAACAAGATCAAGACCAAGATACAATACCAAAGCAGGAAGATCTCCTCTACAAGAATGTATTCACTCAACAATCTTATGTTTTTTAAGCTTTTAAGATGACCGATACATTGGGGGAGATTGTTAGACCTATATTTTATATAGTCGAACAAGAATGTAATAGGTCATCTTAGTCGTTAAATGGTTTTGTATTGTAATAGGTTAGTCGGGAAAACCGGGCTTGGACTTTAAGCTAATATTGTATAAGTTAGGGGCGTAAGCCCAAGACAAAGCCAAGCCCGGCCCATGTTACTTAACCCACGACCCAACAAATCCTAGGGTATATATACCCTCTTCCATGTGTGGAAGAGGGTGTTGGTTCATTTTAATTTATCTCTCTAGTAAACATTAACCTTCCAAATTCTCTCTTGTTTCTCTCTCTACTTTCTTATCTTTCTCTCTCTAAATATCTCTTCTAAATCTTGTGTTATGGATTGAATGGGATTAACAACTGCTGACGCAACTCAACAACATTCTCAGCAATTTCCTAATCATGTTCATCTCCAGAATGAAATAGTTGCTGAAAATGCACACAATGCGATGCTCAAAGAACATGAGTTTGTTAATCCATTTGCGGCTTCCACAAGTACTACTCAGCCTTCTACACCATATGTGGATCTGTCGAGCTCGCATCAATTTTCTCATACACTTCCACATGAACACAAATGGACTAAGAATCATCCTTTCGTTCAAGTGATTGGCAATCTCACACGACTAGTCTCCACACGAAAGCAGCTTCGCACCGACGGTGATATGTGTATCTATGCACTATCAGTCAGCACAATGGAACCAGCAAGTGTGAAAGAAGCAATTGTTGATCCCAAACTTAGATCGATTTAGCTTGTGTAAACGAGATTAGATCAAGTTATACACGTAGAGAAACATTGTTGTGTATAAAACAATTTAAGTATTATGCGGAATTAATACTCAAACAAGAACACACAAACAATTATAAAACAAACTTTCACTTGATTGATTAGAACAAACTTGCTTACAATGAAAGTGTTAAACGTATGAAAACTTATATGAAAAGAAAACCTAATGGTCTTCTTTTATAGACATAAGAAGCCTTGTACAAGAGTCTATGTATCAGCTATTCTACGTAAGATAATTATAGAAAATACATTATTGATCCTATCTTTACTAGAAACAAACTAGAAACATAATACGTGTAGACCATGTCTTTCTATCAGTGCTTGATTTCAACCTATTAACGCTTGACTTCTTCCTGTCAACGCTTGATCTGTCAATGCTTGTTTTCTTCTTATCAACGCTTGTTTTCTTCTTTTCAGAGTTCAAGTGTACTGACTACATTTTATTCCCAACAATCCTCCCCTAAACTTGATATCTACTCTAGTAATCAAGTTTCTGAATAAAAATTAAGAACTAGGAGGAATCTTACAAATCTTATCATATTGGTAATAAACATGCCTAATCAAATCTTTGGCCACGTCACTTGAATAGTCAGTCTCCAGCCGTGTTGTCTTCATCTTTTCCAAAACTTCTTTGGACATGGGATACTCAGCATCTACAAGTAGATACTCAACAAACTTTGTAGAACTCAAATAATACACACCAACAACTGAATACAAACGCCATTGAAGTCCACTGATATCATCCTCAAGATCCTTCCAAACAGGATCTTCATCTTCTGGTGCACATATTCTCTTGAATGTTGACCAATGCTTTATTCCATTGACTGAAGTAGGTGCTTCAGCCTCATACTTGGCCATCATCAACCTCCAAAGGTCTGCAAGTCTTCCCTATCTATACTTGCAAAGAGAGACATAAGAGTAGTAAATGTGTGTACCTCTTTCCCATATCTGCCAATCATCCAAAACCCACTTGCATCTTCTTCATAGCTAATGATAGGGTTTCTGGCATCAAGAGGTAACACTTGTACCATATCTGAAGCTTCCATGGGTGAGAGCTTAATGCTCCTTCTTAGAACAGCTTCATTGGGATTCAATTTATCCATATCTTTAGGGAACTCAAGAGGAACTCCCTTCTTCAAAGGCCTTGGAACAATCATTGCCTTCTGAATCTCCATCTCTTCTGCAAGTTCTTCTTTCCTTTCATCTGAAAGAAGTCTGATAGTATTCATTTCCTGCACTTTTGCCCAAATGGGATAAGCCTAATACTCCAACTCTTCAAAGGATAATCCTTGCAATTTCTTGAAGGTCCATCCAGTTCCATGACATCTGAGTAACATGTAGTAAAGCTCCCTTCTATCCCTCTTCAGCAGTGAGAAAACATTGCTAGCCTTATGCTTCAGAATTACCTTGCAATCTCTTTGAACTCTTAGAAGAATTTCCAATCTCCAAATTTGATCTGAAATGGTCATTTCTGGATGCTCCATAACCTTATCTTCCCAAGCATGGTGCATCTGAGCAACTTCTGGCATATCATAGTCTACTTGCAATTTTAACTCTCTAAGCTTCTCTCTTGCCAAGTCATCACCATATTCAAGTCTTTCTGGTTGTTCAATTATCATAAAACTTGAATCTGAACTTTCTTCATCACTTCCTTCTTGTTCCTATGAAGTGACAACAAATGGTGATTCACCAACCTTCTTCATCTCTTGTTCCACAAGTTGTGCAGCCAACATTGAACCAAACTCTACTTGTGATGCATCCTTTGGAACTTCTACTTCTACCATAATTCCTTTACCCTTATCTAATGGATCAATGATGGGTAAAGATGATGATGGTACCTGTGAAGACACTTCTTTGATGATAGCTGATGACTGGAATACATCAACCACATCTGCAGGTCTGTCAACGCTCAAATTCTGTGTATCAGCGCCCAACTTACTCTTGTCAGCGCTTGGTGTGTCAGCGTTCAAATTTTGCTTGTCAACGCTCACCTTACTTGTCTCAGCGCCTCTTGTGAACTGCTCCATCATAGCTGTAAAAGACAAGTTCAAGTTTGTAGGAGTAACCAAAGATGTATCAAAACCTGGTTGCTTCTTTAATTTAGTTAGGGCTTCAGCAAGACCCAAAGATTCTCAATCATGTGAGCCTTTGTCACTCACATGGATATGCTCATCCTCCCCTTTGGAAGATTCCTCCATTCCACACCTAGTGTTAGCATCCTCAAAAATAACAATCCTCTCCCTCAATTGCTTGAGTTCAAGGCATTGTGTACTGACTGTTTGTACCAAGTCTGCATTTTGCTTTTGCAAGCTAATGCAGACAGCTGTCAATTCCATCAATGTGTATGGTTCCAATCTGCCCTCCTCTAGAATGGGTATTTGACCTCCCAAAGTAGAGTCATGGGGCATGGATGAGGTCTTAAAGATGTTAGGACTGTCTTGGCCTGCATCTAAGCGAGTACCAATAGTCCCAGCCTCATCCATAGTACCAACCACACTTGTGGTGGTGGTTCTCTCTACAACATGGCTAGGACCACTAGAGGAGAACACTCCAGTAGCCCTTGGGCGTTTAATCAACCAATATTCAGGGGGTGTAGAAGATGATGTAGATTGGGTGGTAGTTTGAAGGTTAAGGGGTGTTTGGGTCTGTGAAGGAAAGGTGTCAATGTTTGGAGTATGTGTGTCAACGCCAACATTTAATGTGTCAGGGTTGAAGGATTCTTGGTCAATTTTCATGTGTTGAGGTGAAGGCAAAGGTTCTGGTATTGGGTCAAGTTGTGGTTGTGGGTCTGGTTGGGGTTGTGCTGCTGCAATAACAACAAGCATAGCTTGGGTGAGGGGTAATTCTCGGTGAGGGGGTGAGTTCATCTTACTAAAAATAGCTTTCTTTTGCAAAGGGATCTCATAAAAATCATCATGATCCCTTGTGCAGTAATTTTGCACATCAAAAACCATTTGCAAAAATCTGGGATAAGCCAAAGTCATCTTACTCCCCTTGTTTTTACACATGCCATCAAAAATTAGTTTTGAAAAATTATACTTTTGCCCATTTGTGATTCACACAATTGCACTAGCAATAGATCTATTAATTTCATTATGTGCAGTACATTTGGGACTCAAATATTGAAGGATGACATGTATGAGGTACTTCCAGGCTAGGGGAAATTCTTGTTTATGATATTTATTTAAAGTACCCTCATCAGGGAAAGGATACCCCAAAGCCCGAAGTCCTTGTTCTATCTCATTAATGGGGAGAGTGGTTATACCATATGCATCATCGAGATGCAAAGCCTGGCGAACCAAGGCTTCAGTAACCACCCAAGTACGCCCATGAACAATAGCTGTTAATGTAGTCACATTATTAAGCGTCAAGGAACTTACAGTATTCCAAAACTGTATAATATGAGTGACAGGGATGAGAGGAGCATGAGAAAGAGCATACCGTAGTGGAGATGCATTCAAATACGCCACCATCTGAGTGTATTTTGGAAACAAAGTGTCATCAGCCGCCAAATAAGCAATCATATTGTGCTGACTCCTGAATCCCAATACCAAGTCACTTGGTTTAAACTTTGGTGCCATTGTTGAAGAAAGCTGTTTGTGAAAGATTGATGAAAGATGAATAATAGGAGAAAAAGTGTTAGACAAGAATATGATAGTACCCTGTTTAAAAATAGGAGCCAAATATATAGGAGAGATAGGCACATGTGATTGGTAAAAAATTAGGCAAGTATTTTCAAAATATAATGATGAAAATATTGAAAAGAAAATAAGTTATCTTGTGCATTAATTAAAAGTTATCTACTCCCAAAATTACGGCCCCAAAATTCGTCAAAAATACCAACTGGGTAGGTCCCAATGAGTGTCAACGGTAAAAAATAACCCATCAACGCCCAACGGCTATATTCTTGTCAACGTTTGCAAAAGCCATGTCAGCGTCTAAATTTGTCACAACAACGCTTGGAAAATATTTGTCAGCGTCCAAAAATAAAAGTAATAAAAATGAAAAAGGACCTTAACAAAGTAATTTATCCTAGTGAACATAACCTATAAACTGAAAATTATTATAGGGCGGCAAGCACTGTCCAGTTATGCACACTTGCTTATGCAAGATAGACATAACAGTTCTATAGTGTCCCTTGCTAACCAAAATTCTTAACAATTAAGTTATCTCATAAAATCCTTTGTAACTCCCAGGTATACCCAAAATAAATCATTTCCAAGTCTCCCAACAGACCACATCCAATTCTAGGCCAAAAAGGTCTTGGCAGCATGCATAGTATATCAACTTTGCATGCTACAGTGCCTCATGATTTAGTAAACTAACTCATACTCACCAGTGGACACAATCTAGAATTGTGATAAGAGTATTATAAGAATACCCAAAAATCCTAAAGGTTCCAAAAACCTCCCCTTAAACTAGGATACACAAGTTGCCAAATAATATGCATGTAAATAAAAATTTATGTCAAGATAGGAATATAAATATTCCAACCATCATCCATAAATTGAAACATGCTCCAATAAGTCTCTAAGGATCCATAAGCAACTCTGTATCCAATGATACAATGCTAACAACGCCTGCACACTTAGATCAAAAACCACAAAACTAACATGTTGCTGACAACGTTACGATAACACTTATCAGCGTTAAGATAACCTTTGTCAGCGTTAGATAAATATAGTGGAAAATCTAACTTCTCAAAAAGACCAATAACAATGCATATCATGTACATACTTTTACAAAAGACCCCAAAACACATATTATGTGAGATTTATTATTCCAATACTTGTTACCAAGTATTGAAAACTTCCAGTATCAAAAGGTTTAGTTAATAAATCAGACACATTTTCTTCTGTGTCAACCCTATCTGGTTGTATTAAACCCTTTTCAAAACAATCTCTTATAAAATGATGTCTAATGTCTATGTGTTTTGTTTTAGAATGATGTACAGGATTTTTAATAATGCATAAAGTACTGTTATTGTCTACAAAAATCTTGGTATGCATAAATTATACCCATAATCCAACAGCTGGTTCTGAATCCATAAGACTTGTCCACAACAAGAAGCTGCAGCAACATACTCTGCTTCAGTTGTAGAATTGGCCACCACTGTTTGTTTCTTGCATTGCCAAGATATCAACCTACTCCAAAGAAACTGACATCCACCAGTTGTGGATTTTCTATCAAATTTGTCACCACCATAGTCACTGTCTGAATATGCAATAAGCTCCAATGGTGAATCTTTTAGATACCATAATCCCAGATCTAGATAACATCTAAGGTACCTAAAGATTCTCTTGACAGCATGAAGATGACACTCTTTAGGAGTCACTTGATGGCGTGCACATGCACACACAGCAAACATAATGTCAGGTCTTGAGGATGTGAGATACATCAATGAACCAACCATTGATCTATAGTGCCTGACATCCACATCTTTTCCATCCCTAACTTTTCCCCAAGGGTGTTCTCTATGCATAGGAGTACTAGCCCTTTTCTCATGTGGAGAAAAGCCAAACTTCTTCAAGATTTATGCTACATATTTATCCCGAGAGATGAAGATACCATCTTCTTTCTACTAAACTTGTAACCCTAGAAAGAAGTTCATCTCCCCCATTGCACTCATCTTGAATTTGTCTATCATAAGCTTGGAAAAGTCTTCACTCATTTTTGGGTTTGATGATCCAAAGATGATATATCGACATAAACCTGAACAAGTAAAACATCCTTACCAATCTTCTTTGTAAATAAGGTCTGGTCTATGGTGCCCCTTTTGAATCCATTTTCCACCAGATAGGTGGACAATATGCCATACCATGCTCTTGGGGCTTGATGAAGTCCATACATAGCTTTCTTGACTCTATATACCTTATCTGGATGCTCTGGATCTTCAAAAACAGGAGGATGCATTACATAAACCTCCTCAACAATTGTGCCATAAGGAAAAGCACTATTCACATCCATTTGATAGATAATAAAGCCCATGCAGGAAGCATTGGCTAGAAATATCCTTATAGCCTCAATCCTTGCAAATGGTGCAAAGACCTACTCATAATCTATCTCTTCCTCTTGTGTATATCCTTGATCCACTAAACGTGCCTTGTTTCTGACCACAATACCTCTTTCATCTTTCTTGTTTCTAAGAACCCACCTTGTCCCAATAGGTCTGACATATCTGGGACAATCAACCAACTCCCAAACATCCTGAATAGCAAATTGGTGAAGCTCATCCTGCATTGCTTCCACCCAACTTGGTTCGTTGAGAGCATCAAAAATCTTCTTGGGTTCCTATTGTGGCAGAAAATAGGCAAACAAACATGCTTAAACAAGAGGGGTATCAACCTTCTTGTGTATATTGGCAATAAATCCTCCAAGATTCTGATGAGATCTTCTAGTTTGAACAGGAGACATCACATCACCAATAATGAGAGAAGAGGGATGATCCTTCATTGTAGAAGTAAGAACTCCTCCCTCAAAAAGTCTGTTGTCTTCAATCTCATCTTCCATGTTACCAATATCTTCTTCAGACTCTCTTCCATCAATATCTGTATGAACCTCTCCATTTCTGCTTGAAGGTTCACCTTGCTCAAAATTTGAAGAGAAAATATGGTCAAAAGAGATGTCAACGCCTGAACTAAGGTTGTCAGCGTTGGAGCCATCAACGCCTGAAATAGTGTTGTCAACGTTTGAGCCAACAACGCCTGAATTTGTCTTGTCAGTGCCAGATTTTCCTTTGTCAGCATCTGAAAGACCATGCATGTTGTTAACTAGTGATACTTGGGGACTACCATTATCCTTTCCAGCAGCAGCAGCAGCAAAAGCATCTGTCCATATTGGAATAGTGACATACTCAAGTATGGGAGATGACTTGTCTGCTTGTGATCCAACCTCTTCATTAACCTGTGTACTTAAAACATCAACAACTGGTTCTTCCACAACATTTGAAGTTACCTTCACAATGTTTGGATTAGTAACAGGCATATAATTCAAGGTCCTAGATAGAGGTTCCAAGTCAAATGGCCAATTTGGACCACTTTCAGGATCACTAGGTTTACTTTCTAAAAACCTAACATGTACTTGTTCAAGTATACGTTTTTCCTTCTTAATGTAAACCCTATGTCCTTTACTCTGCACTGATAACCCATGAAGTAGCCTTCATTACCTTTAGCACTAAATTTACCTAAGGCATCACTAGTATCTAGTACAACTACATGACAACCAAAGGGTTTAAGAAAACCAATATTAGGTTTCCTTCCCCAAAGTAACTCATAAGGTGTTTTGTTATGTATCTTGTTGACTAATGCTCTATTCTGAACATAACAAGTTGTATTCACAGCCTCAGCCCAAAAAGCAATGGGAAAGTGAGCATCAACCAACATAGTCCTGGTTGCTTCTATGAGGGTTCCATTCTTTCTCTCAGCAACCCCATTTTGTTGTGGGGTTCTGGCTACACTAAACTGTCTAGTAATCCCTTTCTTGGCACAAAAATCATCCAATAGCTTATTTCTAAACTCACCACCATTATCACTTCTAAGCATCTTAACTTCATTACCAATCTTCTTTTCAATTTGGTTAATAAAGTTAATTAAAGTATCAGCAGTGTCACTTTTCAAAGCTAAAAAGAAAGTCCAAGTAAACCTAGAAAAGTCATCAGTGATGATAAAACAGTATGATTTACCATTTAAACTCTCTATATTAGTTGGACCAAACAAGTCCATATGCAGCAAGTGAAGAGGTTTAGAATTAGAGTGCACGTGTTTAGACTTAAATGAGACCTTGTGTTGTTTGCCTTTAAGACATGCAACACAAGAGTGGTCATTGTAGAAAGCCTTTTCAGGCAAACCATCAACCAAGCCATGTCTCACAAGTCTGTTTATATTTTTAAAGTTAATGTGCCCTAGTCTCTTGTGCCATAGATTACTTTCATCAACTGAAGCCTTAACATAAAGACATGTGTTAGACACGTAATTATTCGTGTTTTTAAGTGCTAATATCCCTTCATTTTTGGCATAATAAATAGCAAAACGTGTATTTTTAGTGCATTTATCGTTTAAATGTGTTATTTATTATTGTAGGTACGGATATTAAAGAAAAGGAGCAAAAACAAAGAAAAAGACCAAAAAGGAGCACGAGAAATGGAAAGAGCACGGAAATTCGAGTCCGACGGTGCACTCATATTTTATTGGGCCGACCCGACACCACTTAAATGGGTCGAACCGACCCATTATTACATCTTAAGCTCAACAGCCCATTATGGCCCAACAAAGCCCACACAGGCCCAACATAGAAAGGAAAAGACGCAAGCCCACTAAGCAAAAAAAAAAAAGGAAGATCGGATCTAGCTGGGACACACAGCTTCATATACACGCAGCTTTCATCTTATTTTCATATATTTGTGTTTTTTTTTCTCTTTCGTAGGTTTTAGGAGTAATAGTAGAGTAGTTTGCTTTTCAAATTTAAATCGAATCCGCAGCTTAATTTTCCTCCAGTCTTATATTCAGATTTTCAGTTTGTATTCGTTTGATTAATTAAAGTATGTGAAGCAGTTTCGATTTATATATAAGATTGTAGAGGTTTGAGTTTCAGTAGTTTATTGATTGGTAATTTGTATTTGTTTTCGATTATATTTAGTCTCGGGTATAGCAGGTTATATGAAGGTTAGATTTATTCTTGTTGAAGTTTGAAGCAATATTTAGTTAATAGATATTTGTTTGACGTTTTTCTTTGAATGAAAGGTTTTCGGTTTTGATTCTAAGTAGTTCGGTTTAGCTTCGTTATGAGTTTCGGTTAGTGACGATAATAGTTTAACAACTTGGTTCGCTTCGATCGTTTCGGTCCGTTCTTGATTTTAAAAGCTCGTAGTTAGTTTCGATATCATCTCGGTTTAGATTCGATATTAGTTTCGGTTAGTTTCGATAAAAGTTCAATAGCGTAGCTCCGATTTCAGCCTAGTCTCGGTTCGATAGTACGTCGCCATCAGCGGACAGGCCGGGTTGTGAGGTAATTCTTTTCAAAATTCTGTTATTGAAGTATTAATTGCTAGTTGCTATCTGTAGTGGTTTAGACTTGCTTGATTTTCTCATTTTCCATATGTTTACTCTCTGAATTTAGTGTATGTTTAGATTCATGTGTTCTTGATTTCTGTATCTTTCTTCTCATCCAATATTGAGTGTTTGGAATTGTGAGTCGTTGTAGCATTAGGTCGATTTCGAGTAAGTTCTGCTTGCGCACTCTTGCATTAAACTAGTGTAGCCTAGTATTTCATTCATCTTAGTAAAGGTCAACAGTTGATAGTCTTTGGGTCGAAATTCTGTCCAAACAGCTAGTTTCAATCGCTTGTAGTATCTTTAATAATTGGAGTTAGCGTAAGTGCTTAAGTGACTAAGAAAATTCAAAGTAGAGAGATTAAGTGTCTAGTTATAAGTTTCATCCATAGCTTATTGTATTTTCACTAAATTAGCCTAGAAGTTAAGCATTCAGAAATGATTTCAAGTATTCTTATTCTGAATGTTGATTTTAGATATATGGTTTAAATGTGCTGCTACTTGCTGCGTGTTTGCATATGCATTTGTAAAGGTTTGTAGTTGTACATGTTTAAACCTTCGCTTTGAATGTCTTTGTTACAATTTCGGTCCAAATTTAGTATGTCCAAACATGTTATTCTGTTACCATCGTTAGTCCACTATAGCTTTCAGTTAGTACTCCATCCCGTTAGTCTATTTGATTTGTAGTTCTTGGGCTCGTAGAAAATTCTTAGCCCATTTCATTACGTTACATTTGTTTCTTTTGATTGGACAATCTGTTTTCATTTCATTAATTTTAGACGAAAATAAATTTAGTAAATTTTTTGTAGTAGTATAATAATAATAGTATAGAGTATTATGTTAGTAGTTTTCTCGTTTTGCGTGTCATTTATACTTACGTTATAATTATGTCAAAAGTAGTATAGATACCAAATACGCTTTTATTAACCAAAAACAAATAAGCCTTAAGGATATAATTGGATTTCAATTCGACACGATATCGAGGAGAAAACGATAATTGCAAAATACTAACATTAAAATGCCAACTTATTATTCATCCTAATCCCATTAAGATTCACATTATAAATGTCCTTATGCCTAGGTGTCCTATAATCAATGAATTTCTCATCTGGAATTTTAAAATCCTTGCTCAACACCAAGCATACAGTATCAGTGAAAAGAACCTTATTTTGTTATCACAAAGTTGTGATACACTAAAAAGATTATATTCAAGTTCTTTTACCAGAAACACGTTTTCAAAACGCAAATTTTTGGTGAGAAGAGTTCCGTTGCCTGTGATAGTTCCATATCTGCCTCCAAAGTAAACTTTGTCACCATCCTTAATGGGAGTGAAGTTTGTGAGATAATCTACCTTCCCAGTCATGTGCCTAGAGCATCCAATATCCCAATAGCCATAATCATTTACCTGCTTTTAAATGCCCTACACATAAAGAAAACAAATTAGTTTTCTTTGGGAACCCAAGCATTGTGCAGACTTGGATTCATTTGGTTGTTCAACAAGAACATACTTAGTTTTCATAACAACCCCTTGTTCATCCCTTTTTGGATTGAACACCCAGTTAACCCCAATTGGTTTTGTGATGACCTTTGAAATATAATTAAATCTGTTACATGTCATAGTAATCCCATTAGAATTATGGTTTTGATCTTGCTTAGGTCTCCATGTCAAGATAGAAGAAGCTTTAGACCCCTTTCCCTGTGGTTGCAAATATTTACCATTATTTGGTCCGACAACGTTTCTGTCAGCGTTTGATTTGGTCTTGTCAACGCTAAAATTACCCTTATTAGCGTTGAACCTAGGGTTTGCTACAAGAACCCATTGTCTGTTAGACCACGTATTGGTCTTCTGAAAAGGTCTTTGTCCATAAGTATTAGACCCTTTTGAAAAGAATGGGGCTGGTCTAACAACTTGTGGACTTTGCTGAACAAAAGCTTTGGGTTTGACAGTGTTTGACTTTTTGTCAGCGTTGACCTTGGAAGCGTTGACACACTTATAAGCTAAATATGAAAAGCTACCACAAGTATAACAGGCTTTTCTAGACATGACTCTAGGTCTAGAAGACAAGAAACCTGTTCCATTATCACTAATTTGGCTTTTTGGTGACCTAGTATTCCTATACATTTATGCATATTTAATGCTAGGTTTTCTAACAACGTTTGAGCCAAGGTCAACTGTCTTGCCAGTGATTGGGTTTGTTACTTTGATAGGGGTAGACTCATTTGGGCTATCACTAAGCATGCCACCCTTGACAAACAAGGTAGGGTTGGCTTTCTTCCATTGATCCAAATCAGTCAACTTTTTCCTATATTCTTCTATTGGGTAAGGACTCTTGGTGGAGGAATAAATTCCTCTTCTTGGAGTTCTGGTAAACCAGTCCAAGATAAGTCCTTTCTTTGGACACCATAGAAGTTCCCAGCTGGTGGTGGAACACCAGTATACTCTTTCATCCTAATCCCAGTCATATCCCTAGAATCCCTTTGTTTACTAACACATTCTCGTAGGGTTTGTGAGGCTTTATCAAATCTTTTAATTTTAAGATCTACATTATCCTTATTCTTGATAGCCTCATCTAACTTAGCCTGTAAATCAGCATTGACCCTCTCCATGATGTTTCTAATATCAGTACTAGCCTTTAAATCATGTTTTAAGATATTGATTTTATCTTTTAGGTCAATCTCCATTTTCTTATACTCAACTACAGTCTTTTCAGTTTGAGTAAGAGCAAGTTGATAGTTAGACAACTTGCATCTCTCATTACTCACATCTGTTGACAATCTTAAAACCTCTTTGTTAAGTCTTTTAGTATTTAAACGACAACCCTTACTACAAAAAGCATCATCATATACCTCATTGTCTGATGAAGACGAGGAGTGTGCCATGCGAGCATAGTGAACATGCTCTTCTTCTTCCATCTCAGCAACCAAAGCTTTATTCTCTTCCTCATCCTTAGCCAAATAGCTCCAATCCCATCCAACACATCAATTTCTTGCATTGAAACCATAGCCTTGGGATCCTGAGCCTTAACAATTTGGCTTGATGGTTTTCCAACATCAATCTTCTTGGAGATCTGCATTCTCTCATAAAGTGTCCCATACGATGACAATTATAACACTCAACATTGGATTTATCAAATCCAACAGTATCCTTAGCATTAAAAGTCATCTTCTTCTTAAATCTTCTATTCCATCTGTTTGCTCTTATTCTTGCAAGAGCCATATTCCACTTTATATCCATCTCCTCCAAATGCTCATCACTAATTTGCTCAAGGTCTTCATATGTAATCACTGAACCATTGGGCAATGAAGCAATGTATGCACACACATAATATCCAGATCAATACCAGCAGGCTTAACTCTTGGTGAGTCAATTTTGTATGTGTGAGCATCTGAGTGTGAGGCGTTGACAGGATATGATCCAGCGTTAACACAGGTTGATCTAGTAACTGGGTGCATGTACGACTCCTTCTGATCAAACTGACCTTCACTATGTGAGAAGAAGGCCATGTTTCCATTGGTAGACTTGCTTCCATGATCCAAAAGAGTTTCATTCTCTATCAACCTCAGTTTATTGTAAACATCATCAAAAGTGGAACTTTTGTGAGTGTTATTGGCAATTATAGACCTTCCCTCAATCTTCCATGCATCTCCCATGCTTTTAAGAAAGGTGGAGATAATATCAACATCACCAAGCACTGTTCCCATGAAGGATAGCTTGCTTGTGATGTCCAGTAGTCCGCTTCTCACACTACTTAGCTTCTCATTAGGTTGAGCCTTAAAAACAGCATACTCATGCAAGAGTTGCTTCTTTTTCTCTTGTACAGTATCAGCATTACCATCATAAGCAACTTCAAGAGTTACCCAAAGATCTTTCGCAGACTCATAACTTCTGTATTTGTGCTGATTTTCTTGTCCCAAAGAGAGTTTCAGAATGCTTAGGGTTTTCATATCAACTCTTCTTTTTGCTATGTCCTCAACTGATACAGCTCTACCATCACCATGTCTTTCTCTTTGTTCCTCTTCAGTAGAACATTGAACTGCTGTTCTTGCAGCAATGGCAGCTGCAATCTTTGCAGCCTTATCGAATGTGTTTCCATGTTCAATAATTTCCCACAAAGTGTAGTCATGGATTTGTAGATATTTATCAAAGTTAAACTTCCACAACTCAAAATTGTCTGGGTCTAGCATGGGAATCTTGTTGTTGTGGTTTGAGGAAGAGGATGAGTTTGCTTCTGGGGTAGACATGATAGTTTTAGGGTTTTGTGAAAATTAGGGTTTTTGGTAGTTTAGGGTTCTTGTGTTCTTTAGATCAAAGTTTCTCAACAAGCTCTGATACCACTTGTTGATCCCAAACTTGATCGATTTAGCTTGTGTAAACGAGATTAGATCAAGTTATACACGTAGAGAAACTTTGTTGTGTATAAAACAATTTAAGTATTATGCGGAATTAATACTCAAACAAGAACACACAAACAATTGTAAAACAAACTTTCACTTGATTGATTAGAACAAACTTGCTTACAATGAAAGTGTTAAACGTATGAAAACTTATATGAAAACAAAACCTAAACGTCTTCTTTTATAGACATAAGAAGCCTTGTACAAGAGTCTACGTATCAGCTATTCTAGGTAAAGATAATTATAGAAAATACATTGTTGATCCTATCTTTACTAGAAACAAACTAGAAACATAATACGCGTAGACCATATCTTTCTATCAGTGCTAGACTTCAACCTATCAACGCTTGACTTCTTCCTGTCAATGCTTGATCTGTCAACGCTTGTTTTCTTCTTATCAACGCTTGTTTTCTTCTTGTCAGAGTTCAAGTGTACTGACTACATTTTATTCCCAACAGCAATGACCGATGCATCATGGATTCAGTCTATGCAAGAAGAACTCAATTAGTTCATCCGACTTGATGTATGAGAGTTAGTACCTCGACTGGACAATATCGACCCCCTTACTCTAAAATGGTTATTCAAAAACAAGATGGATGAGGAGCAAACAGTCATAAGGAACAAGACTCGGTTAGTTGTGAGAGGTTATAAACAGAAGGAGGGATTTGACTTCGCAGAATTCTTTGCCCCGGTTGCTCGGATGGAAGATATTAGGATTTTCTTGGCATACGCTGCACACAAATCATTCACAGTGTATCAAATGGACGTGAAGACGGTTTTCTTGCATGGGTCGTTAAAAGAAGATGTGTATGTATGTCAACCTGAAGGTTTCATCAACACCGAACATCCAAGCCATGTCTACAAGTTGAAAAAGGCAATTTATGCTTTGAAACAAGCACCGAGGGCATGGTACCACGAATTATCATCATTTCTTCTCCAAAATCACTTCAGCAAAGGAACCATTGATCCAACGTTGTTTATCAAGCACTACGGCAACGACATCTTGGTGGCTCAGGTCTATGTAGATGATATTATTAGGTTCTACTAACCCAAAATATTCCATATTATTTGCCGACCTTATGAAAAGTCGATTCGAAATGTCCATGATGGGGGAAATGACGTTCTTTCTTGGTCTCCAAGTTCACCAATCCCCCTGTGGTATTTTTGTAAATCAGTCCAAGTATGTGCTTGAGATTCTAACGAAATTTGGTATGGATAACTGTGATCCTATTGGTACTCCAATGGACACTAAACACAAGCTTGATTTGGATAATAAAGGGACATTTGTAGATGCTACAAAATACCGAAGCATGATCTGGTCCCTTATGTACTTAACCCCAAGCAGACCGGACATTGTGCATGCTACTTGTTTATGTGCTCGGTACCAGGTGAAGCCGACCGAGAAGCACCTCAAGGAGGTTAAAAGGATCTTTCGTTATCTCCGGGGAACCATTAACATGGGTCTCTGGTATACGAAGGATTCTGGTTTTAATCTCACTAGTTTTTCAGATGCCGACCATGCAGGGTGTCATGATACATTCAAGAGCACTTCCGGTGGAGCACAATTCTTAGGCGAGAAGCTAGTGAGCTGGTCCTCAAGAAAACAAGACTGTACGGCCTTGTCCATCGCGGAAGCAGAATATGTGTCTCTATCCATGTGTAGTGCTCAAGTCCTTTGGATGAGAACACAACTCACGGATTATGTCTTTCATTTTAACAAAGTTCCTATTTATTGTGATTCACAATCAGCCATAGCCATATCCTGCAACCCGGTCCAACACTCCAAGACCAAGCACATAGTTGTTCGATTCCATTTCATTAAGGAGCATGTGGAAAGAGGAACGATCGAACTGTATTTTTTCAAGACGGACTACCAACTAGCCGACATCTTCACCAAAGCTCTATCTCAAGACAGCTTTGAATTCTTGGTTCGTCGGCTTGGTATGCGTAGTTTCACTCCAGATGAACTTGAACGTCTTGCACATTCGCAGTAATCTTGTATATATCTATCAGAAAATCAAAATATAAAAATATAAAACCTATAAAAACAAAATAAAAAAATGAGAAAATCTTTCAAAAATACCAAAAATATTCTTCTTCGACATGTCTCTCAGCATCGATAAATGGACGTACTTAGAAATGTCGCTCAATAACGACACGGGTACGTAAATAAAGTTCGAATGAGAATTCAAATGTTTTCAAAACATGTCTTTTCTACTTTTCTTCTCATAATGGCTTATAGTCACATGTTAGACTATAACCCGGTCCCCAAAGAAAGGAAAGTCTTTGACTTATCCTCAACAACGAGAAATTAATTTTTCTCGGTCATGGGATTATATCAAAACATTCAAAGTTTTAAGCTCATGAGCACAAGGAAAATGTTCATTTATGTACATTATTCCTTAACAACGGGAAAGTAAGTTTTCTCGGGGTTTTGAGCACAATTTTTCAATGTATTTCTAAACTGTGTGCTCATATACTCCCCTAATTTTAATTAGAATTTCTTTTCGAGGGGGAGTACAAACTTTAATGCAACATTATTCTCTCCATGTTTCATCACTAGTTTCAAAAAAATTTCAATGTCATGCAATTTTTGAGGGGGAGAATAGTGATTAAAATGTGTTATCTTAGATAAGATCTTTGATATAAGTGCTTTCTCTTCCTAAATATGTGAAAAAAACCTTTCCTTTTATGATGCACATATGTAGGGGGAGCGTTTTTTGTGATATAGAATGTTTCACTCGTTACGATATCTATACCTTCAACACAATTATTCACGACGATATTGGTGTTAAAAGGTGGTTAGGTATTCGTCCTATGATCCTACCAGAACCGGAGGGATCTTCCCATGGACAATCCATTTGAACTTAGAAGTCCTTAGGAAAGATGGAGTAGTTGAGTGTACGGGAAAATGCCGACTAATGACTTAAGCTAGCACCAGAACAATCACAAAAAAGTGCTAGTTATGACGTCTTGGTAAGCATTAAAGGGGTTGAAGAATGAAAAATAAATCTAAGGATAAAGGGTTAAAAGAAATAGCCCTCCATACAACTTAGGCAGAAAACGGGTCAATACATCTACTATCAGAATCATGTTGATGATTTCTGGTATTGAAGACAAAACATCATGGACCCAGTGATGCAAAGCACAACCCTTCCCAGCCTACTCAAGCTTCTCTCAAAATAAGTTTGTTTTATTGTCACGGAGTTCAACTCATTTATATCGACTTTCTCACTCAATAAGCACTTCCAATAAGCACACGAATAAGAACTTATCCAAATCTTAATCAAACGAAATCAAGCATAAATTTGAAAGCTTTTAAATATGAAAATTGCAAACTTTATAAAAGAAACTTTAAAAAGGCAAAACTTTTTAAGAAAACTAAAAACAATAAGCTAAACACTAAATAAGCCAATAAGCATGAATATCTCAAAGCTTAATCCGTGTAAGACTTAGAAAAGCATAAAAAGATGAACTTTTTAATCAGATAAACAATAAGATTAAGGAAAATCGATGCTTAATCCGAACCACAATCAAATCAAAGACAAGAAAAGTAGGATGGGAATGATAAAGAAAATCTTGATTAAAGGAAAATAAAGATTAAAACACAAAATTAAAAACACTTACTTGAATTAAAGGAATTAAAGTGCAAGACAATTAATTAAAATGACATGAAAAATAAAGTTGCAAGAAAATGAAAATGGTGGAAGAGCTAATTTGTCAAGTTAGCCAACAACTCTAAAATTACACTAATGATCTATATATATAGGGGAGGAGGAGGATTAGTGGAAGGAAGTTTTCTCCCCTCTTTCTTCTTTCTCTAATTGCATCATTTGTCCTTAATCCTCTTTAATATTTTGAATTTAATGACTTTGTCTCTGGATTTCTTCAAACCCGTCTTGTAATCTTCAATAAATTAGACTTGAGTTCTTCGGCTTTTTAGTAAACTTCCGTCTTTTGACTTTTTCTTCGATAAATCTTCAGAATTGGTCTTGGACTTCCGTTCTTTTTCCACTCTTGATTTCTTGACTTCGTCTTTCTTCTTTTTCTTCGACAAAAGCGCGTGAATGCCCGTGTTTTCTCCAGTTTTCACCTTTTCGTCCAAAATCACAACAAAAACACAAACAACGCATAATTCCGACATTTACGACATAAAATACGCGTTTTGGCCCCGTTATTATTTTAATTAAGTGGTAAAAGTATAGGTGTTTTTACACCTATCAAATCCCCTACACTTGACCATTGCAATGTCCTCATGCAATGCATTAGTTACAAAGCACGATTACATTTTTCATCATAATCAATCGACGTTGGCCTTTATTAAAGAGATAGAAAACTATAAACATTCAAAGTAAAGAAATCAAAAATATACCTTAGGGTTTTGGAAATGTTGTGAATGATCATCATCCTCAAGTTTTCACTTTCTCCAAACCAAGCTTAAAAACGAGATCATTGTTATTATAAGTTAGCAAACTAACACGAACTCATGTGGGCCAATTATTCACTTAGACTCCTTTATTCCTAGGTGTATATCTTATATTTTATTGTTGTCTTGAATGATCACGATGATTCATTTTTGACTTATTTCGATAGTTTATTTAGGGCAAAAATAAAGTGAACGATTTAATCAATAGTTAGCTAAAGGAAAAAATCTTTTAAAACTGCTTCTCGGGACCTCAAAAAGTTCATATCTTGGCATAACTCGCTTCACGATTTGAGACCTTTCTCGGACCGATATTTGGCAGCGACTTCATACTTCAAACCTTGAGAGACGTTCATGAAATTATGGCCTTCTCTTCATAATGTAATTTCTTCACTTGAAGTTTTGAGAGATTTATACTTGGACCACGACTTCTTCATTTTACTCCAATCTTTATTTTGGACTTTGATATACAACGATCCGCCTCCTTTTATGACTTGGATCTATTTATCCTCATACCTTGATAGGTCTTTTCGGATACACTTCTCCATGACTTTTGGGGAGATTTTGCTTTTCGTCGTGTGTCTCGATCCTTCATATTGATTTTCGATAAATGATTCTTCACATCACTTTGGATCTTTAGCAACAAAATATAGCCCTCATGCCTTGTTAGGACTGTTGGGAATAAATTAAGGCCAAATCACTTGAGCACTGACAAGAACAAAACAAGCGTTGACAGGAACAAAGCAAGCGCTGACAGCTCAAGCGTTGACAAGTTAAAGTCAAGAGTTGACAGATTGAAGACAAGCACTGATGGAAGATATAAGCTACACGTTTATTATATTCTAGAATACTTCTAGTAAGGATAGAAACGACAATGTATTTTCTATGTTTATCTTTACCTAGAATAGTTGATACGTAGCTTATTGTACAAGGCTTCTTAGTCTATAAAAGAAGGCCTTTAGGTTAATGTTTAAATCAAGTTTTATATAAGTTTTCATTCGTAAACATCTTTCATTGTAAGCAAGTTCGACATTCATAATCAAAGTGAAAGTTTTGTTTACATCTTGTGTTCTTGTTTAAGTGTTAAATTCCGCATAACACTTAGATTCACAAAGCATATACAAAGGTTTCTCTACGTGCTATACTTGATCTAATCTCGTATACACAAAGCTAATTGATCTAAGTTTGGGATCAACAAGTGGTATCAGAGCTTGTTGAGGAACTTTTGATCTTTGAAGAACACCAGAACGATACACGAACACCAAAACCCTAATTTTCTCAAAAACCCTAAAAACACCAAAACCCTAACAACATCATGCCTGAAGCAATAACCACCTCCAATTCACCCTTACCAAACATCAGGATTCCCATGCTTGATGCAACCAACTTTGACTTATGGAAGTTCAACTTTGAACAATATCTGGGGATCTATGACTACACACTCTGGGAGATTATTGAATATAGAAACTCATTCAATAAGGCTCAAAAGATTCAGGATGCTATTACTCAAAGATCAGCTGTTGAAGGATGTCCTGATGAAGATAAGAGAGAAAACCCTGGAGATGGTAGAGCTGTAGGTGCTGAAGATATTGCAAAGAAAAGGGTTGACATGAAAGCCCTAAATATTCTGAAAGTCTCTTTGGGACAAGAAAACCAGCACAAATATAGAGGCTATGAATCTGCTAAAGATCTTTGGGAAGCACTTGAAGTTGCATATGGTGGCAATGCAGACACTAAGGAAGAAAAGAAAAAGCAACTTCTGCATGACTATGCTGTCTTCAAAGCTCAACCCAATGAGAAACTGAGTAGTGTGAGAAGCAGATTGCTTGACATCACAAACAAATTGTCCTTCATGGGGACACAAGTTGGTGATGTTGACACCAATGCTACCTTTCTTAAAAGTCTTGGTGAGGCATGGAAGATTAGGGCAAGATCTATTCTTGCCAATAATACTTACAAGAGCTCCTCGTTTGATGACATCTACAACAAACTAAGACTATTGGAAGATGAAACTCTTTCAGCACATGGAAGCAAACCTAGCACCAGCAACATGGCCTTCTTCTCTCATAGTGAAGGTCAAATCAATCAAAAGGACTCTTTTATGCATCCAGTTACTGGATCATCATTTGTTAGCGTTGGAACAAGTCCTGTCAACGTCTCCTTTTCAGACGCTAACACATTCATGAATGACTCCCCAAGAGTTAAACCTGCTGGTTTGGATTTGGATACTGTGTGTGCTTATATTGCTTCTTTTCCAAATGGTTCAGTGATTACATATGAGGACCTTGAGCAGATAAGTGATGAGCACTTGGAAGAGATGGACATCAAGTGGAACATGGCTCTTGCTAGTATAAGAGCAAATAGGTGGAATAGAAGGTTCAAGAAGAAGATGACCTTCAATGCTAAAGACACAGCTGGATTTGATAAATCCAAAGTTGAATGCTACAACTGTCATCGTATGGGGCACTTCATGAGGGAATGCAGATCTCCTAGAAGATCTGATGCTGGTAAACCCTCAAGTCAGGTTGTTAAAGCTCAAGATTCCAAAGCCATGGTTGCAGTTCAAGGAATTGATGGTACTGGATGGGATTGGAGCTATCTGGCTAAGAATGCTGAAGAGGACAAAGCTTTGGTTGCTGATATTAAAGAAGAAGAGCATGTTGAATATGCTCTCATGGCACACTCCTCCTCTTCATCTGATAATGAGGTATATGATGATGCTTTTTTTAGCAAAGGTTGTAGGTTAAACACTGATAGACTTAACAAAGAGGTGTTAAAACTAAAAGATGATATGAGCACTGAAAGGTGTAAATTGTCTAATTACCAACTAGCTCTTACTGAAACTGAGAAAACCGTTTCTGAATACAAGAAAGTGGAATTTGACTTAAAAGATAAGATAAATATCTTAAAACATGAGCTAGAGGGTAGTATGGATATTAGAAATATCATGACAAAGGTCAATAGAGACCTACAGGCTAAGTTAGATGAGGCCATTAAGAATAAAGATAATGTTGACCTCAAGATTCAAAGATTTGATAGAGCCACCCAAACCCTAGGAGACTATGTAGCTAAACAAAGGGATCCTAAGGACATGACTGGGATTGGGATGAATGAGTACTCTCTGGTTCCACCACCAGCTGGTGACTTCTATGGTGTCCTTAGAAAGGACTTGTCTTGGACTGGTATACTAGAATGCCAAGAAGAGGAATTCATTCCTCCACCAAGAGTTGTCACTCCAGTGGAAGAGTATCAACAAAAACTGACTGACCTAAATGAATGGAAGAAAGCTAACCCTACTTTATTTGTTAAGGGAGGTTTGCTATGTGAAAGTCCCAATAAATCAACCCATTAAGGTTACTCATCCAATCACTGGTAAAGCTATTAACCTAGGCTCAAACACTGTTAGAAGACCTACCATTAAATACGCAGAGATGTATAGAAATAATAGGTCACCCAAGAGCCAAGTTAACAATCATGGCACAGGTTTCCTCTCTACTAGACCTAAGGTTGTGTCTAAGAAAGCCTGTTACACTTGTGGTAGCTTTTCACATTTAGCATACAAGTGTGTCAACGCTCCCAAAGCCAGCGCTGATAGGAACAATTTCAGCGCTGATAGGAAGAAAGTCAACGTTGTTAGGAAGTCAAACGTTGTCAGACCCAAACCTCGTGTGCAGCAAAGTCCACAAGTGATTAGACCTGCCCCATTCTTTTCTAGAAGGTCTAACACTCATGGACAAAGAACTTTTCAAAAGACAAACACCTGGTCAAATAGGCAATGGGTTCCTGTAGCAAACCCTAGGTTCAACGCTGACAAGGGTAATTTCAGCGTTGACAGGACAAAATCCAACGTTGACAGAAACGTGACCAGACCTAAATATTTGCAGCCACAAGGTAAGAGGTCTAAAGCTTCTTCAAGCTTAACATGGAGACCCAAGAAAGATCAAAACCCTAATGATAATGGGATTTCAATGACTTGCAATAGATTTAATTACATTTCAAAGGTCATTACAAAACCTATTAGGGTTAACTGGGTATTTCATCCTAAAAAGGATGAGAATGGGGTTGTTGTGAGAACTAAGTTTGTTCTTATTGAACAACCAGATGAATCCAAGTCTTCTGAGACTTGGGTTCCCAAATAAAACTAATTTGTTTTCTTTAAGTGCAGGGCATTCAAAGACAGATCAATGATTATGGATATTGGGATAGTGGATGCTCAAGGCACATGACAGGAAAGGAAGACTATCTGACAAACTTCACTCCTATTAAAGATGGTGATAAGGTATACTTTGGAGGGGGATATGGCACCATTACAGGCAAAGGAACCCTTCTCACCAATAATCTGTGTTTTGAAAACGTCTTCCTGGTAAAAGAACTTGATTATAATCTGTTTAGTGTATCACAAGTTTGTGATAACAAAAATAAAGTTCTTTTCACAGATACTGAGTGTTTGGTGTTAAGCAAGGATTTTAAGATCCCTGATGAGAAATACATTGAGTATAGAACACCTAGGCATAAGGACATATACAATGTGAATTTAAATGGGATTAAAATGAATGCAAATATGTCTTGTTTTTATGCTAAGGCCTCAGTAGATGAAAGTAATTTGTGGCACAGGAGACTAGGGCACATAAATTTTAAAAATATAAATAGACTTGTGAGGCTTGGTTTACACTACAAGAATTCAGGCAAATACCCACGAAAATTACCCACGCTCATCATTTGGAGGGAATTTACCCACCTAATACCCACATGTTACCCACAATTAGTGACTTTCATAGTCGATTTTATTTTCCCTCGAACTTCCCACGAACTTACCCACACAAATAGCCACGTAATTATATTTGGTGTGCAATATGTGGGTAAATAACTTGGCGCCAAAACACTCCCCACGGATTACCCACGTCGTGAAATATCGTGGCTATATTTGCGGGTAATTTAGTGGGTAATGTTATTTACCCACGAGATACATATATCCATTGTATCGTGGCTATATTTGCGGGTAATTTAGTGGGTAATGGGTGTTTTGTGGTGACAGAATAAAAATGGCACAACATGGTGGAGGTTTTATCAAACCAATTGGTAACTGTTCCCTCCAAATTTTGTGTTGGCGGGTTTTCTTTTACTGAATCAATGAAACAACAACCTCCTCCTGCATTTGTGTTTCGTGGGTTGTTGACTTGTGTTACCAATTTTCATATAATAAATGTTATTTTCCAATTTAATGTATAAAGTAAGTATGTAAATAATATTAATAATTATATACATAAGTAAAGTTGACACTTTGACCCACTTAATGTATCATCTATATCCACAACCTCCACTCCCAGCTCCTTCAACGCCTCTCTGCACATACATCAATCTTCTTTAATTCAATCTCCTCTGATCATGATTCTACATCTAAGCTCTGAAAAGGTAAACCCCAAAACTCTAATTACAATTTAATTATAACATATAGTATCTTTTGTCTTGGCCTTTTGCTATGTTGTTTGATGATAATGATAATTTTGCTAAATGTATTGCTATATAATATAAGAGACATGAGAAACTTAAATCAAATCTGCTGTTAGTATTTTATATTTATTTGGTATCCTGGTATGCTTGAATTGACAAAAGTTTTATGCGAATCATCTAATATTTGACATGTACTGGTCAAGCAATTCATTCTAAACTTATGAGATAAAAGTTTTGCACAATTGGTTAAATAGTATTGTTAATTTTATTCCTTTTTGTTTTGTTAGACAAATATTTTTGTTTGACATCGACCACAGATAAAGTTTTAAAATGAGAACGGATCGGGAGTGGATGTATAATAGCAGATTCTTAGAAGGACGTAAGGAATACAATCCTGCATTTATAAAGCAAGTTGAATCATTTGTGGAATTTGCTTGCCAACAACCAACGACTGATAAGGATAATGACTTATTAAGGTGCCCATGTAGTTCATGTAAGAATCGCGCATATAGATCAACAGACGATATTAAGGTGCATGTTGTGATGAAAGGGTTTGTTAAGAACTATCATCAGTGGACCTCTCATGGGGAACCTGAAGTGGGCTCTAGTTCTAGGCAACCAGATTGCAACACCTCGTCTAATGGAGATAATGAAGTGCCAAATCCGTATCGTGACATGATCTTAGAAGCAACAGGTCATGATTTCAATCCAAACTCGCATGAAAATGTATCTCAACCACAACCACCAGATGCGAAAACTAAGAGGTTATATGAGTTGCTTCATCAAGCTGATGAACCATTATGGCCTGGATGTACAAAAGTCTCACAGTTGTCACTTGTTTCAAGGATGTTAAACATCAAGTCAGAGTCTCGTATGTCAGAGAGGATCTATGATGATGTTATGCAAGTTTTCGAAGATGCATTACCGCCTGATAGTAAGTTGGTTGGTAGTTTTTATGAGACAAAGAAACTTGCATCAGATTTAGGTCTTCCATGTGAGAAAATTGATTGTTGCATTAATGGGTGTATGTTGTATTGGGGTGAAGAAGATAAGGACATGTTAATTTGCAAATTTTGTGAACATCCTCGATATAAAAAGAGTAAGTCAGGTTCGAAAAAGAGGAAAACTGAAACGCCACATCGATTTATGCATTACTTCCCTCTCACACCTAGGCTACAGAGGCTATATGCTTCCAAGGCTACAGCCACTCATATGAGGTGGCATGATGAGCATGTTCAGGAGGATGGCGTCATGTGTCACCCGTCTGATGCCGAGGCATGGAAGCATTTTGATCAAACATATCCTCCATTTGCAGAAGAGACACGTAACGTAAGGTTAGGGTTATGTACAGATGGGTTTCAACCCTTTGGGCAATCAGGAAAGCAGTATTCGTGTTGGCCTGTCATTGTAACACCGTATAACTTGCCTCCATGGATGTGTATGAAAGATCCATATATGTTTTTAACTCTTATTGTACCCGGTCCAAAGAATCCAAAGCAGCGAATAGACGTCTTCTTACAACCTTTAATAAAAGAGTTGACAACTCTTTGGAAAGGTGTAAAAACTTATGACATTTCGAAGGAGAAGAACTTTACCATGAGAGCTGCACTTTTGTGGACGATTAATGATTTTCCGGCTTACGGAATGTTGTCTGGGTGGAGTACAGCCGGAAAGAAAGCTTGTCCATATTGTATGGAGAACTCAAAAGCTTTTAGCTTATCTAATGGTGGAAAGGTTTCATGGTTTGATTGCCATCGCCAGTTTCTACCAGAGGATCATCCTTTTAGGCGAAATAAGAATGACTTTTTTTTTTTTTTTTGGTATACCTAGGTTTCCGACTCGACATTGCGAGCCGACTAATCCCAGGGCGACTACCCTTTTTGGATAGCCCGGAGTCGTCGCAGGTGAACCTCCGTGGCCACCCCCAAGTGTACACACCTAGTGAGGTTTGAACCCTTGACCTCTCCTTTGAGAGTCAAGGACCTTACCACTAGGCCACTTGATGGTGGTTAAATAAGAATGACTTCATAAAGAATAGGGCTGAACTATCACAACCTCCATTGACATTGACAGGGAACCAAATTATTGACCAAATTGACGAGTTTGGATTTAAGGAAGTTACAGAAAAAGGTGGGGCAGAATTTAACACTTCCATAAGCAAATCATGTGGGTGGAGGAAGCGTAGCATCTTTTGGAGATTGCCTTATTGGAGTACTAATCTTATTCGTCATAATGTGGATGTCATGCATACTGAGAAAAATGCTTTTGAAAACGTATTCGATACGGTAATGGATATTGAAGGAAAAACTAAAGATAATGCTAAAGCAAGAGAGGATGTAAGAATTTATTGCAAGCGTAAGGAGTTGGAGAAAAATGAAACAACCGGGAAATATCCACAAGCTTGTTATAGCTTAGGGAAAGAGGAGAAAAAGGTTGTTTGTGATTGGGTTGCAAAACTCAAGTTTCCTGATGGGTATGTTTCGAATATGGCAAGATGTGTCGATATGAAAAAGTACAAGATGTTTGGAATGAAAAGTCATGATTGTCACGTGTTCATGCAACGATTGATCCCAATAGCATTTCGTGAATTGTTACCAACGACAGTGTGGAAAGCTTTAACTGAGTTGAGCTTGTTTTTCAAAGATCTTACGTGTACAAGGATTAAAGTGGAAGACATGATACGACTGCAGGCAGAAATTCCTGTTATTTTGTGCAAGTTAGAAAAAATATTTCCTCCCGGATTCTTTGACTCAATGGAACACCTGCCTGTACATTTGCCGTATGAAGCAAGAGTTGGAGGGCCTGTTCAATATCGATGGATGTACCCGTTCGAAAGGTACATTACACTTTCAATTCTTATATATATATTCTTAATGGGCAAGTTAAAAGGTTATATTTTTATCTTGGTCAATGATTTTTAAAACTGATAAATATCTGTTTTAGGGGCGAGTGGGATAGCATTTTTGTGGTTTTTGACAGCTTAGTGCGTTAGTGCCTTTTGTTACATACTGTACATATCAACCATCCTTTTATTTACAAAGATATCTCAGAAATTGTATGTTTTCACTTCAAGGAAACTATTCTTTTGTATTTATCAATGTAAGATATAGAAGCATTATAGTGTTTGGCACACAGCTCATTGAGTTTTCCTGTGTATTTGGAAGTGTCTGACTGTTGCAGCTTAATTGCGAATGTTTGCAATCTGTTATTTTACTTTTGTCAAATTTCTATTATAGTTTTGGCAATTTTCATATCAATCAACTTAAACCTTTGCAAATTTTAGAGTTACATAATTGCAGGTTCTTGGGACCGAGCTCATCCCTAGTTTAATAATATTAACTAAAGTAATTTCATGACAATGCAGATTCTTGGGAAAACTAAAAAAGAAAGTAACCAATAAAGCTAAGGTTGAAAGTTCAATTGCCAATGCCTACTTAATTGAGGAAACATCAATGTTTTGTTCACATTACTTTGAACCTCATGTTAAAACGAAGATGAATAGAGTGTCTCGAAATGATGATGGAGGTGATGATGAGCTTAATGAAGAAACTATATCTGTATTTAAGCGTTCTGGTCGATTAAGTGGGGAAGCGAAAAAAAGACGTTTAGATGATCAAGAGTATGATGCTGCCAGAACTTATGTGTTACTTAATTGTGCTGAGATTGAGCAGTATGTCAAGTAAGTATCATACATACATATCGTCATTTTTAACGAGTCATTGTTATTAACTCAAAATTTATTCTCAAGGATATTTGTTGAAGAGATAAAGACAATTGAACCAAATTTAACAGATGCACAAGTTGACACTAGGCTGGAGCGTGAATTTGCAAATTGGTTTAATGACTACGTAAGTATTTTTAGCTTTTCAACTCATTATCACTTATAGTTATATATAAATCGAGATTAACTTCAACTTCACTGTTAACTAGGCACGCGATTCAGGTAATGTTGTTAGTCAAATAATCAAAGATGTTGCTTCAGGGCCATTGAGAAGTGTGGTGACTTATCCGGTTTATTTTGTTAACGGGTACAAATTCCACACTAGTGAACATGGTTCGCGCAGATCAACATACAACAGTGGAGTTTGCCTCAAGGGTTCTAATTATAGCGACCAGTCAAATGATTATTACGGCGTTTTAGTGGAGATTGTGCAGTTAGAGTACCCAGCCCTCCCGATTAAAAGAGTTGTGTTGTTTAAATGTGATTGGTTTGATCCAACACCAAATGTTGGGATGAAGGTTCATAACGGGTATAATCTAGTCGATGTTAATCATAAAAGAAGATTTAACAAATATGAACCTTTTATTTTGGCTACTCAATCATCACAAGTCTATTATACGTCATATCCAAGCTTGCGCCGAGATAAAGTTGATTGGTGGGCTGTGTCTAAAGCCAAACCTAGATCCTTTATTGATCTTCCTGGTGACAATATGTCTTTCCAAGATGATGAAGTGAATACACATTCACTTGACGATGCTGATACAGATGATAGTGATGCTACTTCGTTAGAAGATGACACTGATTGAATTATGTTTTATGAAGTTTATTTCTTTGTTTTTTTCCTGCTTCATTTGATTGAATTAAGTTTTATCATTTTGAAGTTCTAAGATTAGTCTTGTATGCATTCAGTTTACTTGTGCTATTTTGATGTGTGATTGTAAGCTTGGAATTTCCTAACCTGACTTTGGGACTGGCCTAATTGTGGTTGATTCTGCATCAGTTGATGTATAGTTAGGTTTTTAAGAGGTGTGTTTGTTTAGTAGTCAAACAGGGTCAAAATGGTTTTCGCATTGGGTTGAGAATTGTCTTTCTTCATTTGCAGTTCAAATCATAAGGTTAATAGCTTAAAAATCAGCTGTCCATTAGCTTTTTCATATAAAATAAAAGTAAAGAAAGATATCCACTAGATTCGAACCCAAGACCTTGAGTACACAAACCCACACAATTACCATTTGTGCTAATGGGATAATTTGTATCTTTGTTTCCCAATTATTACATTTGACACATTTTCTCCAAATAAGTTGTTATAGCTTATCATGTCGTTATAGCTTATTTTCAGCTTATTCCATAATTTATTTTAAATAAAACAATATTTCCACCTTATAAACATTTCCTATAAGTTTGATATTAAATGGTTTAATAGATGTGTGTAACTCAACTTGTTCCCACTAATTTAATTTCAAATAAGCACTTCTAACTCACTTTTCTTATCCGACTTATACATGGATAGCTTATTTTCATTTTTGAGCATTTTGAAACTACTTTGGACTTATTTCATTCAATGTAACTATGCATCAACATTTCATACGATACCGAATTTATTTGAGTCGTGTAATTGAATAAGTCATCGTAAATACTGCACACTAAATATGAGGATGGAATATCTTATAATATAATAAATAATTTGAAATAAACAACTAAGTATGCCACTCTTACGTGGAACTCGGAGTAGAATGTAAGTCGTACTTGTCTAGTGGGACTATAACTCAAGCACGACCTAAGTTCGTTTAAAGTTGTTATTGAGCTTCTTAGATTGGTCGAGCTTTCGTTATGAAACGTCATTGAGGTTGTGTTATGCATAATTTATTAAAGCCGAGTTTGAAACAATACTTAGTTGTTCCCAATGAATTTGTGTGTATATTAGGGTGAAAAAATACGAATATACGAAACTTGAATCTAAGCTATTCAAGACTTAGTGTTTCGGATTTGTTAGGGTGAACGAATACGAATATACAAAACTTGCAACTCATATTTTTTAAAGATGGCAAATAATATTTTATACATAATACTATTAATAAAACAATAATGATAACGCGTAGTTGTATGTAGCTCGAGCTCATTGAAAGTTAAATTAGTTTGAATTCGAGGACTAATTAACCTTTGGTTTATAAGTTAAGCTTGCATTGAGATCGTCTAACTAGATCTCAACTGGAGCTTAATATAATTAATTGACTTTCAAAAAAAGCCGAGATCAATTTTCTCGTAAATAGCTTATTTCATTTACAACTTTATACTTGAATCGATTAATATAACGTTTACACGTAACTTAAAGTTAAGGTATTCAGCACATACCGGTTTGGATTCACTTATATTGTAAAAAATGTGAAAAGGAAACTCGATACAAGTATACAAATACAATGAGACAGCCCATTACGAAAGATAAAGATCATATAGTGTTGTGCTATAGTAAGTAACCTAATAACCTGATTGACTTGAACTCAAGAAATTTGTTTAGTATAAGTCGAGTGTGTGCTAATTTCTTTTCTTTGAACATCTTACAGACCTAAATCCGATAAAACATATCTAAGTTAATTTCGTTGGTGAAAAGGTTTATTAGGATTATCGGAAAAACCCGAGTAACCTGAATACTAAGTAAGTCTAGTAATCGGTAACATGTAAAAGGTTGAAGAAGTGTGGTTAACTCGAGTTCGGGTTGACTAGGTTGACCCTAATAAAGAGTTTTTTTTTCTAAATAAATTATATAGGTGTTCTATTTGAAAGAGTATAAAACTTAACGTTATTATATTTTACCTATATACGGGTTAGCTTAATAAATAGACTTTGATCAAAGTTGATGAGATTCGAGTTTGAGTAACCAATATACAAAAGTCTGCCAATAATATTTTTTTTAAGCTTACATTACTTTGACCCGATTCAAATTGAACTAAAATCCGAGTAAATCTACCCGACAACGCTCCAAAACGTAAATAACAATATTAGTAATATTTAGAGATGAGCACGGTACTGATCCCGGCCATACCGAATCAGTGGTATCTATTTTTTCCCGAGCATAGCTAGTGCTACTAGTACCGTACCGAACTAGATTCGGATATCGGTATCGATGCGGATATCAGTAATGGTATCGCGAAATTGGTTTTTCCCATTTTTTGGGATATTGCTGATTTGACATTGGTCCCGTACTGAACTCGTGGTCTCGGTACCGTATCGAAAGAAATTCGAGTATTGAAAACCGGTATGATTTTGATTCGATTTCGGGATTCGAGTCTAAATGCTTGTCTCTAATAATTAGGGGTGAGCATGGTTCGCTTTGGTAAAACCGAACTGCAACCGCACTTGCGGTTTTTATAAAAATAGAAATCGCACCAAACCAGAAACCGCGGTTTCAGTTTTGCAGTTTTTAACCGCACCGAACCATTACTTGTGACTTATATAATAATTGTGGCTTTTTGTGGTTTTTTGTTTAAAATGTTGATTTTTTCGGTTATAATTACAATGCATAAATTGAATCTATATGAATATCAATGATAATATGCACTAAAAGTTTTATAACTCGCATAAAATAGTCGATATGACATTTTTCAGTATAAAATAATTATTGTGTGAAGCGGTTCGGTTTTGCAGTTCGGTTTTACGGGCAAAAACCGCAACCGAACCGCATTTGCGGTTTTTCTTTTTTCTTAAAACCAAACCGTCGTTTTTTGCCATGATGCGATTTCTGCGGTTTGGTTTTTGCGATTTTTTTCGATTTTACGATTCGTGGTTCGGTTTCCGTTCACCCTACTAATAATATTATTAATATAGAGTAAGTATAACTTATAATTTAATATAATTTTTTATAATATAATGTAAAATTCATAAACAACCCTCGTACCATCCTACCATATACCAGAAACATACAAAACCTCAACTCCTTAGAACAAGATGCGGTTATCCAGAAAAATTTGGCGCCATTGTGTGAAATAATTTGGCGCCCCTAAATATGTGGGGATCGTGGAGATCTTCCAAAAATGGTTTATATTACGATTTATCAGAACAATGGATTTTCAGGAAGCATTAGGATAAGGTATCTTCACACACCATTCACTATATTTATCATGATTTCTTGTAATTAGTATTAATTAACACTTTGATTTAGTGTTGAGTGCTTGATTTATAGTGTTTAATTGCATAATTATAGATAATTAGGTAATTTTTAACTTCTCAATTTTATGTTAGTAACCTAGGGTTCTTTGTGCTACCATTAATAGCCACAATTACCTGGGTAATTGAACCAACCATTCGATTGTGTTTACCGCTAATTTCAATTATGAACCCACTATTTTTTATTTATTTATAAGCTCTAATATAAATGGAATTGGGTAAATTATAAAAACAGAAATTTGGTTCTTTTATTTCTTATTCAATAAGTTTATGAATGATATATGCTCGTCGTTCAAGAGGGTGTTTGTTTTGGCTTATGGCTTATTGGGTTTTGGGCATACATTTCATAACCTCGCTTTTTGTAGTTTATTTTCAAATTTTTCGACTTATATAACTTCATTGTTGCATAATAAACTTATATAAGCCGTAACAAACATCCATAAGAAAGCTACTTGATGTTAAAGGTCTGATCTTTGCTTTAAAGTAAATATAATATAGGGGTGTTGTCATGGCCGTCTCTTAGATTTTGGGTGTCCTGTTCGGTTAAGCAAAAGAGGCCCTTTACACACACAAAATTGAAATACTTGTAAAAATTTCTTAGAATAATCATATTTTCTGAATACATTTAAGAAAAAGACGACAAGGTAGCTAAGAATATGGGGTTATCTAGATCACTCGACTCTTTCTTTGATCTGTCAGCATCACAATTTAGTTTGACTCAAAACTGTCATTTCAAATTTTAGTATTTTTTTAAGATAAAGAATGAACTGATAAAGGCATATAAGTCACTTTCCTCTACGGTGCAATGGATCTGTTGGTGGTTTAATTCCAGACACCTGTTTAGCCCATTTTTTGTCTGCTTTGATTCACTTCAAATCTCCTGTAAATACATAAATCAATCTTAAATCTGTCGACCTTAAAAACTTAACTATACAGCAGAGAATAAATCCCCTGTAATTGGCACCTGTTTAGAATAAGTGGTTCAAAAAATGGCGTGAACTCATGTGGAATAAGTGGTTCAAAAAATGGCGTGAACTCTATGTCTTGCTGAATTCATACATAAATTATAGGTAAATACTATTGTCTTAGATTGCACATTTTCACACAATGCCTAATCCAAACACTGGACAAACGAACATCCCCCTCTAAACATTTTCGAGAGGACCAACTGATATAATCATCTGTGTATACAGAATATATACTCTCAAGTCATTTTTTAAGTTCAGGAATATCCTCTAAGGCTAATATATCCAAAACCTTCAAAACTTGTGTATACTTGACTTCTTTGATGATTCCAATACTGTATATAAGTTGGGGCATTAACGTGAGCAAAATATATCAAGAAGATCAGAAAAGTTCATTTCAATATATTTTATAGAGATCTAATCATGTGACAGTCTTGTAACTTGTTCAATATTAAAGTGCCTCAATTGATCTTAACCGAAGCTTGACCTAAAAACAATGCATCATTCGTGATTCCTTTACCTTTAGTGAACCCAAGACCATGTTTAATGAAAAACTTACTTGTTTTCCGCCTTAGACTTTTCAGTTTCCTCCCATGCCTTGATGAAAGACAACTTCTTTTCCTTGTCAATCCCAGCCAAGGCAACGTCTACATATAAACAATTCCCCCAAATAAGCATCAAACAGAACACATCTCTACCAAATGATCATGATTGAACTGAAGTTTGGTAATGGATACTTACCTCTTTCAAGCGAGGTCTTCGCTTGCTTCACCTCAGCAACCGGAGTCTCTGAGACACAATTACACGGTTCAAATCTATTACAAAAACAGGTTCATAACACGAATCCGAGAACAAGCAATAATAAAAAACACGAACCATATATGAACAACACAAATGATCATGTATTATATATTGCCTACCTTTAACAACTAGAGCCATAGTGTGATACTATAAGTTTCTAGTTTTTTCTCAATAGTACAATGAGCAAAGATCACATTAGCTTAACTGTTAATATATAATGGAGCATGATTCTCCTCCAATTTGTAAAGGCCACATATTCTTTCCTGACAGATTTATTGACAATTTTTTAATGAAATAAAGACTAATATGTGGGGTTGTAATTAGGGGTGTCAAAAAAGTTGACCCGACCCGAACCCGACCCGAACCCGAATCCAAATAATCATATTTGGGTCGGGTCACTCGGGTCCGAAAGCGTATTCGGGTCAATTCGGGTTGACCCGAATTGACCCGAGTTTTAAATAGGCTCGGGTTCGGGTTATATATTTTTACCCTTGACCCGACTTGACCCGACCCGAGTTCACCCGAACCCGACCAACCCGACTTGACCCGACTAAAATTAGACTTTTTACATTGTTTTAGTACAAAATTAGGCCACTTTTTACACTTTTTTCTCAAACTCGGGTTGACCCGAACCCGAGTTGACCGACCCGAGTTGACCCGACCCGAATTGACCCGAACCCGAGTGACCCGAGTTCTAATTAGGCTCGGGTTCGGGTTATATATTTTTTACTCTTGACCCGACTTGACCCGACCCGAGTTGACCCGAACCCGACCGGGTCAACCCGAATCACACCCCTAGTTGTAATCACCTTTTTAACTATTTGCATTATTAAAGAAAATAATTAATTTATTTATTTCAAACAAAGAAATATTTCTTTTGCAAGGCATAAAACAAATAGCATCATATTATTCAAGAAGCACCATCTAACAGCTATCAACTCAAAAGAAAGTTAATTTAAAGGATTCAGTCTCCTATATTTTTTCCTTAAAGAAACGAAAGAATAAATTCAATTGTTTATATTCAAATTGTTTCAAGATCTGTGATGAATTTTCACAACACAAGTCTGCGCTTCTGTTGTTGGGCCGCCAACCAATAGATATCTTCGGTAAAACATTAAAAACCTGCTTCTTCAAGCGGGAACTTGCAAGATTTCCAAATTACCCGCCAAACCAAGGACAACCGGCCTGGACTTAGACAAACAACAAGAGTAAAAAAATACAGATAACAAGGAAAATGCAAACATGCTACAATTATCAAACAAGGACATTATTAGCAACAGGGGCGGATCTGTGTGGAGCACATGGTATGCACGTGCATACCCTGTTTCAATTTTCAGTAGTGTAAATTTGTATGCTGTTCTTTCATGTAACCTTGAAACACCTTAGAAATTTTATGAGTGCACACCCTCTAAAATGTTAGAAAATTTTTAGTGCATACCCAAATTAAACTCACCATTGTTGAAAAGAGAAAAAGAGAGAAAAATAAGCACTGTATTTATGTGGTGGTTCCAGCAGTGTTGAAGAAGGAGATAATCAAGCATTATATAACGTTAAATGGGCTTTCATTGTAGATATGCCTCAATTATGAAATAGCTCGGGCCCAATTATGAAATATATTATATACAAAGTTTATCACTCGGCCCAACATACTCAAAATGACAGCTAACATATAATCTTAATATTATGCTGAATTACTTTCAATATATTTTGCGTGAGTGTTATGTTTACTTTCTTCTTTTATTACTTTAACATTAGATTTTTATGTATGACGTTAATTTTAGTGATTAAAGATTGAATACTTGACATTATACGTCACCATAAGATTTTAGATAGAATTCACGTCTTTCAGTTAACCAAATTTTGTTTTGAGTAACCCATACTTAAATAAAATCAACTTTTGAGCTCAGATCCAAAAAACCAAGACCGTTGCACCTAACTATGCATGTATCATTGAGTCAGCTTTTGTTGTCTTATTTCTACAGCTTGTTGGTGACTTAACTTTTGATTAATTTTTCATGATACTTCGAGAGCTGTATATAAGATTGTGCGAGTCCAAGATTTAGGTCCAACCATTTATAATTTTATATACTCAGACCCTCAAATTCACTTTCAAAAATAATTGTTATGACGCATGAATTACAATACTAGGGGTTTTTTGTTCCAGTAGTTAGTATACATGTACTTTTACTCGCCCTGTTTAGTTGTGATCATATAAGGACATATATGTTATGTTAGTTACTCATGTTTAAATGAGCATATATCTTGCTTTAATTTTTCACATATTTAAAAAATTTAAAACTTTAACCTTATAGACATGGCTAGACGAAGGAAAAGGCTTGTAGCAGGTGAGAGTAGGCCAGCGGAGCATAGGCCAGCAGAGCAGAGGCCAGTGGAGACTATGCTAGCAGAGAATAGGCCAGTGGAGCATAGGCCAGTGGAGCATAGGCCAGTGGAGCATAGGCCAGTGGAGACTAGGCCGACTAGGCCAGGGGAGACTAGGCCAGAGGAGACTAGGCCAGAGGAGACTAGGCCAGTGGAGCGTAGGCTAGTCCAGACTAGGTCGACTAGGCCAGCAGAGACTAGGCCATCACAGACTAGGCCAGCGGAGACTAGGCCATCGGAGGGTAGGCCAACGGAGACTAGGAATCGTGCCGGTGAAGGACAATCAAATGATACCCCTGCTGATTTAGCTATCAATGACAATACCAATGGAACGACAACTGAAAACATCATTGAGAACTCAAATAATTCATCAAATGGAAGAAAACAAGTGCTAGTTATTAATGGATTGTAAGTACTTTAAATATATAATTTGACCTTCACATATTCTTATTCTGTTACTTTATTCCATTTGTATCAATTTTACAGATTAGACAGATCAAGCGAGTGTTCGCGAGAGATTACAAAGATATTCCAAGAAAAAATTGATGAGACCGGGTACTCTTGGACAAAGGTGTCTCAATCTACAAAAGACTTCTATTTTGGAGAATTTAAGGTATTATTTACTCTTCAGTGGATTCTTAAGATTTATTTTCCTTCTATAAATACTAATTACTTTGCTTTAAAATAGAAACATTTTGCATGGGACCCGGAAACTGAGACAATAGTGAGGAAAGCATGGGATGCAAAAGCTTCTGGACGCTATGCTGATTTCTTTAGAGACATAAGAGCTACAATGGTGAAACCTGTATTCATGAATGATATCGCATGGACAAATTTCACAACTCACTGGAACACAGCAAAGTATAAGGAGATTCGAGCAAAAAATACACAAAATCGTCTAAAAGGAGAAGGTTCCTCAACTCATACTGGAGGCTCAATCTCATTTCACGAGCATGCCAAAAATCTGGTAAGTATATTAATAGTTGTTGGAGTCATTAGGAATTTCCTCTACATATCACAGTAGCATATAACTATATTGAGTTACTTGTATGTGACGAGGAATGCTAGTCTGTATTTAAAAGGCCAAAGTAAATAATCCTTGAACTAATCACCCCTTTTTATCGTGTAATGTATTTTACCTTATTTTCACTTAATCCAAGTAAAAAGTGAGCCTTTTACAGTGAGTATGGGTCGGGGGTGATATGATTTTTCCAACAGGTTGGACATGTTACGTAGATTTGCATATTGATTATTTAGCGAAGTTGTTTAATCGGGATGATAATTGTTTATTGTAGGTAATAGACTGCATTCGCAAGAATGGTCATTTAAATTGCATCTGTAAAAAAACGACATATACGAAATGCATCAGTTGTAGTTCAAGGCACTCTTCTGATTAGTATATTCAATTTTTTTAATTCTTTAGTTTTTTTAGTCACAGGACTATAAGTGGTGTCCTGTTTTGCATCAATTGTAATACATCCACAGATTTTATTAATCTTTTACTTACCCATATGTGATGTAGGAATCTATATACAAGCGTCCACCTACGGGATTTGAGCTTTTTCTGCATACTCATACTAGCGGCCATGACAAGATAACATTTATTAATGAGAAGTCAAAAACAATTCATGTAAGTTCTGAGCTCCTAATTATACAATATGGTTCTTAATTCTGTCATAACTCTTTATTAAATGGACACACTTCTAGGATAATGTGTTGCGTCTGAGGCAAGAAAGGGAGAAAGATCCAGCTTCTGCACAAATTCAAGTAGATGAAACTAAACTTTATATTGAGGCAGCAGGTGGTGCAAAGAAAAGGAACCTGTATGGTGCTGGGTCAAAAAAAGTCGATTATCTTAAAGATATGCATTCTGGAAATGGAAATGATACAGCTGGAATTACCAAGGCAGACGACGGGCGGGAAAAAAAGTATATGAAGATGGAGAGAAAGGTCAACAAGTTAAATAAAACTCTTGAGATTGTGTGCAATCGTTTCAACATAACACTTCCGGATTCGGATTCTGATAGTGAAAATACGGATGAAGGAGATGCTCATGAAGGTCCTTTGACTAGCAACCCTCGAGCAGGTGAAAGTAACTCTGAAAGTAACTCCCGAGCAGGTGAAAGAGAAGAAGATGACAATGACAGTCGCATGATCGTGAGTTGATAAGTGGTATTTAACTTTCTGTTAATTGTTTGAGACATCTTTATGGTGATTGTTATGGTTTGTTTTCAGCTGATTTTTTTTTGTTTGAGACATCATTAGAATGATGGTTTGTTTCAATTCTGAGACTATCTATTTATTATCGTATGTTTTATATTAAGAGACCTTTTGTGTTTAATGTGTGGTTTTCATAGACGTAAATATTTAGCCATAGTTTACTCACAAACCACTTGTGGGTAAGTTGCTACGAATATACCCACAAAATATTCAAGGCAACGTTGTCATGTTTGCCCATGATATTTACACATGGTCATATGTGTGGGTAATATTACCCACGAATTATGACGGGAAAATTCACCCACGTTTTTTAGACACGACGAATCCGTGGTTAATTATATTCTAGGATTATTGGGGTAGTTGACTTTTACCCACGATTAGTTTTGTGGTAAATTTTACCCGCAAAATACCCACGGGTATGTCTATGGGTGTTTTGTGGTGACTTAGAAAAACCCACAAACTATTTACCCATGAATGCAAGTCAAATACCCACACAAAATGACGTGGGTAAACTTACCCACGATACGAAAATGTCGTGGGCAAACAATTAGCCTCGAAGGTTTTACCCATATGTCGTGTATCGTGGGAAATTTGTGGGTATTACTCGATTACCCACGAAAATATGGCTTTTACCCACAAATTTGGTCCGTGGCTATTCGCCTGAATTTTTGTAGTGTTAGTTGATGGTTTGCCTGAGAAGGCTTTCCACAATGACCACTCTTGTGTTGCATGTATTAAAGGCAAGCAGCACAAGGTCTCATTTAAGTCTAAATAGGTGCATACTAGTTCCAGACCTCTTCATATGCTTCACATGGACCTCTTTGGTCCAACTAATATAGAAAGTTTGAATGGCAAGTCATATTGTTTTGTTGTCACAGATGATTTTTCTAGGTTTACTTGGACATTCTTTCTAGCTATGAAGAGTGACACAGCTGATGTTCTTATTGATTTTATCACTCAGATTGAGAAAAGGTCTGGCAATGAGGTTAAAATGCTTAGGAGTGATAATGGTGGAGAATTTAGGAACAAGAAGCTTGATGATTTTTGTGCCAGGAAAGGAATTACTAGGCAGTTTAGTACTGCTAGAACCCCACAACAAAATGGGGTTGCTGAAAGGAAAAATAGAACCCTAATTGAAGCAGCCAGAACAATGTTGGTTGATGCTCACTTTCCTATAGCCTTTTGGGCTGAGGCTGTTAATACAGCATGCTATGTGCAAAATAGAGCATTGGTTAACACAATTCAGAACAAAACACCTTATGAGTTACTTTGGAGACGAAAACCTAATATTGGTTTTCTCAGACCTTTTGGTTGTCATGTAGTAGTTTTAGATACTAGTGATGCCTTAGGAAAATTTAGTGCAAAAGGTGATGAGGGTTACTTCATGGGATATTCAGTGCAGAGCAAGGGTTATAGGATTTATCTTAAAGAGGACAAACGTATTGTTGAGAGAGTACATGTTAGGTTCTTAGAGAATAAACCTAGTGATCCTGAGAGTGGTCCTAATTGGTTGTTTGATTTGGAACCCTTATCTAGAACTTTAAATTATATGCCTGTCACTAATCCAGACATTGTGAAGGTAACTTCAAATGTTGTGGAGGAACAAGTTGTTAATGTTTCAGGTACACAGGTTCATGAGAAGGTTGGATCACAAGCAGAAAAGGCATCTCCTACATTTGAATATGTCACAATTCCCATTTGGACGGATGCTTTTGCTGCTGCTGCTGGACAAGATAATGGTGGTCTACAAATACCACCAGATACAAACATGCATGGTTCTTCAGGCGCTGACAAAGGCAAATCCAGCGCTGACAAGACCAATTCAGACGTTGATGGCTCAGACGTTGACAACAACAATTCAAGCGTTGTTAGCCCTAGCGCTGAAAAACAAGGTTCAGACGTTGACAACACCTTTGCACATCTTTTCTCTTCCACTTTTGAACAAGGAGAACCTTCCAATGTTTATGAAGAGATTCCTGTTGATCAAAGAGAGTCTGATGAAGAAGATATTGGCAACATGGAGCATGAAGTTAAGGACACCAGACTTTTTGAAGGAGGGGTTCTCACTTCCACAATGAAGAATCACCCCTCATCTCAGATCATTGGTGATATTATGACTCCAGTTCAGACCAGAAGATCTCACAAAGGTCTTGGTGGGTTTATTGCCAATATACACAAGAAGGTTGATACCCCTCTTGTGCAAGCATGTTTGTTTGCATGTTTTCTGTCACAAGAAGAACCTAAGAAGATATTTGATGCTCTCAAAGAACCAAGTTGGGTGGAAGCAATGCAGGATAAGCTTCACCAATTTGCAATTCAGGATGTTTGGGAGCTGGTTGATTGTCCTAGATATGTCAGACCTATAGGGACAAGATGGGTTCTAAGGAACAAAAGAGATGAAAGAGGTATTGTGGTCAGAAACAAGGCAAGGTTAGTGGCTCAAGGTTATACACAAGAAGAGGGGATAGACTATGAGGAGGTCTTTGCAACAGTTGCAAGGATTGAAGCTATTATAATTTTTCTAGCCTATGCTTCATGCATGGGCTTCACAGTCTATCAAATGGATGTCAAGAGTGCTTTCTTGTATGGCACCATTGTTGAGGAAGTATATGTCATGCAGCCTCCTGGTTTTGAGGATCCAGAGCATCCAGATAAAGTGTATAGAGTCAAAAAGGCTTTGTATGGCCTTCATCAAGCCCCTAGAGCATGGTATGGTACTTTGTCTACCTATTTGGTGGACAATGGATTCAAGAGGGGCACCATAGATCAGACACTATTTACAAAGAAGAAAGGCAAAGATGTGTTGCTTGTGCAGGTCTATGTTGATGATATCATTTTTGGGTCTACTGATCCAAAGATGAGTGAGGATTTCTCCAAGCTTATGACAGACAAATTCAAGATGAGTGCTATGGGGGAGATGAACTTCTTTCTTGGTTTACAAGTTCAGCAGAAAGAGGATGGTATCTTCATCTCCCAGGACAAATATGTTGCTGAGATCTTGAAGAAGTTTGGCTTTTCTCCACATGAAAAGAGGGCTACTACTCTTATGGATAGAGAACACCCTTGGGGAAAGATTGGAGATGGGAAAGATGTTGATGTCAGGCATTATAGATCCATGATTGGATCCTTGATGTATCTTACTGCTTCCAGACCTGATATTATGTTTGCTGTGTGTGCTTGTGCACGCCAACAAGTGACTCCCAAAGAATGTCACCTTTATGCTGTGAAGAGGATCTTTAGGTACCTAAGATGTTACCCTAGTCTTAGTTTGTGGTACCCAAAGGATTCACCATTGGAGCTGATTGCATATTCAGATAGTGATTATGGAGGTGATAAGTTTGATAGGAAATCCACAACTGGTGGATGTCAGTTTCTTGGGAGCAGGTTAATATCTTGGCAATGCAAGAAACAAACAGTGGTGGCTAACTCTACAACTGAAGCAGAGTATGTGGCTGCAGCAGCATGTTGTGGTCAAGTGTTGTGGATTCAGAACCAGCTGTTGGACTATGGGTATAATTTCATGCATACTAAGATATTTGTTGACAATAATAGTACTTTATGCATCATTAAGAATCCTGTACATCATTATAAAACTAAACACATAGAAATTAGACACCATTTTATAAGAGATTGCTTTGAGAAAGGTTTAATACAACCAGATAGGGTTGACACTAAGGAAAATGTGTCAGATTTATTAACTAAACCTTTTGATACTGGAAGATTTCAATACTTGGTAACAAGTATTAGAATGGTTAATCTCACTTATTATGTGTTTTGGATTCTTTTTGTAAAAGTATGTACAAGATGATGCATTATTATTGGTCTTATTGATGATTTAGATTTTCCACTATATTTTTCTAACACTGACAACGGTTGTTTGAACACTGATAAGTGTTTTTGCAACGTTGTCAGCAATATAAATGTCTAACGCTGACAAAGCTTCCTTCAACGCTGTTATGTATTATCGGGGCGTTGTCAACAACAATGTTAGTTTTGTGGTTTTTCAATCTAAATGTGCAGATGGTGTTAGAAGTATACCATTGGATACAGAGTTGCTTATGGATCAATGGAGAAGCATTTGGACAAGTTTTTATTTATGGATGATGGTTGGAATGTTTCATTCCTATCTTGACATAAATTTTTTATGTTCATGCATGATTTTAGCAAACTTTTTGTATCATAGTTTAAGGGGAGGTTTTAGGAACCTTTAGGATGTTTGGGTATCCATATGATACTCTTATCATAATTCTAGATTGTGTCCACAGGTGAGTATGGGTTAGTTTTACTAAACCATGAGGCACTGTAGCATGCATAGTATATCAACTTTGCATGCTGCCAAGACATTTTTGGCCTAGAATTGGTTGTGGTCTGTTGGGAGACTTGGGAATGTTTTTGATATGGGATTTACCTGGGAGTAACAAGGATTTTATAAGGTGACTTTGTTGTTAAGAATTTTGGTCAGCAAGGGACACTAGAGGACTGTTATGTCTATCTTGCTTATGCAAGTGTGCATAACTGGACAGTGCTTGCCGCCCTATGATAATTATCAGCTTTTGGTTATCTTCTCTAGGATAAATTACTTGTTAAGGTCATTTTTCACTTTTTAATTTTTGGACGCTGACAGGATTTTTCCAAGCGTTGTTGTGACCAAATAAGACGCTGACATGGCTTTAGGCGAACGTTGACAAGATTATAGCCGTTGGGCGTTGATAGGTTATTTTTGACCGTTGACACTCAATGGGACCTACCCAGTTGTTACTTTTTGACATATTTTCAAGCCGTAATTTTAGGAGTTGTTACTTTCATTAAATGCATGAGATAACTTATAACTTTTTCAATATTTTCATGATTAGTTTTTGAAAATCTTTGCCTATTTTTGGGCCAATCACATGCATTCTTTATCTCCTATAAATTTGGCTCCTATTTTTAAACAGGGTATCTATAATTCTTGTCTAACACTTTTCTCTTATCAACTTCATCTTCTACACTTAAAATTAACAGCTTTCATCAATGGCACCAAATTTTAACTCAGCAGAATTGGAATTGGGGTTCAAGTCACAACACAACATGATTGCTTATCTTGTTGCTGATAATGATCTGTTTCCTCAATACACACAAATGGTGGCGTATTTGAACGCATCCCCATTAAGGTATGCTCTTTCTCATGCACCACTCATTCCAGTCACACACATTAAGCAGTTTTGGAACACTGTTAGTTCCTCAACAGTTAATGGAGTGACCACATTAACTTTTATTGTTCATGGGAGGTCTTGGGTGGTTACTGAGGCCTTGGTACGCCAAGCCTTGTATCTTGATGATGCTGATGGTGTAGCCATCCTTCCCATAAATGAAATAGAACAAGGGCTTAGGGCTTTGGGATATCCTTTTCCTGATGAAGGTACTCTTAACAAGTACCATAAGCAGGAATTTCCCCCAGCCTGGAAGTACCTCATCCACATCCTCCTTCAATGTTTGAGTCCCAAATGTACTGCACACAATGAGATCAATAGATCCATTTCCAGTGCTATTGTGTGTATTGCAACAGGGCAAAAATGTAACTATTCTAAAATGATTTTTGAAGGGATGTGTAAAAACAAGGGGACAAAAATGACTTTAGCTTATCCCCGTTTTCTGCAAATGATTTTTGATGATCAAGGTTACGGTTCAAGGGATCACAACGATTTTTATAAGATCCCTGAACAAAAGAAAACTATTTTTCCAAAGATGAATTCACCACCTCTTAGAGACTTACCTTTAACCCCAGCCATGCTTGCTGTTATTGCAGCAGCACAACCCCAACCAGATCCCCAACCTCAAATTGACCCTCAACAACAATTTGAACCCATTCCTGCACCTTTACCCTCACCTGAACAAATGCAAATTGACCAAGAACCCTTTGACGCTGACACATCAAATGTTGGCGTTGATGTGCCTATTTCCAACGCTGACACACAACCTTCACAATCCCAAACACCCCTTAACCAACCCACATCTACCTATTCTTCCACACCATCTTCTACACCACCTGAATATAGGTTGATAAAGCGCCAAAGGACTACTGGAGTGTTCTCCTCTGGTGGTCCTAGCCATGAAGCAGAGAGAACCACCACCACCAGTGTAGCTGGTGACCTGGATGAGGCTGGGACTATTGGTTCTAGCTTAGCTGCTGGCCAAGGCAGTCCCACCATAATTAAGTCCTCATCCATGCCCAATGAATCTGACTTGGGAGGTCAAGTCCCCATTTCAGAAGAGGGCAGACTGGAACCAATGACTCTTTTAGAATTGACGGCAGTCTGCATTAGCTTGCAAAAGCAAAATGCAGACTTAGTACACATTGTCAGCTCACAAGGCCTTGAACTCAAGCAATTGAGAGAGAGGATTGTTGTTTTGGAGAGTGATCATGCTAGGAGGGGTATGGAGGAGTCTTCCAAAGGGGAGGAAGATCAAAGAAATCTGAGTGATAAGGGCAGCCAAGATGGTCAATCAATGGATGTTGCTGAAGCCCTTACAACTTTGAAGGAACAAACAGGTTTTGATACGTCCTTAATCTCTCCAACCAATCTACATTTATCATTTACAGCTATGTTGAGAGAGGTTACACAAGGCGCTGAGGGAAAATATTTGAGCGTTGACAAGACGAATTTGGACGCTGATAGAAGTATTTTGGGCGCTGATAAAGGAAATTTGGGCGTTGACAGACCTGCACATGAAGGCGATGTATTCCAGTCATCATCTATCATCAAGGAAGTTTCTACTCAGGTATTACCATCTACCTTACCAACCATTGCACCATTAGATAAGGGTAAGGGTAAGTTGGTAGAAGAAATTGTTCCAAAGGATGCAGCCCAAGTTGAATTTGATAGAAGATTGGCTGAACAAATGATGGAACAAGGTGAAAAGGAAAAGTCACCATTTGTTGTGACTTCTGAAGAAGAAAGTGATGGAGCTAGCTCAGACTCAAGTGTGATGATTATAGAACCAGAAAAGCTTGAGTATGGTGATGAGCTTGCTAGGGAAAAGTTGAGAGATTTAAAATTGCAGGTTGACTTTGACATGCCAGAGGTGGTTCAAATGTACAATTCTTGGGAAGAAAGCTGCATGGATAATCCAGACTTGACCATTTCAGATCAAATATGGGGTTTGGAGCTTCTTCTTAGAGTTCAGAAGGATTGTAAGGTGATTTTGAAGCACAAGGTAAGCAATATTCTCTCAGCGTTAAAAAGGGATAGAAGGGAGCTCTACTTTATGTTGCTCAGATGTCATAGAGTTGGATGGACACATCAGAAGTTGAAGGCTTTGACATTTGATGAGTTGGAACATAGGGCTTATCCTATTTGGGTGAGAGTACAGGAAGCAAACACTCTCAGACTTCTTTCAGATGAAAGAAAAGAGCAACTTGCAGAAGAAATGGAAATCAAGAAAGCTATGATGATTCCCAGGCCAGTGAAGAAGGGATTTAAACTTGAGTTTCCAAAAGATATGGATCCACTATATCCAAGTGAAGCAATTATCAGAAAGAGCCTCAAGCTCTCCCCATTAGAAGCTTCAGATATGGTGCAGGTGTTACCATTAGATTCCAGGAATCCAATTGTGAGTTATGATGAGGATGAATGTGGATTCTGGAAGATTGGCAGATTTGGCAAGGAGGTACACACTTTTACCACTCTCATATCTTTATTTGCAAGTTGTGATAGAGAAGACTTGGTGGACCTTTGGAGGTTACTAGAGACCAAGTATGAGGCTGAAGCACCAACTTCAGCTAATGGAATAAAACTTTGGACCACGTTCAAAAGAATGAGTGGGACAAATGAGGAAGATTCTGAAATATGGAAGGATCTTGAAGATGACCTCAGTGGTCTTCAATGGAGGTTATATTCAGCTGCTGGTGTATATCATTTGATTTCTACAAAGTTTGCTGAGTATCTACTTGTGGATGCTCAGTATTTCATATCCAAGGCTGTTTTGGAAAAGATGAAGGACACTCAGCTGGAGATAGATTATTCAAGTGACGTGGCAAAGAATTTGATCAGATTTATTCATTACCAATATAAGAAGGTTTGTCAGACTCCTCCAAGTTCTTAATGCTTATTCAGAAACTTGATCATAAGAGTGGATATCAAGTTTAGGGGAGGATTGTTGGGAATAAATTAAGGCCAGATCACTTGAGCACTGACAAGAACAAAACAAGGGTTGACAGGAACAAAGCAAGCGCTGACAGCTCAAGCGTTGACAAGTTAAAGTCAAGCGTTGACAGATTGAAGACAAGCACTGATGGAAGATATAAGCTACACGTTTATTATATTCTAGAATACTTCTAGTAAGGATAGAAACGACAATGTATTTTCTATGTTTATCTTTACCTAGAATAGTTGATACGTAGCTTATTGTACAAGGCTTCTTAGTCTATAAAATAAGGCCTTTAGGTTAATGTTTAAATCAAGTTTTATATAAGTTTTCATTCGTAAACATCTTTCATTGTAAGCAAGTTCGACATTCATAATCAAAGTGAAAGTTTTGTTTACATCTTGTGTTCTTGTTTAAGTGTTAAATTCCGCATAACACTTAGATTCACAAAGCATATACAAAGGTTTCTCTACGTGCTATACTTGATCTAATCTCGTATACACAAAGCTAATCGATCTAAGTTTGGGATCACCAAGGACCTTTTTGGACTCGCCAATCTTCGCATCCCGCTTCAATAAGTTATGCCTTGGCTATGAACTCTAATCCATACCTAGCAACTTTTAAACGATCTTGGGCTAGAAGCTAAGTAACTTTTCAAATCGTACAACCTTATTTATTGTAGATAATTTTATTAACAAGCGATGGGAGAATAGGCTCATAATTAACTCACATAAACTCACGAAAGAATACCAAACTTATAATTGACTCTATCATCTCTCGTTCTCCACAATTTAAAATCTCAAGTAATTAGACTCGTGGATGCTTAGCCTATTAAATCAAAGTTTTGGGTTTTCGAGTCGTCTATAGGATCTTGCAAATTCTTAGACTTTTTCAAGTTTAGAAATCGCATTTTAAAGTTCCCTTGATAAACGACTCTCTAGGATCAATTATAGGAACTTGCGAAAAGTTCTTGTTCTTAACCCGTGAGAGTTAAGACTTTTGCGTTTTATAGCTCCCTATATAAAAGCCTAGCAAAACTTGACTTAAACACGTTAAGGATACTAGCTAGAGTAAACTTAGATAAGTAAACTCGGGTCGAGTCAAAATATTCACAACTTTTGAAAATTAAAACCACTTTATTAAAATTTATTCTAATAAGGAAAGAAAATAACTATACAAAAATAAAAACTAATAGGCCAAAATAGATCAAAAATTTTGAAAAATGTCGAAAAATTGATTTTCCGGTTAAAATGAGGACAAATACAAGGAAAGGGCCACTTAACTTCGATAGAAGTCCCCCCTACACTTAATATAAACATTGTCCTCAATGTTAAAGCATGTGGAAGTAAACTCCCCTACACTTAGGACATTGTGCACTTCGTTTAAATCTCGCTAAGGAAGAGACAACTAAAGAGATTCCTATTTTAATATTGAGAAATATAAAATAGTGAATCGAAAAGAGTTTAGGATAGAACCGGGAATAAGGGAACACGGAATCACGGTTCGTCGAAAGTCATCAAGAGTGTGTCTTAGCAGCTCTAATCCCTGCACATAATAAGAAAGAAAACAAGAAACACCATCGGGGCTCCCCCTACACTTATGGTGAAAATAGATAGATAATTGGGTTGCCTCCCAAAAAGCGCTTGTTTTTGTTAACCGAGTCACGAGCCTGACTCGTCCCCGAATTAAATAGTCCATAGGGAAGCCTCGAATGTTATACCGGGATCAAAGACCTTGTCCTCGTTCCCGGTTGACATCAACAAAGGAGAGGCGGGGGGATAAGTCTTGTATGGGAGAAAGGTCCTTTCAACATACGTAAAGTATGTGAAATCAAGATCCACGGGAGGTGGTGTAGGTAAAGTAAGCACATTGTCATCCCCCAAATACAATGAATGCTGAGCAAGCGGCAAAGCCGTATTGTTAACAATCATAGCATAATCAATGTCACCTCCCGGGTCAAAGCACTCATCCTTCGAAATAGTGGCTAAAGGGGAGGATGAAAGGTGCTCAGGAGGGGGACTTGGGACAATACTTTCCTGCAGCAAATTATCAAAAATAATGTCCCCTTCTGTGTCATAATCATCAATACCTGGAGGGATGGAGTGGATATCGATTTCTTCCAACAATGGGTCAGTATCTTCAACGGGAGGAATAGATGGAGGTAAAGACTTGGAAAGAGAAGGAGAAGTCAACTCTTCGATTTGAGCAATAAGAAGGTGCACTTTCCGTAATCTATCGCGAAGAAGCACGTCTTCCACCTCATCCACAAGATCAAGTTCATCGGTGAACTTCTCGTAAGCCGGAGAGAATAAATCGTCATCACCCGCATCTCCCGGTGGAGATTGAGAAACTTCAAAAGTGAAATTCTCATAGCAGAGAGAAGAATCGTCATCACTAGGATCGACCTCTTCCGTAAGAGTAACGTCTTCCTCAAGCTCCATAGCAGGTAAGTCACAAACCTCATCATCCAATACCTTGTCGAGACCAACATCACTAAGCTCATTCAACGAATCTAGATCCTTAGATGCAGTAGGAACATCGAGATTAGGAGCAGCAACTTCAGAAGATTGGTTGAAAGTGTAGACATCATCGTCGTCGTCATCATCATAATAGATGGGGCGAGTCCAGTTAGGAGTGACGTAGTCGGCTAACTCTTCCTTGATAACCTCCACATCTTTAAGAAGCTCATGCAGCAACGTTTGTTGTTCGTCTCCCCGAGTATGTTCAATTTCACCAATTCTATCCCACACTGTAATTAAACATTTTGGTGTAGAAAAGAAGAGAAAACGACTAAATTGGCTCAAAAAGGTGTCGGTGGTTTTCAAGGTTTCGTCCACATCAAGCAACGGTTGCCTTTCCTGATGCAAGTCAGCTCGGAGTTGAGCTAGACCTTCTAGAATATGGTTCAAAGAAGTGAGTTGTTGGTCAAGACTAATTTGCTGAGAGGATTGATGATTGAGGGTGTGATGTGGGGGCTCAAAGTGTTGAAAACCAGAATTATAGCATGGTTGTTGATCGGTTGAGAAGAATTAGAAACCGGGTGTGGTTCATAATAATCCATTGGTGAAGAAACTGAGGACACGGATTTTGCTCATAATAATTCATTGGTTGACAGTAAGAAGTATCGTGAGGACCCCCACAGTTGTTGCAAAACGGTTGAGGAGAAAGACTGGGTGCGTCTTGTGGATAGCTATTATCATAGTCATAATTGTACCCCGGTTCTTGCCCGTGACCATACGGGTATCGAACCGGGCACGAAACATGACAATGAGAATCGCTTCCACAATAGATGCACGAGGGAACAAGAGGTGGGTTATTGTTGTTGTTTTGTACACCGGCCATGTCTAAGTATTCGAGAGGCTCGGGCTCTTGATAAGACATTGATCGTGTACGCATGCACCTGCAAAAGAACTAACAAAGTAAACAAGAAATATTTTTGGTTTTTTTTATGGTTTTTTAATTTTTTTGTATTTTTGAAAATTTTAGATTTTTTAAGGGTTTTTGAAAATTTTATGAAAAAGTAACGTTCACGGCGAACGGATCCCAAAATCCAAGTTCTCACAAAAAAACTGCTGATATTAACGAGAAGAGCCGGCAGCGGCGCCATTTGATACATTGATTTTACTAGTTGAAAAAGGTTCGTTTTCTCGGTGTCTAATCGAATTGATTTCCGGTTAAATGTGTGACTCAGTTGTTTTTTGTTAAGAAAAAGGGAAGTTGATTATCTAAAACTAATTAAAAAGTAAACGCGAAAAGTATTTAAAAACAAACTAAAGACAAGTACAAATAATAAAAGTAAAACAAGGTGAATATTAAAAACTAAAAATTAAAACGATATTAAAACGATATTAAAACGAATATTAAAACAAATAATAAAATGAAATTTAAAGCGAAACAATTAATAAAAATAAATCTAAAAGACAAAATTAACTATCGACTCAAAAATAAAGTTTACTAAATGAAAAAGGAGAAAATAAAACTAAGATGGTACTTTAAGGCTAAACGAGGAAAAACTAAAGCGGGTACTAAAAAAAGATAAAACTTGAACTTTACGTAAAAATATTAATTTTTAAATTGGAAGAAAAATTCAACTAAAAATACGTAACTTTCAAAATTAAAATCGGAACAACTTTCAGATAAAACTAAACGGTTACGGAACAATACTAATAAATAAACAAGCTAGCAGCCAGCTAGCTCAAGCTAGCAAGCTACTAGCTTAAAAAAAGCGGGAAAAGAGTGCAAGCTAGCAAGGTAGCATGACATTCTTAAATCCATTGGAATGTTGTTGTATTGAATCCATAGGACTATGGTTTGTTGTGTCGGAATTTTTTTTTTTTTTTTTTTAATTTTTATTTTAAACTATCGGAATGTGAAAAAAAGAATCTATCGGAATACTAAAAGAAAACTGTCGGAATGTTTTAAAAAAAGAACTATCGGAATGTCTAAAAATAAAAATTGTCGGAAAGTGCCAAATTCTATCCGAATGTGGCTGTCAAAATTTGGGCAGCACTTCGTCGCAATATACCTTAAATTCCGTCGGAATATGCGATCGCAATGAGCGATCGCAATCCCGATCGGAATAAGGGAATGAGAACACAAGCTATCGCAAAGTAGAACCACAAATGGTTATCGCGATACAAACAAGAAACCTATCGGAATGAGGCGTCGGAATGTGTAAAAGCTCAATATTGCGATGGAACACCAAATAATCCTAAAATAGAGATAGGCCAAAGTCTCAATAAGCATTTCCAATAAGCACACAAATAAGAATTTATCCAAATCTTAATCAAACGAAATCAAGCATGAATTTGAAAGCTTTTAAATATGAAAATTGTAAACTTTATAAAAGAAACTTTAAAAAGGCAAAACTTTTTAAGAAAACTAAAAACAATAAGCTAAACACTAAATAAGCCAATAAGCATGAATAGCTCAAAGCTAATCCGTGTAAGACTTAGAAAAGCATAAAAAGATGAACTTTTTAATCAAATAAACAATAAGATTAAGCAAAATCAATGTTTAATCCGAACCACAATCAAATCAAAGACAAGAAAAGTAGGATGAGAATGATAAAGAAAATCTTGATTAAAGGAAAATAAAGATTAAACAAAAAAATTAAAAACACTTACTTGAATTAAAGGAATTAAAGTGCAAGACAATTAATTAAAATGACATGAAAAATAAAGTTGCATGAAAATGAAAATGGTGGAAGAGCTAATTTGTCAAGTTAGCCAACAACTCTAAAATTACACTAATGATCTATATATATAGGGGAGGAGGAGGATTAGTGGAAGGAAACTTCCTCCCCTCTTTCTTCTTTCTCTAATTGCATCATTAGTCCTTAATCTTCTTTAATCTTTTGACTTTAATGACTTTGTCTCTGGATTTCTTCAAACTCGTCTTGTAATCTTCAATAAATTAGACTTGAGTTCTTCGGCTTATTAGTAAACTTCCGTCTTTTGACTTTTTCTTCGATAAATCTTCCGAATTGGTCTTGGACTTCCGTTCTTTTTCCACTCTTGATTTCTTGACTTCGTCTTTCGTCTTTTTCTTTGACAAAAGCCCGTGAATGCCCGTGTTTTCTCCACTTTTCACCTTTTCGTCCTAAATCACAACAAAAACACAAACCACGCATAATTCCGACATTTACGACATAAAATACGCGTTTTAGCTCGGTTATTAATGTAATTAAGTGGTAAAAAGATGGGTGTTTTCACACCTATCAGCTAGTTTTCTAGCAAAAGCTTAACCAAAAGACTTGTAACCTTCCAGACTTGTTATTAAGCTGAGAAAAATGAGTTCTATTACAAAAACCAAGTTGTTGCATGTACCAATAAGCAAAACAGATTCAATAAGCTATATGACCAAGTTTGACCAAAAGTCAAACGCTGACAAGAGTAAATCAAACGCTGACAAGCACAATTTTGGACGTTGACAGACTTAATGAAGTGTTAAAACTTTGTTTTCAACCTGCTGGTCAAGGCTTGAGTACAAACCTTGTGAATCAAGGTCTACCAGTTGGGCAGACTTGACTAGTATTGGTACAAATAAGCTGATAAGCCAGTGGGCTTATAAGCTTGTGAGATAAGCAGCAAACAAAAGGCACACACCAAGTAATGCACAAGGAACCAAATACAAGCATGAAACAACAAGAATCAAACCAATTGCATTAAAATCTCATGGCATGCATTTGCTGATCTAAATGACCAAAAGCTGAAATCAATAAGCTATAGACTACTCAATAAGCAACCAAACTCTAAAACCAGATGATGCAGAGTTGCACAACCAACAAATCTATAAGCAAACCAAGTTTCACACCTTAAAACAAACAAACAAACAAATTAGACCTGCTGATGTGTTTGACTGAAAAAGTGTTCAAAAACTAGCAACCTATGATTTTTAGTTATACCTTGTTTTAGACCTATCCAACACTTGAAACAACTTTTATATCAGTAGAAAAATTGATATAAACCAAAAGGAGCCAAGCTCCAAGGCCCTAAGGCCTTTGAACCAGCAGACACAAACAACCCTTAATCCACAACTTTTCAAAGAAACTTGTGATTTTTAAACACAACCTACTGATTTTATCATTCAAACACTCTTTCTAGACGACAAATAACAGATTCAAACACAAAAATCACAACCTCAAACACAAGAACACAAAATCACACTCCAAATACCAAAATAGGCTATATCATGAAATTTTTAGGGGAAACTTATACAAGAGGCCATACCTGTCCTCCACAACATCCTAGGAGGACCAGCGATGCTCCTTGGACCTTGTTCAACAACTAGAACAAGACCAAGGTTCTTCACAAAGAGGATCAAAACCTGCTGATGTTCAAAGTAGAACAAGGTTTTGATGATTATGATTCTTCAACACAAATGAACAAACAACTCAACCAATAGCTTAAATCTCTTCTCAGGCTTGGTGTAAACAAGCTTGAAGGAGCTTAAGGATTTTGGCTAAGGATTAGTACAAGTTAATAGGTAAAACAGAAACAAGGATTTCAAGGTTTTTGAACCTTTGAAAACCTATCAAACATAGACGTGCCTTAACCACAAGATTAAGGAAGGTCTATAACATCAAATGGAAATCAGATTTCAGCTATTCTAACACCAACTTTTATAAAACACAAAAGAGATTTCACAATTTTTAAGAAATTCAAATTTTATTTAAATAAAAAGGAATTACAAAGATAATAGCCAAACTCTGGAACAAGGGGACTCTCACAAGTTGAGGGCTCCTTTTATAGGCAAATGCTTACAAAACACTATTCATAAACCCTTGCAAGAAAATCCCAATATTGTCCCTGAAGTCTTCTAGATCTTTTGATGGAATGAGCTGTCCAAATTGATCTAAGTCGTTCAATTTTGCGTTGTGAGTAAGCAAGGGATGATAGCTGTTGATTTGGCCACGTGTCCTTACTTGGAGAGGGGGCGTGATGTGATTGGGTAACGGGGTAGATGGTAGGGTCCATTGGTGAGTGGAGAAGAGGGATTTAATGTTGGGATGGGTTTCAGGTGAGGTGAATCACACGGGGGAACAACTAATTGCATTTTACCCTTTGTTGGTAAAAAGTAATTTATGGGTTCATCACGTGCTACAGTGCCACGTTTGATCTGATTTTAGTGGGGGTTTTGTATTTGGCGCGTGTTTGTTTAAGTTTAAACTTTGGAAATGGCAATATGAGTCCTTGTTCTTTGGTGAAATGGGTATTAAACGTTTTTCAGCCATAAAACTTACTTCCCTTTGTTAATTAAGTTTCATACTTCACACTTTTGGCACAAAACTTTTCCAAAAAGATTTCAAGGGTTATTTTTTCCACTTTTGCATATTTAAAGGACTGATCTTGGACATTCTTGATCTTCAAAGGTCTTCATTGTATCTTTGACTTCATGAGGGACCATAATTGGCAATTTGGAATTGTTGAGGGACTAAACTTGCCATTTCTTCAAAGTTGAAGGACCGTTTTGTAATTTTGACAAACTTAAGGGACCAAACTTGTAATTATGAATTCACAAGGGTTTTAAGTGTCATTTCTTCATTCATTGAGGATCCATCTTGTACATCTTCAAGTCTTCAAGGGTTAATCTTGGATAAGTCATGAACTAGGGCCCGGTTCTTTGTACGGCATCGTTTCTCGTGTCCGTTTTTCCTTGTTTCTTGTGATCTTTTGTCTTTTTCACGATATCCAGACCTAAAACACACAAGTAAACAAATACAAGCATATATATGGTAATTTATGACATTTTAATGCATTCAAAGCCAGAAAAGAACGATGAGATCATGTATAAATGCCATCTCATCACTCCCCCATACTAAGCCATTGTCGTGCCCTCGCGCAATGCTAGAATAAAGTGTCTAAGCATCACCAAGATTCAATTTTATTAACCTTTATTGAAAAGTAAAAGACTTGCAACAATACTACGAAAATGTGTAAAGACATAATGTATGATTTTCATCACGAATGTGACTTTTAGGGTCAAAGAATAGAAACAAGTAAATGTCCCTTAGAGTAAACTTCGTCATCCTTGATTGTCATACATTCCATGCTAAGTGAAAAAACGAGATCATTGTTGGTACAAGTCACAATGCTAACACTACTCATACATCCAAATTGTGTAATACTTTTTCTCCCCGCAATCCTAGTTATTATAAAAGGAAATGGGTTACTAGCATTTTTTAACTATTTGTCATGGATCACAAGTGATTCATATTAACTTATTTGAGTATTTATTAGTCCGAAAGCAAAGTAGCACGATTTAATCGATAGTTAGCCGAAGGACAAAATCTTTTAAAACGGCTTCTCGTGTATCTCCTTAAGTTCATATCTTGGCATAACTCGTTTCACGATTTGAGACCTTTCTCGGACCGATATTTGGCATGTACTTCATACTTCAAATCTTGGGTAGACGTTCTTGAAATTATGATCTTCTCTTCATATTTTGGAATTTCTTCACTTGACGTTTTTTAGAGATTCTTCATATTTGGACCACGACTTCATCATTTTTCTTCAATCTTTATTTTGGACTTTGATATACAACGATCCGCCTCCTTTTCGGACTTGGATATATTTATCCTCATACCTTGTAAGGGTCTTTTTGGATAGACTTTCTCCATGATCTTTAGGGGAGTAATTGCTTTTCGTCGTGTGTCTCGATCCTTCATATTGATTTAGGAATAATGATACTTCACATCATCTTGGATCTTTAGCAAAAATAGAGCTCCTCATGCCTTGTTAGGGCCTTTTTGGATCTTCACCAATCTTTGCGTCCCGCTTCAATAAGTTATGCCTTGGCTATAAACTCTATTCAACCCCGAGCAACTTTTAAACGATCTTGGGCTAGAAGCTAAGTAACCTTTTAAATCGTACGACCTTACTTATTGCAATTATTTTAATTCCTAATGCATTGATCTTATGGGAAGAAAAAGCCACAATAAAAAACATATGAGTTTTTGAAAGAACATTTTCATGTTCTACGTTTAGCATGATCACTTGTCTAACTCTATCATCTCTCGTTCTTCACTATATAAAGACCTCTAATTAAAGAGACTCGTGAATACTTAGCATGCAAGTAAAAATTAAGCCAAATTTGGATTAGCTTTCATTAAGACTATATCAAATCAAAGTTTTGGGTTTTCAAGCCACCTATAGGATCTTGCACTTTCTTGGGCTTTTCAAGTTTAGAGAATGCATTTTGTAGTTCCCTTGATAAGTGACTTTCTAGGATCATTTATAGGAACTTGCGAAAAGTTCTTGTTCTTAACCCTAATGAGCTAAGACTTTCGCGTTTTAAAGTTCCCTATATAAAAGTCTAGCAACACTTGAATTGAGCAGGTTAAGGAATGTAAAGGGCTCCAAATGCCCATCAAGTCAAAAATTAGCTCTTATTCTACCCATCGGAAAATATACATTCGTGTCTTAAAAACACTTATGAAAACTAAGAAAAATTTTAAAATTTTTCAATTTTTTGTGTTTTTGATTGTTTTTAATTTTTTTTTTGGATTTTGGTGTATCTTCGTAGACAACAATCTACCAAATCTCTCCTCGAATCAAACTCTTTGAGTTTATGGCACGTGTGGAAGTGGCGTTGAATTGTTTATCCAATGAAAACGAAGACGCCATCTTCGATCCCGGTATTTTGTATAATTAAAGGACTTAGTCCTTAATACCGGTTGCTTTTTGGGCCTTGTTTATCATGTAAGCCCCATCAAAAAATTGACCATACCATGATTTTCCCTAAATGTTCACATTTTGAAGGGGATCGAGTCGAGCTCATGACTCGGTAATCAAAAACGAGGTGCCTCGTGGGAGAAATCCCATGCTTATCCTTTTATGCTTTCTAATAAATAATAAGAGGGGATTTGTGCCCTTCCAACTCGTTGTCTCGTGGTTGTTTGTGATTGTGTTATCTAGATCATCATCATCTACGATTGAAGAATCTCGTGTTCGTTTACGTGAGCCTCCATCGTTTGCTTGAAGAAGTTTTTCACGAATCCATTGACATATCCTTTATTGTTCTAACAATTATCATTTAGCATACTTAATAAACGGCTTTAGATATATTGTTGATCACCCTTTCCATGCTAGATCCTAAGCATTCGATTCTTCGTCTCTAGTATAGGGGTGCTCCACCTTTAGACTTGAAACATTGAGGACAATGTTTACTTTTAGTATGGGGGTGAATAGGTACTTGCTTTGCTACGCCCTCACGCTTTCCAATCTTCAATGTTTTGTTTTTGTTTCTAATAAGGCTAAAAATGGCCAAGTTTTATCCAAAATCAAAATAAATAAACTAAGAGTTTACCAATGATCAAAACTTTTTCGAACCTTTTAATTAATTAAATATTAATTTTTAAATGCTAATTAAAGCCCTAAAAATCAAATTAATTATCAAAAAGCCCAAATAAAGATTTTTCAATTGGTAAACCTCTAAAATGACCTAAGAAGATTAAAAATATTTTTATAAATTTCTAAACTAAGAAAAACTATTTAAAATGATTTAAAAACTATTAAAACTTAAAATAATTATAAAAACTAATCTAAAGATGATAAAATTAATCTAAGAGTTGAAAAATTCCTATTCTAATGTATTTAAGCTAAGAAAAATATAAAAAGTGCAAAAATGTGAAATTTGAAAAATAATAATAAAATAATATTAAAATAATATTAAAAATCCAAAAACTATAAAAAATTCTAAAAACTTGCAAACTAGTTTATTTTAACATAAATAATCAGAAAATGAGAGTGAAGTTACAAAATTACCCCTATTGTGCCCTCAAATGGGCCAAAAGCAAAATCAGTCAACTTTAATTGGCTTTTTAGCCCAAAAAGTCAAAATAAGCCCAAATGACTTGGAAAAGCCCTATCTGACTCAAAATTCAATTCTAAACACAAAACTCTGAAGGCCCAAAAGCTGAAAATAAGCTTATCACAGCTTAATGAATACACAGCTTATTCTTATTGGGTCAATAAGCCCATTAAGCAATAAGCCAATGCCATAAGCTCTAATTTGACACACAACCTTCTCTTGGAATACAAAAGAGATCTACAAAAAGAAATTTTGAAAAAGCACACTCAATAAGCCAGAAATAAGCCAAGAACAATTCTACAAAACGACAAAATAGTCGGGATAGAGTTCTAGACTGTTTCAGAAGCTCTAGTTTGTTGCAAAAGCTCACAAATAGCTTAACTAAGAATAATCAATCAAGAAAATCAGAAAAGGCCAAGTAGAATAAGCTGTAAGAACCAATAAGTTGGCTGAAAAAGCCAAAATAAGCTAGTTTTCTAGCAAAAGCTTAACCAAAAGACTGGTAACCTTCTAGACTTGTTATTAAGCTGAGAAAATGAGTTCTATTACAAAAACCAAGTTGTTGCATGTACCAATAAGCAAAACAGATTCAATAAGCTATATGACCAAGTTTGATCAAAAGTCAAACGCTGACAAGAGTAAATCAAACACTGACAAGCACAATTTTGGACGTTGACAGACTTAATGAAGTGTTAAATATTTGTTTTCAACCTGCTGGTCAAGGCTTGAGTACAAACCTTGTGAATCAAGGTCTACGAGTTGGGCAGACTTGACTAGTATTGGCACAAATAAGCTAATAAGCTAGTGGGCTTATAAGCTTGTGAGATAAGTAGCAAACAAAAGGCACACACCAAATAATGCACAAGGAACCAAATACAAGCATGAAACAACAAGAATCAAACCAATTGCATCAAAATCTCATGACATGCATTTGCTGATCAAAATGACCAAAAGCTGAAATTCAATAAGCTATAGAGTACTCAATAAGCAACCAAACTCTAAAACCATATGATGTAGAGTTGCACAACCAACAAATATATAAGCAAACCAAGTTTCACACCTTAAAACAAACAAACAAAAAAATTAGACCTGCTGATGTGTTTGACTGAAAAATTGTTCAAAAACTAGCAACCTATGATTTTTATTATACCTTGTTTTAGACCTATCCAACACTTGAAACAACTTTTATATCAGCAAACAAATAGATATAAACCAAAAGGAGCCAAGCTCCAAGGCCCTAAGGCCTTTGAACCAGCAGACACAAACAACCCTTAATCCACAACTCTTCAAAGCAACTTGTGATTTTTAAACACAACCTACTGATTTTATCATTCAAACACTCTTCCTAGATGACAACTAATAGATTCAAACACAAAAATCACAACCTCAAACACAAGAACACAAAATCACAGTCCAAATACCAAAACAGGCTATATCATGAAATTTTTAGGGGAAACTTAAACAAGAGGCCATACTTGTCCTCCACAACATCCTAGGAGGACCAGCAACGCTCCTTGGACCTTGTTCAACAACTAGAACAAGACCAAGGTTCTTCACAAAGAGGATCAAAACCTGTTGATGTTCAAAGTAGAACAAGGTTTTGATGATTATGATTCTTCAACACAAATGAACAAACAACTCAACCAATAGCTTAAATCTCTTCTCAGTCTTGGTGTCAACAAGCTTGATGGAGCTTAAGGCTTTTGGCTAAGGATTAGTAGAAGTTAATAGGTAAAAAAGAAACAAGGATTTCAAGGTTTTTGAACCTTTGAAAACCTATCAAACATAGACGTGCCTTAACCATAAGATTAAGGAAGGTCTATAACATCAAATGGAACTCAGATTTCAGCTATTCTAACACCAAATATTATAAAACACAAAAGAGATTTCATAATTTTTAAGAAATTCAAATTTTATTTAAATAAAAAGGAATTACAAAGATAATAGCCAAAATCTGGAACAAAGGGACTCTCACAAGTTGAGGTCTCCTTTTATAGGTAAATGCTTACAAAACACTATTCATAAACCCTAGCTAGAAAATCCCAATATTTTCCCTGAAGTCTTCTAGATCTTTTGATGGAATGAGCTGTCCAAATTGATCCAAGTCGTTCAATTTTACGTTGTGAGTAAGCAAGGGATGATAGCTGTTGATTTGGCCACGTATCCTTTCTTGGAGTGGGGGGTGTGATGTGATTGGGTAACGGGGTAGATGGTAGGGTCCATTGGTGAGTGGAGAAAAGGGATTTAATGTTGGTATGGGTTTCAGGTGAGGTGAATCACACAGGTGAACAACTAATTGCATTGTACCCTTTGTTGGTAAAAAGTAATTTCTGGGTTCATCACGTGCTACAGTGTCACGTTTGATCCGATTTTAGTGGGTGTTTTGTGTTTGGCCCGTGTTTGTTTAAGTTTAAACTTTGGAAATTGCAATATGAGTCCTTGTTCTTTGGTAAATAGGTATTAAACATTTTTCAGCCGTAAAACTTACTTCCCTTTGTTAATTAAGTTTCATACTTCACACTTTTGGCACAAAACTTTTCCAAAAAGATTTCAAGGGTTATTTTTGCCACTTTTGCATATTTAAAGGACTGATCTTGGACATTCTTGATCTTCAAAGGTCTTAATTATATCTTTGACTTCATGAGGGACCATAATTGGCAATTTGGAATTGTTGAGGGACTAAACTTGCCATTTCTTCAAAGTTGAAGGACCATTTTGTAATTTTGACAAACTTAAGGGACCAAACTTGTAATTATGAATTCACAAGGGTTTTAAGTGCCATTTCTTCATTCATTGAGGATCAATCTTGTACATCTTCAAGTCTTCAAGGGTTAATCTTGGATAAGTCATGAACTAGGGCCCGGTTCTTTGTACGGCTTCGTTTCTCGTGCCCGTTTTTCCTTGTTTCTTGTGATCTTTTGTCTTTTTCACGATATCCATACCTAAAACACATAGGTAAACAAATACAAGCATATATATGGTAATTTATGACATTTTAATGCATTTAAAGCCAGAAAAGAACGATGAGATCATGTATAAATGCCATCTCATCAATTACTTTCAAGTACCAGAGATAAAACATGTTAAAAGAAAAGGTCAGCAATAACGCCGAGTGAATTCATAGAGTTTAATAAAACCATTAATATATCATCGGTATATAATTATTACCGAAAATCATTTTTGTACAAATCATTGTAATAGGCCATAAAATAGTCAATGACATTTTATACAAATCCTTATGAAAAATCATGATATAGGCTTTTGCCTTTAAAATCATTATACGAACCATTGTCGTAAAAACATCATACAATACGTTTTATAACGTTGTATAAAGTTAAATAAAAACCGTTATATGAATATGGTTATGTAAAACCAAAACACGAACATAATATCAATAATAAGACCCCGTATTGCTAGTCAGGCAATATATCGTAATTCAGTGCGTATAGCAGTATTTGGTTATTTGAATTATTATAAGCCGCATGACATTATTACCTTACTACAACAAACAACGGGTAGCTAACCCGAAACTCAGTTTGCCCATCTAAGTTAGCGTGTCGTCACAAAAATCACGCTATGGAAATCTTCTCATACATAAATTCACTTACCAATCAATGTGGCACGACGGGGATCAACCGTCAAGGCGCGAACTGGGGTGATCGTCCCCAAATAGTACTATTATATGCACAAGCGTCTACCAAATCCCGGTAGTTCACAATTTATGCTAATGGGACTTTTAGTGACATAACCTAACTTTAATAATCCATTTTACTTCATACATCGGGTCATATAATCATTCATCGGGTCATACAATCATTCGGGTCCAAATCAATAAACAAACAATCGGGACAACTAGTGTCATATTTCATAAAAACTAACATGTTATCTCCCTCGCGGGTTTATAAAACATTTCATAAAAACATTTAAAAGAGTGCAAGGCTATGAACTCACGTTGATTGGGAAAGGCGGTTATCGGCGATTTGGATGTACGGTACGTGCTTGAATCACGGAAACCTAGACAAATAATACTCGTATTAGACTCTTGTCCAATGACTTTATAAAAACAATAACTATGTATACATATGATGATTTTATATATATGATGATGATCAAGTGGGTTTATAGCACTCATTTTAGTGTTATGTATTTGTAACTTTTATACTAGTTTACTAGTTTTATTTATTTATATGTTTTAGGCGCAATAAGCCTATTACAAGCCCAATACTTTTCATTAGCCCAATTATACTTTTAATATCAGTATTATACTTTACATGTTGGGCCCAAGTGGGTTAAGCCCAATAAGTAAGTTTATAAGTGTTTTACCAAACTTGTCGGGTTTATAGTCCAATAAGGCTACTTTGGCCCGTTAATGTATATATGTTGTAAAGCTCGGGTTTTATCGTTTTTACTTGTATTAAGTACTTATATATCATTATATGACTTTTAAAGAGTTTACATTAGAAGGGTCCGACCATCTAAGTTTAATTGACGAAAACGTTAATTTTACGGTATTAGCCGGAAAGACGTAAAAATCATGGTTATAGTTTTATAACTTGGAAAAACATTTATACTTGTAATTTATATAAAATGTATCATTTTAATATCAATATATATAACTCTTTATTTATAATTATTATTAGCAACTAGTGGGTTTTATATATGTATATTTTATAAATACAAAATTTTGACTGCTTATATTATATACTATTTATTTTATCAAATCTGTCTTAAATTTTTAATCCACTAAAATATCCATATCTAGAGTTCTATAAGGAGATAGGACCTCATATTTTTATGACAGAAACTACATGATATGTTCTTCATTTAACTCCTTTATAGCTACTGATGAATCAACGTCTATGTATTTTAATAAATTCATCCAAAACAGTGTAGGCAGATTTGCACTCGAATCTTGTTTTGATCATATCTCACTCATTTTGATGATTCCATTGCATGGCCAAATCTCACATGTGTATAACACCTAATAATTACTGTAAATTGATTCCACTATACTATTTTATCAGTTTATCATTTGGTTACTTACTGTTTTTATACATCCATCATATTAAGCAAGATTTTAACCTTGTTACCTATGGTTTTCCATCTTTTTAACCATATTTAACAACACTTGATCCCCACACAAAATTTCTATCATCATATATTCATAATATACATATACAATAGGAAAGAAAATACAAGATTACATAATCAAAATAATAAGAGGATAGGAAGGACAATCTCTATACCACCAAGATTGAGTAGTTTATGATCAAGGCTTGGATTTTGATGGAAAAACTTGTGATAGATCAACAACAACTTTGAAGACCACGAATATTTGTAAACTTCTTGTAGAAATCAGCCCTTCAACATCACCAAATCACCTCCTTGGATGATAGAATCACCTCCAATCTTCAAGGCTTCAAAGGAGCTTCATCATGTGTATGAATAACACATGATTTTATGGCTAAAATAGATCAAATAGGGGTGTTTGATGGTGGTGGTGGACAGAATATAGAGAGAGAAAGGGAGGAGTGTGTGAGTTTTGCATGTGTAGAATGAAGTTGCTAGTTTGAGTTTGGTTGTTCTGTAAGTAAAAATGGTTTTGGTGTAAGGCTAAGGACAAGTGTCCTTAGCTTAAAGATTAAGTTGACACCTTTATGGTGTTGTGTAGCTTAACCTTTACCGCCCATTTGTGGGGTGCGGCAAGATTTATCTTGTCTCATCCCACTAATTTACGGGTACTCCTCGATTCTAGTTTCCTCGATTTGCGTGCCCTCGGGTCGTTTTACGATAAACATTTTTATAAATTATGAATCAACGGCACAAAACGAAGCTAATAAAAATTGTCTCATTAAAAACAGAGTTCAAAAACGTAAATACGTAATCCTAAGGTTTACGGTTTAGTCGTAAAGGAGGTTAAATTATGAACGTAAGTCCTAATCTCTTCTCGTAAATTTGTGAGTTTATGAACCAACTCAAAATTAAAATCCCAAAATAATATTCACTGATAAACTTATTTCCTGAAATATCGGACTGTCACCAAAAACGGTGTATGTAAACGTAAGCACGTAACGTAGAATCCTCCGGTTTAGACGTAGTCGATGCTACTTCAAGATGTAAACCCAAATTTCTTCCCAAAAATAAGTGAGTTCATAATATAACATTAAAATAATGTTTTAAAATTATACTTGAGAATAAAATATCAACCATAAATTGACGGATTGTCACATATTTTATCTTTCCATGTTTATTGAATATCTACACATTTGTGCTAGTGTGAGTCACATTGACTAGTAACAGTTACTTAGATATTCAAATAAGTATGCTAAGTTCTATATATGTATAACTATCATGGACTTTCAGTTGGAATTTAACAACTATATGAATCCTATATTCATGCATCAAGAGTAAAACACAGCAGATAAGATTGATTAACTATGCACACAAAGCAATTAACATAAAGACAAAGAATGCATACCTTAATTCCAATAACGGATGATCAAGTAACCAAGAACCAATTAACCAACCAAACCCTAATTCCAATACACCAATAATAGATCACCAAAACCCTAAGATCAAAATAGATCTTCTCCAAGGTTAGTCCACACGACACCTCAATCAATCACCTTTGATTGCTAGGTCAGTAAGCAAACACTTACGAAAAATCAAACCCCAAAACCCTTTGGGTTCTTTATGGCCATCGACTTCAAGGAGAACAAAAAGGGAAAAGATTTGGTTTAATTCTACTAAATAATGCAACACATCCCTTTATTTATAGAGTTTAGATTTAGGTGTATTTTTGGAATATATTACAACTTAACCTCCAAGTAATAAACTTAGATCTTTTTCTCCCTTCGTTTCCTCTATAATCGGCCGACCAACACCCCTATGGTGTTTGGTTTGACTTTTTGACTTTCTATTTTACTTAATAATGTAATTACATTAATTAGCTTAAAGTATAAAGTCTTATTAATTAATCCTCGTTAAACCTTTTAACTTATTAACTAACAATCGTTAAGTATTAACTTATCAAATTAAATATATACAATAAATATACCCATATTTATCATATATCTTTAATAAAAGATGATCTCGATGTCTAAGTGTGTGACCCCTTAGACCCATGCACTTTCGGTCATATTAAATACTATCTATAACTTACACACATCCTAACACTTTCCATATATACATATATGATTTATTAACTTGAAAAATTGGCACGTAATTTTCCCTCCTTGGAGTAGAATGCCAACATTATACCCTACAGGTATGTAGCGTCTTTTACTTGGTCAAAACAAACAACTAAAGACAACCGTTCTCTAGGTTTTGCTTTCATCATATGTGCATTGATTTTTCTGTCATTGTAATCAAACTTTTAAATATGTCTTGATCATATCAAGATATTTACCTTTGGTAGCTAAAGGCACAAGTTCTCTGGTTACCCAACAGGATATAAAATTTAACTTTCCCATTTAGGTCATTCATATGTTTGATTTGAATTAGGATAATTCAATCTTTTTTATAGCCTTTTCACTTGTAAAACGTATAGGAAAGAACCTTAAAATTTTCTCATGGAAAATAAACATGGTTTGTCATTCTCAAGTAAAGACCAAACTCATGTTATTTGTTTACGTTGCATTTATACATTAAAAGAACTTGCGAAGTTCATTTATTAGTATTTCCGATAATGAATCTCTTATGAAATTAATTTGCAAAGTAATTTTAGTAGGAGAATAAGATCCAGCTTGAATTTATTTCATCAATGCAGTTGATCTACTAGAGATGAAATAATTCAGAAGGTAATCGTTGAATGATAATTGCCACCGGTGTAATTCTTAGCCATAATGAGGTTATGAATACAATATCTAGCATAAACATATTCACGTCATGTTTACCTTATCTCTTACTTCGTGCTCAAATTTTGACCAAAACACACGACGTAAGTCATCCAGTATTTTGTCAATAATTCAATAGCCTCAGGTCTAACCATACCGTTATTATACTGCCCTGTCTTGGTTAAGAGTTAAGAATGTCTTTGATGACATAACCAAGATAAGTGACTTAATACATTGGATAGTACAAAACTTACTTTATTGTGTATTAAATAAAATTTTGAAAAACAATGACAAAATTTGTATAAAAGGAAACATCTAAAAATTCCTTCTCTAACGAGTTTCTTAAACAATTAATTTTACATAATTTAAAACTTTCCTTAAATAAAACATATGCCTCGGTTTCAAGAATCCACTGTAATCCATAACCGAGATACCTAGTGTTTGAAAAACATTGTACAAGTTTCATAAACATGCCATAGGTTTGTTTCATCGAGTTTTCCTCACACCTGTTAGAATACCAACGTGAAACTCAATGAAACCTTGGTATGGTCACATTTGACTCTATGGCGTCTTGGAAGACACACAAAAAGGAACTAGAGAAGTTGGTCAGCGCGTAGCTAGTTAAGCACATTCTTGTTTAGGAACACCGAGCGAACCGCCTATACATTTCTAGTGTAGTCAAACTAAAACATTATAAAAATCAAATAGAACCTTGTTTTTAATATAGTTCTAGAGTAAATGAAATATTAGGTCAAAAGACTCAATGTTTAATTACCCTAGTTAGTCCGTTTTAATTCTAAAAATCTTTTTGCATTTATTTTAATTAAACCATTTAAAGCAATAAATCAAAAAAATTAACAAGAATATATACAAGACTAATATATCAAGAATATTAACTATAAATAAAACACATGCTATTTACCAATTAAATAACAAGATTTAGGCACTAAATATGGAAAATCTTCTAAATCCGATTCTAAGATTTTATTATGATTCTGTTTTCCGACGCAAATATCAGCATGAAAAACATTTCTTTTGTTTTTTGGGGTCGGATTCTGTGATAACCCGAACCCGAGGTCATTATTTAATCTTGTTTTACGAATATTTTTGAAATTTTTGATGCTTGAATGTTATGACGGTTGGTGGTTTAATTTTAAACCGATGTTGGAAGTCTTATTTATACCTTTTTATTAATTGTTAGGATTATTAGTGATTACGATATCAATGGATGCCCGAAATTATATGTTTAATTATTTATTGTTTCGATGTTTATATTTTGATGTTTTATTTTTAATTGCGTATTAAGTCGTACCGGGATTATGTTAATATCATATTTGAGTGCGTTTTAACTTTTGAAAAGTATTTTTACGAAACCCGAATCCCGTGAATATTTTCAAAATTGACTAATATACATTTTCTACCCTTTAAACTATTTTATAGCATTTTGGTCTAAAAGATTGCAAAAACGGAAAAAATGGCAAAAATAACCCTCCAACCCCACTATATATATTTTTTGTTAAATCTGAAATTGATCAGACTTACTAGGATCGTTAGAACTCTAGGTTGATCTAGGGACATAATAATATTGTATACGCAGCAAAGTAATAATAAGAACACCAATATTACAATTCTAAAAGGTTTTCATTATACCAAATAAATCAAACCTATACTATTACACATGTGTGTACTATGCTAGTCGACTCTCATGGGAGTTCTAGCTATGCTGGATGAATAAATCAATAGCCCTGACCCTCTTTATATACTAGAGGTTCTAGGGTTTACAAGAAGATAAACATAATAATGCAAGTATATCTTCTAAGTATAAAGAATATCTTCACAATATTGGTCATACTTATCTTCATTCTCTAGAATCTTCTGAAGATCTCTACATCTTCAATAACACTAAAGGTACTTGCGTAGGCTAGGGGTACTTGGATTTACCCTAGCAGTACATGGATTGCACTAGCGGTACTTGGAATGTGCTAGCAGTACTTACTACACTCTAGCAGGACTTCCAAGTAATTTTGGTTTTGATATCGTCAAATATTAATTCCCAAAAATCTTCCCCTATTTGATGATGACAAAACATCCATATATCTCCTTTAAACATACACCATAGATATCTTCTTCCCCTTTTTGGAACCTCGTCAAATAGGGTTCTTCTTGAAGAAAATCAACGAATTAACTTTCTTGGGTGATTACTATAGGGATCACTTTATTGGGTGATTACTTTCCCTTGAGTGGTGCATGTAGATGATTAAATAAGCTTCCCCCTAAACTTAGATCCATCATTTCTTGAATCACGAACTCTTTAGACTTTAATTGATGATTACTGATGAAGAAAAAATGAGTATCGTTCATTTGTTGAAGAAGTGGAATCTCCCAAGCTTGTTTCTTATGTCTTGTACTATCCATGTGACGTCGAACTTTATACAATATCATCCAAAAGTATAAGTAGAATCAATCTCTTACAAAAATCCTCATTTACCTTCAAAACGAGACACTGAGCACGATAATGTATCTCCTTCAAGTGATAGAAAATCACAAATTCCTAGATCTTGCAAGTCTTCGTCAACACCATATAAGTACGAACAAGTTATCTTCAAATGCATGAAAAACTTCCCATGGATTCATGCAATTCACCCAATTGCTCACTAGTTGATAAACTCTTCCCCTGTTTGTCGAAACAACTAAGGAAAAATGCAACTCTTTCATTGCAAAAGGGGGATTCAGTTTATTGGTAAGAACGGGAACTGAAACCAACAAAAACCGTACAACTATAAGCCAGTTGTTAGCTATAACAATATATTTGGTCAAACTGACAAGGTGTATTGCTCACCAATAGTTTTTGGTACATGGGAACTTCTAACCCTCACAACTATGAGCCAGTTGTAAGCTGTAACAATATATTTAGTCCAAAGACAAGGTGTTACAGGATTCATTTATATCCAGTTAACACAATTATTTATATCCAGTTAACACAATTATTGAAGGAGGAGTGCTTACATCTAGTATCAGAAATCGCCCCCTTCTCTAATTATTGGTGATGTGATGACTCATATACAAACTAGAAGGTCTCATTAGAATCATGGAGGATTTATTACCAATATTCACAAGAAGGTTGATACCCATCTTGTTCAAGCATTTTGTTTTCCTGTTTTCTGTCACAACAGGAACCCAAGAAGATTTTTGATGCTCTCAAAGAACCAAGTTGGGTAGAAGCAATGCAAGATGAGCTTCACCAATTTGCTATTCAAGATGTTTGGGAGTTAGTTGATTGTCCCAGACATGTCAGACCTATTGGAACAAGATGGGTTCTTAGAAACAAAAAGGGTGAGAGAGGAATTGTGGTAAGAAACAAGGCACGTTTAGTTGCTCAAGGGTATACAGAAGAGGAAGGGATATACTATGAGGAGGTCTTTGCACCTGTTGCAAGGATTGAGGCAATAAGGATTTTCCTAGCCTATGCTTCCTGCATGAGATTTACTCTCTATCAAATGGATGTGAATAGTGCTTTTTTATGGCACAATTGCAGAGGAGGTTTATGTAATGCAGCCTCCTGGTTTTGAAGATTCAGAACATCCAGACAAGGTGTATAGAGTGAAGAAAACTATGTATGGACATCATCAAGCCCCAAGAGCATGGTATGGCACATTGTCCACCTATCTGGTGGAAAATGAATTCAAAAGGGGCACCATAGATCAGACTTTGTTTACAAAGAAGACTGGTAAGGATTGCTTACTTGTTCAGGTTTATGTGGATGATATCATCTTTGGCTCTTCTAGTCCAAAGTTGAGTGAAGAATTTTCTAAGCTCATGACAGACAAGTTCAAGATGAGTGCAATGGGAGAGATGAACTTCATTCTAGGGTTACAAGTTCAGCAGAAAAAAGATGGTATCTTTATCTCTCAAGACAAATATGTAGAAGAAATCTTGAAGAAGTTTGGCTTTTCTCCACATGAGAAACGGGCTAGAACACCCATGGATAGGGAACACCCTTGGGGAAAGGTTGGAGATGGAAAAGAGGTGGATGTCAGGCATTATAGGTCAATGATTGGATCATTGATGTATCTCACAGCTTCAAGACCTAACATTATGTTTGTTGTGTGTGCATGTGCACGCCATCAAGTGACTCCTAAAGAGTGTCATCTTCATGATGTCAAGAGGATTTTTAGGTATCTTAGGTGCTATCCCACCTTGGGATTATGGTATCCAAAAGATTCTCCATTTGATCTTATTGCATATTCAGACAGTGATTATGGTGGTGAAAAGTTTGATAGAAAATCTACAACTAGTGGATGCCAATTTCTTGGGAGTAGGTTGATCTCTTGGCAATGCAAGAAACAAACAATGGTGGCCAACTCTACAACTGAAGCAGAATATGTAGCTGCAGGTGCTTGTTGTGGACAAGTCTTATGGATTCAACCAGCTGTTAGATTATGGGTATAATTTCATGCATACCAAGATTTTTGTAGACAATAACAGTACTTTATGCATTATTAAAAATCATGTACATCACTCTAAAATAAAACACATAGAAATTAGACATCATTTTATAAGAGATTGTTTTGAAAAAGGTTCAATTCAGCCAGGTAGGGTTGACACAAAAGAAAATGTGGCTGATTTATTAACTAAACCTTTTGATACTGGGAGATTTCAATACTTGGTAACAAGTATTGGAATGATCAATCTTACCTAATATGTGTTTTTGAACTCTTTGTAAAAGTATATACAGGATATGCATTGTTATTGGTCTTTGTACAAAATTAGATTTTCCACTTTATTTGTCTAACGCTAACAAAGGTTATTTTAACGCTGACAAGTGTTAAATTAACGTTGTCAGCAACATGTTAGTTTTGTGGTTTTAGATCTAATTATGCAGGCGTTGTTAGCATTGTACAAATGGATACAGAGTTGCTTATGGATCCTTGGAGCTTGCTTGGAGCATGTTCATATTTATGGATGATGGTTGGAATATTTATATTCCTATCTTGACATAAATTTGTATTGCATGCATTTTATTAGGCAACTTATGTATCATAGTTTAAGGGGAGGTTTAGGAAACCTTTAGGACTTTTTGGGTATTCATATAATACTCTTATCATAATTCTAGATTGTGTCCACTGGTGAGTACGAATTAGTTTACTAACTCGTGAGGCACTGTAGCATGCAAAGTTGATATACTATGCACGCTTCCAAGACTTTTTGAGCTAGAATTAGATGTGGTCTGTTGGGAGACTTGGGTATAATTTGTTGGGAATAAATTAAGGCCAGATCACTTGAGCGCTGACAAGAGTAAAACAAGCGTTGACAAGAACAAAACAAGCGCTGACAGCTCAAGCGTTGACAAGATAAAGTCAAGCGTTGACACATTGAAGACAAGCACTGATAGGAAGATATACTCTACGCGTTTATTGTATTCTAGAATAGTTCTAGTAAAGATAGGAACAACAATGTATTTTCTATATTTATCTTTACCTAGAATAGCTGAAACGTAGATTATTGTACAAGGCTTCTTATGTCTATAAAAGAAGACCTTTAGGTTAATGTTTCAAATAAGTTTTTCATTCGTAAACTACTTTCATTGTAAGCAAGTTTGATATTGATAATCAAAGTGAAAGTTTGTTTATATCATTGTGTGTTCTTGTTTAAGTGTTAAATTCCGCATAAAACTTAAATTCATAAGCATATACAAAGGTTTCTCTAAGTGTATTACTTGATCTAATCTCGTATACATAAAGCTAAATCGATCTAAGTTTGGGATCAACAAGTGGTATCAGAGCTTGTTGAGGAACTTTTGATCTTAAAGAACACCAGAACCCTAAAAATCACCAAAACCCTAATTTTCTCAGAAACCCTAACAACATCATGTCTGAAGCAATAACCTCCTCCTCCTCAGCTTTACCAAACATCAAGATTCCCATGCTTGATGCAACCAACTTTGACTTGTGGAAGTTCAACTTTGAACAATATCTGGGGATCTATGACTACACACTCTGGGAGATTATTGAATATGGAAACACATTCAATAAGGCTCAAAAGATTGCTAATGTTATTGCTCAAAGAGTAGATGTTGTTGGATGTTCTGAAGAGGATAAGAGAGAAAAACCTGGAGATGGTAGAGCTGTGGCTGCTGATGACATAACAAAGAAAAGGGTTGACATGAAAGCCCTAAATATTCAAAAAGTCTCTTTGGGACAAGAAAACCAGCATAAATATAGAGGCTATGAATCTGCTAAGGATCTTTGGGCAGCTCTTGAGGTTGCATATGGTGGCAATGCAGACACAAAGGAAGAAAAGAAAAAGCAACTCATGCATGATTATGCTGTCTTCAAAGCTCAACCCAATGAGAAACTGAGTAGTGTGAGAAGCAGATTACTTGACATTACAAGCAAGTTGTCCTTCATGGGGACACAAGTTGGTGATGTTGACATTAATGCTACCTTTCTTAAAAGTCTTGGTGAGGCATGGAAGATGGAGGCAAGATCTATTCTTGCCAACAATACTTACAAGAGCTCCTCGTTTGATGACATCTACAACAAACTAAGGCTGTTGGAAGATGAAACTCTTTTAGAGCATGGAAGCAAGTCTACCAACAACAACATGGCCTTCTTTTCTCATAGTGAAGGTCAATTTAATCAGAAGGACTCTTACATGCATCCAGTTACTGGATCATCATATGTCAGCGTTGGAACAAGTCCTGTCAACGTCTCTTATTCAGACGCTGACACATTCAAGAGTGACTCCCCAAGAGTTAAACCTGCTGGTTTAGATTTGGATACTGTATGTGCTTATATTGCTTCTCTGCCTAATGGTTTAGTGATTACATATGAGGACCTTGAGCAGATAAGTGATGAGCACTTGGAAGAGATGGACATCAAGTGGAACATGGCTCTTGCTAGTATAAGAGCAAATATGTGGAACAGAAGGTTTAAAAAGAAGATGACCTTCAATGCTAAAGACATAGCTGGATTTGATAAATCCAAAGTTGAATGCTACAACTGTCATCGTATGGGGCACTTCATGAGAGAATGCAGATCTCCTAGAAGATCTGATGCTGGTAAACCCTCAAGTCAGGTTGTTAAAGCTCAGGATTCCAAAGCCATGGTTGCAGTTCAAGGAATTGATGGTATGGGATGGGATTGAAGCTATCTGGCTAAGAATGTTGAAGAGGATAAAGCTTTGGTTGCTGATATTGAAGAAGAAGAGCATGTTGAATATGCTCTCATGGCACACTCCTCCTCTTCATCTGATAATGAGGTATATGCTGACGCTTTTTGTAGCAAAGGTTGTAGGTTAAACACTGAAAGACTTAACAAAGAGGTGTTAAGATTATTAGATGATATGAGTACTGAAAGATGTAAATTGTCTAATTACCAACTAGCTCTCACTGAAACTGAGAAAACCGTTTCTGAATACAAGAAAATGGAATTTGACTTAAAAGATAAAATAAACATCTTAAAACATGAGTTAGATGCTAGTATGGATATTAGAAACATCATGGAAAGGGTTAATGGCGAGTTACAGGCTAAGTTAGATGAGGCTATTAAGAATAAAGATAATGTTGGCCTTAAAATTCAAAGATTTGATAGAGCCACCCAAACCCTAGGAGAATGTGTGGGTAAACAAAGGGATCCTAAGGACATGACTGGGATTGGGATGAATGGTTACTCTTTGGTTCCACCACAAGCTGGTGACTTCTATGGTGTCCAACAAAAGGACCTATCTTGGACTGGTTTGCCAGAGCTCTAAGAGAAGAATTAATTCCTCCACCAAGAGTTGTCACTCCAGTTGAAGAGTATCAACAAAAGTTGACTGACTTGAATGAATGGAAAAAAGCTAACCCTACTTTATTTGTTAAAGGTGGCTTACTATGTGAAAGTCCCAATGAGTCAACACCCATTAAGGTTACTAACCCACTCACTGGTAAAGTTGTTAATCTTGGCTCAAACACTGATAGAAAACCTAGCATTAAATATGCAGAGATGTATAGGAATACTAGGTCACCCAAGAGCCAAGTTAGCAATCAAGGAACAGGCTTCTTTTCTTCTAGACCTAAAGTTGTATCTAGAAAAGCTTGTTACACTTGTGGTAGCTTTTCACACTTGGCATACAAGTGTGTCAACGCTCCCAAAGCCAGCGCTGACAGGAACAATTTCAGCGCTGACAGAAACAAAGTCAATGTTGTTAGGAAGTCAAACGTTGTCAGACCCAAACCTTGTGTGCAGTAAAGTCCACAAGTGATTAGACCTGCCCCATTATTTACTAGAGGGTCTAACACTCATGGACAAAGACCATTTCAAAAGACAAACACCAGGTCAAATAGGCAATGGGTTTCTATAGCAAACCCTAGGTTCAACGCTGACAAGGGTAATTTCAGCGTTGACAGGACAAATTCTAACGCTGACAGAAACGTGACCAGACCTAAATATTTGAAACCATAAGGTAAGGGGTCTAAAGCTTCTTCAAGCTTAACATGGAGACCTAAGAAAGATCAAAACCCTAATGATAATGGGATTTCAATGACTTGCAATAGATTTAATTACATTTCAAAGGTCATTACAAAACCTATTAGGGTTAACTGGGTATTTCATCCTAAGAAGGATGAGAATGGGGTTGTTGTGAGAACTAAGTCTGTTCTTATTGAACAACCAGATGAATCCAAGTCTTTTAAGACTTGGGTTCCCAAAGAAAACTAATTTGTTTTCTTTATGTGCAGGGCATTCAAAGACAGGTCAATGATTATGGATATTGGGATAGTGGATGCTCAAGGCACATGACAGGGAAGGAAGACTATCTGACGAACTTCACTCCCATTAAAGATGGTGATAAGGTTTACTTTGGAGGCGGATATGGTACTATCACAGGCAAAGGAACCCTTCTCACCAAGAATTTGCGTTTTGAGAACGTCTTTCTGGTAAAAGAACTTGATTACAACCTTTTTAGTGTATCACAAGTTTGTGATAACAAAAATAAAGTTCTGTTTACTGATACTGAGTGTTTGGTGTTAAGCAAGGATTATAAGATCCCTGATGAGAAATATATTGAGTATAGAACACCTAGGCATAAGGACATATATAATGTTAATTTGAATGGGATTAAAATGAATAATAATTTGTCTTGTTTTTATGCTAAGGCCTCAGTAGATGAGAGTAATTTGTGGCACAGGAGACTAGGGCACATAAATTTTAAAAATATAAATAGGCTTGTGAGACTTGGTTTAGTTGATGGTTTGCCTGAGAAGGCTTTCCATAATGACCACTCTTGTGTTGCATGTCTTAAAGGCAAGCAGCACAAGGTCTCATTCAAGTCCAAACAGGTGCATACTAGTTCTAGACCTCTTTATATGCTACACATGGACCTCTTTGGTCCAACCAATATAGAAAGTTTGAATGGTAAGTCATATTGCTTTGTTATCACATATGACTTTTCTAGGTTTACTTGGACATTCTTTCTAGCTATGAAGAGTGACACAGCTGATATTCTAATTGATTTTATCACTCAGATTGAGAAGAGGTCTGACAATGAGGTTAAAATGCTTAGAAGTGATAATGGTGGTGAATTTAGGAATAAAAAGCTAGATGATTTCTGTGCCAGGAAAGGAATTACTAGGCAATTTAGTATTGCTAGAACCCCACAACAAAATGGGGTTGCTGAGAGGAAAAATAGAACCCTAATTGAAGCAGCCAGAACAATGTTGGCTGATGCTCATTTTCCTATAGCCTTTTGGGCTGAGGTTGTTAATACAGCTTGCTATGTTCAAAATAGAGAATTGGTTAACAAAATTCAGAATAAAACACCTTATGAGTTGCTTTGGGGAAGAAAACCTAATATTGGTTTTCTCAGACCTTTTAGTTGTCATGTAGTAGTTTTGGACACTAGTGATGCCTTAGGTAAATTTAGTGCAAAAGGTGATGAAGGCTACTTCATGGGGTATTCAGTGCAGAGCAAGGGATATAGGGTTTATCTTAAAGAAGAAAAACGTATACTTGAAAGAGTACATGTTAGGTTTTTAGAAAATAAGCCTAGTGATCCTGAAAGTGGTCCTAATTGGTTGTTTGACTTGGAACCCTTATCTAGAACTTTAAATTATATGCCTGTCACTAATCCAGACATTGTGAAGGTAACTTCAAATGTTGTGGAGGAACAAGTTGTTGATGTTTCAGGTACACAGCTTCATGAGAGGGTTGGATCACAAGCAGAAAAGGCATCTCCTATACTAGAATATGTCACAATTCCCATTTGGACAGATGCTTTTGCTGCTGCTGCTGCTGGAAAAGATAATGGTGGTTTCCAAGTACCACCAGATACAAACATGCATGGTCCTTCAGGCGCTGACAAAGGCAAATCTAGCGCTGACAAGACCAATTCAGACGTTGATGGTTCAGACGTTGACAACCACACTTCAAGCGCTGTTAGCCCAAGCGCTAACAAACAAGATTCAGGCGTTGACAACACTTCTGCACATCTTTTCTCTTCCATTTTTGAACAAGGTGAACCTTCCACTGTTCATGAAGAGGTTCATCCTCATGTTGATGAAAGAGAGTCTGATCAAGAAGACATTGGCAATATGGAGAATGAAATTGAAGATACCAGACTTTTTGAGGGAGGAGTACTTACTTCAGTAGTAAAGAATCATCCTCCTTCTCAAATCATTGGTAAAGTTAATACTCCAGTTCAGACTAGAAGATCTCATCAAGGTCTTGGTGGGTTTATTTCCAATATACACAAGAAGGTTGATACCCCTCTTGTGCAAGCATGTTTGTTTGCCTGTTTTCTGTCACAACAGGAACCCAAGAAAATATTTGATGCTCTCAAAGAACCAAGTTGGGTGGAAGCAATGCAGGATGAGCTTCACCAATTTGCCATTCAGGATGTTTGGGAGCTGGTTGATTGTCCCAGATATGTCAGACCTATAGGGACAAGATGGGTTCTAAGGAACAAAATAGATGAAAGAGGCATTGTGGTCAGAAACAACGCAAGGTTAGTGGCTCAGGGATATACACAAGAAGAGGGGACAGACTATGAGGAGGTCTTTGCACCAGTTGCAAGGATTGAAGCTATTAGGATTTTTCTAGCCTATGCCTCTTGCATGGGCTTCACAGTCTATCAAATGGATGTCAAGAGTGCCTTCCTCTATGAAACCATTGTTGAGGAGGTATATGTGATGCAGCCTCCAGATTTTGAGGATCCAGAGCATCCAGATAAAGTGTATAGAGTCAAAAAGGCTATGTATGGCCTTCATCAAGCCCCAAGAGCATGGTATGGTACTTTGTCTACTTATTTGGTGGACAATGGATTCAAGAGGGGCACCATAGATCAAACACTTTTCACAAAGAAGAAAGGCAAGGATGTGTTGCTTGTGCAGGTCTATGTTGATGATATCATTTTTGGGTCTACTGATCCAAAGATGAGTGAGGATTTCTCCAAGCTTATGACAGACAAATTCAAGATGAGTGCTATGGGGGAGATGAACTTTTTTCTTGGTTTACAAGTTCAGCAGAAAGAAGATGGTATCTTCATCTCCCAGGATAAATATGTTGCTGAGATCTTGAAGAAGTTTGGCTTTTCTCCACATGAAAAGAGGGCTACTACTCCTATGGATAGAGAACACCCTTGGGGAAAGATTGGAGATGGGAAAGATGTTGATGTTAGACACTATAGATCCATGATTAGATCCTTGATGTATCTTACTGCCTCCAGACCTGACATCATGTTTGTTGTGTGTGCTTGTGCATGCCATCAAGTGACTCCCAAAGAATGTCACCTTTATGCTGTGAAGAGGATCTTTAGGTACCTAAGATGCTATCCTAGTCTTGGTTTGTGGTACCCAAAGGATTCACCATTGGAGCTGATTTCATATTCAGATAGTGATTATGGAGGTGATAAATTTGATAGGAAATCCACAACTGGTGGATGTCAGTTTCTTGGGAGCAGGTTAATATCTTGGCAGTGCAAGAAACAAACAGTGGTGGCTAATTCTACAACTGAAGCAGAGTATGTTGCTGCAGCTGCTTGTTGTGGCCAAGTTTTGTGGATTCAGAACCAGCTGTTGGACTATGGGTATAATTTCATGCATACCAAGATATTTGTTGACAATAACAGCACTTTATGCATCATTAAGAATCCTGTACATCATTCTAAAACTAAACACATAGAAATTAGACACCATTTTATAAGAGATTGCTTTGAGAAAGGTTTAATACAACCAGATAGGGTTGACACTGAGGAAAATGTGTCAGATTTACTAACTAAACCTTTTGATGCTGGAAATTTCAATACTTGGTAACAAGTATTGGAATGGTCAATCTCACATAATATGTGTTTTGGAGTCTTTTTGTAAAAGTATGTACAGGATGATGCATTGTTATTGGTCTTATTGATGATTTAGATTTTCCACTATATTTTTCTAACACTGACAAAGGTTGCTTGAATGCTGATAAGTGTTTTTACAACGTTGTCAGCAATATAATTGTCTAACGCTGACAAAGCTTCCCTCAACGCTGTCATGTGTTATCGGGGCGTTGTCAGCAACAATGTTAGTTTTGTGGTTTTCAATCTAAATGTGCAGATGGTGTTAGCAGTATACCATTGGATACAGAGTTGCTTATGGATCAATGGAGAAGCATTTGGACAAGTTTTATTTATGGATGATGGTTGGAATTTCAAATTCCTATCTTGACATAAATTTTTATGTTCATGCATTATTTTAGCAAACTTATGTATCATAGTTTAAGGGGAGGTTTTAGGAACCTTTAGGATGTTTGGGTATCCATAAGATACTCTTATCACAATTCTAGATTGTGTCCACAGGTGAGTATGAGTTAGTTTTACTAAATCATGAGGCACTGTAGCATGCAAAGTTGATATACTATGCATGCTGCCAAGACATTTTTGGCCTAGAATTGGTTGTGGTCTGTTGGGAGACTTGGGAATAATTTTGTTATGGGATTTACCTGGGAGTAACATGGAATTTTGTAAGATAACTTAGTTGTTAAGAGTTTTGGTTAGCAAGGGACACTAGAGGACTGTTATGTCTATCTTGCTTAAGCAAGTGTGCATAACTGGACAGTGCTTGCCGCCCTATAATAATTATCAGCTTTTTGGTTATCTTCTCTAGGATAAATTACTTGTTAAGGTCATTTTTCATTTTTAAAACATTTTTATTTTTGGACGCTGACAAGAATTTTCCAAGCGTTGTTGTGACCAAATTAGACGCTGACATGGCTATAGGCAAACGTTGACAAGATTATAGCCGTTGGGCGTTGATAGGTTATTTTTTACCGTTGACACTCAATGGGACCTACCCAGTTGTTACTTTTTGACATATTTTTAGGCCGTAATTTTGGGAGTTGTTACTTTACATTTAATGCATGAGATAAACTTATAATTTTTCAATATTTTCATGATTGATTTTTGAAAATACTTGCCTATTTTTGGGCCTATCACATGCATTTTCTTCTCCTACAAATTTGGCTCCTATTTTAAACAGGGTATCTATCATTCTTGTCTAACACAATTTTCTCTTATCAACTTCATCTTCTTCACTTAAATTTACCAGCTTTCATCAATGGCACCAAAGTTTAAACCATCAGAATTGGAATTGTGGTTCAGATCTCAACACAACATGATTGCGTATCTTGAAGCTGATGATGCTCTGTTTCCCTAATACACACAAATGGTGGCGTATTTGAACGCATCCCCTTTAAGGTATGCTCTTTCTCATGCACTACTCATTCCAGTCACACATATTAAACAGTGTTGGAACACTGTCAGTTCCTCAACAGTTAATAGAGTGACTACATTGAATTCTATTGTTCATGGGAGACTTTGGGTGGCTACTGAGGCTTTGGTACGCCAAGCCTTGCATCTTGATGATGCTGATGGTATAGCCACTCTTCCCATTAATGAAATAGAACAAGGTCTTAGGGCTTTGGGATATCCTTTTCCTGATGAAGGTACCTTAAACAAGTATCATAAGCAGGAATTTCCCCCAGCCTGGAAGTACCTCATACATGTCCTCCTTCAATGTTTGAGTCCCAAATGCACTGCACATTATGAGATCAATAGATCTATTGCAAGTGCTATTGTGTGCATTGCAACATGGCAAAAAATTAATTATTCTAAAATGATTTTTGAGGGCATCTGTAAAAACAAGGGGAACAAAATGACTTTAGCTTATCCCTGATTTTTACAAATGGTTTTTGATGTTCAAGGATACTGCTCAAGGGATCATAATGATTTTTCTAAGATCCCTGAGCAAAAGAAAGCTATTTTTATGAAGATGAACTCACCACCCCATCGTGACCTACCCTTAACCCAAGCTATGCTTGCTGTTATTGCAGCAGCATAACCCCAACCACAAATTGACCCCCAACCACAACTTGACCCAATTCCTGAACCATTACCTTCACCTGAACATATGCAACTTGACCAAGATCCCTTCAACGCTGACACATTCAATGTTGGCGTTGATGTGCCTATTTCCAACGTTGACACACAACCTTCACAAACCCAAACACCCCTTAACCAACCCACATCCACCCATTCTTCCACACCATCTTCCACACCCCCTGAATATAGGTTGATGAAACGCCAAAGGACTACTGGAGTGTTCTCCTCTGGTGGTCCTAGCCATGTAGCAGAGAGACCCACCACCACAAGTGTGGTTGGTGACCTGGATGAGGCTGGGACTATTGGTTCTGGCTTAGAAGCTGGCCAAGGCAGTCCCACCATCATTAAGTCCTCATCCTTGCCCAATGAATCTGACTTGGGAGGTCAAATCCCCATTTCAGAAGAGGGCAGACTGGAACCAATGACTCTTATGGAATTGACGGCAGTCTGCATGAGCTTGCAAAAGCAAAATGCAGACTTGGTACAAGTTGTCAACTCACAAGGCCTTGAACTCAAGCAATTGAGGGAGAGGATTGTTGTTTTGGAAAGTGCTAGTGCCAGGAGGGGTATGGAGGAATCTTCCAAAGGGGAGGAAGATCCAATAAATCTAAGTGATAAGGGTAGTCATGATGGTCAATCAATGGATGTTGCTGAGGCCCTTACAACTTTGAAGAAACAAACAGGTTTTGATACGTCCTTAGTCTCTCCTACCAACTTAAATTTATCATTTACAGCTATGTTGAGAGAGGTTACAAAAGGCGCTGAGGAGGATATTTGGGCGTTGACAAAGAGAATTTGGGCGCTGACAGAAATATTTTAGGCGCTGATAGGACAAACTTGGCCGTTGACAGACCTGCACATGAAGGTGATGTATCCCAGTCATCATCTATCATCAAGGAGGTTTCTGCACAGGTGTCACCATCTACCTTACCAACCATTGCACCATCAGATAAGGGTAAGGGTATAATGGTAGAAGAGATTGTTCCAAAGGATGCAGCTCAAGTTGAGTTTGATAGAAGATTAGCTGCACAAATCATGGAACAGGATAAAAAGGAGGTGAAAGAGTCACCATTTGTTGTGACTTCAGAAGAAGGAAGTGATGGAGCTAACTCAGACTCAAGTGTTATGATTATAGAACCAGAAAGGCTTGAGTATGTAGATGAGTTGGCTGAGGAGAAATTGAGAGAATTGAAATTGCAGGTTGACTTTGACATGCCAGAGGTGGTTCAAATGTACAATGCTTGGGAAGAAAGATGTATGGAGAATCCAGACTTGACCATTTCAGATCAAATATGGGGTTTGGAGATTCTTCTTAGAGTTCAGAAGGATTGCCAGGTAATTTTGAAACACAAGGCAAGTAATATTCTCTCAGAGTTGAAAAGGGATAGAAGGGAGCTATATTTCATGTTGCTTAGATGTCATGGAGTTGGATGGAATTATCAGAAGTTGAGGGCATTGACATTTGATGAATTGGAATGCAAGGCTTATCCCATTTGGGTGAGAGGGCAGGAAGCAAATACTCTCAGACTTCTTTCTGATGAAAGAAAGGAAGAACTTGCAGAAGAAATGGAACTCAAGAAAGCTATGTTTGTTCCCAGACCAGTGAAGAAGGGAATTTCTATTGAGTTTCCCAAAGATATGGATCCACTATATCCAAGTGAAGCTGTTATAAGAAAGAGCCTCAAGCTCTCACCATTAGAAGCTTCAGATATGGTGCAAGTGTTACCATTAGATTCCAAGAACCCAATTGTGAGCTATGAAGAAGATGAATGTGGGTTTTGGAAGATTGGCAGATATGGCAAAGAGGTACACACTTTTACCACTCTCATATCTTTGTTTGCAAGTTGTGATAGAGAAGACTTGGTGGACCTTTGGAGGTTGCTGGAGACCAAGTATGAGGCTGAAGCACCAACTTCAGCTAATGGAATAAAACTGTGGTCCACATTCAAAAGAATGTGTGGACCAAAAGATGAGGATCCTGCAATTTGGAAGGATCTTGAAGATGACCTCAGTGGTCTTCAATGGAGGTTATATTCAGCTGCTGGTGTTTACCATTTGAGTTCTACAAAGTTTGCTGAGTATCTACTTGTGGATTGTCAGTATTTCATATCCAAGGCTATTTTGGAGAAGATGAAGGACACTCAGCTGGAAATAGATTATTCAAGTGACGTGGCAAAAGATTTGATCAGATTTATTCATTATCAATATGAGAAGGTTTGTAAGATTCCTCCTAGTCCTTAATGCTTATTCAGAAACTTGATCATAAGAGTGGATATCAAGTTTAGGGGAGGATTGTTGGGAATAAATTAAGGCCAGATCACTTGAGCGCTGACAAGAGTAAAACAAGCGTTGACAAGAACAAAACAAGCGCTGACAGCTCAAGCGTTGACAAGATAAAGTCAAGCGTTGACACATTGAAGACAAGCACTGATAGGAAGATATACTCTACGCGTTTATTGTATTATAGAATAGTTCTAGTAAAGATAGGAACAACAATGTATTTTCTATATTTATCTTTACCTAGAATAGCTGATACGTAGATTATTGTACAAGGCTTCTTATGTCTATAAAATAAGACCTTTAGGTTAATGTTTCAAATAAGTTTTTCATTCGTAAACTACTTTCATTGTAGGCAAGTTTGATATTGATAATCAAAGTGAAAGTTTGTTTATATCATTGTGTGTTCTTGTTTAAGTGTTAAATTCCGCATAACACTTAAATTCATAAGCATATACAAAGGTTTCTCTAAGTGTATTACTTGATCTAATCTCGTATACATAAAGCTAAATCGATCTAAGTTTGGGATCAACATAATTTTTATTGGACTTACCTGGGAAGTTACAAAGGATTTTATAAGATAACTTCACTGTTAAGAACTTTGGTTAGCAAGGGACACTTGAGGACAATTATGTCTATATTGCTTAAGCAAGTGTACATGATTGGACAGTGCTTGCCACCCTCTAGTCATTTTCAGTCTATAGGTTATCTTCACTAGGATAAATCACTTTGTTAAGGTACTTTTTCTTTTTTATTATTTTTATTTTTGGACGTTGACAGTTTTTATTTCTAAACGTTGTTAGGACCATTTTGGACGTTGACATGGCAAATTCCAACGTTAACAAGAATATAGCCGTTGAGCGTTGACAGGTTATTTTTGACCGTTGACAAACATTGGGTCCTACCCAGTTGTTATTTTTGACGAAAATTTGGGCCGAAATTTTAGGAGTTGGTAACTTTTTCTTAATGCACAAGATAAGTTATATCTTTTCAAGATTTTAATCATTACATTTTGAAAAATAACAGCCTCATTTTTTACCAATCACATGTGCTTACCTCTCCTATATATTTGGCTCATTCTTTTGAAACAGGGTAACTGCTTATTTTTGTCTAACAAAATTTTCATACAATTTCATCTTTCATAAAATATATCACAGCTTTCTACATCAATGGCGCCTAAGTTTAAACCAAGTGATTTGGTATTGGGGTTCAGAAGTCAGCACAACATGGTTGCCTATTTAGAGGCTGACATCACTCTGTTTCCTCAATATAATCAGATGGTGGAGTATTTAAATGTATCCCCTTTAAGGTATGAACTTTCTCATGCTCCTCTTATCCCTGTAGCTCATATTAAACAGTTTTGGAATACTGTCACTTCCTCAACGATTAATAATGTGACTACACTGACTGCTACAGTCCATGGGCTTCCATGGGTGGTTACTAAAGCCTTGGTTCGCCAGGCTTTCAATCTTAATAATGCAGATGGTAGAACCACCCTACCCATTGGTGAGCTAGAACAAGGACTTCAAGCTTTGGGTTATCCTTTCCCTGAAGAGGGAACTTTAAACAAATATTCAAAACAGGAATTTCCCCCAGCTTGGAAATACTTGATTCAAGTCATTCTTCAATGTTTGAGTCCCAAATGTACTACACACAATGAAATTAACAGATCAACTGGGAGTGCCATTGTGTGTATTGCTACTGGGCAAAAATATAATTTTTCTAAAATGATTTTTTATGGCATGTGTGAAAACAAGGGTAGCAAGATGACTCTTGCTTACCCAAGATTTTTGCAAATGGTTTTTGATGCACAAAGATATTGCACCATGGATCATGATGATTTTTATACAATCCCTGTGCAAAAGAAAGCAATTTTTTGAAAGATGAACACACCCCCAAACAGAGAATTACCCCTTACCCAAGCCATACTTTCTGTTATTGCAACAACACAACCTCAACCAGACCCACAACCTCAACCAGACCCACAACCACAACCAGACCCATTACCTGAACCATCATCATCATCCCAGCATATGGAAATTGACCAAGATCTCTTCAACACTGACACGTTAAATGTTGGCATTGACACTCCGAATCCAAACGCTAACACCCTCTTACAACAAACCCAAACACCCCTTAACCTCCAAACTGATACCCAATCCACATCATCTTCTACACCCCCAGAATTTAGGTTGATAAAACACCCAAGGACTACTGGAGTGTTCTCATCTAGTGGTCCTAGCCATGTTGTAGAGAGAACCACCACCACAATTGTGGTTGGTGATATGGGTAGGGCTAGGACTATTGGTACTCGCTTAGATGTAGGCCAAGCCAGTCCTAACATCATTAAGACCCCATCCATGCCCCATGACTCTACTTTGGGAGGTCAAATTCCCATTCTAGAGGAGGGTAGATTGGAACCCTATACATTGTTGGAATTGACGGCTGTCTGCATTAGCTTGCAAAAGCAAAATGCAGACCTTGTACATACTGTCTCTACACAAGGCCTTGAACTCAAGCAATTGAATGAGAGGCTTGTTATTTTGGAAGGTGCTAACCCTAGACGTTGCATGGAGGATTCTTCCAAAGGGGAGGATGAGCAGATACGTGTGAATGACAAATGCTCACAAGAAGGAGAATCTTTGGGTATAGCTGAAGCTCTAACAGATTTAAAGAGGCAACCAGGTTTTGATGTTTCATTGGTTACCCCTACGAATTTGAATTTATCTTTTACTGAGATGATGGAGCAGTTCACAAAGCAAAGCACTGACAAGAGTAGGTTAGGCGTTGACACATAGGTTTTGGACGTTGATAGACTTTCACATATGGTTGATGTATCCCAGTCATCAGCTATCATCAAGGATGTGTCTACCCAGGTACCATCATCATCTTTACCCACCATTGATATATTAGATAAAGGTAAAGGGATTATGGTAGAAACAATAGTTCCCAAGGATGCAGCCCAAGTAAAGTTTGATTCTATGTTGGCTACACAACTTGAGAAAGAAGATAGGATGAAGGAAACTGCTATTGAGAGTAAGGAAACCAGTGGTAATGAGAGTACGGATTCAAGTGTAAAGATTATTGAAGAACCAGAAAGGCTTGAATATGGTGATGAGTTGGCAAGGGAAAAGTTTACAGAGTTGAAAAATCAGGTGGATTATGAGATGCCTGAAGTTACTCAGATGTACTTTACATGGGAGAATAAGGTGATGGAGAATCCAGACATGACTATATCAGATCAAATTTGGGGTTTGGAGATTCTACTAAGAGTTCAAAGGGATTGCAAGGTGATTATGAAATATAAAGCTAGCAAAGTTCTTTCACAGACCAAGACAGCTAGAAGGGAGCTCTATTACATGTTGCTCAGATGTCATCAAACAGGTTGGACTTTTAGAAAGTTGCAGGGATTGTCCTTTGATGAATTAGAGTATAAGGCTTATCCTATATGGGCAAGTGTGCAAGAGCAGAACACTATTAGACTTCTTTCAGATGAAAGAAAGAAAGAACTCGTAGAAGAAATGGAGACCCAAATGGCTTTGGTTACACCAAGACCATTGAAGAAGGGAGTTCCACTTGAGTTTCCAGAAAATTTGGATAGAGTGAATCCTAGTGAAGCTATTATTAGAAAGATTATTAATCTCTCACCTTTGGAAGTTTCACATATGGTAGAAGTGTTACCACATGATTCCAGAAACCTTATAGTTAGCTATAAGAAAGATGAAAGTGGGTTTTGGATGATTGGCAGATATGGGAAGAAGCTACATACTTTCACTACTCTTATGTCTTTATTTGCAAGCCTGAATAGGGAAGACTTGGCAGAGCTTTGGAGGTTGATCTAGGCCAAGTATGAGACTGAAGGACCTACTTCAGTCAATGGAATAAAGATTTGGTCAACATTCAAGAGAATGTGTGCGCCAGATGAATAAGATCCAATTTGGAAGGATCTTGATGATGTTAATGGACATCAATGGCTTCTATGGTGTGTATCATTTGAGTACTACAAAGTTTTCTGAATATCTTCTTGTGGATGTTGAGTATCCTATGTCCAAAGTTTTGAAGAAAATGGTGTCAGCACAGCTGGAGATGGATTATACAAGTGACGTTGGCAAAGGTTTGATTAGGTTTATTTATTTCCAACTTAATAAGATTTTTAAGAATCCTCCTTGTACTTAGTTTTATTTAGAAACTTGATTGTAGATATCAAGTTTAGGGAGGATTGTTGGGAATAAAATGTAGCCAAGACACTTGGACGCTAACAAGAGGAAATTGGACGTTGATAGGAAGAAATCAGGTGTTGTCAAGACAAGCGTTGACAGGAAGAAGTCAAGCGTTGATAAGAAGAAGTCAAGCACTGACAGGATACTTAGTATACACGTTTTATGTTTCTAGTATGTTTCTAGTAAGGATATGTTTGACAATGTATTTCTTATGTTTATCTTTACCTAAAATAGCTGATACGTAGACTCTTGTACAAGGTTCCTTAATATATAAAAGGAGGCCTTTAGGTTTAGTTCAATATATGTTTTTCACACTTTCATGGAACACAAGTTTGGGTTATTCTACTTCTACATCAAGATTATTATAGTTATTTTTCTTCAAGATCATTACAAAGAGTCTACATATCAGCTATTTTAGGTAAAGATAAACATAAGAAATACATTGTCAAACATATCTTTACTAAAAACATACTAGAAACATAAAACGTGTAGACTAAGTATTCTGTTAGTGTTTGAATTCTTCTTATCGACGCTTGCCTTCTTCCTGTCAACGCTTGTCGTTACAACGCTTGATTTCTTCCTATCAACGTCCAATTTCCTCTTGTCAGCGTGCAAGTGTCTTGCCTACATTTTATTCCCAACATTTTTCCCACTAACAAAAACACATAGAAAATGTGTGAAAATAAAAATCAAACACCCTCTCTCCCTTTTCTTTTCTAGCCATCACCTTCAAACCTCCCCATATCATAATTTTTTTATTGATTTCTACTTTGATCTATCTAAAAATAAAACAAGACCCACCTCTAGAATTCAAAGGGGATTCTTTTGGTATTAAAATCTCTTACATGCATTAAGTTTTCATTTTTATTATTATTTAGAGTTGATAAGAGTTGTAGATGATCATGCATGTGATGCTCTAGCTATGATCATGTGTAGATCTTGTTATTTTGTTGAAAAAACTTGATTTTGATTTTTGGGTTCTTATTTTTATGATTTATATAAGTGTTAGGATTGATGTATGTTGATATTAGGGTGATATTAGGAGTATGTGATTGAATAAAATGGGTCAAAAATTGATTTGGTATGAGTTTTAAACATGTATTTTTAGGCAGTGAGTTCAAGGCTGATTTTGGGTATCTTATAATTGTTTAACAAATAGGACAGTGTTATGGAGATTTTGATTATCTTCGATTTGATATAAGGTAGAGCTTCTAACTCCAAACGAGTGTGAAGTCATGATAGTTTGATTATTCGTGTACCAGGAGACGAGTATCGGCACAAGTTAAAGTTGTGGTCGATATTTGGATCGAATCTCGGGGACTATTGAATGAATTTCAAAATGAGTCAAGGGTAGTTCAAAGTATGTAAACCTAGGTTGGTGAGTCTATATTCAAACTTAAGTATCGGTTTTGTAAATGAAGTTGATTAGTGTTAGAAGTATTTAAAGTGATGGTCATATAATATAACGTTGCGAAGCTCGTGGAAAATGCTACTTAACGGTGTTGAGAGTTCTAGCATAATGTTATATATGTAATGGGAATTAGTCCCGAACTCACAAATGAGGAAGGCCTTCCATACATTAGACGTATAGTATAAAAGGCCCAAGGCACCTCATTTGTGGGGTGTGTTTTCCATTTGATAGTTAGTAGAGAGAGAAACCTCATAACTTTCTCTTACTAGGAAATCACAACTCTTTGTTTTTCTCTTTTATTCTTCTTAATCTAATCTCTTTTTTCGGTTTAATCTTGTTCTTCATCATCTCTATTTCTTGTTCTTTTAAGTCGTGTGTATTATTCCTACAAGTGGTATCATTCGCCAAGGGATTCGTGGATTGCTATTGGGTGTTGTCCGTGTCTTTCTTATGTTTCATGATTCATATTTCTCCTAAGTAGTTGTAGTAGTGATTTGAGTTAATGACTTTGGTTAAAAACTCAAAATTTTTGGGTGTTTGATCCATTTTTAGGCTTCGATTCACGAATTTGTTGTGTTCTTGTTCTATCCGAGAAAAGTGGTAACTTTATTTCCTTAGTACGATCTGATTGTTGCGATCGCATAAACCATGGGGGTTTCTACTTGCGATCCAAAGTCACGATCACATCCTACGATCACAACTGCGATCCCAAAGTACGATCATAAGTCACGATCAACGAGTACGATCACTCGTTGCGATCATAGACTACGATCACTCGAGTACGATCACACGTTTCCATCACGAGTACGATCACTCGTTGCGATCACCAGTACGATCCCTCGTTGCGATCGTTGGGTGCGATCAAGGAGTATGATCGTTGGGTGCGATCAAGGAGTACGATCGTTGGGTGCGATCAAGGAGTACGATCTTTGGGTGCGATCAAGGAGTACGATCCTTGGGTGCGATCAAGGAGTACGATCGTTGGGTGCGATCAAGGAATACGATCGTTGGGTGCGATCAAGGAGTATGATCGTTGGGTGCGATCAAGGGGTACGATTTGAGTACGATCACTTGAGTACGATCAGGGTCTTCGATCTGTTTTGTTAAATCTTGTTCAAGTATTTTTTAGACTTAGCCACCATCTAGACTTGTCTCGGAGCTTAGTTTACACGATTTCAAAATCAAATTTTTTCCCTACTAGTTTTTGGCTATCACGTACTCAATTTCAAAATTTGGCGATACTCAATTTTTTTCAGCTTACCGTTTTGTCGGACTGAGGAATTTATTGTCGGACTAAGAAAAAAATCGGAAGTTTTGGAATTTCAACAACATCACACGCTTTCTACGAATTGAGATCCTGTTTTTCACACGACTTCTACGATGACGTCTCAACAAGATATTTATGCTGTGGGTACTGAGAATTGTCCACACATGCTTACCAAGGAGAACTACACTACATGGTCTAGTCGTCTCCTTCGTTATGCAAAATGTAAACCTTTGGGAAAGTTGATTGTCAACTCAATTCAAAAGGGTTCGTATGTTAGAAGAACAATTATTGTGCCTGGGGACCCTACGAATGCTAACCCAGTGGCTGATTCTAGTCATGAGTAAACGGATGAAGAATTAACTGAAGCTGAATCTAAACAACTCGATGCTGATGATCAAGCAATTCAAGTCATTCTCATGGGACTTCCTGAAGATGTTTATGCTGCGGTCGATAGTTGTGAAACCGCACACGAGATGTGGCTTAGGATTTAGAAAATGATGAAGGGCTGTGAAATCGGTTTACAAGAAAAGGAAACTAAGTTGCTTCGTGAATGGGAGAAATTTACGTCTACTGAAGGGGAACAAATTGAACCTTATTATCATCGTTTTTCAACCCTCATGAATCATCTTAGAAGAAACAAACATGAACCTCCACAAATTGCTGCCAACATCAAAATTCTTGATAATCTTCCTTCTAAATGGTCAGGATATGTCACTCTTGTCAATCAAACCAAGGATCTTCATGTCGTGGACTACACTCAAGTATATGACTATTTGAAGATGAATCAAGATGAAGCTAACGAAGTTAGGGCAGAAAGACGTGCCAAGACACAAGATCCATTGGCTTTTATGCCAAACTATTCATCATCTATGTCATATCCCATGGTACCCTACCACCAACCCTCATCAAGTAACTTCATGCCACAACAACAACAACAACAACAACAACAACAACTCACTACTTATAGATATCAACCTCCTGTTGCTATGAATTACTTACAACAACCCATTGCCTGTTTTGATGACATCACCGACCCTACTCATGTTATTAATACTGGTCTTGCCCTTCTTGCAAAGGCATTCAAATTCACCATTAACCCCAGCAACAACAATCAGAGAATCTCCTCGAACACTAAAAATAGGCAGATTTCTCAACCTTTCATGAATGCGAATCAAGATCGCCAATTGGTAGTTGCTGGAAACACGGGGACTCAATTTTAACAATATGGTCAGAATGATGGGCAGACCATTGGGAATGCAGGAAATCAGTATGGTCAAAACCATGGTCAAAATCCGGTATTCCGAATGCGGGTCAGAATGGGTTAATAGTTGTGCCAGCGGTTGGAAACCAGATGGGAAACATTATGGCTGCAAGGGCTGAGAATACTGGTACGGGAAATGGAAACAACAATCGTCAGGTTCAGTGCTACAACTACAGGGGATTTGGTCATTATGCTCGAGATTGCACAGCCAAAAAGAAGAGGGATGCTGCTTATCTTCAGACTCAACTTCTCATAGCACAAAAGAAGAGGCAGGGATTCCACTTCAAGCTGAGGAATTTGATCTTATGGATTCTGATGCAGAATATGACGAGGAAGAAGAGGTGAATGCCAACTACATCTTGATGGCAAACTAACAACAAGCATCTACCTAAGGAATGCATGTTGACAGAGCTCCCGTTTATGATTCAGACGGTCCCTCTGAGATACATCCACGTTTTGATGATAATGATATATATAGTACGTCTAATTAGGAGGAGGAGTATACTGAGATGCTTGAGCCCTACAATGAGACACACGGGGATCAAACGAATAATAGTAATATTATTTCGAATAAGCCCAGTGTGGACCTTAGTGTGGATCAAGTTGCCCAGCCTACAACCCTTTTTGATGAGACACATGCGTATTATAAATCTCTATTTGATAAGCTTGCTAAGGATGTCGACCATGCTACGGTGGGTAATAATAAGTTTAGAGAAACTAATGCCAAATTGACCACTGAGCTTGCGGGATATAAGGAACAGGAGAAAAGTTTTGAAATTCATCAGGCTAAAATTAAAGAACTTGAACAAGCTCATGCTACATCTGTTTATCAAGAAAAATGCACAACTAAGAAATTAAATGCCTTACACTTAAGTAGTGCTAAAAAGATAAGCGAATTGAATGATGAAATCACTTCTCTTAATAAACAGCTTTCAACTGAAAAATCTACTATTTTGGATTTAAAAGAAGAACGAAAGAAGCTGAAACATGAATTCAAAATTCGAGAAGATGGGCTTCTTGAGGATATTTGCAAAGCTCAGGATAGGATTAGAGAACTAGACAACCTCTTAGTAAAACGCGGCCAAACTATGCAAACAATAAATATGCTCGCACCAAAAGTTAATGAGATAAATTACACTCGATATAAATTGGCATTAGGTTGTCCTCTTCCCCCTAACCCTGGATATCTTGAGCATGTTCAGGCCACTAATGAAACCTTATATAACAGTAGTGTGCTCTTATCTGATGAGCATGATCCTCCTAGTGTGCATGATTCCAAGGAAACTACTGATCTTGCAGTAGAGACTCGTTTAAGAATGAAAAAGCTTGATAGAGAAGTAACACTCGTTTATTATCCGAAAGTCAATCCTGCAACTGTTTTTGTTTGATCTAAAACGAGTACTGAAATGCTTTTGCTACCAAGTGAGGAATTGTCTGATGACCCTCCTAAACCGAGTATCACTCGCCGATTTCTAAACGAGCTTAAAGATAAATTTGTCATCCTTAAACGTGTTGTTAATTCCAAAATCACTGGAGGAAAATTTACATCACCTGTTTAGATTGAGGTTCAGAAAATTCTTCAAATAGATATTAATCCGATTATTAATCAAGTTGATGCTCGGTTAGGCAATTTGGAAAACTCTTTTCTAAAAGAATTAGCCAACTTTGTTGAAGACTTTAAATCTTTAACGAAGGAAGCTGATGAATCTTTCGATAAAATCAAAGTTTTGGAAAACGATCTTGAACGCCTCTCTAAAGCTCGTGATTGTATTGATAGTAGCTCTGTTGAGTTAGGTACCTCTATGTCGCATAATAAAAACCTCCAAACTGAGCTTGATCTTATGAAAGAGAAAATGGAATCTTATGTCATTAAAAAGGATAAAGAATTCACCGATCTTTGGAATAAATTTGTCAAAAAATGTGATGAATGAAAATATAACAAGATTTCGTATGAAAAAGCTTACGATGAAATGCAACAAACAATCGCACGGTTGCAGGATCAGTTAGGAGGGGTTTCGGAAACGAATTTGGCCTCTTCAGGGTTAGAGAGTGCTAGTGGTGGTAATGTTCAGAAGCGTAAGGCTAAGATTGCAGATTTGGAATCTGTTGTTGTTTCATATAAGCGGGCTGTTGAACAAAGTAAGTCTGTCTTTCAGAAACTTATTGATAAAATCTGTGAGAACTGTATGTTAAAGGCCTTGTTAAAAGATAAGACTTCTGAACCTAGCTCGATTGTGGATACGATGACCTAGAAACCAGCAACCTCGGGACCCACTCGTATTGCTGTGACACCTTTTCCCAAGGTTGATGGAATGAAAACTGTTGTGATTTCCCTAGGAATGTTTCGTGTTAGTTCTCACTCTGTGCCTAGCAAACTACGTAAAGCAAGCCTTAGGACAAAACCGATCACTATAACTCAACCACAAGTTATTGATTTAAAAGGTGCTAATTCTAATAGACGCGTGTCTTCTTCTACAGGAATAAACAACTACACTAAGAGTAGAAGGCCACAGCCTACGAGCAATACAAGGAATGATAGGGTCCCTTATGCATCTAGAAGTAGTCGGCCCAAGATCAATAATGTGGAAGTAGAAGAACACACTAGGAATTTACCGCTTTTTAATCATAATCAGAAACCTAATTCATCTGAATGTAATGACTTTAAGCTTGCTATTTAGAATGAAAAATCTGAAGTTATTTGTGCTAAATGTAATAACTGTTTCTTCACTTTTAGTCATGATGCTTGTGGTTTGACTATGAATGGTTTGAATTATAGTGGTTACACTCGAATTGACAAGCTGCCAGTCAGTGAACAACAACGCACTTCTAAGGCTTAGGTGTATGTTCGAAAAAAATACGCATGTAGGGTCCACAGAAAGTCTTGCTAAGCCTAGTAGACCTAGATTCACCTCTAAATGGTTGCCTACTGGTAGAAATTTTGACTGTAGTGGTAAAACTATCGACACTAGTAGATCTCATACTGACCGTGAAACGTCGATATGTGATATGGCTTAATTATCACCTAACCCTACAAGAACCTATTTCATCGGTTGCCAAAATATTTTCTTCTCTTATCATTGACAGGCTGTTGAAATTTGTCTCTGGTGCGTAGACTCGGGCTGTTCCAAACATATGACTGGGAATCGAAGCCTTCTCAAGAACTTTGTATGGCGTTTCATGGGAACTGTTCGATTTGGAAATTATCATGTTGCGGCAATTCTAGGCTATGGTGATCTTCATTGGGGAAATATAATCATCACCAGAGTCTCTTTTGTTGATGGCTTGGGACATAATTTGTTCTCGGTTGGGCAATTTTGTGATTCAGACTTGGAGGTTGCTTTCAGAACTCATACATGTTTTGTAAGAGATCTTGAAGGAATTGATTTGTTAAAAGGAAATCGTACCACCAACCTTTACACCATTGATCTTTTTCAAATGTCTGCTGCTTCTCCAATTTGTCTCATGGTTATGGCATCAAAGGTTATCTCATCTCAATTTCGATGCCATCACCCAACTCGCGAAAGATGATCTCATTGCCGGTCTTCCAAAGTTTAAATATACAAAAGACCATCTTTGCCCTTCTTGTGAGCGAGGTAAAAGTAAGAAGAAACCTTACAAACCCAAACATGTTCCCAACTCAACGAATAGGTTACATCTCTTACATATCGACTTGTGTGGCCCAATGAGAAACAAAAGCATTAATGGAAAGAGGTATGTCCTTGTAATTGTGGATGATTATTCTCGTTACACATGGGTTCATTTTATTGCGTCAAAAGATGAAGCCCCTGATGTAATTATTCACTTCTTGAAGAAAACATCAGTTCTACTGCAAGCCCCTCTCATTATTGTGAGAACGGATAACGACACAGAATTCACCAATCAGAAACTAAAAGCTTACTTTGACGAAGTTGGGATCTCTCATCAAACTTCGGCTGTAAGAACTCCAGAGCAGAATGGAGTTGTGGAACGGAGGAATCGTACGTTAGTTGAAGCTGCTCGGACGATGCTCCTCTCATCCAGTGCACCGTTATTCCTTTAGGCCGATGCCATTGCAACTGCATGTTATACTCAAAACCGATCCATTATTCACACCCGTTTAAATAAAACACCTTATGAGATCATTAATGGAAGAAAACCGGATATTTCATTTTTACATGTCTTCGGTGCATTATGTTATCCGAAGAATGATCGTGAAGATATCGGTAAACTTGAACCTAAAGGTGATATTGGTTTTTTCATTGGTTATTCTTCAACTGCTTGTGCTTACAGGGTTTATAATCGAAGGACAAGAAAGGTAATGGAGACTATGAATGTTATCTTTGATGAACTCTCGGGTATGGCCTCTCAACATAGAAGTTCACATCCCGAGCTTCAAGGTCAGACTTGTGGACACATAAGTTCAGGACTCGCGCTTCAATTTTCACCGTCAGCAATCTCATCGTTACAACCATCAGAACGTGACTTGGAAGTTTTATTTGGGCCAGTCTATGATGAATATATGGAGGGTCCTTCGTCATTTGGTGTTCCTCATAATTCCCAGGCTGCACCTGCTACGGTAGATCAAGAACCTCTGATTGCATCTACATCAACGACATCTACTTCTGCACCATCTACGTCAACCTCAACCATATTTGTGACAATCTAACATTTTCAGGTAGTGAATTATTTTCTCGTATAATATTTTGAAACTTATTTTTGTGTTGGTTGATCAACTCACAATTTACGGATTTAAATTTGGGCTTACGTGCATAATTTAGCGTCCTTTACGACTAAACCGGAAACCTTAGGATTACGTATTTACGTTTTTGAACTCTGTTTTTTATGAGACAATTTTTATTGGATTCGTTTTGTGACGTTGATTCATAATTTATAAAAACGTTTTTCGTGAAACGACCCGAGGGCACGCAAATCAAGAAAACTAGAATCGAGGAATACCCGTAAATTAGTGAGGTGGTACAAAATACATTATCCCACCCCACTAACACACATGGTATGACACACATGACACCACATCAAGGATGTGGCATCATGTTAGCTTACAACTTACAAGTGTAAGTTAAGCTTACACTTTAAGCTTCCACTAACTCAAAACCACTAGCTACACACATACCATCATTTCACTCATGCAAACAATCTCAAAATCCTCTCAACCACACCACTATTTCCGTCCACTTTCAAGAACACACACCCCTTTTTGATCTTTTCTAGCCATGAAATACTTGTTATCTAGCTCTATCATGGAGTTACCTTGAAGACTTGATCATTTGGTGGCCATTTTAACAACAAAGGAGGTGATTTGCTTGTGTCCTAAGGCTGATTTCTCAACTTATGTTCTTGGTTTTTGATGCTCTTGGAGTTACTTTTGGTGTTCATCAAGTTCTTGTCTTCCAAAAACAAGATATACTCTTGGTTGGTAAAGAAGATCATCCTCTCCATTTTCTCTTGTTATTTTTGTAAAGAACAAATGTATTTTCTTTCTTGTTGTATATGTATATGATGAATATATGATGATAAAAATGTTGTGTGGGGATCAAGTGTTGATAAATATGCTTAAAAAGGTTAATAACCATAAGAAACAAGGCTAAAATCATGATTAATTTGTTGGCTGTATAAAAACAGTATGTAACTAAAACTTGAACTGATAAACTTGCATGGTAGAATCCATTTACAGTAATTACAAGATGTTATACACATGTGAGAGTTGGCCATGCAATGGAATCATTAAAATGAGTGAGATATGATCAAAACAAGATGAGTGTGCTAATCTGAATAAGCTGTTTTGTAGGGACTGTTAAGCATAGTTAAACTTAAAATGAGCAGTATCTATAACTAAGTTAAATGTAGCACATAATATGAAGATCATGCCATCCAAAAATGAGCTTCTAATTCATTGTAGAACTCAAGATATGATAAAAATGGTGAAGATGAAAATAAAAATCAGATTTTGAGAATTAATGTTTATTACTATTATATAAGCACTCAAAATTATATTGTATAAAATGTAAAATTAAAACCCACTAACTTATGAATTTGATTTATATAAATATGTATAAGGTTGAATAAATGGATAAATTATAAAAATGGTAGTGGAATAATACTTATAAGTAATAAAAACTATAAACTTGATTTTTACGACTTTTTCGGCTATTACCGTAAAATTAACGTTTTTCGCCAATTAAAACTTAGATGATCAAACCCGTCTAATGTAAAGTTTTTAAAGTCATATACTGATATATAAGTATCTAATACAAGTAAAAACCGATAAAACCCGAACTATAGGACATACGGACATTAACGAGCTAAGTAAACATATTGGACTAATAATTGGACTAAATAAGATAAACACTTATAAAAAGAACTTATTGGGCTTAACCCATTTGGGCCCAACATGGAAAGTATAGATACTGATAATATAAGTATAAAATGGATTAAAACAAGTTAAAGAACTTATAATAAGCTTATTGGACTTAAAATAGGTAAATAGGTAAAACTAGTAGACTAGTAAACTAGTAAAAAGTTACCAAAACGTAAACACTAAAATGCATAAACAAGGATATATAAACCCACTTGATCATCATCATATGTACAAAATCATCATATGTATATTGTTATTTTGATAAAGTCATTGGACAAAGGTCTAAGACCGATTATTATTTATATAGGTTTCAGTGACCGAAGCACGTCCGTAGCCAATAATCCACCTTTCATTATCAACGTGAGTTCATAGCCTCGCACTCTTTTAAATGTTTTATAAAATGATTTGTAAACCCGCGAGGGAGATAACATGCTAGATTTTGATAAAAATAGAACACAAGTAGTCCCGATTGTATGCTTAATGATATGGACCCAATGATGCTATGACCCTATAAACGAGACAAAAAGGATTATTAGTAGTTAGGTTATGTCACTTGAAGTCCCATTAGCATGAATTGTGAACTACCGGGATTTGGTAGACGCTTATGCATTTGATAGTACTATTTGGCGACGATCACCCCAGTTCGCGCCTTGACGGTTGATCCCCGTCGTACCACATTGATTGGTAAGCGAATTTATGTATGAGAAGATTCCATAGCATGATTTTTGTGACGACACGCTAACTTAGATGGGCAAATTGTTTGTCGGGTTCGCGGCCCGCTGTTTTCATAGTAAGGTAACAATGTCATGCGGCTAGTAATAATCCAATAAAATGTATCCTATACATAATGTAATCCAATAACGACGCTAATAACGATGAATATATTACCTATTGTGGTAATATTGAGGCTACGGTCTCATGGACGGTTTAAGATGTATGCTTGATTTATATATTGCCTGACTAGCAATACGTGGACTTACTTCCGATATTATACTTGTGTTCTGATTTTAACGATTGTTTTATATAACGGTTTTTATTAAACTCTATGAATTCACTCGGCATTCGCTGATATGATTTTTGCATGTTTTTATCTCAGGTGCTTGAAGGTAATCCGGATGGAGATCGACTCTGATGGCCCACATAATAATAAAAATGTTCATTCGATTTATGTTTTGTAAACTTAATGACCTGTATAATTTGGGACCTGTTGTACACTTTAAAACTTTTTATCGAATGAATGTATGTTGAACCTTGTACAACCATTTTTATGTGTTGTCTAAGATTGGAGTTATTGTGCTATCCCGTAACACTCTGAAAGACCCTTCCGCTGTACCGATACGAAAATTGAGAGTGTTACAGTTTGGTACCAGAGCTCTCGTTATAGAGAACAAAAGATTTTAAAAACCAAGGTTTTGAACAAAACTTTTCAAAATATTTTAACTATGAACATTTGAGAAAATATTTGAAAAATCTTTTGACTATAACGGTGCCAGAGATCTCCGACGTTACCAACAAGCCCTATTGAGAAGATATATATTTTGATATATATAACTTAATTTATATATATGTATATATCGTGATTTCAGTATTTAATTGTTTAACTAGTATGTTATCCTAATACGAGATATATATATAAATGCAGATTGTCATGGCTGACCCTAATATTCTTGAAGAAAACCATGCTATTCCCGAACCTAATGTAGATGATGATCCTTATTAGACTTAGTAGATTATGATATGGATGATGAGGAGGAACCATTTGAGGATCCCGAGCCCGAGTTAGTACTAGGAGATCAGATTGCCCCTAAGGTTGACTTGGTAGAGAATGAGATTGAGAATGATGATGAGGAGATTGGGTTAGATAATTTAGATGATGAGATTGACGACGAGGATGTCGAGGAGGATGTAGGTATAGACGTTGAGGTCGATGATGATGAGGAAGCCGAGCTTATTTATCCTTATGATGTTCCAGAGGGCGAGCCTTTACCCCCACCAGTTTATTTGTCTGATTCTGAGGTTGAGTTACCTAGGGATGGAATGTCTGAATCGTCTGAATCTAATTCTGAAGAGGAGGATGAGGATGATAATGCACCTGATGGTACTGATGGTATTGCTACTCGTAGACGTGTGATAGGAGCGTCGTCTAGTACTCGAGAGGCTTCCCGTGTTAAGAGTAGTATGACAGAGATTGGATTAGGTGTTGTTCAGACTTATGTTGCTTATATGGAGTCGAAGACTAAGGTTGGTGAGAAAGAGCGGGAATTGCTTAGTTTGGATTTGACTGATGTAGAGCGTGGTTTGAATGAGGCTTTTAGGAGGTTATCGGTGTTAGAAAGTGGTGAGTTTGCTGAAATGAAGAGAAAGGTGAATTCTATGGAGATTCAGTTGAGTGTAGCTCGTGCGATGCGTGAGAAAGCTGAAAAGGAGTTGAATATATCCGTGGGTTGGAATAGTAGATTTTATGCTGACATGGTTGAAAGAGGAGTGATCCGTAAGCGCCCAGCTGAAGATGTGTCTAGAGATCGTCCGACGAAGATACAGAAGACGATGGATGATGGACCATCTGGCGATTCTCAGTAGACCAGTCTGTATTTAGTAGTGACCTTTGTATCTTTTGTACTTTCGTAGCTTTGACTGAACCGACTTGTAAGTAGTAGACTTGGCACGAATATTGAGTATATATAGTGCTAGAACTTTGATATGGGATGTAACTAAGACAATACTTTTGTTTCAAATCGAATGAAATATGTATCTTGTCTTGAATTCCATATTGTGCCTTATTTGTACCTTGATTATGAATTCAATCCATATTATATGAATCCCTTGTTGGGTGAATGCTTAATACTTTGAAATTGTGAAATTATAGAACTATGCCGCCTAAGAAGGCTGTAACTGAGGATGATGTACGTAGGATTATTACGGAGCAAGTTACCGAATCTATGACTGAATTTATGGCAAATTCTAGAAATGAAGCTGGCGGTAGTGGAGCTGGCGGTAGTGGAGCTGGCGGTAGTGGAATTGGCGGTACTAATGTGAATGTGAATGCTAATAATGTGAATGCTAATGCTGGAGGAAAGGTAGGAGGACTTGGAGCTAATGCACCTGAAGTTGGTGGTTGTACTTATGTGACGTTCATGAAGTGTGAACCTCTACCTTTTAATGGAACTGAAGGTGCTGTAGGATTAAGCCAGTGGATTGAGAAGATTGAGTCGGTGTTTCGGATTAGTAAGTGTTAGGAGGAAGATAAGGTGACTTTTGCTATGGCTACTCTTAAAGGTCGTGCGTTGACTTGGTGGAACGGGAGAATTGCTTTCATGAGTCTTGATGCTGCTAATGCTACTCCTTTGGCTGAAATTAAGAAGTGGATGACTTTGGAGTTTTGTCCTCGTAGTGTGATTATTAGGTTAGAACAAGAGTTGCTTCATCTGCGAATGAAAGGTGTGGACATTGATAGTTACACAAACCGATTCCATGAGTTGGCCTTGCTATGTCCTCGATTGGTTGAACCCGAAGAGATCCGAATTGAGCTATATATTAAAGGGTTGACCAGGAATATCCGGGGGGACGTGACATCATCTAAACCACTGAACATTGATGATGTTGTTCGAATGGATTACCAACTCATTGGACAGATAATTCACGATAGGGAAGATGAAGCCCGTGTTGGTGAGAAAAGAAAGGGAGACGGTGATCGTGTAAATAGAGGTGATAATAGGAAGAATTTCAATCGCCGTCAGAACCAGAGAAAGGGGAATGCAAATGCTCTTACCAACAATACACCGCGCAACGATGATAGATGTCCTAAGTGTGGCAACAAGAGGCATGCTGGCGACTGCTGGAAGTGCCGAAATTGCGGAAAGCTTGGACACAAGGTTGAAAGGTGTAAGAAGGGAACCATTTGCTTCAACTGTAATGAAGAAGGTCATAGGAAATCGGAATGCCCCAAGTTGAAAGCGATTGTACCTGGAAGAAACCCCCAGGGTGGTATCTATCAACTTGGAACAATTGAGGTGAAGAAAGAGGATCCAAATGTCGTTACCGGTACGTTTTTACTCAACAATCATTATGATGTTGCTTTATTTGATTCGGGTACTGATAGGAGCTTTGTATCCACCAAGTTTAGTGCCCTTATTGACATTGAATCTGTTGAGATAAATACCAGTTACGAGGTGGAATTGGCTGATGGCAAATTAGTGAAAACTAATAAGCTATTAGAAGGATGCTCTCTAAATCTCTTGAACTATTCCTTTCCGATTGATTTGATGTTGATAGAATTAGGTAGTTTTGATATTATTATTGGTATGGATTGGTTGTCGTTGAATAATGCTACTATTTTATGTAGAGAGAAGAAGGTTAAGATTCCTCTTAGGAATAGGACGTTAGTAATTGATGGTAATCGAGGTGAATCCCGTTTGAAAATCGTTTCATGTATTAAAGTCCAAAAGTACATCAGGAACGGTTGTGAGTTATTCTTAACTCAAGTGACCGGGAATGAGTCTAGGGAGAAACGATTGGAAGATGTACCTATTATTTGTGAATTTCCTGAGGTATTTCCTAAAGATTTACCCGGACTTCCACCGATAAGGCAAGTAGAGTTTCGAATCGATTTAATTCCTGGTGTTGCACCGGTGGCACGTACGCCTTACCGATTAGCCCCTTATGAATTAAAGGAGTTATCTGAGCAACTTAAGGAGTTGTCTGATAAAGGTTTTATTCGACCGAGCTCGTCGCCTTGGGGAGCTCCAGTCTTGTTCGTTAAGAAGAAGGATGGATCTTTTCGTATGTGCATTGATTATAGGGAACTGAATAAGTTGACGATTAAAAATCGATATCCTTTACCTAGGATTGATGATTTGTTTGATCGAATACAAGGATCTAGTGTGTATTCTAAGATAGATTTGTGGTCAGGATATCACCAACTTCGCGTCCGTGAAGAAGATATTCCTATAACTGCCTTTAGAACTCGTTATGGACACTATGAAATTCAAGTAATGCCATTTGGGTTAACTAATGCACCTGCGGTTTTCATGGATTTAATGAATCGAGTGTGCAAGCCCTACTTGGATAAATTTGTGATTGTGTTTATTGACGATATTTTAATCTATTCTAAGAATGAAGATGAACATAGAGAACATTTAAGGATTGTTTTGAATTTGTTGAAGGATGAAAGGTTGTATGCTAAGTTTTCGAAATGTGATTTCTGGTTAGATTCTGTGCAATTTCTTGGTCATGTGATTAACAAGGATGTAATTCATGTTGATCCTGCAAAGGTTGAAGCTATTAAGAATTGGTCTGCACCGACAATGCCAACGGAAGTGCGACAGTTCTTAGGATTGGCTGGCTATTATAGGCGATTCATTAAAGAATTTTCTTTGATAGCTAAACCCTTGACTAAGCTTACCCAGAAGAATAAACCTTTCATTTGGGGAAGTGATGAAGATGGAGCATTTCAGACATTGAAGCAAAAATTATGTAGTGCGCCAATCTTATCATTACCCGACGGGAGTGAAGATTTTGTAGTGTATTATGATGCATCTCTTAGAGGCTATGGAGCTGTTTTGATGCAGCGAGAGAAAGTGATAGCTTATGCTTCTAGGCAATTAAGGAAGAATGAGGAGAATTATACTACTCATGATCTTGAGTTAGGAGCTGTAGTCTTTGCTCTTAGGTTGTGGAGACATTATCTGTATGGCACCAAGTGTACGGTATTCACCGATCACAAAAGCCTACAGTATATTCTCGATCAGAAGGAATTGAACATGAGGCAACGAAGATGGATAGAGTTGTTAAGTGATTATGACTGTGATATAAAATATCACCCAGGAAAAGCCAATGTTGTTGCTAATGCGTTAAGTAGGAAAGATAGAGAGCCTATCAGGGTACGTTCTCTAGTTTTGACCGTGCACAATAATTTGCCTAAGCAAATTAGAAATGCGCAAATAGAAGCTTGTAAGAAGGAAAAATTTGTTAATGAAGGGTTCCGAGGAGAAGGAGATCCTTTAGAGGTTAGAGCTGATGGAGTGAAATGCTTAAAGAGGTCGTATGTGGATACCTAAGTTTGGAGGCTTAAGAGATTTGATTATGTTAGAATCCCATAAATCTAAGTATTCCATTCTTTCGGGATCTGATAAGATGTACCATGCTTTGAAGAAGTTGTACTGGTGGCCGAATATGAAAGCTGATATTGCTATGTATGTTCTTCAATGCTTGACTTGTGCTAGAGTTAAAGCTGAACATCAAAAGCCCTCAGGACTACTTCAACAGCCAAAGATTCCTGAATGGAAGTGGGAGAGAATTACGATGGACTTTATCACCAAGCTTCCTAGAACATCATCTGGAAACAACTCGATTTGGGTTATTGTCGACAAACTGACCAAATCAGCACACTTCATTCCGGTTAAAGAGCCGTTCTCACTGGAGAAGCTGACTCGCATATACCTTGAGAATGTTGTATGCAAGGATGGAGTGCCTGTATCGATCATTTCAGATCGAGATCCTAGATTCGCATCGAATTTTTGGAAATCTCTCCAAAGATCTTTGGGAACGAATCTCGACATGAGCACTGCTTATCACCCCCAGACTGATGGGCAGAGTGAAAGGACGATACAAACACTAGAATATATGTTGAGAGCTTGTGTGTTAGATTTTGGTAAGAATTGGGATAAACATTTGCCGTTAGCAGAGTTTTCTTATAACAATAGTTACCATAGTATTAAGGCTGCACCGTTTGAAGCTTTGTATGGTAGGAAGTGTAGATTTCCTGTATGTTGTAGTGAAGTTGGGGATACCCAGCTCACGGGACCGGAATTGATCCGGGAGACTACGGAGATGATAGTTCATATTAGAATAGGTTGTTGACTGCCCGTAGTAGACAGAAAAAGTACGCGGATGTGCGGCGGAAGCCGATGGAGTTTAAAGTGGGTGACCAAGTAATGTTGAAAGTATCGTCATGGAAAGGCGTTATAAGATTTGGAAAGCGAGGAAAACTTAATCCCCGTTATATTGGACCCTTTAAGATTTTATCTAGAGTAGGTCTGGTGGCTTACAAACTAGAGTTACCCCCAGAACTTCATGGTGTTCACAACACATTCCATGTATCTAATCTGAAGAAATGTCTAGCAGTGAGTGATGAGAAAATTTCGTTAGATAAGGTTCGAATAGATGGGAAGTTGCATTTTATCAAAGAGCCCGTAGAGGTTATGGATCGTGAGGTAAAGCGACTGAAACAAAGTCGGATACCTATTGTCAAGATCCGATGGAATTCAAAGCATGGACCGGAGTATACTTGGGAACGAGAGGATGAAATGTGGAAGAAATATTCGCACCTCTTCGATTTCAATAAGAAACGGACATCCAAATGAAATGGATCACGAGGACGTTGATCCCTTTTAGGAGGAAAAGCTGTGACAATCTAACATTTTCAGGTAGTGAATTATTTTCTCGTATAATATTTTGAAAATTATTTTTGTGTTGGTTGATGAACTCACAATTTACGGATTTAAATTTGGGCTTACGTGCATAATTTAGCGTCCTTTACGACTAAACCGGAAACCTTAGGATTACGTATTTACGTTTTTGAACTCCTTTTTTGATGAGACAATTTTTATTGGATTCGTTTTGTGACGTTGATTCATAATTTACAAAAACGTTTTTCGTGAAACGACCTGAGGGCACGCAAATCGAGAAAACTAGAATCGAGGAATACCCGTAAATTAGTGAGGAGGGACAAAATACATTATCCCACCCCACTAACACACATGGGACGGCACACATGACACCACATCAAGGATGTGGCATCATGTTAGCTTACAACTTACAAGTGTAAGTTAAGCTTACACTTTAAGCTTCCACTAACTCAAAACCACTAGCTACACACATACCATCATTTCACTCATGCAAACAATCTCAAAATCCTCTCAACCACACCACCATTCCCGTCCACTTTCAAGAACATACACCCCTTTTTGATCTTTTATAGCCATGAAATACTTGTTATCTAGCTCTATCATGGAGTTACCTTGAAGCCTTGATCATTTGGTGGCCATTTTAACAACAAAGGAGGTGATTTGCTTGTGTCCTAGGGCTGATTTCTCAAATTATGTTCTTGGTGTTCGATGATCTTGGAGTTACTTTTGGTGTTCATCAAGTTCTTGTCTTCCAAAAACAAGATATACTCTTGGTTGGTAAAGAAGATCATCCTCTCCATTTTCTCTTGTTATTTTTGTAAAGAACAAATATATTTTCTTTCTTGTTGTATATGTATATGATGAATATATGATGATAAAAATGTTGTGTGGGGATCAAGTGTTGATAAATATGCTTAAAAAGGTTAATAACCATAAGAAACAAGGCTAAAATCATGATTAATTTGTTGGCTGTATAAAAATAGTATGTAACTAAAACTTGAACTGATAAACTTGCATGGTAGAATCCATTTACAGTAAGTAAAAGATGTTATACACATGTGAGAGTTGGCCATGCAATAGAATCATTAAAATGAGTGAGATATGATCAAAACAAGATGAGTGTGCTAATCTGAATAAGCTGTTTTGTAGGGACTGTTAAGCATAGCTAAACTTAAAATGAGCAGTAGCTATAACTAAGTTAAATGTATCACATAATATGAAGATCATGCCATCCAAAAATGAGCTTCTAATTCATTGTAGAACTCCAGATATGATAAAAATGGTGAAGATGAAAATAAAAATCAGATTTTGAGAATTAATGTTTATTACTATTATATAAGCACTGAAAATTATAATGTATAAAATGTAAAATTAAAACCCCTAACTTATGAATTTCATTTATATAAATATGTATAAGGTTGAATAAATGGATAAATTATAAAAATGGTATTGGAATAATACTTATAAGTAATAAAAACTATACACTTGATTTTTACTACTTTTTCGGCTATTATCGTAAAATCAACGTTTTTCGCTAATTAAAACTTAGACGATCAAACCCGTCTAATGTAAAGTTTTTAAAAGTCATATACTGATATATAAGTATCTAATAGAAGTAAAAAACCGATAAAACCCGAACTATAGGACATACAGACATTAACGAGCTAAGTAAACATATTGGACTAATAATTGGACTAAATAAGATAAACACTTATAAAAAGAACTTATTGGGCTTAACCAATTTGGGCCCAACATGGAAAGTATAGATACTGATAATATAAGTATAAAATGGATTAAAACAAGTTAAAGAACTTATAATAAACTTATTGGACTTAAAATAGGTAAATAGGTAAAACTAGTAGACTAGTAAACTAGTAAAAAGTTACCAAAATGTAAACACTAAAATGCGTAAACAAGGATATATAAACCCACTTGATCATCATCATATGTACAAAATCATCATATGTATATTGTTATTTTGATAAAGTCATTGGACAAAGGTCTAAGACCTATTATTATTTATATAGGTTTCCGTGACCGAAGCACCCCGTAGCCGATAATCCTCCTTTCATTATCAACGTGAGTTCATAGCCTCGCACTCTTTTAAATGTTTTATAAAATGATTTGTAAACCCGCGAGGGAGATAACATGGTAGATTTTGATAAAAATAGAACACAAGTAGTCCCGATGGTATGCTTAATGATATGGACCCGAATGATGCTATGACCCTATAAACGAGACAAAAAGGATTATTAGTAGTTAGGTTATGTCACTTGAAGTCCCATTAGCATGAATTGTGAACTACCGGGATTTGGTAGACGCTTATGCATTTGATAGTACTATTTGGGGACGATCACCCCAGTTCGCGCCTTGACGGTTGATCCCCGTCGTACCACATTGATTGGTAAGCGAATTTATGTATGAGAAGATTCCATAGCGTGATTTTTGTGACGACACGCTAACTTAGATGGGCAAATTGTTTGTCGGGTTCGCGGCCCGCTGTTTTCATAGTAAGGTAACAATGTCATGCGGCTAGTAATAATCCAATAAAATGTACCCTATACATAGTGTAATCCATTAACGACGCTAATAACGATGAATATATTACCTATTATGGTAATATTGAGGCTACGGTCTCATGGACGGTTTAAGATGTATGCTTGATTTATATATTGCCTGACTAGCAATACGTGGACTTACTTCCGATATTATACTTGTGTTCTGATTTTAACGATTGTTTTATATAACGGTTTTTATTAAACTCTATGAATTCACTCGGCATTCGCTGATATGATTTTTGCATGTTTTTATCTCAGGTGCTTGAAGGTAATCCGGATGGAGATCGACTCTGATGGCCCACATAATATTAAAAATGTTCATTCGATCTATGTTTTGTAAACTTAATGACCTGTATAATTTGGGACCTGTTGTACACTTTAAAACTTTTTATCGAATGAATGTATGTTGAACCTTGTACAACCATTTTTATGTGTTGTCTATGATTGGAGTTATTGTGCTATCCCGTAACACTCTGAAAGACCCTTCCGCTGTACCGATACAAAAATTGAGAGTGTTACAATATTGCCTCCAAATATTCCAACCACTTCTCCGACTGCTGACGCAACTCAACAACATTCTCAGCAAATTCCTAATCATGTTCATTTTCAGAATGAAATAGTTGCTGAAAATGCAAACAATGCGATGCTCAACGAACATGAGTCTGTTAATCCATTTGCGGCCTCCACAAGTACTACTCAACCTTCAACACCATATGTGGATCCGTCGAGCTCGCATCAAGTTTCTCATACACTTCCACATGAACACAAATGGACTAAGAATCATCCTTTGGTTCAAGTGATTGGCAATCTCTCACGAACAGTCTCAACACGAAATTAGCTGCATACCGATGGTGATATGTGTATCTATGCACTATCAGTCAGCACAATGGAACCAGCAAGTGTGAAAGAAGCAATGACCGATGCATCATGGATTGAGTCTATGCAAGAAGAACTCAATCAGTTCATCCGGCTTGATGTATGGGAGTTAGTACCTCGACCGGACAATATCGATCCCCTTACTTTGAAATGGTTATTTAAAAACAAGATGGATGAGGAGCAAACGGTCATTAGTAACAAGACTCGGTTAGTCGTGAGAGGTTATAAACAACAGGAGGGAATTGATTCGCAGAATCCTTCGCCCCGGTTGCTCGAATGGAAGCTATTAGGATTTTCTTGACATACGCAGCACACAAATCGTTCATCGTGTATCAAATGGACGTGAAGACGGCTTTCTTGCATGGGACGTTAAAAGAAGATGTGTACGTATGTAAACCTGAAGGTTTCATCAACATCGAACATCCAAGCCATGTCTACAAGTTGAAAAAGGAAATTTATGGTTTGAAACAAGCACCGAGGGCATGGTACGACGAATTATCATCATTTCTTCTCCAAAATCACTTCAACAAAGGAACCATTGATCCAACGTTGTTTATCAAGCACTACGGCAATGACATCTTGGTGGCTCAGGTCTATGTAGATGATATTATATTTGGTTCTACTAACCCGATATATTCCATATTATTTACCGATCTTCTGAAAAGTCGATTCGAAATGTCCATGATGGGGGAAATGACGTTCTTTCTTGGTCTCCAAGTTCACCAATCCCCCGTGGTATTTTCATAAATCAGTCCAAGTATGTGCTTGAGATTCTAACGAAATTTGGCATGGAAAACTGTGATCCTATTGGTACTCCAATGGACACTAAACACAAGCTTGATTTGGATAAGAAAGGGACATTTGTAGAGGCTACAAAATACCGAAGCATGATCGGGTCCCTTATGTACTTAACCTCAAGCAGACCGGACATTGTACATGCTACTTGTTTATGTGCTCGATACCAGGCGAAGCCAACCGAGAAGCACCTCATGGAGGTTAAAAGGATCTTTCGTTATCTCCGGGGAACCATTAACATGGGACTCTGGTATACGAAGGATTCTGGTTTTAATCTCACTGGTTTTTCAGATGTCGATCATGCAGGGTGTCATGATACATGCAAGAGCACTACTGGTGGAGAACAATTCTTAGGCGAGAAGCTACTGAGCTAGTCATCATGAAAACAAGACTGTACGGCGTTATCCATCGCAGAAGAAGAATATGTGTCTCTATCCATGTGTAGTGCTCAAATCCTTTGGATGAGAACACAACTCACGGATTATGGCTTTTACTTTAACAAAGTTCCTATTTATTATGATTCACAATCAGCCATAGCCATATCCTGCAACCCGGTCCAACACTCCAAGACCAAGCACACTGCTGTCTGATTCCATTTCATAAAGGATCATGTGGAAAAAGGAACGATCGAACTGTTCTTTGTCAAAACGAACTACCAACTAGCCGACATCTTCACCAAATCTCTTTCTCAAGAAATATTTGAATTCTTGGTTCGTCGACTTGGTATGCGTAGTTTCACTCCAGATGAACTTGAACGTCTTGCACATTCGCAGTAACCTTTTTTATATCTATCAGAAAATCAAAATACAAAAATATAAAACCTATAAAAACAAAATAAAAAATGAGAAAATCTTTCCAAAAAATCAAAAATATTCTTCTCCGACATGTCTCTCAGCATCGATAATATGGACGCACTTAGAAATGTCGCTCAATAACGACACGAGTACGTACATAAAGTTCGAATGAGAGTTCAAATGTTTTTAAAACATGTCTTTTCTACTTTCTTCTCATAATGGCTTATAGTCACATGTCAGACTATAACCCGGTCCCCAAAGAAAGGAAAGTCTTTGACTTATCCTCAACAACGAGAAATTAATTTTTCTCGGTCATGGGCTTATATCAAAACATTCAAAGTTTTAAGCTCATGAAAACAAGGAAAATGTTCATTTATGTACATTACTCCTTAATAACGGGAAAGTAAGTTTTCTTGGGTTTTTGAGCACATTTTTTCAAAGTATTTCAAAACTGTGTGCTCATATACTCCCCTAATTTTAAATAGAATTACTTTTCGAGGAGGAGTACAAACTTTCATGCAACATTATTCTATCCATGTTTCATCACTAGTTTCACAAAAATTTCAATGTCATGCAACTTTTGAGGGGGAGAATAGTGATTAAAATGTGTTATCTTGGTTAAGATCTTTGATATAAGTGCTTTCTCTTCCTAATATGTGCAAAAACCTTTCCTTTTATGATGCACATATCTAGGGGGAGCGTTTTGGTGATACAAAAAAAACCTTCAAGGTGTAAACACTGATTTCATCAACACCTTGATTGCTTTTTCAACAGGTTTTTCTGGTTACGATATCTATACCCTTCAACACATTAATTCACGACGGTATTGGTGTCAAAAGGTGGTTAGGTATTCGTCCTACGATCCAACCAGAACCGGAGGGATCTTCCCAGGGACAATCCATTAGTATTTAGATGTCCTTAGGAAAGATGGAGTAGTTGAGTGTACGGGAAAAATGCCGACTAATGACTTAAGCTAGCACTGGAACAATCACAACAAGGTGCTAGTTATGATGTCTTGGTAAGCATTGAGGGGTTGAAGAAGAAAAAGAAATGTAAGGATAAAGGGTGTAAAGAAAGAAGTCCTCCATACAACTTAGGCAGAAACCGGGTCAATACATCTATTATCAGAATCACTTTGATGATTTCTGATACTAAAGACAAAGCATCATGGACCCAGTGATGCAATGCACAACTCTTCCCAGCCTACTTAAGCTTCTCTCAAAGAAGTTTGTTTTATTTTCACGGAGTTCAACTCTTTTCTATCAACTTTCTCACTCCGAGATAGTAGATATTGAAAAGGTGGCAGTCTGCTCCAGCCTCCGATCACCAAATAAACGTGCACTTATAGAGTCTAGAGCCAACTAGATTCATCAAAAAATCTCATTAGGACACTTATTCCATATATCAATTGTTGTTCATCACAAGAACACATGCGATATTTTTACACAGTCCTACGCTCTATCCTTGCGATATTGCCAGAACATTCAGAGTGATACTCATTAGTATTCACAGTGATGAATGGAAATCCTTCGAGTGTTAACATCAAACAACACTGCGGTAGGTCATATGTAAGATTCACTTGAATTAAACATATGTTAACTAGAAAGCAACAGTGGTTTGATTCTTTTGTGATTCAAACTCGTTCCAGTTCTCGACGCAATATCTTTATGATCTTGCTAGAACATTCAGAGTAATACTTCTTAGTATTTACTGTGACGAATGGAAATCCTTCCAGTGTCATCATCAAACAGCACTGCAGTAGGTAACTTGTGAGATTCTATACGAATCAAACTTGTGTCAACTGGAAAGCAACAATGTTTTGGTTCTTAATTGATTCAAACTTGTTCCAGGAAATGAATTGACGACTTAATCAGCAGAATGGAACTGCATGATTCACTCTTTACTATGAACTATCTTTTGAGATGTTCAAGTAATGAGAACGGCTACCACAGCCGGAAACCCTGTCAAGGAAGTTCTTTGAACTTACCTAATCACAGGTACAGTATTCGTACTGTATAACGGGAAACCGGAGGAATGTAAACGGTGGCGTAAACTCAAGAGGCGTAATTCAAGACCACATGCTCATGTAAAAGAAGAAAGCTCAAGAACATCTCATACAAAGACTTCCGCTACTCTGATTATCAAGGGAGATTGTTAACAAGCTTTCAAGACTACGCAAACTACGGGTATGTGGGAAAAGACACAAGAACACAAGTTGGCAAAGCTTAAAGATCAAGTCAAGGCAAAGATCAAAGATCCAAGATCACAAGTCATGAAAGGAACAATGAAGTAACTCTCAAGACCACGACTTCAAAGTCAACAACACCAAAGAAGTGAACTCACATATTACATTACCACCCCTTAGAAGGAGATTATTAGAAGTATTTAAAGTGATGGTCATATAATATATCGTTGCGAAGCTCGTGGAAAATGCTACTTAACGGTGTTGAGAGTTCTAGCATAATGTTATGTATGTAACAGGAATTAGTCTCGAACTCACAAATAAGGAAGGCCTTCCATACATTAGACGTATAGTATAAAAGGCCCAAGGGACCTCATTTGTGGGGTGTGTTTTCCATTTGATAGTTAGTAGAGAGAGAAACCTCATAACTTTCTCTCACTAGGAAATCACAACTCTTTGTTTTTCTCTTTTATTCTTCTTAATCTAATCTTTTTTTTGGTTTAATATTGTTCTTCATCATCTCTATTTCTTGTTCTTATAAGTCGTGTATATCATTCCTACAATTAGAGATGTCAAAATAGTTGTATGAGTCGATGACGTAAAACTGTCCGGTTTTTATAGTTCAAAGATATGTCGGGCAGGGATTCTTAAAAGTAAAATCTTTTGACAAACTTTTGGTAGGACTTTCTATGGATAGTAAGTGAGTTCTCTGAGTAGTATCATAAATTTTTGACGTGTTTAAGTGGGGTAAATGGAGTTGTACATTTGGTATGTACCGGCAGATTTTTATCGAGTGTATTGTCTAATAAAGTAAATATATAGAAGGAAGTAATAGGTCACTTGCGTTGTTTTTCTTTCGGGTTTGTTGTGATTTTATTATTTTTAGTTTGTTCTTATTAAGTATGGATTTTACTTGAATTTATTTATTAATGAACGCGCCTTATTTGATAGGTTGCGATTTTCGTGTTTAACGGGCATCAACTATCGTCAAAGATCGTCTTGCTACTTCTATTACTCAAGGTGAGTCTATAACCTCACTTTGAAATTGTATTGAATGATTTTAAAACCCGCGAGGGGGATACATGCTATTTGAAAATAAAATGGAACACAAGTCATGAATAATTTTTTGGACCCGTATGTTGCCTTTGGACCCAAATGTTGCCTGAATTGTGTTGAGTACCTAGTTGTAGAAGGCCCTAAATTCATGAACCGTTAACTATTGTCTTGCCCTTGTGTGGGTTGAAAATAGCCGCTTAAACAATTGGTAGTACTATCGGGGTTGACATCCCTATCTGAGACGAGAGTTAGTACGCTGAGTGCGCTGCTCTGACGGATAACTTGAATAAGAGACAAAGTAAAATTTACAGGGATTACCTTAAGAAGGGAAATGGTTTCACTTTTATCATGCTGGCCTTTTGGGAATGATTGGTTATAACGGGTCGGTGTCATGAGCTTAAACACAATTGTATAGCTTATGCTATAAGATGAAATGCCTGAATAATAGATTGTATGTACAACAATTCTATTAAATGATTATGATTGCTTTTTATCTTGTGTTCAAATGATGATTTGATAAACCTATAGACTTTCTCAACCGTTGTGTTGATGATTTTAAGCATGTATTTCAGGTGATTGAAGTTGATAGATGGAGGAGCTTACTGGAGAAGGATTGCGGGTTGCTTTTGTGGTGATTCGGTCTAAAACTGATTTCATTCCCTTGTAATAAAACTAGTTATGTTTTGTCGTGTATTTTGGTAAAAATGTTTGTTGATTGGTTGAGATCTTTGGGGGACAGAAATGCTACTTTGATTGTTAAACTTTTGTTTTAATTGGGATCGACGGTTTTAGACAATAGTTAAATTATTTCCTTTTATATTTCAAATGTCTCATTTTGAGATCGTTCAAAGTACTTTGTGTAATGATGTTTGAGTTTAGCACCCAAATGTGTATTTCCGCTGCGGGGTATAATTTTGGGGGTGTCAAAGATTGGTAATCAGAGCTTTTAAGTTATAGAGAACTAGGTCGATTTTGAAAAATGTCCTAAACTATAACTTTGGTGTCGAAAATATTTTACAAAAGCATGCAACTTCTCTGCAAGGCTCTGGTAAGATTAGTTGTGTTGTATTGCTTTATAGTTAGATGTATTCCTTAAAACTGAAATGATTTCTTGAGTATTTAATAAGAATATATTATGTTGATGTATTGATGTTGTTGAAAGTACGTCGGGTACTTGTATAGTAATTTTCTTTATGCAATGCATAAGTATATAATTTTGAATAATGACCTTATATACCGCTGAGGGTCTAGGACAGTAGACCAGATGACGAATAACTTTACAACTGATTTCTTACGACTTGTATCAGGTATGAGGAAGTTTATCGATTGATGTATGATAGATATGTGGTTGAAACTCGTTTTATTAGGAGGTTTGATTTGAATGAAAGGTTGTTTCAAAGGTCGTATCTAGTATGTGGAGATTGGAGTTTGTTAGGACTCGGAAGATGGACGAGATTATCTGTCATAGGCCGATGGTGATAGATTTGAGTGCTTGAATTGAAAATTTTAAAGAGGAGAAGGTAAGGTTTGAGAGGATGAATGAGTGGGAGTCTCATGTGAGATCAATTTTGAGTCAAGGTTTTAAGTTTAGGAATGTTGAAAGTTGTATTGAGATTTGTTTTGTGATTAAACCGCCGTGTAGGGGTGAGTGTTTGAACTTTAAGAATGAGCTTCCATTATGTTAGGATTCGACTTTGAAGTGCGAAGGGGAGGTACACGAGTGTGATTGAGCTGACAACAATGATAAGGAGGATGAGGAGCGAGTGTCTAAGGAACTAATCGCTTGATGGGTTTCTTTGTATTTTATTTTCTTGCTGTGATCGAACTTATTTAGAATTTGTGTTGTAGCGTTGTGATGAAACTTTTTATCTTTTAAGTTTGTTTGGTAGATGATTGTAGTGATAGAGTTTTCCACTATCTTGTTGAATCCTCAACGCAATCTGAATTACCCTCATGATTTATGATGTGTCTTTATTAACCCTTTTGTGTTTTGATTGATGTATCATTGTAGTTTATGTTGTTCATGCATGTAGTATCCATGATATGTCGTGATAAAGAAATCCTTCTTTTATCTTGATATGTATACTTATCATGTTTCTTTCTTCTGTGATGATAGAAGAAGGAGTAGGGAAGTGTAACACCCCACTTGGATAAGTGGACCGTTACGTGTATTTATGGCGTGTCATCAAAGCATAAGGTAAATGTCCTAAAACATTAACTGACCATAAAGGAAATACCGGAATCAAACATCGGCAATCCAAACATAAGCCCAAAACATGAAAAGTAAAATACTAAATAAAAGGATTAAACAATGTCCAAATAAGCAGAATAATGTAAGAAATGCATAAAGTAAGAAGTCTGGATAGCTTCCATCCAAATGCACATGCTCTCAGAATCCTAAGAGCGTCCTGGTGTACCTGCCGTTAGAACATGAAAGGAACTACGGCTGAGCATAACGCTCAGTGAACGGATATAAAGCATGATAAGAATATACTGAATGAAACAGGCGATAGAATACTGAAGCTGTAAGACTGATATGTAACATGTGGTAGAACTCTGCATAAAATCTGAGAAACCCAGTTCATATATACTGATACTGAAATATAACTATTAATTCTGAAAACATGCATTTACTGTATTTTATTTGCCAGAGCTTATATAGGTCACGTGCTGTAACAACCGTGCATGAATAACTGGAGGGGTGACCTCGTCATGCTGTAGAGGGGTGACCTCTAATTAACTGTGCTGGGTGGAGGGATTAGCTCCAATGTGAAAGATGTAGAGCACACACCACATTCACCCTGATAACTTTTAACACATATAAGCCTAGGATGAATCCATACGCCCCACTAAAATACTGATAAAATGGCCAAGCTGAGCTGAGTGGAACGATGCAGGATATCACTCTCCTGCATGTGAGTCACGACACTGGTGCCTCTAGTGTCGTGGTTACGGTACCTCCGTAACTAGTACATAAACTGGTTGTGCTTGTATATAATGCTCAGGCAATTTATTTAGTTATTAATATGATTACTGATAAACTTAAACATATACTAGGAAAAAACATTTGACTGAAGACGGGAAATCCTAATCATGCATAGAAAGGAAGTCCTTACTGAAAGGACGGAAAATCCGTACCTCATGTCCGATAATGAAGCTGCAGGATCGACTCCGACTTCACGGATACTACATAAATAATGTACGCGAAAATAAGTTGACTGATGTTTATTTATTTTACTGCTCTTACTGTTTTCGTTGGATTAAAATTATTCTTGAAATGTTGATCGTATATAATCTGATAAGTCCTGACTGTTCGTAAATATTACTAATTTAATGTATTCGGTATTTCTGATTATCGTAAAATGTATACCCCGGTATTGCTATACATAGTAACTCGTTATTATTGAAAGTTTTCTATCTTCAAATATTTCCAATTTAATATCTTTAAATAAAATTATTTATAAATCATAAGTCTTTTTTTAATAGGATAAAAATGAAAGCTAGAATTAATTTAATTTTATTAATTTGATAAACAAAATTGGATAATATAATTAATTTATTCATATAACTCACTTAAAAAATAATTTACAAAATTAAATTAATTCGTGGTTCCCACTGTTTTGTTTATTTTCCCACTGCCAATGCAGTTTTCCCACTGCTAGTATACGGTTCCCACTGTTACTCTTAGTGTTCCCACTGTTTTGCAATCCCAAACAGCCCCTGCTGATGATGCAGACCCAAACGCACCCTTATCACCTACACTTAATGTTTTCGAACCAAAAAAAACCCTTGGATTACGCTTGTTTCCCACTGTCCTTAAACCAAACGCCACCTAATTGCCCAGTTACCCCCTGTTTGGGTTATTGACTCGCGGCTGGTCACCAAAGCATCACCGAGACCTTATAGGTCTCGGCTGTACATACCAAGAACCCACCGAGGGTCAGTGGAATGTCGGTTTTCGCGATTAACACCCAAAACCTGTCTAAAATGGATTGATTCTGGGTTTAATATTAATACTTCGTGTGTTCTTGATGTAAACCCTAAATTCATGATTTATGAAGGTAAAAGAAAGGGAACACCGTTATATGAGATTGGTGTGCTTGAGGATTAACGAAGATTCACGAACTCATAGATTAGAATCGAACCAAACCTTTTTTTTTTGAACTGGCGGCATTCCAACAACAAAACCCTAATTGGTTTTGTGTTACTGTTCGTGAGAAAAGAAAGGGGGGGTACCCCGTTTGTTTTATTTTTTTTGTACTTGGACTTGGGCTGAAAGCCCAACACTCCCTTGTTGTCTTGGTATTTGAAACGCAACCCAAGCCCGACATATGCATACTGATGTTTCCATTTCGCTTAATATTTTATGTGCTCGTGTTTTAAATCTCGTTATGTATTTATTCATTTTACTGAAAATAAATATGTACGTAATACTGAATAATTATTTTCTGAATTATTTCCGAAATAATTAATTACATCACGATCTTAATTAAACAGAGACTGTGAATTTAATATTCATGAATTTTAAACGTTGCTTACGTGTTCGTAAATAAATCCTCGTAAATATATTCTGTTGTGAATTGTTTATTAAAATTCAACTGTGTATTTAATATCATCAATTAAATACGGGTTTTACAATTCTTACCCTCTAAAAAGAAATAATTCGTCCCCGAATTAAAGACACCACTATACCGGGTTTTACAATTCTTCCCCTCTAAAAAGGAGAATTCGTCCTCGAATTAAAGATACTAAGCTGACGAAGTTATAAGAACTGATAGAACACATAAACTGAAAAGACCATTAAGCTGAAGGCTAATTCGTCTTCTAATTAAGACATAATGCTGTTGAAAGGTATAAACATGACATGACTGAAGTGAAGACGTAACGTGACATGACTGAAAAGGACATGGAACGTGACATGACTGAAAGAATATAACTGGCTTATAAAAGGAAATGGATGAGAGGTCCGGATGGACTCCTCCGTTTGTTTTATTTTTTTTTGTACTTGGACTTGGGCTGAAAGCCCAACACTCCCTTGTTGTCTTGGTATTTGAAACGCAGCCCAAGCCCGACATATGCATACTGATGTTTCCATTTCGCTTAATATTTTACGTGCTCGTGTTTTAAATCTCGTTATGTATTTATTCATTTTACTGAAAATAAATATGTACGTAATACTGAATAATTATTTTCTGAATTATTTCCGAAATAATTAATTACATCACGATCTTAATTAAACAGAGACTGTGAATTTAATATTCATGAATTTTAAACATTGCTTACGTGTTAGTAAATAAATCCTCGTAAATTTATTCTGTTGTGAATTGTTTATTAAAATTCAACTGTGTATTTAATATCATCAATTAAATACGGGTTTTACAGGAAGCATATTTCTGTCATTAGCGGATCGCTACGTGACTAAGTTTCTTGAAATATTCCACCAAAACTAACAACTGCTACTGTGAACACTATGATCGAGGGAGCTATTTATAGAGCACTTGAAGTTGATTGTACCGCAAGGAATCAAAGTGCTGGAGTTAATGGTGCTAAAGTAAATGGTGTTGAAGTTAATGGTGCTGAAGTTAATGGAGCTGAAGTTAATGATGCTGGGAATAATGATGATGTTGCTGGTCCAGTTGGGAGTGTTGCTATTGTTTTGCAGGTTCCAAGAGAATGTACGTATGCTAGTTTTAAGAAGTGTGGTCTTACTCAGTTTCGTGGTACTGGTAGTACTTTGGAATTGCGCAGATAAATTGAGAAGATAGAGAGTAGATTTGAGATTAGTGGGTGTTCTGAAGCTAATAAGGTGAAATTTGCTGCTGCTACACTTCAGGATGATGCACTGAGTTGGTGGAATGGTCAAGTGGCTACTATAGGATTAGTTGTGGCTAATGGTAGGACATGGACTGTGACTAAAGGATTATTGACTGCTAAATTTTGTCCCGGGGAGGAACTAGGACAGTTGGAAGACGAATTGAGGCACATAGTGTTATGAAACGATAATATTACTGCTTATACTAGGAGGTTTTCAGAGCTGTGTTTGTTATGTCCTGATGCTTTTGCAAATGACCACATGAATATGAAGCAGTACAATAAAGGATTGTCTAGTAATATCAAGGGTGAGACTACTTCTTCAAGACCTATATCTTTTGATGAAGCTTTTCAGATGGTGCATGCTTTAATGGATGTGTAGTTGCAAGATAAGAAAGATAACATTGTTAAAGAAATAAGAGAAAGTGGGAATCTACTCAGTCAAACCAGAATCAAGGTCAGAATCGTGAGGATTACCGTAATAACAATAACCAGAGACAAAACAGAAACCAGTATTTAAACTATGGAAGGAATAAGGGAATTCGTGCTGCCACTGTGCCTAGAGGTAATAATTTGGATCTTTTTAGTGTGTTTGTTCGTACTAGATTCAATTCGAATTGATCACGGTTTAGGGTGGACTTATCGTTTTTGGTAACTAAAAGGGGAGCTTTTGATTATCTATTTTAAACTAAAATAAATTAAGACAAATGACAATTATAAAGAGATTAAACAAATCTAGGATTTAATAAAAAGTAAATTTAAAAATAAAATAAGACAAGACAATTTAAAATTAAACTTGACAAAAATGGCGTGAAAGAAATAAACTTTGAAAAATAACTAAGTAAAATAAACCAAGGATTACGATCAGATCGCAACTATCGACCGTAACCCGAGATCGCAGCTCAAGATCGCAACTCTCGATCGCAACTTACGATTGCAACGAGCGATCCCAACGGGTGCTCGCAGTCAACGATCGCAACTAACGATCGCAATGAGTGATCGCAGTATCTGATCGCAAGTAGAAACCCTTAGGCTTATGCGATCACGATACTCGATCGGAATACTTAAAACCCTTAAGAACTTTACGATGGAATGTAAAAGTAAAATAAGCAAAAACCAAATAAGCACTTTTCTAATAAGCACTTACCAAAAACTTAACCAAATCAACATTAAGAAGAAATAAATAAGCCACGAATTAAAAAGTTTCAAAACACCAAATAAGCAAAATTTATAAAATCAACTTTTAAAAGATTAAAATTTTAAAAACATTTTATTATAAATAAGAAAATAACAAATCAATCAAAAAGCACAATAAGCTAAAACCATAAATCACAAAAAAATGATAAGAACAAAAAGATAAGCACTTTAATCAAATAAGCATAAAGATGAAACAAACTCCACGATTAATCAAATAAAACGCAAGACTAAAACAAGAAAGGAAGAATAAGATTAATATAAAAAGCTTGAATTTAAGATGAAGATTAAGATTCAAAAGTAAAAGATTAAAGATGAAAACTTGAAAACATGAAAAAAAACTAGAGAGAGAAAGTGATAACACCTACTCCTACTTACCTATTATAAAAAACTAAAAAAATGAACTCCCTCTCTCAAATGAAAGTGAGGGTCTTCTATTTATAGGGAAAGGAGTGGTTGGTGTGATGCTTCCTTCTTTCTTTCTTTTTCTTCTCGTCTTTTTAAATAACTCGTCTTTCTCGACTTTGTCTCGGGATTAGTCAAATGATAAAATGAACTTGTCTTCTAATTTTCTTCTTTTAGTAGACTTGGTTCTTCGACTTCGTCAAATTTCCGTCTTTAGACTTTTTCTTTGATAAATCTTCAGAATAGGCCATTGACTTCCGTTCTTCTTGCACTTTTTATCTTTTGACTTCGTCTTTTGTCTTTTTCTTTGATAAAAGCCCGTGAAAGCCCGTGTTTTCTTCATTTTTCATATTTTTGTCCTAAAACACAACAAAAACACAAACCACGCACAACTCCGACTTTTACAACATCAAATACACGTTTTGATCTTGTTTTTATTATAATTAAGTGGTAAAAGGATAAGTGTTTTCACAATTATTAAATCCCCTACACTTGACCATTGCAATGCCCTCATGCAATGCATAATTTCAAAGCATAGTTTAACATTTTTCATCATAAATAACCCGTCTTGGCCTTTATTAAATACTAGACACTAAGAAAACTAAAAAGATAGAAAATTACAAAATACTTGAAAGAAGAAAAAGTAAGGAAATCTAAGACATACATTAGGGCTTTGGTCATCATGAATGTTTATCACTCTCAAGTTTCACGTTTCCCATACTAAGCTTAAAAACGAGATCATTGTTATTATAAGTTAGTAAGCTAACACTCACTCATGTGGTTCAACTATTCGCTTAGACTCCCTTATTCCTAGGTGTATCTCTTATATTTTATTGTTGTCTTGAATGATCACGAGGATGCATTGTTGACTTATTTCGATAATTTATTTAGGCCGAAAATAAAATAGGACGATTTAATCAATAGTTAGCTAAAGGACAAAATCTTTTAAAACTGCTTCTTGAAACCTCAAAAAGTTCATATCCTGGCATAACTCGTTTCACGATTTGAGACCTTTCTCGGATAGATATTTGGCATTGACTTCATACTTCAAATCTTGAGAGACATTCTTGAAATAATGGTCTTCTCTTCATAGTAGGAATTTCTTCACTTTGAAGTTTCTGAGAGATTCTTCATACTTGGACCACGACTTCTTCATTTTTCTCCAATCTTTATTTGGGATTTTGATATAACGATCAGCCTCCTTTTAGGACTTGGATCTATTTATCCTCATACCTTGCTAGGGTCTTTTCGGATAGACTTCTCCATGATCTTTAGGGGAGTATTTTCTTTTCGTCGTGTGTCTTGATCCTTCATATTAATTTTTGATAAATGATTCTTCACATCACTTTGGATCTTTAGCAACAAAATGTAGCCCTCATGCCTTGTTAGGGCCTTTTTAGACTCGCCAATCTTCGCATCCTGCTTCAATAAGTTATGCCTTGGCTATGAACTCTAATTAATTTCGAGCAACTTTTAAACGATCTTGTGCTAGAAGCTAAGTAACTTTTCAAATCGTACGACATTGTTTATTGCAATTATATTATTAACAAGCGATGAGAGAAAAAGCTCATAGTTAACTCACATAAATTCATGAAAGAATACCAAACTTATAATTGACTCTATCATCTCTCGTTCTCCATAATTTAAAATCTCAAGGAATGAGACTCGTGGATGCTTAGCCTATTAAATCAAAGTTTTGGGTTTTCAAGTCATCTATAGGATCTTGCAACTTCTTAGACTTTTTCAAGTTTAGAATTCGCATTTTAAAGTTCCCTTGATAAACGACTTTCTAGGATCAATTATAGGAACTTGCGAAAAGTTCTTGTTCTTAAACCCGTATGACTTAAGACTTTCGCGTTTTAAAGTTCCCTATATAAAAGTCTAGCAAAACTTGATTTAAACACGTTAAGGATACTAGCTGGAGTAAACTTGGATAAGTAAACTCGGGTTGAGTCAAAATATTCATGACGGGCCTAATATATCAAAGATATCTAACTCATTAAAACCATTTTATTAAAATAAAAGAAAATAACAATAATAAAGGAAAATACTAGTATGCCAAAATAGATCAAATATTTTGAAAAATGTCGAAAAATCAATTTTTCGGTTAAAATGAGGACAAATACATGGAAAATCCCACTTAACTTCGATAGAATTCCCCCTACACTTAAGATAAACATCGTCCTCAATGTTTAAGCATGTGGGAGTAAAACTCCCCTACACTTAGGACATTGTACACGTTGTTTAAATCTTGCTAAGGAAGAGACAACTAAAGTGATTCCTATTTTAATATTGAAAAATATAAAATAGTGAATCAAAAGAGTTTAAGGATATAACCGGGAAGACGGGTGCATGGAATCACGGGTCATCAAAAGTGGATCTTTGAAAGCTCCAATCCCTGACCATTTTTGTTAACCGAGTCACAAGCCTGACTCGACCCCGAATTAAATGGTCCATGGGGAAACCTCTAATATAATACCAGGATCAAAAATCTTGTCCTCGGTCCCGATAAAACATAATAAATGAGAGGTCGTAGGATAAGTCTTGAAGGGTAGAAAAGTACTCTCAACATACGAAAAGTATGTGAAATCATGATCCACGGGAGGTAGGGTGGGTAAAGAAATCAAAATGTCATCCCCAAAATACCGATGATTATCACTAAGAGGCAAAGCCGTAAAGGTGTCAATCATAGAATGGTCAATGTCACCTCCCGGGTCAAAGCACTTGTGACAATCCGTCAATTTATGGTTGATATTTTATTCTCAAGTATTATTTAAAAACATTATTTTAATGTTATAATATGAAGTCACTCATTTTTGGGAAGAAATTTGGGTTTACGTCTTGAAGTATCATCGACTACGTCTAAACCGGAGTACTCTACGTTACGTGCTTACGTTTACATACACCGTTTTTGGTGACAGTCCAACATTTCAGGAAAATAAATTTATTCGTGAATATTGTTTTAGAATAAAAATTTGTGTTGGTTCATAAACTCACAAATTTACGAGAAGAGATTAGGACTTACGTTCATAATTTAACGTCCTTTACGACTAAACCGGAAACCCTAGGTTTACGTATTTACGTTTTTGAACTCCGTTTTTATGAGACAATTTTTATTAGATTCGTTTTGTGGCGTTGATTTGAAAGTCCCAAAATACAATTATTGTTGAAACTAAGACACGAAAACAATAACACACAATAGATATACTTTTCAATCGAGTAATCCTTTATTAACTATTATCAACAAAGTATTACAAAGTGTTATGAATACACCTGTTGAATAACAACAAGAAATGAACCCTAGAACAAGTAAACTTGATTCGAGACTCAAGTTTACAAGAGAACCAACGAGTCGCTGATGGACAGCTGAGGCCTCAGTGGTTCTAGTGGGAGAAAGAACTTAGATAAAGATTCCAAGCACAAGGGTTAAATCTTAACTTCTTTCTCATCCCCTATTTATAGTGGTACGAGGTTGTATCCTTAGTGGGGGTAGTTGATACGTGTCATCTTCTGAATGGAAGAGTACAACGTATTAAATGCATGTCCAAATCGAGACATGCCTTTAACTACTTTAGGTAAACAGTTCTGCCAACTGTTCACCTTTGTCCCACTAGGTCGTACTAGGCATTGACTTTGAATCTCTCGTTTTGTCCCGCTCAAAACACTTGTAAGATTCTCCCGCCTAAACTATAAGGGGTTGGATAAGCTTTGCTTGATCCAAGTCTCTAGGGTTCTTAAGTGATCTCTGAGTGTTGTCAACTCAGAGATCCTTGAACACCAGTGCATTCCTTTGACATCCCAGCTATCCATAATCGCTGGTGAGTCTGACTTCAGATTGTCTTCGACTTCTCTGACGTTGTCTTTGACTTGAATGATCCTGGTGTGCCAGCTGAGGCTTTGCCTTCCACTGGTCTAGTCTCTGTCGCTGGTCCTCTCAGCGACCTTTCAACACTTAGTCTAATTTAAACAAATCTAGACAGGGCCATAGTTAAAACTTTCATTGGCCCAACAATCTCCCCCTATTTGTTTATAAATTATACTAAGTCTAAAATTATTGTAAGTGAGTACACAGCTTCTTCTTACACATAATTTAACAAACATACCTCAAAGTTTTATTAAACAGAATGAACCTAGTCTATTACAATAGCACCCTAAGGTGAAAACATCAACAAAAATAAATAGGTTCTTCAACGATCAAGGCCTTGATCACAGATTCTCTGGGCTTCGACTTTGTCACTCCTAGAGTTAATGACAAGTTCAATTTCAAAATCGAACTCATCAGCTTCTTTGCAATTCCTTAGGATGCCCTGCTTGAGTCTGATTAGCTGAATGGTTGATGCCAGAGGTAGCTCATTCAAACGCTGAAAAGCATAATCACAGTTACCATTCATAAATACCATACCTACCTCTGGCTCAGTGTAAACTTGGCCTCCTATGGGTTTGGTGATTTCCTTGGGAAGGACCAAGTTTCTGAGCATCCCATCGACCACTACATCTTCAGTGACCAACCTTTCGGTCAGAGGCCCCATTGGTGTTTTCCTTTTTCTTTGTGCCTGAGAAGATGATTGAGAGGAAAGCTGTGGAGGTAGGGGTACCTTCAGCTTCTTTGCAGTATCTCTTACCCAATTGAGTTTTGCTTGAATGTTTTTCATCATTTGGGCAGGACCAGGCCCAGTCTTCTTTTGGGCAAGAGATAGTATTTCCAACCACTCAGAGAGGCTCAGATCTCTGAGTTTGAAGTCGCTGGAGACTTTATAATTCTGCATGTCATTCTCCCTATAAATGGTCATTACCACCTTTTTGTCTTTGTCAGTGAAGCATGTGTACTTAGTGATACGACCGGGTTCAGATCTCTGGTTGACCAGTGTTTGATATTCTGTTAGGAGGTTGTTCCTCTTAACCTCTATTTCCTTGAGTTTGGCCAGTTGAGCTTTCTTAGCAGTGGGAGAGAGCTTGTCCAGAGCTTCTTTGCTCCTTAGTTCAGCAGCCCTGATATTTGCTAACCTTTGATGTTCAAGGATTTGGGCTTTAGCTTACTCTAGGGTGAGTGGTGGTTCATCAGCGCTTTTGAATTTGTTGAGGTCAGAGTTTTTGGAGGGTTTGGCTGTGGATCCACCTTCAGCTTGAAGGGAGTGTAGGGTAATTTCAGGTTGCTCAACTGCAATCCCTTTACCTTTATCTTTCGCAGAATCAGCAGCAGACTTGAAGGATCTCAGTGGAGTGGGTGTTGGTATTTCAGGTGTAGGCTGTTTCTTCTGCTGCTCCCCCGTAGGTACAGCATCATCAGCTTCTTCTTCAGAAGAGGAGACAGACTTCTCCCCCTCAGGCATAGCCCCAGCAGGTGCTTTGCCTCAACCTGCCTTATTGAAACGAAGGAACTCCTCGTGAACAAATATGCAAATTTCCTTAAGTTCACCTTGGAGAAGTTCCTGAAGAAGAAGTCTTGAGGGTGCAGCGGCCTGAGCTATAGCTGCAACACTTGCCTTTACCGCTGAGGTTAGAACAGATGGTATGTACGTATGAAGACTCTGGCTGAGTAGGTCAGGTAGTTGTGCCTTCAGAGCGTTGTTCAGCAGTTGCGGAAGCATTGCGGTCATGGAAGACTCCACTGATGAAGTTAGTGATGTTTCTAAGTTTGTAGTAAGCTCCTCAGCAGCATGAGTCAGGGTCTGGATTTCAGAGAGAAGAGCTTCGTTTGTGACTTTGGGTTTCGTGATGCTGATATCCCCTCTCTTTTCCCATAAAGCCTCAGCAGCCAGTTCCTGTAGATTTTTCATTCGTGGGACTTGTGTTGACTTGCGTGAGAGTAGGTATTCCAGGTGTTGCTTAGCCCCCAGCTCCATGACACTTGGCAAGGTGGGAAATGGAACAGGTGCAGGGGAGCTAAGTCTCTGTTCCCATAGCCTTTTGGCAGCTAGTTCTTGAACATTAGGAAGGGAGGGGACAGAGACCGGTGTCAGCTCAATGGAGGACAGGTTGTAGTCATCAGTGCTCATTTCCTCAAAGTCAGAGGTGAAGGGGCCTTCCTCTATAATAAGAACTTCATCATCAGGCAGAGATTCGAAGTCTGAGAGGGCATCAAGATCAATTGTGGCACCTTCAGCGGAATTGTCATCAGCAATCAAGTAATCATCATTGTTAAGTTGTTCCTGATGAAGATTGTGAGCCTGTGATAAGAGTTATTAGTAACCAGTTGTGAAAAATAATGCAGTTATAGATCGCCAGTCGCTGCCCCTAGGAAAGTTGGGTGTGATTATCCAGCCCCCCTAAGGATTTCTCCTTGGGACTCTTTTAAGTGTGAAATAGGTATGTTAAGGATCGCCATTCGCTGCCCCTAGGATAGCTGGGTGTGATTATCCAGCTCCCCCTGAAGGATTGATCCTTGGGACTCTTTTAATGTGAAATAAAAGTGTTGAAGGATCGCCATTCGCTGCCCCTAGGATAGCTGGGTGTGATTATCCAGCTCCCCCTGAAGGATTTCTCCTTGGGACTCTTTTATTTGTGAAACATGATATGGGAATGGTCGCCTTTCTCTGCCCCTGGGATAGCTGGGTGTGATTATCCAGCTCCCCCTGAGGGATTACTCCCTGGGACTCTTTTGATTGTGAATAAAATGAGGGTAAAGGTCGCCTTTTATCGCTGCCCCTAGGAAGACTGAGGGTGATGATTCAGTCTTCCCAAAAGAATAAATTCTTTGGGACTCTTTTATTAATGAGGGGACCCAGAGTCAGTGAAAGGTGCAGAGACTCTGAGTCGGGACTTATATGTGCTTAGGTTGTTATTTGACAAAAGCACAGTCCAGAGGGTGAAGGATCATCGGGGTGCGTTAAGAGCACAAGTGAATCACTTCCTAGTGAAGACAGAGTGTACAGAAAATCCTAGTGGATCTATGTGCTGACACAGACACTCTAAGAGTTGAGGCAAACTCTAAATTACATCACTCTCTCCTAAAGACAATGAGAGTGAATGTATGTGGACCTCTGAAAGAAATAAGGGACAAACTAATACCTGAGTGATATCAGCGTGGGAAGGGATCTTAGTCGTCTTCGCTGACTTGGAGACACTAGACACAGGTTGTTTGTCAGCAATGGGCTCTTCGACCACATCCTCCAGAGAAGGGGATGGGTTCTTCTTTGTCCTTATCTTCTTCGAAGGATTAACAGAAGGGGTTTCAGAGGAAAGGGTGATGTTTTTCCTCTTCTTCTTCTTTTCCTTGAGCTCCTTGGGCTGAGAAGTAGATTGCACAGAGGTCTTGGACAGAGACTTGTCAGCCATACTTTCAGCATTCACCTCAAGATGAGGGATCAAGGGCTCGTCATCCTCAGCAAGTAACCCAGCGATTTTCATCATATGCCTGGTAAGAGGCACTTCATCTTCAGTTGGAGCTTTCAGTGATGCAGCGGTGATATGATGAGAGGGAAAGGAGTGTAGAGTGTCATCAGTGTATGAGTCACCAAGAATATTTTCTAAGACAAGAGAGAGATATCTGGTGTAGCAGATGGTGGCCCCACGGTTCTTCTTCCCTTTGTTTTCCAACTTAGCAATGAGATCGGTGTAAAGAATGTGAGCGATCCCCATGTCCAAACCCCAGATTAAGCTGTAGGCAATGGCCAGTTGGGAGCCATTCAGTTGGTCGTGAGAGCCAGTGTTCCCTCCCAGACATTTGACAATGTACAGCATCAGCGTTCTCCATGTGGGAGAGAAGTAATTGACCTTAATGAGGGATTTGCTTTGGAAGCCAGCAGCAGTGAAAGGTTTTTCCTGATCATCATGAGGCTGAAGGGTGGCCAGAGCTTTTCTCACTGTGGCACTGGTGGGTAAAGCTGATATATTGTTGTTGTAAGGGAGTCCAATGGCTGTGGCAAAGGTAGTGAAATCAAAGGTGAGAGGTTGAGGATGGGTGGAAAGGTTGAAGGTGATTTGGGAAGAGGATGGATCGACTTCAGCGCTGTACCAGAACTCTCGAAGGTATTGATAGTAACAAGTGGAGGGTTCCTTGGTGATAGCTTCGCCAATGGTGGAGTTCTTGAGGAATTGGAACAACGGATGGTAGAGTGGGTTGTTGTGTTCAAGAAGGGCCACACAGTTATTTAAAGCAATCTTGCCATCTGAGATCTCGAAATCAACGTTTGTGGCGGCTTGTACAACGAAGGTTTGGTTTGGTGAAGAAGACGCCATTGTTGTGAGTTTGAAGGTGGTGAGAGAATGGAGAAGATGAGAAGGAATGTGTGAGAGAAGATTTTCAAAGTGACAAAAAATAATTTTGGGTCAAGGGTTTTGAAAGGTTTAGCCGTTTTCCAATAAGAGCATTAAATGGAAAGATTAACCTTTTTCAGAAACTCGTGGGTCCCCTTGACCTTTCATGGTATACTTGTCCCCTTGGAAAGCGGGAAAGTTGGTGGCATAAAGAGACAATCATTTGAATTTAATATCTGATTAAAAACATTCCCATTGAAATGTAACTACCTCGTTACATTCAATTCCCTTAAATGCCCAGAGACAGAGGTCAACAACCGATTTACTTCCCAATATTGAGCATTCCCAGCTCAGCGACCAGCCTAGTAAAGCTTGGCTCAGCCAGCGGCTTGGTGAAAATGTCAGCGAGCTGGTACTCAGTGGGTATGAAATGTAGCTCAATATCACCTTTTAGAATATGGTCTCTAATAAAGTGATACCTGATGTCAATATGTTTGGTTCTGGAATGAAGTACCGGATTATTGGAGATGGCTATGGCACTGGTGTTGTCACAGAATATGGGAACCTGCTCATAATTAATACCATAGTCAGCCAGCTGACTTTTCATCCAGAGAACTTGAGCACAACAACCAGCGGCCGCAACATATTCAGCCTCAGCTGATGACATAGCCACAGAGTTTTGCTTCTTTGCACTCCAGCATACCAACTTTCCTCCAAGGATTTGACAGCTACCAGAGGTGCTCTTTCTGTCAAGGCAGCACCCAGCATAATCTGAGTCGGAGTAAGCTTTGAGGTCGAAGCCTGAACCATTTGGGTACCAGAGGCCCAATGAGGGAGATCCTTTCAAGTACCTGAAAATTCTTTTGACAGCTACAAGGTGGGATTCCTTGGGGTTAGCTTGGTACCTAGCACAGAAACAAGTGGAGAATTGTATGTCTGGTCTGCTTGCTGTGAGATACATTAGTGACCCAATCATGCCTCTATATAAGGTCTCATTAACAGAGACCCCTGAGTCATCAGCTCCCAAGTTGTTGGGAGGAAGCATGGGGCATTTCACTGATGCACAATCAGACAGATCATACTTCTTGAGCAAATCTCTAACATACTTTTCTTGACAAATAGAAATTCCTTTTGAATTTTGTTTGATTTGAAAACCCAAGAAAAAGGTTAGTTCCCCCATCATGCTCATTTCATATTTTTTGGTCATAAGTTTGGCAAATTGTTTGCTCAAGTTAACATTGGTTGAACCAAAAATTATGTCATCCACATAAATCTGTACTAATATGACGTCACCCTTGGACCTATAGGTGAACAAGGTTTGGTCAATGGTACCTCTGACAAATTTATTTTCAAGTAGGAATTTAGAGAGAGTTTCATACCAGGCTCTAGGCGCTTGTTTCAGCCCATAGAGTGCTTTGTGAAGTCTGCAGACATGATTGGGGTAGTCACTGTTTTCAAACCCTGGAGGTTGACTGACATATACTTCCTCTGCAAGTTTTCCATTAAGAAAGGCACTCTTCACATCCATCTGATAAACCATGAAACCCATATAAGCTGCAAAGGCTAGGAAGATCCTAATGGCTTCCAATCTGGCCACTGGTGCGAAGGTTTCATCATAATCAATTCCTTCAGATTGATTGTATCCCAGCACCACGAGCCTAGCCTTGTTTTTTACAATCATACCAGCTTCATCCCTTTTATTTCTGTAGACCCATTTTGTTCCAACCACTTGCTTACCAGCTGGAGCTTTAACCAGAGTCCACACCTTGTTTCTCTTGATCTGATTGAGTTCATCTTGCATGGCAACAACCCAGCCTTCATCAAGCAGAGCAGCAGCCACGTTCTTAGGTTCATCCTCAGAGAGAAAATTTGCAAACAGGCATTCATTTGCAGAGGCGGTTTCCAGAGTTTTTAATTTTCCTCTGGTGGTGACTCCCTCAGAGGGTTCTCCAAGAATATTAACTAGAAGAATATCTTGGTTCCTACTCCATTTGGATTGTGGAGCAGGAGTCTCTGTGGGATCAGGAGTCACTTCAAGTTCAGGGAGTGATGGAGGTTCATCACATGTAATCTCTTCGTCCATGATCTCTTCATCTGATTGAATATCTAAAGTGACAGGATCAGCATTTTCTTCAGAGATTTGAGTAAGAGATTCAACACCAACAGTCTCTGGAGTGATGTCAGAGATGGAGTGAGGATCAAAAGCCTGAACATATGGGAGATCCTTGTGACGACTTTGAGATGAATCCTTGGGATTTGAGAAATCATCTTTGGGATAAGATTTGACTTCGTTGAAGTCAATGTCACACTCCTCTGAGTTGGTGTGTGTTATGACAGCGTCAGCTTCATTAAAGGTGACATGAATGGACTCTTCTAGTTCTTGTCTGCGAATATTGAATACTCTGAAGGATCTGGAGGTGGGAGAGTATCCAAGGAAGAATCCATCATCTGATTTTTCATCAAATTTACCCAGGTGATCTTTGTAATTGTGAATGAAAACAGGGCAACCAAAGACATGGAAGTAGCTTACATCAGGGGCTCTCTTCCTATACACTTCATAAGCGGTCTTGCCATGTCTCTTCACAATAATGGATATGTTTTGTGTGTAGCATGCTGTGTACACAGCCTCACCCCAGAATTGTTTAGGAAGTCTAGATTCGCTGAGCATTGTTCTGGCAGCTTCAATGAGTGTTCTGTTTCTTCTTTCAGCGACACCGTTTTGTTCAGGGGTTCCTGGGTTTGAGAAGTTCTGTGATATACCCTTTTCATCACAAAAGGCTTCCATGGCATGGTTTTTGAATTCTGTGCCATTGTCGTTTCTGATAGCCTTTACCCTGCAGTCATTGAGGTTTTCTATTTCTCTGATGAAGGACATGATTCTTTCAGCAGCATCACTCTTTCTCTTAAGAAAGAATACCCATGTGTATCTGGAGAATTCATCTAGAATGACCAAGGTATATTTGTTGTGATTGAGGGATTGAGGTTTAACTGGTCCAAACAAGTCCATGTGAAGAAGATGAAGGCACTTGTTAATGGAGAATGATTGTTTTGTTTTGAATGAAGCTTTGTGATGCTTCCCTTTCTCGCAGGCTGAGCAGGGTCTGTCCTTGCTGAAGGTCAAAGAGGGAAGTCCAGCTACCAAGTCATTCTTTGCCAGTTTGTTGATGTTTTTGAAGTTGAGATGGGAGAGTCTCTTATGCCAGAGCCAGTTTTCGCTATCAGATGCTTTGGCAAAGAGACAGGTGTTCTCTCCTTCAGGGGATGATGTCATGTCAATGACATAAACATCCCTTCTTCTGGGTGCAATTAGAACGACATCATCGTTCTGATTGAAGATAGTTCCTTGGGTCTTAGAGAACAGAACCTTGAACCCAGCATCGCAGAGTTGACTAATGCTGATTAGGTTGTGCTTCAAACCATTTACATAAGCGTCCCTTGTGAAGGTTAATCCATTGCAATCCACTGAGCCATATCCTTCAGTGGCCCCTGAGGAGTCATCCCCAAAGACTACTTTTGGACCAGGCTCCTTCTTATATCTATGCAGATATTGTTTAATTCCTGTCATGTGTCTGGAGCACCCGCTATCCAAATACCAAACAGATTTCTTTAGGTATGCCTACATAGATATAACAAACCAGATTAGTTTCTATGATGAACCCACTTTCCAGTGGGTCCATGCTATCGCTGACTGGCGACATTGGGTCTTCTGGGCCTTTCTCCCCCTCTTTGGTTGCAATCCCTGGTTTCATGTCGCATGCTGCCACAGATGTCACAACCAGGGTAATGTTCACACTCATCAGAGTGGTGGTCATAAAAGCCACAATATTTGCAGGGAGGATTAGGCCTGTATCCCTGAGAACTTTCTCTGGATTTTGGTTGCTCAGGTCTTCTAGAGGGCCTGTGAGGGGTTTTAGATCTAAGCTGTGTTCGAGTTCTTTGAACAGCGATGATCTCCTCATGCTCTCTAGAAGAGTGTTCAGTGGACTCACATGTGATACACTTAGGTCTCTTGGAACAATCATCTGAGGAATGATTTTTGAACCCACAGTGTTTGCAAGGCCTGAATAGCGTTCTCCCCTTTGAGCTGCTGGAGCTTTCACCAAGGGAGTTAACAGAAGGACTGTTATCCTTGGGGTTGATTTTTTCTTTCAACCCTTTTACCTCTTCCATCAGGGTGAGGAGAAGTTTCTTGGTGGGAGATAACTCTTCGGTGGAAGAAGTGGGTATGTCAGTGTTTTTGGCCACATAAACCTTCTTGTGTGCTTTATCAGCAACTTTGGAAGTGAGGTTCCCAGAGGTTTTGAGAACTGGTTTTGGGCCAAGCAAGGAATCTGATGGGTTAGCACCAGCAAGTTTGGGAGTAGCTGATGCGTCAGATTCTTTGTCAGAGTCCTTCTCAACCACAGAGGTGGAGAGAGGAGAAGTGACTTCTGATGGGACAAATTTAACACTGGGCACTGGAATGTGGTTTTTGAACCTACCCTTACCCCCTATGGCTTGAACCACATTTCCTGGAATGGTTTCAGCAACTATTTCTTCTACAGTGGACTGGGCAAGGTTCCATTTTTCAATGGTTTTTCTCAACTCAGAGTTTTCATCAGCTAAAGATTCATTTTCAATGGACAACTTGCTGACCTCATTTTGAAGTTGATTAGCGATGTTCACAAAAGGTTTGAGATTAGCTAATTCAGATTGACAAAGACTCAACTCATTTTTGAGATTTTGAAACTTATTTAACAGATTTTTCCTTTGTTCTTCAACAAAATGGAGGTCAACTAAAGTGTAATCACTGACATGGTCTCTGTCAGGACCCTCAGGCATGGAAAGTAATCTTTGTACCTTTTTCATAGTGATGTCAACCCATTGACCTGATCTAGCTTCATTTTTACCAACCGTTGGTTCTTCATCAGCAACAGCCATGAAGGCTCTGACGGTGGTGGTTCCTTCATCCTCAGAGGTGAGGGGTTCATCATCCCAGTCAAAAGAAGCAGCTATTAGACCTTTTTCAGTCTTTTTGTTATCCTTCTTCTTGGCAGCATCATCAGCTTTCTGATTGAGTTTGATCAGCTCAGCTTTCAAGGCCTTGTATTTTACCTTGTAGTCCTATTTACCCTCAGAGTCACTTCTTTTTGCTGGGGGTTTTGCTGGATGATGGAAAACTGGGAGAAGATGTCTTGTTTGACCAGCAGTCCTTTTGGAAATGACCAGTCTTTCCACAAGTGTAACATGACACTTTGGATTTGTCAATCTTGGCAGCACCAACTCTACCAGATCTTTTGTAGTATCTCTTCTGGTCAGCTAAGAGGGCTCTGTCATGGAATTCAGCATGTAATTCATCAAGGAATTCTTGACTACTTCTTGTGTCTTCTTCCACGTCAGAGTCACTATCCTGAAAAGAGTGGTTAGCAACAAGAGCTTTTGACCCAGATATAGGAGAAGTAAACCTATCAGTCTCTGATTTGTAAATAGAGTCAATCAGTCCTTCTTCATAATTATATCTACCAAATAGTTGAGCAAGAGTATCATTTTTTATGGCATTATTTGCTCTCAGGGTTTGGTTAAGGCTAAGCCATTTCCTAGGTAAGTTGTTTACAAATGTGGCATTAACCTCAGCCTTGGGTAGTACAACACCATTGTTACCTAAATCATTCAGCAAGATCTTAAGTCTAGTGTAAGTTTGAGAAACAGTTTCAGTTTCCAAGGCTTTGAAAGCGTTAAACTTAAGTCTTAATGCTTGGATTTTGGTCTCTTTAGTCTCTTCTGGTCCTTCATACCCTAGAACCAACTCAGTCCACATTTCTTGTGCGGTATTGCACTTGATGATGGACTTCATAATGTTCTTGGGTAGGCAAGAGACTATTATACTTTTAAGTCTCTTGTCCTGGTTGGCCAGACGTCTATCAGCGGGAGACCATTGCTTAACAGGTTTCTTAATGGGTCTCTCTGGTGTAGAGGAAATAGCCAGTGGTACATACGGACCATTTTCTAAGATTTCAAACAAGAAGGGTTCTAGGCCATCTAAGTATATAAGAAATTCACTTTTCCAACTTGAGAAATCTTCTTCATCAAACGCTGGAACATTAGACACATGTGACCCTCCACGATTATCAAGAAGTTGTGGAAGATCATCCTCATTTACACCAGTGCTTACAACGGGTGTAGGCATGGTAGTAGATGTGGTGGCTGGAGCGTTTGTTGAAGTATTTGCTTGGTTAGATTGACCAAACGGTGGTGGGATAGTTTCAATCATATTTGGATCTTGATTTTAAAACTAGAACGGTTTTTAGAAAGGTTTTATAAATCAAACCGCTCTGATACCAATTGAAAGTCCCAAAATACAATTATTGTTGAAACTAAGACACGAAAACAATAACACACAATAGATATACTTTTCAAACGAGTAATCCTTTATTAACTATTATCAACAAAGTATTACAAAGTGTTATGAATACACCTGTTGAATAACAACAAGAAATGAACCCTAGAACAAGTAAACTTGATTCGAGACTCAAGTTTACAAGAGAACCAACGAGTCGCTGATGGACAGCTGAGGCCTCAGTGGTTCTAGTGGGAGAAAGAACTTAGATAAAGATTCCAAGCACAAGGGTTAAATCTTAACTTCTTTCTCATCCCCTATTTATAGTGGTACGAGGTTGTATCCTTAGTGGGGGTAGTTGATACGTGTCATCTTCTGAATGGAAGAGTACAACGTATTAAATGCATGTCCAAATCGAGACATGCCTTTAACTACTTTAGGTAAACAGTTCTGCCAACTGTTCACCTTTGTCCCACTAGGTCGTACTAGGCATTGACTTTGAATCTCTTGTTTTGTCCCGCTCAAAACACTTGTAAGATTCTCCCGCCTAAACTATAAGGGGTTGGATAAGCTTTGCTTGATCCAAGTCTCTAGGGTTCTTAAGTGATCTCTGAGTGTTGTCAACTCAGAGATCCTTGAACACCAGTACATTCCTTTGACATCCCAGCTATCCATAATCGCTGGTGAGTCTGACTTCAGATTGTCTTCGACTTCTCTGACGTTGTCTTTGACTTGAATGATCCTGGTGTGCCAGCTGAGGCTTTGCCTTCCACTGGTCTAGTCTCTGTCGCTGGTCCTCTCAGCGACCTTTCAACACTTAGTCTAATTTAAACAAATCTAGACAGGGCCATAGTTAAAACTTTCATTGGCCCAACATGATTCATAATTTATAAAAACGTTTTTCGTAAAACGACCCGAGGGCACGTAAATAGAGGAAACTAGAATCGAGGAGTACCCGTAAATTAGTGGAGATGAGACAAGTTTACACTTGCCTCACCCCCACTATGGGTGGCAAGCCTTAGCCAACACACCATATGTGGTGTCAAGTTTATATATACACTAATGACACATGTCCTTAGTGCATACACAAACCACCAAACTAACAAAACTAGCGACACCATAAACCTTTTCTCATTTCATACATGCAAAACCACTCAAACACTCTCTTCTCTCTCTATGAACGTCCATAGCCACCCTCCAATCACCATTTTCATCAAATTTTAACCATAAACAAAGGCTATAATCAACATATGTTGAAGCCTACTTGAAAAGATGAAGATTGGAGGTGATTATAACATGTGAAAATGATTTTTCATGGAGGTCTTTGGGCTGATTTTCAAGAAGGAGTTTAGGGCTGTTTTAATGGAGGTTTTCATCCATTTGAAGGACTCAAGAAGTTTCCTTGCTAAAGTTTAAGATTTGTTAACAAGGAACCAAGCCTTGTTCATCAAAATCCCATCTTTTCATCATCTTGGTGGTATATAGATTATTTCTCCCTATCATATTGTTATTTTGAATATGTAATCTTGTATTTTCTTCAATTATGTATATGTATATGATGATGAATGATGATCAAAAATATTATGTCGGTATCAGGTGTTTATAAACTTGGTTAAAAAGATTGAAAACTACATGTAAAAGTGGTAAAATCTTGCTTAAATAAGTAGGCTGTATAAAAACAGTAAAGAACCTTATGTTAAACAGATAAAATGGCATAGATGAATTAATATACATTAAGTTATAAGACTTGTACACATGTGAGAGTTGGCCATACAATGGAATCTTTATAATGAGTGAGATATGATCAAAACAAAATTGAAGTGTAAATCTGAGTAGTCTGTTTTGGACGGACTGTTAGGGACATTTAGAGATAGATTGAGGAGTAAATCTGAGTTAATTGTATCACATATCATGTAGTTTATGGTTTCCAAAAATGAGCTTCTATCTCCTTGTAAAACTCAAGATATGGTAAAAATGGTGAAAGTGAAAATAATAATCAGATTTGTAAAATAAAAGTATATAGTATAATATTAGCACTCAAGTAAATATAATATAAAATGTATACCTAAAACCAATAACTTATATATTACATATAAATAAGTATGTACTTTAATAAATACAAGGGACATTTTATAAAAATGGCAATTTGATAAGTTTTATAAGTTATAAAACTATAAACATAAGTTTTACGTCTTTTCGGCTAAAACCGAATAGTTAACGTTTTCGTCAATTAAAACTTAGACGGTTGGACCCGTCTAATGTAAACTTTTTATAACTCATATACTTGTGTATAAGTACATGTTACAAGTGAAAATGATAAAACCCGATCTTTATAACATATGGACATTAACGGGCCAAAATAGCCTTATTGGACTATTAACCCGATAAGTTTAGCTAAACACTAATGGACTTACTCAATGGGCTTAACCCACTTGGGCCCAACATATGAGTAAAGACCTGATATTAATAGTATAAATGGACAAATATAAAGAGTTGAACTCTTAATGGGCTTTTAGTGGGCTTATTGGGCCTTGACATGTAAACAAGTTAAACTAGTGAAACTAGTATAAAAATTTACCAACACATGACACTATAATGAGTAAACAAAGATGTACAATCCTACTTGATCATCATAGTTATGATTTTTGTGACGACACGTTATGATTTTTATAAAGTCATTGGACAAGAGTCTAAGACGAGTATTATTTGTCTAGGTTTCCGTGATTGTAGCACGTACCATACAACCGAATCGCCGATAACCGCCTTTCCTAATCAACGTGAGTTCATAGCCTCGCACTCTTTTAAATGTTTTTATGAAATGTTTTATACACCCGCGAGGGAGATAACATGTTAGTTTTGATAAAATAGGACATCATTTGTCCCGATTGTTTGTTTATTGATTTGGACCCGAATGATTGTATGACCCGATGAATGATTATATGACCCGATGTATGAAATAAAATGGATTATTAAAGTTAGGTTATGTCACTAAAAGTCCCATTAGCATGAAATGTGAACAATCGGGATTTGGTAGACGCTTATGCATATAATAGTACTATTTGGGTACGATCACCCCAGTTCGCACCTTGACAGTTGATCTCCATCGTGCCACATTGATTGGTAAGCGGATTTATGTATGAGAAGATTTATATAAGCGTGATTATTGTGACGACACGTTGTTTTAGATGGGCAAATGAGTTTCGGGTTACCTACCCGTTGTTTGTTAGAGTAAGGTAGCAATGTAAGTCTTAGATTTCCTTAAACTCTATGAATTCACTCGGCGTTTTCGCTGACCTTTTCTTTTAACATGTTTTATCTCAGGTACTTGAAGGTATGTCTCGAGAAGACGACAAGAATTTATGGCCCGCACTTAAATAACAATTTCCATTCAAATGTTTTGTAAAATTGTATGAAATACTATGACTTGGGACCTATGTAATTTGATATTTATGGATGGAAAATGCTTTATTATTAAACGACGTGATTTTTAAGCGTTGTCTATGATTTGAGTAATGTGTTATCCCGTAACACCAACGACTCGACCCGTGTTCCCGTGTTTCCCGTGTACCCGGTTCCTTCGATAAGTTTTTGCTATTGTGATTCAATTTTGTATATAAATAAAACAAATAAATGTAATCACTTTAGTTGTCCTTTCCTTAGCTCGATTTTAAACAACGTACTCAATGTCATAAGTGTAGGGGAGTTTATTCTCCCACATGCTTAAACATTGAGGACAATGTTTATATTAAGTGTAGGGGGGCCTTCTATCGAATTTTAGTGGGCTTTTCCATTAATTTGACCCCATTTAACCGGAAAATTTTAAAATTTTTCAACGTTTTTCAAATTTTTAATCTATTTTGGCCTAGTAATATTTTTATTTATTTTCTTTCCTTTTATTATCACATCGAATAATTTCCATTTCAAGAACAAAGTAAAAAAAATAAATAAATAAATAAAATGGTTTTAACAAGTTTAGATGTCTTTGATATATTAGGCCCGTCGTGAATATTTTGACTCAACCCGAGTTTACTTATCCAAGTTTACTCTAGCTAGTATCCTTAACCATATGGACCTTAATTGGTTTATTAGGCTAAGCATCCACGAGTCTCATTACTTGAGATTTTAAATTGTGGAGAACGAGAGATGATAGAGTTAATTATAAGTTTGGTATTCTTTCATTAACTTATGTGAGTTACTTATGAGCTTTTTCTCCCATCGCTTGTTAGTAAATATATTTGCAATAAATAAGGTTGTACGATTTGAAAAGTTACTTAGCTTCTAGCACAAGATCGTTTAAAATTTGCTAGGTATTAATTAGAGTTCATAGCCAAGGCATAACTTATTGAAGCGGGACGCGAAGATTGGCTTATCCAAAAAGGCCCTAACAAGACATGAGGATACCCGAGTCCAAAAAGGCCCTCACAAGGCATGAGGATTCACTTTTTGCTAAAGATCCTAAGAGATTGTGAAGATCATTAATCCAAATCAATATGATGGATCAAGACACACGACGAGAAGCAATTACTCCCCTAAAGATCATGGAGAAGTCTATCCAAAAAGACCCTAACAAGGTATGAGGATAAATAGATCCAAGTCCGAAAAGGAGGCGGATCGTTGTATATCAAAATCCTAAATAAAGAAGAGGATAAATGAAGAAGTCGTGGTCAACGTTTGAAGCATCTTTCACTCCTTGTGAAGACGTATACCAAAATGAAGAGAAGACCATAACTTCAAGATCGTCTCTCAAGATTTGAAGTTTGAAGTACAAGCCAAATATCGGTCCGAGAAAGGTCTCAAATCGTGAAACGAGTTATGCCAAGATATGAACTTTATGTGGTTTCGAGAAGCAGTTTTAAAAGATTTTGTCCTTTAGCTAACTATTGATTAAATCGTCCTACTTTATTTTCGGCCTTATAAAATTATCGAAATAAGTAAAAAATGCATCCTCGTGATCATTCAAGACAAAAATAAAATACAAGAGATACACCGTAGGAATAAGGGGGTCTAAGTGGTTAATTAAACCACATGAGTAAGTGTTAGTTGTGCTAACTTGTGGTTTCAATGATCTCGTTTTTAAGCTTGGTATGGGGAACGCGAAACTTGAGGGTGATTTATATTCATGACACTAAAGCCCTAATTCAAGTCTTAGATTTCTTTACGAGTTTTTTCCATCGAATAATTTCCATCAAATAATTTTTATAACTTTTGTTTCCTTTCAAGCTCTAATCTTTTCATCGTAGTAGTAGTAGTAATAATAATAAAGGCCGAGATGGATTAATTATGAGAAAAATGTAACTTTATGCTTTATAATAATGCATTGCATGCGGTCATTACAATGGTCAAGTGTAGGGGATTTAATAAGTGTATAAACACTTATCCTTTTGCCACTAAAATCAAGGAAAAACAAGACCTAATCATGTGTTTAATGTCGTAAAAGTCGAAATTACGCGTGGTTTTGTGTTTTTGTGTGAAACAGGTACAAATGATCAAAAGGAAAGAAAACACGAGGTTTCACGGTCAAACATTAAAGAAAAGTCCAAGAAAAAGACGAAGACAAAGTCAAAAGACCAATAGTGTGCCAAGATCATGAAACCCGACAAAATCGATACGATTTTGAAGAAAAGACCAAAATGCCAAAGATCAAGTCGTTTTATTCGAGGATTTAATTTGTCAAAGTTATTGGGCCTAAGCCCAATTCTTTATTTTGCACAAGGTGGGACGGATGGATACTTGGGCTTCTAAAGCCCATTTACACAATCAAAATAACAAATGGAATGAAAATTTGGCTGTTTGATAAATTGATGGTCAGCAAATTTAGTCAACCCCCAACTTTCCCCCAAACGCTTAATAAATAAAACAGTTACCCCAACTCCACTCATCCCCATTCTTGACCGGTCAACACCCACAATCCCACATTAATAAAATACTAACGTTTTTTTAAAATAACCCTACACCTACCCTCACTTCACCCCACACGGTCAAACCCTCACATTTATTCTCCTTACCCACGTGTACCCATCCCCCAACCGTTACCCCCATTCCCCAAATAAATAAATAAACTTTCTTTTACCCCATTACACGTTTTAAAACGCAATGACCTGTCAATCCACATGCGGTCAAACACCCCACACCCTCAAATAAATAATTTTCATTTACCCCAATACCACATTCGATATTAACAAAGTCACCCACCTTCACTTTCTTCTCCACCATTTTACACAGCCACCAAAACCCTAATTTTTACCCTAACAAAAATTACCCACTATTATTTGGGGCTTTTTGTTTAAGTGTGTGATTCACACGAATCTAAATTAAATCCCCACCTTTTTCGCAGCATACACTCAAGGAGTGGTCCTCAAATCCGAATCCTACGTGGCTAATATTTTGATTTTGATTGGTGGAAACAAATCACCAATACCAAATCCACCAATGATATAAGGCCACCTCAACACACAAGAAACACAAAAACGCCACAAGGGCAATCCGTGTGCCCTAGAGTGATTTTCCACCGCTGATGAAGAAAGAGAATGCAAAATGACGAATTTAACGGCCTGGATAATTTGCTTGAAGATGAAGCTATGGAGAGGATTTGAGGGTTTCTCCTAACAAAACCCCCAATATAGCACTTTTCTTATTTTTAATTTTCAGTAAACTAGGTTTTAGATTTAAATTTGTATTTTTATTTTCAGCAAATGTAATTTTGATTATTGATTAATGAAAAGTTGTTATTTTGATTAATTTTAGTCTCTTTAAATTTTATGTCAATTTTATTCCTCTTTAAACTGTTTTTTTATATTACTGTTGGTGTATTTCATTCGATTTAATTAAAAAGAAAAAAAATAATAAAAAAATATAAAGGAAAGTGAATATAATCTTCCTCACTGGGAAGATTAAAAAAAAGTAGGGACTACTGTTTGGATCGATTTGATCGAGAGGGTACTTTTGGTTCGATAGATTTGGTCCAAGACGATGAAGTTGATGCTTTGAGGTGGTGTTCGATTTGTTCAAAGACGGCTCAGCGCCGCTTCTTCGACCCAACGGATTCGACATTAGGTTCTCTCAATCTCTTTTAATTATTATTGTTAAGTTTGTTTTTAGATTTAATTAAGTTTTTATCTGCTGATGTTATTTTGTTTACTGCTTATTAATCGAAGTACTGTTTGGTATTATAATGCTTTTGGATCTGCTTTTAGTTGCGTAGATTCGTTTTAATTTAGCCTGCTATTTGGTTTTGCTTTGTACTGCTTATAATTGGTTCGAAAGTTGTGAAGCTATTGTTTGGTTGTAGGATTTTTAGGATTGCTTATTTTGTTTGTTTCCTTATTAGCTTATTAACTTTTTAGCTTATTTTGGGTGTGAGTCTTAATTTGTTTACTTATTAGTTAAATCTGCTTTTTGCTTTTTAGTTTATTTGTTTTCAGCTTATTAAAAAGATTATCTGTTTTATTTTCAAACTGTCCAAAAACACCATAAGTAAAACAAGATATAACAAAAATATTGGGTCCTGCTGGGAATCGAACCCAGGACCATTCGCATCACAAGTCAGTGCCCCAACCATTGTGCTGGACCCTTTATTGTGTTTTGTTTCATAACGTTTAATTAATATAGTTTTATTTTATAGTGGCAGGTTTTAATTAAAAAAGTTTAATTAAGATTTTAAGTTTATTTAAAAGTTTTACTTTATAATGTTTCTTTTATTTCAGTTTTATTAAAAAAATATAAAAAAGATAAAAAAAAATATAGTTTTCATTTATTTAAATTTACTTTTATTAAAAATAGTTTTATTTTAAGTTTTAAATTTAGTTTTGAAATTTAGTTCTAAAAAGTTTTCATTTAATTTTAAAAGTTTTATTAAAAGTTAAATTTTGATTTCAAAATTAGTTTATATAGTTAAATTAATTGTCATTTAAATTAGATTTATTTAAATTAGTTTTAATTTTTAAATTAGATTAAATAGTTTTTTAAATAGCTTTTATTTTAAATAGACTTTTAGTTTAAAATACATAAAAATATTATTTACCAAAAACAAGTTAAGTCTATCGCCTAATCCGATATCAATTCGAGTCGAGTCGAGGAAAAACGAACTTAATTGATACATACAAAATCCTAGTTTCAAGAAACCTTCATTATATAGGTGTAGATAACTTCTCCTAGAAGTTGTTTCGTAAAACAAAAAGCACTCCTCCTTTTTTCTTACCCAAATCCGGTTTTAGAAGGCAAAAAAACATACTTGGGTTGAATTTTTGACTTTCTATAAACTTTTATGGTATTTATATTATTAACTTAAAGTTTAAAGCATTCTCGTTAATCAACCATTAAACTATTTAACTAACAACCGTTAAATGTTCAAGTCTTGGTAAATTAAATAAACAAAATAAATATAATATATATATATATATATATATATATATATATATATATATATATATATATATATATATATATATATATATATATATATATATATATATATATATATATATATATATATATATATATATATATATATATATATATATATATATATATATATATATATATATATATATATATATATATATATATATATATATATATATATATATATATATATATATATATATATGTATATATATATATATATATATATATATATATATATATATATATATATATATATATATATATATATATATATATATATATATATATATATATATATATATATATATATATATATATATATATATATATATATATATATATATATATATATATATATATATATATATATATATATATATATATATATATATATATATATATATATATATATATATACTAGACGAGTACCCGCGCATAGCGGCGGAATTTGGTTAGTGGCAAATAATATACAGTATGCGATATTGTGGTAAGTGTTTCGTGTACGTTAAAAATAAATCATGAAAATATCAAATTGAAATTATAGAATGTTTTAACATATGGCAATTCAATGCTAGATAAAATATTAAATAAACGTGTATCAAAAAGCCTATAAAAACTTTTAGTAAAGCTGAAAGTAAAACATTACATCACAGTTTATGAGCTAACTAATAATACACGTTACTCGTTACGTAAACCCTACATATTATATTAGTTGGTAAACAATTTAGAAAACCGGGTTAATCCGAGTTTACCCGATGACTCGACCAGGTCGATTTAAAAACCGGGTTTCAAAACATTGAAAATGGCATCGTTCATAACTTCATATGTTTATTTATTTTCGTTGCACGTCAATAATTCATCTCCAAATGACTTTAGTGTGTTCACATAATATAGTTTATATATGCATTAAAATGTTTGAATTATAAATGTAATATAGATTAGTGGAACTCACATTTTTCAACCATTCAACATTTTCAACTTTCAACCAAAGGGATACACCCTTTATAATGTAGTATAGATATATATATATATATATATATATATATATATATATATATATATATATATATATATATATATATATATATATATATATATATATATATATATATATATATATATATATGTATATATATATATAGGGATAGGTTGTAGAGAAAATCTTGTTTTCATAGAAAACCTAGAAAACACACTAGATGGTAAATTTTATAACAATATCAAACTCTAGGGGTATAAAATGTAAATAAATAAAAAAAGGGGGATTTCACCCCTGGAACATCATCACTCTCATTATTGACCATTCGTTTACACTCCTCATTTCACGCAGGATCATCACCGCCTTTTGTCACCAGAAACGCCATCAAATCGCCACCGAAGACATACACCTTCTTATCTGATCATCACTGATTCGATCAAAACACCACCGCAGACATAAAAACCGTACCAACACCTCTTCTCCGACCACCAGCACACGGTGGACACCGCCACTAATGAAACGCCGGTCATGAATCAGTTCCCGTCATCCCAACCACTCATGTCACGCCTCATAAGGTATTGATTAATCTTCTTATAAAACTATTTTATTTTTCAAAATTTGAATTGGAGATTTAAATAATTGTGAAGTTTTGGTGAAAATGTATAATAGTATCATTATACTTCTTCAAAATGTTGGACATATTTGACAAAAAGAAGGAAAAAACATGTTTATTAAAGTTGCACATCACGTGTTTGATAAAATGTGTCAATGATAATTGCTGTATTTTTGGATCTTCGTCACATGCGGAATATTAGACTTGTACGTTATCGCAAGTATGGCGCTTTTTAACTTAATTTATAGTGGAAATTTTATTAAATTTAATTCTTGTCGTCATGCTAGATGAATAATGTCTAACACTGATTTGGTTGCAGATTTAAGCCTAAGAAGTAATGTATTATCTTATGTAAGATAATACATCAAAATCAATGTAATTATGTCACAGTCATCTCAGTTCTCTTGGGGTTTCAAACTTTTAAGTGATGTTTCAGAGGTTGTAGGTAGTAAGGCAGAAAAGGAAGATTGGGAGTTGTTGATATTTTCCGAGTTATCTATAATAAAACACACAACAGATGCACCTATTTACCTTGCTGATTGAGGATATTAAAGAGAATTTAGAGCCGCTTAAGAGAAAAATAATCCCTGAACATGTAGAAGTTGTGTCCGTACTGATTTGGATGATGCTATTAAGTCTGGTCATTACTCGTCTTTGATGAATCAATCACCATCATCACCAGGGTCACCTACCTCTATTTTCTTTAACAAGGAAGGTATGTTAATGCAAGTAAATTGACATGTTCCCTGTATAGGATTTTTCAGTTCTTATTTGGTTTATGGTAGGACTATTACCATGTTGTTATTCTTTATTATACACTAAGAATGTGATAAACTGAATAGATTAATTTCAGGAAACTAGTCCTTGAGCACCATCTCCTCACTTTGTCCGAACATAACGGGGCGCTTCAAACACCATATTTTGTGTAGAAATTATCGAGTCAATAGATGCTTACATCTTTGTTGGTCCTATATTCAAGGACTCCATGTCCTATAGTTTGCTTTCTATTGATATTCAGGTTAGCGTCTTAAAACTTTCGAGTACATTTGTGTAATTTTTATGGAATCCTCTCTTAAACTAAATAATGGGCATTCGTTTATGTATTCAATGATAGGTCAAAAGTACCTAGTCATAATGGCACTTGAATACTCTCCATTTCTCAACAAAAAGGGAAATGCTCAATGTGGTATGCTGACTTGAGCTCGCTCTTATGTTTTGTTATTCATAACATGGTGAAAATTACTACGAGATCATCAGAAGCTAATATTGAGTTATAATATAGTCTTGATGGTGAAAATTCTAGTGATCTCTTATATATATAGGTCTCAATCTCTACGCTTGATCATAATAAAGCAACTATAGAGTGGGTATTATTAGGGCGTCGACGAGTATTATTAAGGCATCGGTGAATATTATTAGGGCATCAATTTAGTATTAAAAGTGCATCAATGAGTATTATTAGTCAATATTAGCTTCTGATTTTAGATAGATTGTAACTTATGTTAACTAGGCTTATCTCTTTTAAACTTAAGTAACTGCGTCTGCAATTTAACAACATTTGCTTTTAATTTTAGTTCGTTTATCAGAAGTGGATTATGTGTTGTGGCTGCAAGTTCGGTTACTTGTTTGATTTCGTGGTTACATGTTTGTTTCAATCGTTTGCAAGTTAGCTTCAACTCTTAGGAAAGTTTTAGTTTCTGAGTTTAAATCACACAACACATTCACACTTGCTGGTATTTGTGAAGTTGTTGGTATTCAGGGATTCACCTCCCTGGACATGTTAGAGCGTTATAGTGCCATATAATATTTATTTTAGAAATTAACAAGGAGAATAGGGGATTAGTTCACTAGAAATGCCACCCGTTACACATTTCAGACACCATGAACTTCTGATGGTTAGTCATTCAGAATTTCAGATGCATAGGTTGTAAGAATTTGACTTAGATGGCTAAAGAGATACAAGGACTACACTAATTAACTTCACTAGTGTGTGATAATTTTTAGCAAGATACGCTTTTAGTGCATTCGTTTGAGGCACTTTATGCATCCGTTTGAGGTACATTAGTGTTATTTTTGACATTCGGTTCAGGATTTATTGGACCCTTTACGACATATATTGAACTAAATCAATCTTGGTGTTTTTAACCTAGGGGTTGTAAAGTGGGCAGGTTGGGTCATGGGTCATAGGTCAAGGGTCAAAATACGTTTGTTATAAAGGTATCTTATATTCAGGGCATCGGTAAAAATACTAGGGCATCTGTTTGTATATTAGAATATTTTACGTAGATAGCAAGTCAAAACATTGTTTTCGGTGAGAATTGAACATGATTAGAGTACTGATGGCAACACGACGGATAGGATAACTGGGTCAAAATGCCAAAAAAAATAATATGAATTAAAACAGAGTGGATCAAGTAGCCGAACCAACAAATATTTTAAGCCTTTTTATAACTTTAGGCTACTTTCAAATGTTTGACCAATGCTACCTGGATCTAGTTTATCCAAGGTTTAAACTTTACGTTGTAGGCCTGTATCCCTATAAAGATTAAATACAAGAGGACTTGGTCATCTCAGGTAAAAGAGACACAAACATGTCAAAATTGCCATCTAAAGATTATTTTCGAATTTTTTCCATGTATGAAGATTGTTTGGTGAAACATAGACTTTCTTGTCAGATATATACTGGTAACTTTTCGTCGCTCAATTTGCTTTTGTGTAAAACATATCAAATACTAAAATCCTTTTGATCATGAATGTGATCGTGTTTGGAATGTGATGTATAATTTTTTTGATGCCATCTAGTTTATCACGTGGGTTGTTTTGTGTATCTTATCAAGAGTGCAAGTAATTTAAATTCTCATTAAAATCTGGATCATTGTATTTCTGCTTTTTGACGTCTATTTTAGCAAGATGATATTATAAGAGAAGCTATACATGATTTTGTTTCTTTTGGTGGTCGTTACAGCGGGTAAAATGAATATGAATTGAGCACATGCTTTGATAAATTTCAGGCATCTGTCTATTAAAAAGTTAAGGCATCGGTTCGTTATATGAAAGGAATCGGTTCGTTAAACTAGATATTTGAGAATCACATTGAAGTAAGTTTTTAGTTTACCTATCAAAGACGATTATGATTTAGTTAACTGTAACTGATTGTGCAAGTTATATATACTAGACGAGTACCCGCGCATAGCGGCGGCATTTGGTTAGTGGCAAATAATTTACAGTATGCGATATTGTGGTAAGTGTTTCGTGTACGTTAAAAATAAATCATGAAAATATCAAATTGAAATTATAGAATGTTTTAACATATGACAATTCAATGCTAGATAAAATATTAAATAAACGTGTATCAAAAAGCCTATAAAAAATTTTAGTAAAGCTGAAAGTAAAACATTACATCACAGTTTATGAGCTAACTAATAATACACGTTACTCGTTACGTAAACCCTACATATTATATTAGTTGGTAAACAATTTAGAAAACCGGGTTAATCCGAGTTTACCCGATGACTCGACCAGGTCGATTTAAAAACCGGGTTTCAAAACATTGAAAATGGCATCGTTCATAACTTCATATGTTTATTTATTTTCGTTGCACGTCAATAATTCATCTCCAAATGACTTTAGTGTGTTCACATAATATAGTTTATATATGCATTAAAATGTTTGAATTATAAATGTAATATAGATTAGTGGAACTCACATTTTTCAACCATTCAACATTTTCAACTTTCAACCAAAGAGATACACCCTTTATAATGTAGTATAGATATATATATATAATATATATATATATATATATATATATATATATATATATATATATATATATATATATATATATATATATATATATATATATATATATATATATATATATATATATATATATATATATATATATATATATATATATATATATATATATATATATATATATATATATATATATATATATATATATATATATATATATATATATATATATATACTAGTAACAAAACCCGTCCGATGGACGGGTATGACTTTTTATTATCGTTTAACTTTTTTATTTAGTAAAACTAATGCAAATCAAATCGAACAGATTTTTTTTCCAGATTTAGTCACCTTATCGACAAAGAAATCAACCAGTTAACCATCTATATGTAGCTTTCTCTTAATTGTAGTACATGTTCCCTCCTTAATACCTACACAAGTTTCCTTAATCGATTTGTTTAATGATAATAAATCAATATCTTTCTCGATATCATCATTCTTTTTGCATCTCAAAAAACCATTAAATGGGCTATTTTTAACCTTCTTTGCCGAGTTCTCAATTTCCCCACTTGTAATGGAATAAAACAAACAGATTGTTGATATCTTAAAATTAATAGTGACTTTTTTAATATAAGGATGTATTTTATAAATTTTAAATAGTTGATGGATTATAGAGTAAAAAAATAATTTCATATGTTAAGTTGATAAATATTTAGTTAATGTAAAAAAACAGTTGATAAGTCCATTTAGCTTCAAAATGTAAAGTTACCGTTTTAAGGTTTTCTAACAATAAAATAAAACAGAAAAATTTGTGGGCTATAAATGGACTATTTTAAAGTGTAAGAGTTGATAATAAGTTATGAGATATTTGTGGGCTATAAGGCAACTATGGTAAGTGCCAATTGTCATTTAAGCAAGGAGTAATGACAAACTATAATCATAGAGTAATCAACAGAAAATATGCAAAGCGTAGTGTGTATCATATGCTTAACCATGACATGCAAAAGAGACGCAATGCATATGGCGGATAAAGATGACGACAAAAGTTTAAAAAAAGTGGAGTGAGCCGAAAGATTAGAAAAAAGAAAAAAGTTAATAACATACCCGATGGGATAATCAAATTAAATTAAGAATCATGTTTTACAATTGATTCTAGGGGTGTTAAAAAACTGAGAATCGACGAATCGAGCTGAATCGTTCAACCCGAAACCAAAAAACCTGACACCAAAGAAACTGAAATTGAAAAAACCAAAATCGAAAAAACCCGCTTATCACGGTTCAGTTTTGGTTTTCATTTAAAAGAGCTTATCCAAACGCCCCTTTATAGTAGTAAAATTCTTGAAACAACAATAAAAATAGCAATGTGGCAACGACAAAGACAAGTGACATTGAAGATTGAAAGATGAATCTACACAAAAATGAATAACTTGATTAAAGAGTGTAACATTATCCGTTTGAGATTTGAAGCAGACAACTCTAACTAACAAAAAACTTACATATGATCAATCCACAAAGACTAAAATCCTTAACACAGTAGTGCACTGCTACAACACCTTTGCTGGCACAAGGAGCATAAAAGCAGGCCTGTAAAACAAAGCACTCATAAAATTAAAAAAGGACATGGAACTAATAGGGTATGGTTTCACTGAATCCAAACGTAAGGACTTTTTTCACCCTTAAAACCATCAATTTTTAAAACATTTCACTGAAATAAGAAAATTTTCCTTGAAACAGAACTTTTTTGGACATGACATAAGCAGAGTTGATAGGTTTCAAAGTGGGCGACATTTTATATGAACCTGCATCAGAATCATGTTTTGCATCAGACACTTTTTTCCTAAACTGCCATTGTAAAGAACACATATCAGATATATTAACGGAAGGATCGATGTCCATGGATGGGGTGGATATGTCACTTACAACACAAACCCAAATCATATAATAAAAATATAGAACTTCTCATATATGTTAAAAAGCATTGATCTTGTTGGGCCAATGAAAGTTTTAACTATGGCCCTGTCTAGATTTGTTTAAATTAGACTAAGTGTTGAAAGGTCGCTGAGAGGACCAGCGACAGAGACTAGACCAGTGGAAGGCAAAGCCTCAGCTGGCACACCAGGATCATTCAAGTCAAAGACAACGTCAGAGAAGTCGAAGACAATCTGAAGTCAGACTCACCAGCGATTATGGATAGCTGGGATGTCAAAGGAATGCACTGGTGTTCAAGGATCTCTGAGTTGACAACACTCAGAGATCACTTAAGAACCCTAGAGACTTGGATTAAGCAAAGCTTATCCAACCCTTTATAGTTTAGGCGGGAGAATCTTACAAGTGTTTTGTGTAACACTCTCATTTTTCGTATCGGTACAGCGGAAGGGTCTTTCAGAGTGTTACGGGATAGCACAATAACTCCAATCATAGACAACACATAAAAATGGTTGTACAAGGTTTAACAAACATTCATTCGATAAAAAGGTCTAAAAGTGTACAACAGGTCCCAAATTATACAGGTCATTAAGTTTACAAAACACAGATCGAATGAACATTTTTAATATTAAGTGTGGGCCATCAGAGTCGATCTCCATCCGGATTACCTTCAAGCACCTGAGATAGAAAACATGCAAAAATCATATCAGCGAATGCCGAGTGAATTCATAGAGTTTAATGAAAACCGTTATATAAAACAATCATTTACATTCATTTAAAATCAGAACACAAGTATATTATCGGAAGTAAGTCCACATATTGCTAGTCAGGCAATATATAAATCAAGCATACATCTGAAACCGTCCATGAGACCGTAGTCTCTATATTACCATGTTAGGTAATATATTCATCGTAATAGCGTCGTTATCGTTTATAGGATACATTTTTATTTGAATTAGGTTGTAGGATTATTATTAGCCGCATGACATTGTTACCTTACTGTGAAAACAGCGGGCCGCGAACCCGACAAACAATTTGCCCATCTAAGTTAGCGTGTCGTCACAAAAATCACGCTATGGAATCTTCTCATACATAAATTCGCTTACCAATCAATGTGGTACGACGGGGATCAACCGTCAAGGCGCGAACTGGGGTGATCGTCCCCAAATAGTACTATCAAATGCATAAGCGTCTACCAAAACCCGGTAGTTCACAATTCATGCTAATGGGACTTTAAGTGACATAACCTAACTACTAATAATCCTTTTAGTCTCGAATATAGGGTCATAGCATCATTCGGGTCCATATCATTTAGCATACAATCGGGACTACTTGTGTTCTATTTTTATAAAAATCTAGCATGTTATCTCCCTCGCGGGTTTACAAATCATTTTATAAAACATTTAAAAGAGTGCGAGGCTATGAACTCACGTTGTTAATGAAAGGCGGATTATCGGCTACGGGCGTGCTTCGGTCACGGAAACCTATATAAATAATAATCGGTCTTAGACTCGGTCCAATGACTTTTATCAAAATAACAATATACATATATATGATTTTGTACATATGATGATGATCAAGTGGGTTTATAAATCCTCATTTACTCATTTTAGCGTTTACGTTTTGGTATCGTCTTACTAGTTCACTATTTTACCGATTTTACCTATTTTAAGTTCATTAAGTCTTTTATAAATTCTTTTACTTGTTTTTACCCATTTTATACCTATATGATCAGTATATATACTTTTCATGTTGGGCTCAAATGGGTTAAGCCCAAATAATTCTTTTTACAAGTATTTATCTTATTAAGTCCAATTATTAGTCTAATAGGTTTAGTTAACTCGTAAATGTCCGTAATTCTTATAGTTCGGGTTTTATCAGTTTTCACTTGTCTTAGTTACTTATACATCAGTATATAACTTTTATAAACTTTACATTAGACGGGTTTGGTCGTCTAAGTTTTATTTGATGAAAAACGTTAATTTCACGGCAATAGCCGAAAAAGTTGTAAAAATCAAGTTTATAGTTTTGATTACTTATAAATATTATTTTTACCACCATTTATCGAATTTACCCATTCAATTAACCTTTTATACATTTATATAATTAAGTTCTATAAGTTAGTGGGTTTATATTTTACATTTTATACATTATAAAGTGAGTGCTTATATAATAATAATAAACATTATTTCCAAAATCTGATTTTTAACTTCACATTCACCATTTTTATCATATCTAGAGTTCTACAATGACTTAGAAGCTCAGTTTTGGATGACAACTTCTTCATAATATGTTCTAAATATAACTTAGTTATAGCTACTGCCCATTTTGAGTCTAAGTTGTCTTAACAGTCCCTACAAAACTGCTTATTCAGATTGTACCACCTAACTTGTTTTGATCATATCTCACTCATTATTTTGATTCCATTGCATGGCCAACTCTCACATGTGAATAACATCATCTACTTTACTGTAAATAGATCAAACCATGCATTTTTATCAGTTCATCATTTAGTTATCTACTGTTTTTATACAGCCAACTAATTAGTCATGATTTTAGCTTCATTTCTTATGGTTATCATCATTTTTAAGCATGTTTATCAACACTTGATCCCCACACAACATTTTTATCATCATATATACATCATATACATATACAAAATAAAAGAAAATACATTTTTTCTTTACAAAATAATAAGAGAAAAATGTAGAGGATGATCTTCTTTACCAATCCAAGTGGATTTCTTGTTTTAGGAAGGCAAGAACTTGATGAACACAACAAGTATCTCCAAGACCATCAAATATCAAGATCATATGTTAGAAAATCAGCCCTAGGACACAAGCAAATCACCTCCAAAGTTGTTTATATGGCCACCAAATGATCAAGGCTTCAAGGAAACACCTTAATAGGACTAGTAAACATGTGGTTTGTAGCTAGAAAAGATCAATGAGGGTGTTTGTTGCTTGATGTGGGACGGCACAAAGGTGGAGTAGAGAGAGTTTTGAGAGTGAATTGCATGGATAGAAATGGTAGAAGTGAAAACCATTAGCTAGTTTTGTTAAGTGGTAAGATGTGTTGGCTTAAAGTGTAAGCATAAGCTTACACTTGTGCAAGCTTAGCTAAAACTTGTGCCACCTATGTGTGGTGGTGTCTTTTGCCGTCCCATATAAGCTAGTGGGATGGGGCAAAGTGTTTTGTCCCATCTCACTAGTTTACGGGTATTTCTCGATTCTAGTTTTCTCGATTTGCGTGCCCTCGGGTCGTTTTACGAAAAACGTTTTTATAAATTATGAATCACCGTCACAAAACGAATCCAATAAAAATTGTCTCATCAAAAACGGAGTTCAAAAACGTAAATGCGTAATCCTAAGGTTTCCGGTTTAGTCGTAAAAGACGCCAAATTATGCACGTAAGCCCAAATTTAAATCCGTAAATTGTGAGTTCGTCAACCAACACAAAAATAAGTTTCAAAATATTATACGAGAAAATATTTTACTACCTGAAAATGTTAGATTTGTCACAGCTTTTCCTCCTAAAAGGGATCAACGTCCTCGTGATCCATTTCATTTGGATATCCGTTTCTTATTGAAATCGAAGAGGTGCGGATATTTCTTCCACATTTCATCCTCTCGTTCCCAAGTATACTCCGGTCCATGCTTTGAATTCCATCGGATCTTGACAATAGGTATCCGACTTTGTTTCAGTTGCTTTACCTCACGGTCCATAACTTCTACGGGCTCTTCGATAAAATGCAACTTCCCATCTATTCGAACCTTACCTAACGGAATTTTCTCATCACTCACTGCTAGACATTTCTTCAGATTAGATACATGGAATGTGTTGTGAACACCATGAAGTTCTGGGGGTAACTCTAGTTTGTAAGCCACCGGACCTACTCTAGATAAAATCTTAAAGGGTCCAATATAACGGGGATTCAATTTTCCTCGTTTTCCAAATCTTATAACGCCTTTCCATGGCGATACTTTCAACATTACTCGGTCACCCACTTCAAACTCCATTGGCTTCCGCCGCACATCCGCGTAACTTTTCTGTCTACTTCGGGCAGTCAACAACCTCTTCTTAATCTGAACTATCATCTCCGTAGTCTCCCGGATCAATTCCGGTCCCGTGAGCTGGGTATCCCCAACTTCACTCCAACATACAGGAGATCTACACTTCCTACCATACAAAGCTTCAAACGGTGCAGCCTTAATACTAGAATGGTAACTATTGTTATACGAAAACTCTGCTAACGAAAAATGTTTATCCCAATTCTTACCAAAGTCTAACACACAAGCTCTCAACATATCTTCCAGTGTTTGTATCGTCCTTTCACTCTGCCCATCAGTCTGGGGGTGATAAGCAGTGCTCATGTCGAGATTCGTTCCCAAAGATCTTTGGATAGATTTCCAAAAATTCGATGCGAATCTAGGATCTCGATCTGAAATGATCGATACAGGCACTCCATGCTTGCGTACAACATTATCAAGGTATATTCGAGTCAGCTTCTCCAGTGAGAACTGCTCCTTAACCGGAACGAAGTGTGCTGATTTGGTCAGTCTATCGACAATAACCCAAATCGAATTGTTTCCAGATGATGTTCTAGGAAGCTTGGTGATAAAGTCCATTGTAATTCGCTCCCACTTCCATTCAGGAATCTTTGGTTGTTGAAGTAGTCTTGATGGCTTTTGATGTTCAGCTTTAACTCTAGCACAAGTCAAGCATTGAAGAACATACATAGCTATGTCAGCTTTCATATTCGGCCACCAGTACAACTTCTTCAAATCATGGTACATCTTATCAGATCCCGGATGAATGGAATACTTAGATTTATGGGATTCTAACATAACCAAATCTCTTATGCCTCCAAACTTAGGTATCCACATACGACCTCTTAAACATTTCACTCCATCAGCTCTAACCTCTAAAGGATCTCCTTCTCCTCGGAACCCTTCATTAACAAAATTTTCCTTCTTACAAGCTTCTATTTGCGCATTCCTAATTTGCTCAGGCAAATTATTTTGCACGGTCAAGACTAGAGAACGCACCCTGATAGGCTCTCTATCTTTCCTACTCAACGCATCAGCAACAACATTGGCTTTTCCTGGGTGATATTTTATATCACAGTCATAATCACTTAACAACTCTATCCATCTTCGTTGCCTCATGTTCAACTCCTTCTGGTCGAGAATATACTGTAGGCTTTTGTGATCAGTGAATACCGTACACTTGGTGCCATACAGATAATGTCTCCACAACCTAAGAGCAAAGACTACAGCTCCTAACTCAAGATCATGAGTAGTATAATTCTCCTCATTCTTCCTTAATTGCCTAGAAGCATAAGCTATCACCTTCTCTCTCTGCATCAAAACAGCTCCATAACCTCTAAGAGATGCATCACAATACACTACAAAATCTTCACTCCCGTCGGGTAATGATAAGATTGGCGCACTACATAATTTTTGCTTCAATGTCTGAAATGCTCCATCTTCATCACTTCCCCAAACGAAAGATTTATTCTTCTGAGTAAGCTTAGTCAAGGGTTTAGCTATCAAAGAAAATTCTTTAATGAATCGCCTATAATAGCCAGCCAATCCTAAGAACTGTCGCACTTCCGTTGGCGTTGTCGGTGCAGACCAATTCTTAATAGCTTCAACCTTTGCAGGATCAACATGAATTCCATCTTTGTTAATCACATGACCAAGAAATTGCACAGAATCCAACCAGAAATCACACTTCGAAAACTTAGCATACAACCTTTCATCCTTCAACAACTTCAAAACAATCCTCAAATGTTCTCTATGTTCATCTTCATTCTTAGAATAGATTAGAATATCGTCAATAAACACAATCACAAATTTATCCAAGTAGGGCTTGCACACTCGATTCATTAAATCCATGAAAACCGCAGGTGCGTTAGTTAACCCAAATGGCATTACTTGAAATTCATAGTGTCCATAACGAGTTCTAAATGCAGTTATAGGAATATCTTCTTCACGGACGCGAAGTTGGTGATATCCTGACCGCAAATCTATCTTAGAATACACACTAGATCCTTGTAGTTGATCAAACAAATCATCAATCCTAGGTAAAGGATATCGATTATTAATTGTCAACTTATTCAGTGCCCTATAATCAATGCACATACGAAAAGATCCATCCTTCTTCTTAACGAAAAAGACTGGAGCTCCCCAAGGCGACGAGCTCGGTCGAATAAAACCTTTATCAGACAGCTCCTTAAGTTGCTCAGATAACTCCTTTAATTCAGAAGGGGCTAATCGGTAAGGCACACGTGCCACCGGTGCAACACCAGGAATTAAATCGATTCGAAACTCTACTTGCCTTATCGGTGGAAGTCCCGGTAAATCTTTAGGAAATACCTCAGGAAATTCACAGATAATAGGTACATCTTCCAATCGTTTCTCCCTAGACTCATTCCCGGTCACTTGAGCTAAGAATAGCTCACAACCGTTCCTGATGTACTTTTGGACTTTAATACATGAAACGATTTTCAAACGGGATTCACATCGACTACCATCAATTACTAACGTCCTATTCCTAAGAGGAATCTTAACCTTCTTCTCTCCACATAAAATAGTAGCATTATTCAACGACAACCAATCCATACCAATAATAATATCAAAACTACCTAATTCTATCAACATCAAATCAATCGGAAAGGAATGGTTCAAGAGATTTAGAGAGCATCCTTCTAATAGCTTATTAGTTTTCACTAATTTACCATCAGCCAATTTCACCTTGTAACTGGTACTTATCTCAACAGGTTCAATATCAATAAGGGCACTAAATTTAGTGGATACAAAGCTCCTATCGGCACCCGAATCGAATAAAGCAACAGCATAATGATTGTTGAGTAAAAACGTACCGGTAACGACATTCGGATCCTCTTTCTTCACCTCAATTGTTCCAAGTTGGTAGATACCACCCTGGGGGTTTCTTCCAAGTACAATCGCTTTCAACTTGGGGCATTCCGATTTCCTATGACCTTCTTCATTACAGTTGAAGCAAATCGTTCCCTTCTTACACCTTTCAACCTTGTGTCCAAGCTTTCCGCAATTTCGGCACTTCCAGCAGTCGCCAGCATGCCTCTTGTTGCCACACTTAGGACATCTATCATCGTTGCGCGGTGCATTGTTGGTAATAGCATTTGCATTCCCCTTTCTCTTATTCTGACGGCGATTGAAATTCTTCCTATTATCACCTCTATCTACACGCTCACCGTCTCCCTTTCTTTTCTCACCTACACGGGCTTCATCTTCCTTATCCTGAATTATCTGTCCAATGAGTTGGTAAGCCATTCGAACAGCATCATCAAGGGTCAGTGGTTTCGATGATGTCACGTTCCCCCGGATATTCCTGGTCAACCCTTTCACATATTGTTCAATTCGGATCTCTTTGGGTTCAACCAATCGAGGACATAGCAAGGCCAACTCATGGAATCGATTCGTGTAACTATCAATGTCCACACCTTTCATTCTCAAATGAATCAACTCCTGTTCTAACCTAATAATCACACTACGAGGACAAAACTCCAAAGTCATCCACTTCTTGATTTCAGCCCAAGGAGTAGCATTAGCAGCATCAAGACCCATGAAAGCAATTCTCCCGTTCCACCAAGTCAACGCACGACCTTTAAGAGTAGCCATAGCAAAATTCACCTTATCTTCCTCCTTACACTTACTAATCCTAAACACCGATTCAATCTTCTCGATCCACTGGCTTAATCCTACAACACCTTCAGTTCCATTAAAAGGTAGAGGTTCACACTTCATGAACGTCACATAAGTACAGCCACCAACTTCAGGTGCATTCGTTCCAAGTCCTCCTACATTTCCTCCAGCATTAGCATTCACATTATTAGCATTCACATTCACATTAGTACCGCCAATTCCACTACCGCCAGCTCCACTACCGCCAGCTCCACTACCGCCAGTTCCACTACCGCCAGCTCCACTACCGCCAGCTTCATTTCTAGCATTTGCCATAAATTCAGTCATAGATGCGGTAACTTGCTCCGTAATAATCCTACGTACATCATCCTCAGTCACAGCCTTCTTGGGCGGCATAGTTCTATAATTTCACAATTTCAAAGTATTAAGCATTCATCCAACAAAGGATTCATATAATATGGATCGAATTCATAATCAAGATACAAATAAGGCACAATATGGAATTCAAGACAAGATACATATTTCATTCGATCTGAAACAAAAGTATTGTCTTAGTACATCCATATCAAGGTTCTAACACTATATACACTCAAAATTCGTGCCAAGTCTACTACTAACAAATCGGTTCAGTCAAAGCTACAAGCACAAAAGATATAAAGGTCACTACTAAACACAGACTGGTCTACTGAGAACCGCCAGATGGTCCATCATCCATCGTCTTCTGGATCTTCGTCGGACGATCACTAGACACATCTTCAGCTGGGCGCTTACGGATTACTCCTCTTTCAACCATATCAGCATAAAATCTACTGTTCCAACCCACTGATATATTCAACTCCTTTTCAGCTTTCTCACGCATCGCACGAGCCACACTCAACTGAATCTCCATAGAATTCACCTTTCTCTTCATAGCAACATACTCACGGCTTTCCAACACTGATAACCTCCTAAAAGCCTCATTCAAACCACGTTCTACATCACTCAAATCCAAACTAAGAAATTCTCGCTCTTTCTCGCCAACCTTAGTCTTCGACTCTAAATAAGCAACCTGAGTCTGAACAACACCTAATCCAACCTCTGTCACACAACTCTTAACACGGGAAGCATCTAGATCACGTCTCAAGGCCCATGGTGCAAGACCATCAATATGAGTAGCCTCTCGAGTACTAGACGACTCTCCTATCTCACGTCTACGAGTATCAATACCATCGGTACCGTCAGGTGCATCGTCATCCTCATCCTCCTCTGATTCAGAATCATATTCAGATGATTCAGACATCTCATCCCTAGGTAACTCATCCTCAGAATCAGACAAACAAACTGGTGGGGGCAAAGGCTCGCCCTCTGGAACATCATACGGATAAATAAGCTCAGCTTCCTCATCGTCATCAACCTCAACATCTATACCTACGTCCTCCTCGACATCCTCGTCGTCAATCTCGTCATCTAACTCATCTAACCCAATCTCATCCTCATTCTCAATATCAGCATTCTCAATATCCACGTCCTCATTACCCACATTCTCAATATCCACATTCTCAATATCCACATTCTCATTACCCATATTCTCAATCTCATTCTCTACTAAGTCAACCTGAGGGGCAATCTGATCTCCTAGTCCTAACTCGGGCTCGGGATCCTCAAATGGTTCCTCCTCGTCATCAATATCAAAATCTACTAAGTCTAAATAAGGATCATCTTCTATGTTAGGTTCGGGAATAGCATGGTTTTCTATAGGAATATTAGGGTCAGCCATGACAATCTGCATTTATATATATTTATCTCGTATTAGGATAACATACTAGTTAAACAATTACATAATGAAATCACGATATATACATATATATAAATTAAATTATATATATTAAAATATATATCTTCTCGATAGGGCTTGTTGGTAACGTCGGAGATCTCTGGCACCGTTATAGTCAAAAGATTTTTCAAATATTTTCTCAAATGTTCATTGTCAAAAGATTTTGAAAAGTTTTGTTCAAAACCTTGGTTTTTAAAATCTTTTGTTCTCTACAACGAGAGCTCTGATACCAAACTGTAACACTCTCATTTTTCGTATCGGTACAGCGGAAGGGTCTTTCAGAGTGTTACGGGATAGCACAATAACTCCAATCATAGACAACACATAAAAATGGTTGTACAAGGTTTAACAAACATTCATTCGATAAAAAGGTTTAAAAGTGTACAACAGGTCCCAAATTATACAGGTCATGAAGGCCTACGTTTTCTAAGGATTTGGTAATGGATGGATTAGATCTATGGATTTGGTGAAAGAGATGGGGAAGAAGGAGATTAGGTGTAGAGAGAGAAAGGAGAGGGAAGAAAAGTAGAGAGAGAAAGTGATTAGATTAAATGAATAAGTGTTGAATGAATGACCAACCCAACCCCCTCCTAACATGCTAGGAGGGGTATATATATATATTACACAGTGGACCACGAGCCCATTACATAATTATCGTTGGAGCGACCGATCCTTCATAAATACGTAAAAACGTATTTCCAACAATCTCCCCCTAAGGGAGGTCGCTCCAAGTTACAAAGTTCTAAATATTCTATAGCTCGTGATCTATGCTAATAATGATGTGACCGAGACTTTCTTTGGGAAAACACATTTCCAACAATCTCCCCCTAAGGGAGGTCACACCATTTTACAAAATCTTAAACCTAGCATCTATGCTTGAGTCTTCGATCTTGTTCTTGTGAATATGCTTGAAGTGATCTTTGACTTTAGTTCTTGAGCATGTTTCCTTGCCTTGACCTTGTGCATTCATCACTTGTGAAATTTGCCTCTTTGTGACTTCATGTTCCACATACTTATACCTTTAAATTCTTGAAAGCTTCAGAGTTTGATACAGCGGAAGACTTGACCTTCAGACTTTCTTGAATTTGTTGAAGTACTAAGTGTATGTAGTATAAGCATGTGGTGACGACTTCTTCTGGATTATACACCGCAATGCCACCTTCTTGTTACGCTGCATAAGACAGTTAGCAACAAACCATATACTCGGATGAAATGGCCTTGAACATTTCATTCTAATTCGGTAGCATTTTACCTCCGGTCGGTGAAGACCGTTGGACGATATTAAAATATCGTACTTGTGACAGGTAGTTTCAATAAAGAATCTCCTTGACAAGATTTCGCGGGTAAACCCGTTCTCTTTACTCGACCGTCCAAAGCTGACTGCGAACGTAAAGAGTGAATCATTTGGATAATATTATCCGCATGATTTGAAGCCGTCAATTCATGTTCCTGGAACAAGTGAAATTCAATTAAGAACCGCACCATCGTTGCTTTCCAGTTGTCACTAGCTTGATTCATAAAGAATCTTGCAAGTTACCTACCAAGTGCTGTTTGATGTTAACACTAGAAGGATTTCCACTCGTCACTGTGATCAATAAAGAGTCACTCTGAATGTTCTGGCAAGATCATATGATAATGCGTAGAGGCCTGGAACGTGTTTAAATTTCATTTAAGAATTAAACCACTGTTGCTTTCCAGTTATCACAAGTTTGATTCATAAAGAATCGCACAAGTCACCTACCATGAGCTTTTTGATATTCGCTCAAGAAGGATTTACATCTTCATTGTAAATACTTTCGTATTACTCGGATGTTCAGGCAAGATCATGAAGATTTTGCGTAGGACTCTTAAGAACTTTCTTACTTTTCACAGTGTGTGAAGAAGCAAGTAGATATGAGAGTGTGTCCTAATGAGATATTTGATGATCTCAAATGGCTCTAGACTCGATCGTGCATTTTGGATTTTTAGTGATCGGAGGCTGGAGAGGAGTGCCACCTTTTCAATACCAAATTTATTCGGAGTGAATAAACCAGTAGATAATGTGTTGATCTCCGTGTGATTAAAACAAATACCTTTTGAGAGATATTTGAGTTAGCTGGGAAGGGTTGTGCATTGCATCACTGGGTCCATGATGTCTTTCTTCAATATCAAGAATCATTAAAAATGATCTCAATAGCATATGAATTGACCCGGTTTCTGCCTAAGGTTGTAAGGAGGGCTTCTTTCTTTACACCCTTTATCTTTACAATTCTTTTTCATTCTTCAACCCCTTCAATGCTTACCAATACGTCATAACTAGCACCTTGTTGTGATTGTTCCAGTGCTAACTTAAGTAATTGGTCGGCATTCAGCTACGTTCACAATCTTTCTCCATCTTTCCTAAGGACTACTATTTCTAGCTATGGAATGTCCTTGGGAAGATTCCTCCGGTTCTAGAGAAATCATTGGACTTTAACCTATCCTACCATCCTTATGTCACCACAATCTTCATCGTCGTGAAATAAATGGGTTGCGGGTAAGTATAAATCACCATGAAATCCATTTTGAAGTGCAAATCCATTTTGCTCCCCCTTAACATATGCTACGATATTCGAAAACATTTCGCACATGTCGGGATGAGCTAACACATTAAGTCAAACCATTATTGATCTCAATATTAAATCACATTTTCTCCCCCATATTAAAAATATTAACCCAATCGATGTTTTTAATATCAATTGATTTAATAGCATTTTAAGAAAAAATTGGGAAGAAAAATGCAAGTCCAATTATCTTCATGATTTTAACAAGCTCCCCCTCAAATTAATGAGGGTGTACTTGAAACGTAAATTAAATACCTTTTAAACACAAGTGTAAGGTATTTATCACGTGCAAAGATCATATATGATAATGAATTCACAATATTAGCAATTTACGAGGTTGGACCTGAATGATGGAGAACAGCATATGAAAGAAGCACATGGTTCTTGTTCACGAATGTTGGTCTTCCTCGTAACTTCTGAAGTTATCTCTTGACTCCATGTGTATGATTGATATCGTTGTCTTAACACCAATATGTGAACTTGGCACTCTCGGCATCAAGGATTCTGAATGCTGGACAATTGCTCCCCCTCAATTGTTGACCCGTGTTCTATTGAAAGAGCTGTAGTCACCGTTTGAGTAGTCGCATTGTCGAGTATGTAGATATCAATTGCAACGAACTTTGGATTGTGGAGTTGATAACTTCGGATTCTGAAGTCAAAGCTTTCCGGTGAAATGCTTGACTTCAATGTGAAAAGCGGGTTACTATCAGAAATAATAGCAAACCGTATGGAGCATGTTTTAAATCTTTTAAACTTCTGTTCGAACTTTATTTACAACCCCGTGTCATTATTGAATGACATTTCTAGGTTCGTAAATATTATCGATTCCAGAAGACATGCTCGTTTTATCAAAACGTTTTTGAACACACAATTTTGAAAGATTTAGAAAAACCTTTTGAAAAATTCTTGAAAAAATTGTGTTCAAAGTTTTGAAAAACCAATTACTTGAGCTTAAGATGTTGAATATCTTAAAAGCGAGCTCAAGTCCGAGAAGTTGTGAACTTCCCGTTGTTAAGGATAAGTTACCATCGGCGATAAACTTTCCTTTTATCTGAAGGACGAGTCCTAAGCTGAGATTTACTTAGAAGTCGTTTTCATGATCTTGAAAACTTTGACTGTTTTAACGGAAAGCTCATGACCGAGAAAGGTTAATTTCTCGTTATGAGGAAAAGTTCTCTTATTTAAAAGATACACTTTCCTTTCTGAGCTTAAAACTTCGAATGTTTTAATACAAGCTCATGACCGAGAAAGGTGAATTTCTCGTTAAGAGGATAAGTTATCATAAAAGATAATCTTTCCTTTATTTTAATTTCGAGTTACAGTCTGACATTTAACTGTAAGTCATATACACGAGCTTAAAACCTTTGAATGGTTTTAATGTAAGCTCGTGTCCGAGAAAATTTAATTTCTCGTTGTAAGGATAAGTTTATCATCGGTGATAAACTTTCCTTTATTTGAAGCACGGGTTACCATCTGATATTTAATGATAAACCATAATGCATGAGCTTAAAAACTTGGAATGTTTTTGATATAAGCTCATGCCCGAGAAAAATGAATTTCTCGTTTTTAGGATAAGTTTATCATCGGCGATAAACTTTCCTTTCTTTGAAGAGCGAGTTATAGTCTGTGATGTGACTATAAGTCCTTTTACACGAGCTTAAAACCTTTGAATAGTTTTAACGGAAGCTCGTGTCCGAGAAAATTTAATTTCTCGTTTTGAGGATAAGTCATCATCGGGATGAACTTTCCTGTCTTTTGAGAGCGAGTTACAGTCTGTTATGTGACTGTAAGTCCTAGTGCAGCTTAACCATGAATCCCCTGAGACATTTGTTTCTCTGATGTCTGCTTCTTCAGCAACCAAACTCTAAGAGTGTCCTTAGTTGAACGGTACACAACGATTGGACCGCTTCGTTCTTTTGGAACATCAACTTTGGTACCTGCAATCTCATTAGGAGTTTGTATACTTTTGCATGGGTTAGAGATATCTATTTTTGAAGCACGTGGGGGTTCACAGTTGGCTTTACTTGTGTCAGAGGTGGCCTGAGGGGATGATTCACTTGTCTTAGTTGGCAAACGTTTCCTTTTATAGAAAATCTTAAGTTCAGGCTTAAGTGATGTATCATCCTTTGCAATTTCCTCCCTAGTAGTCTTCGTAGAATCAGAGACTATCCTAGTTAAAGGGCACTCGTTTCCTACAAGAGTGAAAGTTCTACCAGTGGGGCGCCACATTTTACCAAAGGGTTTGATTTTAGCGACCCACTGGGATTTAAGTCTAGCACGGGAGTTCACCTCATTAAGCAATTTTTTGATACAAGCATCATGATTTGCCGTAAAGACACATTTTCTACATGTTTTACAAGTAGCATATTTAATGTCCGAGTAAGATCTACAATCCCTAGACGATTGATTGATGCTCCTAGGATTGGACATGCTACGGTTAGCAGTGTTGGGTAAACTAGAAGGCATCTGACTAGGTTTGGAATTCCTATCTCTTACATGTGTCTTTTGCTTAGCTTCCCTAAGATCAGATTCATGGCAAACGTCATTTGAACTAGTTCTAGACGTGGTCTTGGTATTTTTAGGGAAACTAGAGGCAATCATATGATTTGGTCTTGCTAAAGCTGGAGTGATCACATTGGGCCTAGTAGCTGGAGTGACTGGTCTAATAAGATGAACCAAATCAACTTGGGAGGCAAACCGCGGTCTCGAGGATTGTGGTCGCACGGATCTAAATGCAGTAGGTTGTCTGACGATCGGTTGTCTGACGAACTGATTTGTAGGCGGTTTTCCCAAGATTGATGGTTTTTCAAGCTTAGTGTCCACACTAGGTCCTTTACTTTTCCTTAACTCGTTTTTCAACGCAGCTATAGCAAAAACCTTTTCCTGTACTTGGGCCTTTAAAGTCTCATTTTCTTTGAGCACGATATCTTGGGATGCCAACTTAGATTCAAGCAGTTGAATTTGTTTCAAAAGATTATCCTTTTCAGCTTTAGAATCTAGAACAGTTTGATCCAATTTTCTTTCAAGAACAACGTTTGACTTTTCAAGTTTTTCAAAGTATGTTTCAAATTTGTCCGTTTTCTTAGACAATTCAAGTTTGGCATCCTCAAGATCTTTTGATTGCCGAGCTACGATCGTTTCGAGCTCTTTAACCTTGGAATCAGAATCAGTTAACGAGGCAGTTATAAAGCATTTATCATGATGAACTATAGCATTTTGAACACTTTCTCCCCCATTATGACTCACATCGGATGAATCATAAGTGGTATTTCTATCACTCGTTTCCATCCCATGTTTGTCATAATTAGGTTCAGAATTCTCAATATGCGGCATATCATCAGCATATACATCATAAACCACATTACATTGTACCATGTTTGCAGGCTCTGCGTCATAAATGGGTAAGGTGTCATCAAGAGAAATCTCGTGAACATTCCCTGACGTGCCACTGGCATCATGTTGTCCTCCTGATTCTGTGCTCTTGGCATCGTTAGGCTCCAAGTTTTCAACCGTATGATCAGTGTTCACTTGCATCGAAGAGTCTTGCACTCCATTATCATACCCTTGCTGAAGTCGAGATCTTTCATAAATCGAAGACGAGACCGATGACATGAGTTTCAAAATCGTATCACAGAAAACTCGAAGCTCGGTATGTGTATCTCGAAGAAACGATTGGCAAATCATTGAACTTTCAGGCTTGATGATATTAAATTGGAGGAAAGGCGTGAGGTGTGTCACAAGAGCCTTATATGCAAGTACCGATGCAGAGTGATTAAAGTTTCCATGGTTTAGTTGCTCGGCGAGTTGGGTCAAAGCGGTAAAAATGGAGTCGATGAATATATGATGATCTTGTCCAAAGATTGTCACAAATTCGCTCCCTCCTTGAATCCCCGAAAGAGTGACAAGATGAGACTGGAGTAGTTGAAAGGAGGTGATGCCACTTTTCTTAACTTCGTTTTGCCTTAAATACAACTCTCCCTTTTTACATGTCGAATCGAACGAATCCATTAAAGATCGATTAAAACGAAAGACCCGTAAATAATACTTAAAATTCCTCGATGGATGGTATAAATGAAGCTCGTCACTTGGACTCGTCACGTCTGTCTTTAAATCCGGCCACAAAACTTTTAACCCGTCACTATAACTCGTCACGATAACCCGTCAAAAATTTTTCACGATAACTTTAAAAAAAAAAATATACCCGCTTAACACGATTTGCCAAAAAAAAAAAATTTACTAACCAAAATGCTAAAAATATAAGAGTGACAAAATGAAATTATAAAAGTGACAAAAATACAAAAAAATAAAATGTGATATTTTTTAAAATAAAATGTGATATTTTAAAAGAAAAAGGATTAATTTAACTAAAAATTAAAAAGTGTAATAGTTTAAAATGAAAAATAAGAGTGGAGAAATAAAAATAAAAACGTGATATGAGTTGTTGTTTAAAAAATAAATGGATATATTAAAAAACGGATATAAAAACGTGGCTGGACACTTTGTTTCTTGGTTTCTCCGTCTGGCAACACGTGGCCCAATAAGAATGATTCCACCGCCCCACCCCAGTTTCCTTGTTAAATCCGCCCTCCCTCTGCCTCAAAACACGCTAATCTCTCTCACAAATATCACAACCGTCGCTTTCCAATCTTCCCAAAACTAAATCTCTCTCTCCTCACACAGTTAACCAAAAACGCAGCCTCAATCAAAACTCCTCAATGTTATCTTAAACCTCCGCCTCCAATCTCAAAACAATCCCTTGATTATCTTCTTCTCAGTTCCACGTCGTCAAGATCTCTTTGATTGAGGTCTCGGGTAGGTCACTTAATTTTATTGCATGTTTATTTAATTGAGTCTGTCTTCTTTCTACTGTCGTGTCTTTCTTGTCGAAAAAAAAATCTAGTCTTGATCGAGGATGTTTGGTGAGACGGAGATCGGAAGAGGTGTCGTTGTTTCGAGTCTTTTGGTTTGGTCTGAAATCGAGTGAAAAAGGTTTAATCTTGATAAAAAAAGAGTATGTTTTGTTGGGTTGTTTCGAGGGCGAGGGTGAGTGGAACGAGGGGGAGGGTAAGGGTGGTGTGAGGGTGAGTCGAGGGTGAGAGGTCGAGAGTTGTGAGGGAGTGAGTCTGAGAAAGTTGTCGAGTTTGTAGATTTCTGAGGGGTGTGGGGGTAAGGGTAAGTTCTTTTCGAGTCTGAGTGAGTTTGGTTTGGGTTGTATTGGGCAAGGGTCGAGAGAGTGAGGGGTGATTGTTTGGTTCGTGTGGGTTTTTGAGTCGAGGTTGTTGTCTATGAGTGGGTTTTTTCGAGTCTGTATGCGTGGGTGGAGTGTTTATTTGTCCGAGAGATGAGAGTTGGTCGTAGGTGTGAGATGAGACGAGGGTATGAGGGTATGAGGGTTGAAGTGTTGAATCGAGAGGGTTTTGTTTGTGGGTGTGACAGTGACGAAGGGAAGAGATTCTGTGGAGTCTTGTTTTTGTGTGTTCGAGAGTCCTATTGAATTTAGTCAGTCAGCCTATTCCGAATAGAGTGAGTCAGAGAGGGGTGTGTTTGTGACGAGTCCTATTCAGAACTTTTTCTCTGCGGAACTTCTATTCGGAACTTTTTCTATGCGGAAAGTCTATTCGGAACTTTTTTGTCTATTCGGAACTTTTTTGGCTATTCGGAACTTTTTTGGCTATTCGGAACTTTTTTGTCTATTCGGAACTTTTGGTCTATTCGGAAAGTTTGGTCTATTCGGAAAGTTTGGTCTATTCGGAAAGTTTGGTCTATTCGGAAAGTTTTGGTTATTCGGAAAGTTTTGTTTATGCGGAAAAAACGACTATTCGGAAAAAATGACCATTCGGAAAAAAAAATGACCATTTGGAAAACCTATGCGGAAAGACGGAGATCTGATAACTTTCTAAGGATATGTTTGGACAGTAGACAGATCGATGATTTTAGACAGTTTGGACCAATGGACAAAAATGAAAAAGAAGACTGATTAAAAAAAATTGATTAAAAAAATGACTGATAAAAAATGATTAAAAAAAAACTTGATTATTTTAAAAAATTTGATAAAACTAGATGATTTAAAAAATTGATAGAACTGATAATAATAAAAAACTGTAAAACTGATAAAAAAAAATGATTGTAAAGACACACGAAAAACTGATAAAAAGTGATTGTAAAAACACACGAAAAAAAATAAAACTAATAAAAAAATAAAAATAGATAAAATTTATAAAAATTGATAAAAAAGTTGATAGAATGATGAAAAAATTGATAAAAAATTAGAAAAAGAAGGGATTTTTACCACCAAATCAAAAGATAAAAAATAAGCAAATCCTAAGATTCAACCATGGCTCTTGATACCAATTGAAGGCCTACGTTTTCTAAGGATTTGGTAATGGATGGATTAGATCTATGGATTTGGTGAAAGAGATGGGGAAGAAGGAGATTAGGTGTAGAGAGAGAAAGGAGAGGGAAGAAAAGTAGAGAGAGAAAGTGATTAGATTAAATGAATAAGTGTTGAATGAATGACCAACCCAACCCCCTCCTAACATGCTAGGAGGGGTATATATATATATTACACAGTGGACCACGAGCCCATTACATAATTATCGTTGGAGCGACCGATCCTTCATAAATACGTAAAAACGTATTTCCAAAACACAGATCGAATGAACATTTTTAATATTAAGTGTGGTCCATCAGAGTCGATCTCCATCCGGATTACCTTCAAGCACCTGAGATAGAAAACATGCAAAAATCATATCAGCGAATGCCGAGTGAATTCATAGAGTTTAATGAAAACCGTTATATAAAACAATCATTTACATTCATTTAAAATCAGAACACAAGTATAATATCGGAAGTAAGTCCACATATTGCTAGTCAGGCAATATATAAATCAAGCATACATCTGAAACCGTCCATGAGACCGTAGTCTCTATATTACCATGTTAGGTAATATATTCATCGTAATAGCGTCGTTATCGTTTATAGGATACATTTTTATTTGAATTAGGTTGTAGGATTATTATTAGCCGCATGACATTGTTACCTTACTGTGAAAACAGCGGGCCGCGAACCCGACAAACAATTTGCCCATCTAAGTTAGCGTGTCGTCACAAAAATCACGCTATGGAATCTTCTCATACATAAATTCGCTTACCAATCAATGTGGTACGACGGGGATCAACCGTCAAGGCGCGAACTGGGGTGATCGTCCCCAAATAGTACTATCAAATGCATAAGCGTCTACCAAAACCCGGTAGTTCACAATTCATGCTAATGGGACTTTAAGTGACATAACCTAACTACTAATAATCCTTTTAGTCTCGAATATAGGGTCATAGCATCAATCGGGTCCATATCATTTAGCATACAATCGGGACTACTTGTGTTCTATTTTTATAAAAATCTAGCATGTTATCTCCCTCGCGGGTTTACAAATCATTTTATAAAACATTTAAAAGAGTGCGAGGCTATGAACTCACGTTGTTAATGAAAGGCGGATTATCGGCTACGGGCGTGCTTCGGTCACGGAAACCTATATAAATAATAATCGGTCTTAGACTCGGTCCAATGACTTTTATCAAAATAACAATATACATATATATGATTTTGTACATATGATGATGATCAAGTGGGTTTATAAATCCTCATTTACTCATTTTAGCGTTTACGTTTTGGTATCGTCTTACTAGTTCACTAGTTTTACCGATTTTACCTATTTTAAGTTCATTAAGTCTTTTATAAATTCTTTTACTTGTTTTTACCCATTTTATACCTATCTGATCAGTATATATACTTTTCATGTTGGGCCCAAATGGGTTAAGCCCAAATAATTCTTTTTACAAGTATTTATCTTATTAAGTCCAATTATTAGTCTAATAGGTTTATTTAACTCGTAAATGTCCGTAATTCTTATAGTTCGGGTTTTATCGGTTTTCACTTGTCTTAGTTACTTATACATCAGTATATAACTTTTATAAACTTTACATTAGACGGGTTTGGTCGTCTAAGTTTTATTTGATGAAAAACGTTAATTTCACGGCAATAGCCGAAAAAGTTGTAAAAATCAAGTTTATAGTTTTGATTACTTATAAATATTATTTTTACCACCATTTATCTAATTTACCCATTCAATTAACCTTTTATACATTTATATAATTAAGTTCTATAAGTTAGTGGGTTTATATTTTACATTTTATACATTATAAAGTGAGTGCTTATATAATAATAATAAACATTATTTCCAAAATCTGATTTTTAACTTCACATTCACCATTTTTATCATATCTAGAGTTCTACAATGACTTAGAAGCTCATTTTTGGATGACAACTTCTTCATAATATGTGCTAAATATAACTTAGTTATAGCTACTGCCCATTTTGAGTCTAAGTTGTCTTAACAGTCCCTACATAACTGCTTATTCAGATTGTACCACCTAACTTGTTTTGATCATATCTCACTCATTATTTTGATTCCATTGTATGGCCAACTCTCACATGTGAATAACATCATCTACTTTACTGTAAATAGATCAAACCATGCATTTTTATCAGTTCATCATTTAGTTATCTACTGTTTTTATACAGCCAACTAATTAGTCATGATTTTAGCTTCATTTCTTATGGTTATCATCATTTTTAAGCATGTTTATCAACACTTGATCCCCACACAACATTTTTATCATCATATATACATCATATACATATACAAAATAAAAGAAAATACATTTGTTCTTTACAAAATAATAAGAGAAAAATGTAGAGGATGATCTTCTTTACCAATCCAAGTGGATTTCTTGTTTTAGGAAGGCAAGAACTTGATGAACACAACAAGTATCTCCAAGACCATCAAATATCAAGATCATATGTTGGAAAATCAGCCCTAGGACACAAGCAAATCACCTCCAAAGTTGTTTATATGGCCACCAAATGATCAAGGCTTCAAGGAAACACCTTAATAGGACTAGTAAACATGTGGTTTGTAGCTAGAAAAGATCAATGAGGGTGTTTGTTGCTTGATGTGGGACGGCACAAAGGTGGAGTAGAGAGAGTTTTGAGAGTGAATTGCATGGATAGAAATGGTAGAAGTGAAAACCATTAGCTAGTTTTGTTAAGTGGTAAGATGTGTTGGCTTAAATGTAAGCATAAGCTTACACTTGTGCAAGCTTAGCTAAAACTTGTGCCACCTATGTGTGGTGGTGTCTTTTGCCGTCCCATATAAGCTAGTGGGATGGGGCAAAGTGTTTTGTCCCATCTCACTAGTTTACGGGTATTTCTCGATTCTAGTTTTCTCGATTTGCGTGCCCTCGGGTCGTTTTACGAAAAACGTTTTTATAAATTATGAATCACCGTCACAAAACGAATCCAATAAAAATTGTCTCATCAAAAACGGAGTTCAAAAACGTAAATACGTAATCCTAAGGTTTCCGGTTTAGTCGTAAAAGACGCCAAATTATGCACGTAAGCCCAAATTTAAATCCGTAAATTGTGAGTTCGTCAACCAACATAAAAATAAGTTTCAAAATATTATACGAGAAAATATTTTACTACCTGAAAATGTTAGATTTGTCACATTTTGAGCGGGACAAAACAAGAGATTCAAGTCAATGCCTAGTACGACCTAGTGGGACAAAGGTGAACAGTTGGCAGAACTGTTCACCTAAAGTAGTTAAAGGCATGTCTCGATTTGGACATGCATTTAATACGTTGTACTCTTCCATTCAGAAGATGACACGTATCAACTACCCCCACTAAGGATACAACCTCGTACCACTATAAATAGGGGATGAGAAAGAAGTTAAGAAAAACCCTTGTGCTTGGAATCTTTATCTAAGTTCTTTCTCCCACTAGAACCACTGAGGCCTCAGCTGTCCATCAGCGACTCGTTGGTTCTCTTGTAAACTTGAGTCTCGAATAAAGTTTACTTGTTCTAGGGTTCATTTCTTGTTGTTATTCAACAGGTGTATTCATAACACTTTGTAATACTTTGTTGATAATAGTTAATAAAGGATTACTCGTTTGAAAAGTATATCTATTGTGTGTTATTGTTTTCGTGTCTTAGTTTCAACAATAGTTGTATTTTGGGACTTTCAATTGGTATCAGAGCAGTTTGATTTATAAAACTTTTCTAAAAACTGTTCTAGTTTTTAAAATCAAGATCCAAATATGACTGAAACTATGCCACCCATCCCACCACCGTTTGGTCAATCTAACCAAGCAAATACTTCAACAAACGCTCCAGCCACCACATCTACTACCATGCCTACACCCGTTGTAAGCACTGGTGTAAATGAGGATGATCTTCCACAACTTCTTGATAATCGTGGAGGGTCACATGTGTCTAATGTTCCAGCGTTTGATGAAGAAGATTTCTCAAGTTGGAAAAGTGAATTTCTTATATACTTAGATGGCCTAGAACCCTTCTTGTTTGAAATCTTATAAAATGGTCCTTATGTACCACTGGCTATTTCCTCTACACCAGAGAGACCCATTAAGGAACCTGTTAAGCAATGGTCTCCCGCTGATAGACGTCTGGCTAACCAGGACAAGAGACTTAAAAGTATAATAGTCTCTTGCCTACCCAAGAACATTATGAAGTCCATCATCAAGTGCAATACCGCACAAGAAATGTGGACTGAGTTGGTTCTAGGGTATGAAGGACCAGAAGAGACTAAAGAGACCAAAATCTAAGCATTAAGACTTAAGTTTAACGCTTTCAAAGCCTTGGAAACTGAAACTGTTTCTCAAACTTACACTAGACTCAAGATCTTGCTGAATGATTTAGGTAACAATGTTGTTGTACTACCCAAGGCTGAGGTTAATGCCACGTTTGTAAACAACTTGCCTAGGAAATGGCTTAGTCTTAACTAAACCCTGAGAGCAAATAATGCTATAAAAAATGATACTCTTACTCAACTATTTGGTAGATACAATTATGAAGAAGGACTGATTGACTCTATTTACAAATCAGAGACTGATAGGTTTACTTCTCCTATATCTGGGTCAAAAGCTCTTGTTGCTAACAACTCTTTTCAGGATAGTGACTCTGACGTGGAAGAAGACACTAGAAGTAGTCAAGAATTCCTTGATGAATTACATGCTGAATTCCATGACAGAGCCCTCTTAGCTGACCAGAAGAGATACTACAAAAGATCTGGTAGAGTTGGTGCTGCCAAGATTGACAAATCCAAAGTGTCATGTTACACTTGTGGAAAGACTGGTCATTTCCAAAAGGACTGCTGGTCAAACAAGACATCTTCTCCCAGCTTTCCATCATCCAGCAAAACCCACAGCAAAAAGAAGTTTTCTTCCTCACCTTTCAAGCAATCCTCTCTCAGTGACTCTGAGGGTAAAAAGGACTACAAGGTAAAATACAAGGCCTTGAAAGCTGAGCTGATTAAACTCAATCAGAAAGCTGATGATGCAGCCAAGAAGAAGGATAACAAAAAGACTGAAAAAGGTCTAATAGCTGCCTCTTTTGACTGGGATGATGAACCCCTCACCTCTGAGGATGAAGGAACCACCACCGTCAGAGCCTTCATGGCTGTTGCTGATGAAGAACCAGCGGTTGGTAAAAGTGAAGCTAGATCAGGTCAATAGGTTGACATCACAATGAAAAGGTACAAAGATTACTTTCCATGCCTGAGGGTCCTGACAGAGACCATGTCAGTGATTACACTTTAGTTGACCTCCATTTTGTTGAAGAACAAAGAAAAAATCTGTTAAATAAGTTTCAAAATCTCAAAAATGAGTTGAGTCTTTGTCAATCTGAATTAGCTAATCTCAAACCTTTTGTGAACATCGCTAATCAACTTCAAAATGAGGTCAGCAAGTTGTCCATTGAAAATGAATCATTAGCTGATGAAAACTCTGAGTTGAGAAAAACCATTGAAAAATGGAACCTTGCCCAGTCCACTGTGGAAGAAATAGTTGCTGAAACCATTCCAGGAAATGTGGTTCAAGCCATAGGCGGTAAGGGTAGGTTCAAAAACCACATTCTAGTGCCCAGTGTTAAATTTGTCCCATCAGAAGTCACTTCTCCTCTCTCCACCTCCGTGGTTGAGAAGGACTCTGACAAAGAATCTGACGCATCAGCTACTCCCAAACTTGCTGGTGCTAACCCATCAGATTCCTTGCTTGGCCCAAAACCAGTTCTCAAAACCTCTGGGAACCTCACTTCCAAAGTTGCTGATAAAGCACACAAGAATGTTTATGTGGCCAAGAACACTGACATACCCACTTCTTCCCCCGAAGAGTTATCACCCACCAAGAAACTTCTCCTCACCATGATGGAAGAGGTAAAAGGGTTGAAAGAAAAAATCAACCCCAAGGATAACAGTCCTTCTATTAACTCCCTTGGTGAAAGCTCCAGCAGCTCAAAGGGGAGAACGCTATTCAGGCCTTGCAAACACTGTGGGTTCAAAAATCATTCCTCAGATGATTGCTCCAAGAGACCCAAGTGTATCACATGTGAGTCCACTGAACACTCTTCTAGAGAGCATGAGGAGATCATCGTTGTTCAAAGAACTCGAACACAACTTAGATCTAAAACCCCTCACAGGCCCTCTAGAAGACCTGAGCAACCAAAATCCAGAGAAAGTTCTCAGGGATACATGCCTAATCCTCCCTACAAATATTGTGGCTTTTATGACCACCACTCTGATGAGTGTGAACATTACCCTGGTTGTGACATATGTGGCAGCATGCGACATGAAACCAGGGATTGCAACCAAAGAGGGGGAGAAAGGCCCAGAAGACCCAATGTCGCCAGTCAACGACAGCATGGACCCACTGGAAAGTGGGTTCATCATAGAAACTAATCTGGTTTGTTATATCTATGCAGGCATACCTAAAGAAATCTGTTTGGTATTTGGATAGCGGGTGCTCCAGACACATGACAGGAATTAAACAATATCTGCATAGATATAAGAAGGAGCCTGGTCCAAAAGTAGTCTTTGAGGATGACTCCTCAGGGGCCACTGAAGGATATGGCTCAGTGGATTGCAATGGATTAACCTTCACAAGGGTCGCTTATGTAAATGGTTTGAAGCACAACCTAATCAGCATCAGTCAACTCTGCGATGCTGGGTTCAAGGTTCTGTTCTCTAAGACCCAAGGAACTATCTTCAATCAGAACGATGATGTCGTTCTAATTGCACCCAGAAGAAGGGATGTTTATGTCATTGACATGACATCATCCCCTGAAGGAGAGAACACCTGTCTCTTTGCCAAAGCATCTGATAGCGAAAACTGGCTCTGGCATAAGGGACTCTCCCATCTCAACTTCAAAAACATCAACAAACTGGCAAAGAATGACTTGGTAGCTGGACTTCCCTCTCTGACCTTCAGCAAGGACAGACCCTACTCAGCCTGCGAGAAAGGGAAGCATCACAGGGCTTCATTCAAAACAAAACAATCATTCTCCATTAACAAGTGCCTTCATCTTCTTCACATGGACTTGTTTGGACCAGTTAAACCTCAATCCCTCAATCACAACAAATATACCTTGGTCATTGTAGATGAATTCTCTAGATACACATGGGTATTCTTTCTTAAGAGAAAGAGTGATGCTGCTGAAAGAATCATGTCCTTCATCAGAGAAATAGAAAACCTCAATGATTGCAGGGTAAAGGCTATCAGAAGCGACAATGGCATAGAATTCAAAAACCATGCCATGGAAGCCTTTTGTGATGAAAAGGGTATATCACAGAACTTCTCAAACCCAGGAACCCCTGAACAAAACGGTGTCGCTGAAAGAAGAAACAGAACACTCATTGAAGCTGCCAGAACGATGCTCAGCGAATCTAGACTTCCTAAACAATTCTGGGGTGAGGCTGTGTACACAGCATGTTACACACAAAACAGATCCATTATTGTGAAGAGACATGGCAAGACCGCTTATGAAGTGTATAGGAAGAGAGCCCCTGATGTAAGCTACTTCCATGTCTTTGGTTGCCCTGTTTTCATTCACAATTACAAAGATCACCTGGGTAAATTTGATGAAAAATCAGATGATGGATTCTTCCTTGGATACTCTCCCACCTCCAGATCTTTCAGAGTATTCAATATTCACAGGCAAGAACTAGAAGAGTCCATTCATGTCACCTTTAATGAAGCTGACGCTGTCATAACACACACCAACTCAGAGGATTGTGACATTGACTTCAATGAAGTTAAATCTTATCCCAAAGATGATTTCTCAAATCCCAAGGAATCATCTCAAAGTCGTCACAAGGATCTCCCATATGTTCAAGCTTTTGATCCTCACTCCATCTCTGACATCACTCCAGAGACTGTTGGTGTTGAATCTCTTACTCAAATCTATGAAGAAAATGCTGATCCTGTCACTTTAGATATTCAATCAGATGAAGAGATCATGGACGAAGAGATTACATGTGATGAACCTCCATCACTCCCTGAACTTGAAGTGACTCCTGATCCCACAGAGACTCCTGCTCCACAATCCAAATGGAGTAGGAACCAAGATATTCTTCTAGTTAATATTCTTGGAGAACCCTCTGAGGGAGTCACCACCATAGGAAAATTAAGAACTCTGGAAACCGCCTCTGCAAATGAATGCCTGTTTGCTAATTTTCTCTCTGAGGATGAACCTAAGAACGTGGCTGCTGCTCTGCTTGATGAAGGCTGGGTTGTTGCCATGCAAGATGAACTCAATCAGATCAAGAGAAACAAGGTGTGGACTCTGGTTAAAGCTCCAGCTGATAAGCAAGTGGTTGGAACAAAATGGGTCTACAGAAATAAAAGGGATGAAGCTGGTATGATTGTAAAAAACAAGGCTAGGCTCGTGGTGCTGGGATATAACCAATCTGAAGGAATTGATTATGATGAAACCTTCGCACCAGGGGCCAGATTGGAAGCCATCAGAATCTTCCTAGCCTTTGCAGCTTATATGGGTTTCATGGTTTATCAGATGGATGTGAAGAGTGCCTTTCTTAATGGGAAACTTGCAGAGGAAGTATATGTCAGTCAACCCCCAGGGTTTGAAAACAGTGACTACCCAAATCATGTCTGCAGACTTCACAAAGCACTCTATGGGCTGAAACAAGCGCCCAGAGCCTGGTATGAAACTCTCTCAAAATTCCTTCTTGAAAATAAATTTGTTAGAGGTACCATTGACCAAACCTTGTTCACCTATAGGTCCAAGGGTGACGTCATTTTAGTACAGATTTATGTGGATGACATAATTTTTGGTTCAACCAATGTTATCTTGAGCAAACAATTTGCCAAACTAATGACCAAAAAGTATGAAATGAGCATGATGGGGGAACTAACCTTTTTCTTGGGTTTTCAAATCAAACAAAATTCCAAAGGAATTTCTATTTGTCAAGAAAAATATGTTAGAGATTTGCTCAAGAAGTATGATATGTCTGATTGTGCATCAGTGAAATGCCCCATGCTTCCTCCCAACAACTTGGGAGCTGATGACTCAGGGGTCTCTGTCAATGAGACCTTATATAGAGGCATGATTGGGTCACTGATGTATCTCACAGCAAGTAGACCAGACATACAATTCTCCACCTGTCTCTGTGCTAGGTACCAAGCTAACCCCAAGGAATCCCACCTTGTAGCTGTCAAAAGAATTTTCAGGTACTTAAAAGGATATCCCTCATTGGGTCTCTGGTACCCAAATGGTTCAGGCTTCGACCTTAAAGCCTACTCCGACTCAGATTATGCAGGGTGCTGCCTTGACAGAAAGAGCACCTCTGGTAGCTGTCAAATCCTTGGAGGAAAGTTGGTATGCTGGAGTGCTAAGAAGCAAAACTCTGTGGCCATGTCATCAGCTGAGGCTGAATATGTTGCGGCCGCTGGTTGCTGTGCACAAGTTCTCTGGATGAAAAGTCAGCTGGCTGACTATGGAATTAATTATGAGCAGGTTCCCATATTCTGTGACAACACCAGTGCCATAGCCATTTCCAACAATCCAGTACTTCATTCCAGAACCAAGCATATTGACATCAGGTATCATTTTATTAGAGACCATATTCTAAAAGGCGATATTGAGCTACATTTCATACCCACTGAGTACCAGCTCGCTGACATTTTCACTAAGCCGCTGGCTGAGTGATAGGTGTGAAAACACCCATCCTTTTTACCACTTAATTACAATAATAACCGGGCCAAAACGTATATTTTATGTCATTTATGTCGGAATTATGCGTGGTTTGTGTTCTTGTTCTGATTTAGGACGAAAAGGTGAAAAGTGGAGAAAACACGGGATTTCACGGGCTTTTATCAAAGAAAACGACAAAAGACGAAGTCAAGAGATCAAGAGTGCAAAAAGAACGGAAGTCTAAAGCCTATTCTGAAGATTTATCGAAGAACAAGTCTAAAGACGAAAGTTTACTTAAAGCCGAAGAACTCGAGTCTAATAAATAAACAAATTATAAGACGAGTTTTATTTAATCCCGAGACAAAGTCGAAAGAGTCGAAGAACTTAAAAGACGAAAAGACGTGAAGAAAGAAAGAAAGAAAAGATGCAACACAAGCACCCCCTCCTTTCCTATAAATACCCTTCATGTCACCACATTAAGGGAGTTAGTCATTTTTTTTAGTTTTAGTAGTAGGAGTAGGAGTAGTTTAGTTTAGAGAGAGAAAGTGACAGTTTCTCTCTCTAGAACTTTAATCTTTCATCTTTTAATCTTTCTTGTTTTCAATCAAACTTTTACTTTTTAAGCTTAATCTTGTTTTAATCTTCATGTTATTAATCTTTCTTGTTAATCTTCATCTTGTTTCTTTCATCTTTTTCATCAAGTTCTTATTTAAAAGTTTGATCTTTTTAAATTTCCTTTACTTAAAGTTCATCTTTTTATGATTTGATTCTAAAGTTTGTTTACTATAAGTTTGATAAGTTGATGTTAGTGCTTATTAAGTTTATTTCCATTATTGATTCGTTTAAGTTTTAGAGATTAGCTTATTTTGGTAGCTTATTTTCTTTGCTAAAATCTCGGATCTTCATTGCAATCGGAAAGGGGAAACCCTTTTCCGACCTGTTATTCCGATCGAGCCTTCCCCCCCTCATTCCGATCACCCGATCGGAATAGGGTTTAGTGTTTTCCGATTTGTTTGTTTAATATTCCGATTGTACTCCTTTAGACCCATTCCGATCAGGTCACTTTTCAGCTTTCCGATTGGATTAGTATATGCTTATTCCGATTGGGACTTTGTTCATTATTCCGATTGGGGTGTTTTCATATATTCCGATCATGACTCCTTCATTCCGATCGAGTACATTCCGATCGGATTCCGATTGGATTCCGATCGGGTGTATTCCGATGGGTTGATTTTGTTTTACGATTTTGCTTTAGTTTAAGTGTCAATTTTTCTCATTTTATTTTTAGTCTATTTAATTTCGTTCCGCATTTTTATTTTATTGTCAACTTACTTTTCGTCAAAGCTTTAATTTTACGTTATTTAATTTCACGTCATTTACTTTTAAAGTTTTAATTATTGCACCGTTTATGTTTTAACTAGTTTTAGTTTTAAGTACTCGTCATTTATTATTAAGTCTTGCACATTTATTTTACAACAACCAAAAATATTGTTTTCACCAAGAACAACTAATCTCACACAAATAACCGGAAATCAATTCGAAGAGATCGGTTCAACGAACTTTTAGTTAGCAAAATCTAAACATTAAATGGCGCCGCTGCCGGCTCTTTTCGTGAGGATCGAAAGTTTTTTGTGAGAGAAGCGTTGGCTTTTGGGATCCGTTCACTTGTGAACGTTACTTTTCGTGTCAAATATTTTCAAAAATACAAAAACATTTGAAAAATCATAAAAAGCATTTCTTTTTCAAAGTTTTGCACCAAAAATATTCTTCTTGCTTATCTATCTTTCTTTATGGATTTTTATGTCCATTGCGTCCGGTGTGGGAAACAATTATCTGGGAACAATTCTTGTCAATGGTGTACATGTGAGCGGTGCGGAAACGATATCGACAACACACAATTCGGATTTTGTCCTTTGTGCAACTCGACTAATTCGTCCTTTTTGAACCCACCTCCTATTCCCACGTGCACCTATTGTGGAAGCGATTCTCATTGGCATATTTCGTGCCCGGTTCCATACCCGTATGATCACGGGCAAGAACCGGGGTACAATTATGACTATGATAATAGCTATCCACAAGACGCACCCAGTCTTTCTCCTCAACCGTTCTGCAACAACTGTGGGGGTCCTCATGATACCTATTATTGTCAACCAACGAATTATTATGAGCAAAATCCGTGTCCTCAGTTTTCTTCACCAATGGATTATTATGAACCAAACCCGGTTTCTAATTCTTCTCAACCGATGAACTACTATGAGCCACAACCATGCTATAATTCAGGTTTTCAACACTTTGAGCCCCCACATCACACCCTCAATCATCAAACCAATGAGCAAACTAGTCTTGATCAACAACTCACTTCTTTGAATGGCATTCTAGAAAGTCTAGCTCAACTCCGAGCTGACTTGCATCAGGAAAGGCAACCGTTGCTTGATGTGGACGAAACCTTGAAAACCACCGACACCTTTTTGAGCCAATTTAGTCGTTTTCCCTTCTTTTCTACTCCAAAATGTTTAATGACAGCGTGGGATAGAATTGGTGAAATTGCACATACTCGGGGAGATGAACAACAAAAGTTGCTGCATGAGCTTCTTAAAGATGTGGAGGTTATCAAGGAAGAGTTAGCCGACTACGTCACTCCTAACTGGACTCGTCCCATCTATTATGATGATGACGACGACGATGATGTCTACACTTTCAACCAATCTTCTGAAGTTGCTGCTCCTACTGTCGATGTTCCTACTGTATCTAAGGATCTAGATTCGTTGAATGAGCTTAGTGATGTTGTTCTCAACAAAGTATTGGATGATGAGGTTTGTGACTTACCTGCTATGGAGCCTGAGGACGACACTACTCTTATGGAAGAGGTCGCTCCTAATGATGTCGATTTTTCTCCAAGTTATGAGAAATTCACTTTTGAAATTTCTCAGTGTCCACCGGGAGATGCGGGTGATGACGATTTCTTTTCTCCGGTTTACGAGAAGTTCACCGATCATTATGATCTTGTGGATGAGGTGGAAGAAGTGCTTCTTCGCGATAGATTACGGAAAGTGCACCTTCTTATTGCTCAAATCGAAGAGTTGACTTCTCCTATTTCCAAGCCTTTACCTCCATCTCCTCCTACCGTTGAAGATAATGACCCATTGCTGGAAGAAATTGACATCCACTCCATCCCTCCAGGTATTGATGATTATGACACGGAGGGGGACATTATTTTTGATAATTTGCTACTTGAAGGTATTGTACCAAGTCCCCCTCCCGAGCACCTTTCATCCTCCCCTTTAGAGACTATCTCGGAGGATGAGTGCTTTGACCCGGGAGGTGACATTGCTTATGCTATCATTGATAACAATACGGCTTTGCCGCTTGCTCAGCATCTATTGTCTTTGGGGGACGACAATGTGCTTACTTTACCCACCCCACCTCCCGTGAATTTTGATTTCACATACTTCTCGTATGTTGAAAGGACCTTTCTCCCATTTAAGACTTATTCCCCCGCCTCCCCTTTGTTAATGTCCACCGGGAACGAGGACAAGGTCTTTGATCCCGGTATCACATTCGAGGCTTCCCCATGGACTATTTAATTCGGGGACGAGTCAGGCTCGTGACTCGGATAACAAAAACAAGCGCTTTTTGGGAGGCAACCCAATTATCTATCTATCTTTCCTGTTTTCACCATAAGTGTAGGGGGGAGCCCCGTTGGTGTTTCTTGTTCTCTTTCTTATCATGTGCAGGGATTAGAGCTTCAAAGACACACTCTTGATGACTTTTGACGAACCGTGATTCCGTGTTCCCTTCTTCCCGGTTCTATCCTAAACTATTTTCGATTCACTATTTTATATTTCTCAATATTAAAATAGGAATCTCTTTAGTTGTCCCTTTCTTAGCGAGATTTAAACAACGTGCACAATGTCCTAAGTGTAGGGGAGTTTACTCCCACATGCTTAAACATTGAGGACAATGTTTATATTAAGTGTAGGGGGGACTTCTATCGAAGTTAAGTGGTTCTTTTCCTTGTATTTGTCCTCATTTTAACCGGAAAATTTGATTTTTCGACATTTTTTAAATTTTTTAATCTATTTTGGCCTAGTTGTAGTCTCCTTTATTTTTGTTATTTTCTAGCATTTTAATAAAATGGATGTAGCAAGTTTAGATATCTTAGATATATTAGGCCCGTTGTGAATATTTTGACTCAACCCGAGTTTACTTATCCAAGTTCACTCTAGCTAGTATCCTTAACCATGTAGACCTTAGTTGGTTTATTAGGCTAAGCATCCACGAGTCTCATTCCTTGAGATTTTAAATTGTGGAGAACGAGAAATGATAGAGTTGGTTACAAGTTTGGTATTCTTTCATGAATTTATGTGAGTTAATTATAAGCCTATTCTCCCTCCGCTTGTTAAATAAATTTATCTGCTAATAAATAAGGTTGTACGATTTAAAAGGTTACTTAGCTTCTAGCCCCAGATCGTTTAAAAGTTGCTCGATAATGACGAGAGTTCATAGCCAAGGCATAACTTATGAAGCGGGGAGCGAAGATTGGCGAGTCCGAAAAGGCCCTAACAAGGCATGAGGGCTACATTTTGTTGCTAAAGATCCAAAAGTGATGTGAAGAATCATTTATCAAAAATCAATATGAAGGATCGAGACACACGACGAAAAGCAAGAACTCCCCAAAAGTCATGGAGAAGTCTATCCGAAAAGACCCTAACAAGGTATGAGAATAAATAGATCCAAGTCCTAAAAGGAGGCGGATCGTTGTATATCAAAGTCCAAAATAAAGATTGGAGAAAAATGAAGAAGTCGTGGTCCAAAGATGAAGAATCTCTCAAAAACTTCAAGTGAAGAAATTCCTATTATGAAGAGAAGACCATAATTTCAAGAACGTCTCTCGAAGATTTGAAGTATGAAGTCGCTGCCAAATATCGGCCCGAGAAAGGTCTCAAATCGTGAACCAAGTTATGCCAAGATATGAACTTTCTGATATCCCGAGAAGCAGTTTTAAAAGATTTGGTCCTTTAGCTAACTATTGATTAAATCGTTCACTTTATTTTCGGACTAAATAACTATCGAAATAAGTCCAAAAATGCATCTTCATGATCATTCTAAGACAAAAATAAAATATAAGAGATACACGTAGGAATAAGGGAGTTTAAGTGATTAATTGAACCACATGAGTAAATGTTTGTTATGCTAACTTGTACTAACAATGATCTTGTTTTTAAGCTTGGCATGGGGAACGTGAAACTTGAGGGTGATAAACATTCACGACACCAAAGCCCTAACGTAAGTCTTAGATTTCTTTACAAGTTTCTTCCTTGTTTCATTTTGTTATTTCCTATCTTTTAAATTTTCCTAGTTGTTTAATAAAGGCCAAGACGGATTGATTATGATGAAAAGTGTAAACGTGCTTTGTAACTAATGCATTGCATGAGGACATTGCAATGGTTAAGTGTAGGGGATTTGATAGGTGTGAAAACACCCATCCTTTTTACCACTTAATTACAATAATAACCGGGCCAAAACGTATATTTTATGTCATTTATGTCGGAATTATGCGTGGTTTGTGTTCTTGTTGTGATTTAGGACGAAAAGGTGAAAAGTGGAGAAAACACGGGATTTCACGGGCTTTTATCAAAGAAAACGACAAAAGACGAAGTCAAGAGATCAAGAGTGCAAAAAGAACGGAAGTCTAAAGCCTATTCTGAAGATTTATCGAAGAACAAGTCTAAAGACGAAAGTTTACTTAAAGCCGAAGAACTCGAGTCTAATAAATAAACAAATTATAAGACGAGTTTTATTTAATCCCGAGACAAAGTCGAAAGAGTCGAAGAACTTAAAAGACGAAAAGACGTGAAGAAAGAAAGAAAGAAAAGATGCAACACAAGCACCCCCTCCTTTCCTATAAATACCCTTCATGTTACCACATTAAGGGAGTTAGTCATTTTTTTTAGTTTTAGTAGTAGGAGTAGGAGTAGTTTAGTTTAGAGAGAGAAAGTGACAGTTTCTCTCTCTAGAACTTTAATCTTTCATCTTTTAATCTTTCTTGTTTTCAATCAAACTTTTACTTTTTAAGCTTAATCTTGTTTTAATCTTCATGTTATTAATCTTTCTTGTTAATCTTCATCTTGTTTCTTTCATCTTTTTCATCAAGTTCTTATTTAAAAGTTTGATCTTTTTAAATTTCCTTTACTTAAAGTTCATCTTTTTATGATTTGATTCTAAAGTTTGTTTACTATAAGTTTGATAAGTTGATGTTAGTGCTTATTAAGTTTATTTCCATTATTGATTCGTTTAAGTTTTAGAGATTAGCTTATTTTGGTAGCTTATTTTCTTTGCTAAAATCTCGGATCTTCATTGCAATCGGAAAGGGGAAACCCTTTTCCGACCTGTTATTCCGATCGAGCCTTCCCCCCCTCATTCCGATCACCCGATCGGAATAGGGTTTAGTGTTTTCCGATTTGTTTGTTTAATATTCCGATTGTACTCCTTTAGACCCATTCCGATCAGGTCACTTTTCAGCTTTCCGATTGGATTAGTATATGCTTATTCCGATTGGGGCTTTGTTCATTATTCCGATTGGGGTGTTTTCATATATTCCGATCATGACTCCTTCATTCCGATCGAGTACATTCCGATCGGATTCCGATTGGATTCCGATCGGGTGTATTCCGATGGGTTGATTTTGTTTTACGATTTTGCTTTAGTTTAAGTGTCAATTTTTCTCATTTTATTTTTAGTCTATTTAATTTCGTTCCGCATTTTTATTTTATTGTCAACTTACTTTTCGTCAAAGCTTTAATTTTACGTTATTTAATTTCACGTCATTTACTTTTAAAGTTTTAATTATTGCACCATTTATGTTTTAACTAGTTTTAGTTTTAAGTACTCGTCATTTATTATTAAGTCTTGCACATTTATTTTACAACAACCAAAAATATTGTTTTCACCAAGAACAACTAATCTCACACAAATAACCGGAAATCAATTCGAAGAGATCGGTTCAACGAACTTTTAGTTAGCAAAATCTAAACATTACTGAGCCAAGTTTTACTAGGCTTGTCGCTGAGCTGGGAATGCTCAATATTGGCAAATAAAACTGATAATGGCCGCTGTCTCTGGGCATTTAAGGGAATTGAATGTAACGAGGTAGTTACATTTCAATGGGAATGTGTATATTCTGATATTAAATTCAAATGATTGTCTCTTAATGCTACCAACTTTCCCGCTTTCCAAGGGGGCAAGTATCCCATGAAAGGTCAAGGGGACCCACGTTTTTCTGAAAAGCTTAACTTTTGCATTTAATGCTAAAACTTTAGAAAACAGCTCAACCTTTCAAAACCCTTGACCCAAAATCAGCTTATCATTTTAAAAAATTTCCAACACACACACTCCTTTCATCTTCATTAATCCTCTCACCACCTTCAATCTCTCAACAATGGCGTCTACTTCACCAAACCAAACATTCGTCGTACAAGCCGCCACAAACGTTGATTTCGAGGTCTCTGATGGAAAGATTGCACTCAACAACTGTGTAGCCCTTCTTGAACACAACAATCCCCTCTACCATCCACTTTTCAACTTCCTCAAGAACTCCACCATCCACGAAGCTATCACCAAGGAACCCTCCACCTGCTACTCCTAATACCTTCGCGAGTTCTGGTATAGCGCTGAAGTTGACCAAACCTCTTCACACATTACATTCAACCTTTCCACCCATCCTCAACCTCTCACCTTTGATTTCCCAACCTTTGCTAAAGCCATTGGACTCCCTTACAACAATAACATGTCAGCTTTGCCCACCAGTGCCACTGTAAGAAAAGCTCTGGCCACCCTTCAACCTCATGATGATCATGAACAACCCTTCACCGCTGCTGGCTTCCAAAGCAAATCTCTCATCAAGGTGAATTACTTCTCTCCCACATGGAGAACGCTGATGCTATACATCGTAAAGTGTCTGGGAGGAAACACTGGATCACATGACCAACTCAATGGCTCCCAGCTAGCCATTGCATACAGCTTAATCTGGGGTTTGGATATTGGAATCGCTCACATACTATACACCGATCTCATCGCCAAGTTGGAAAACAAAGGAAAGAAGACTCGTGGGGCCACCATCTGCTACACCAGATATCTCTCTCTTGTCTTAGAAGATATTCTTGGTGAATCCTACACCAATGATGCCTTACACTCCTTTCCCTCTCATCACATCACCGCAGCTTCTCTGAAGACTCCCATAGAAAATGAAGTTCCCCTTACCAGGAATATGATGAGAGTTGCTGGATTACTTGCTGAGGATGATGAGCCCTTGATCCCTCAACTTGAGGTGAATGCTGAAAGCACGATTGATAAGTCTCTGTCCAAGACCTCTGTGCAATCTACTTCTCAGCCCAAGGTGCTTAAGGAAAAGAAGAAGAAGAGGAAAGACATCCCCCTTTCCTCTGAAACCCCTTCTGTTAATCCTTCAAAGAAGACAAAGACAAAGAAGAACCCATCCCCTTCTCTGGTGGATGTGGTAGAAGAGCCCATTGCTGACAAACAACCAGTGTCTAGTGTCTCCTTGTCAGCGAAGACGACTAAGATCCCTCTCTACGCTGATATCACTCAGGTATTAGTCTGACCTTTATTTTTCCTCTCAGAGGTCCACATACATTCACTCTCATTATCTTTAGGAGAGAGTGATGTAATTTAGAGTTTGCCTCAACTCTTAGCGTGTCTGTGTCAGCACCTAGATCTTTTAGGACTCTCTGTACACTCTGTCTTCACTAGGAAATGATTCACTTGTGCTCCTAACGCACCCCGATGATCCTTCAACCTCTGGACTGTGCTCTTGGCAAACAAAAACCTGAGCACATATAAGTCCCGACCCAGAGTCTCTGCACTTCTCACTGACTCTGGGTCCCCATCATTATTAAAAGAGTCCCAAAGAACTTATTCTTTTGGAAAGACTGAATCATCACCCTCAGTCTTTCTAGGGGCAGCGATAAAAGGCGAACATCACCCTCATATTAATTCACAATCAAAAGAGTCCCAGGGAGTAATCCCTCAGGGGGAGCTGGATAATCACACCCAGCTATCCCAGGGGCAGAGAAAAGCGACCATTCCCATATCATGTTTCACAATAAAAGAGTCCCAAGGAGAAATCCTTCAGGGGGAGCTGGATAATCACACCCAGCTATCCCAGGGGCAGCGAACGGCGACCATTCACCTCATAACTTTCACATAAAAAGAGTCCCAAGGAGTAATCCTTACGGGGGAGCTGGATAATCACACCCAGCTATCCTAGGGGCAGCGAATGGCGATCCTTCAACATATTTGTTTCACATTAAAAGAGTCCCAATGAGAAATCCTTAGGGGGTGCTGGATAATCACACCCAGCTTTCCTAGGGGCAGCGAATGGCGATCCTTCAACACATCTATATCACACTAAAAGAGTCCCAAGGAGAAATCCTTAGGGGGGGCTGGATAATCACACCCAGCTTTCCTAGGGGCAGCGACTGGCGATCTATAACTGCATTATTATTTCACAACTGGTCAACTAATAACTCTTATCACAGGCTCACAATCTTCATCAGGAGCAACTTAACAATGATAATTACTCGATTGCTGATGACGAAACCGCTGAAGTTGCCACCATTGATATTGATGCCCTCTCGGACATTGAATCACTGCCAGGTGATGAAGTCTTTGTTGTAGAGGAAGGCACCTTCACCTCTGACTTTGAGGAAATGAGCACTGATGATTACAATCTATCTTCCATTGAGCTGAAGAATGCCTCTATTCCATCACTACCAAATGTTCAGGAATTGGCTGCCAGAAGGCTATGGGAACAGAGATCTTGCTCACCTACACCCATTCCATTCCCTACCTTGCCAAACGTTTTGGAACTAGGGGCCAAGCAACACTTGGAGTATTTACAATCCCGCAAGTCAGCACAAGTTCCCAGAATGAAAAATGTACAGAAATTGGCTGCTAAGGCTTTATGGCAAAAGAGAGGGGATATCAGCACCACAAAGCCCAAAACCACCAATGATGATCTCCTCTCTGAAATCCAAACCCTCACTCATGCTGCTGAGGAGCTCACCACCAATCTAGAGACTTCACTAACTTCATCAGTGGAATCCTCTATGACAGCTATGCTTCCACAACTGCTGAACGATGCTCTGAAGGCACACCTCCCTACTCTACTCAACCAGAGTCTTCAGCAGTATATACCCTCTGTTCTCACCTCAGCGGTGCAGGCAAATGTTGTAGCTATAGCTTAGGCTGCTGAACCCTCAAGACGTCTTCTTCAGGAACTTCTCCAAGGTGAACTTAAGGAAATTTGCATATTTGTTCACAATAAGTTCCTTCGTTTCAATAAGGCAGGTTCAGGCACAGCACCTGCTGGGGCTATGCCTGAGGGGGAGAATTCTGCCTCCTCCTCTAAAGAAGATGAATCCACAGCTGAAATTCCAACACCGAAACCACTGAGATCTTTCAAATCCGTTGCTGAAACTGCGAAAGATAAGGGAAAAGGAATTGCTATTGAGCAACCAGAGATAACCTTACACTCCCTTCAAGCTGAAGGTGGATCCACAGCAAGACCCTCCAAAAACTCTGAACTCAACAAATTTAAGAGCGCTGATGAACCACCACTCACCCCAGAGCAAGCAAAAGCCCAGATCATTAAACATCAAAGACTGGCAAACATCAGGGCCGCTGAACTGAGAAGCAAAGAAGCCTTGGACAAGCTCTCTCCCACTGCTAAGAAAGCTCAGCTTGTCAAGCTCAAGGAACTGGAGGACAAGAGGAACAACCTCTTAAAGGAATATCAAAGACTTGTCAACCAGAGAGCTGAACCCGGTCGTATCACCAAGTATACATGTTTCACTGACAAAGACAAAAGGGTGGTAATGACTATTTATAGGGAAAATGACATACAGAACTACAAAGTCTCCAGTGACTTTAAACTCACAGATCTGAGCCTCTCTGAGTGGTTGGAGTTGCTGGCTCTTGCCCAAAAGAAGACTGGGCCTGGTGCTGCCCAAATGATGAAAAACATAAAAGCTAAACTTAATTGGGTAAGAGACACAGCAAAGAAACTGAAGGCACCCCTGCCTCCTCAGCTTTCTTCTCAACCACCTCCTCAGCTGGAAAGAAAAAGGAAAACCCCAATGGGGCCTCTGATAGAAAGGCTGGTCACTGAAGATGTAGTAGTCGATGGGATGCAAAGGAACTTGGTCCTTCCCAAAGAAATTACCAAACCCATAGAAGGCCAAGTATACACAGAACCTGAGGCAGGTATGGTCTTCATAAATGGCAACTGTGATTATGCTTTTCAGCGGTTGAATGAGCTACCTCTGGCTTCAACCATTCAGCTAATCAGACTCAAGCAGGGCATCCTAAGGAATTGCAAAGAAGCTGATGAGTTCGATTTTGAAATTGAACTTGTCATTAACTCTAGGAGTGACAAAGTCGAAGCCCAGAGAATCTATGATCAAGGCCTTGATCGCTGAAGAACCTATTTATTTTTGTTTATGTTTTCACCCTCGGGTGCTATTGTAATAGACTAGGTTCATTCTGTTTAATAAAACTTTGAGGTATGTTTGTTAAATTATGTGTAAGAAGAAGCTGTGTACTCACTTACAATAATTTTAGACATAGTATAATTTATAAACAAATAGGGGGAGATTGTTGGGCCAATGAAAGTTTTAACTATGGCCCTGTCTAGATTTGTTTAAATTAGACTAAGTGTTGAAAGGTCGCTGAGAGGACCAGCGACAGAGACTAGACCAGTGGAAGGCAAAGCCTCAGCTGGCACACCAGGATCATTCAAGTTAAATACAACGTCAGAGAAGTCGAAGACAATCTGAAGTCAGACTCACCAGCGATTATGGATAGCTGGGATGTCAAAGGAATGCACTGGTGTTCAAGGATCTCTGATTTGACAACACTCAGAGATCACTTAAGAACCCTAGAGACTTGGATTAAGCAAAGCTTATCCAACCCTTTATAGTTTAGGCGGGAGAATCTTACAAGTGTTTTGAGCGGGACAAAACAAGAGATTCAAGTCAATGCCTAGTACGACCTAGTGGGACAAAGGTGAACAGTTGGCAGAACTGTTCACCTAAAGTAGTTAAAGGCATGTCTCGATTTGGACATGCATTTAATACGTTGTACTCTTCCATTCAGAAGATGACACGTATCAACTACCCCCACTAAGGATACAACCTCGTACCACTATAAATAGGGGATGAGAAAGAAGTTAAGAAAAACCCTTGTGCTTGGAATCTTTATCTAAGTTCTTTCTCCCACTAGAACCACTGAGGCCTCAGCTGTCCATCAGCGACTCGTTGGTTCTCTTGTAAACTTGAGTCTCGAATCAAGTTTACTTGTTCTAGGGTTCATTTCTTGTTGTTATTCAACAGGTGTATTCATAACACTTTGTAATACTTTGTTGATAATAGTTAATAAAGGACTACTCGTTTGAAAAGTATATCTATTGTGTGTTATTGTTTTCGTGTCTTAGTTTCAACAATAGTTGTATTTTGGGACTTTCAGATCTGCCTATGTACTCTTGATATACTTCTTGGTGTATCACTAAATGAAACCATACAGGTAAAACAGATCATTTTTAGTGTTTTGAGCACCCACATAAATATCTGTCCAGATTAGATCAGAAGCCATAAGTGCGTCACCTCTTGCCAGGACTTAGTGAGTTCCATGTAATTGGAACTTGAATCGTATTCACATGTTGTAAACGCCTCTAGCCATTTGCTAAATAAAATTATAATTAATATTCGACTTATACTCAAAAGGTAGCCTCCAACACATAATGCATGATCAAAACTTTCAAAATTTTTATATAATACCTGAGATTATTGAAAACTTCCATAAGGTATCCTAATATTCAATTGGGCCCGGATCGTATCCACATTCTGCAAACGCCTCAAGTGATCTTCTAAATTGTTCATATAAGACATAAGATCATCACAGGATAAATTGCTACATGAAGGCAGTTTTCTAAAAGGTCTGCAAAAGCCCAAATCAATATATTAAGATTTTTGAAAGCGACGGCAACAACAGGAATGATGTCCACAAAACATGAATGAAGCATCTTTTAATTAAACCATCTTCATATAGCTGTAAACTAAGGACATGCTCCTATGATGCTTTAAAAGGTAGTTTTGTGGACTCATTAAAAGTTCTATCTGCTAATGGGAAACTATTATTTGGGAAGTCTGGTTCCTACTATAGTACGTTTGCAACATTCAACTACCTACATATTCTGTTTCAACCTTTTCTGTTGTTCAATTGTCATGTAGTCAAACAAAGAATATTACAGTAGTGGTTACGAACATCATTGATCCCATTTGTGTCGGGTGAACCGTTTCAAGTGTGTGGATATCACATGGATAATTTGTTGCAACAATCTGGAAACAACAAAAACTCATTATAACCTATTAAGACGATAATGGATCAAACTACAATTAAAATTTTCCATTTGCTAATGAAATCAAGATTATGTTTCTTACAAACACTTATCCTTTGATGCCTATTTTATGGAAATAGCATATCTATCATCTGAGAGACCTAATAATGTGATAAATTGTATGTTATGCGAAAAACTAATAAAGTGTCACCACTTTTCTCATAAGACCATCCCACGACACCAGATTATACCCGTAAATGTAGATATTGTGTGGTTACTTTGGAGTACAAAGTATGAGTAATTTATTTATATACCTCCGATGCAAGTCATGTAACCATGGATTCAAAAGGCCATCATGCTCCATGAGGACCGACTGCCCTTATTTAAATGTCTTCAAGATCACTCTACATCAGGTCACAAAATGGCCCTTCATGAGGGATCTCATAGTTTCGTTCGATAACTCTAATAAAAAAGTAGGGTTATAAACAGAAGAATATAATTATGATGCTACACGTGTAAGGAATGCTTGGATTGAGAGTAATTTGTGGCCATCATAATGATGAACATACAAAATTATTGTATAAAATTGTAGCATAACAACTCAAACTTGGTCGATAGTCCTAATATCTAGTGAGAGACCACCATGGACGCATAATACCTATGAAATCAGAGGCGACACATTAAAATAACAAATATTACATATACTGTGGTGGCATCTATGCGTTTATTTTGAATGAAATAATCTAATGGTATACTCACCCTTACATAATGCTCTTTTATGGTGGTTAAACACACCAATAGTTGTAGAAGTACTGTATTATTTATAAACATAGATGAAACAAAGGGTATTTGCAAGGCAACAATCACATCCATACTAAAGATGACTTCTTTTAACCCACTACACAACCAACCCGACCCTTCTATATTGCATTCTCAGAACCTCTAACTATCCACAACCATAATATGACACATCAACGTCAACCAAATAAAACCCTAAGTTTATGAACTGTGTACATAAATTTGTTTTCATAAATATATTGAAAAAGGTAAATTTACCTGAGTAAACAAATTATGGACTTGTGTGATTGGACTTGTGTTACACTTAGAAAAATGAATAGGAATCAAAATAATTAGATAAATTACAAACTCTATGATCTAAAACCCGACCAGATAGTAATAGGTACATGAATTTAATATATTAAAACCTACCAATAGCAGCTGTTATGTTAGATGTGGTCATAATAATCACATTTGGTAAGGACCTTAATTTGTCCATCTGGGTCATTCAACACCTAATAAACAAAATTTCAATAGAATCATATTAGATTTCAAAAAGAAATCAGATAGACTTCATAAAAGCGTTGGACAATATATTTAATAATCTTACTATGCAACACCTGTTATGTAACTGTCAAAAAGTCTACCAACCTGCAAAACTACATCAAAACACTATTTCTTCAGCCCCGTTTTGGCTCAAGCCTTTTTGAGTTGCCACATGAATATGTGTTTGTTGTCATTAAACCTGACTGCAAAATAGACCATTATGGATCAGTGGCAATGGGCTCTCTCATAAAAAAAGAGGTCATATTCCAACTCAAAGAAATACCATATATTGATGGATCATGGATCTTTTTTTGCAGAACAAAAACATTTATTCATAGTATTTCTGAAACTTACTTTTCAACTTTTTCTTGTATCTCCAAATTAACCATATAATTACACGCAACAAACAATCATTACAGTAACTTATGGCGCTATAACTACAGTCTTAGATGCTTCGTTACCACATAGGATCACATATCTAAAATTGACAATAAGCACCACCATAAACACCTCTAATAAGTAGGTGTCGATTCTTCACGATCTGCAAAATCTTCCCTGCAAAAAAAGAACATCCACTATAACATAAACATAGAGCCTGAATATTGAGAAGAATATTGTTTCTATTGGATCGAAAGTAACTTGAATATTGAGAAGAATATTATTTTTTTTCGCGTTTATACATAACCTTTAATTGTTTACGCTCGTATATATAATAAGCATGGTTATCACGTCGGAGGTGCATCCCCCTTTCCAATGGTATGTTCTTCAATTGCATGTCTTGCCTATTGCTAATCTCATATCCTTCACTTCCCTCGAATTCAGAAGAAGAGTGTGGCGTGAATGACCCTGCATAACAACAATAATGTGTATGACCATATATCGTCATATATCAAAACTTACATAAACACCGACATGTGTATGGCCCTGCATATACTAAAATAGCATGTATGACCCTATATCGACATACCTCTCCTAATAAGAATACATTATCAAGGCTTTTAGAAAAGGAGTACCTTCTTTTCATACATCTATATTACATCTATATTGATCTCTATATTGTATGTGTGCTTTAGCTCCATACATACATCTATATTGATCTATATTGTATGTGTGCCTTAGCTCCATATATCTATATTGATCTCTATAGATCTTTAATAGTTGGTGTTAATATATTTATGCTCGCCTTAGCTCTATCTGGTTTGACCTGTACAAAATCATGATGATCCAAACTTGGAATAAGGGTTTGTTTTGTATCCAACTTATGTGTTTGGTATACCTGGTATGCCAAAGAAAGTTTCTTAAATAAAACAAAACTTTTTAACTTTGAAGAGAGCATAATCCAGAAAACATAAATCTTGTAAGTTCACATGTTACACTTCGTTGTATATATTTATTTGCAAACATACCTTAAAAAAAGGAAGAATACATATCTCCTTTACAATATCATCCTTGCGACTCGCTCGATGTGTCTTTATGGATGAGACATGATTATATGTTTAACAAATTACTTCACCGTGAATGCAGAATCTGAAAACTGTAGTTGTTATATATGTTTTTCAACCCTCAGAATATGGGTAACTATTAAAACGTACTCTCTTTATAGTCATGAATTTCAAAATTTAATCAGTTACTATTCTGCATTCAAACTTGATTCTTGCATTCAAAGGTAATGCTGCAACCTTTTATGTTGAACGGGAAACACACTGAAGCAAATACCAAATGATGTTTGGACATAAATAGTTATATATATAACTTGACCACTATCAAACTCGGTATACTAATATCCGAACATGTTGTGAAAAAATCGATTTTTCGTTGATTGTAGCTGATGTAATAATCAGGCACAACTCATATTTAGGACGATGTATCTGTGAAGTTGGTAGTTATCAACCGCCGAAAAAAATAAAGTTGCACATGTTCCATTTAATAGTCGTTACAAACAAACTTAAAAGCATCGACACCTTTTTCAGGAGACCCAACAATATGTCTGTTTCATGGGATCTCTCGTGAGTTTTGTTCTAAATGGACAAAATCGCAGGTTTCTTAACTGGTCTGGGGTCTTCTCCTTCAAATCGAGGTCGTATTTTCCTACTGAATTTATAACTTGACCATTAATATAATTCTTTTTATTAATTTTCTAACCTGGTGTAAAAAACTCGGATTTTATTAATTTTCTAACCTGGTGTAAAAAACTCGGGTATGACGTTGCATTTGTAATGATAATTTAGAAAAGAACCATTTAAGGTTACTTTAGACCAAAAACAGCACTCGCAGTCTTGCACCAACGAACTTGGTATCAGGAACCGCCTCATCAAAACCGGACCATCAACCCTCATATGTAAACGCGCCATCAGAAACACGTCATGAGAAAGGCTTCATCAGAAATTCGTATACATAAACTATCTACCGAGTGTCATAAGAAATGCGTCATAAGGTTTAAAGAAATTTTTTCTATTACCTTTGAAAACTTAAGCTACGATAAATCGTATAGATAACAAAAAAGATGAAGACCTATCATCTATTAATACTTTAAGAAAACTTATAGATATGATTGAAGTGAATAGAGCAAAAAAAATAGAAGGGGCGTCGAGCAGATAAATCTCTTATTTACCTTATAAGAGACCTGCTTCTATCATTCTCATCATCATCATCATCATCATCATCATAATCATCATCATCATCATCATCATCATATCGGGACCTCCGATATACCTTGCGATAATCTGGTTCATGCTGCAACTTATGTTGCGGTAGCGATCCTTATCCATTTTTCTAGGCCTGCCATAATCAAATGCTTTGTCCCCATAAGTAGTTAGCTTTATTGCTTATCTTTTGAATTATTTCATGCAGTTTTCCTGGCAAACATGGGCCATTATTGCTGCTCAAG